>JAKFHU010000322.1:21917500-23167500 GCA_023783475.1 Daubentonia madagascariensis | reverse complement strand
CTTTTATAGCAGAAGACTGGTAAGAGGTAGGGGCAGTGACCCAGGGACAGTGCTGAGAACTGCCAGAATACCCACCGCACTGGAGGAATGGCTGTCCATGTCTAATCGTCTGACTCTCCCTTCTCATTTACTAACAACATTCAAACAACAACAAGCTTAGCTATTTTCTGTGTCTGAATGTCTGAAAACATTTGATAACAATTGAGTGTTGGCTGCCATGATGTCACCATCAAAAAATCACAAGAGAGTCTCTCATGACTTCTAAATATAATCTGCTGGTTCTCAACTTATTCCATGTATTGAGGAAAAGCATTTGGCATTATGCAAGAAAGGAATTATGAAAACCTGTCCTTTCCAGTCAGTCACTGGCAGGACTTTGCAGCAACATTGCTTTATAACTTTGTCATCTATGATAGAATTATCTGTCTCATATGTTCACGCCTGGGCCTAGAATTTGGGATTGTAGAAGGCACCTGAGAAACCAGTTGGCTGGAAGATTGTTCAGTCTTATCATACAGAAAAGTGATGATAATATAGCTAATTCTACTTAGTATAATCACTAAGAATTAACTAACTCCTGCAAGTGCTTTAGGAGTAAACATTGAGTCAAACTGAAAATGTTAGTGGGTCACCAGAGCACTGACTGTGGTTAACTATTTAATGAGACCTTTGATACAGTGGAAAGTGGCTGGCACAGAAGCTTGACTCTTCTCCCCAACCCTCCAAGGCAGCTGGACAGGGAGTGGCCATTCTAATTCACTACTAGAACAAGACAGCCCTAACAGTGCAACATCTTTAGAATTTGTCCTCCTCCTTTGGATAAAATGCTCTCTCTGAAACAATTTAGCTCCTAGAGAAGACAGAAAAAGCAAACCTGGTTTTCTGTTCTTTGTGGTTTTTTTGGCCACTGTATATAAGGCACCTTGATTTGAAAAATTCTTGTTACTTTGCCCTCTCAGAATCATGTATGGAATATGTAATTGGCTTCCAAGCCTAAAGCAACAGCTCCATGTACTTATTACAAGAATTCAGGAAAAGTTATTGGTACCATCTATGAAAGAACTAGTTTTGAAAACCTGCCTTTGCAGTTTGGTCACTGGGACAGGCCTGGAGCAGATGTTGCAAGCACAAAGGTAGCCAGGCCTTCACCTGTAAGCAGTTAACCTTTCCTAGGTGGTACATTGGTCTGTTGTTTTATTCCTTTGCTTTTAAAATATCTGTAATACCTCTAAAGTTGAGTATTTCTTACTCAGAGCTGATATTTAGAGTTACTTGAGAAAGGACTTTTTAAAAACCCTATATTTAATTTGTAAATATGCCCCTGAGTAAGAAATGTATTGCCACAGCAATTTTAAGCCTTTGATAAGCTAATGTATAATGTCTACCAACACATTTTTGGCTCTTTTGTCTTTTTTGAAAAGAAAATTCTTCATGTCTGCAACTCTTGGTATTCTGTCTCCACCTGTATTTTTCCTGAAGACCCATCACCTGCAGGATTTTTAAGGGTTTCAGAGCCTCTGGGAAGCAACACCCATGACCAAAGAAGTTTGGGAAAAAAGACTTGGCTAATTCAAAGTGTCAGATGATGATTTCTGACTTTAAAGAACATTTAATTGGCTTTAGATGGAAGGTTATGTGTTTAAGAGTTTTGCTTTCTCTGTCATGTGACTTGATATGAGATCCAAGAACAATCAGCTAGTTAGAAGGTTTGCAGAGGAAGCATTGTGCTCCCTGTTAATCAGCTGTCCTCTCTCTGTTCCTCCCTCATCCCTCTTCTGATTTCAGTGGTGCTTCATGCCCCACCTCCAACCAAGATCAAACGGGAGCTGCACAGCCCTTCCTCTGAGCTGTCATCCTGTAGTCATGAGCAGGCTCTTGGTGCTAACTATGGAGAAAAGTGCCTCTACAACTATTGGTAAGTGGGTAAGTGGAGCTGAAGAAAGGCTGCCTAGAAAGGCTCTGGAACTAGCTATCAGGCTGGATGTGTTCAGGTGTTGTTCTACAAACCCTCAGGATAGAACATGCCCTTCTTCCATGGCAATATAGTCCTCTAGGTGCAGCTTAGTCCACTTGGGGCCATTGAGCTGCACATGAATGCAAAACTATGAAAGCCTTGTGGCTCTGCAGGGAACTCAGTTCACCTACCAAGTCCTTCTAGGGAAAGAGCCTCTAATACTGAGATATTTGATCTATGGCTTCAAGCCAGGTAATATATACTTCATGTCTATCATATGTTAATGTGAACTTTAAGCACCAAAGAAGTAATTTTCAAATCAGAATATATGAAAACGTCCTGATGCTTGTGCCCTTTACTTAAGAATATCCAGGCCCCAGGAATGAAGCTTTAATTTTAAATCATTCTTTGCACTAGAAGATAAACATAGATCAGCCTGAAAGGGGGAGGAGAAGAGTTGTTAATTCAAGTGATGTTACAGCAGAAATTTACTCTCAACAAAGATTCTAATTCCTGGGAACCCTGGAATACTTGGGAGAGGGGACCAGAGAACACCTCACAAAGCATAAGTTCTCCCCTCACCCCTCCACCCCTACACGGCACACATGGAGGATTCTTTTAGAAGGAGGGAAAAAGGAAACCGGAAGCAGAGGCTAAAATTATCTTTGAGAAAAATCACTAGAAGTGTTAAACAAGTGCCTGTGACGCAGTGTGTTTGTCACTTCTCAGAGGTACAAATATTCCCTCCAGGCTGCTAGTGATTTAACTATGTTAATACTGTCATTTCCTAGCAACAATGGGCTACAAACAAGCGTTCTGCTGGACCTGGTTACTGTGCTAATGGCTTCATTTCAGCTTAATGGTTCCTTCTCTTTTTCTGTTTACAGTGCCTATGATAGGAAGCCTCCCTCTGGGTTCAAGCCATTAACCCCTCCTTCCACCCCCCTGTCACCCACCCATCAGAATTCCCTGTTTCCCCCACCTCAGGCAACTCTGCCCACCTCAGCCCCTGCAGCTGGCCCTGTACAAGGTGTGGGCCCCACCCCCCATTCGCTTCCAGAGCCTGGCCCGCCCCACATGCCCGCAGATGCCAAAGATGATGCCTGAAAACCAGTATCCATCAGAACAGAGGTGGGTGCTGATCTGGGCTTCCTTAACTGCCTCCCTTTCCTCACTGGGAGAGGGGAAGCAGTTAGTCATATTTACCAGGCACATAAAAAGTTCTTGCACTGAGGCATCTTGTGAGGTTAAGACTAATAATAATGTGAATATAACATGTTTCTATACCACCCTGTTCCCGAGGTACTCCAAGTGGTTTAGGGACATCACATCATCCTTATGGAGTAGGTAAGGGAGAGAGAATGAGTACTGCCCCGCCTTACAGAACTAGAAAAGAATGACTTGCCCAGGACACACATTCTTGACCCTCTGGGGGGCATGTTCCTGATTCCTCATTGGATACCGCGTACTAGAATTGAACTTACTAGGAAAGATAGCTGAGTTACAGGAGGTGTTATGACTCACCTGATTTTAATACATCTTAACAATAGGAGATTAGCTAAGGACCTTATTTATTCATCTACTTTTCAGATAGAAATCTCCTAATCACACTCCAGGAAGGAATTTGAGGCATGGGGTAACTTGTCCAGGGTATAAGGAAATTGAGGCATGGGGTAATTTGTCTAGGGTCATTCATTTATCAAAAAAAGGTGTGAAGGTGTAAAACCTGCTCTGTGCACACCAAAGCTGACCCCTTAAATCCCAGCCTTCTAAGTCCATCATCTGTGATATTATAGAATTTTGCATGCTGTGGCCTTCCTTTATATAGCATGTTCTGGGGGCCTGTCTTTTTTATTTCCAGTCTCTCTAGGATGAGGAGATAACCATGGCTGGAGAGTGGTCAATGATGTTACTAAGGGATGCAAGATGGTGACCATTGTATTTCATTTCTCTCTCTCTTGGTCTGTGTTGGGTGGGTATGGGTGCAACAGGGCAGGAGAAGGGAGAATGTATGAATGTACCATTCCCAGGCCTGGTCCAACCCACATGCCTACCAGTATTTACTTGGAGGTCCCTTTATTTCTAGATAAAATGCAGAAAAAAAAAAATAAGGCACCTTTGTGTAGTTGGGATCCCCTTCCCGCCTTGTTCTGAAAGTCACCATATCTTTATAACTGCATAATGTGTCTGGTTGGTGTTTATTCTCTTGGTTAGTCCAGGAGCCACAAATACTCATGCTATCCAGAGACCAAGGGCTAAGCATTGATTGGGGGGCTGGCTCAGGAGTGGGCCTCTATTGCAACTAGGAGCTCATCTGGAGGAGACAGCTGCCAGCAAGCTTTTGGCAATTGTTACCATGTATTGACAACTTTGTATTTTTTCAGGAGAATTTGGGAATTTGTTTTTTTATGTAAAAATTGCAGTTTTTTTTAGTTGGCAACTAATTCAAATTAAAAACAACACTTTGCAGACTAAACAAAACCTCTCTGTGGGCAAAATTACACTGTGGGCCTGCCAATTTGTGAACTCTGGCCTAGATACCATTTTTATTTCAATAGTTTTTTGATGTTTTAAAATAGCATCTTGCTGATTTTCTGCAGGGGTTATTAATTGAGGAGGAAGGATGGGATGGACATATATTCAGTTTCTTAAATACTTAGTAAACTTTATATTTGTTATTCCATGTTAAAACTCTTTTACTGATATTTCCCCCTCAATCCTTGTTTTTTATCCAGGGGCTTTATATAACATACTGTATTAATTGGCTGAGTTGTGGGGAGAAATACCCTAATTCTGCTAAAGGTTATTTGTCTTTCTGCAGCGCTGGCAGACAGGGTAGCCTGAGTTTCAGTTGTGAAGTAAGTTTGTCTTCAGGTTACCTAGCTTTCTCAACAAGAAGGTTTGGATTCCTGAGATTTATGAGTTACCTGCCCTCAAGTGTCCAGAGGGAGAAGCGGGAACCAGAAAGTAGATATCTTTGTTTTCAGGGTGCTTCCTCCCTGAAGTCTGCCTGTCCAATTTGGACTTAATCCCTGTTACACTCTGCCCTTAGGAATGATGGTTCTAAAATAAAAAGACCTCACACACATTGGGGCAATACAGAGAGACTTGAGAAAACTGGGGTAAAGCTGGTAAAGTATTCCGTGGGCTCTTGAATTGATAAAAACAACACTGGGGCTGGTTGGGTGTCAGCGCTATAGTTTCAAAGTGGAAAGTACACGGGAATCCTTAAAGGGGCTGAGAGGGAGGATTTTAAAATGCAGATTCCTTGGTCTACCCAGAGATTGTGTTGGTGGGTGTTTGGTGGGGCCTGGATTTATTATTGTCACACTTTGAGAAATCATGATCTAGCGCTCTCCTCTGCCCTCATCCCTATTCCAGCCCACCTTTTTTTTTTTTAAAGCATATATTACCCAGTACTCTGAATTTTATTCTTACTGCCCTTGTCTATCAATAAGGTTATCTATGTAATATCTGTGTTGCATAACATACATCAAAAATATGACAATGAAAATCATTGTCTATGATGATTGTCTATAATGGTCCTCATTATCTGTAAGCAAAATGCTTATAGAGACAGACTAAAATCCCTGGTTTGATTTTGTAAAAGTAATACAGTCATGTATGATATCAAGCTTAATAATCACATATTTAATAACTTTTATGCCTGCCTGAAAGTGGGGCAGATTCCTTTTTTAGTAACTATAGTTTGTTCTTTGCTCAGAACTTTTTATTAAAATTAGAAGGATTATTCAAAATTAACCTTACCCTAACACAAATATGTGGTATTTTTCAGGATAAAATGAATTACGGTCTTATTTGAACCTTTTAGCAGCCTTGTGACCAAGGCGGAGTAGAAAAACCCCATTTTCCAGATAAGAAATCAGGCCTCAGAGCACCTGAAAGATTTCTTAAAGATCACATAGCCAAATACAGGGTCCTACATTCAAAAACCAAACATTAACTTATAACCACACCATTTGTCTTATGATTTTCTTTGGGTTGCTAACATTCACTAATGTCTACTAATAGCTGAGTAAGTGACCTTGATAAATCCGTTTGGACCTTGAAATTTATCCATCTCTTAAACTACAAAATCTTACAAAATTCCTACATCATCACTTAATCTAAACCCATGTCCTTAACACATACCTTTTTTATTTTGCTCAGTATGCTTTATCTGTTCAGTTGAATAGAGGAAGCTCTTTGAGGATAAAAACCATAATTTAGACCCTTTTCTTTAGACCACATTTAGCTCTATATCTTATTTGTCCTCAATATATGTTTATCGGTAGTGATGTCAGTTTGCTAGGATTATACTTTAAACAACTAAATTGTAATCTAGTCAAAAGTACATTTTTGCCAGGCACAGTGGCACGTATCTATAGTCCTAGCTACTCAGAAGACTAATCTGGGAGGCTGAGGCAGGAGGATTGCTTGAGCCCTGGAGTTCTGAGCTGTAGTGCACTATGCCAATCAAGTGTCCACACTAAGTTCAGCATCAATATGGTGACATCACAGGAACAGGGCACCACCAGGTTGCCTAAGGAGGGGTGAACTGGCCCAGGTTGGAAACAGAGGAGGTCAAAACTCCCGTGCTGATCAGTAGTGGGATCACGCCTGTAAATAGCCACTGGGCAACATAGGGAGACCCCATCTCTAAAAATAATAATAAGGAAAGGAAAAGAAAAATACATTTTTAATGTTTTATACAATCTTAGTATATAATTCTTGAAAATTCAACTTATTTTTAGAAAATAAATACTGTGTTTGAAAACCATGATTTATATTGGTAATTTCCTCCCTGCAAGGAGGGGAAAAAACATGTAAATTGGCGTGTTCAGGCATGTTCCATTTATCCTGAAAGACCAGTTGCTCCTGGAAGAGGAGTACTTTTCCTTCAGCCATCCCAATCTTGTGAGTTCTTTCATCGTGTTATTTATGATGCTTACATGTACTAAATGGAGGAACTTAGAAAATACTCCTATGTTATGCCCATAGTACTGGCCATATATTTTTTTGGCTTTTATTATACCATATCTCACTCCATCTTGAGTTGAAGAAAGCCCCATAATTTGAATGGAGAGTCTCTGCTAGGAAATGTATCATCTAAGAATTTTAGAATACACTGCTCTCTCACTCATCATCCAGGAAAGAAGCAAAATAAGACAAAATTTAAGAAAATGTTTCTGTGGTGGAAGAATCCTCTGCTTCTGGAGAGCCCTTACAAGCATCAGTATTGTAGTAGGCTAGCATGATATAACTGATAGTCAAAACAGAGTGCCCCAGGGTCATCAGGAGAAGGTCAGTTGTGTGCAGTATCTTCTGAAGGAGGAAATGGCCTAACCTGTTTGAGACAAAGTTCTGTCCCTCCGTGGTTATGATCAAGGCTTCAGAGTTCAAAGGGATGAGCTAAGTTTTCTGGAATTTTGATTTAACAGAAACTGCTCATTCCTTAAAGATGCTACATCAATTAAGAGGTTTAATATACTCAGGTTTCACTCTTGTTTCTACTTCCTCTCATAAAGTCCATTACTCTTAAAGTATTAGAAATTGCTGTTCATTTTTGCCCTTCAGATTTTGTAGTTTTTAGAGAGCAAAGAACTTGGCTATGAGTCACATTTGTAGCCTGACCTGGAATAAAGTGAATGTATCTGACGTATCTTTTCTCCATGCGCCTGTTAATAGCATGTTTATGTGTGGCAGCAAAAATTCACTTTGGGATCCGAAACTGAGTTTCATGGATACTTAATGGAACCTTCTTTGACAGACTGAATAATGTACCTCTAATGGTTAGAGTGAAGTGTTTTTTAGGTCTGAATCTTAAGAGGGCTTGTTTTCAGCATTTCATCATGTTTACTGTAGGGTTTTTGTTACCTTTTAATCAAGCTAATGGAAATTTCCTTTTATTCTCAGCTTACTGAAAGGTTTTTTTTTTTCTTATTTTTTATTTTTTAATATTGGGGGGTTGTGAGGTGGGTCGTCTAGTTGCATTTCTTTTTTTTTTTTTTTTTTTTTTTTTTTATGGAGACAGAGTCCTCACTCTGTCCCCCTGGGTAGAGTGCAGTGGTGTCATTGCAGCTCACTGCAACCTCCAACCCTGGGCTCAAGCGATCCTTTTGCCTCAGCCTCCCAGGTATCTGGGACTACAGGAGTATCTGGGGACTACAGGTGTGCACCAGGACACTGGGCTGATTTTTTTTTCCTTGGGACAAGGTGTTGCTCTTGCTCAGGTTGGTCTCAAACCCCTGAGCTCAAGCAATCCACCTGCCTTGGGCTCCCAGAGAAGCTAGGACTACAGGCGTGAGCCACTGTGCCCGGCCGTGTTTACTGAAAGTTTTTAATGTGAATGAATGTTGAAATTTATCAAACATTTTTTCTGCCTCTATTGAGATGATCTAATTAATTTTCTCTTTTAATTTCTTTAGTGTGGTGAGTTGCATTGATTTATGTGAAACCAACCTTGCATTCTTATGACAAACCTAACTTGTTTATTATGTATTGTCTTTTGTACATTGCTAAACTTGGTTTTCTGATCTATATTAGGACTTCTATGTATTCATGATTGAGAATAATGTATAATTTTTCTTTCCTACATTGTACTTGTTGGGTTTTAGCATTGTAGTTACTCATCAAATGAATGGAGGATGTCTTCCTTTTTCTAAATTCTGGAATATTTCATGTGAAAATGGAATTCTTTATTCCTTGGATTTTTGGAGGACTTTACCAGTAAAACCATTTCGGCCTGGTATTTTCTTTGTGGGAAGATTTTTAATTACTGGCTCATTGTCTTCACCATTTACAGTTTTGCTCTGGATTTCTATTTAGTTGGATAAATTTATTTTTTTTAGGAATTTGTCTGTTTTGTGTGGGTTTTAAAATTAATTGGCATAAAGTTATTCTTAATGTCCTTTTAAAAATCTCTTCAGCATCTGTAGTTGTCTCTCTCAATTTTGATAGTATTTATCTAGACCTTTTTTTCTTTCTTAGTCTTGGCAGACAATATCATCTTTTCAACAAATCAACTTTTGGCTTGCTTATTCTCTCTGCTGGGTGTTTTCTATTACATTGATTTCTGCTCTCACTAAAATACTTTATTTTTTGCTTTCTTTGGGTCTATTCTGTTTTTTTAACTTCTTTGGTTGGATGTTCAGCTCATTAATTTTTAGCCCTTTTTCTTTGTAATATATAAACATATAACCAAATAAACTTTCTTCTAAGGGTCGGGTGGCCATACATGGAGGTTTTCCCAGTTTACTTCTGGTTATGCCTTGTCTAGAAGTAATTGCTAATAGCTTCCCCTTTCACTCCCCAAAGTATCCTGGTTTGAACAATCAGTTATTTGATCTCCCTATCCAAGTTCTGCTTTAGCTCTATCAAGTTCTGATTTGTGTTAAAAATTCAGTTCCAAGTATTTTCTATTATTTCTTTCAATCTTGGAGTTCTTACAAATACGTTTCTTAATTTCTAAACATATGGCATTTTTCTAGTTGCCTAGACTATATTTTTATTTTTTATTTAAGTGTCATCAAGTGAGTGTTTGAAAACCATTATAGAAACAATTATAGAAACAGTATAGGTTCGTGGCTCTGGAGTTGGACAGAATGACAGACCTAGGGTTGACTCCCAGCTCTGCTGCTGTATGTTGTGGTTGTCAGGCAGGTACTTCACTTTGTAAGCTTTGGTTTCTTCATTTCAAAATGAGAGAATAGTAGATACTTATCACATGGAATTGTTGGATGGATTAAATAAAATCACATTGGGACAAAGAAGATGTTCAGTAAATGTTAGCCTCTTCGACAATTTTACTTTTTAAAAATCATTTTTGGCGAGGCACAGTGGCTCACACCTGTAATCCCAGCACTTTGGGAGGCCAATGCGGGAGGATCACTTGAGCCCAAGAGTTTTAGACCAGCCTGGGCAACAGAGTGAGATCCCCATCTCTATAAAAAATTTTTTTTTAAATTAGCCTGGCATGGTGGCATGCACCTCTAGTCCCAGCTTACTCAAGAGGCTGAGGCAGGAAGATTGCTTGAGCCCAAGAATTTGAGGTTGCAGTGAGCTATGATTGCACCACTGCACGCCAGCCTGGGCAACAGAGCAAAACCCTGCCCCCCCAAAAAAAACAAAACACTTTTATTTTCCGTAAAGTATACTAAAGAAATCTTCCTTAAATGATGAATGATGTAGATACCACAAACTTAGAAACTTCAATTGCTTCATTGTTTACTGTTAAGTTTTTAAAATGTAAAGCTTCCTTTATCCCTAATCTTTTCATTGTCAAACTTATTAATATTATATGTCCAACTAATACTTTCACCATCAGATGTTCTGGCATCATCTTCCTTCTCCCATATTTGATCTTGAGAAACTAGACAAACATCTTCGCCTAGAAAGGACAGTTTTTTTTTTTTTTTTTTTTGGTTCCTTATCTCTCAATGCCTTATTGTAGTTAGATGGGCCAGTTTGAGTCTAAGCAGCATTGGTGGGCCTCATGGAGTCCTGGGAGTTGTTTCAGAGTTCTTTGGTGTGCTTGTAGGGACAATGTCTGGCTCTTGGTTATATGGCAGAAAAATAAATGTTAATGTGAAGTTGGCGCATTGCTACCAGCAATAAAAATCAGCATTCTCTTTCTGAAAAAGGAGAATGGATATTGGGTAGGCAACTAGTGGACTCTTCTGATTCGTGTGTGGCTTGTGTGTGTGATAGTCTTCTCCTAGTCCTTAAGATCTCCCCTTATATTTGCATAGCTTCTGAATTTAGCTTGGGGGTTGCAGGGAGAAGGTGGGACAGATGAAGGTAATGTATATTGATAACTTACCAGTGTGCTGGGCCCTGCTACATGCATTATCTCCTATAATCTTTACACACGTATCCTGGCTGTCCTTATGTTACTGGTAAGGAAACTGAGGCTCAGAGCAGTCACATAACTCGCCCAAGGTCACACAGCTAGTAAGTGGTAGAGACTGGATTTCAGCCCAGAGTGTCCTGACTTCACAGCCAGAACTATGCTGTTGCTTCTTACCCAGCTATGCTGCTTCTGTGTTTTCCATCTTCTTCCTTTAGCCTTAATGAAAATATTAAGTACGTGGTGTTGGCTACTATCAGATTTTATATATCATCTGTCCGCTGGGCTCTGAACCATCACTGCTTCACCTGGCACCCACAGCCACAGTGTAGCCTTTGTCGAATCTGCACTTTTCTCCTTTTTTCCTGTAAGCACTGTGTTTACTCTGTGTGTTGGCAGCAGAAACCAAAAAGGAAATGCAGAAAAAGCATCTAACGGTTTTCATAACGTAAACCAAATGTTGGTAGCGTGGGTGAGCTCTTGGGAGGAAAGGCGCTATATAAATCTGACAAATAAATAAGTAACTGGTTCTTTAAATAAACTGGCACTGAAAAAGCCTTAATCTGTGACCTATTGAATTTAGACTTATTCGGTAGTCAAAAGTCTTCCTTGCTCACCAAATGTGAGTTCCTTATTACAAGCTCTGTTGGGCTAATGGGTGGGGGTGGAAGGAAGGGAGGGAGGGGAGGTTAAAGGGAGGAAGAACAGGTTTGTTAGGAACCAAGCTGCTCCTGCATGGAAAATGATTGCCTTCCTTGGTAAATAAGAGACATCTTTGTCATAGCTTTATTCTGTATACAACACATTCTTAGATACTTCAAAAGGACTCTGGAGAGGGAGGGGGGTTCAAATGAAGGTCAGTGAGTCAAGTTCACAGAATGTATTTTGAGGACAAGAACTGAATTACTTTACTTATCTCTGCAAATAAAAGCCATTATCAGCAGCAAGCTCTCTGAGAAAATCTTTCTTCCAAATATGTTGGTTTTGTGACATCCCCCTAAGAACCCCTTTGCAACTTGCACTCTCTCAAAACAAACCAGTGCCAAACAATCCCGACTATAGCATCTGTTCTGCAGATCACTGGTCTCTAAGCTTCATCCTTAAAGTTGTGCTGCAGGGAGGGGATGAGGTTGCTGGCTAGTGCCCATATGGAAGTACCTTTTCGTGAGGAGGCCACAGCAGGCCGACTCTAGAGTTTCATTCTGGAAGGTGAGAAGTTGAGCACTGAGCGGAAGTGGGGTGATCGGGCCTGCCAGCTGTAGGGCTCTGGTTACAGAACTGAATGGTACACGACATCTCAGAGCTATCAGAGGAACTGATTTGTGGAGGTCACCTTGGAAAGTACTAGAATGGTGACAGAGGGAAAAGGACAGAAAATGGAAGGTCTTGTTACTGTTCCTTCCAAGTAGCATAAGGTTTGGGCACTTCACAAAAATAAGCCCTTACTTCAGGTTTGCAGCGTGCTGCTGGTGCCTACATTCTAAATGTCAAGTGTAAACCTTAGTTGTAAATTTACACTTCTTCAAAGACCATTAAAGGGTTTCTTTAAATAACAGCAACCTGATGGAGTTCTGCTGTAGTGCACTCAGCACCCAATGAAAGGCTCTCAACTCACTGAACCTCATATAGTTTGTAAAACTTGTTTAAGACATTGGCCAGGCAGATTCTGAGGCTTTTGGTGTCTG
Organism: Daubentonia madagascariensis; assembly: GCA_023783475.1. Lineage (NCBI taxonomy): Eukaryota > Metazoa > Chordata > Mammalia > Primates > Daubentoniidae > Daubentonia > Daubentonia madagascariensis. Next base: position 23,155,013 of record JAKFHU010000322.1, on the reverse strand, counting down.
GGATAAAAGGCTAAGTACGGGTAAATTTCTCAGTGATCTTCATATTATAAAATGATCTTATGGTTCTGTTTTCGGTGGGTAATAAACACTCACCCAGAACATATCGTGCCATGCTATACCACGATCTAAACAGTATTTTATCTGCACCTAAATCTCTTCAGTTTAAGATTTTAAATCTCGATGTTCTAGAAATCTGTTAGCCAACTGTTCCCACAGATTCAAATCAAATTCAAATTATTTGATTAATGCTATTAATAGAATTCAAGCTAAAAGTAGAAAATAAGACCTTAGTATTACAGGACTATATTGTTGATTTTTTTTTAATTTATTGAAATTAATTGTTCTAAATCCTTAATTTTTCGTTGACCACTGGCTCCTACTTTCTACCTGAGGCTATATATTCACAAATTCTTTTCCTTATACACATAGGTTAGCACCTGATGCATATTTCATGGATTGAGGGTCACTCATCTCTAACCTCCACACATTTTATGTAACATCATAATACTTTTTTTATTTTTGCTAAACTTTGATGCTCTGTGTACCATTTAGCAACCTGCCTTAATATGTCAAAAATACCAGGTCCTTAATTATTTGCATGTTACATCATTTCTAATGGTTGCTTTCAACTAAATGGCTATATTACAACGTAGTTAGCCCATTCCCTTGTTAAACATTTGTGTTGGTGACCCTCTTTGTAGTTATATCTAATCATCTATGATTCAAGTGCTGTTTAAATGCCAGGCACAGAATCATTAGCTGCCTGCTCATCCTCCAGGTTAATAGGAAAAATATTTCTGTTTTTACTTTGTACTTTTTTTATTACTAATGAAGTTAAACTTTTTATTTATGACCATTGGTATTTCTTCTCTAGTGATTTTCCTGTTTGTGCCCTTTATGCATTTTTCCCTTGAAATATTCATCTTCTATTGATTTTTAAAAGCTGTTTATGTCAGTAATATTAACATTGCTATATCTGTTAAGAGATTTTTCCATAGTTTTACTTTCGGTTTTGTTTCTGGTGTTTTCTGATTATTACAGATTTTTTCTCCCTGGTTTGATGTTTTTCTTTTGGTTTTATTTCTGGTGTCTCTTCAACTTACAGAAATTCATACAGTGAGGTATATTCATGTTTATCTTGATTTCTGCTGTTAATATTAATATGATACTTAGAAAGGTTTTCCCTCACTCCAGTTATGTAAGTTTTCATATATACTTACTTTCATATTATTGTTTCACTTTTTACATTGAAATCTTTAATCCATATGAAATTTATTTGGGCATGTGGTATACAATGGGATCTAAGTTTTTTCCCCACTAATTTGAAATTCTAACCTTAACAAGTAGTAAATTTTGGAATATACTTGACAGTTTTTGGCTTTCTATTTAATTCCTTTGATCTACCAGTCTTTTATTCCCGTGTCACTGTTGTATTTTAGTTTTATAACATGTCAATATCTACTAGGTCATTATTTTCAAAAATTATTTAATATTTTTCGTAAAGTTTAGAATCATTTTGTCAAGTTGGTTGGGAAGGCATTTGCTTTCATAGAATAATTTTCAGTGAATCAACAGCTTCAAAGTCCTAAATATTTTCTCTTTACTTAGATCTTCTTTCTTTTCCTCAGAAAACAATTTAAGATTTATATGAGCTATATATTTCCTAATTTTTCCTAGGGATTTTATGTTTTTTATTGCTATGAGTGGGATTTTCTCTTTTTTTACTACATTTTTCTAACTGGTTGATTTTTACTTTTTAGTCTTTAAAAATTCATGTATATGTTAGTGCTATTTGCAAATAATTGTTCTTACATATTATAATATTCAGATACATAATTTGGCCCATTTGTACAGATAGACTATGCATGAAATAAATATACATGGAAAGATAAGAGGCTACCATGTCATTGCTTTGATAATTTTTTTTGCCACTCCCTGACTCAAGAGCTTTAAAATGTACAATGTGATTTTGGGAGGAGGGTAAAATGCCCAGAAATAAGCATCAATAAGTACTTTGCAAATAATTTCGTTAATCTGAACTTCTAGTCCCCAAAGCTCAATCATAATAAGTATTCATCATGTCTCAGTTAAACAAGAAAACTTCTTTCTTCTTACAGATTTCAGAGACAACTGTCTGAACCCTGCCACCCCTTCCCTCCTCAGCCAGGAGTTCCTGGAGATAATCGCCCCAGTTACCACCGGCAAATGTCAGAACCTGTTGTCCCTGCAGCTCCCCCACCCCCTCAGGGATTCAAACAAGAATACCATGACCCACTCTATGAACACGGGGTTCCAGGCATGCCAGGCCCCCCAGCACATGGGTTCCAGTCACCAATGGGAATCAAGCAGGAGCCCCGGGATTACTGCGTTGATTCAGGTTAGCATAAAAGCATGCCATTTGTTTCTTCTCACATTCGGCTGTCTCATCGTTACTGAGTGTCTTGTGTGTGCAGTGCCTTGGGGAATAGTTTATAAGAATTGCCCTCAAAGAATTTAGGAGCTAGTAAAGCAGACATGTTTAGACACAACTGAATATAGAATAAATCATAAAAGCAGTGCAAATGTTAGGAAGTGCAGTGGGTGTTCAAAAGTGGTACAAAGTATACTTCTAAGACTAAAGATTGCTGGGGTTCATTCTTGGGTGGTACCATTTTTAAGCTCAACTGGACATAGGGAACATTATTTCTGTGTTTTAGTCCTGTCCCTAGTTTTGTGACTTTGTTTTTTAGTACAATAGACCCATTAAGCTTCCAGTATAGGACAGGATTTTTTCTATTCTTGAAATGAATGGTATTCTGAGAAAGCACCTGGTATTTCATAGCTGTATGGAGTACTGGATACACCATGGAAAAGGCTGTCTTGTTGGTTGCTTCATGGGATTCACTGCTCTATTGCAATGCTTGCAACTAGGAAGGTTCTTGTGTCCTGCACCAGCTGCTGGTATACACAGGGAGAGGTTTAACATATTAGGACACCTATTGTTTGGTTATGGTATACTTCTTGCCTAGGAACCTAAGCATATCAAGAAGTTTGAGCTGTACTTGGGGGAGCTCCTTCCTTCCTCTCCCCATTCACTGTCTGCATATTTTGTAGGCCAGGCATATTAAATGAGATGATTAGGGGAAAGGAGAATTAGAATTTTGGAGCTTGCATACTTAGAAACTGTTTCTTCCTCTTCATTTCCCCTTTCCCTTTCAGAAATGACTTAAACTTTTTCACTATATTTTTTTTGGCAGTTGGTGCTAAAGGAATTTGAGGATAGTTGGTATATTTTCAACCTTTCCCTTGTGTGCTTTTCTCAAAGACCCTGGGGAAAGTTGGGGCAGTATGAACTTGATTGTTTTTCGCAGATGGAATGGGATATAGAATTTGCTCTTGACCTTCTCTGAGATAATATACATAGATTGCTCCATTCACGCAGAAATCAGGTATGGCAAAGGCTGGGGAGGTAGGCAGAAGGGAGACATCTGTTGCTTTATGACAGAAAAATTACCAAGTGTCAGATAGCAATAACTTGTAAAAATTTCCACCTGCATTCCTCTTGAAGGCTTTGATGTATTTTTCTCAGGAGTAGGCATGACCAGGAACATTTTTTCCTTTGGGATTGACATTTCAATCCATCCTGATGGGTTTTTCACCCCACTTCAATCCCTTAAAGTAGGATACTCAACACATGTTACCATATTGGTAATTCTTTGATCTGAGTGGTGTTCCTAGGGTAAAGACTCATCCCCACATGGGCACAACTCAATTCACTGTCTTTCCTCTCAATGGACACCTTGATAACATGATGTCTGAAGAGAAGAGATCACTTGAGTATGTTTGATTTCAGTGTAACAGTCCCAACATGGCAAAAATATACTTTGCAAAACCACAGTCCCCCACACGTGCCAGTTCTGGTCTGGGCTTTATAACTTCAGATCCCTTAATTCCTTTGGTCTAGAAATACTCTCACCACTTGAAGAAGAATTTTATGTGACCACCAGCAGTAAAGGGGAGCAAATTGGAAAAGATCTAAAGTAATACTCTTCCTCCTCCCCACCTTAAAACCCAGGAGTCAGTATAGGCAGGAGGCCAAGCTTGGACTTTTGAAAGCCTTTTTTTCCCTACCATTAGCTCGCTCATCAGATTTGGTATTAACTAATTTCTAAAATGAGTGAATTATGAGAGTGAGGCATCATTTTTCCCCTAACTCTTGATTAGGAGTGTCTCCCTTTCAGATGGTGGGTTACAGTGTTTCCCATGTTGCTTATTGAGGTGGTACCTCTTTCCCCAGACAAGGCTAAAAAGACATAACCTTGGAGCAGGAGAAGGTTTAGGGGCTTTTACAGAGCTGCAGCTGATTGATGTGCTGCTTCCACTGCAGAAACTATTGACGGGAGTGTGTCCACCTGTGTTTCCCTTTTAGAAGTGCCTAACTGCCAGTCATCCTACATGAGAGGGGGTTATTTCTCCAGCAGCCATGAAGGTAAAGAGCTTGCTTTTTTTTTTTTTTTAAGTAATACTCAAGCTTAAAATTGCTTACTTTCCAGGCTAAGATTTGAAATCATAGATTAAACCTTTCTTAGCTCATGAATATGAGAGGTAATTGATCATAATTTTCAGTTATTTTGCACACAAGGTTTGAGGCATGCTCCTAAGCGCTGCGAGGGCTGCCATCATTTCCAGTAGCCATGACCCTGACTTTTAAGAGTTTATATAGGACAATACGAAGAAAAAAATGAACCCACTTGGTTTCTGCATTTCTAGACGTGGAGGTTTATATAGCTATATAATACCATCAGCCTAAACTATAATTTAGGAATTATATCAGTGAGGGTGTTTTTATATGGGTCCAAGGATGTCTTAGAGAGGAGTTTTAAAATGTGCTTCTAGGTTTTACTTAGTTTGGGTGTGAGGGTGGGTAACTCTCCATTGTAGTTTTTATTATATGATAAATGGTTGCCGCTTTTAACATGGGAGGGAAATTTAAGGTGTTCTTCACTAACCTTGAGAGGGCTGGCAGGGAGGTGGGAGTATGGGGGATGGGGCTGGAGCAGTTGATGAGACTCTATTGAGGTATATTATGTACAAAATGCATTATAGAAGGATACAAAGAAATGTTTTCTAATTGCATAAATAAAAATACCTCAAAGGAGAAACATGAGAATAGATGTAAAGCAATTTACCCACAATTCTGGATTATCACATGTCCTGACATTTATTTGTATGTGAAGGTGATGGTTTTATGTCAAGGGTGTGCTGTCTGTTCGAGTGCTGTGCTCAACCCCTTTGGGACCAACTAATTCAATAAATCTCTGAGATAATCTCACTATAATTAGGAGCAGGAACAGTGGGTAGGGTTGAGCCTGTGACTTTGCCTTCCTTAGCACTGACCTACTAATTGGAGTGAAAGTAATTTAGAACAAATAAGATGCATAAGTGTTATACAGCATATGGCTGCACAGAAGTGGTTAGAATGGAGCTAGAATCACAGTTTCCTGGAGGAGCTTGCTTTTGAGCTACTTTTGTTTAAAATATAAACTTTTGTAGCTTATTTTTAGCACAAGCAATAAATATCGGTTACACAAAATTTAGAAAATACAGACAGGCAAAAAGATGAAAATTAAATCTCACTGTCCAAAGATAATCATTAACTTGCTGTATACTCTTCCAGTCTTTTCTGTGCATATGTAAGTTTAGAACTGTACAGATCATACAGGATTCATTGTTCTATAGTCTTTCTTTTCTTTTAACAGTAGTCATTAACTCATATTGAACACTTGCTATGTTTCAGACACTGTTCTAAGTTCTTTACATGCACTGACCTAAGTTGTTTATTCCTCATAGCAGTCCTATAGGATAGATATTTCTATTGGCCCCATAATATAATGAGGAAACTGAGACTCAGAGAGATTACAAGGTATGCCCAAGGTCACATGGCTGTGAGGGTAGAGCCAGAATTCTGAGCCAAGCCCTGTGCACTCCAGAGCCCATACCTTCATCTCTTTCCACACTCTATAACCAAGGTAACATGTGTAGCAGCAAACATTCCTCTATGATTTCCTCTTAAATGGCTGCACAGTACCCATTGCATTTAGCTGATCACCTGTTGCTGAAAACTTAGGTATTTCCAGAATATTCACAAATAAACCAAACCCAGATGAACATTCATCTAGCTAAATCTTTTCACATTCCCTTGGTTAAGTCTCAAAGCTAAATTCCCAAAATTTCTGGATAAAAGGGGTATGACATTTTTAAGGCATCTGCTACCAGTTTTTGTGAGGGCCTGTGTTTTGTTGTTGTTTGTTTTTAGTGCATTGTCACAGATTTTTAAAATTTAGGATTTCTTTAAAGAAGTAATTAGATGTGAATCAAAAGGAAGAGGGAGCCTTTTGTGGGGGAGAATAATTGAGCTTTCAAAGCTGCAAGAAGTATTTATGGAATAGCTCCTGCATGAATGGATGACAATAGCAAATCAATGGGCTCTTGACAGAAAGGAGCCCTGTTGGGTACTAAGATGGAGTTTGTGGGGCATGAAAAGCCTTGAGAGGTAGGCTCAGACCTTAAAGTTACCCTTCTGGGCAAAGGCATGACTTGAGATGGTAGGTTCAGAACTTCCCTTCTGAACATTGAAATAGGGAAGATTTTTTTCTTAGAACAAGTTCCCCAGAAGTATGTCTTATTTTTTGTCAAATACATCTCTCCATAACTATCTAGAGTTGTGTGGTTTCCCAAACCTGTGGCATCAGCTTCACCCAGGACTTGATAGAAATGCACATTCTCAGGACCCACCCCAGACCTACTGAATCAGAAACCCCAGGGGTGGGGCCCAGCAATCTGTGTTTTAACAAGCCCTGCAGGAGATTCTGATGCACCTTCAAGTTTGAGAACTACACAGAAGTGATGCTCAGCTTTGTCCATACATTAGAATCACCTGGGGAGCTTTTAAAACTTCAGCTGTCTAGGCTTCATCCAGAGCAATTAAATCAGAAATTTTGGGGTGGGACCCAGACTTTAGTAGTTTTTAAAGCTTCCCAGGTGATTCGAGTGTGTATTCAAGGTTGAGCACCACGGGTCTCTAGCATTTTAGATGAAGGTCAAAAGAGCTGATATCCATGAAGCACTGGCTGGTTTTTAGAAGTAATTAGTTCACAAGAGAGGTTTCTATGTGGTAGCTGCTTTCCAATGACTTGTTTAGATGGGAGACCAGGTATTGTTTACCTGGGCACCCTGGGAGATTCTGAGTGAGTGTCCAGCCCTGGAAAGGAAGGGCTGTCTACTGGACCACTGGCTGTGATGGGCACACCTGTGTGGGGCTGTCTTCCAGGTTCCTGAATGTTTCTACAGAAGCAATTGATGTCTGCTGCAGGCAAACTAGGAGGGAGTAGGGGAAGAGAGGGAGGAAAACATTTTACATAATTACAACGTTTAGGAAAGAGCATGCTCTTAAAGGAAATATTTTTAGCAAGGCATTGGGTTGCTTACTACACACTGCACACAGACTGTCTGGTGAGTTTGTGTGTTTGTGTTTCCCTCCACTCTTTCCCATTCCTTTCCCCGACTCCACACACATTGAAGAAGTTAGTTTCAAAGAGACCAGCATTTTTAATTGTTCGAAATTACCCTGACGTGGTTCTTCAATCCTTGTATAGGCTTGACCACAGATGCCTGTGAAACAGTTAGAGAAACAAGTGTTTCTGATTGGCATCTGTGATTGCTACGATAGCCATCCTGCCTTAAGCGTTCACCTGGAATCCTCGCGCAGTGTTTTGCATCTTTCATTCCCACTTTGCTCCTCAAACAGGTTCTTCCTTCCTGCCACCTTTATTTGAGTGATTAGATGGTTGTGGCCACAACTACTGGTGCAAATTTAACTGACTTAAACTTCACATAAACCAATAGCATCTTCCAGATGTTTTAGAGGACCTTATGAGGCAATAACTAGAAACCACAAAATATACTAAAATGATACTTCTTTTAGGTAGGCCTTCATCTGATTAGTTTTGAAAAACAAACCAAGAATTTAACCTAGATTTACAGGTTTTTTCCTATGTACTGTAAACGTATTATCCTTACCTTAGAGGATGAAAAACTCTAAAAATAACATGGCAAGCTTGACAGATGTGTAAACTTTGAAATAGTTCACTTATAATGACTTTATAATAAGACCATTAAAACTTCATTAGAATATCAAAATACATATGGAAGGTTGGGAAATACATATATCTTCCTTGCAGCCAAGGCAAAAACACAAAGCATAATGGATTATGAAACTCTTGTTGATAATATAAAGTATACCAATTTGTCATAAAAGTCAAATGGTTTCCTGCTACCAAATTGGAAAATAAATTTGTCAGGAGTCATTGAATCCCTGACTTAAAAGTTAGCATTATATTCTTAAAATCTTACTTTTATGGACTATAGAATCTCTTATTTGTTCAGATATTTATTTAGCATTTATTACATGTAAGGTGCTATGAGGACACTAAGATAGCCAGGATATGGTCCTTATCCTCATGGGATTTAGAATCCTTGACAGAGGATATAAGATAAAAGCTCTCACATTATCCATTTAATTTCTTAATAGTACTTATCACAGTGTGCTATTAATATGTTTTTTTAAACTATCATTTATTATACACTTAGGTACTAGGAGCTATTCTTAGCACTCTGGTACAAAGGTAGAGAAATAGATCAATGAAACAATATATATAAGCTGATTAAATTCTCATAACAACCCTATAAAGTAGGAATTATCTTCCCCAGTCTTACAATGAAGACACTGGAGCACAGAGAGATTAATTTATTCAAGATCACACAGCTGATTAGGGTCCATCAGTCTGGCTCTGCCTTCTTTAAAGGCAGAGCCTTAAAAAGGGCCTGCCTTCTTTAATTTCCATAATACACCATGTCTCGTTTATATCTTTTTCTCCTTTATTGTCTGTCTCCCCCAGTTGGGATGTAAGCTCCATGAGAACAAGGACCAAGTCTATATTCTTCTCCTTGCTACCTACCCTCTTCTAGCACGATGTCTGGCATAAATATTTAGTAGATTAAATAATAAATAAATGCCAATAAAGTATACTTCCTTTGATGTAGTTAAGCAACAGAGAAATCATGCTTATGGCTGAGAAAACAAAAATGAATAATACAAACCTCAAAATAGTCTCAGTTGGTCAGTGTTTCTCCAGTCCCAGGCCTCTTAAAAATGGTGTTGGTCCTGCCAAGGAGCTACTTGATCTGGGCTGACTGAAGAAACAAAGAATAGCAAGATTATGTCTTGGCGCCTTTACTCATGAATTTTTCAAGTCACAGTGAATCCTTCTCAAACTCTGTTGAAAGCCCTTATTTCAGAGCGCTTTCCACTGCCTGCCCCTACTGCATATCTAGCTCACATACACCTGTACTGTACGGCCAGGTGAAGCAACCTGAGAACAGAGCACAGGGAGCCATCATTGATCAGACAGGAGCTCTTGGGGCATTCTCCTGAGAAGTGTGCTAGTAAAGGAATGTATACTGGAGTCCTTATACCTCGGAAATAGGCTAAACTACAGGGTGTGATCCCCATTGAGGCTGTCTGTTAACTGGCTCTGATTTGAACCACTGATCTTGTCAGGGAGCCTGGTGACATGGTGGTCAGCACTGACGCATCCTAAGGGTTTGTGGATGGAGAATGTTGGGCCATCCTTCCTTCTCCTTGACCCCTTTAACTTTTTGCCTTACCCTCCTTTCATTTCTTTTGCATGTGTCTTTGGGCCAGTTAGTTCTCCTTTCTTGGCCTCTGTTTTGTCCTCCATACAATGAGTAAGTTTTATTGCTAGAAAGTCTCTTCAGAGTCTGTCCACTGTGTCTGGTAATAACACCTCCAACTTGCTTTTAAATGTCTCTTCAAAGTCCTCTTCTGGCCCAGGTTTTTGTTCATTTTGTCAACATTCTTTACCCTCCAAGCTCTTTTATAATTGAATGAGGTATGTGGGTGGCCTGGACAAGTTTGTAGGAAAGGTTGAAATTAATATTAGCAAAAAGGAAAATGGCAGGGCTATGTACAGATCAACCAAATCTACCTAGGCCAACCGAAATAGACAAGATATCTTTTCAGATGTAAAGGCTTAGTCACAGCAACACTGATCCATGCAGACCTCATAAGCAAGATGTGAAGGAACTTACTGGTGACTCAGCGCTTCTTCACAGTCTTAGCTCTGATAGCTGGAATTGATGCTGCTCTGACTTAGGCTTGGGTGATTATATCAGAACTCAAATGCCTAAGTCCTTTTGAAGTCCCCGAAAATTCAGTGTGGCATACATAGAGCAGTAGGGCTTAGGACCTGAAATGGCAGAATCCCATTTTAGTCCTTAAATCCACAGATTTAGTACAACAGAGATAGAATTTGTTAAGCAACGTAGTCTCTTTTTAAATTCTGTTACAGGTTTTTCATATGAAAAAGATCCCCGGTTGTACTTCGACGACACTTGTGTTGTGCCTGAGAGACTGGAAGGTAAGTAGCCCCACCCAAGGTCTGTTGCTAAGCTAGAAGGTTGGAGATGCCAGAACACCTCAGTCAGTTACCAAGCTAAATGATTAAATCAGCACTAACAACTCCTTTTTGACCAAATCAACTGAGAAATTTAGGACTAAAATATTGCGTACATGTCTTTGTCCCAAACAGGCAAAGTCAAACAGGAGCCCACCATGTATCGGGAGGGCCCCCCTTACCAGAGGCGAGGTTCACTTCAGCTGTGGCAGTTCCTGGTCACCCTTCTTGATGACCCTGCCAATGCCCACTTCATCGCCTGGACAGGCCGAGGCATGGAGTTCAAGCTGATAGAACCAGAAGAGGTAAGCACTGGATGCTGAACTCAGATGTTTTTTGATTTGTTGTTTATGATGATGTTTGTTTAGATTTCCATTGAGGCTTTTTATTGTGTTAAGTCTGCTCTTCTCATTCACGTTCTGGCCTGGCCAGTGGGCTTGGAAGTACCCTTCCTATTAATAGGACAGTTTACAATCCATGGACAGGCAGAGTTCTGCACTGTAGCATACATAAAAAGTGTTTTTAACTCTCCTGCAAAATCTGGGAGGTGAGGCCATGAGGACTTATATTCAAATACGATATCTCTCCCTCTTGGAAAGTCTTTTGCAAGTGTTGTTTCAATGATACCGACTAGATTTTGGTCTCAGCCCTTGCATGTCATAGCCTATATCTGGGCTACATGAACATATTGTATGACATTTTGGTAATATATTACAGAATGCAGCGACCCCATTTGTGTATTTCAAATGGCTCTAACCTGGAGAAATAAAATCATCAGATGGGGTCAGTCTTACGAGCTTAGATTTCCTTTTTTAGTGTGTTATGTGGCATCACAATAATGTATTTGAGAGATGATACAAACCTGCATTATTTTGTTAGTAGGAAAAAAACATTGTTACTGGTTTTTTGCCCAGAGCTATTGACAGAAAGGCTGGTATCATTTCTTCAATGGAGAAGACACACCATCCTTTTCCTGAATATCACATAACTAAGTAAATTAAATCAGTCTTTCAGTTTAGCCTACTCTAAAGTGGCTGGTTTTTAATTTCTATTTGATTTAGAATCTAGAGAGATTATAAATGGAAAACAAATAACTGCCCAAAAAAACTGACATATGCTTCTTTTGGTAGCATGTACTTAGGCACATGTATTAAACCAGCAGAGCAAAAGGTATCTCTGGGTTGGGTATAATTAAAATGGGAACAACGGTCTTGGAAGGCATTTGAGCAAGACCTACAGTTTTAGATGTTGTTCAATCCACTGCAGGGCTCACTTTAGCACACCAAGGGGGATACGCTGGCATAGTGGTTAACAGCAGGAGGTAATAACCTGGCACTTGGTTTGGAAGAAGGAAATGGTCTGAAAGTTAAAATGGGGAAAGGAGGAGAATGTATGGATTGGAAACTTATGAAGAATCCTGATAGGTGGGAGAATAAGGCAGGCTTCATTAAAGGCAGTTATAAAAGAAGATACGCATGTGTTTTCCCTGTTTTGTATTCATTCACAGAGATGGAAATGTGTCGACATCTAGACTTACACAGCTTCTCTTAGGCTCAATCTACCTTCAAAGCTAGAGTTTAGTGCTGCTGTGTTTTTCTAAGCCTTTCTTCTGGCTAAGTGATGTAGAAATGGCGCCACGTTTTAGGCTCCAGGCCCTGGAGAGCTATGCGCCCACATAGGCCCGTTCTTTTCCTCACTGCTTTCCTCATAACGTGGCCTGGTCATGTGAACTGTGAGGAAAACGTGTCACCTAGGTTCACTGAGGCTTTTTGAAAGTAGGTCTGTCATGTGGGCAGCCTTTATTGATTTATCTCATTTCACAAATAGGAGCTTTTATTACTTTATTGCCACTGCCTCAGGCCTAAGCACAGGCTGTCCAGCTGCAGGTAAACCTGGTTATGACCCTTTGCAAAGCTGTTATTGAATCTTCTGCACTCCTACCAGTGGTAAAGAAAATGATGAACAGATGGCAGAGGGCCCCTGCTTTCTTACTTAATAAAGAAACTAATATTAATCCAGAATGCTCATAAACGCCAAGCAGCCCCATCACGTGAGAGGCCTGTGGTGACCTTGAGTCTCCCTAGGTTGACTGGGCAGCTCTGTTTCTTCAGGAAGGGCTTCTTTCCACCCCACCTCGAAGTCCCCCAGCATCCCGCAAGTTCCAGGTGTTCCATGCTCTTACCCCAGGACCAGCTGGGTTCCACCTGTGCACTTTGGCCTCAGGGAAGGCAACATTTGTTGAGCCTTTCCTCCTCCACTCCTTGTGTAGCTATGAGGACCCCATTCTTGTTAATGTCAGGAAGATACCAACTCCTGAAAAAAACTGGAAGAAGTCGTCATGGGGGGAGCTTGAAGGGTGAAGTGGAGAAGGAAGCTGTTGGGGACGTAATTGTAGGCAGCTGTGTGGCTGAGTAGTGCACTCTGGGTAATTATCCATAATACCCATTACACTGTGCATGGAAATTGTGGTTTTAGAACTGTGCTTTGGCAGGCCCCCTAATCAAATGTCTTTTGATAGTCATCCAGCTTAGCACCCTCCCAATTATGTCTGACTCGGCTTTAATCTGGAGCCATTTTAACTGTGAATCTGCATTAATGAATATTTTGGGGGGTAGGGTTGTTTGTTGAACATGTGGCAGATAACTGATGCCTGGAGGTTTTAAGGGATGGGCTGCTAGAAAGAGCCACTCTCTGTGCTGTGGCTGCTCTCTCTTTAAAGGGGTGGAGGAGATAGGTGGATTTGTTAACTCCTTCAGCCTCAGTCTTCAAGATGTGTGCTACCAAAGTACCTAATGGGAGAGACGAAAGAAAGAAAGAACCGCTAACAAGCTATTGCCTGCCCCCCCAACCCCAGAAGAGGGACAGCCTCAATTCCCAGCTGCTCTGGAGCTGAGCCGCATCACGCATTACTGTAGAGCAGCCGTGGTGAGGGCTGCGGAATCACAGGGCTCTGGCCGGAGAGGATGAGTCAGTAACTATGGCTACCAGAGCTGCTTTGAAATCCATGCATATATCAAACCTCTCTCCAGTAAGCAATTGCATATGCAAGTGACAACAGAGAGGTCACCGCTGAAGTTGAAAAATATCCAAGGATTGTTTTCCACCACTGAACATAGTAAAATGATGAGGCTGAGCTTATTTTAAAATTTGCCCGTGTCACTTGTAGCGGACAGCAGTTAAAGATTAGTTTCATAAAGTGTCGTTTCTTTTGAGCAGGTTAGAAGGACATATATTGGTTTAGCAGATTTTCCTTCTTACAACTATTTCCACTGGTTTAAAATGTTTATGTTCTTTAACCAGGATGTAATTTTTGGTTAATTTTGTCTTTTTGGCCGTTTCAGAGATAGAGTTGAGTAGGTGCAATGTGGAGAAAAGAGGAGACCCAGGACAATGGGGTATGCCATAGGGGCATGAAGCAATCAAATGGAAATTTAAATTTCACAGGTTTCTTGCAAGGTAGAGTAGAATCATGGCTATTGAATTATTCTAATGTAATTAAGACAGATGTATACTTCTTTCATCAGATCATTCCCAGAATTTATTAAAGGTCATTTTAGAATCCTGAATTTAGGAGAGGTTGCTTTCATTCTGCCCAAATACTTTAAGGAAAGACTTTATATGAAATGCTATTTTCACAAAATGCTTTTTCTCCCTACTTCCCAGTCCATGTTTAACATTTAGTTTTTAAAAGATCAAAGGAATGTAGTTAGTGTTTTTTTAAGTTTCCACAGCTGACCTAAAATGTTCAAAACATGACCCCTTGGTTTTGTGTACATTTAAAGACCTCTGAGAAAACGCACATTTCTAGAGTTATTCTTCTCCTACCTTGACAGTCATCCTTGTAAGTAAGATTTTGGAAGTGGAGATACTTGAGAACAGAAATTGCTTGGCCACCCTGATAACTGGGTAAACTCTACTAGGAAGTTTTACTGCTATGAGGTTTCTTTGCCCGAAGCTCCAATTACATCGCCCCATCACTGCACCTCAGGTGGACTGGGCTGGACATAATGCACTTCAGAACTGTTTGGAAAGCCCTGTTAATTTTTCATTAAGTGGATAATGGTGCTACATGCTTTAATGTCCATTGTGCGAGTCTGCTGGGAGCAGAGGATTGGACGGCAGCAGGCTGAAATGATCTGATTCCCCGTTAGTCCATGAACTGCAATAAGCAAACATCTCCCAGCCCCTCTCCAATCTTATTAGAATTGAACTTTTGCTCTGCTGGCCCATTAACAACTCACTAGTGTGTTTCTAATGTTTCAGGAATGACCATTCTAATTATTCCTTATTGACTGCTACAGAAACCATAGCACTTAATGGCAACATGTTAATGGTCTATGGGTATTGGTCAATAATTCATATGTGGAGAAACACTAGAGAGCCTGCATCCTCTGGGATGTTAGCCAAGTCCTCTGTAGTCTTAAAGTGCTAGGATTCTTCCACCTCAGGTCTCACCTCCTAGCAGTTGTGACTGAATCATCACCTTTGTTGAATGTTTGGTCTTGAGGGAATTAAATGCTTTCCCTTCCAGGTCGGAGAAATGGATCATTAACCAAAGCAGTCAGGTTACGGAACTGGCTGTCCTGGGATTGGGAGAGAACCACTAGGCCCAAGGAATTTGTTTCCATTGCGCTTTGCTTTCCTGTCTGTTCAGGTTGCTCGGCGTTGGGGCATCCAGAAGAACCGGCCAGCCATGAACTATGACAAGCTAAGCCGTTCTCTGCGCTATTACTATGAAAAGGGTATCATGCAGAAGGTGAGCAATTGGGGGAGACACTTAAACCACCCTAACTGCTTTCAAAGGGAGTGTCCAGGGCTTCTGTAATAAGATCATTTATAACAGCTAGAAAAAAATGGTAGGAAAGAATCTTGAAAAAACAAACTTGAGATGAATCAAATGAGATAGAACTAAGCCCCTTTAGTGATATTGGGTATGTGGAAACCAGAAGTTGTGTGTGGAACACACAATAGGAAAATTAGATTCCTCTGCTTTGCTAAAACTGCCTCCAATTACAAAAATATTCAGAAACTTAGGCCAACTGCTGTGTCCATAAAGGAGCACATGAGGGAATCAAGTTGTACATCTCTCCTCCCACAAGAGCTTGGTTGAAGTCTCTAGTTGTTAAAACACCTAGACCTCCAATCTGTTGCTTTGATATGCTCAATAGTGTTATTTAGAGGAATAAGAAAATTTTATTTCTTTTCAGAACCTATAGAAACTGGAATTCAAGTTAAAAACCCAAGGTTTGTAAAATGGCAGCAGAGTTACCTGGTAGCAGGTTGTTCTTTGTAGAAGAGAGGATGAAGTGTATTTTGAGGAAGCCAGTA
The DNA here is from genome assembly GCA_023783475.1 of Daubentonia madagascariensis. Lineage (NCBI taxonomy): Eukaryota > Metazoa > Chordata > Mammalia > Primates > Daubentoniidae > Daubentonia > Daubentonia madagascariensis. Next base: position 23,139,171 of record JAKFHU010000322.1, on the reverse strand, counting down.
CAAAATCCTTATTAGGATCTAGGTAGTGAGGGATCACAATCTTAACATCCTATGGATAAGTAGAAGGTGGGAATGGCAAATCTTTTGTTGGTTTTTCTTTGCCACCAAATTTTATACTGTACTGTTCCCTAGATCCTAGCATTTACACATTTAGGCAGTTGACATGGTAGTAGCCAACAAGATGAACTTGGCAAAAGCATATGGGCATAGCTGCTGAGAACTTGTCTATGAAGAAGCCAGGTTCATCTTTCTCATAGGCAGGTGGTAATGTGACCCCATGTTCCCTTCACCACCTTAAAAAAATATTCAATAGCTTTTTATGATCTTCTGGATAAAATGTAGACTTCTCAATGCTTCATACAGACTCTAAGGCTGTTCCCAGTCTGGTTACCATCTAACTCCCATTTCCTCATTCGTGCTTGACTGCTCACTAGCATAGCTACCTTCTTTCTTAATTAATGTAGTATTTATTTACCAAAGAATACACGTCACATACATGTAAGTTATCAGGCTTACTATACAATGGGAAAACACCTGTTGAACTACCATCCTACTTAAGAACTAGAACATTCCTAATACCCTCATTACCTGGCCGGCTTCTACTTGTTTTCTGCCTCAGTAGTCACTTTTTCACTTCAGATTGGGTTAGGTGGTCCCCTTTTCTGCTTCTAATAGCACCTGTATTTATCTCTACCACTGCTTTTGTGTCTGTGCTGTAAATTACTCCTTTACTTGTCAGTATCTCCCACTAGAACGTAAGCTCCTTTGGGGCAGGAATCAAGGTTTGATTTCAGTGCTTGGCACAGAGTTAAATGGTCTAGGATGGGTAGGCACCCTACCCTACCTCCCCAGTTTTTTTTAAAGTGTACAATTCAATGGTTTTTTAAGTATATTGACAGAGTTGTGCAACCATCACCACAATTTTAAAACATTTTACCACCCCAAAAAGAAACTCCATATCCATTAGCAGTACTCCTCATTTTTCCCAAATACCCCTTATTCCCCCTTTTTAGTATTAATATCATTGGGTTGAGTCCTAAGTTCAGGAGGGAGGACCATTATTCCTTTGCCATTCCCAACTCCAGATCCAACATGATGGAGTATAACCAAGACATAGTAACTTGAACTAATGGAAATGAATTTTCCCTGTGACTAGCTCCTAGGTTTTCTAAGGAAGTAGAAGAGAACTTCATTTCCGAGAATAAAATAGACAAAGAGTTACAGGAAGGCCCAGGAACGAGGCTTGGGTGGGTTCAAATCCTAACACTTCCCTTTTGTTAGCCATGTGCTTTGAATAAAGTCACTCAACCTCCCAAAGCTTCTAATTCTAATAAAAATGTGGATAATAATCCTTGTTCTAATCTTACAAGGTAATGTATTTGAAAATGTTCCAGAAATAATAATGTGCCGCCCAATGAAGGGGATTATTATTTTATTTATTGTATGACCCATGAGTAAATGAGAACTAAATAAAAGGTGAACAATAGCCTGTCAGTGTGTGGAGAGACTTAGAAAAACTGTAGTCCCATGCCCTCAATTTTTGAAGGGAAAATTGAAGTTCACAGAGGTTAAGACTCACTAGTGACTAAACCAGGACTGGAAGCCATACTGTTCCTGGCTTCTGATCTAGTATTATTCCCACTATGCCCTCCTGCCTACTTTCTAACACAAACTAACTTTTGGGGTTGGGATCAAAGGTAAAACTGTGGCTTAAAAAACTAAATAGGGATGGCTGATTGTATATATCTCTGCCACCCTTAAGATTTGCTTTCGTGAAGACACTAATTGTCCAGTTTCGTACACACAGTCCCTGATTCCTAGTGTTTGAGTTCCAGGGAATGTTGGTACAGACACCCATGTCCTGGTGACTAGACATAGAAGTGTCACCATAAAATAAACCTTAACACCTATTGGGATAATTGTACTGCACTTCTACAACCAGCCTTTGTAGCAACAGACTTCTTAAACGCAAGATTTTGAAGCAAAGCCGTTCTTCTTCAGATGAGATTTTAGAATCATAGCACAATGACTGAAGGGCAGGATTAAACTCAACAATTCAAATTTTTTAGTCTGAAATGTTTATCAGTAATTTTAGCTCCTTTCCCTTGCCCCTCTGCATTTCCTGACAAAAGCCGATGGTCAGGTTTGATTTTTGGTGTTATGTGCCCTCTTGTACTGTTGCTAAACAACCAGCAGAGAGAGGGTGATCCCATTGACCCAGATGTCTCACCAGCTACACCATGAGGTGCTTGAATAATCAGGACCTTCAGGTTCTAATATTATAATGCACAAAATCCATGTACAGATAGTCATCACTTCCTTCAGTGTAGCTGAACCATGCAGTGAGTAATTTAAAACTGCAGGTAAGCCAAAAAAACAATTCTCTTTGGCTTTGGAACATACATAAAATCTCCACGCAGGCTCTCTAATCAAATTCCTAACCCTTCAAAATGACAAAGCCATACTGTGGAGACTGTAAACTCTGGAGGTAACTGAAAATGTAGCCTGGCTTCTGCATCGTACATGTCAATCCTTACACCTTGGAACACCAAGCACCAGCCTCAGCATAATCGTGATTTCTAAGCTGTCACCGTAAGACAGAAAGTGAGGGTTTTCTTTTAAAAGAGCCTGTCTCGTGTGAATTTGAAATTCAAATATCTTCTTTTTCAACTGCTAAGCTGTGGTGTCAATAAAACACTTGGCAGGTAATAGGTGCCCAGGATTTCTCAGAATAAACCCGAGTGATTTGGACAATCAGCTCCTAACAAGCCCTCTTTGGTTCCTGGCTCCCTCAGAGCTTGGTAACTAAGAAATGCCTCATTTTACTCCCTTGAGCCCTGTGCCCTGTTCCAGCTGGGCCCTGTAAGCTGTGTTTTCTCTCTCAGGTGGCTGGGGAGCGATACGTCTACAAATTTGTCTGTGACCCAGATGCCCTTTTCTCCATGGCCTTCCCGGACAATCAGCGTCCGTTCCTGAAGGCGGAGTCTGAGTGCCACCTCAACGAGGAGGACACCTTGCCCCTGACCCACTTCGAAGACAACCCTGCTTACCTCCTGGACATGGATCGCTGCAGCAGCCTCCCCTACGCTGAAGGCTTTGCTTACTAAGTTTCTGAGTGGCTGAGTGGCCAAACCCTACAGCTAGCAGTTCCCATTCAGGCAAATGAGGGCAGTGGTTTTGTTTGTGTTTTTGGCTGTTCCTAACGCTTGCCCTTCGAGTATTATCTGGAGAACCTAAGCCGTCTCTGGATTGGCACCCTTAAAGACAGACACACTGGCTGGGGAGTGGGAACGGGGAGGGGCAGAAAACCACCAAAAGGCTGGTGCCTCAACTCTGACTCTGATGAGGTTTCTGGGAAGAGATCAAAATGGAGCCTCCTTACCATGGACAATATATGCAAAGCAATACCTTGTTCAGGTTAGTACCCACAAAATGGGACAGAGTATGTGACAATCTGCATTGATCATGGACTACTAAATGCCTTTACAGAGAAGGGCTCTGATTTGCACAATTTATTGAAAAAGAAGTCACAAACCCATAGAAAAGTAGGTAGGCTAAGCTGGGGAGGCTCAAACCATTGAGGGTTAAAAATATATCTAGAAATTTGGAGAGCTCTTCCAGCTCAATCTGAAATGTCTCCCCTTGGTCTAGAAAAAAGGGGGGCAGTCAGAACAGCTGTTACCCACTCCATGGTTCTCAAATCATAAACCATTGCTATGCTTGGGAACCTTCCGGCCATGTGGTCACCAAGTAGAGCAAGCACCCTTTCTCTTCCTAATCACATGGCTGAGTGTGGATGGCTTTCATTTTAGGAGAAGGGCAATTAACACTTTTGACAGTATTTTGTTTTGCCTTGATTTGGGGGATCGTTTTGTTTTGGTGGTTGTTTTGGAAAAACAGTTTATAAACTGATTTTTGTAGTTTTGGTATTTAAAGCAAAAAAAAAAAAACAAACCTTTTGGTAACTGTGCACTGTGTCCGTTAGCCTGGGCCGTGCCAACTTACAAAGACGCTGCAGCTTGAGAGGGGCTTTGCTGGGGGCTTTCCCTTAGCCATGTAAAAGCCCGCTTTGTTGCCTGCTTTGTGCTTTCTGCACCAGACAGACTGATGGAACATTTGCACCTGAGTTGTAAATTTTTGAAGTGTGCAGGGCAGCCTGGACACAAGCTTAGATTCTCTGTGTATAGTTCCCCATGTTCACTAACGTGCCCTCTCTGGAAAGCATATGTATATAACACACGTCATGTCCATTGGAAACCTGGTCACCTGATGGGAACCCTAGGGATTCTTCCCTGGGCATGACTGATGACAATTTCCATTGCATCAGTTTGTTTTGTTTTCCTTTTTCTTTAAATCTTGGACTTTAAGCCCTACCTATGATTCAGTAGGGTTTGAGACTTATGTGTGACACTGACAGGTAAAACAGTGCTAACATTCTAGTTTCCTGCCACTTTTTTTTTAAGTTTATTTTGATTGCTGTATTATATTGGAACAGTTTTAAATAACCAAGCTAAAGCTATGTGACAGTTGAGCTCAAAGTAGAGGAAAAGTTACTAGAAAGTGGTAGTACCTTGCTGCCTGCTCTGTTGGTAGAAATCTGTACTCCCCACGATGCTTATCATATCCAGAATGACTGCACTGTTCCTCATATGTGAAGGGAGGCAGTGATGACTCTGTGAATGTAAGACACATGCTTTGAATGGCTTTTCTATTAATGGGGCACTCCATAGTCTCAAACTGTCCCCCTTTGACCAATAGCACATTGGTGAAAATGTTCGCAGGGATGAGGGGTGCACTTTATAGCTATGGAAACATAAGATTCTCCTCTGTTGGAAGCTAATTAGCCCATAAAGATGGTGAACCTGTAGCTTGGGCCTTAATTAGCATTCTACTCTAATCAAAGGACTCCTTCTAAACCATATTTATAGCTTTCTAACCTACACATAGTCTATACATAGATGCATATTTTACCCCCAGCTGGCTAGAGATTTATTTGTTGTAAATGCTGTATAGATTTGTTTTTCCTTTCTTTACTTATCCTGGTTTGGGATTTTTTTTTTTTTGGATGGATTTATGCTATCTTAGCAAGTATGAAAATAATCCTCTGTAGCCTGAGCTACCCCTTCCCTGCTGTAACTTCGTGGCCTGTGCTGTCACGGGACATAGGACGACGGCATCACCGTTGCATTCCCATTGGACTCACGCACCTCCCGAATGGTTTGGTTTTTTCGGGGGTTTTGGGTTTTTTTTTTTGTTTGTTTGGTTGCTTCTTTTCCAGAGTGTGGAAAGTCTACAGTGCAGAAAGGCTTTAGCCTGCCAGTTGATTTGAAATACTTTCCCCTGTGCAGGGCCGTATGCATCCTGCCAAGCTGCGTTATATTCTGTACTGTGTACAATAAAGAAGTTTGCTTTTCGTTTGCCAAGTGCCCGAAACCCGCCTCTTTCTTGCCCACTGTGGTCTAATTGTAAAGCAGAAGCCACCTGGCTTCCTCTCCACCCCCCACCCCACCCTTCACTGTCAATGATACAGCCTTACCAATGGACCGTGGGGTTGAGAGTAGTTTAGGGAACTGTTACCTGGAAATAGAAGTATACCACTGCTCTTAAACTAAAAATGTAACTAAAATTTTGGCTAAAAATTTTATCCAGAGGGGTGGGAGGTAGAGAGATGATCTTCCCAGCCGGTGGTGAGCTGAGATCCCTCATCCCCTTAAGTCCCCCTAGTCACCAACTCTTAGTAACTATTTTTTTAAAGTGTGGCTCATGTTTGGGCTTTGGGTTGTGTGAAAAGATTACTAACTAGGCTAGGACTTTGTAGTCCCAGAATTATTCTAGCTCAGCCCCTTAGATGGATACTTTGAAAACCAGTAAGAACTTAAAAAGACCATTCATTTCCTACTTTTTCCCCAACAAGTTTTGTCCTTGACAAGTAAAAATTTTAATAATGGCTGGTCCCTCAAAAAAACAAATTTAGAAAGGTTTTTGCCTCTTGTTTTTTTCTGGCCATGCAGCAGTAAAAACCTTTCCTCCAAGTTTGTCTCTTTCTCGTGAATATACATCACTTGGGAAACGTGTGGAAGAAAATAAAGTTTGCAGGGTTGTGTGCAACATTATGCCTTTTAGTGTTCTTATTTCACCCTTTCTGCACCTTTAATGTGGGCTTTTCAAGACTCCTATTACAGTAGAGAAATAAAGTAGAGCCTTTTTTCAAACCTAGAACAGAAGGCTTTCTGTAACTTTATCTACTATCTGCCTTTCACCGTTTTACAAGCCTTTTAAGTGTAGAAACATCCGAGACTGAATCAGTGCACAGCCTCTTGAATCGGAGCTTGTGAGGAATGAATGTCTGCCACAGAAACCCCATTAGCTTGGACAGATGAAGAAAAGATGCTTGGGGAGAAGTGGCAGGGGAGTGCAGGGAAAAGCCGTCTCTGCTCAGCTTCGCCGTGATAAGCCTTTGACAATCAGCTCCCTATTATTCACCGACTCATTATCCAGCCTGGGCCCAGGCCCAGATCGTTAACCTAACGCGGGAGGTCACCAAACACTGCCGCCCTTCTAGTGTTGGGCGCTAGGATAAGGAAGCCCAGAAAATGGGAAGTTTACTCTTCATCAGGGTCCCCTTTCACAAGCCCAGCCAGGGGAACAATGCATATTCAGTTGTTAGATGACAAAGAGGTAGTGTGAGGGCAAAAGAATGTGGTTTTGAGAGCCAGAGTATGTGCAGAATCTAAATTCTAATGCAGCTGGGACAAATGTAAACTAATGTGGAAGAAAAACACTCGTGTACCCAGACAGTTGGAAACCTTGGACAGACAGTCCATTGCCCAGTGGTGCAGGTGGCTGGAGCTCGATGTGTGGCCTCTGAGATACAAGCAAAAGGAGAAAAGTGCAGAAGATCATCAGCTTCAATGCAAATACATAATGTAAGCATTGATTCTATTCAGCATAAGTATATTGTACTTAAAACAGGGAATGGGGGTAGTGCACAGGCAAACAACTGTGTCCTTTTGATCCTGGCAAGTACACTGGTGTCCAATTCAGAAGGGGCCCTTTGAATGACCAGCCTTTCCTTAGCTCCTCCAATTTGAGAGCTGGCTCTACACCCAGGCCTGGGTTTGTTGACCTTGGCAGTGAACCCCAGATAGCTAACCTTTGGCTAGCACTTTACAGTTTACAGAGTACTTTCTCATCTCCATTATCTCTTTGGCAGGCTTTCTTAAATGGTAACACTTTGTTGAAATTGAATCTGAAAATACTCATGGCTGTTAGCCTCCAAAATTACTTTCTTCCTTGGAATTTTCACAGTGGCTACTGTGGAAAGAGGACTAGATGATTGGAGCCTGGACATTCAGCTTCTTGCCTCAGCTCTATGATTGACTGAATTTAACCAGGTGGTCTCAAAGGGCCTAGGTCACTAGGTACTACTTCCCAGGTAGGCAGTAAGAGAGGAGTTTCCTAGGGAAGTCCAGGGGGTGGTGTGTGAACATCATTCTCAAGTCACCACTGTTAGAAAGCTCTGAAGATTGCTCAGTCCCACCATTAAGGGTATATGTTTATTCATTTTTCAAGCATCCACTGAGCATCTCCTCGGTGCCAGACACTGCCGGATGCTGAAAATAAATGATTTAGATGGCATTTTCAAACAAAAGCCCTGTTCATGGTAAAGTCACACATGTGATGACCTCTTAAATATTTAAATGCTCTACTTCCCAGCTCATACTTAAACACTACTGACACCATGTTACTCTGACCACATTGACCAGAGGCTGGGGAGGCTGGGGTATTTATCCACCAACTCCTGCCCCTGTTGTTTGATGACTATCCCCAGGGATGTCAACGCTTCAATATACTTCCTATCAGGAAGAGAAGAACAGGGTAGGTGCAGGTATCTATCAGTGTGCTGGGAACTTCTCTCAGATGTGGTTAGCTCAGGTGGGCTGAGGGGACATGGAGCTGGCATCAGTGGTGTCTGCTACACTTACCTTGAACAATTAGCAGGGCTCTCCTGGATGACCTTGGACCTGTGTCGTTGTCTCCATACTTAACGTGGGTGTCTTTGCTTCCATCATTCAGCTATGTCTCAACCACCTGTGATGTGTAAGACACTATGATAGACACTTTGCAGGTGGGGATGAGGGAACCATATGAAACCCACCCTTCCCTTAAGCAGCTCAAGGCTAGTGAGGGAAACATTTCTCTACATGAAACTAGAGTACAAGGTATAACATACTGAGTATTGCTCATCCAATAAATAGTGCCTATTCAATGCCTGGGGAAGGGAGCAAAAAGCAAGTGAAATAAATCAATGACAGCATTTGTTAGCAGGTGTTAAGTACTATGAAGAACAATAAAGCAGGGAAGGGAAATGGTGACTGATGGGGGTAGAGGTCGCAATTCTAAATAGGGAGGTCAGGGAAGGCCTCACAGTTGTGGAAAGACTTGAAAGAAAGTAGCAGCCAGATGACTATCTGAAGGAAAAGCATTCCTGGCAGAGGGAAAAGCAAGTGCAAGGCCCTGAAGCTTTGAACATGCTTAGAATATTTATGGACTAGCAAGGGCTGTGAAACTGGATCAGAAAGAGTCAGATGGAGCAGAGTGAAAAGCAAAAGTCAGAAGAGTAACTGGGGTTCTAGCATCTAGGGCTGTATCCTAAGGCTTTTTGAAGACTGTGGCATTTACTCTGTTTATGTTTAGTTGTTAAGAGTTTTTTGAGCTAAGAAGTGACATCATCTGATGCACATTTTAAAGGATCACTCTGACTGCTAAGTTGAAGATAAACTGCAGGGAGTAAGGAAGGAAGCAAGAAGGCCAAGCTGCTGCAGCAATCCAGGTGGACTGAGGTGGTGGCATGGGCCAGGGGCACAAGGAGAGCACATATGAATATATTTTCAAGGTAGAGCCAAAAGGTTTGGAACAAGTAGAGTGAGAAAAAAAGAGTCAATTATGGCTCCAAGGTTTGTGGCTTGAGCACAAGGAAGATTGAAGTTGCCATCTCCTGGGATGGAGAAGGCAGAGGAGGAACAATTTGGGGTGGGGTGGGGGAAGAACAGGCATTCTGTTTTGGGCGTATTAATTTCGAGACGCCTATTAGAAACCCAAAGGGGAGCACCGATTGAGATATATGAGTCTGGAGTTCAGGGGAGAGATCCAGGCTGGAGATAGAAATTAGGAGTTGTCAGTGTGTAAAAGAGTATTTAAAGCTGAGACTAGATGAAATCACTAAGGGAAGAAGTATAGATAGAAGGAAGAAAACTTCCAAGGACTGAGCTCTTGGACACTCCAAGATTAAGAGGTTAGAGAGACCAAGAACCAGTAAAAGAGACTGAAAAAGAATGGCCAGTGAAATAGGGATAACCAGGAGGGTGTTTCCAGAAGGAAGGAGAGATCAACTATGGCAGATGCTTCTGACGTGTCAAGTAGGGTAAGGACTGGGGCTGGGTTAGCAACATGGAGGTGGCAGGTGACTTGCACGAGCCATTCCATGGAGTGGTAGAGGTAACAGCTGATCAATACTAGTGGAATCCAAAGGAGGTTTGAATTTACCCTCAGCTGGGGACAGGGATCAGAGAAGGCTCTGTGGATTTCAAAATCCTGGATTTGAGTTCAGCTCAGTCTCTCTCACCAGCCCTTCTGCTGTCAGACTCTCCAAATCTGAGAAAGGCCTAGGGATCCCTGCCAGGTATCCTTACCCCAAGGCATAGGGTGGGAAAGAGTATCGGAGGATAAAGGAAGAAGGATCGACATCCTGTTACCACCACCTTTCCCATCCCTTTGGGGCTCTATTTATTCTTCTTTTGTGCTCTTAAAATAAATGTCTATTTTTGAAATGTTAAGTGTTTTTTAAATAACTTTTTTCATATTACACAATTAGCATATGTTCTTTGTAGAAAACCAGAAAAAACCATAGCCCAAATTAAAAACTATTCTGAAAACTCAACCTAGAGATCATAGTTAACACTTTCTATTTTTCCAGATGGCTTTTCTCTATACCATTTTAAAAATATTAAAAATGGTCATACTATACATTATACAGAGTTTTTAACTTTTTAAAAACAATGTATTTTGAACATCTTTCCATATCAAGAAATATTCTTCTCCAACACGATTTTTAATGACTGCATGGTATTCCACAGTACATATATAACATACTATATTTAAGCATTCCCCTTTGCTGGAGATTAAGACAACACAAATATGATATGCCCAAAACCAAGCCAAGTGATCCACACCCCCCAAAATCAAACAAACAGCAAATAATTTGGGCCTTTCCTAATGTTCCTAATTAGTAATCAACTCCTATTAATTTTACCTTCTAAATATCTCTCAAATCCATCTCAAATCCATCAGCACTGTACCTCAAAGCGCCGCCATTCTCTCTCGCCTGGACTGCTGTAGTCCACACCTGGCAGGTCTTACCAGGCCTACTCCTGCCCTACTCCACCCCTTCTCCATATTGTAGTCAGAGTGACTTTTTTAAAGCCCAAGTCATTACCCTGCTTGCGACTTTTCAATGATACCCTCTGGAATGGCTAAAATAAGAAAGACTATCAACACCAAATGTTGGCAAGGATACAATGCTTCTGGGAGTGTAAAATTGTACAACCACTTTGGAAAACTGTCTGGCAGTTTCTTACAAAGGTAAACACACATCTACTCTATGATCCAGCAATTCCAATCCTAAGTATCTGCCTAAGTGATATAAACATGTATCACAAAAAGACCTATGCAAGAACATTTATAGAAGCTTTATTCACAACAGCCACTAAAAACAACCCAAATGTCCGTCAAAAGGAGAGCAAATAAACAAGTTGTGGTAGGCATACAATAGAATTTAAATTTACACAGCAATTTAAAGAATTTACTCAGCAATTAAAAGAATGACTACAGGGCCTGGCAAGGTGGCTCACTCCTGTAATCTTTCCTAGCACTAAGAGTGAGACCTCATTTCTACAAAAAATAGAAAAATTAGCTGGGCATGGTGGTGCGTGCCTGTAGTCCCAGCTACTTGGGAGGCTGAGGCAGGAGGACTGCTTGAGCCCAGGAGTTGGAGGTTGCAGTGAGCCATGATGACACCACTGCACTCTAGCCTGGGAGACAGAGTGAGCCTCTGTCTCAAAAAAAAAAAAAGGAACTACAGATACACACAGCACCATGGATGAATCTCAAAAACATTATGTTAAGCTAAATAACAAATAAATAACACAAAAGAATACATACTATATAATTCCATTTATATGAAATTCTAGAACAGGCAAAACTAACTCATGATAGAAATCAGAAAGTGGTAGCAGGGGACGGGTAGCCAGGTGTTGGTTAGAAAGGGGTAGAAGAAACATGCCAGGGTGAGAGAAATATTCTATATCTTGGTTTGGGTGGTTGTTACGTGTATATGTCTGTCAACACTCATTGAACTGAACACCTGAAGTCTGTGCATTTTATGTTAATTATTCCTCTGAAAATATTTATAGTCATTTCTTGGGATAAAACCAAAATCCTAAACTTGGCCTTATGAGGTAATACCTGCCTATCTCTTTAGCCTCATCTTGCACCACTCTCTCCCCCATTTTACATGTTCTAGCACCTCTTGCTTTCTTCTGGTGTCTCAACCATACCTTGCCAACTAAGAAATAAACTTCAATTATATTTGAACTATGTTTGGGTCTATGTGTAACAGCAGTTTAACCTACCCTAACTAATATATCTTGTTCACTTAAACAAGTACTTAAGAATGGAAGGAGTTTTGTGTGTGTTTTTAATAGAAATGCCACTCCATTTTTGGAAGTCTTTCCAAGTTATATGCCAAAATTCATATACTGTTCTTTCATCAGAAATTATTTTTAATGATCTATCAATTGACAATTCTATTAGGTCCTCCTTCAATTTTGTTGAAAATAAAAGATTGGAAACTATTTAATTTGTAAAAGGATTTGTTACCAGTCATTAGAATCTAATCATTTTCTCAAAAGTATACCAAGAGGGCTTTACCAAGCCTAAGCTACCAGATGACTCTGTATCAGTGGCTCTCAAAGTGTGGATTCCAGACAAGTAGCATCAGCATCACCTGGCAGCTTGTTAGAAATGCAAATTCTCAGACTCTACCCCAGAATTACTGAATCAGAAACTCTGGGGGTGGGATCCAGCAATCTGTGTCTTACCAATAAGCCTTTTGGGTGACTCTGATGCATGCTCAAGTTTGAGAACCACTGCTGTACATTATACCTATAATTATTTCACTTGGACTCCCATTTAATCTGATAGATTCTAAAAAGTTTCAAATATTGAAATGTTAATTTCAGCATGCCTTTGCGGTTTGTATTTGTCATACATTGGTGCATAACAATATTACCACAAACTTAGTGGCTTAAAACAACACACATTTCTGTGGGTCAGGAGTCCAGGCATGTCTTGGCTAGGTCCTCTACTTCAGGGTCTTACAAGGCTGCAATCAAGGTGTTGGTTAGGACAGCAGTCTCCTCTGAGGCAACTGTGAGAGGATCCACTTCTAAGCTTACCTGGTGGTTGGCAGCATTCAGTTCTTTGCTGGCTGTAGCTGGAGGACACCTTCAGCCCCTTGCCACATGGGTCTTCCCAATATGGTCACTTGCTTCTTCAAAGCCATCAGGGAGTCTCTCCTAAAAAACTGGTGTTACAATTTTATACAACATACTCATAATCAGTACATTCCATCATTCTTACTGTATTCTCTGGGTTGGAAGTGAGTCCTAGGTCCCATCCCCACTCAAGGGGAGGGGATTACCCAAAGACAAGAACACCAGGAAGCAAGGATCACGGGAGCCACCTCAAAATCTTTCTGCTGCATCACTCAATATTTTTTGTTTAAATGCTTTTGTCTTATTGCATTCTTTAACTCTATTTTATCAAAACTTCAGAGATTCTGTTTGGATCATTCAATAATAAACATCCTGGAAAATGTTTACTAGAACATTTTTGGCACAGCTGGGCCTCACTGTCCAACCAATCAGCTAAATCAGACTCTGATTCTGTCAGAAAGAGTCTGATGTCATTTTTCAGTTCAAATAAATGTTTCAACACAAATTTTAAGGAATAATATTTTAAAATTTGGAAATAATGCATTTAGTAGCATGTATTATAAGAAATATTACCAAAGCAGTCAGGTCAAGATTAAACTGATGTAGATCTAATATAATAATCATATCCAAGTTACCTAAACAAGATGATAATGGAAGTTCTCATTATTTTGTAATTATCCAGTGTGATGTGTGGCTAAAATTATCAATTATTATTAACATAATGAGTATTACGGAAGGCAAGGTACTCCTTCAGTAAATGTATCCATGTAGGTATTGAATCTTGGTGGAAGCTTTTGGGAATAATGCAATTAAGTAATGCATTAAAAAGGCCAAAATAACTCCATTAACTTCATTAGACATGATTAAATTTTCCATATACTTAATGAAAAAGAAAGGTATATACTGCTAAAACCAATTGGTCCAGCAGCTAGCATATAATTTTATTTTTTTTAATAGGAGATATAAAATCTTATTATAAGCTGAAATAAGATGAGTATTGACTATGATTGTAATGTACATTTCATAATATGATTGGATAAAATAAGTTTTAACTGAATGATGCACACCACATTTGAAAACATGGGAGATTTTTATATATTACATATTTTATGTGCTTATATAAAGGATACTTTATTGTTTGCAAATTTGTTTTTTTTTAAATTTCAAACCTGTGAAAAGTAGAAAGAATAATATAATGAACATATGTAAACACTTTACTTAAATTCATCTATCCTTCTGTGTATTTATACACTTTTTAACGAACTTAGGTCCTAAGTGCAAAGACATTCTCCAGGCCTATTGTCTAGTCTCACAAGCTAAATTTATCTGATGTTTTCTCATGATTGGCAGGAATATATTTTTGGCAGAATACTACTTAAGTGCTATTGTGTACTTCCTATTGCATAATTTCAGAAGGCACATGATGGTTTGCTCCAATACTACTGATGCTGAATTTGATCATTTTGTTAAGGGGATGATGCCAATTCTTTTGATTATAAAAGTGCCTTTTCCCTTATGTAATTAATAACCCATCCCCCAACTAAATTTCACCCAGTGGTTTTATCATCCTCTGATGATCTTGCCTGAATAAAGCTACACATTGGTGGTTGCCCAATGTTGATTATTTGAAATATCTTGAAAGGTTATTAGATCCAGGAAACTGCAGATATATTTTAAAGAATCAACATCCTTAATCTTAAGCATTGCTTCTGTTGTTAGAGGGGCTACCTCTTCCCATTGGCGACAGCTCCCAGGGATGAACGTTATGAATACCTGAAAAGAATTCCTTTCCTCTCTTAGGTCAGGTTCCCTAGAAGCCTGAGTTTGGGATTCTTGCTCAAGTGGTTTATTAGGAAGTACTCTCAGGAGAGGAGGAATAAAGGCAGTAGGTCATGGCAAGGAGGAAAAGCTAAGCAAGAATGCTCTGGAACACAAAAGTAGTCCCCCTTTGACACTGGGGGATTGGCCTTTTGGACCCCATGGAAGTCAGTTACTTAACAGAGTTTGGGGTGGCCAAGGGCACAGCCTCCCTGGTGGGAGGGCTCCTGTTTGGCCAAGAGCAATTCTCTGAAGAAAGGGGAGCAGCTAAGAAGTGTTACCAGCCATTACTCACAGCAACATTCAAATTCAAAATGTTTTTAAACATTGAGCTAACCAAACAAAAGACATCTGAAAAACAAGTTCCTCTAGTTTATGAACCTTGGAATAGATAAATGGGTCAATGGGACAGATTAGAGGGACAAATTCATATCAGAATTTTACATGTGATACGAAAGTTTATAGCAGCACAATTCACAATTGCAAAGATGTGGAAACAACCCAAGTGCCCATCAATACACGAGTGGATTAATAAAATGAGGTATATGTATACCATGGAGTATTACTCAGCAATAAGGAACAATAGTGAATTAACACATCTGGTGTTATCCTGGTTGGAGCTAGAACCCATTCTTCGAAGCGAAGTGTCACAGGAATGGAAAAACAAGCACCACTGGTACTCACCATCAAATTGGTACTAACTGATCAACACCTACATCACACAGGGCAATAATATTCATCAGGGGGCGGGCAGGCAGGAGGGGGGTGGAAGGGATGGGAAAAACTCTCACTGAATGGATGCGGGGAGCACAGTTTGGGGGATGACCACGATTGTAGCTCTGACACGGGCAGTGCATGGGCAATATATATAGCCAAAGTGTTGTACCCCCATAATATTCTGAAATTAAAAAAAAAAAAAGAATTTTACATGTGATAAAAGTATTATTTCAAATCAATGGATTTTTTTGAGTCAGGGATCTTTTGATTGCAAGTGAAATATTCAAAAAAAAAAAAATATATATATATATATATATATATTTATAATTGGCTCACGTTACCAAAACATCCCAGAGTAGGACATAACTGGACCAGAGGCTCAAATAATTTCACTGGTACCTAATCTCTCCATCACACAAAACTCTGCTTTTCACTGTGTTGGATTTATTCTCAGGCTACAGATGATGGTGTTCCCTGGAAGCACAGGCTTACACGTGTACAGCTTCAAGTCCAACAGAAAAAGACTAACTCTTCTGAAATAATACCAATAAAGGTCTTAGAGCTTAGTCTCCTTGACTCTGATTGGCTCAGCTTGGGTCACACCCCATCCTGAACCAATCACCGTGGCCAGGGAGATGATACCAAGGTTGATTTACATACCCAAGCCTGGAGCAGGAGCTGGTGTCAGTTCCAAGCAAACTATATGGACTGAAAGGTGGTTCCCCAATGGAAATAAAGGGGCTATTATTAAAAGAAGAGAAAAGGGATGCTGGGCAAGAGGCAAAGATAACCGATGTCTACTACAACCGATTATTCAACAAAGATGTTTAGACATCTGGTAAGCCATTTGAAAAGACCAAGGTTGGGGGTAAGGAGTAAAGCTAGGCACCTACTCACTCTTTACATCAAAATAAATTTCAGGTGATTTTTAAATTTTGATGGAAAAAACAAAACCACAAAAATACTGGAGGGAAGCATGACTGAAAAATTTTAAAAGCTGGGAGTAGAGAAAGCCTCTTTAAGCATGACACAAAACACAGAAACCATAAAGGATAATATTGATAAAATTTGACCACATAAAACCTTAAAGGCTTTTATATATAAAAATACCATACCAAATGAGATAAGAAAGATCTACAATGAAGATATAATAGTTATGAGAATCCACATATCAAGTAATGTAACAACAACCATCATATACCATAAATTATACAAGATACAAGAAGAAATAGAAACATGTCAGAAGGAGACTAATTCACCTCCCACAGACCATGACAGTTCAAATGGATAAACAAATAAGCAATGACAGGTAAGACTTTATGTATATAATTATTAGTAAGGAAGTTGTGATAGATAAAATTTCAACCCTGTACTATGAAAATAAAGAATACATTCCCCTTACCCCATAAAATATTCATGAAACTTGACTAAATATTAGGTCACAAAAAAACCCTCTCAGACCTACATACAATAAAACCAGCAATAATAAGAAAATCAGAAAATAAAGGAGACCCTTCCACCTTCAAAAAATAAAAAGAATGTTAAAATTCCATCTTAAACATTTCTTGGGTTTGAGGAAAAGTAACAAGTTGTAGTCCATCTAAAACAATAGTAATAAAAATAACAATGGTATAGAGCTAAAACAGTGTTCAAAGGAAATTCCATATCTTTATTTATATTGATAAAGAAGAAGAAAAACAAATT
The DNA here is from genome assembly GCA_023783475.1 of Daubentonia madagascariensis. Classification (NCBI taxonomy): domain Eukaryota; kingdom Metazoa; phylum Chordata; class Mammalia; order Primates; family Daubentoniidae; genus Daubentonia; species Daubentonia madagascariensis. The sequence continues at coordinate 23,122,378 of JAKFHU010000322.1, read as the reverse complement.
AAGCATCTGATTCCAAAATTAGACAAAGAACAAACTCAAGAAAAGTAGAAAGAAAAAACATAAATAAATGTGTTAGAAAACAGAAAAATATTAGAAATAAGAATAAACCAAGACATAATGAATAAATTAAGGGAAAAATAATGAAATAGATAAAAATTTAGCCAATCTTATGAAGAAAAAAAGGACAGCAGGCTGAATAGTAGCCCCCTGCAAAGATGCCCACACCCTAATCCCCAGAACCTGTGAATACACTACCTTACATGGCAAAAGGGACTTTGCAGATGTGATTAAGGTGTATGGTCTTGAGATGGGGAGAGTATCCTGGATTACACAGGTGGCCTCAACGTAATCACATGAGTCATTAAAATTAGGGAAAATTTCCTGGCTGGGGTCAGAAAGATGTGATGTGAGAATTCAACCTGCCATTGCTGGCTTGAAGATGAAAAAAGAAGGCCACAAGCCAAGGGACACAGGTGGCCTCTAGAACTGGAAAAGACAAGGAACAAGACTCTCTCCTACAGCCTCCAGAAAGGAACAGGGCCCTGCCAACACTTTGATCTTAGCCTGGTGACGCCCAGGTTAGACTTCTGACCTACTGAAACATGAGATAATAAATGTGTATTGTTTAAGCCACTTAGTTTGTGGTAATTTGTTACAGCAGCAATAGAAAATGAATACAAGGGAAAAGTCCAACTTTATAAAATAAGAAATGACAAGGGAGAAACAAACCTAGAATTAAAGGAAATAAAAAATCATGAGATTAATTTACTGACTCTATGCAAAAAAATTTTGAAAATCTGAATGAAATGGATACATTTCTAGGAAAATATAATTCTGCCAAACCAATCCCCAGAGCAGGTAGAAAATAAAAATAGACCACTTTCCATAAAAAAAGTTTAAAAATTTATCAGAGAGCTACTCCCTCAAAGAGCAGCAGGCTCAGGAAATGTCACAGGGAATTATTTTTAACCATATTATTTTTATTTTTATTTTTTAATAATTATCTCAAATTATTTTTGAGAGTTGATAATGCCCATGCCATTTAAATTGTCCTATAGCTTAGAAAGAAAGGAAACCTTGCAGACATTTTTTATAGTGAGAATATAACATTGATACTGACAAATAACAAAGATTGCTCATACAAAAACTATCAATCTAATTTATAAATATGGATGCAAAAAAACAAATAGATCCCAGCAGCACTAAAAAAATAATAATATTTAATAATAAGCCAGGCATAGTGGTACCTGCCTGTAATCTCAGCTGCTCAGAAGGCTGAGATGGGAGCATGGCTTGAGTCTAGGATTTCAAGGCTACAGTGTGCTGTGATTGTGCCTCTGAATAGCCACAGCACTCCAGCCTGGACAACATAGACAGACTTCATCTCTTTTAAAAAAACAAGAAAAGAAAAATAATGACTGTGAAGTTTAAGAATGCACAGATGGCTCAATACTATAAAATCCACCAGTACAATTCATATTAATAGATCTAAGAGGGAAAAAAAAGATCTTTTCCGTGACACTGAAAAGGTATTTGGCAAAATTTTAAAAACATGCATTTAAATCACTAATAAATGTAGAAGGAATGAAGGAATTAGAAAATCATCATTTGGCATCATAATATAATTCATTCAAGCTAAGAATTATCAATGGATTCTAAAATTAGAAGGTTAAACTTTTGAGGACTAAGAGGATATTGGCATAATCTCAGAGCATCACCCCAAAGATACCTATTAATTGCAATGGAAACAATAGTAACTGTACAGTGAAAAAACCTGGTTAACACCAAGTGATCAAAGTTAACATGACTGGTTGTCTTCGTTCAGGCTGCTACAACAAAGTACCATCAGCTGGGTAGCTTATAAGCAACAGAAATTTATTTCTTACAGTCCTGGAGGCTGGAAGTCTGAGATCAGGGTTCCAGCATGATTGGTTTTTGGGGAGGATCATCTTCTGGGTTGCGGACTGCCACCTTCTCCTTGTATCCTCATATGGCAGAAAGAGGGTGAGAGCTCTCTAGCGTCTCTTTCATAAGGGTACTAACCCCATGCATGAGGACCCCACCCTCATGACCTAATTGCCTCCCAAAGGCCCCACACATTGAGGGTGAGGATTTCAACGTACGAACTTGAGGGAAGGGGTGACACAACATTCAGTTCATCACACTTGTAACAGGACATCCCAGCATTATGTGCCTCCTGATAGGACACACTGAGAAAAACACAGCATCACTTCTGTGGTGCTCCTGCCAAAGGAGCATAACTTTATTCTAATCGTGAGGAAACATCAAACTCAAATTGAGGGATTTTCTACCAAAAAAAAGAAAAAATTGGTCCCAGGCTTGGTGCAGTGGGCTTACATCGGTAATCCTAGCACTTTGGGAGGCCAAGGTGGAAGGATTGCTTGAGGCAGAGAGTTTGAGACCGGCCTGGGCAACATGGCAAAACCCTGTCTCTAAAAAAATCCAAAATTAAAAAATTAGCCAGGCGTGATTGCACATACCTGTAGTCCCAGCTACCGGGGAGCCTGAGGAGGGAGTATCAGCTGAGCCCAAGAGTTCAAGGCTGCAGTGAGCTATGATGATACTACCGCACTCCAGCCTGAGCTACAGAGCAAGACCCTGTCTCTAAAAGAAAAAAAAAAAAACTGGCCTCTACTCCTTAAAAATGTCAATGTCATGAAACACAAAAAAAATTGAGGCAGTGTTCCAGATCAAAAACACTTAAAGAAATGTGATAACTGAATGCAAAGCATGATCCAGAGTGTTCTTTTGCTGTAAAGGACATTATTGGAACAATTGGTAAATCAGAATTAAGGTCTGTGGATTAGATAATGTTATATTAATGTTAATTTCCTGATTTTAATCATTGTACTTACGTTTATGGGAAATACACGCTGAACTATTTAGGGGTAAAGAAGAATCCTATATGCAACAGTTCAGGAAACAGTATATATATTTATATGATTATATTAAACTACATAGATAGAGATAGGTAGATAAGTAGGTAGGTAGATAGATAAAGCAAATATGGTAAAATGTAAATATTGGGAAAATCGGGATTATGTGGGAATTCTTTGTACTATTCTTGCAAATTGCTGTAAGAATGAAATTACAAGCCCAAACTGGTGGCTCACTCCTGTAATCCCCGCACACCTGTAATCCCTCCAAGGCCGAGGCAGAAGGATTTCTTGAGGCTAGGAGTTCTAGACCAGCCTGAGCAACATAGGGAGACCCCACCTCTACAAAAAATTTAAAAATTAGCTGAGTGTGGTGGCACAGACCTGTAGTCCCAGCTACTCAGGAGGCTGAGGCAGGAGGATCACTTGACCCCGGGAGCTTGAGGTTGCAGCTCTGATGATACCACTGCACTGCAGCCTGGGTGACAGAGTGAGATTCTGTCTAGAAAGAAAGAAAGAAAAGAAAGAAAGAAAGAAATTATGAGAAAATAAGTTAAAAAGAAAAAAATGTCACACATAGTTTTTAAAAGAGCTTTGATTATAATGAGGAAGAGAGAGGTACATTGGCCAAAGGTTTTGGGTTCGCTTTTTTAATGAGAGAACTTGAGCATGCTTAAAGACGCCAGTAGAGGGGAGAGGTTAGGTGAGGGTTAGGGGGGTGGAGAGAGTGCACAAGAGTGAGAACAAGAACAAGAGTAAAAGAGAGAAGAGAAAGAATGAGGAAATGTTTGTGACTAATATAAATATGCTCAGTGCATAACATTTAGAAAATACGGAAAGGATATACAAAAGAACACAAGTCACCCATCATATCAAGACCTAACATGAAGGCTCATTGAGAGAGGCATTTTGGGTGCAGGCAGGCCAGAGAGGGAGGCCTGGAGCACCGAGCCATGGAAGAGACCTCAGAGGGCCTCTGGGTGTTCTCCCTCGTTCCATAGATGGGAGAACTACGGCTTAGAGATATGAAATTATTTTCTTTATATCACAGAGCTAGTTAAGGGCAAACATTTTCTAACTCCTGATGCAACATTCTTTCTACTTTCTAGGACCTATTGTTGACATGTTCCCAGTGCTTGTCACCCAAGGGAGATACTGCCCCCCGAAAGCAATGGCAGATGTGTGGGAGCCTTTTCAATAGCCATAAGAAAAGGGATGCTACTGCCATTTAGTGGGTGAGGACCAGAGATGTTAAACTTGCAACAGTGATTCAGGACGTCCTGTACAATGACTCTAAAATACCAACAGCATCTCTGTCAGAAACCTCATAGGAGCTAGGCTTAGAAATCAGGCTTCTTATCAAAGTCCAGCCCACCGTTACTGACGCATGTGACTGGGCAAGTCGCGAATCCTTCTCATTCATCCTGAGAACGAGAGTTTTATTCCAGGTGGGAACTCACATCCTTCAGCCTCTGACTTGCCCAGATTCCGTCGTCATGTTGCGGTTGGCCCTTCAGAGGAGGCCAACGGTGGTCACAACTGATTCAGCCAATGACACATAGGTGCAGGCAGAGCAAACCCCCTAACCCTCCACTTTGTGAACTTCTTGGGCTGAGCTGGTTCACAGATTTACTATGCTAGGCACCTAGCCTCTTAGATAGTAACTGCGCTCTTGTTTGTAAAGCTCTTTATAGTTACAAAGCGTTTTCACCTGCATTATTTCACTCAATCCTCCCATTAGCCCTATGAGGTAATTACAACGCCAATTTTGTAAACGAGAGAAACCACACTCAGGGTACAAATGATTTGCCCCAGACCACACTGGGCCAGCAAGTGAAAGATGCAGGCGGGACGAAGGCCTGTCTTCTGAAGCCAAATGCGGAGCTCTTTCCAGGCCACCTCATTGCCCTCGAGGCAAATGCCAATCTTGGACCTGCTCCTTTCAGTCCAGGCTAGGTAATGATATCCTCTCTTCCCTATCCTCCTTCCTTCAGGCCATTCTTTTCATTTGGATGAAAACTAACTAAAGAGCAAACAAGGGGACACCCAGTGTGCTCTCAGCTTCCTTAAAAAACAGCTTTCTAACATCAACAATGGTTTGAAAGGTAGTGAGCTCTCTGTCACTTGGGGTGTTTAAGGAGACACTGGATGACCATCTGGCAAAGATGTGGTATAGAAGATTCCTGATTTGCAAATTAAAAGACTTCTGGGGTCCCTTCCAAATTTGAGAGCAGAGGGCTCTGTGTTTAGGGAGACAGCATGGTTCGGAAGCTGGCTGGGCAGAGGCCCAAGCTGAGGGAATAGAGACAAGTCTGGAGAAGGAAAGAAAGAAAGAGAGAAGAAAAAAATCTGAAAGTGATTGTGAAGACTAAAGCAGATTCTTCTTTTCCAAGAAAGAGGCTGGAGCCCCAACAGGGATGAGGAGACAAACTGGGTTGATGCCTGGAGAGGAAGTTAGGGGAAATGTCAGTGTTTCTCAAATACCCTTGCCCAGAAAATGTGTCAACAAACACCCAGCCAAACGTCACTGACTGCAACTCAGGCAACACAGCCGAGAAACAGAGGAGGAGCAGTCTCTTGAGAGAGAAGCACTTGAATTGAGTTAAAAATATATTAAATTCAAAATCAATCAAAAATGCTAAGGGCCCGGAGAATATCTCTGGACTGGACTTCTTCCATTTCCCTGAAAGTGAGTGGTGTGGGATTCTTTTTTAAGCATCATCTGAATCAACACTGGGGATAGGGAAAGACTAGCCTTGTAGTGGGAAATCTTCATTTCACCTATTAGCCAAGCAGTATCCTGAATGCAATTCCAGAGGGAACTCTAGGGACTTCTCTTAAAATGGAAACCAGGTCCAGAATGCATCTGTGCAGCCTGGCAGGCTGTAGTAATAAAGTTTCAGGTGAAAAAAGGATTCATTTCTACAGTATCCTACAGAATGCCTTTTTTCCTGAAACCTTTTCAAAATCTTGTTCAACTCCTCTTTTCAACCATGGGTACAAAGACTTAAAATGTTCCAAAATAACTCCTTTCTTATAAATGTAAAACATTGGGAAAATATAGCTTCACTAAAACAAGGGAATAAATATTCCCTGTTTCACCCAAAAATAAGCATTTTGGTATGTCTACCACGTTTTAAATTTTTTAATTTTATTTTTTGAATGATTCAAAATCAAAGTGGTATTAAAAAGATATTCCTTGAGAAATGTTGCCCCTACCCGATCGTCCTCCATCATGTTTCTCGCCTGCTCCCACCTTCTCAGGTGAACTCTTAGATGGTTTGTATATCCTTTTTTGTTCTAATGCTTCTTTCTTTCTCTTTCTTTTTTTTTTTTTTGTTTGAGACAGAGTCTCACTCTGTCACCCTAGAGTGCAGTGGCATCATCATAGCTCACTGCAACCTCAAACTCTTGGGCTCCAGTGATCTTCCTGCCTCAGCCTCCCAAGTAGCTGACTACAGATGGGCGCCACCACTCCTGAATGATTATTTTATTTTTTGTAGAGAGGAGATCTCACTGTGTTGCCCAGGCTGGTCTTGAACGCCAGGCCTCAAACAATCCTCCCACCTCGGCCTCCCAAAGTGCTAGGATTACAAGCGTGATCCACCGCAACCGGCCTCTAATGTTTCTTAATGCAAATACAAGCACAAACATAAATTCTTATTTTACACCTTTCTTACTACAAAAGGTATCATATCACATACACGGCATAATATATCCTATTGCAGACTTTTTTATGAGTTTATACAAACATTTTAGTTTTTACTAAAATGGGATCATACTTTTGTAACTTGCTTTTTTTACTTAAGAATTTTTTAAATTTTATTTTTAACTGACAAATAATATTTGTACATATTTGTGGAGTACATAGTGATGTTCTGATACATATAATATATAGTGATCAGATCAGGGTAATTAGTATATCCATCATCTCAAACATTTATAATTTCTTTCTGTTAGGAATATTCAATATCCTCCTTCTAGCTATTTGAAACCATATATTAGTGTTAACTATAGTCATCCTACAGTGGATCCTACATTAGAACTTATTCCTCCTATCTAGATGTAATTTTGTATCCTTTAACAAATCTCTCCCTATCCCTCCCTTCCCAGCCTTTAGTATCCTCTGTCCTACTTAAGAATTTTTATGGACATCTTTGCATATTTTCAAATACTCTTCTACAGTGTCATTTTCAAAGGCTTCGATGTCAGTAAAAAGCCCTGAACACTACCATGGCTGTTTTTTGCTTCCCCCAGGATAATCTCTGGGATAGAAAAGAAGAATGCCCTAGCCCTTGGAGTTGAGAGGTCTATGCATGAACGAATTCCAGCTCAGGCAGTTACCAGCTGTGTGAACTTAGGCAAGACTGAGGCTCTGAGCCTCAGTTCCCAATACTAAAACTTCTCACCCACAATAAGCCAGCCTTGCCTCTAACCTAGGGCTGTGGTGAGAATTAAATGAGACAATGGTTAGGAAAAGACCATTCAATGTAAGGCAACAAGATGTTAAATATCAAGATAGCTACACTATACACACACACACACAGAGAGTATTTGCATTTTTAATAGGGAACTGTTTTTGGTTACTGTTGGTTTTTCAGTAAACATTTTTTCTCAAAATTTAAGTTTTCTAAAAACATTTTTCTTGTTATATATTTAATATATATGCATTATAGAGAAATTAGGAAAGGTAAACAAACCAAAAGGAGAAAATTGAAATAATCCATAACTTATTTGCAGAAATTCTTCTAGATATATCAAATATTTATACATGGATATGTGTGTATGTATATATTTATGTGTGTATACATATATACATACACATATATATAAAATTTATAAAACTGGTTCATGTTGTACATTCTGTTTTTGTAGTCTCCTATTCCCACTCACCAATATATTTAAATACTCTTCCATATTCATAAATATAATCTTCATTTTTACTAATAGCTATATGGAATTCTGCTGTATTATAATAGTTAATATACTATACTTTTTCTAACCAATCCACTTTTGTTGGAAATTTAAGTTCTTTTCAGATTTTTATTGTTATATATAATGTTATGCTGGACATCTTTATAGTCAAATAGTCACATACATTGACAAAGTCAATTTAGATTGAGTATTGCATGTTTTATTTAATCAACAAATGCTCTGGAGCATCTACTATTTTCCATGAACTGTCTAGGTGCTAGATTCACAAAAATGAATCTGGCACAGGAACTGGTAGTCTAGGAAAGAATACTAAAACAATCACAACTACGTTTTGGGCTCCCTGATCTCCCTAGGGTTCCTGGTGTGCTTGGCAGGACCTTCCATGACCCTGAGCCTTACTCATACAGCCCTACTCCACTCCCCAACCTGAAATGACCCTTTCCTTCTCTGCCTAGCAAACTTCTACTCATTTGTCAAGACTCAATCCAAATATCCCCTGCTCTGTGGAACTTTCCCTGAGAAGAAAAACTTTCCCCAAAAGAAAATAAGACTCTCCTAGAGAACGTTATGGTCCCAGAGTACCTGTCACATTCCATTTGAAATTATCCATATGCTCTCCTATCTTATCTCTCCCTCTGTACTGTAGGTTCCTTGGAGTTGAAAATTTTGTCTTACTTATTATCTCCAGCTATGCTCAACAAGATGCATAACACATAGAGGATGTAAGGAAGTGCTAAAAAAAAATTTTTTTTTTGGTCATATTTCAAAGGGGCAAGAGCTAACTGAAAGCTACCAATGGCCAAAGCTGGAACAACTTAAGCAACAAAATTAAGAAGTACAGGAATACCTAGTTTTATTGTGCTTTACTTTATAGCACTTCACAGATATTATGGTTTTTACAAGTTGAAGGTTTGTGGCAATCCTGCATTGAGAAATTCTATCAGTACCATTCTCCCAACAGCACGTGCTCACTTCATCTCTCTGTGTCACATTTTGGTAATTCTCACAATATTTCAAACTTTTTCATTATTATTATATCTATCATGGGGATTGGTGATTGGTGATCTTTGATGTGACTATTGTAATTATTTGGGGCACCACAAACCACCCCCATATGGCAAATTTAACTGATAAATGCTGTGTATGTTCTGACTGCTCCACTGACCATCCATTCCCCTGTCTCTCTTCCCCTCCTTGGGCCTCCCTATTCCCTAATTTCAACAATATTGAAATTAGGCCAACTAATAACCCTACAATGGCTTCTACATGTTCAAGTGAAAGGAGGAGGAGCACATCTCTCACTTTAAATCGAAAGCTAGAAATGAGTAAACTTAGTGAGGAAAGCATGTCAACAGCCAAGACAGGCCAAAACTAGGCCTCTCGCACCAGACAGCCAAGTTGTGAATGCAGAGGAAAAGTTCTTGAAGGAAATTAAAAGTGCCGCTCTAGTAAACACACAAATGATAAGAAAGCAAAACAGACTCACTGCAGATATGGAGAAAGTTTTAGTGATCTAGATAGAAGATCAAACCAGCCACAACATTCCCTTAAGCCAAAGCCAGAGCCTAATCCAGATCAACGCCGTAACTCTCTTCAATGCAGTGAAGGCTGAGGGAGGTGAGGAAGCTGCAGAAGAAAAGTTTGAAACTAACAGAGGTTGATTCATGAGATTTAAGTAAAGAAGCCATCTCCATAACATAAAAGTGCAAGGTGAAGCACCAAGTACTGATGAAAAAGCTGCAGCAAGTTATCCAGAAGATCTAGCTGAGATCATTGATGAAGGTGGCTACACTAAACAACAGGTTTTCAATGTAGATAAACAACCTTCTATTGGAAAGAAGATGTCATCTAGGACTTTTATAGCTAGAGAAGAAAAGTCAATGCCTGGCTTCAAAGCTCCAAAGACAGGCTGACTCTCTTCTTAAGGGCTAATGCAGTTGGTAACTTTAAGTTGAAGTCAATGCTCTTTGACTGTTCCAAATATCCTAGGGTTATTGAGAATTATGCTCAATCTATTCTACCTGTGCTCTGTAAATGGAACAACAAACCCTGGATGGCAGCACATCTGTTTACTGCATGGTTTACTGAATATTTTAAGCCCACTGTTGAGACCTACTGCTCAGGAAAAAATATTCCTTTCAAAATATTACTGCTGATTGACAATGCACCTGGTCACCCAAGAGCTCTGATAGAGAGGTACAAGGAGATGAATATTGTTTTCATGCCTGCTAACACAACATCCATTCTGCAGCCCATGGATCAAGGAGTAATTTTGACTTTCAAGTTTTATTATTTAAAAAATACATCTTGTAAGGCCGTAGATGCCATAGATATTGATTCTTCTGATGCATCTGGGCAAAATAAATCGGAAACCATCTGGAAAGGATTCCCCATTCTAGATGCCATTAAGAACATTTATGATTCATGGGAGGAAGTCAAAATATCAACATTAACAGGTGTTTGGAAGACGTTAATTCACACCCTCATGGATAACTTTGAGGGATTCAAAACGTCAGTGGAAGAATTAGCTGCAGATGTGGTTGAACTAGCAAGAGAACTAGAAGTGGAGCCTGAAGATGTGACTGAATTGCTGAAATCTCATGACAAAACTTGAATGGATGAGGAGTTGCTTCCTATGATGAGCAAAGAAAGTGGCTTCTTGAGAAGGAAACTACTCCTGGTGAAGACGCTGTGAATATTGTGAATAGATAATAGAGGGTTTAGAATATTATATAAACTTAGTGGATAAAGCAGTGGCAGGGTTCAAGAGGATTGGCTCCTATCTTGAAAGTTCTACTGTGGGTAAAATGCTGTCAAACAGCATCACATGCTACAGAGAAATTTTTTGTGAAAGGAAGAGTCAATTGATGTGGCATGCATACTTCATTGTCATCTTATTTTAAGAAATTGTTACAGCCACCCCGACTTTCACCCTGATCAGTCAGCAGCCATCAACATCAAGGCAAGGCCCTCTACCAGCAAAAAGATTACAATTCACTATAGACGCAGATGAATGTTAGCAATTTTAAGCAATATTTATTTTTAATTAAGGTATGTACAGTTTTTAGACATATGATATTGCACACCTAATAGATTACAGTATAGTGCAAACATAACTTTTATATGCACCAGGAAACCAAAAATTGGTGTGACTCACTTTCTTGCAATATCCACTTCCTGAAATATCTTCAAGGTGTGCCTGTATTGGATTATAACCCAAAGTATAAAATAAATATCCAGAGTTCATACTAATATAAATGATTGAAGAAAGACAGGAATACAGGAAGGAAGGAAGGAGGGAAGGAAGAGAGAAAGAGAAAGAAAGAAAGAGAAAAAGAGGGGGGAGGGGAAAGGGAGGAAAAGAGGAAGAGAGAAATCTCCTATGGAAAAGAATTCCAAATAATTTACATAGCTACTGCCCCCTAAAGGAGGGTTATGTAACTCCCCACTCCTGAAGCGTGGGCTGTGCCTAGTGACTTCTTTCTAAAGAGTGCAGTAGGAAAGGAGGGGTAGGAGAGTTGGGAAGAGGAACTTTACAGTAGAGAAACCTGACAAACACTACCTCAGCCAGACGATCGAGGTCAACATTAACAGTGATAAGTTAATAGTGATAGTATGTTCCCTTGACATGATGTTGTAAAAATGGCACTTTACCTCTGTGGCCCTCCTCCCCAAAACCCATAACCCCAGTTTAACCATGAGAAAAACAGACAAATTCTAATACTGGGGCATTCTATTAAACCTGACCAGTTTTCTGAAAACTAGTCAATGTCTTCAAAAAAAGGAAGGTCTGAGAAACTTTCACAACCAAGAAAAGCCTAAGGATACACGGCAACTAGATATAATGTAGTATCTTGGATGGAATCCTGAAACAGAAAAAGGACATTAGGTAAAAAACGAAGGAAATCTGAACAAAGTGAGAACTTCAGTTAATGATAATGTATCAATATCAGCTCATTAATTGTAACAAATGTACCTTACTAACATAAGATGTTACTAGTGGGGAACACTGGGTGCAGAGTATGGGGGAACTCTCTGTACTGTCTTCACAACTTTTCTGTGAATCTAAAACTCTTCTAAAAGATAAAGCCTTATGAAAATGGCTATAATGTATTGAACTCCATAACTGTGTAACTAAATTATTTTTAAACTATAAAACTGAACTTGTTAATGAGTATGTGCTGGAGTTTCCTCTCCGGAATACTTGTTCTTCAGGCCATTTTGCTGCATCAGGAGAAACTGTCCCTATTCTTTTCTCTAGAACCACCACACTTTATCAGAAATGAGGGGTTTCCATATCTTATCCGGAAGCATTTTTAAAAATTGACAGATAAAAGTGAGCTGCTCAATTGAAGTAGGGATGAGCCTAGAGCCCAGCAAATTGGCTGTCCTCTCCCCAGCCCTCTGCTTCGCCCCAGGGCCTCCCCAGGGCTCTGAGGAGTAAGTTTGACCATTCATTCAACAAATATTTGTGTTGCTGTGGGATACAGTGGTGAACAAGAGAGACAACGTCTCTGTCTTCGGTAAGAGGTAGTCTGGAAAACCCTGGACTGGGGCAATGGTTCTCAATCCTGGCTGGACTTTAGAATCACATGGGAAGCTTTAAAAAACAAACAAACAAAAATACCAATGCCTGGGCCTCTCCCCAGGCCAATTAAATCAAACTCTCTGAGGGTGGGACCCAGGAATCTGTATGCTCTAAAAGCTCCCCCAAGAGATTCTAAAGTGTAGCCAGGATTGAGAAACATTGACTAAATGATCTAAGAACAATCAGCTCTAAAATTGGTGTTCTGTGATCTTTGTCATGGAACAGGAGGAGGAAAGGGCTGAGGACCAGACCCTGGGGCACATCCCCTCCTCCAAGGGAGTCTGGAGAGGAACAGGCGGTGGTAGCAGAGGTTCCTCAGCTGAAGGCGAGGCTGGTGTTGGCAGAAGTGGGGGCGAGGGGAGTGTGCTGCAGAGCAGTGCGGAGCAACCCACGCACTTGCTCGTTTTAGAACAAATCAGTGCTTCTCAGACATATGTGCTGAAGAAGCCTCCCCCTGGAATTTTCCAGAGGACTAGAGCTGAGGACTACTCCCAGCATAAAAACATCAAGCCTAGATTCTGCTTGTCTTGATACAAAGACTCTCAAGACTGGAAGGTTCCATAAAGGGTGGCCAATCTATTTCTCTCTCTCTCTCTCTTTTTCTCTCTCTCTCGGACACTCGGGCACATGCTACAATAATATTAGTGCTGTAAGCTGTGTGTTTAGAGCAAGTTTCATGGTGCATCTGAACATACCATGTGGATATTTGATCTGTCTTTTGGCATTTTTACAACCCAAAACAAGAACTGAGCTAAGGAGAAGCCTGGGAAATGTGGCTGAGGGGCAAAGAAAGGGAAGAACAGATGACCCAGTGGCCTAGAGCCAAACAACTACCCTTCCGCTTACACCCTTGCAGGGGAGGTTGTGATACTACTCTCCTCACTTCACAGAGGAGGAAATTGTGCCTTCAAGAGTCAAATATCTTCTCCAGGGTCATTTAGCTAGCACAGGACAGAGCTGGGATTTACTCATCTTTGCAACAATTTCATCCCTATTTTCACATAAGGAGACTGAGGCAGGATGATGGCGGTAGCAGAGCTGGGCTTTGACTTTTGAGTAGTCAATACTTCCTCCTGGCTATCACAGCTGCCTATTGATCTGAGAGTCACCCTCTCCTCCCACCCCCACCCCCGCCCTCCCACCCCCCACAAGAACACACCAGGAAGGACTCTGGAGAATTCTCTGTACTACCTTTGCAAGTTTTCTATAAATGTAAAATTATCCCAAAATAAAAAGTTAATTTTAAAATGGCACATATTCAATATCATTGCTCTCAAAACTCTTGTATACTATGAATAAACAAGATAAAAATTTTTAAATACTGGTTTTTCATCTTTACATATTTTTCAATATCAATTTCTGTGTGTGTGCTTTATCATATACATAATATATCAATACACTAGCACATATACAAGTTGTATTTATTTCTTAGGGCTGCCATAACAAGGTACCACAAACTGCATGGCTTAAAACAACAGAAATTTATTGTCTCACAGTTTGAAGGCCAGAAGTTCAAAGTCAAGGTGTCGGAAGGGCTATCCTCTCTTTGAAGGCTCTAGGGTAGAATCTGTTTCATGCCTTTCTCTTAGCATCTGGTGTTGCCAGCAATTCTTGGCTTGTAGACTCCAGTCCCTGCACCATTGTCACTTGGCCTTCTCCTTGTGTGTCTCTTCTTGTTTGTATCTTCTCCTCTTCTTATAAGGACACCAGTCATATTGGATTAAGGGCCCATCCTACTCCAATATAACTTTGTCTTAACTTACATCTTAACTACATCTACAAGTACTCTATTTCCAAGTAAGGTCGCATTCTGAGGTTCCAGAAGGACATGAATTTGGGGGGAACACTAGCTAACCCAGTATAGTCTCCCCTCTGGACCCCCAAAATTCATGTTCATCCCACAAGCAAAACACATTCACCTGATCTCAAAATCCCCATAAGTTTTAAACCATTCCACTATCAACTCTAAATCCAAAAATCTCACCCAAATATCACCAACTCAAAAAGCCCCAAATTTCATCATCTAAATCAGTTATGGGTGAGACTTCGGGTATGGTTACATCCTGGGCAAAATTCCTATCTGTGGACCTGTGAAATCAGAAAATAAATTATCTGCTTCCAAAACACAATGGTGGGCAGGCATTGGATAGACATTTCCACCCCAAAAAAGAGAAATAGGAAGGAAAACACATGTCATGGGTCCCAAGCAAGTCTGAAACCCAGTACACAGGTCTGGATAACAGTCTAGGTTCATTAGTCTAGTCTTGCTATTTTTATATTTGTTTTAAAATTTCCAAAATTAAAAAATCATAGAAAAAAGTAACTCCTCTTTCCCTAAGAAGTACAGACTTATTACAGAAAGAAAGAAACAAACAATAAGTATCACTTCTAAGTCAACGACCCAGAAATAACCCTCTGTTCACGTTTGGTATATTTTCACATATACATCAAATTTATTTTTGTATTTTATACTTTTTCTACATTATATCTGTACTGCATGTGTAAAAAAGGGAAAACTATATATTATATATTAAATATTTATAGGATTCTACCTACTTTGTCCAAGAAGTTTGTGTCCTGTGCCACATATTTCCTAGCCATTGTTACAAATAGCCTTGTTGGAAGAGGCGACCACAATTTCAACCAATATCCAGCCACCAGCCACTGAGCCCCACTAAAGAGATCTATTGGGATGGGGAAGCTTTCTAAGGATAGAATGAAAAGTTATCTTTTTCAGATGAAAGTCCTGGATCTTTCAGGCTTTCGGTAGAGTGACTTGCATTCTTTCTTTTCTTCTTCGGGTGAATATAAATGGAGGCTCTAAAGAAAGTAAACTCTGAAATATATTATCACAATAGATTGTGAAGTAAAGTGATCACAGAAATAATTCTTTGAGCTAAGATATTCTCCAATGTCAGAATCTGTAAAGTTGTTTTGCTTTAAGTATCAAGTTAAAATTCTAGAATTGTACATTAATCTGGGAGGGGTACTACTTCAACAAATAAATTAAATGTTATTTAAAATGAAACATTCCCATTTACAACTAGGGCAAACTAGAATTGGACCTGGTTGGAACAGGTTGATAATACAATGTTGAAAATTATTCAAGATAACTCATAAAATTCCATCTACATATTTATATCTCCAAAAACTTGCTCAATAAATAAATTTTTTAGAGTTAGGATTTGGTAATAACATTTAAGTGAAACTATTTAATAAGATATTTTATTTTAAAAAATAAAATAAAATTGCAGTTAAATGCAAAAATTCCAGAAACCTAGCATCAATCAGCTCCCCTTCTGTTGGGCCATGCATCCTTTGCCCATGCCTGTTTTTATTAACTGGGATACCATCCATCTCTGTGTAACTCTATGAAATGTGTTTTGGCTTGGAGCACAGAAAATCCATTTAGCCATTAATAGTCTAGTTGCAAGTTATGTTATTCATTCACAAGAGTAATAACAGTGTGCTGTGATTTTTTTCCAGCATTTTTCCCTTAATTTTATTGGCTAATAAAATCCAAACACTGGAAGCTTTTGCCCAGAAAGTGGCACCAAAGGGGAGCAGCTACCCACCCAGACCCCAAGGGGCTCTCCAAGTAAGACCTCAGAGTCCTGGGTCAGGCCCCAGGGGAGAGAGGAAGTCCTGCTCTCCAACTGCCAAGCTTCCCTACAGGGTCAGCCAGAGGTTTTCCTTCTGTCTTTCTCTCTGAAAGAAGAAAATTCAGATCTCCCTCTAGTTCTTGAAATTCAAAATGGTGGTATCACTGCAGCACATTGATTCATTCAATTCTTTAACATCAATGTTCTTTTTCTTCAAAACCTCAACAAGCAATTTGGGGCAAATATTATGTACCAGACCCTATGTAAAATATTGGTTGTATAGAAAGGAACTCATGATTCAATAGGAGAGAGAGATAAGTATTACAACAACAATTATAGCACAACTTAATGAGTACCATAATGAGATACAAACAAAGAACATGGGAGCTCAGGGCAGAGTTAGCACAAAGTCAACTAAATTAAGGTTTAAAAAGAGAAACAGCTGACCAGTATAACTATTTGTAAAAATAATTGTCAATAAGTTACTATTTATACTATATAAAAGTAAATGGAGATACATATATTAATATAAGAACATCACCTCAGCCCCATTAGATGAAATAGTGAAAGGCATAATAGGCAATTAACACAAGAAAAAATAAAAATAATAAACAAGCAGTTTTAAAAGATCCTCTTTTATTAGCCTTCACAGACACAAAAATTAAAACAATGAAAACAAAAATTCATAAAATCCAATTCTCAGAAGTCTGCAGGAAAACTAAAACTCCACTTAACCTGATAGCAATGTAAATTTGTACAAACTTGTAGGAAGGTAACTGCGCAATATGACACAAGTCACGTAATAATTGTCTCTTTAAACTCAGCATTCCCATTTTCACAGAATTTATCCTAAGGAAATAACTGTAATGAAGGAAAAAAACTATATGTATAAAGATGCCTGTCACAGTGTTATTCACATGAGTGATAAACTGGATCTAGCAAACATACCTAATACAAGGGGAACATTTCAGTAGATTATGAAAAATACTTATAAAGTCTCTGTAACAACAAAAAGTGGTTGACTTCTTAATATAAAATTTAATAAAAGGAAAACACAAAATTGTATATGTATATAGTAGATATAACTCAAGCCCTCAGATCCAGCTGGGACTCGAGCATCAGAAACCCTCAGCTAAAACAGGCTTCACAGGGGTTTGGAACATTCAGCCAATAATCTAGTCGTATAATCACCTTCCAATTTCGTCTTCATTGTTTTATTTAACTCTTAACAACCATCCGAAGCAATATGAGAATCAGTTGAAACTATGAGAAACTATTTTTGAATACTACCCCACCTCTACAGTTAATAAGTCACATTGGTTTTATAACTTACACTATGAGGGAAATGAGAATATTTTTAGGCTGTACACTAAGGATATTTTTATTCCTTTTATGTTTTGTTTTACAACTTAAAAAAAAAAAAAAGTAGAGCCAGTTCCCAGATAGGATTTCATGGTGGTATCTGAAATCAGTCTCTGGGCATTTACATCCCATATAAGTAAGCAAGTTTATCTGGAGTAAGCAGGTTTATTTATAAACTTGAGAAAAGAGATTTTTGGGGAAAAAAGCAAGAAAGGGGACCTTATTCTATAGATGCTCTAACTTCTTTTAAAGCTACAATAATGATATAAATGAGAAAGAAGCCAAAGATCCAGATGCCAGGCTGCGTGACTGTGCTGTCTTACCATTGCTGGAACAGGTCTGACTGTGAGCAGCACACAGGGCCAGCACATCTGAGTGCGCCATAGTGCTGGACACCCACACATTTTTCATCGTAAGCCATGATGAGCCTAAGGGCCACACTTGGCAGAGCAGCATAGGACCCACCTTGGATATGATTCAAGTTCACAGTGAAGCTTCATTTATTTCCTTTTTCCTGTTGTCAGTAATTCTCTAAAATGTTCCAGTTTTATGATATGGCTTTTAAAGGAATTAAATTTGAATAGCACAAAATTGTATAATTATGTTACAATTCCATTGCAATTATTAACAGATCCAAGTCTGCTACATCATCATTAGGTAATAATGATGATGATAATAATAATGACAGCTAACATCCACGTGCCAGACAACGTGCTAGCAATTCAGAAGATGATTAGACCTACTAGCCTGCTAGTTCATGTGTGTTAGTTATTTAGCATAAAAAAAATTCTAAGAATTTCAGGTGAACCACAGTTTGGAGGCAGATAAATCACACTTAGCTCCCAGAATATATATTGGATGCACACACCCTAGAGCAATGCCCACATTTCCTCACGGCAACAATGGGCAGGAGCTGAATTTTGGCGTTCCCTTTAGACAGGGCCTACACTTCCTAGCTCACCACAGTCCCTACTGCTCCCTATTGGGCTTATACCCAGCCTCTTCATTCATTTACGTAGTTTGCCTGTGTTCCATACATTTGCGTTTTCAACCCCCACACCTAGACGCTGTGCCTACAATTCAGGCATGTGCCACTAGAATGGTCCGATTCCAACAGGCAGACATAAGACTACCAGGGACATTGGCGATCATATAGCCTAATAGTTTTCCCAACCTTTTTATGGCAGTCAAGTATTTCTTCTAATAAAATCTTACGCAAAGGCCCATCTCTAAACAAAAAAGAGGAGCTCTTCTGGCTGAGGGTGGGGAAACTCCTAAGAAGTACCCAACCTGCTTGGCTCCCCATCCTTATCCCCTGCACCCCTCAACACTTTAGGGATGTTGGCAACACAGTTCAATCCCCTCGATCCAAATCAGAGGGCACAAACAAGTGAAGTCGTCTATCCTCAGTCACACAGCTAGGTAGTGCTGAAGCACCCAGGACTCTGATAAATAATTCAGTATTTGGCAGTTCCTTCCATTAAAAATTTGTTGAATTTGTTGAAAGTAAAAAATAATAACAATGACTAAGAATAATGGTTACCCATCTCTTCTTATTTTTAAGCCCTCTTGTTATTCCATGTCATATACCAGCAGGTACCTTCATTAGAAAAGTTTTAAACTTAATAGTCAAGTATAGAATCATGAAAGTACTGAAAGGAGCTGAAAGGAACATTGAAACTTTTTTTATCCCACCTCTTTATTTTACAGGAGGAATGTGCTCGAAACCAATTTCCCTCTTAAGTGTTCCAAGTCACCGTCCTGTTCAATATATCAAGTATGTACTGTTACATCTGGACTGGATGGTCAGAAGCCAGAACTTTCTATTTTAACCAGTTCCTCCATGAAAATCATGAACAGTTAAGATATAAACTAAATTTGTGATTTCTTTCTCTTTGTGATTTTCTTCCATTTTTGACACATACACTCTCAGCTGGGAATTCAAACATCTCTTTACATCAGAAAGTGCATTTATAAACTTACGAGAAGATTGTTTGCTCCTGACTGAACTTTTCCAAGAGAATTCAAGTCAAACTCTCTGTTGTGAAAGAGCTTTTATTTTTAAGTTTCCAATTCATTGTACTGTACCAATACTTTGATAAAATACAATAAAATCAAATTATTAGACAAATGAGATTTTAAAAGACACAAAATATAAACTCATTTTTTATTATTAGATTCTAAACATAAAATTACTCTACCAAGTTGCTATAACAGTTTCCAAATGCCTGCTTCCTATTCCTATACTTACCCCAACTTGTACCAATAACATGCACTAGTGATCTTCATGCACTAACCCTGGAGCTCCCTTGAGTAACTCTGGGGCAAAGCACCACCCACATGGTTGGTCTGGATACAGGGCATGTTAGTGAGGCCACTCATGTGAACCAGGTAATGCTTCCCATCATTTAACCCCAGCCCCAGTCAGCCATTTTGAAAATGTGGTTGTGGTCCCCAAAGGCCTGGGGCACGGTCACCACATGGTCGGTTCAGGGGAAAACAGAGTACACAACCTTCTGATTGTACTACTCAGAAAAGAGTAGGGAAGGGTTCAGAACATAGTGGGCTTGTAAAATGGATTAAGGAATTTTGAGACTTCATCCTGAAAGCAGTGGGAAGTTGTTAAAAAAGAAAAACAAACTTGAAGCATAGCTGGGTTTTAAGAAGCTAGGTATGCCTGCAATGTAGAGCATGGCTTGGAGGAAAACAAGATCCATTAGGAGGCATGTGCAAAGTTTCAGAAGAAGCTAATATGGCCTGAACTCAGGGAGTAGCAGTAGGGATGGAGACACTGCTTTGAGAGCGAGTCAGGGGACTTGGTTATTAACTGGATGTGGGTGATGAAGGCGAGGGAGGGATCAACATCGACACCCAGGTTTGGGCTTGAACAATCAGATGGCTGGTGGAGCTATTCCCTAGGGTGGGGAGCCCAGAAGGAGGAGGGTGCTGAAAACAATGAATTCAGTAGGATGGGCGGTGTTTGGGCTTTCCTGGTCCTGTGCTGTTGCTCATGGTGGTCTATTAACTGGATCGCCCTGCCGTTAGGTTCACTCATCAAATCTCAACCATAAAAGGGCTTGGCAACCATAAAAGGGCTTATTAAAAACTTTGAAGCAACATGGGAAAAAATGTATTAAGTAATATTAGGTAAAGTAATAAAAATGCAAATTAAAACAAGGTAAAGTTCTTCCCCTGTTAAATTGGCAAACAAATTTTTTTAATTAAAATACCCCAAACTGCCAAGGATGTGGGAAAGCTGGCACTCTCACACATTGCAGGTGGCAATGTAAATTGGTACAAACCTTGTGGAAGAAATTTGGCAAAATGTATCAAGAATCATTAAAAAAGTTTGTATCCTGTGACCCTGTAATTCCACTTCTGGAAATCTATTCTAAGGAAATAACTCAAAATATGGGGAAAAGCACTTGACACACAATGATGTTTATTGCAGCAGAAACGGGAAACAAACAAAATGTCTAATAATAAGAGGTTGGTTAAATAAATCATGACCAATTTATTTGCTGGCTTCTTGTGCATAATGAAAATTGAAAATTGTGGTATGGAAACTGCTTAGTAAGGAAGAAGAATGCTTGTGCTATAATGTTAAGTATATATGTATAATATATTCTGCTATTATCACAATTATGTAAATAATTTCCATAAGCAAAAGATTAGAAGGAAATGATAATAATTATTGGGCTAGGGTGGTGGATCCATAGATAACTTCTAAAATTTTCTTTAATTAATTTCCCAAATTTATTATAAATGGTTAAAATGCATATGTAATAGAACCCATAGTGTATTATGAAGAAAAATGTTAAGTAAAAAAAATAAAATAAAAAATTTTATCTGTGTTAGTTACAAATAAATATGTATGTTTGCTCATGGGCCAAGAATGGAAAAAGACCACAGGTAAAAGCAAACAGTTGATTTGTCTGGGTGAAGGATTTTCAAAATTCTTCACTGTAATTACAATATTATTTGTGAAATTATATTCATTTCAAGCTATCTACCCAATCTTCAAAATCCATCTCAAAGACTTCCTCTTTTCTTAAGGCTTTCCTCGTCTTCTGACCAAACATTATTGCTTCTTCTTCAAACCACTATGGCATTTGGTTTTAGCTCTTGTGTGATAGTGACACAATGGCTCTCAAACATTAGTGTGCATCAGAACATCTGGAGGCGATTGCTGGGCCTCACCCCCAGAGTTTCTGATGCAGGATGTCTAGGTTAGGGTCCAAGAATTTGCATTTCTAACAATTTCCCTAGTGATGCAGATACTGCTGGTCTGGGGACCATACTTTGAAAATCATTGTAGTTGTAGGTACAGATGCAATAGGATACCCACCCCAGGAGCAATGTCTATTCTCCTCCTCCTTCAACCCTTGCCCATGGCTGATTAATCCAAGAGTAGAGATAATTAACCTGAAGCGTACCATTCAGAATATATCATGCCCCTGGGCACATAATTGGTCCAAAGGGCAGGCAAGATATTTATACTAGACCAATCACAGCCCTTCCCCATGATTTTTCAGAGCTGTTAAGATGTATGTAGGGAGCCTGTCGCTTATAAGCCTTCCTGCAGTGGACTAAAGCCAGCAGGTAGAGAGAACCAGGATGAAATACAGAGTCCCAAAGGTGTTTGTTTGAGCCTGTACCAATTTGGATTCTTTTAGATAAACGTAGCAGACATTGGACTCAAAACATAAACAAAATGAAATTAAATATTTTCAAAATTAAAGGTCTCACATAACTTGAGGTAAAGTAGGTTCCAGGGCTGGCTGATACAGCAGCTGAACGATGTCACCAAAGACCTGGGTTTTTTCTGTCGCTCTGCTCTTACTACTTGGATATCATGGTTGGCTTAGTCTAATCATTGGGGTATAACATTAAAGGATGTACAAGAGTTAGACAGGCAAAGGCAGTGAGTATAACCCATACAGTCAGTTAACCAGTTAACCACAACCCTATTCCCCTCCCCAACCTTCAGCCTATGGCTTCCTTCAGCTGTGGTCCTACCCTGGTTCAAAAATGGAGCTGTAACCCAGACCTAAGCTCATCAATGCATCATCTCCGCTCCCCCACCACTACAATGATTGGTTGAGAAATGGGCATGTGACCTGGTTAGAGCCAGTAATGCATTAAAAAGGCTTTTGCTAATAATCCTGGGAAAGAAACTATTCTCTATTTCCCATTAGACATGAGCCAGATAGGTAGCCCAGCAGCTGCTAGGAACCATCTTGCAAACATAAAAGTAAAGCCTGTCTGAGAATGGAGTCAACCTCCTGTTCTTCTTCTTTGCTTAAGTCAGATGGACACAGCATTTTCAACATGTACAAACAAAAGGGCAATAACTGATAAGTCCTATTCCTCACCCCTCCTTCTGCAACTAGACAGTGTGCTTTTTGAAAGCAGAGTATAGATCTTACCTGCATTTGTGTCCACAGCAGTCATATTAGTACCTAGCATACAGAGGTACTGAAGCAGTTTCTTGAATGGGCTTGAGGCTGCCTCCAGAAGACATTTGTAATCAGGTTCCAGAGCTCTGGGTAGCTAGGAAAGCCCTTGTCCCTTTCCTGGGCAGTTATTTATCTAAGGCCAGGACCCTTCCTGGGTCATCAGCAGAGATGCACAGGTTTTGGTCATAAGGGCAGCTATAGTGTGGGTTATAACTGAGTGGAACCTTGAAAGTTCCAGCTTGAACTATAGAAGCCTGTTTCACCCATCTCAATGCCCACCTTCACACAGAAAAGGCCTTGAAATGCACCAGTTTCCACAAGAGCTGTTTATTTTGCAACGAAGAAGGAGGCCCTTCTTATAGATTTTGCACAGGAGCCCAATATTAAACCTAAGGTCAAGGCCCCCAGGACTGCCATGTATCTTCATTACTAGAACCTGTCA
Source organism: Daubentonia madagascariensis (assembly GCA_023783475.1). Taxonomy (NCBI): domain Eukaryota; kingdom Metazoa; phylum Chordata; class Mammalia; order Primates; family Daubentoniidae; genus Daubentonia; species Daubentonia madagascariensis. The sequence goes on along the minus strand of JAKFHU010000322.1, from coordinate 23,099,093 downwards.
GAATTCCCACATCCCAACAGACCCTCACTCCTGGCACAGCCTGGAACTAAGAATAGAGACAGAATTATTGGAACAACTTGAGTTCCCTTGCAAGCTGATGGACAACATCACAGCTCTCTCCTTTGGGCTCTGACCTAGCCTGTTTATAAGAGGCTAGAGGACCCCTCAATCCCCAACATGTCCCTGGCCCACCAAAAATGCTCAACACGGAGAACTTCACTTTCTAACAGCAGACTAGCGCAGAAGGGAGTGCTCAGGCTGTTCTTTCAGGGGAAGGATGTTTTGCTGATTGTTTTTCCAGAAAGAGGTGCATGCTTTCTCCTTGGATGGCATTTCAGCATTGTGAGGCGCTGGGTTGCTTTAATTCTGACCTCTGCTACTAAGAGGTGAGTCAACTTGAACATATCAATGTGGGGCAAGGAGGTGCAGCAGAAAGTGTGGCTCTAGTTGGAGAGGGTGATGAGGGTCAGGACAGGGTCCTGCGTTGGAGGAGAGGACGGCATGGCTGGAGACATTGTGGGGGTGGGATCACAGGGTGCCAAGCCTGCTCAGCAGCCTGAATCCTTCCAGCACCACCCACATGGCCCCCACCCCCCAGCTCCCAGCATGTCCTTCTTCCCTCCTTGGCTGCTAAATTCTAAAGCGAGGAGATTCCAAATGCTGACTACATCTTCCTTGGCCCATCTCAGCTTTTGGCAAATAAATTGGTGCCATTCCCCAGAAAGCTTTTCTTGAACTTCATAAAGTTAGCAAAGAGGAGAAGTGTTAACAGTATGATCTGTTGAGTCCCAAATTTTAATCCCAGCCTTGACACTAACCCAGCTTTTTCACTCCATGAAGTTCTGCCAAAATCAAAAGAGAAGGTCTGTGCCAGACACAAGTCATTCCAGCTGAACAAGCACTCCCAGGGTCACAAAGTGCTGCTATACTCGCAAAATGTTCTGCTTTAGAACGGGCTTTGGGCTGCTGGTGGCAGTGCATATGGATGACACAGTCAAAGGAGCATGGAAAGTATTTTTCTTTGGTAAACAAATATTTCATTGTTGATGCTGAATTAAATCAAAATCTCCAAGAAGACAGGTGCCATTCATTTATTAAAAGAATAGAGTGGCCGGGTGTGGTAGCTCATGCCTGTAATCCTAGCACTCTGGGATGAGAAGGTGGGAGGATTGCTTGAGCTCAGGAGTTCAAGACCAGCCTGAGCAAGAGCAAGACCCCGTCTCTACAAAACAAAAAATAGAAAAATTAGCTGGCCATGGTGGTGCACACTTGTAGTCCCTGCTACTCAAGAGGCCGAGACAGGAGAATCCCTTGAGCCCAGGAGTTTGAGGTTGGAGTGAGCTATCACAATGCCACTGCACTCTAGCGGGGATGACAAAGCAAGACTCTGTCTCAAAAAGAATAGAAGAAGAGAGAAGACACAATTCTGGACTATCCCCTTCTAATGAGAGGCAAAAGTTATTTATCCACAGCAGCTAGAGGAAAGTTAAGGTTTGGGGGGACACCCAACGCACATTCTTGAATGTCTATTATGTGACTAATTCTTTCTAAAAACACTATTGCATTTAATTCCCACAATCACCCTATAAATCAGGTGGTGTTATATCCATTTCCCAGATGAGGAAGGTGAGGTTTAGAAAGATAGTCACGTGCCCAAGGGAATGCGTAAGCAAACTTTGGTATAATGAAGTTCAGACTCTATAGAAATATTCTTACTTTGAGAAACAAGAGGAAAAAATTATGTTAATTCCTGTACATTTGTATAGGACTCTAGAGCCTGTGAAGCACACTCACATGCATCATTTTCACATCATACTCAGAATGGCTCTTTGAGAGGGAGATGGGAGATGTTCCCATTGTAGAGCTAGGGAAACTGAGAGTCAGGGAGAAGAAGAGATTTGACACCTGGAAACTAAGATTTGAACATAGAACTGGGTCCAGACCCTGTTCCTTTTCCACAGAAGGAGGCTCTATAAAAAAAAATAGTTTGATAAGAAAGAGAAGGGCACTCCCAGGAGAGAGAGGGCTGGGCGTAGTGGCTCACGCCTGTCACCCCAATTCTCTGGGAGCCTGAGGCGAGAGGATAGCTTGAGGGAAGGAATTCAAGCCCAGGAGACAGAGGACAGGGAAAAAAGGCCCTCAGGGAGAATTTAGGGTGTATGGCAGAGAGTCTAAGATCCACACGGACAGGTTATACGGACACACATGGTGTCATGGCCACATGTGCCAGACCTGGAGCCACGCTACCTGGATCTGAATCCAGATTCTGCCATCCCATGCTTCAGTTTCCTCTTCTGTAAGTAGCCATAATAATAGTACCTGTACCTCCTTCACAGAGAATGTTGTGAAGAGTCAATATAGGAAAAGTACTTAGAAGAGGGCCTGGGGCATATACACTCTTAATGAAGATTTGTTCTCGTAACTATCATTATTATTACGTCATTACTTTCTCTACCGCTGGACAGTCCGGGGATGAGGCTGGGCCAACAAGGGGGGGCCTTAGAATCTCCGGTTGCACAGTTTGAACCCGAAGAAGCAAAAGTAATAGAAGGCCAATTTTTGTGGAAACAGGATAACAGTGTTATTTCAGGACGATGAATCTGACGGGAGCATAGAGGCCTCTCTAACACCTCCCCCAGCACCTCCCCCATCCGGGTCAGGGCCGCACCTGAGGACTTTCTCCATCACCACACTCACCCCAAGACACTGAAATTTCCTGTCACTTCCCTGCCTCCCCAGTGGACCATGTCTGTGTTACCGGTACATTTAGTGTCCAGTGCAGTGTCTGGCACTTAGTGGGTGCACAACAGATACGCCTCTGATGAATGAGTGAGTAAAGGAATGCAGTGGACTGACAGTTCGGCAGGGGAAGAGTCTATAGGGAGACCAGCCAAGAGGCAGACACAAGGCTCTGGGCTAGAAGGGAGGCAGAGGGAGTGGGGGAAAAGTAAGAAACGTCAGAGGCATTGGGAAGAAGGGACCAATGACTTTGTGAATGAGAGACTAGGGGAGTTCATGGGAAAGGAAGAATCAGCCTTGACTCTAAGCCTGGGCTCCTGAACACAGGCAATGGCCCTGCTAAAAATGAGAAGAAAGAAAGGAAAAGTTGGTTTGAGAGAGAAAATTTGCCTTTGACTTTGCCCTCATTGAGCTTTATAGAAGTTGCTGGTGAGGAAAATGGGGTAACACAGGGCAGTATGGGGCAAGAGGTACTGGCTGGACACGGGGATGTGGGAAGAACCAATTTGGTAACCTTCAGTGAGTGCCTCTTCTTCTGGGAAAGAAGAGAGTGGTGGGGCTGGCCAGGCAGCGGACCGTGGAGGAGCCTTGGGGCAGAGAGGCAGCAGACAGGTGGCAAGAAGGACTACCATTCCCAGCCAGCCGGTTTTGCTCGGGCAGCCCTACCCCTCTGGTAGAGCCAACTTTAAAGTCAAGCCTTGGCCCTGCCCAGATATCCTCTTTCGCTCGACCTCCACACCCTGCCCTTCTCTGCTCTTCCCTTCCCGTCAGTGCCCCCTCTATTGCCCGCCTCACAGAGAAAAACATAAAATAAAATATAAGCAGGAGGAGGACACACTTGCCAGGTGTCTTGCTCCCAAGTGGCTCCTGGACACGGGCAATGGCCCTGTTAAAAATGAGAATCTTCCTTTCTTCCTCAGTCCACACTTGGCCCAAGACCTGCCAATGGAAGAACTGAACAGAAAGGAGAGCAGTTCATTTCAGAAAGCCAATTTAGTTTAAAGCGAAGCACAATTTAGTTTAAAGTGAAGCACAAAAAATAAGAGCAAGCCATTTCATTTTTTGCTTTGTTTTGTTTTCTGGAAACAGTTTATTACAGTCATGGCTTTCGTGAACCCATAACTTCTCTTTTCTGAATTTCTGCAGGGGAACTGCAGCTGCTGGGGTTTTCAGCAGAAATACAGCACAGAACCATTTCTGCACATTTCTGCCTCCCCCTGGTAGGTGGAAAATCAGGGAAAAGAAAATTAATGCTCATTCACACTATGGTACAATGGAAAGAAAATCAGCTTTGGGGTGGAATAATCTTAGTTGTGCTCTGCAAATAACGGGCTGACTCCTTACCCTTCTGAGCAGGTTCCCTCACTGATCAAAGGCCACTGATAATAATCTTACCTCAGGAGATGGTTGTGATGACACCATCAGATAAGGGGTTAGGTGCTGTGCACAATGTAGGTGCTCCAGGTATACCAGTTCCCAGCAGATCTTGAGGTTTCTCTCATGAGCCTACCAGACTTCTGCTATCTGTGAGCTTCAGAGGGGCCACAGAGGAGGGGCAAGCCAGAATTTCATTCCCAAGGGAGTTTTCAGCCTAACGGTTTCAAGAAAATTTCACTTTATTACACATTTATTCAGGCTTCAGTCTGATTTGACTAAAATGTAAAGAAACCGCATATATTTGGAGTGGCCAGAGCAGCCTGGCTTCCTAAGCTGATCACACCCTATGGGCCCACATTTAACCCTATCTCCAAACAAAATGTCTGTTTCTTGCTAAAAGAAGGCCCAGAAAGACTGAACTGTCTACCTCATCAAGTGATGCGCTTGCTTGGAAGGGGTCCAAGCATGTCGGAGTCATGGCCAGCCAAAAGTACCCAAGCCACTTTTGGAGAGAGCAGGCGGAAGTGAGAGCTCTGATTTTCATGTTAAATCCTCATTTGGCCTCGGAAATGTTAAAAATAAACTTTCACCTGCATCTGATTTTCCTCTTTGTTATTGCAGCCATTGTCTGTTTGAACAAAGAGGTAGCAAGAGCCTCTTTGAGCAGTTCACAGAGTTCAAGCCAGAGCCCAAATTGGAGGGACACAGATGTTAATGAACAAGAGGACCAGCAAGAGTGCCACTGGGAATCAAAAACTTCCCCAGGATTTTCAGGCCCCTGATGACAGGCTGGGGGCTGCAGGCCTCACTCTTCTCTGCCAGAAGCCCCACCTGGCTCTCAGAAGGGCCTTAGCTGCCTGTGGATTCCCCCTAAGCAACCTGATATTAGAGTGAAATCTTGATGATTCAGCCCCCATTACCTCAACTCTTTCCTCCCACTTGCTTGGAATTTGGAGGCTCTCATCAGATTGGGAGGTGGGTCACAATAGGATGAGAAACCACAAAGTAGGTGCCATGGAATTTATTGGTTACATTGGAAGCACTACGTTGTCATAGAAAGAGCCTGGGCTTAGGTGCTGGATAAACCTGGGTTCAAATTCTTACTTTTCAGCTGTGTGACCTGGGGCAAATTACTTGACCTCTCTGAGCCTCAGTTTCCTTCTCTATAAAATGGGCATAAAAATACTGTACTGATAAAGGCAATGCCAGCTGCTGTAATAAACATACACCAAAAAAATATAAATTGCCTCTATGAAAGGAAGTTTATTTCTCATTCATATAAAAGTCCAAAACAGGTGTTCCTAATCTATGGGCCCCTCTCCTCCAAGAGGGAATGTAGATGGCTGGGCCATACCATTTTCTAAACATGGTTTGCAAGGTTATCAGGATCATGGACGTTAGCCCAAAGGTAGGGGGAGGATGATGGAGGACTGAGGCAAGAGGCAGCCTTTTATGCCAGGCCTAAAGCGTCACACATGACTTCCACTTATGCACTAGTGTCTGGAACAGTCCCCTAGCTGTAATTAATTGCAAAGAACACTGGGAAATAGGTCCAGCTGCTCACCAAGGAAGACAAGGAAACAGGTTTGGTAACATCTAGCCAGTTTTTGCCACATACACCAACTTTTCAGGAAAATAATAGGCTTAAATGAAATGGTGACGATGAAACAGTGCCGCTTTCAACAAATGTTGGTTCCTGGCCTCTTTCTCTTCCCCCACATCCAAACATTGGCTAGAAGCAATGACGGAATGCTTCATTTGTAAAGACATACAAATGGGAGCAGTAACTGCCGGCAAGCTCCTTGACCCCCCCAACAGCCATGGCCTGGCATTCCCCATTGCTAAACAGGGGCCCTGGGCTCTTGTGGAGCTCCTACCCCTTGAGATCAGTCCATCTACCCACAACAGCCTCACCAAGTCCCTGCCTTTCCACAAAATCAGAAGGCCCAGGGGTTAATCTCTAAGGTCAGAAAACCCCCATTTTAGTAATAACTGGGCAAGTTACATTTGATTATCCCTGTGTTTCTATTAAAATTGATGTTTAATGCCTTCAGGTGGGTCACACAGTCTCCTGTGGGCAGGGTCACCACCATTCCCTCTATATCACATCTGGCTTGCTTCCTCCATTTACTATGCTGGCTCTTGGAAACATTTGGGTTTGATGCCCCACGACCTCCTGAGAGCTCACTAGATTTCCATGCAGGGCTCCCACATGCCACCCCCATGACCTCTGCCTTGCGCCCTACTCAGGCACCTGGATCCGTGGCTTTGCCCATACCCTGAGGCACACCTTGCCTCTGCTTCCTCTTTCTGTACACATACTTGAACTTTGTGACCCGCCCCCGCAGTACTGCCTTGTCCTCACCCCAGTGTTAGTTTCATTATTCTCCTGTGTGTGCGGCTGGGAGACAGGGTTCACAAACAACATCCTATTGAAAGTTGTGGTTTCACAGTGTATGAGTAGATGTAGTTTCACCAGCTTTGGAGGGTTGATCTTTATACAGTGTTGCAAGTTAGCATTTTGATATTATTTCTAAGAAAAATATGTCCAAATTCCAAACAACTGAACTCTGAATGAATTTGTTGACCCAATCCTTTCATAACTTGAGAACTGTGTAGTGATCGGGGTTCTTTTTTTTTTTTCCTTTTTTTGGAGACAGAGTCTCACTCTGTCACCCTGGCTAGAGTGCAGTGGTGTCATCATAGCTCACTGCAACTTCAAACTCCTGGGCTCATTCGATCCTGCTGCCTCAGCCTTCTGAGTAGCTGGGACTACAGGCATGCGCACCACACCGGGCTAATTTTTTTCTATTTTTGGTAGAGATGGTGTCTCACACTTGCTCAGGCTGTTCTCGAACTCCTGACCTCAAGTGATCCTCCAGCCTTGGCCTCCCAGAGTGCTAGGATTACAGGCCTGAGCCACCACACCCGGCCTAGAGATTGGGGTTCTGATGTTGTGAAAGCTCATGGAATTTGGAGACATACAGACTTAGATTTAAATCCCAGCTCTACCACCCAATAGCTGTGTGATTTGGGGCAAGTTACGTAAACTCTCTGAAGTATGTTTCTTTATCTGTAAAATGAGGAGATAATCTTACTTAGAGTGTTGGTATAAGATTTAATGAAAGTATGTATAAACAGCTCTTAGTATAATGGCTACAACATAGCAAACACTCATAAATAACAATTCTTTCATGTGTCACAAGGAAGAATTAGGACAATGTATAATATTTGTTAAATTTTTAAAATAACTGTTTACATAAAGGTCATCATAAAAGTAACATATTTTTATTATAGAAAACTGGGGGAAAGGAGAAACTTAAAAGAAGAAAAATAGAAATCAACCAAAATTTCACTTCAATGAAAACCGCTATTGATGTTTTGGTGTTTTTCCTCCCAATATTTTACTATGTACATGTATAGTTTATGCAATTGGGATTAGTCTAGATACAATGCTATTTTATGTCCAATATTTTTAACTTGAAACATAATAAGTTTTTCAGTAAAAATTCTTCACAAATGCTAGTTCTAAAGAATTTAAAATTTAAAGGAATTTTAAAACTTCAATAATTTAATTATCTATTCCTTAAATGCTGAACATTTTGCTTCCATTTTTTTGTTCTCATGAACGCTTTCATATAAAATCCTCAAATTTTAATTTTTATCTATATTTATGTTTATTTACTTAAGACAGTTTCTTAGAAGTATTACCAAGTAAAGGGTGTGCACAATTTTAATCCTCTTGCAACACTTAGCTGAGTATCCCGTCAGAAATGCTATAGCAACTTATACTCTGAGATGTTTTGAAATTCATGTATTGCCTTCCTGTTCACTTCTGCAAGGAGTCCAAGACATGACAATATTGCCATTGTGTTCTGCTTTGTTACTTTGGAGAGTAGACAATGTTTGAAGGCTACAAGCTATGCATTTCCTTTTTTTTTTTTTAACAGTGCCCCAGTTTCCTTTTGGTGAACTGTCTCTGCCTCTTATGTAGCCTTGATGGGACCTCAGAGTTGCAAGGGACCCTTGGGTGGGAGAGAGGATGACAGGCAGCATGGCAGGTGGAGACACCAGCTGTGGTAGCTCCAGCACCGAGCAAGGCTCTGCCCCAGCTACCAGGTGGAGAGCAAGGCCTGGTAGAAGGCTCACCTTTGGCCTGCAGGGCCTCCCTCTGCTGTGGGTCGAGCTGGTGCTGGAGCCGCCGGATAATGCTCTGGTTCTTCTTTTCCTTCCCTTAACCCCAAATCTAGCACAGAGAAGGCACTTCATCCCAGTGCCAGGCCCAGAGAAAGTGCCCAGTACATGTCTGTTGAAATGACCATGGAGGGTGACTGATGACACATAGGCTATAATATGCACCATATAACTATCTCCTTTGGCTCTGTCCCCAAAAAAGCCCCTGGAAAAATCTACCGGGGATGAGGTTGGAGCGACTCTTTCTCATGCTAGACTTGGCTGCCATCTAGTGGGAGGAGAAGGGAGATGGGAAGGGGCAAGAGACACCTGGTGGCAGCGGGCAGTCAGAGCATGATGAGCCTGCAGTCCAGGAGGTCAAGACTGGGTGGGCAGGTCAGGGGACACGCAGAGCAGCCTGGTGTGCACCTCAGAACTTGGGGAGCCATATGAAGGAGGCAAGGGCAGTATTTCTGCTCAAGAATAATTACAGCTATTTCCTGAGCACTTACTATCTGCCAAAGACTACACAAAGTGCTTCTCATACTTTCAACCTTTTAGTACTCCCAGCATCCCTTGTAACGATGGGGAAACCAAAGCCCACAAGCCAAGTAACTTGACCAAGTTCTTGCAACTATTCAGTGGCAAAGGCAATCAAATCCAGAATTATCTGACTTCATAGCTTGAGTTTCTAGGGACATTTCTACAATCACAGAGAGAGAAATCTCCTTCTGTTCCCTCACCCCCATCCCCACCCCAACCCATGCATGGACAACAGAGGGTGGTTTTGTTCACCGAAGTGCACAGCCCCATTTCTACCTTCTGCACCTCTCTTGAGTCCCTAAGTCTCAGATCCGAGCAACTCCAAAGGGAATTTTTTCTCTCCCTTGGCCTGCAGACTATTGGGCAGGAGGAGAGGGTGGTAGTGGAATCTCCTGTCCACTTTCAACAAATATTAAAATGTCTTAGAAGACACTTTAAGATGCAAACTTTTGAAATTCTTTTACCTTCTTGGTTATGTGAGATCAAGGTCCCCTAGAGTGCATGGTCTCATTTCAGATTGGCCACTTGTAAAGTGTGGTTCTAAATCCTGGAAGGACTTCTCATACTTTTCAGAAACAATGGTTGGGACTGGTCCATGGCTACCCAGCCTTGCCCCAGACTGAAAGAACCAATCTACCCTCCCAGTGAATACACAATGGGGCCAGGGGACCCTTGGGCCTTTAGTTGCTCTCCATTTGGAGTACCCCAAGGTTTATTTAGGGAACAGCAGCCATTCTTCCTGTGTGGTCCACATGGATGAGAAATATGCCATCTATTTTCAGTTTAGGGTTTTGTTTTTCTTTTTCTTTTCCCTTTTTAGAAATTTATCCATGCCCATTTCCCAAGGCTGAGTGTTTAAGTTGCATAGAAATTATTGCTAGAGAGCTTTGTGCTTTGAAAAAGAGAGTGGCCCTCAAATGCACTTTGATTGTGATTTCACCCAAGAATTGATACTTATCTGCAACATCATTTATTCAACGAACACTTACCCTTTGATGCCTTAAAAGATAAAAAAAAAAAGGCTGATGTTTGGCAGCCCCAAATGTCCCTCTCCTGAGTCAGATCCCAGGCTGCTGTCTCCTCTCACGTGGGCACAACTATCCCTGTCCTTGCTCTGTTGCTCCCAGCACTATACATTGGGTAGTGGGGTTCCCCCATTCCCAGAAGTGGACAATCTCTCACCCTTAAAGTATCTGTTGCTGGTTCTTATCTCCACTCCCCCTTCAACCTATGCACCTGTTTTCTCTTTTCTTGTATTGATAGGATCAATTAACTTTATGTACTCATTTAGTCAATCAGCACTTATTGACATCTATTATGTACCAGGCACCAGGATAAAGAGGAATGTAGGTCACTCACAGCCAGGAAGAAAACTATTAATAGTAAGTAAGATGATTGCAATATGGTGTAGAAAATGTTACGCCAGAATATACAAAGGTTGTATGGGGCCCTCTGTCACCTCCTCTTTCAGCTTCCCTACCAGGCCTTGCCTCCAGCTTCCTGGCGTTCACACACTGCAGATCCTCAGGGTTTTACTTGGAGCTGAATGGGTGGATGGCTCCTCCTGCCCTGGCATGACAAACCCAACCACAAACTGAAAAGGAGCCACAGCAGCCTTTGGAGAGTGGATCACTCCAGTAATAAAACACATAGGAAGTCAGCAAACTCCACAAATGTACCATCAGTGCTGGTGCTAAAAAAAAGTCTGTGCAATGGATAAGTGAAGAATAGATGAGTGAATAAATAAATAATTGAATGATGATTCAACAGATGATTTAATGAGTGAATCAGAGAATAAACTTCCAACCTTGATGCAAAACTGATTTTTAGAGTTTCCAGTGCTTGTGCTCGTTCATTGAACATCATGTTCTCCAGAAGGTTCTCTACAAATATTCATTTTATAAAATTCAAATTACTTAGAAGTTCACTAAGAGTTTTGCAATGTCCTTGAGAAGACTGGAGCTGCCTAGGGGAATTTCAGAGCCAGGGCTTGAGATCACTCAGCCAGGAGAAAGCTGAGTGGCCTCCCATTCACGTTAGGAAAGAAGCTCCAAGTTCCTTAGGCCAGGCTCCATTGAGGGAAGCTGGCTCTTGGGGAAAGAGAGAGCTACAAAAGGTGATATGAGTTTGGGGCTTCTCATTTAATCAAACAGGTGCACTACCCTTATCACTGGCCGGAAAGTTAAATGTGAATCAAATTACTGTGTCAAGTCACCAATGCTGTGTTTCCTACTGAAAAGAGGACTGCAGGGAATACTTTTGTGGTGCAAATACTTGCATTCTAGTGTGTTCTGTGACTGTGAATGTTGTGTTGCAAAGAGGAATGGGACCAGGGAAGAAAGGGGCTCTGTGGACAGGGCCTGTCTGAGCTGCTGCTTTTCTACAGGCCCTTAAAGGCTCCCTTGTTCTCTGATATAAACTGGCTGAAGCTTTTGACTTTGGGGTTTAGTCGGTGGGTGAGCTTGACATCGCGATCTGGCTTCATTTGATAGAAAAGACACATATTGGCTATTTCCTCTGCCATGGGGAATCCCAGCTTCTTGTAAGCTTCTGGGGTGATCTTTTAAGAACAAATAAAAAGTAAGGAAATGTTATAGCCCACATTTAAAATAGTTTGAAAGGATATCATTCACCTTAATGATGATACAGGTCTACAATTCTTTAGCCTAAATCCCAAATCCAAGAAACTCTGAAGTTTTTTTCTATAAGCCATTTGGCAGCAAACTGACTTTTTTGAACTAATTTGGTGGCAAAACCGGATCTGAACTATATGAAGCTATTTATGGTCTTTAATTATTCCACTTAGTGGGAATATTCAAATATTTTTCTCCAGAGCTACAGATGTGTTTGCTTATAGGTTCCTGCCCCAGCCCCTACTGGTGATATTACATAATATATGTAGACAAAAACCTATCTAAAATCTGAAAGATTCTGAAAGCTGAATTGTTTCCAGCCCTGAGCCTTTTGGATAAGGGATTGTAGATCTGTACCATCCTTCATTCAAATACTACTGCATAGTGCTTTCATCTACATTTCCTTGTGGGATTCTCCTAGCAGCCCTCTGAAATAGTCTACCCCCCGGCCCTACATGCAGTGTCAAGGTCCCCCCATATGGCACCAGGCTCTCCTTCTCACCTGGCTGATGTCCCATCCATCCTCGTTCCCCTTCTTGGTTACAGATTTGCATTTTGCCTTCAATCATCCCAGCTTCTGCCAGGGCCAGACCCCAACAGAAATGGAGCCCATCCCACACCTCTTGAGCTGCCTTAAAATCCACTCCTTGAATCCTTGCTGACATTAACTAGATCGATAATTCCCCCTACCAAATTAACAAAGACCATTTCTAACTATCTGATCCAGTATAATCTGTCCTTAGCCCTCAGAGATCACCTCTGACCTCTCAATTCCACTTGGCCTTAAAAGACACAAATAACTTATGTAAAATAATGATCATCACATGCCATTCATAATAATGAAAAAAAATCAAAAACAATCTACATGTCCAACAATACAGGTATGGTAAAATAAATTGTGGTACTACTCTAAGAATATGTAGTTATTAAAATTAATGTTTTTGAGAAGTTTAACAAAATAGAAGAATACAATGTTAGGTGAAAAGGACAGATACAAAATGGTCCATTTAGTGTGATTTTGTATAAATACACACACATATATATATATATTTTTTAGAGACAGGGTCTTGCTCTGTTGCCTGGGCTAGAGTGCAGAGGCATCATCATAGCCCACTGCAACCTCAAACTCCTGGGCTCAAGTGATCCTCCTGCCTCAGCCTCTTGAATAGCTGGCACTACAGGTGCAGGCCAGCACACCCGGCTAATTTTTCTATTTATTGTAGAGACAGGGGTCTCACTCTTGCTCAGGCTGGTCTTGAACTCCTGACCTCAAGCAATCCTCCCCCCTCGGCCTCCCAAAGTGCTAGGATGACAGACGTGAGCCACCGTGCCCAGCCTATATTTTTATATATACAGGAAAAAAGGCAAGAAAATCTGCCAAATCTTAGCAGTAGCTATCTCTGAGAGATTGAACTATGTGTGATTTTTATTTTCTTTGTCATAATTTTCTGACTTTTCTACAATAAGAATTTGTCATTTTTTAAATCAGAAAAAAATTTTAAACTTTAAGTGAGTTTGGAAATAGAAGCGTCTGTGTGAAAAGCATGGAAGATGACTTCTAATATGTCTGTCTCCTTGAGACATTCTTTCATTCTGTGACTTTGATACCTAATATGCTTCAGTAAAATAAGGGGTTCTTTTACTGCAGATTTTAGAAGGAAAGAGATCTGTTCTGTTCTATCTCACTTTCTGAAAGAACCAATCCTTTTGGGGCCAGCCTGACAGTTTCACACCCCTTGAGGCCGGTGGGAGGGAGTCAGACTTCCGGGGCTGGAGCGCCACCTTGTGGCAGATGCATCCTCCCCAGAATTAGCGCCGTGTTTCGAGTCAGACTAGTTACTAAGAACAGCGTTAAACCATTCTGCAGAACTTGCAGCCTCTAATGCCCTAGAACTTTTGGTGCCAGAGAAGCTTCAGCTCCATTATGAAACAACTTGTGTACCAAGAACATTCAGGGACCAGGTATATGACTGAGAGATGCTTGGAAGGTTCGCAGCCATCCAGAACGTCTACCCCGTCCTCTGAGAATGAACACACACACACATATACACACACACATTCCATACACCCGCACTCCTCCTTCTTTCTTTCCTTCCTTGCAGAGTTCAAACCCCACAGGACAAAACGAATATAAGACCCAAATGCAAATGCCCTGAGAGAGGGGTCACTGAGAAGTAAATCTGCACCCAGGTACAGAGGACTTTGCAGGTGGCTAGATTGACACCTACAGTAGTTTACCAGAAAAAAAGATCTCTTCACCTCCTCACAACTCCAGTGTCTGAAGCTGAATTAGGAATCTAGATATCCCCTCAAGACTCACAGGACCAAGAGCTCCTGATGCAAACAGGAACCAACCTTCTATCCCTAATTCTAGGAAACATTCTAGAACAGGGGTCGAAAACGTTTCTTAAACGGCTAGATATAAATACTTTAGGCTTTGTAGGCCACGAGGTCTCTGTTGCAACTACTCAATCTATCATTGTATCCTGAAAACAGCCTGTTTTCTTTTTCTTTCCTTTTTTTTTTTTGGAGACAGGCTCTCACTCTGTTGCTCAGGCTGGAGTACAATGGCACAGCCTCAAACTTCCAGGCCCAAGCAACACTCCTGCCTCAGCCTCCTGAGTAGCTGTGACTACAGGCTTGTGCCACCACACTCAGCTAATTTTTTAAAATTTTTTGTAGAGATGGGGTCTTGCTTGTTGCCCAGGCTGCTCTTAAACTCCTGGCTTCAAGCGATCCTCCTGCCTCAGCCTCCCAAAGTGCTGGGATTACAGGCATGAGCTGGGATTACAGTGCCTATTCTCTTTTTCCTTCCTCTTATGAATACCTGCTTGCGAAAATGGCTGGTAATGCCCCAAATCAACAATTCTTCTCACTTTTCCCTAAAAAGTCTGTCCTAGCCACGCTCTAGTCAAGGCTATTCCTACATGATTTATAGCATGATCAGTTATGGAGGGCTTACTAAGTGCCAGACCCAGTGCCAAGCACCTGCTATGCATGTCTCATTTCATCCTTACAACAATCCTACAAGGGAGGTATAATAACTTTTTTGAACATAGGAAGAAATCAAGGCTGAGAGAAGTTAGGCAAATTGCCAATATTCCCTACATAGATAAGGGCACAGCCAGGATTTGCCTACTTCTCCATACTGCCTCTAGTTTATTCATGTTTCTTGTAGCATTTAGCCAGGCCAGCCCTGTTTCTCCCCTCCACCTGCATATAGTTTTGTCCTCCCTCAATGACCAACTTGAGCCGACTTCCTCCATGAAGCCTTCTTTGGTCACCTATAGCACAGACAGTCTGGACAACACAATTAAGCACCTACAGGGTTATGTCTTGTAATGATCACAGTGACTTTACGTGCATCAACATTTTCACCCCAATTCTGCTGCAAACTCCTTGAAGTAGCACTGGGTTTGTAAAAGGTACTCAATACATCTCTACTACTCACCAAATACTATGGCAGGCCCATTACACATATTTTCTGTAATTTTCACAAGAACACCCTGAAATAGATACTGTCATTCCCCACTTTACAAATGAGGAAGCTGAGGCTCACAAGCCAAGTGCCTTGCCCCACACCAGCTAGCTCTGGCAGACTGAAGTGGTCAGCTTATGAGAGGGGCTGGGATAGCATATGTGAAAAAGCTGTATCTCAGTCTTTAGATTTTAAGTTCTTTTCACCCAAAAGTAAGCTTACTTTAACAACCTGATTAACCCTAAGCCAAAGAAATAAAGCCATTTGGAAGGGATTCAGCTGCATCAACCAATGAAGATAGATTTGTGGAACTGGAGTCCTTTTCAATTTCTTCTGACAGTCTAAACTCAATCCTGCCTAAATCTGTTGAAAGTCTACCAGAATTTACAAGTTAATGGAATGTTAAATGAGGTGGCCTTTTGTGATCACACTGATGTCTCACAGGAACTCACCTTTGCATCTCGGACTTCTTTCCCCAAACACTTGGACAAAACATCAGCATATTGCTGTACTGTTAGCGCTTCTGCACTGAGGCCCACGGCCTTGCCGATAAACTCCTCTGGAGAATTAAAAATGCTACAGACGGCTGCTCCGATATCAGCAACAGAGATACCATCCATCGGCACATCCCCCATGGGCAGTACTAGTTAAAAAAAAAAAAGATAAAAATAGCTAATTACATCACATCCTCAGTAGCTGGTGCCAACCTGAAGTAATCAACCTCTTAAACAAAAGGTGTAGGAGGCAATGTAAAACTGAGTGGCTATAATCTATGCACAGTTATAAGGTTTTGTTGGAGAAAATACCATAGGGTATTGATTAAAAAGAACAACCATTTACTAAATATCTGCAGTGTGCAAAGTATAAATAAATGTATCTCCAGCCAAGATATCTATGGTGAACTCCAGACTCATATGTCCCACTTCCTACTCAGCATCCTTACTTGACTGTTTAATAGACATTTTTAATACAACAGGCCCAGAAATGAACTTCTATGCCTCCCCACAACCTGGCCCCCCACAATTTTCCCCATCTCATTTAATGACAACTCTGTCATTCCAATTTCTGAGGTCACAAATATTGGAGTCAGTCTTGACACTTCTCTCACATCCCATATCCTATGTTTTTGGAAATCCTATTCACAGTATGTTCAAAATCTGACCACTTCTTACCATCTTAACTGCTACCACCCAGGTTCAAGCCACCATCATCTGTGACCTGGATTATTACAGAACTGGTCTCCTTGTTTCCACCCTTGTTCTTCCATAGTCTCTTTTCAACACCAAAATCAAAGTGATCTTGTAAAAACTAAAGTCAGCTCATGTCACATCTTCCCCTGAATACCCTCAAAGCTCACTATCTACCTCTACCAGAAGGTGCTCAAAGACAGCCCAGTACCGTGGTACACGTCTGTAGTCCCAGCTACTCAGGAGGCTGAGGTGGGAGGATCCCTTGAGCCCAGGAGTTCCAGTCCAGCCTGAACAACACAGTGAGACCCCTTCTCTTAAGGAAAAAAAGGGAAAGATACTCAAAGAGACCCACTTGATCATCTTGTTTAAATTGTTACAGCTAGCACTCCATGTCTACTTTATACTGTCCCATTTTCTTCCTATAGCACCTGCCACCTTGTAACATACAATATAATTACTTATCCTTCACGCTTATTGTTTATTGTCTATCTCCTCCACCAGAATATGAGCTTCATGAGGGCAGAGTTTTGTCTGTTTTATTCATTACTGACTCCCTAATGACTGACACATAGTGGACCCTCAAATATTTACTGAATGAATGAGTGAACGAACATATTGGCTAGTTTAATCTTTGAAACAGAGGAATTATGAGGAAATTACCAAGTACTAAGTTATTGGCCAGCAAGCAGCAGAAATGGATTCAAACCCACATTCTTCACTCCAAAGCCCCTGTCCTTCCTACACTGTGATATGGTCTCTCATGGATTTCTAGATTGTTGGGGCTAGAATCCAACGTGGAAACAATCTAGCCCCAGTGCTCTTGTCTTTTAAATGAAGAAACTAAGTCTAGAGACTCACCCAGGGCCTCACAGCTAGAAAGCATTAGGCCAGGACAAGAATCAAGGTCTCTGAATTTCAATCCAATGTAAAAGTGACCTCAGGCTTAGCAGCCAGGGACTCAATATCCTATTTTGTCTTATGCAGCAAAATCATCCTCCTGCCTGAATTTCTCGGTAAGCAAAATTCTGCTCATTCTGTAGATTAAATTATAATTGCATTTTATATTTGTAAAGCAGTTTTAGCTTTTTGAAGCACTCAAAATCAAGTCTGCCCTGACTCTGAGGTCTGTTTTATTTGAGAGTTGAAGGTCTTGGGCTGAGTTTTAAAATAACTAAGGGACGGTGGTAAAGAATATGGGATCTGGAGCCAGACTGCCTGGGTTCAAATCCTGGTTCTGCTTTATTGGTGATCTTGAGAAAGTTACTCTATCTGTGCCTCAGTTTCCTCATCTGTAAAACAGCAGTAATTAGCACAGTGCCTGGCACCTCACAGTTGCTTAGTAAATGTTAGCTATTTATTAAGCCTCCTATAGTAGAGAATGAGGCTCAGGGATACCTGAGGCTGGGTTTCTCAGATCTGGGGCCCCCAAAGGGGACTAGGTACTTGGAGAAATTTAAGGTATCTCCTCTTTACCCAGGGCTGGTCTAATCCATGGATTGCAGTCTTCTAGTTGAGGACTTGGGAAATGTCAGGTGAGCTGGTTTCTGAAACCCAGTAGGGGGATAGGAAGGAAATGGAATGAAGAGATATGTTGAATTTATGCATTTTCCTAGTCATTTGTTGAACTATTACCTCAGTCGTCTGTGATGTATGGCAGGCGCTCCTGGCTCTAGTTTAGGTCTACTTTGACTGCCACTACTTATGCCCCCGATGAGTCTATTTTTTTTTTTTAAGAGACAGGGGTCTCACTATGTTGTGCAGGCTAGAGTGCAGTGGTTATTCACAAGCACAAGCATAGTGCATTACAGCTTCAAACTCCTGGGTGCAAGCAATCCTCCCACTTCAGCCTCCAGAGTAGCTTGGACTACAGGTGCCCACCATGTGTGGCTTCCGATGAGTCTTAATTGTGTGCCAAGGAAGAAAGACTGAATTGCTGCATGGATATTCCCATGTTCCCTCTATTCCACAGAGGCCATCTCTGCCTATGGCCAAAGAAAATGTCCCCAAAGGGCATGGTAACGCAGGCCAGTGCACTAGCAGCCTTGGAATTACCAGGAGTCCTTGTTAAAACTACATTCTCCCAGGCCCCAACCCAGACCTACAGAATCAGACTGTGTGCAGGAGGGGACTGGGAACCTGCCCCCTGGAGGAGGTCACAGTCTCTCCAGCCTCTAATTCTGACCACCTGACCCAGGTCAGGAGAACGCCTTTCCTTCCCTGTGCCCTTTCCTCCCCTGTTGGCACAGAAGGTCAAATGGATGAGCTGGAAGGGCCCTTAGAAGTCATCTTGTCCAGCTTTCCTACTAGACACAAGGAGCTGAGGCTGGAGGTCACAAAGCTAACTGCAGTGCTTACCTAACGAGGGTCAGAGTGTTAAGACTGGAAATATAACCCTATGTGCTTCCTGTCCCGGTCCAGTTCTGTGCCCTGGAAGAGTAACTGCCTCGAGGTCTGTAGGACAGTCTGCATCCCTCCAAGCACTTCACACAGAGCTAAACACATAGTATGTGTCGACTGGGAGAATGTAGTTTTAACAAGGACTCTTGGTAATTCCAAGGCTGCTAGTGCACTGGCCTGCGTTACCATGCCCTTTGGGGACATTTTCTTTGGCCATAGGCAGAGATGGCCTCTGTGGAATAGAGGGAATATGGGAATATCCATGCAGCAATTCAGTCTTTCTTCCTTGGCACACAATTAAGACTCATCGGAAGCCACACATGGTGGGCACCTGTAGTCCAAGCTACTCTGGAGGCTGAAGTGGGAGGGTTGCTTGCACCCAGGAGTCCATAGTATGTGTCTGGTTAACTTCTGCTGCAACCTTCCATTTACCCAAGGTGTAGTAATCTCCATCAGGGGCCTTCGCCGGCTTCCATGCCGTGAGGAAGTTTTCAAAGTAGGCTGCCACGCGGACGCTGGTCATGGGAATGCCACTGGACCAGAAGTACTCCTCCACCTGTCCCTTCCCGTCAAAGTGTGGCACCTCCAGCTTCCCGCTGGTCAGCCGCTTCACATTCTCCAGGCCGCTGTACACCACGTGCTTCAGGCCCAGGCGCTTGGCCACCTGTGCCACCATCTTCCCCTGGGGGACAAAAGGAAATCCTTTATATAGAGCACTGTGTTTGCATATGGACTAGAGGGTAGGTGCTGGGTCCCCTCAACGCCCTCTTTTTCTTATTGTCCTCATCCCTGTGGGAGGAAGCACTTCCACCATCAAAATATTGTCAAGTAATGAGAGGCCACCAGCTTTAGTGAGCAGAGGCTCCACCCCAAAATGCTGAACCCTCAGCGGGCTCCCACCAGTGCTGTGAGAGGCGGGATACTGACCATGGGGGGAGCAGTAGAATAGGAAATTGGGGTGGGGAGCAGAGGAGAAAGGAATCCCAGGAACCCATCTGAAGCTGAAAGGCAACCTGGTGGGAACTGGCAAGGGACAGCTGGCCTCGGCCTCTGGGCTCTCAGTATGTTTGTGATCACCTACGATCACACTTATAAATATTATATAATTTTTTTCTGGTAATGGACTACATCTGCACACCATTTGGATATTGAGGGCACAATGGAGGGATATGCACACACACAAACACACAAATATATATTTTCTGTCTTTTGTGTTTTTGGTTACAAATTTTCCAAAGCACCTTCATCTCCCTCTCTTTTTTTCCTTTCTTTCTCTTCAGTGTTTCTTACTTTTCCTTACAAAACTTCAAGCAGTAGGCAGAGAGGACATAATTAATCTGGTTTAGCAGATTCAGAAAGTGAAGCAGAGAGGTGACTTGTACCCCTAGGTTCCATAGTGAGTGAATGTCAGAATTAGAATTCAGAGCTCCTAAAATAAGCCCTTTCAGAGTTTATCACTAAAAGACAGGCCATAAATGAGTATAATTAATCCAACAGACATTCCCAAAACAGTTCGATCCTGCTCTTAATTTTTTGAATTGTGCAATTTCTGCAAGTGGCTGTTCTCATCCATTACATTTTTAAAATCTAATCTTCATTTTTTCCCAAATTTATACATATACATAGTTTAAGTTGTCAAATAGTACTGTCAAGGGGAAAAGTAGATCTTATAATGAAAAAGAAGTTCCCTACACCCCCATGCTGATTACTGCTCTTTAATCTCATTTAGCTGTTTATTTAAAAAAAAGTTTATTCTACAAATTCTTGATTTTTTCAATTTGAAATATCATCTACTAAATTCCTACTGTAAAAGATGTTGCCTGGGCTGGAGTGCAGTGGCCTCATCACAGCTCACTGCAACCTCAAACTCCTGGGCTCAAGAGATCCTCCTGCCTCAGCCTCCCATGCTGACCTCATACCACAACTGGCTAATTTTTATTTTTGAGTTCATTGTGCCAGTGTCACGAATTGCCTCAGGATCCTTCCACTCCAATAAATACGGGCCACCTACACCAATATTATAGTTTCGGCTAGAGCAACATTCAGTACTTACACACAGGTGAGGCTGAGGCATGTGATACGCTATGGTTACATCGACTTTTTCTACAAACTTTCATTTTCCCTGGAATTAATTCATTGTGAATTTATTTGCTTGTTTATTTCTTCTTCTATGCACCCATTACTAATTCATCCCCAAAGTCTCTGCCTGAGGTATAAATATACTCATTACATTTTTATTCTCCCCACTTTACTCTCAGAGAGCCTCAATTTATGGGGTATCCTTGCTGCCACTCCTATATGCCATCTACAAACAAATGGTGAGAAGTGGAGAATCTAAAAACTGGCTCCCTTAAATAGTCACTCTCGAATATCAAGATCTTGAGATCTGGACAGGTGCCACAGAACATTAATTTTGCAATCAAAGACACCTTAACAAGTACCTAAAGTACATTTTTCATAAATGCCAGAGGGAGGTTGTGGAGTGAGACTTATATTTTTGCCCAGGCTGAAGGCCTGCACCCCTCCAGAGAGGACAGAAGTAGGTAGGAAGGGTAAGACGAAAGGGCTCAAAGGGGAAACAAGAAATAATTTGGTTTCTACCTGACACACTTCCTTCTCTATGCTGTGATGGTCCCAGAAGTTGGTGACCAGGAAGGCCCCATAGGCACCTTTTAAGGCAGCCTCCACGGACGTTTCATCATTCAGGTCCCCTTCTACCACCTCAGCACCCAGGTCCCGGAGCGCCAGTGCATTTGGTCGAGTCACGTCCCTTGTCAGTGCTCTCACTGCGAAATTTTTGCTCTCCAAAATGGCCCTGGTCACAGAGCCACCTTGAGCACCTGCGGGGTCAAGGGAAGAAAAACACAGGAAGGATCAGGAAAAATGTTCACTAAAAGAAGTTGGTCAGGAAGTCCCATTACTCAGAGTAGAGCTGCTGTAGTTCCTGCTTCAGGAGGTGCTACGTGGTACTTCAGGTATCCCATGGCTTTCCAACTAGGCTTCTTGCAGCTTCTTCAGAGGAACCTTTTGCAGAAGACATGGGAAAAGAGGAGCGGGAGAGGCTTGAGGTGACAAGACGGCCAAGTGAGCAGGGCGACAGAATTAGGGATGCCAGCCCAGATTCAGCAAGGGCAATTCTACTTTTATCTGGTTATAGATCGTAGAGTGGAGGTTAGTCATACAATTTTATTTTTGAAAGAGGTTTCTACTGTCTATTTTTTTTAAGTTTGAAAACTTTCAGAAGTTTTTTATGGCATTCAAGGCCAATCATGATATAATCATTACTTGCCTGATTTATTTACTCTGCAAATATTCATGGAATGCTCTATGATATAGGCCAGTTGCTGTGCTGGGTTACTGACATTTGCCTTCCTCCGTCAAATTGGCCAGATACGTGGCCTGGATACATTTTTATGCTTCCAGATCCACATTCACTTTCTCCATCCTGCTTAGTGCCCTGGGAGGCTGACCTCTATGGAGTCCATCCATGGGCTCTCTTGCACTCAGGTTGGGTCTGGGCAATGAAAGGCCTCAGCAGGATATCCAAGGGCAGGAGATATGACCCTTGTCACATCACTACTCTCCCCACGTTCTGGTCAGCTCTCTTGCCCTTTTTTCCTTCCTCCTATTGCTTACTTATTCTTTATTGCTCTCTTCCTTACCCACCTTTATTAAATTTTTCTCAGCTTCTCTGAAGGAGAACATCTGTTTCTTGTGGGACTCCCACTGATACACCACTAATAACCCCATAGTATGGTCTACCATTCAATGAACTCTGCCTTTGTGCACAGAGCTTCAATCAATGTTTCATGGTAAATTGTCTAGTAGTAAATATGAACAAATAGCCAAAGTTCGCCAGATGTTGAGGAAAGCCTCCAACATGAGAGGCAAAACCTAAATCAACCAATAAAAACAGAAACAGAAGCAGTGCAGGGAACTGAAGAAAAAAATTTAAGAGAATTAATATTCTCCAAGATTGGAGAAGACTTTGCATTCCAAACACTACTACATCTGCCCAAAAAAAGGCAGGGGGAGGAGGAAGCAGGAGAAACAGAGAGAGAGAGAGAGAGAGAGAGCACTCAGAAGACAAGAAGAAGCTCTCAGAAATTTATTACAGCAGAAATAAAATTTCAATAGAAAAAGCTGGAGAAATATCCTAGAGTTAAAAAGAAAAAAAGGAAAATAGGAGAGAGAAAATTATTAGAAGATCAAGCCAGAGGAATTCCAGAATGAGATAACGGAGAAAATGAAGGTGTTAAAATTATCGGATAAGGTAATTATTTCTCAGAGTACAAAGATATCGACTGAGCTTCCAGATTGAAAGGCCACTGAGTGCCCAACACAATAATAAATAAAGTCCCACATTATGCATATCACCGTGAAATTTCAGAACACTGCGTGCTATCGTTTGCATGTTTGTCCCCTCCAAACCTCATGTTGAAATTTGATCCCCAGTGTTGGAGGTTGGGCCTAGTGGGAGGTGTTTGGGTCATGGGGTGGATTCCTCATGAATGGCTTGGTGCCCTTCCCGTGGGAATGAGTGAGTTCTCGCTCTATTAGTTCAAGCTAGAGCTAGTTGTTTAAAAGAGCCTGGGCTCTCTCTTACTCCTTCTCTTGCCAAGTGACATACCTGCTCCCCCTTCACCCTCCACTTTCCATCTGCTTCTGGTGAGGGATTCAGGGAGCCCTCACCAGAAGCAGATGCTGGCACCACGCTTCTTGTACAGCCAAATAAACCACTTTTCCTTATAAGTTACCCAGTCTCAGGTGTTCCTTTATAGCAATGAAAAATGAATGAAGATATATAGTATATAATCTTTTCTGAACTGATGCTATAGAATTCTTTTAATATGATAAACCCACTTATCACACTTTAACTGTTATAAACACATATATTTAGAATCATCAATAAAAACTCAATATGATGTTCTTTAGGTCTTAAAGCAGGAGAATCCAAAGTAAATCCTGAAAAAAATCTAAACACAGCCATTTAATTCATTACCTTAAAAAACATTCCGTTTATTAGTCTGATTAGGAATGATGGTACCGGTTGTATTTTAGCCAAGGAAGTTTAGCAGGGAGCTACTCCTTGATGTAGTTTAAGATACGAGCACAAGTACAGTCATTCTTTAAAATGAAGATGACGTTGTTTATATTCCCTGCAGGCGGCTGGAGAGATCTGTGTGACATAAGATGCTTTTGCACGTGTTCCCAAGAATCTTCTGCTCTTGTTTACCTCATGCAGAACAGATAACTCTTCTTTGCCACCACTTAGCCTTAGATAACTGTGTATGCCAGTTTGAACTTTGATACCACGTTCTCCTTCTATGCAATCATGCCCTGCCTGATAATCTTGCCTTGCTTTGCTTTCTGCGTTAGTGGGTCCTAGTTGCATACTAACCTTTCTGTGCTGTTTTTCAATTTGCTTAATAATACAGTTACCCCGATTGTAATTTATATACCTTTAAACAGGATCACACTGTTTCCCCTGCCTTACTTAGTTGCTCAGTTGAGCACAGAACAGAGGCAATATAAACTTTGGGTTCCCACACAAGCTGGAATGAGAAAGGGAATGAGCTATATATCATGGAAAATCATAATTTGTGGGAATAATTACATAGTGCTTTTTTCCTCAAAGTATTTTTCTAGCCTTGAATTCATTTTATCTTCATTATCCCTGTGAAGTAGATAGGGCAAGTATGAGGGGAAGTTGGGTGCTGAATTTTTAGGCCAAAGACTGATACAAGTTATTCACTAACTGTAGAACCTTAGGCATATCAGTTAACTGCTCTGAGATTCACTTTCCTCATCTTTTAAATGAAAACAATATCTGTGCTGTCTACCTCACAGGTTTGTTGTGAGGGTCAAATGAGAATGTACGTGAAAGATTTATAAATGGTAAAGCACTAGAGAAAAAAAAGATGCACAAATCAGCAGCTCTCAGAAGCAAAACAGGTTCAGAAAACTCCAGCTAATAACATGATCTGACAGCATTTATAGAAAATGGAAGTAAGGTACACAGACAACTTAATTGGTTATAGCTTATTTAGTTAATTGGTTACAGAGCTTCTTACAATTAACTAAAGCTCAGCTTACTGTGATTAAACTCAACATTGGATTGCTCTGTTGAGGCCAGTGCAGGAGCTCAGTCTAAATAACGGCCTCCTGCACATTTTATTTAACACATACCATTGGCCACTTAGTAAAAAAGCAAACAAACAAACAACAACAAAAAAAAGCAATATGCTTGTGCACATACGTTTGTTACTTTATGTACACTAAAGGAATGGGGAAGGGGAAAATAAAAGAATAGAGAAAACTATACTGTAGTAGTCAGAATGTGGCAGAACCAAATTGTGGTTTTCTGACTGGGAATGTATTCTTGGTCTGTAAGAACAGAGTTCTGAAATAAAGTAGCAGGTTCCCTTTTTAGTAGACACCTCCTGTCTGCTGCTAGAACACATCAGTTATATCTTCATTCTCCATTTCCAACCGTGCAGGTGTATCTGTTTAATTGATTGGCTGCCCATCAAATTGGAACCTGATCTGCTGCATTGACAAACGCTGTCATTCACAATAGGCTTTCATTAGTTTACTAAGTAATGTATGACTCTTAATCGTAAACTGCATCACACAAACATCCTGCCCACCACCTTCAAATATGATTGTTGTTCTCAGTCTTGACTCCTTCCTTAGGCTTTTCCTGGGCCATGGTGAGCTCCGGAGTCTCATCAACTCCTACTTCACAAAAGGGGTACCAGATCTGCACCAAAGGAGAACACCAGCAGCACCACCAGGAGAGCCAGAAGGAGGCTGCAGTAGAGGAGGGAGAGGGTGCACACATATCATGCCCTCCCCCCTCTCCACCCTGTGTGCATGAGCAGGAGCCACCAGAGCTTCCCATTAGCATTAGACTAGTTCTAACATTGGAAGCAATGCAATAATGCCATTTAGGGGGAAATTGTTATCTAAATTGAAATCTAAACCTAGCCAAATGATCGATCAATCCTAACAATTCTACATAAAGACATTTTCAGACAGACACTCAAGATCTCAAAAATTTAACTCCCATGTTGAGGGTAGCATTTGATTGGCAGGCACTGCAGGTACTGCTCAGTTGGAGTGCAAGCACATACATAGGTAAGGGTTAACACATGTCTCAACTATGGTGAGAATGTTCAGTATCTGCAAAATGTGGACTTCCCAGACATTTGTGCATAAATGTATATGCCTTCCTTTGGTGGGAAGTATCTGAGGTGGGGGCTCAGGTAAGAGAGAGCAGCCAACCAGCTTCCTCAGCTTCCCCCCAGCTCAGGATCCTTGCAACTCTGATGTCACCACCACCTCCTGGAAGATGACTTTTTCTTCTTCTTTCATTTTTAAAATTCTTTTGTTTCATTTTATTATTTTTCTTCTGCATAATTTCCAGAGTCTGGTGTAGAGGCTGTACATGCATAGAATGGGTTCTTCAGATTTTTTTCCTAGATGTCATTTCCATTTCATTGTCTTCAAAGACCATGGCAAGGTATTAGTTCTCAAATATATGTTTTAGAGATGAATCTACTCCAAGTTTGTTTTTGTTTCTGAGTTCTTACCAAATATTGGGCATTGGACAAGACACTTTATATACATTATCTCAATTCTCACAATAACCCTTTCAGACAGCGTTATGATTTCCAGCTTATAAATAGGAAACTAAGACTCAGAGAAATTAAGTAACTTGCCTAAGGTAACATAGCTAGCGAGTGGGAGAGATGAGCAAACCAGCCTTGTTTGATCTGGAAACCCATTCTCTTCTCTCCTGAGCAGTTTGCCCCTTATTAGCTGCATGACCTTCAACAAACTTGTCCTCTTCTGTAAGGTGAAGCTAATAATACCTGTCCTCCTCCCGTGGGGAGGTAATATATGTAAAGCAAATAGCACAGGCCCTGGCACCTTGAAGGAACTCTTATTTTCCCAGCTTGGCTTGTAGGTTTGGGCAGAGGCCTGGGCTAGGAACATGCACAGGACACAGACTTCCTAAGCCTGCACCAGGGCCCTGGGAGTTTTTAATCTTCTGGAAGTCAGCAACAGCAGCAGCCACTGCTTCCAGACCTTGCCATTCCAAAACTTGGCACAGAAGGGCCTTATATGAGGGTTGGCAGATAAAATACAGGACACCTGGTTAAGTTTTAATTTCAAACAAACACCAAAAAAAAAAAAAAAAAAAAAAAAATTAGTATAAATGTGTCCCATGCAATATTTGGGACACACTTAAACTAAAAAATAAAATTATTCATTGTTTATATGAAATTCTGATTTAACTGGGCATCTTGTATTTTTATCTGCTAAATCTGGCAACTCTGCTTCAAACACCCAAACGCACCCAGTTCTCCAAGGTTACTGAACTAGGGGCAAGAACTGGATAATAAGGTAATCGGCCCACCACCTAAGCTAACCAGTAATCAAACTTCTTCAGCTCTGACACATCTAACCTGATTCCTTTAGGAACCCCTCCCAAGGATCTTCTCCAATTTTGCCTACTCCATCCCTGGATGCCTGACCTTTCTTAACCTGCCCCTCCCCACTGTCTCCCACGTTTCTGTGAATCTCAACTTTATTCTTCGAGTTGCTCAAAGCAGGAAACATTGAAGTGTCTCTCAGCTCCTCCTTTCTTATCCCTGACATCTGGTCCATCAACAAACCCTGTCAACTCTACCTTTAAAACCTATCCAGACTATTTGGGTTCTGGACAACAAATTGCATTGGTGATTCTGTGGGAAAACAGACACTTCATATGTTGTGGTGGGAATTCACACTCCCCTGTGAAAGAATTTGGCAATCTCTAGCAAAATGATCTAATAAGTTACCCTTTGATCCAGGAATCCCACTTCCAGGACTCTATCTCAAAGATATACTGGCAAAAATGTGTAAAGAACATAGCAGCTGGGCCCTTGGTTATTTTGTTCCCTGTAGTGAAGGCCTGAAAAGTGAATTCTTATTGCCACTTATTTTTATTATGTGTTGAACTATTGAACATCTGTGTTGAACTATTATAAATACAGCAGGTCCTCACATTTAAAAAAAAAAAAACCTATCCAGAGTCTGACCACTCCCCACCACCTCACTGCTACCACCCTGGGCTAAGCCACTATCATCTTGCCTGGTTTGTGACAACAACCTCCTAACAGGTCTCCCTGCTTCAGCCCTTGCTCCCTACAGTATCTTCACAAAACAGAAAATGATCCTTTCAACACCAATGTCATTCCTTTGCTCAAAACCCTTCAATGCTGAGCATGGTAGCACGTGCCTATAGTCCCAGCTACTCGGGAGGCTGAGGCAGGAGGATTGCTTGAGCCCAGGAGTTTGAGGTTGCAGTGAGCTACGATCACTCCCGTGAATAGTCATTGCAGTGAGACCCTGTCTCTTAAAACAAAAACAAACAAAACCCTCCAATGGCTTATCTCTTTCAGGAGAGACCAACATCCTATCATACCCTAATACCTAACACAGTCATCCCCCTACCCCCATTGCCTTTTCTTTTCCTTTTAAGATCAATATCATACTTGGCTGTTGGTTTTTGAGAGTTTATTTCACTTTGCTCCCTGCTTTAGCCCTTGCCTTCCTCCAGACAAAATCCCTGTCCTCTTAGAGCTTATAATCTAGTGTGAAGAGACAGGTAGTAACAGAAGAAATCAAGCAGGAAGGGAGCCAGACGAGGGCAGAATGGAAGCGGAGTTCTGATGTTAAATATGGAGGCCTGGAAAGGCCTCATGGAGAAGGTGACACCTGAGTAGAGACCTGAATGACGTGAGGGAGAAAGTGGTGTGGGTAACTGGAGGAATCTAGGCTGAGAGAGCAGCCATCGCAAAGGCTCTGGGGTGGGGGTGTGTTGGAGGAACAGCGCGGCAGCCAGGGCAGCTGGAGCAGTGAGGGGAAAGAGGTAGGCGGCGAGGTCTGGCAAGAGCCTTGCAGGCCCTTAACAGGAATTTGCATTTTACTTGGGGTAAGATGGGGCAGGGAGGTGCTGGAGGGTTTTGAGCAGAGCACTGACATGATCTGACAGGGTCAAAAGAGAATAGATTGAAAGAGAATGACCTGATTTGGTTCACATTTTGCAAAGCTGGCTCTGGCTGTTGAGGAGCAGACTGTAAGGGAGGCTAGAATAGAAGCAGGGAGCCTGGTTAAAAGGCTCAGGCAGTCATTCAGATAAAAGAGGTCCCTCAGTACATCCTGCTAACCCCCCACACCATCCTTTCAGAACCACTGGAGGATTGGTCAGGCATTGGGCACACCCTACAAACCCACAGGCCTCTCACACTTGCTCCTTTTGCTTATCATGAAGAGCATGGATAAAAGACTCCAGAGAACAGCCTATGCTGAAATGAAACGTACACCAACAATTAGCCCCATGACCAAGAAAGAGAGAATATGTCAGTTGTCCTTGCCCTGCTGAGATCATTTTTTGACAAATCAAGTCACTCTGCCCCTTTACCACATCAAAGACTGAAGCAATAGGATACCTTTCTTAATTTCCTCTGAAGGACTCTTTGTTCAGTTCACACCTGCAGTCTCTGAAGTTAGAAACAGGAAGATAGGAGAGTGAGCAAAGTCAGCATGCATTTAAAAAGTAAAGACTTTTTTACCTGTTGCTCCAAACACTGCAATTACTTTCTTGTTGGCCATGTAACTAGGTAAAGAAAGAGTTGGTGGAGTAGCAGAACCTTCCTCAGAGCAGCGACAGCAGCTGAAATGCAGTATTTCTTCTTGGGTGAGAGTGCTTATATAAACCAAATCTTATGACCACACCCTCTATTTTGCCTCTCCCTTACAAAGTTTCCCTTGTCACCATGGTTAGCTTACTCACTCTGACACTGCAACTTTCTAAATGAGGATTCATTCATTTATTCATTCATTTATTCAGCAATGTGTATTGAGTGCCTATGGTATACGAGGCATTGAACTAGAGGTCCTGGTGATCTGGATCTTGTAAGTGGACTAAACTTGTAAATAAATAAAATTACAGTACAGGAGAATGGCAGAGGCCCTAGGTCATGGAGGAGAGGCACAAAACCCAGACTTAGGGAAGGTTTTTCAGAGGAGATAATGCTGGAGCCAGCCTGGAGGGCCCATATGAGTTATTTAACCAAGGACAGTAGGGAGAGAGACCATCACAGGCAGGAGGAACCCGCATCGCCAAGCTCAAAGGCAGGGCAGTCATGGCACAGGGTCATGATGGCTGCAGCAATGCTATGTGAGCAGCAGAAAACAAGACTGGGAAGGATGGCAGAGGCAGAACACAAAGGGCCTGGTAGGCATGGCAAGGACTTGATTTATCCCAACAGCCATAGCAGGTTTTATGTGATCTTCTGGCAGCAGGGTGGTGGCTAGGTTGAAACAAGACAATGCTGGAAGTAGGGACACTTCTAAGGAGACTGAAGAAATGACATAGGTGAGAAATACTGAGGGCTTGAACAGAGGCAGTGTTATGGGTTGAATTGTTTCCTAACTTCCAAAATTCATGTTGAAGTCCTAATTCCCAGTACCTCAAAATGTGACCTCATTTGGAGATAGGGTCTTTACAGAGGTAATCAAATTAAAGTGAGGTGGTCCCAAGCCAATATGACTGGTGTCCTTTGCGAAAGGGGAAATTTGGACACAGAGATACATCCAGAAGGAAGACAACATGAAGATACAGGGAGAACACCATGTGAACATGAAGCTCACCATCTACAATCCAAGGGGAGAGGCCTGGAGCAGATTCTTCCTTCCCAGCTCCCAGAAGGAACCCACTCTGCCAACACCTTGACTTCTAGCCTCCAGAATTGTGAGACAATAAATTTCTGTTGTTTAATCCACCTTTTTTATGGCACTTTATTATGGCAGCCTTAACAAACTATTAAAGGCATATGTATAAAGACATTTAAGAGATAGACTGAGAAGGTCTTTGTGATTGATTGGATGTGGGGAAACAGAAAGTGAGGAAGAGAAAGGACTAAAAAATGACTCTGCCTATTAGGTAGGGATGTGTGGAGCAAGAGCAGGGCCCAGGAGGAAACGAGTTCAGAGTTAGACCCGCTGGGTTTGACGCTACAGCTTGTTCAGTGACTGGGAGGTGAGAAAGGGAAGAACCCAAGTGCAGGTGTCTTCTTTAAGGAGCCTGCTGCGAAGGAAGGACAAGTGACCTGTGGTTACAAGATGAAATGGAATTATATTTTAACAGGAAAGATGTGGACATGTTTATGGGTTAAAGGTGGCTCTCTCTATTCCTTATGCTGTGCCTTCCTTTCCTTCATGACACTTACGACCTAACATATTTCATGTTACATGTATGTTTGCTCATATATTTATTTTCTGTCCCCCTCCACTGTGTGCTCCATGAGGGCAGTGACTTTGTTTTATTCACTTATGTATATCTCCAGTGTCCATAGCTGTATCTGGCACACACTAGGTGCACAGTAAATATTTGTTGAATGAATGAATACATAACTGGCAGAGTTAGATTCCTGAGAAAGCTGGAGAGCATGGACTCTGCAGCATAGATGGAGGGGTACTAGAATTAGCAGTTATCAAGTGATACCTGGGCCTCACTGCCAAACAGAAATACAGACCCCAAACATGGGGCAGATCATGGAATCTGCAGCCCTTCCGTCCCCTGCCTTTCCCTGCACTCTCCCATTCATGCATGATCCCTGCTCCTGCCCGATTGTCCTTGCAGGAGGAAGGAATTCTCCTCACTGCCCTGCTCCACAATGTAAAGCACAATAAAACTGAGAGGTGAATTCTGGAGTTGTAAAGATTAGAAGAGTTGGTCATGCACATCCGTTCATTTCTTGGGGGCAAAGGTACAGTGGCTGAGCTAGACAAGCTACATCCAGAAGACCCAGGTAAGTGGGAAACTGTATGCTCTCATTTCTAAGATAAAGATACTAATGGAATAAAGCCAGGTATGTCCCAAGAAAGACAACAGTGCCTCTGCTGCCCTAAACTACAAACAATGCTACACTAACCTTACTGAGAATTTTCAGTACCATTCGAAGCAGAGGTGTAAAAGAGACAAAGATTTATATCCAAGGTAGTTTATCCACAGTATTATTCATATTGAAAAGAACTGGCAATAATCTAAATGTCCACCATTAGGGGCTTAGTTAAACAAATTATAACATAGCCATAAAACAGAATGGTACATCTCTGTTAAAAATTATATTTTCCAGGAATTTTCATAATTTGGGAAAATGCTCACAATATAAAGTTATATGAAATTAGCAGAATAGGGAATTGCGTATATAATATGATCCCAGCTTGTAAAGAAAAATAAAACCATACATACACACATGCATGCACGCGTACCCACACTTACTGCCTAAGAGTAGTTGAGTGATTTTATGCAATACATTGGGAGGTAGAGCCAGAGGACTGGGCATGATGTGACATTTTTACTATCACACATTGATTACAGCATGATGCTATGACATGCACATTGCAAGAGTTGCCTGAAAAAGAAATTAAAAGTCTATAAGGACATAATAGCACTATTCATGGTAGCCAAATTTAGAAACAACCCAAATGTTCAATTATAAAAGTAGGGCCGGGTGCGGTGGCTCACGCCTATAATCCTAGCACTCTGGGAGGCTGAGGCAGGAGGATCACTTGAGCTCAGGAGTTGGAGACCAGTCTGAGCAAGAGCGAGACCCCATCTCTACTAAGAATAGAAAAAATTAGCTGGATGTGGTGGCACACGCCTGGAGTCCCAGCTACTCAGGAGGCTGAGGCAGGAAGATCGCTTGAGCCCAGCAGTTAGAGGTTGCAGTGAGCTATGATCCCGCCACTGCACTCTACCCTGGGCGACAGAGCGAGACTGTCTCAAAAAAACCAGAAAGTAGAATGGATAAAATGTGGCATATTCATACAATAGCATACCATACAGCAACAAGAATAAATGAACATTTGCAACGTGCAACAGTCTGGAAGACTCTCACAAATGTTGAGCAAAAGAGAAAAGGAATGTCTAGCATCTGGTTCAATGTATATAAAATTCAAAAGCAGGAAAAACTAATCCATGGTGACACATACCAGAATAGTAGTTACTTTGGTGGATGGTGATTGAAAGGCACTGATGAGGGGCTTCTGACTGGCTGGTAATGTTCTACTTCTTGGTCTAGGTGATGATTGCATGTGTGAGTTCATTTTGTGAAAATTTATCAAGCTGTACATTTAAGATGTGTGCAATTTTCTATATGTATTTTAAACTTTAATTTAAAAGTTTACTTTTAAAATAAGCTTTAAGGAAATATAAGAAATATAAGTGACTGAACAGGAAAAGCCATAATGGGCAGGTACCAGCCTGCAAATATTTATACTGCGTGGGGCGTGGCAGCAAAAAGCTGTGGCTTTTTGACTAGGCTAATCTCTACCAGGACAAGTAGCAACCCATTAAGAATCCTATGTGCTCACGGATAATAGTCAATGATGCCTTTTTTTTTTTTTTTTAGTTTGAAGGCATCTAGAGCTGATGTCAAAGCGTTTATTTAGGGGTTTGATGAAAGGAGTTTGCTTTTTGAGTCCGTCCAATGAAGAGAGTGGGCAGGATTCTCAGCTCCTAATATTCAGCTGTGTAATCATTTGCCTATGTTGGTTTCATACTTTCGAGTGAAATCAGCTCAACGCAGCCTACTCCCAACTATAGGCTGTATAACATGATGATTAAAGTTTTGGAGTATGACAGTCCTGGATTGAACACCCAATTGGCTGCCACTTACTAGCTTTGTGACCTTAGGCAAGTTTTATTAATAAAAATCCTCCCAGCTTCAATTTCCTCATCTATAAAATGGGGGTAATCATAGTATCTACCTCATATAGGTAGGTGCGGATTAAATAAAATTAAGCCACTTAATCTATGTGGCACATTCAAAAGAAATTAACTCTTGTATTTTCTCAACACATTTTTTTCATAATCAGCCTAGTTCCCTGCCCTAACTAGCCTCTCACACTATCTTCTCCCACCTCACTAAACTGGAATGTACTGAAAGAATAGCAATAAGCTTATATTAATAAAAAAGAGAAATATGAAAATACATCCATCTGAGGGTGGGGAGGAGACATAAAGCACATTCCAATCATAATGGAAAAGGTTTCATGGTTAGCCCAGTTCGAAGGTTCACATACTCTCACTCTCCACCGCAGTTTCCCTTGCAAGATGAATAGCACCCTTTTCCTCAAGTTTTAATAACATCCAAGGAAACAAGGAGAAGCTTAGGGATCTGGAGAGGCTGTCCTGGAAGGGCTAGGACTAGGGCAAGGCAAGTGAGCCACTAACCTGGGTGCAGAATTTAAAAGATTGCTAAAACCTTGGTGATCAAGATAAATACTTTAGTGGAATATTTTTAAAAATCAAAATTAATGCCAACAAATCCATGATGAAAAATACATCACAATTCTAAATAAAGACAGGCAATGAACACTGTCCTGATGGGGGGCACACTGAAAGCCCCGACTTCAGCATTACACAGTGTATCCATGTAACAAAAACACTTGCATAGTTGGTCCTGTCTTTTTCATGCATTTTTTCTTTATATCATTAAAATAGTTCTTTATGTACAATTTGATATCAATTGAGGAATAAAACAAAAATGAACAAAAGGGCCAGGAGAGGTGGCTCATTCCTGTAATCCTAGCACTTTGGGAAACTGAGGCAGGAGAACTGCTTGACCCAGGGGTTTGAGGTTGCAGTGAGCTATGATGATGCCACTGCACTCTAGCCCCAGCAACAGAGAAAGCCCATGTCTCAAAAAAAAAGAAGAAAAAAAGTAAAAAATAAAAGTGAATAAAACTGATAATAAAAACATATTAGTATGTTCACACTTTTTTTAGTCAAGATTCTTATTTGCAAATAATAGACACTTATTGTGGAAAGATACTGTGTCATTTTTAGAATCTTCAGAAATGCCGAGAACAAAGCTCAAAATGACACCATAGAACTTGCCTGGCAAAGATACCATGGCTGCTGCCACTGAGCACAGCCATCACAGCCTATAACTTCCAACACTACTCACCCTGGATACTGGACCCCATAGCTAGAACTGCTACCCTATTGCCTCTGGTAACTGCAGACAGCTGCTGCTGTGCCTTCTACCCATTTCCAGAATGTATTCTGTGCAATCTCAGTTTCTTTGCATCACTAACTTCTCATTCCAAGACGGAAGTGGTACCTAGCTCAGGCAAAGCTAAAAAAACAAGTGCTGTGGTTTGAAAGTGTCCCCCAAAGTTCATGTGTTGGAAACTTAATCCCCAATGCAACAGTGTTGAGAGGTGGGATCTTTCAGAGGTGATTAGGTCATGAGGGCAACCCTCATGAATGGATTAATGCCATTATCAAGGGAGTAGTTTTCTGATAAAAGGGTGAGTTTGGCCCCCTTCCTCTCTTGGCTCTTGCCCGTCCGCCTTCTGCTATGGGATGATGCAGCACAAAGTCCTTCGCCAGATGGCAGCACCATGCTCTTGGACTTCCCAGTCTCCAGTACTGTGAGCCAAATAAACTTCTATTGTTTATAAATTACCCAGTCTGAGGTATTCTGTTATAGCAGCACAAAACAGACTAAGACAAGTATCTGGGATCCACAGCTTCTATAACAGGAGGCAGGCCCTGCAGCCAGTGGAGATTCTCCCAAACAAAAGCAAGGAAAGCAGATGCTAAACAACTATAAATAGAGACAAATGTCCACCACAATCTACCCCCTTGGCTTCCCAAAATTAACGTATTCTTTTCTTCCCACACCTAACACTTCTTTTAAAACAATAACATGTAACATAATGCAACTATCTCTTATATCCTTAACCCCTCACAAAAGTGGTTAAACAAAAATCTCATCCATTATTGCACCTAAGATCCAGGATCTCAAGATGATGCTAATGCTTGTCTAGTTTTCTGAAATTTCATCTTGAAAATCTGTCCCTTATTCATTAAATTATAAAATTACAAGCATCTTTTTCTATATAAAACATTGAGGGAAAGGGAGAAAAATTAGTCTAAAATATATACATGAAATGTCAGTAGATGATGTCCTCATTTGTGCAACTTAATCCAAGGCCATAGTTGGTATTTATAACTTGCCTTCTCAACTACCCATTGTTATCTTTGTCTACAGCTAGCAGCACATTTATTCCTGAGGGATTTGAATTTTTAGTGGAATTCAATCTCATCTGCCTATATAAGGTTACTTTAATCTTCCATGAACTTTTACCACTAGACATGGCATTACTGGTCAACACCTACCAAGAACTATTCCTCTTTCTTAGTGGTGCAAATATTATATCTTCCATTTGGAGAGAAACTAACAGCTCCTCAGAAACTTCACTGAGACCTCACTCCCTTATAATTTCATGGGATTCTTCTCCCACCTCCTGTCATATTAGTTTTTATCAAGGTACCTGCTTCCAGGTTGGTAGGTCCTTGCAGCATAATATCATCAATGAAGCAGACTAGTGTGTGTGATAGTCTGTGGATTGATGAAATAATAAAAGTTCCTGCAGCACAGAACCAAATAGTTGACCTAACCCTGATGGGATACAATGAAGATGTGTCACTGTCCCTTCTACAATAAAGATGTTCTCAGTTTATTGGAATGAGGAATAAATATAATTTGCTAGATCAATAGCTACATGCCAGTTATCAAGACTCATGTTGATTTCTCCAAAATAGGAGACCCCATGTGGAGTAGCAAATGGAAATGAGGTTGTCACCCTATTAGATAACCCACTGTCATTCTCTAAGACCAATCTACCTTTTACACTGTCAAACTGGTGAGTTTAATGGGTCTAAGATAGGAATCACCATCTTCATGTCTCAGAAGGCTTTGATACTGGCACTAATGTCTGTGATTCTCCAAAATTTCACTATTTTAATATGAAAGGAGAGTTCTAGGGGCTTCCACTTGGCTCTTCCTACCATTATAACTCTTACTTTATAGGTCAGAAAGCCAATACAGGGATTATGCCACTTGCTAATTATGGTAAAATTCCAATGGTAAAACTTCAACCATAAGTGGAATCCAAAATATCAAATGCCAAAAATACAAGAACATATTATTGGGAAACTAATAAAATGATTGAGGTAAACTGAACTCTTGTAGTCTCAGAGATCCAGATTCAGCCCTTTCCAAGCCTCTCTCTTCTGATTGAGGTTTGGCACCACCTGGTGGAGATGATCTATTAATATTCTGGTTAAATGTTGATGGGGTAATTCTGAGCCATATGGATGGCCAGGACTTCCAAAACAGATACAATAATTCCAGCAATATCTTGATTGGTTGGTATTTGTTTTATTGGTGCAAACTGGGAATACTGGGTCATCCTCTACCTCAGAATAGCCACAGAAGCTTTCTACTGGGAAAGAACCATCACTATAGCTCTATTTTTAAAAGTTGAGACTCATTTTATGAAAGTATTTCTCAGTACTTTAGTGAGAGAAGTATCTTCTGGGTTTTTTCAGGCCATAGCTGGAGGGTAAGCGACAGATTGCAAAAGAGAAATCCACTACAACATTCCCATTTCTTTAAATCTTTAGATTTTTCCTTCTATTTTATATCAAATAATGACAAGAAATAAGAGGTATCAAAATTGGAAAGGAAGAGATAAAACTATCATTATTAGCAAATGAAATTCTCACATATCTAGAAAAAGCAATGGAATCTAGAGACAACCTATTAGAACTAATAAGAAAGTTCAGCAAGTTTGTTGCATACAAAATCAACCTACAAAAACCAATAGCATTTCTCACACAATCAATAACCAACTAGAAAATACAATTTAAAATAAAATACTATTCATGATAATAATAAAAATGTTAAGTATTTAGAAATTAATGAAGACTACATAAGATGTCTTATAAAAAATTTTTTAAAACTTTTATGAAGGGCATAGAAGTTGATCAGAATAAATGCATAGACAGCCATGCTCTTGGAATGGAAGACTTATTATAAAGATGTCAAATCTCCCCAAGTTGTCCAATAAATTTGATGCAATCAAAAATCAAAATCTCTCACCCCAACAATAATGGCTATTATCAAAAGACAAAAACTAACAAATGTTGGCAAGTATGCAGAGAAAGGAAAACACTAGTACCCTGCTGGTGGGAATGTAAAGTAGTACAGCCACTATGGAAAACAGTATGGAGGTTTACCAAAAAACTAAAAACAGAGCTACCATATGATCCAGCAATCCCACTGCTGGGTATATAAACAAAGGAAAGGGAATCAGTACATCAAAGAGACATCTGCACTCCCATGTTTATTGCAGCACTATTCACAATAGCTAAGAATGGAATCCACCTTAGTATCCACCAGTGGATGAGTGGAGAAAGAAAATGTGGTATTTATACACAATGGAATACTATTCATCCATAAAAAAAGAATAAAATACTGTCATTTGCAGCAACATGGATGGAACTGGAGGTCATTATGTTAAGTAAAATAAGCCAGGCACATAAAGACAAATATTGTATGTTCTCACTCATATGTAGGAGTTAAAAAAAGTGGATCTCATGGAGGCAGAGAGTAGAATGGTGGTCACCAGAGGTGGTGAAGGGAAAGGGGTGGGGATGAAGACAAGTTGGTTAAGGGGTACAAAAATATAGCTAGATAGAAGGAATAAGTTCTAGTATTCAATAGCACAGTAGGGAAATTATAGTAATAATTTATTGTATATTTAAAAATAGCTAGAAGATTTGTAATGTTCCCAACACAAAGAAAAGACAAATGTTTAAGGTGATGGATATCCCAATTACCCTGATTTGATCATTACACATTGTATACATGTATCAAAATGCTGCATGTACCCCAAAAATATGAACAACTATGATATATTAATAAAAAAAATAAAAAGAAAAAATCCAAAATTTCATATGGATTTTTTTAAGGACCTCAATAAACATCTCTACAATTTATTTAGAAGAATAAAGTTTCACAAATAACTAAGTCAATCTTAAAAAAAACAAAAGCATAAAGAGGGAGTATCAGTTGCAGTTAAAACAGAAACAGAACCAGTGGGAAATATATATTAAGAGAATTATTGCAAGAAATTGGCTCACACAATTGTGAAACAAGGCTGAAATCCATAGTGAGGCTGTCAGGAAGGGCAGGCTGAAACTCTTAGGCACAGGCTGAAGCTGTGGTCCACAGGGCTAATTTCTTCTTCAGGAAAGCCCCAGCTCTGCTTTCTAGGCCTTTAAACTGATTGAATCAGGCCCACCCAGTTTATCTAGGGATAATTCCCCTTACTTAAAGTCAACAGATCAATGGACTTTAATCACATCTATAAAATACCCTCACAGCAACACCTAGATTAGTTTTGATTGAATAACTAGCCAAGTTGACACATCAAAAAGACCATCACAAAGGGGGACTTGTCCTACCAGTTTTATAGACATAGTATAACTCCTTAGTAATAAAATTTTTTAAAAATTGATATTGTTGCAAGCGTAGTCAGATAGACCCATGGAACAAAATAGATAGCTTAGAGATAAACCTGCGTATATATGGAAATTTAATATGCAATAAAAGTGGCACCACAAAGGAGGACCCAAGGACAAGTTATTTAGTACCCAATGTAGGGAAAACTGATGATATATATATGGAGAAAAATAAAATGATCCATATCTCACACCACACACAACAGTGGACTCTAGATGAAATTGAACCTAAATGTGACAGATGAAAACTGTACATAGAAGAAAGCATAGAATATCTTTATAACTTATGAACAAGGAAAGATGTCATAAACAAAATTTCTCAGTACATTGGTAGCCAGTTAAAGACTTAATAGAGAGGGTATCAAATAAAAGAACTATACCAGCAAAGTCTGCACAAGACACTGAGAGGCAAGTCATTGGTCTGAATCAGAGCCGCCAGTTCCCATGGTCCTGACAGGGAGGGGTAGAGAAGCACCACAAGGAGAAGGCAAGTGACAGACACCTCCCTAGGAACTTCCTGGACTGATCAGGAGGGATGGGGCTGACAGGGGATGGGAGGGAGGGTTTTGGCTGGTTGAGCATCAAAAACTGTTTTGTAACTAGTCATGTGACCTCTCACCTTGTATTCTCACAAGTCTGAGAATACTTGTGTTACCTTTGTTTAAAACTCAGTCCACTCTTGGAGGTTTCTTTTAATGGTGTTGGCCCTATAAATATTTTGGTGAGGACAACATGAAGACATTCCATTTGCCCATAGCAAATAAGCAAAAGAAAATTTCTCCTATCAGATTTGTCTCTTCCTCTCTTTCTCTTCTGTACGGTTCAGAAAATTTGTTCCTGTACCAAACCCTGTTTTCCATATTTTCCCCTATGTTTTCTTAATGAAAACTGTCCAACTGCTGTCAAATGTTTAAAGGAAATAATTTTTTAAAAACCTAGAGGAAAATGTAAGGGTACATTTATCTCATCTCGGGATGAGAAAAGATGTTCTAAGATTAAATGTAATAAATCCCTAACAAAGAAAACTTGTAGATCTGAGTACATGAACATTTAAAACTTCTTGAGGTTGACACAAACTGGGATAGCTGCCCTGCTCACAATGATTTCTGACTGACCATATTTTCGCCACTACTTCTTCCAGTAACAGACCTGCCTCCCAGGCCTAGAGGAGGGCACAAGACCCAGGCTGGCCAATCATAGTACCTCTTCCTTCCTACTTCTTATTCATTTTTTCATCTATTCATTCATTCCATAACTGTTTATTAATGGGGATTCAATGATGAGCGAAAGATTCCTACCCTCCTGAAGCTTAGTTTGTAGGAAGGAAATAAGCATTAACCAAACAATCCCATTAGTAAATGTATTACAAGCAGAAGTACCCTGAAGGAGAGGAAGGTGGGTCTATGAGAACATCTATCAAAAAATTCAGACATATATTGGAGGCAGGAGGAGGGCAGTCAGTACTGAAGGGTGTCACTGGAGATGAAAGAGGAAGAAGGTAGGAATTAACCACGTGAAGGAGATAGTACGTGGAGAGAGCTCTGCAAGCAGGGAGAACCACAGCCATCAGTCAGTGGTAAAAGCAATAGGACATTAGCAGAGATTATTCATGTTACCGGTTGAAAAGGAATGCAAATTAAAGCAACTACAAGGCAATTTGGTGGCTCATGCCTATAATCCTACCACTTTGGGAGGCTGAGGCAGGAGGATTCCTTAAGCCTAGGAGGTCAAGACTGCAGTGAGCTATGATCACACCACTGACAGAATGAAACCCCGTCTCTAAAAAAAAAAAAAATCCCCACAATTACAACATTTCATTTTTCACCTACTAACAAAGTTTTTATTAATAATTATGATGGCAATGAACATTCATGGATTGCTACTATGACTGTAAATTAATACAACTTTTCTGGAAAATAAGTTGACAATATGTTTCGAAAGTCCTAAAAAAGATCATAGTTGTTGACAAAGTATTTCTCCTAGGAATCTATCTTGAGCAAAAAAGTTAAAAACTCAGATATAAATTTATATACTAAAATATCCATTGAATTTCATTATTTAAAATGTTGAAAAATTAGAAAAACAAAGAAAAAGATTAAATAAACTATGTACATCCATATAGTAGAATATTATACAGCCAATATTATACATGCAAGATATAACATCACTTTCATAATAAGGAAAAAAGCCAATTAAAATGCTCCATTGCCAAAAAAATTTCAGTGCTCAGTGCATAATTGGTTGCTTAACTCCTACTTGTTCAATAAAAATTCATGGATGAAAGCAAATATGATTTATAACTTCCAGATGTATAATAAGATTTTAATAAAATCCAATTTTGAATTTTTATATCCAACTGCCTACTTGACAACTTCCACTTTGATGTTTCAAAACATCTCAAATTTAATCCAAAATCAAACTCTTGTCTCTTTCTCCCTCCCTAAACTCCTACTTTCTCAAGCTTCCCCATCTCAGTCTGGGGCACCATAGCCCCTCTTGAGTCCTTCTTGACATCTCTATCCCCTTACCCTCCTACAATTCCACTCAATTCTGTCTCCAAAATAGATCTAAATCTGCCCATTTTTCTCCATCTCCTTTGCTGTTAGTACTACATTGCAACGGTCTCTTTCCTGGACCAATACAACAGCTTCCTAACTGGTCTTCTAGCTTTTGCCTTCTTCCAACCCATTCTCCATCCAATGGGGATTGTAATCTTACAAAAACTGAGTCAAGCCATTCCTCTGATTAAAACATTTCAATAGCTTCCCACAGCATTTAAATAGCATCCTTTAGCATCCATTTATGGGTTAGACATTGCTCTAAGTACTTTACCCTTACTAACTCTTTGAATCCTGACAACAGGCCTAGGAAGTAGGTATTATTATCATTCCAACTTTACAATGAGGCAACAGAGGCACAGAGGTTAAACTTGCCCAGGATCTCTCAGTTAGCCACTAGGGAAGCAAGAAACAACCCCAGGAAGTCCAGACTCTGCTCTCTGCAACACAAACCTCCTCTAGTATTCAGATGTGCCAACTGGGATCCCATGGTCTGGTCTCTCTGTTCCTGGAACCTGTTAAACGATCTCAATTCAGTGCCTTTGTGAATTTGTGACCCTGCTGATCCTCTCCCAGGAACACCGATTTTTGGGGTTTTTTTTGTTTTTGTTGTTTGTTTTTTTTGAGACAGAGTCTTACTCTGTCCCCCAGGCTAGAGTGCAGTGGCACCATCATAGCTCAGTGTAACCTCAAACTCCTGGGCCCAAGCGATCCTCCTGCCTAAGCCTTCTGAGTAGCTGGGACTACAGGCGTGCACCACCACGCCCACCTAATTTTTTCTATTTTTAGTAGAGGCGGGGTCTCACTCTTGCTCAGGCTGGTCTTGAACTCCCGAGCTCAAGTGATCCTCCTACCTCGAACTCCCAGAGTGCTAGAATTATAGGCATGAGCCACCACACCTGGCCCACTGTTTTATCTGCTCTTTATTTTGTTTTTATTTATGACACCCATGCTAGAGTGCAGTGGTGTAATCACAGCTCACTGCAGCCTTGAACTCCTGGGCTCAAGCGATCCTCCTGAGCCAGCCTCCCACATAGCTAGGACTACAGGCACATGCCACAATGCCCGTCTAATTTTTCTTTTTTTCATTATATTTTGTGGAAAAATTGTTTCTCTATGTTGCCCAGGCTGGCCCCAAACTTCTGGGCTCAAGCGATCCTCCTGCCTCCCAAAGTGCTGGGATTATAGGTGTGAGCCACTGTGCCTGGCCTATCGGCTCTTCTTCTGGCTTCTTCTCACCCTCCAGGTCTTCATAAATAGGGAATGGTAAAATAGGTCATGGCACATATTTACAATGGAATACCATGCAACTGTTTAAAAATATGAGATAATCTATGTGTACTGATATGGAAAGACATTTAGCATATTTTAGATTGCCAAGTGAAAAAAAGCAAGTTACAGAATAACATGTTAAAATTTAGAAATATGTAGAGCATGATTCCATGTGTTTGTGAAAAGAAATTTTAAAAATGTATCTACCCATCAAAGGTCTAGAAGGTTACACATGACATTTTCTAACTAGGGTAATCTTTGAGGAGTGAGACTGGGAAAGAAAGGAAGATGGCAAAGACTTTGCACATTTCTTATTGTTTGAATTTTTTATCCTTAGCCTATATTAGCAATATAATAATAATTCTAAGATAAAACATTTTCTTTATATGTTAAATGTCTGAGCTCTAAATTATGTTATTTTGGTATTCTAATTTTTGCTATCGTCTTCCCTTTCCCAGATTTCTTTAGGTAACTGGAGAAAGTCTTTTATTTCATTCTTCTGGTTTTTGTAAGCTGAGTTTTTCCTTAGTGCTCAGGACACTCCAAAGTGATTGGTTATTTCAACTCAATTATCTATGATACAATATACAGCCTTAGTCAGCATCCTAACTACGTGTTTTCTAAATTTCCTCTCAGTCCTAAACTGGTTCATGAAAATCTGCCTTAACTAAGTCTCCAAGTTTTGACTTCCACATTCACATTTCCAAGCAGTTAGTGGGTGTTCAGTCACTTTATGTATGGACAGGTAGTGCTATTAGTTCTCTGAGGACACCCCCACACTACTTATTCAAAGTAAGATTTCCTTGATCATCTCTATACTGGTAATTCCAGATCTATGTATTCCTCCCAGCTCTCCCCTGAGCCCCAGACTGCCATAACCAGTACTCACTAGACATCTCCATTTGGATGTCCCAACAACATCTCAAATTCTACATGCCCCAAATACAAATTATCATTCTGCCCCACATGCCCTCATTTTTATTCCTAGTAAATGGCACCACTGTCCCTCCAATCCAGAACCTGGAAGTTGCTCTACTTTCTCTCTCTCCTTCACCTCCACATCCCAGTTGTATCTTGAGGGACCACTCCCAGCAGCCATTCTGAATCAGTCAGTCAATCAATTCTGAGTTCTGATCTCTCCAATCATGAGAGATCAACTACACAATAATTTGAACAGGGGAAGCTTAATATATGTAAATACTAACTATAACTGGGTATGGAGTAATAAGGGATTAACTAATGAAAAGTAAAGAGAGCTCTAAAGAATACAGGAATAGCAGATATAAAAAGGAGTCCTGCCTCTAGGTCTGAGAGAAAGTGCCCAAGAAAAAAACTCCTTCCCCCTTAAGAGCTGAGATTCAGACCTTATTAGACAGATCACAGCCATGGCTCAATGGGACACAGAGAAGCTGCTGTGGTGCCACACTGGCAGAACCTGATGGGAAACTGCCCCCTGGAATTTTCCAGAAATCTTTCCTTTAGGGTGTCAGGGACAGCTGTTCATGGGGCAGTGTCTTATCTACAAAACCGCCTGATGTGGTTCTAGGAGAAGCTGCCTGCTGCTGGGTGCTACACACTGCAGGAGCCAGACACTGGAGAAGCTGTAAATGCTCTGCTACAAAACCTGGCTGGGGGGGGGGTTGGAGGAAGCTCTTGGCTGCCAGGCACTGAAGGAGCCAGGAAACTGGAGAGGCTGTCAGCACACTGCAGAAGTTCAGTGCTGCAGAGAGCTATGCGCACCGTAGGAGCTGGTCACTGGGGAAGCC
The DNA here is from genome assembly GCA_023783475.1 of Daubentonia madagascariensis. Classification (NCBI taxonomy): domain Eukaryota; kingdom Metazoa; phylum Chordata; class Mammalia; order Primates; family Daubentoniidae; genus Daubentonia; species Daubentonia madagascariensis. The sequence goes on along the minus strand of JAKFHU010000322.1, from coordinate 23,054,524 downwards.
TCATGTGCTGCAGGAGCCTGTGGAACACACATACTAGAACCAGGAAGTAAAGCCCTTTCCTCCTGGAATGCCTGTCCAATGCCCTATACTGACAAAGCTTCTGTGCCATCTAGCAAAGAAAAATATTGAAAGGGCCCAGATCTGTCTTCACATAGCAGGCAAAAAGTATGAATTTGAAACAACTGCATAGCAATTCACGTCCATTCCAACCTCTCTAACCCCATTGCCATTGCTTTAGTTCAGTTTCGTTCACTTGCTTGTTGTCTCTTTTTTTCCTTGTCTGGACCATAAAGAATCTAGGAACTGGGCTCCTGGCCTGGCTGCCTCTGGTCCAGATGATGATATTGTGTGAATGTGAAGAAGGAGGTCCTTCCTCTGGGGGTACAGAGCACATTGCCTGGTTCTCAGCTCTCACTGACCCTTGCTAAGTACAACCTGCACAGCTCAGAGCAGAAGCCTTACTCCTCACCTGCTCCCAGTCTCCAGTTTTCCCTGCCCATGTCAATTCTCAAATCTGCAGTGCCACCACTTTTTTAAAACCTAAAATTGAAAGCATAACTTACCTTTTTAACACCCCTCAATACCTCCCTATTGCCATTAAATAAAATGTAAACTCTCTAGGAAGGCACACATGGTCCTCTCTGATCTGCCGTTAGCCTTTTTCTCCAGTATGTTGAATGACTAAATGAGGGCGGGGGGAAAAAAACTAAAGAAAGAATACATTAGTGAATTCCAGGGCAGAAGTTGAAAACCAAAGAAGAGATGTTGGAGGAGAGAGTCTATGACTCTGTAAGGAGTCGCAATAAGTAAGTGTGGGGGCAGCCTCTGTCTTTGCTCTAAGCTATGGGAGTAAATCTGTCAAAGGGCACTCACAAGTGGGTCCATTATTTCTCCTGTATATACCTCCCCTACCAGGACTCAAAGTGTTTTTTGTTTTTATTTAATTTTTTTTAGAGTTTGGGTCTCACTCTGTTGCCCAGAGCTGGAGTACAGTGGTGCGATCATAGCTCACTGCAGCCTCTAACTCCTGGACTCAATCAATCCTCCCTCCTCAGCCTCCCGAAAAGCTAGGACTGCAGGTGCATACTACCAGGCCCGGCTAATTTAAAAAAACTTTTTTTTTTAGAGACAGGGTCTTGCTATGTTGCTTATGCTGGTCTCGAATTCCCAGGTTCAAGTGATCCTCCCACCTCGGCCTCCCAAAGTGCTGAGATTACAGGCGTGAGCCTGCACCTGGCCTGGACTCAAAGTTTTTATGGTCATTTGTGACTATCCCTTTTCCTTTTATCTCTGTATTCCCATCAACATGGCTAGTCAAGCCCACCCTCTCATAGTCTCCCCACTCACTGCTTACTTCCCATTCTTGCTGCCATGGGAGTCCAGTCCTCATCACCTCATATTTACAGTACTGGAACCACATCCCATATGGCCACTCATTCAACAGCCTGGCCCTGTGCTAGGTGCTGGAGAGAGAGACACAAATGACGCTTAAGCCCTCCAGCCTGACTTCCATGTCTTTGCCAGGACAATCTTGGCTACTTTCAGCAAGTGAGTATCCTGCTCAGGGACCTATAAAGGGTCCCTGTTGCCTACCTCATCAATTCTAAATTCATATTTTCATTTTTCTCATTCACTCAACAAGTACTACTGAAGGCTTACTACATGCCAGGCACTGGTACTAGGTATAAAGGGGTGAACAAAACAGGCATGGACACTGTCATCAAGGAACTTACAGTCTAGTGTGGAAGGCAGACATAAAATCTATAACCACAAAAATAATAATAAAATAAAAATAATTATATAATTACTATTGTTTAATTATACTTGCAAATGACATGAATGTCAAGGGGTGCCATAAGTGTGTGTAAACAAGGGATCCAATCAAGAAACATGATAAGGCCTGAGATCTAAGTAGGAGACCAGGTTTAGGTGTGTATTGGGAAGAAGGAAGAGCTCATTCAAAGGCCCAGGGTGAAATACATGAAGTGTAAGAAACTGTGTTCTACAGAATAGTGAACAAGGGGAAGAGTGGCAGGTAAGAAAGACATGCAAAGAAGGGCAGATCATATTAAGTTTTTTAGACTTTGTCCTAAAAGTTATGGGAAACCACTGATAGTTTCAGAGCATGTGGTACCATGACCTGACTTACGTTTTTTTCTCCCAACATTTTATTATAAACATTTTCAAACACAGTGGAAAGAATTATACAATGAACACTCATGTTGTAGAAGCACTTAGATTTGACAATTAACATTTTGCTTCTGACTTAATTTTTAAATTAGATCACAATGATAATTGTCTAGGTGTTAAAAGGGGGGAAATGAATTTAATCTGTTCTTGTCAGGGAGGATACAAGAAAGTTTAGATATGGTACAGCCTACTCAATGTAATGATTAAAAATGAGTAAATGCATAGAAGTGCAGGGATCATTGCAAAATTTCAAACACAATTATCAGAAAAAAAGGTACTGCAGTTGTGTTCTCAGGTTCACCCACCTGTGCAGACTACAACTCCAGCTCCAAAGTAATGGTTTGAATCTTTTTATAACCCTATTCCCTCCTGGTAAAACTTGAAATAAAGTGCTTAAAATTGTAAAAACTCCACAAACTCTAATTTATTTTCTAAGTTACTTTGCAATTCTACAGATAAATGAGTCCAAGAGGCCCTGATAAATGCTGGCAGTGGAGATGAAAAGGAAAAGATAAATTTTAAAAATATATAGGAAATAAAATTGATGAGATGTTTTAACTAATTAGATAAGGAGAGAAATTTAGAAGAATGCACAGGAGGGGTACATTTAAAATGATTATTTAAATTTTGGACAAGTTAATTTTTAGAAACCTCTGAAATATCCAGGTAAATATTCCAGTAGACAACTGGAATTTAAGCCTGGAACTGAGACGGTGTTCAAAACTGTAAATATAGATATAAATAAAAGCCATAAGAATATAGGTCCCTTGTTGAAACCATGAGAGTAGATCTGCTCCAAAGAATGTCTAAGAACAGAGGACAGTCGTCATCTTGAGTCACCACCAAATCTCTGGGTCTCAGGCACATTAAATAACTGATGCTATTTTAGATGACCATTTTACATCAAGCAAGAATCAAATTGCCAGCTCTTATAACTCTATAATAAAAAGATAAATAACTAAATTAAAAATGGGCAAGCATCAGAATAGACATTTTTCCAAAGAAGATCTACGAATCACCAATAAACACATGAAAAGATTATCATTATTGATAGGGAAATGCAAATCAAAACCACAATGAGATACCACCTCATACCCACTACTAGAGTAGCTCTAATTAACAACAAAACTTGACATAACAAGTGCTGGTGGGGATGTGGAGAAATTGGAACCCTAATACACTGTTGGTTGCAGTATAAAATGTAAAATGAATACAGCCGCTATGGAAAACAATTTGGCATTTCCTCAAAAAGTTAACTATAAGGGTCTGGGGAAGGGGTGGCAGCGCCATGTCCAGCCGCGAAGGTGGCAAGAAAAAGCCCCTGAAACAGCCCAAGAAGCAGGCCAAGGAGATGGAAGAGGATGATAAGGCATTCAAGCAGAAACAAAAAGGAGCAGAAGAAACTTCAGGAGCTAAAAGCAAAGGTTGTGGGGAAGGGCCCCCTGGCCACAGGTGGAATTAAGAAATCTGGCAAAAAGTAAGTAAGTGCCCCAGGCAATGGTGATCCTTGATTCCTATTTAAACATCTGTATTCCCTGCCATAACATCGTTTGCCACCTATAGCTAAAATGAAGTGTTGTCTTGGAGCCTCTTGTACATTTAAGGATAAACTTTTGTTAAAAAAGAAAAAGAAAAGTCATACAGTGGCTCATCATCTCTTTAGCTATTTTCACTCAGCCATTCCTACTTTAGCTGCGAATTAAAGTAAAACCAGCCCAGAATCCTGTCAGAGTCTGCTCTTTGGTCTTTGTTGTACCCTAAATTCCATAAACCAACTCCTTTGCGGAAAAAAAAAAGTTAACTATAGAGTAACCATACAACCCAGCAATTCTATTCCTAGGTATATTCCCAAGAGAATTTAAAACATATGTTCATACAAAAACTTGTACATGAACGTTCATAGCAGCATTATTCATAACAGCTAAAAAATGGAAACTATCCAAATGTCTATCAAATGGTGAATGGATAAATAAAATGGGATATAGCCACAAAATGGAATATAATTTGACAATAAAAAGGAAGGAGATACTAGTATATTCTACAACATGGATGAATCTTGAAAACATGCTAAGGAAGCCAGTTACAAAAGACTACATATTGCATGATTCCGTTTATATGAAATGTCCAGAATAGGCAAATCTACAGAGACAGAAAGTAGATTTGTGATAGCCTAAGGCTGGGGGGCTTGTGGGGAGGGGGGAGAAAGGAGGAAGGATGGAAAACGACTATTATAAGTAAGAGGTTTTTTTGATGTGATAAGACTGTTCTAAAATTGATTGCAGTGATGGTCGCACAATTCTGTGAATAAAAAACCATTTGAATTGTACACTTTAAATGAGGGAATTGTATGGTACGTAAGTTGTATCTCAATAAAGCTATTTTTAAAAAAAAAATCAAACAGCACTTCACAAGTATCAAAGCGCCTCATCAACCAGGTTACCATCCTTTTTATTTTAATGGATGGGGAGACTGAGGTGCAGAGGGATCAGGTATCCAACTTCCAAGTTTGGGCTCTTCTATATCCCACTACATACTCTTGGCTAATGGAGGAACTGACCCCCATTGTGGCACCACTGTAGTTGTACATGCCTCTAGCACTTAAAAATCATAATTTGTAATTATGTGTTTAACAATTCTCCCATATCAGACCACTAATTTCTTCAGAATAGAGATTGTGTCTGATTCCTGTGTATTAGGATCTGATTTTAAAAAATGAGAAAAAGGAGAAAAAGATCTACAACTAAGGCTAAATAAACACAAAGTAGGAACCCAGTGTCTAGATATTTACCTCTCCAACCAAGGAAAGGCACAAAACGAGAGAGAAACTAATAAAACAGAGAAAGGAATAAAGAATAGGAGACACAGGGCATCTCCTCCCCCCCCCCCCCGACGGTTTCTCTGGAAAGTTCCAGAAGGGAGTCAGGCGTGGCTGGTGACATCACTGTGCCCCGTGGCGCCCACCACAGATGCCAGCCAACCTAGCTTTCCCGCCTCTTACAGGCCGGAAGACCAGGATGGAGCCGCGCGAGGGGCGGGGTTACGTCATGTCCGGTTCGGGCCGCGCCACTCCTGGAGAGGGAAGGCAGAGCGAGGAGGGGCGGGGCCGAGAATGCGCGCGTTCTGGGCGGAGGAGGAGCCAGGCTGAGGAGTGCCGCGTCACATCCGGTAGAGTTAGAGCCCGTGTGAAGGCGGCGCGGAGCGCTTCGGTTCTGAGCGGCTCGGAAGCCAGTGCGTCGTGCGAGGCTGCGGCTGAGCCTCTTTAGAGAAGGCGCAAGAGGTTGGCAGCTTCAACTGAAGCACGTCGAGCGGCGACAGCAGCCAGGAGTCATGAGCGACAGCGGCGAACAGAACTACGGCGAGCGGGTACGTAAAGATGGCATAGGGGCGACTGTGTGGTCCCAGCTTCTTGTATCTCTTCCTAGGCCCATCGGCCTTGGGTCGGGAGATGTTTTAGGCCCCGAAGTCTGAAGCCGGGAGGGAGGGGAGACAGGGTTTAGAAAGCCCTTGTGAGTAGTGTCTTTGGTCGTGAAGGAGGCCATCGGCGGGTTTATGTGGCTTCGTACCGGGGATGGCCGTTTTTTCCGTTATAAGGGGGAGGGGGAGAAGATGAAAAATGGCCGCTGCGTCCTCTCGGTGTTGGGGGAGGGGAACGGTATCTTATTTCGCCGTTGCTCTCCTGCGAAGGTCCGCCGCAGCCATCTTGGGCTGGCGGTCTGGGCGCGCTGCCAGAGGCACAAAATGGCGGAGGAGCCGCGCGTGAGCGCGGGCTCGACCCGCCGGGGGCCGCGCCTCACAAGGCCGCGTGGTGGGGTGGAAGAAAAAAGACGACGTTCTCTGGGGTCTTTCGCCCAGTGTTTAGGTTAACGAAGGACCGTCTTACCGGCTCTGGAAAGGACGGAATCTTGGGTGTTCTTCAGGTCTCTTAACACGGAAATTTACCTTAGGTAGACTTAAGTTGTGGGCCCGTTAGTTGCACGGGATTGCGCGAGGGCTTTTCGTTTGGCGTAAGTGGAATGTCTTTGTCCGATACTGGAAGTTTTCCAGCCAATGATCGTTGTCAGAGTATCCTATTAGAATAGACCACAAAGGTCGCTAAAATTATTTCAACGGGAATGCGAGGGAGAAATTGGCGGGCAACAATTTACGGCTCCGGTATTTCCTTTGTTTTGGGGCGTTCTAATACTGAGAACCACAACGTGTGTTGGTACTTTTTTGTAAGTTTCCACCTTTTAAAGGTGGAGTGCGGTGAGGGTTGATTAAATTTCGAGAGTAAGATAGTTCCTAGGCTTAAAAAACAGCTTAGCTTGCCTGTGAGGCTCTGGGTATTAGGTTCGGAAAGCATCGAATGAAGACGCAGAAATAGAAGGCTCGCCTAGAACCTTACATATCGGCGGCTAAGGGGAATATTAGAAGAATGTTAGGAGAAGGGTAATAAAATCAATTTTTGAGGCTGCTACAGGAATAAGGTTTTATGTTTTGTTTTTTGCAATTTGTTACCTGTTAAGTTTCCCCTTGCTGGTAGAGCCACCTTAGGATCTGAATACTATTTGTCAAGTAAATTGGACTGTTAAATATCTCAGCACACTTCAGTAAAAAAGATTTTTAGGTGGTTCATTGGAAAGGGTATTTTTAGTAAGAAACTTCATCTCGGCTCCTGGCACTTCAGTGAGCATACTGTTTTGGAACCAAAAACTCATTTTTTACTAATCAAGCCTTTTAGATATTCATATGAATGTTGGGTTTTTGATTTCGATGTTTTTCCATAAGATGATAGACTCCAATGTCGCCGGTGTGAGCGATTATTTTTTAAGGTCTTGCTTTCTGAGGGTAAGAAAGTTTGGTTTGAGCTCACAAGTTGTTGAAGTTGTGACTTCTGGTTGCTGCCAATTGACTAGACTGTTGAAACTGCTCCTTGGTGTTGGGACTGGGAAGCAAGTAATTTTCGTTATTAAACAGACCAATTATTGGGTACCTTTGCACTCTTTAGGGAATGCAAAATGGTTTCTGACTAGAGGAGCTCTCAGTTGAATACACATTGAAGTTACACGTGGCGTGCTCCCAGAAAGTGGAGAATTGCCCAAAGAAGCATTAACTCTAGTATATTTTACAGGAGGAAGGAAACGAAGGAAGTAAGTCTCAGTTTGAGACACACAGCTCAAGAGAAATTAGAAATTTTTGAATTGGTTCTTTTCTTTCTACTAATAAAAAATACACTCAGTGTTTTTCACAATGCTTGATATTTGCTCAATTGTGAAAGGAGAGAAAGTTTAATTGAAATTATGTGTCAAAAATCGGTGTTTTTCTTACATAAGAGTCTTGGCTTTCCGGAAGAGATTTCTAAACCTTGAAGTTGTGAAATACTTCCACGTGTTTTTTGTGTGTGAGCATTCCTATTGGAACCTTTAAATACTTGAAATACACCTAAAACAAACACATACCAAGACTCCCAAAGAAAACTTGGCAAAAGCATAAGGCTGAATGGAACAGTCTAAAAATTATGCAAGGAAAAAAGGTAATACAAGTCTCTTCAAATCAGCTGGAATCTTTGCCTCTTATTTGTCTCTAATCCAGACACTCCCACACCCTGGCAGCCCCACCTCCCTAGTAACTATAGGTGGTTTTTTCCCCTGCCTACGCCTGTAGACTTCAGAAGTAGTTCTTTTCCTAAACAGTAAGGTTGGGTGTGTGGAATAAATTATCCTCAATTTGGTTACTAATAGAGTACAGTATTTACAAGACCTTCAATAGAGTATTTAGCAATTTTAGAGGTGCTGGGTAATATTGGGGGTGATTAATCTTTAAACCCAATAATGTTCACAATATGTTGGGTGTGTGAGGTTTGCATGTTGTCTGGTCTTGCACTCAATTTAATGTTCTATCCTCCTTTCCATTGTAATTAGTTTGTACAAATGAGTCCTTACCTAAGGAATCCAGAAACTAAGGAAACACTATTGTATGGACCAGATGTTTTTAATTTCTGTCATTCTATCAAGATTACAATAGCAAGCAGTTTTAATATGCTTTGACCCAGCAGATACTCTGATAGAATATTAGCTGTTATTTTTGGAGAAGCAACGTGTTTGCAACGTAAGCACGTTATCTTTAGTCTTGTTCTCTATAGAGGTGAATAGTACCTGGACACCATCCAATCAGAATGCCTTTCAAAATCTGCAGTTTTTCTCTTCTTCTGCTTAATCTTGGGATGTCTTTTTGTATTCCTTGTGTTTAGCCCCTAACTCTAAATTATAATTTTCAGAACAAACATCTCTGAATCTATTTCTTTCTACAGAATTGTAGCCATCACACCAAATTCCTTTAACAGAGGATTGAATTAATGTCAAGTGGGAGGAAACTTTTGTTTCATTGTGAGTCTGGTTAGGTTATTAGTCTCTTGAAACCAGGTTGAAATTTTTTTTTTTCTTGGTCTTATCTTAAGAGTGCTTTAATATTGTGGATGTTGTCTGGAGCTAGAAGGTGGCATTTTCTGGCTGAAATTACAAGTGATTTTACAAGGTAAGTACTACAGGTTTTGTCAAAGGATTGAAGAGGAATTCAGCTGGTGGGAGAAGTGTTAATGGGATTTACCTTGTAAGCCTTTTTACCCTTCTTTCCACTAAAACCCCAAACCTAAGTGGTAAACAATAATGCTTTCATAGTTGAGTTCACATTTTGCCCAAGACAAGGCCAGACATACACATCTCTTGAGCCTCAGCGTTATGTTTTATGTTGATCGATGTTTATGCATACTTAATTGTGTTGTTTTCTTAAAAGGTATAATGATTGATTAGGAATCACAAGTGTTTTTACCCAGGTTAGTACTTTTGGGGTGTGGGTCACATAGAATTAGGTATTATCATCACTTACTGTTTTTAAGCTGCAAGCCAAAAAAAAAAGTTCTTCACTACAGCAAATTATAAGTCTTCAAATTCCCCAAAATCTTTGCTTTGAATTGGGTTTTGAGGGTTATTTTCAGATTACTTTTGTCAACATGGATTGTCATGTGTGACGGTTTGGATGAGGCTTTTTTTGCATTAATTTTTGTGCTTGGGTGTTAGATTAAAAGGTAGTCTTCTGAAATTTCAAAGCATACTTATATTTGCTTTTGCTGGAAAGTACTGATTGTTTTATGAATGTAAATGTAAGGGTCTGTGCTGTTTTTGCAAGAGATTTCTTAAAAGCACAGGCATGTCAGATGGCTTTTTTCCAGAGACTATTCTTAGTCTTCGAGGATTTTTCTATCCATCCACCCTTCTGGTAGACAATTTGGCTGCAGAAAAAAAAATAGACCATAATACATTGATACGAGCATTCATTGACCTTCCTATAGCAGGATCAACAAGTTTTTCTTTGCCCCTCTCGCTCCGTTTTTTAGAATACTGCCTTGTCAACTTAATGAGTTCATGCATGTTTTATGTTAAATGGATTCCTGTTGTATCCCCTAGAAACAAACATTTAACAAAAATTGTGTTGACGATGGGAGAAGTTTCTGTTTATTTCTAACTAGGGTCTCTTAACCAAATGTACATAATAACGTTAGCCCAATACTTGGTCATCTGGTTTATAAAGTGGCCACTTGAAATTAGCTGCTGAGTTGGAATAAACCTAATATTTATATTATCTAGTAGTGGTTTTGTTCTTAGAATGTAAGAGAAGGAAGAAGTTGGGAAGGGGTAGTGAAATAACAGCAGATAGGTGTCCATATTGAAGACGGTAGTGATAGAGTTTTGGCCTCTATTCCAGTATCTTCTGCATCTAAGCCCTGTATCTGTACATAATCTTTAGGAGGCCCTAAGGAAACCTGCTTGGGCATTCTGATTCCACGATTACATTTGTGCTGCCAGCAACCATTTCCCATTACATTTTAGTGATGGATATTAAAAGAAAACCAATTACTGTAGCTCCCTTAAATAGCTGTTTAAAATATTTTCTTGGATTAAGTAAATTAAACAATAATTGACTTTAAAACTAGACTGGAAGTTATGCGTTTACTTTGTTAGAAAAGATATCACAACACTTGCCATGGTTTTTAATGCCCAGATAGGTGTAAAGATGTCTTGTGACCTTTTTTTAAAGAAAGAATGCTGTAATTTTTTTCAGAAGGAAAATAAAACTAGGAGAGGAAATGATTGACAGTAAAATAAGACTCAGGTGAAATGCAGGATAACAAGAAAAATTAGACTGTTTTATAAAGGCAGTATTTTGTTTAGCGTGTTCAACAGACGCTATTATACTTTGCTGATCTGCTAAATTGAGTCTTTTTAATAATTATTTGAGGAGGTGAGCTATAATTTTCTAATATTGCCACCTTTAAAGTAGGATTTCTCCTTTGGACATCCAGAAGACATTAATATTTTGTTCATTGAGGGGAAAATGTAACAGCAAAATTCTTTGAAAATACCACTGTTGGATTCAAGTTTGTTCTGCTTTCCTTCCTAGCTACTGGCATATGGTGGTTAACTTGATTTTGTCTTTTTATGATTTTAATTCTAAATTTAGTAATTGGACCATTCATACTATAAAATCTCACTAGAGCAGCATTCCCAGGGGTGGGTTGAACACGACAGTTCCAAATTGTCAGATTCTCTGACATTGTCTTTATACAAAGCTCTAATACAGTACAAAAATGTGTGACATTAAATAAGTTTCTTTATCCTATTTAGACAAGTCACAATATTGTAAACCTCTTAAACCCTGAGCCTTTGTCATCATCGTACACATGAATTGTCCGTGCTTTCCTTTCTTGCACTTATGTATTATTGTGTCACTTTTTGATAGATGTGCTTTTGACACTTAACATATTTTCTATTGATGAATACAATAAGTAAGAAGTGTGAAATGTAATTATAGTTCTTAAAATGTTAAATGAACAGTAAATGTTCAGAGGCGCACTTCACATTCATCTTAAGCATGATAAATCTATTTGGAGTAGACAAATGAGATTGATTACCATATATATTCTAGAACCAACAGAAAACTATGTAGTTTCAGTTTTTTGAGCTGCATATTCTAGTTTCTTTTTTTTTTTTTTTTAATCCAAATCAACAAAGGGATTTTTTTTCTAGTTTCAGTTTTGGCACTGGATTTTATCCTGGAGTTTTAAAATATTCTTCATCCTGTTCTTTTTCTATTAAGGTTAATGTTGAAGAAGGAAAATGCGGAAGTCGTCATTTGACAAGTTTTATAAATGAGTATTTGAAGCTCAGGAATAAGTGAAGCTGAAATTTGAAAAAATAAAAGAAAGAATGCATGCTAATTATCAGACCAGAAGTCCCACTTGTAGAATATTGAGCAATTTGTGTGAAGTGGGGAAGATGAAAGAAGTCAGAATTTGAAACGGAAGAATGAAGAAAAGAAATAAAAATGAAGTTAAGATAAGAAGTAATCTGGAATCAGAAAGCACTACGCTAAGTAATTACTAGTCTGTTTATGTGTCCCTGTATATTTTGCTAAACATGCATGCATTATTTGTTTAATAGAAAATATATACAGGGTAAAGAAGTGCCTTCCAGGGGAAACGTTTAAATTAGGTAATTCTAATTTTAACTGCATAGTCAAATGATTGAAATGCAATTTTTTAAAAACCCTTTGTAGTCAAATACCAGGCAGCAATGAGCTCTCCAGCATGAGTAACAGTTGACTTCATGTTGTCCCCTCTAGATAGATTTTTCATCTATCTAATTCTGCTGGTGCTTGGGCATGAGTACTTCCAGAGTTGGAACTGGTGGTCTGTGCCACCTTCCTGGACTCTTAGAATCCACTGACCCCTCTCCTTCAGTATTGTACTTCAGTATATTGTAGAATGTTTCTTTTGTTGAAGTTTTCCAAAAGAATGTTGCCGGGATGGTTATAGAACCAACTCCTCAGAATCCAAGCAAAGCTTTGAACAGGATAGTTCCTTTTGGCATGAAAGCATTAGTTTTTTTCTAAATGGCAGGAGTGGAAATCTATGACCCTTTAGACCCTAACTTGAAGGTGCATATTTGCTAAATACACAGGGATGATTCTTCAAATTCTGTTTGTTTAATGCCTATTCCAGCTGAATGAGTACGATTAGTGCTAAAAATACAGTAGCAAGTGAACAGGATAGCTAATTCAAAGTGCAGTAATAGCAGGGTGCTTTTATTCCCTTTTCTCCTTTTCTACTGTCAACCTTTAGTTATTATAATGATGTTAGAGATACAGATTATAAAGTAGCTTTATTCTGGTTCCCCACTACTACTACTTAGAAAATCACATCGAATGTTTGTCTTTTCCTTTTCTATGTGTTTTGTTTTAGCTGACCAGAAGAGTCAGATGGTCGGTGTAATGTTGTTACCCTCACTTGGATGGGATAAGTACATATATCAAAATAATACCCAGTGGTAGTCAACTAACAGTTTTCTACCCAATCGAGAATGCCAAGGATATCATCTCACACACTTCTTCCTGAGATGAAGGCAACTTAAAACTTTCTCTGAGAGTTGTCAGGTCTTTAAGCTTTTAGAGAGAGTGACTTAGATGACATTTCTTGAAGGGTCCATTTTCTGGTGCTTTAGGGCCTGTTGTCACAGTGTTAAATTTGTGCTTTTTATATTTAATTATTTCTATGTCTTGCAAACAGAAGGAAATTGTTTGCATTTATAGGAGGCAGTTTTTACATTTACTTTTCTCCATTTGTTGCTTTTACAATTTCTTGCCACAGATAAACTAATAATAACATTAATGTTAATTTTGCATTGTGAATTACTCAAAGAACAGGCAGATGGCTGAGGTAAAAATGATACGAATGGATATTTTTATTCAAGCCCATGGATTCTTTTATTAGAGAACCTGAAAGATCCTTGGGATCCAAAAGAGAGAAAGATCTGTTAGCCCCCTAAGGGAAAGAAAGCAATTTGGAATCTAATTATATGACTCAAGCTGAATGGATTTAAGGTTAATATGTTGATGCTAGTAGACAGTCGCATCCATTGATTTTTTTTGTTTTCTCCCTTAGAGCATCTTTGGGTTTAGGGTGTCTCTTCCCCAGGTGGTTGGGAAGATGGGGGTAAATAGGCCTCTTTGTATTTCTGGGACTGGCAGCTATAGGGAAGATTGCATTAATCAGTAGGGCTGATTGATGCTAGGGGCAGGCAGAGCAGGGAAGGAGATGACAGGAACAAGATTCCAGGAATGCGCCTTTGCGAAGGGAAAAGATCAGATAGGTAGGAAGCATATTACTTCTGAAGTTGACCACCACCATGAGACTTAACTAGCATCATAAATGCATGCAGTGTTTTTAAGGGGGATGTAGATGCCCAACTCCAGGCCTTATTTTAATTGTAATCTATTTTAGTGACTCCAGTTTCAGACCCTATATTTAAATGTCATAGAGGTTTAGTGTATGCCTCTGTTTATGAGCCAGTGTTTTAATATACTGCATCCGGTTTTTAAAAATAATACAGGGATCGTATGGCTATTCCTCCTCCTATCTCTTTCAAAATAAATTTTCCTAAGATTTGCTGTTCTCAGAATAGGGAGATGTAGATTAAAGTGTTTGTTGGAAGGCTGTTTGTGTTTTATTACATGATGTGTTCCCTGTAGGTTGTGTTAGTATATGACTGAGATCCAATCTGAGGATTTAAACCACTGAGCATTTTCCAGGGAATTTTTGGCTTTATTTTATTCATGCTAACTTTAAGTTCATGATCCCTTTCCTTGAAGTGTTGGTGTCCAGAGGAGTATTTCTTTTGGTGAAGTTTTAAATCTGTATTGACACCTGTAGTTTTGTCAGTCCTGAAAGTGGAATTCAAAGTACCCTTAAGTATAGGGGCTTTCCAAACTCGTTTTACAGATTTGCCCATGTATTGAGGTTTAAAGTTAATATTATGCTTTAGATTTGGCTAATCGTTTAGGGTTTCATTTCTTCTAGACAAGCCAGGTTCCTTTGCTTATATTTTCCCAACAAGTTAAACGGCCAATATAACTAGAAGACTTTAACTTCCTTAAGAAAATATCCCTGACAAGAAAGAAGGTGGAGGCATTGTTCAGCTGTTAGCCCAACAAAGTGTCAGTATAGAAGGTGAAGTCTTTACATTCTGGTATTTCCCTTATTCCTGGTCTAAAGTGATTGCTCACAAAATACATCTACATAGCCTGTTAGTTTTGGAGGCTAAGTGAAAGAAAACTCTTGTGATTTCATAAATATTGTATTTTTGATCCTTGATCTGTAAATCATTTTTCCTAAGCTGAGAGTGCTGTCTCTTCTCTCTTAGTGGACAGGCTGGTGAAGCATCTCAGCTTGGAATAAGGCTTTTCTGTTAAATAAATCAAGAGGTTTAAAGAGGATCTTTTCTTCCTACCCATTCTTTCTTTATACTCAGAGTCCTAGGCTGACTTATTTCTGTTAATTGTAATTATTTTATTGGTAATCTTATAACTGTTACTCTGAGGCACCCATATTCTGCTCTCACTTCCTGAGCAAATTGTTTTATTTGGTTTCCATTAAAAGTTATATAATTCCATGAAGTAATCTTGCTAGCATTGAGATAAACAAAAGCAGTTAGTAGCTTTTGGGTTCCCCATTTTATCTTATCTACTGGATTAGTATTTGCCCTTGGTAAAAATGGCAGAAACTACACCCTCATTTTTGAGAACTTCTTTGTCTAAATGTCTCACTGTTCAGAATATTTGGTAGAGAAATCCAAGAGATTGTTAATTGGGGTCCCCATAGCAGCTGTGCATCTTTGAAACATTTCTTGGTGTTAAAGGCAGCTGTTAAAAAAAAAAAGGCAGCTGTTCTCAATAATAAAGAGGGTACCATCTTTTAATCTCTTTACAGTCACTCATGGGGGATGGGTAGAGGGAAAAGGCCATCACATTTCACGTCACCTCACCATGTTTTATAATGGCTTTGAGGTCATTTGAGTTGTTCGAGGCCAAAAGACCTGAACTTAGTTTACTGGGTGAGTTAGTCTTTCCTTCCCTGTTGTCTCTTCTATGCTGTATATTTTTCTCCTGAGCATCATAGGAGGATCTTCGAAATTTTCTTTATGCTGTAAACCACAGAACTATATTCTAATATGTTTTGGGCTGCAATTTAAAGTAATCCCGTATCTTTTATCCTTTCGAGAATGGCCAGAATACTCTGAAGATCTAGCACAAATGGAGATCTCTTGTGATAACTTACCTGGAAGCTTCAACTTCGATTCATATACCATACAGTGACTTATTGTAATATTGCTTCCTTTTGAATCTTGCCATTTCTGCTCTACTGGGTAGGAAGACTCACCAGACTTTAGGCCTTTTATTTTGCCTGAGTTGGATAGCCTAAAATAACAGTTGTCTTACTCGGTATCTTAGCTAACTATCAGAGTAAGTTCTGTTCCTCTCTCCAGTTCATCCAGTGTTTTGGTGCCTTCGCAGAACTTTTCCCTGGTTCTATTATTTATGTCTGCCTTTTCTGCTGATTAATTGACCATATGTCTTTGGCTAATTAATGAACTAGTTAATCCTGTTTAGCCATTCCTTTGTTGTTTTCTTTAGAGATCTTTTTTTGTGCCACTTTCTTGCCAGCTAGCCCAGTTTTGATTGGGAAAGCTGTGGGTACGTATTATTTATATTTACCTAGTCTTCGGTTTTTGCATACAGTTCCTGAACTACTCCTAGTTTACCCTGGCTCGTCTCCATTTAGCTGAGGAAGCTGTGGATCTGTGGCACCCTCTCTACTCTTAACTTCTGCACAGTTCACTGCCTTTCTGCTGTAGCTCCATCTGGTTGCTTTGAGTTTTGGCCTCCCACCATGGTTAGATGGAATAGGGTTTTACAGGGTTACAGGGTTTAGTGTCCTTCAAGTTGGTCCTGGCTTTCCACTAGGTTTCTACTTTTCCCTAGGACTTGAAACTGAGATCATTGTGCTTGTCTGTTTTCCCACTCAAAAACAAATAAAACTTCTGAAAAGTTGAGGTCTTATTTTTAAAAATAAAGCATTTTAAAAGTAAGTTTTTCATAAATTTTGTAGGGTTTTGTTTTATTGACTGCAACTTAATTGAAAATAGGTATAAAGTATAGGTGTCATAGTTAATAAGGTTCTTTCTCACCCTAGTGAGTAATATTCCCGAAACACAATCCTTGGACAGTTCCCTTAACTGTTTGACTTTGGCACCCCTTTCTGAAGGGAGTGGGGTCAGGTAACTCTTATCCCTGCTCCAAAAGGTGGAAGAAAGACAAGTTAATTGACTTATCTCAGCTGGAGCTGTGAAACAATTATACCAGGTATACTCAGTTCCTGCCCTTACGTATGTTTTCTTATCTTGGAAGGGGATTGCTCTCCCTCACCATTTATCTTACAGCAGCTTATTTGTTTTTAAAGTTGCTCAGAAAGTATAAAAATTAAACTTTTGACATCTACATGTAGGAATCCCGTTCTGCTTCCAGAAGTGGAAGTGCTCACGGATCGGGGAAATCTGCAAGGCATACCCCTGCAAGGTCTCGCTCCAAGGAAGATTCCAGGCGTTCCAGATCAAAGTCCAGGTCCAGATCTGAATCTAGGTAAGAAAGACTGTCTTGAGATTTTCTTGTTACTCTTAGAAATTGGTGTGTGCTTTGTAAACCAGGAAGGTAGAGAGGGCTAGATCTTTTGTTGGTCTATTTAATATTGATACTAGAAATAAAATTAAGTTCTGGGAGACAGAAGACTATAATTGGTTAAGAGCCTGGGCACTTTAGTCAGGGTTCAAATCTTACCTCTATTGTTGCTGTTTTGGGTAGATTGTACTTAACCTTTTCACCTTTAGTTTCCTTATCTATAAAAGGCAAGTTAGTAATAGTACCAGTTCTTCAGAGTTGTTGTGAGGATTCACTATGAGTGTAAGTAAACTGCTTCGTAGTATGGCACATATACTGCAGAACATTGGCTTTCAGTAATTGCAATTCTTGATAAATATATATGTACACACATGGTGCTTTTCTTTTTTTTAAATGTTGGTGAGGAGTAGGTGATACATCCTGGTTTGCCTAGGACAGTCCCAGTTTATGCCTGTTGTCAGGCATAATTAACAGCACCCCTTTTCTCAAACATGTCCTTGTTTAGATGACGACTTACGGTCATTGTAGTCAAGAGCCACTCACTGATTTTTTAATTTTTTTAATTTTTAACTGCTGGGGGAACTACCTGTGATAGTGATTTTGTTATGTTAAGCAAATGGTGGGCATAATGGGAGATGTAGAAAAATAGAGGGTGGTCTTCTGAGGAGAAAGATGGGCACAAACCAAGCTAGTAAAGTGCTGCATGCTTTGCTTTTTAAAAAGATAAGTTGGTTAATTTTAATTTCCCTTTATCTTAATTTGAACAAATGTTGGAGAAGAGCTTGTGGTTTTGGAACACTTCAATAGCAAAGTTGAAATGATTATAGATTAAAATTAGGAAAGGTATTGATTCCACCCACTTACTTGGTGAGCATGTTAGCGTGTGATTGGATTATGTTCCTTTTGGGATTTCACTCTAGAGTAATAAAATTAAAGAATTGAAGACCATATTTGTTATTTAGTCATAACCTTAAAGCCTTTGTTTTGCAGGTCTAGGTCCAGAAGAAGCTCTCGAAGGCATTATACCAGGTCACGGTCTCGTTCCCGCTCCCATAGACGATCCCGGAGCAGGTCTTACAGTCGAGATTATCGCAGGCGGCACAGCCATAGTCATTCTCCCATGTCTACTCGCAGGCGTCATGTTGGGAATCGGGTAAGGCGAAAACCAGTTTTTAAAGCAGGGGATTTTAAGTTAGGACTGATAATGACAATGGAGCTTTAGCAGGGAATACATAACTGAAATTTTTAGAGGCTTTTTAGTGTTTTGAGATGTCTCTTTTTTAAAGTTAATTCTCCCATGATGGTCCACATTTGGACTATCAGACATTCAAGCATAATATGGATGTACCATTTTAACTAAGTCCATCAAGAAAAGCACTCCACTTGCATTACTTTTATAGTATTAGTACAACTTACAGTTTCACACTAATATTACTCAATGTTTTCTGGGTTTCATAAACTTATGAGATGCTCTCTTAACTTTCTCATTTAATTTTAAGCTAATTTGGGGGGTAGGTTTTTCTTAAGTAGTTCCAAATGAGGTGGTATTTAATGTATTATGTGATTTCATTGTATAATCCAAGTGGTTTTGTTGGGGCAGGGGTTTATGTTTTTAGGGTAGAAGGGAATTTCCCTAATAAATTGTTAGTGTGAGAAATAAGTGGAACCTTGAGGTAAGTTCATTATGGTGTTGGGAATGTCAGCCACATGTAGTTCATTCTTTTTCTTGTAATGAATGCAAGCTGCTTTTAATACCTGTTAAAATGGTTGGATGTACATCCCTTTGGACTTCATTTGTATGCATATATGAATACTTAGTATGTTTTGTTTCTGTGAAAATAAAATCAAACTATACATGCTGTTACATCTTTCTGGCAATTCAGAGATTCTGTTGTGTGGATGGTATGCCTTAATTCAACCTTTAAAATTTTTTTTTCTAGCTGATAGAGCCAATGTGGGATACTGATTATCCTTGTGTGTGCCTTTTGTGAATATGTGGACTTTTTCTTTAGAATAAATTCATAAGGAGGTGAATTCCTCATCCAAATTGCCTTCTAATCTTCAAAAATAGATGGCAGGTTTGCTTTTCACCATTGTGAATCCCTGTTTCCCCTACTTAATTCTAAAGTTGAAATTACTCATTTTGTGGTGTTTACTGCCCATTTTCAAAAATGCTTATAGTGCTTGCTGTAGTGTTTTGTAATTTCTAAATGGTGTTTGGTACTTTTAAATGTACTATTAAAGTTATAAAGTTAGTGACATTTTTGGCTAGTGTGTGGTTCCCTTTTATTTAAACTTTGATTTGTGGTAAGTTTTCAGAGTTTGAAGTCTATTTTTCTATTTCTAGGCAAATCCTGATCCCAACTGTTGTCTTGGAGTATTTGGGTTGAGCTTGTACACCACAGAAAGAGATTTAAGAGAAGTGTTCTCTAAATATGGTCCCATTGCGGATGTGTCTATTGTATATGACCAGCAGTCTAGGCGTTCAAGAGGATTTGCCTTTGTATATTTTGAAAATGTAGATGATGCCAAGGAAGTAAGTAAAAGTTTATCTATACCTTTGTAAAACACCAGTTTTATTGTTAACTCGAAGTACTAATGACTAAGTACTTGGATAAGGACAGTTTTGCTTTTATGATGTAAATAGGATAGACACCTGTAGTTTGAGTTGAAGGAATAAATTCTTCCAGGAACAAATACTGAAATCAGCAGTACTTTGAACTTTTTTTCAACCATTTATTATGGATAATTTCAAATACATGCAGAACAACAGAAAATTTTGTATGACTTGGGGCAATTGGTTCTACCACCCTGCTTCAGTAGTTACAACTGTGGTCAGCTGTGTTCCAATTGAGTCTTTTCCATCGCATTTGGAAGTTCTAACATAATCACTTGTGGTTTCAGTGTATGTGTTTATATATAGTTTATCTATAATATACTGTTAAGTATGTATATTGTTTCAGTGTTTATAAACACCTAAGTTTTATGAAAATGGTATTCTCTAATTTAGGGTTTCTAATCCTCGTTTACATTAAGCTATTTTCTACAATAGAAAATAATCAGAAGCTACAAAGCTATGAGTTAGGAGGGAAAAGAAACTGCTTTTGAGTGTGTATTGGCAAATGAAGGATTTCATGTATGTATTTTTAATTTGACTTGAGGCAGGATATGGAAAGAGTAAAAAGTTAGTATATGAAGTGGATCCCATTTAAGAAATTCAGGCTTCAGGTGCATAAGGATGGTAGCTGAAGTCATCACCAAGGAAGTGTAAGAAAAAGCTCTGATAAACACTTAATGCCAAGCCCTCTGATGGTCCAGATTGCCTAATTGAATTTTGCTACGGCACCACAGTTAGTATAAATTTTATGTGAATCCAGAGTGTCAGAAACTGTTGGAGCCATAAACAGTAGCTAGAACATTCAAATTAGAAGATAGCACAACATTGGAATTAGAAATTTAAATTCTATCTAGGTGAAAGGATGTTTCTTCAAATAAATTGTGAACAAACTCCAGTGTGTTTAGAATTACATATTTAAGTGCATGCTGTTTCAGTTAGTATATATTCTGGATAAAGGAACTACATATACTTCAGGCTTTTCTTCATCTTTTCACCTTAGCTTTTGGTTTCCAGAGCAAGGCTGCGCAAACTTTTCAAGGATTAAATAGTAAATATGTTAGGCTTTTTGAGACATAGGATCTCAGTCACAACTATTGAAATCCAGCATCGTAACCCAAAAGCAGTCGTTTGCAAAAGAATGAGTGGGGCAGTGTTTCGGTGAAACATTTACAGGCATTGAAGTTTGAATTTTTTGTAATTATTTGTCATAAAATACTGGGTTTTTTTTTTCCCTAGCCATTTAAATTCTTAGCTTATGGGTCACAGACAGGCAACTGCCCAGATTTGGCCCACAGGTTATAATTTGCCAACTATGCACTGCTTTAGAGCTGAAAACACTGTCAAATTTGAGGTTAGGCACAATAATTGCTTTGTTTTTATGACTAGTTTTTACAAATGAATAATACTTAGTGAAGGGAACAACCCATTTATAAGTTGTATACCTTATGATCTTGCCCACGTTAAAGTAACTTAATGCTACACCTGACTGAAAGGTCCAGTTGGACCTTATTTATAGCAATAGGATAATTAGTGGCTTTGTCCAGGGTAACAGTTTATTTATCTTTTAAAGGCTAAAGAACGTGCCAACGGAATGGAGCTCGATGGTCGTAGGATCAGAGTTGATTTCTCTATAACGAAAAGACCACATACCCCAACACCAGGAATTTACATGGGAAGACCTACATAGTAAGTTTATTTTCGAGGTAAAAATGTGATTGACAATTCAGTTCACTTCCTCCAAGAAATATTTGTATGTGGAGGGAGTCTTTGGCACTTATCTAATCCTGCCACAGTGTAAATCATTTTTCCTGTTTTTGAAACTGGCTAAAAATTACTTCAGTGGAATATATGCAAAAATGTATGAAGTGAAAACGTTCTGTTTGTATCAAAAATTTTGCTTGACACCTTTAAATTACATCCTACTTTCTCATAAAGAAATGCCATAAATTTGGCTTTACTGGGTGACTAAGTGTTCTAATTAGGGCATTTTTCCCATAACAGAAACTTAACCATTATGAGTAATAACAAGTTTATATAAATCTTCAAGTGTATTTTTTAGATTTTTGTTTTTTGTGGGGGGGGGGGTGTTGTTTGTTTTGTTTTTTTAAGCAGAATGGAGAACATGGCTTTCAGATAATTGCATTGGATCATAAAAGAATACTTTTTCCTTTGTCATGACACTCACCAAGTGTGTACATTATTGACAGAAAACTCTAAATTGAGTTCATTTTTAAACTTAAATAAAATGCACTTACGTGTGGTAGAGAATTTTAATTACGTGCTATGATTGCTGTGTTCTTAAGCAGAACATTTTCCCACTCCTAAAACAGCATTCTCTGTATGATTTCATTTTCCTTTCCTCTTCAAAATATGTGGGATTAGCAAATTGATTGGCTTTTAGTAGAAAGTAAGTTAGTAGGATCTGTGTGCCTCCTTAATCTAAAATTTTTAAAATACATATAGTTATGTACTTTATAACAAGAGAAACAGCAGTATTTGTTCAATATTGGTGAGAATTGTAACAGAAATGACATTTTCCAATTGATGTATCAGAAGAGGTCTACTAGTAAATACCATTAGTTTTGTTGAGAAAATAAGAAAGTTACACTTAAAGAAGTTGCCCAGTCATGTCCATAGAGCTTGGCTGCAGGTTACATGTTACCCCGAGACCCACAGGAACCATGCTACATGGTGTTGAGCTGCTGCTAAATATGTGAACCAGTTTTCAATAGCAAAAGGCATGCCCAGGAAGATAGAGAATGCCATTTGATATTTTTAAAAGATTGATTATTATCATCCATAGTGGCAGTTCACGCCGTCGGGATTATTACGACAGAGCATATGATCGAGGCTATGATGATCGGGACTACTATAGCAGATCATACAGGTAAGTTATGATGTAGAAGGGTCAACCCTTCTGAATCTCAGTTGCAACATAATTTAAAGCTACACTATATTTACATGTTAGCCTTATAAGAAATACAGAGCTGGAGTTTAAAGCAGATTTTAAAGTTCTATGTCCTTTTAATTAATTTTGTATGTGTACTTAGTTTTCAGTTCAAAAATTATTCTAGAATATAAATAGGGGAACTTAAGTAATAACTTGGGATATGTTAATAAAAAGGTAACACATTTTAAACATTGAATGTAGGCCAACTGAATTCTCTGGTTTAAAGTGACAGTGGAAACAAAATTATAGCTTATCTCAGTCTGTTTTTAAAAGTAGGTTTCATAAGCCATATTGGAAAGTCAGCCCTTTATAAAAGCAAATTTCTCTAATGTGTCATCCACTGGAGGGCAGGGAAAACTGATAGTTTTTGAAAGATTCCAGAGAATTAATTCATTCAAAGACATTAATTTAGTACAATAATGGTAAGCAGGTTTTTTATTGCCAAAAGTTGATATTTAGGGGTTTTGGTAGGGAGGTGCCCATTGTACTTGAAAAATAAAGATAATCTTTGGGAATGCTTCCAGAGATGAAAATGAAGTAAAAGTCTTTTAGCATTGGTGGGCAATTTAAACCCTGCCTCTTTGTTAAAAGGTAAACTTATGTAATTATTAAGTATTGACCACAACAATTATCCTTGATACCTTAGCGTGGTGTTGAGGTGTGGATGTCTTTTCCATGTTATTTGATAATGTTTAAGAAGTTTGACAGTTGTCAGTGTATCATTATCTGGAAGTGAGTCCTTAAGTGTGTTCTCAACATTAGCATTTTATCACCCTCAGAAATCCCTTTTTTTCTTTAAAGCATCATTGTATTGAGTGAAACCTAAGGGGTTAATTTGTGGAGGCTGAGAAAATTAAGCTCTTACGCTGATTTTTAAATATAATTCATTCAAGAGCATTTAGTTAAAAATGTTCTGTGTTCTAATGATACTCATTTTAGCCACCAGAGAGAGCTCTATGCCAGTTTCTGAAAAGAGCAGCAAAAATGGCTCTTGATCACTTTACCCACAAGAAAGTAGGTATTACTCATGCTTTGTGGGAGTTCTTATTTTACAGAATAAATGATATAATTCTTTCAAAAACTGAATACATTACCTTTCTTTCTTCACAGAGGAGGAGGTGGAGGAGGAGGAGGATGGAGAGCTGCTCAAGACAGGGATCAGATTTATAGGTATGCCAGGAGAGGATTTAACTTCGGGACAACAGTAGAAAGCCTCACATAAAGATGTTTACCTACTTAATATTTTGGTAGTTAAATTATAAGTGGATTCACATAAAATTGGAATTCTTAAAGTTCATAAGAATATTACTGAAGCTAAATAACTGTAAAGGCTTTGTGTTTACAAAAATTAATTTTGCTTATAATAGGTAATTACTGTGGTGTCTTTTTATACCTTGAGATACAGTAAGGTAAAATTAAAGTGGTTGATAAGAACTTATATGTTCTTACACTTTTTCTCAGTTTGCTTTTATAAGCGTCTCAGAATAAGCATGTGAACATTCAAGCCAGTCTTTCTCACATAAAACTAAACCTACTTGAAGCACTAGTGAAATCTGGTTTGGATGTTAGTTCATGAGGTGTGGTTGAAATTAATTAATGGTAGGGGCATTTTCTTTTTCTTTAACACCATACTTCACAAAATTTAAAAGGAAAGCAGAGAGTGCTTATTTGGTACTTTGGCCTTATAATGTGCTTCACTCTCGTAAGACTCAGACCTAGAAACCCCATGAGTAATGTAAGATTTTTGAAGGTTCATGAAAGTTTTTTTGGGAACTTATAAAGGGGAGTGTATAATCATGTCATTTAGTCTAATTGTGATCTGTGGAGACTTAGACAATCTTGACATTTGTTTACAGAAGGCGGTCACCTTCTCCTTACTACAGTCGGGGAGGATACAGATCACGTTCCAGATCTCGATCGTATTCACCTCGTAAGCTTTTATCTTTTTTTTTTTTTTTTAATAGTATGGCATGCTCTGACTTGCTAAAATACACCCAGGCAACTAACTTCCTTTTGCAGATAATGGGTTAATTCATGTAGTTTTATGTTACATTCACACACACTCCAAATGTTTTTGGGTTCAAGAACGTTTACAAAACAACTCTTAGAATCCTATTTTTGCTCTTAATTAAAGAAGTAAATGTACAGGCTATTAAATTTTAGGCAACTTCAAAAAATGAGTTGCTTAAAACCTTAGCTCTCAAACTCTGAGTTATACTTCCCAGCTATTTCTATTATTTAACATTGGGTATCTTGTTTCTAGTGTAACATTTGTGTAGAAAGAGGTCTTCCTCTGTTTCACAGGAGGGAATCTAGTACATAGGAATTTCCTATTGGCAAAATGGTCTAAAATTCTCAACATTAAAGTATAGCTGATAACCAATTCCCTTAGTATTAAAGCCTGATTGTTTATTTTCTTCCTAGGTCGCTATTAAAGCATGAAGTTGAAGACTTTCTGAAACCTGCCCTAGAGCTGGGATATTGTTTGTGGACAATATTTTTTATTGTCTCGTTTAAAAAGTGAACAGTGCCTAGTGAAGTTAGGTGACTTTTACACCTTTTATGATGACTACTTTTGGTGGAGTTGAAATGCTGTTTTCATTCTGCATTTGTGTAGTTCGGTGCTTTGTTCAAAGTTAAGTGTTTTCAGGAAAGTATGTTTTGCATGTATTTTTTTACAGTCTAAATTTTGACTGCTGAGAAGTTTCTATTGTACAAAACTTCATTTAAAGGGTTTTTCTACTGAATCCAGGGTATTCTGAAGATCGAAGCCTGTGTGTAAAATGCTACCAAATGGCAAAAAGCAACAATAAACAGTTTGATTTTTACTTTTCTTTCTAACATATCAATGCTTAGCAGAACTGTTCAGATTACATTGTCAATAGTAAATTTAAAGACAAAATGCCAGTTTTCCTCCAGTTCATGAAACGTACCATACTTAATACCTGCAATTAAGTGTTAAAATTATGCTCTGTAACTCTATACAGCTAGTATTAGAACTAAAAATCTTTCAATACAGCAAATGCTTAATGCTTATATAAATGTGGATTTGTCAGCCTTTATGTAATCTGTAATATATATAGCAGGGAATAAGAAGAGTTACACAATGTATGCCTTAAAAAGGCTATTTCTTAAAGTTGTTACAAGGGGATGATGGTATTTCAACTAGTTATCAGCAAGTGACAATACATTCCACCACAAATGTACTCTTGTTCTTCTAGCTTTTAGATTATATGAAAAAACTGGGTGCTTCAAAGTACGGGATAAGAGAAGGGAACACTACACCTGTGTCATGGATGAACTGAAGACTTTGCCTGTTCATTTTTTAAATATTATTTTCAGGTCCTTTGCTTACCAAAGGAAGCCCAATTTCACTCAAATGTTTTGAGAATTGTGTTTAAATAAATGAAAATGAAAAAAATTGGTGGTGCAACTCAGTTTACCAAGAAGTATTTTTGTTCTAACCTTGTTACTTGTAGTTAAAGTCTTTCCATAGTTTAGTCCCTAATGCAATGTGTTGCTAAAGAGATAAATTTGCATATTCCTGGAAAATACATAGAGAGTGGGTAACTAGATAATAAAGTAATCATCTCCATTTGGGGATGAAGTTAAATAACTTTGACCTCTATACATACCTTGAGGGTACCTGAGATACATGTTTTTAGTATTAGTTCTTTTTCATTCAGGTAATTTTCATGACCAGTTCTATGGATGTTGCTATAGTCGGGTAATTTTGTTAGCCTGCTGACCTTTATAGCATTTAAATGTCATTTAGTATGCCCCAGGTACTTTGTAAAGCAGTTTATATACAATCTTCAGCAATCAAATGATGTAGAGTAACTTCCTTAGGTCAAAAAGCTATTTAAGTGGCAATGCTGGGATCTGAACCTAGGCAGTCTCAGTCTACTTTGAATCATGATGTCATTCTGCTTCTAATCTGGGTAGCCAAATGATTGAAAATATTGTTAATGGAGCATAGGCAGTATTTGCAGATCTTAATTTGTAAAATTACTGGGCAGGGCACTTTAAATGTCTGCCAACTTTTGGTAACTCGGTATACATACTGTACCCCTATGTGTTTGTTTCCAGTAAGCATGTGGAATTTAAATGCTATATGCCGGATGGATTATTTCAAATCCTTCTCAACCAGTAATAAGTGGCTACCTCAAATATTTGGGTAAGTTGAGTTTTATAATGAGGTCCAGAAGGAGTTGTGTTACAGAGGGATAGATTAAAGGCTGAGAAGTCTGGTCTTACAATAATGGTATATGTGAAGGAACATGATATGCTTATAGCTGTCTTATTAAGGAAGAGTTCTATTAATTTTCATATCCCTCAATCAAAGCATTAAAGATAGTGACCTTTACCTTTACACCCAGAATACAAGGGTATACAATGAATGCGAATTTACTAGGGAATTGATGTGGTTGGGTGAGGATGCTTAAATATTCTCAACAGTGCCATAATTCATAGCTACAATAGTGTTCTCCCTTATCCACGGTTTAAAAATAATTAAATGGAAAATTCCAGAAAGCACATAATTGAGTGGTGTGATGAAATCTTGGGCCATCCTTGAGCCCTGTATAAAAGAGTATCCCTTTGCCCAATATATCCAAGCTGTATACACTACTTGCCCCGTTCGTCACTTGGTGGGCATCTCAATTATCAGATCAGCTGTCTGTCTCTTTATATGTACAGTTCAGTACTATTCTCAGTTTTAGGGGAGTTCCCTGGGGGGTCTTAAAACATATCCCCTACAGATAAGGGGGACTACTGTTTTAACTACCTGACCTGCAGTTTACAGTTCTGGAACAGCATCCTTCCTTGAGGAAACTGCATCTGACAGTCAGTACCCCTACCCTGTTTCCTCTCCTCCCTAACCAACACCCAACCTGAAGTTTGTCCTGGGAATTTTTATTGAATAGAGACTTGGACAAAAAGGTTGGAAGTAAAATAACAGTAATGGTGTGTGAGTTCTAGCTATTGATAATCCCTGACATAACCCTGGGTACCTGTCTTAAAACCAAACTTTTAGCTCCTGCATTCTGTAGCCACCCATTATCCTGCCAAAAAGAGGTTTCTTTTTTAAAGCTAGTTTTGAGTTGAATGTTCTGGCTTTTAGATCTGAAAGAATTTTGACTAATTCAGAAACTGCTATCGAGAGTGTTACAGGCAAAAGACCTTGAAGAAAATTTGGAATTTTACCAGTTTGAGATAGGCTGAAGAGAAATGAGACACCTTTCGTATTCTGGGATGAAGTATTAAATAGGTAGTAGTCTGGTGTGTTGTGATGGTAGTCACCCGGTTTCTTGAAAGGAGAGCTTTGTTGGGGGGACCCCTGTGTAACTGCTGCCATAGACCAATTTAATTGGACAAAGTATCAGAACCATGGGAAAGGGTAAGTTTAAGTCTTGAAATTCTTGCCTCAAGGCACAGGAACTCAGGGTTTTTATATGTCAGTATTGCTTATAGCTGCAACATTTATTTGCAGGACTGCTGAACTAAAATAATCATACTAGGGTCTTGTGAAAACACATTATTCAGGAAATAAGTAGGGTCCCAACAGTTGGAATATGGCTATTTAGAAAAAGACTTAGAGGCCTTAACCCCCAAGCCCCCTGAAGTGCTCTTTAAGTTGTTCCCTTACATAAGGAATGTATGTCTCAGGACAAAACTAACAGTTCTCAACTTTCATTTCCCATTAACAAGGATTTCACCTCTGCAAGGCCCAAGGGGAGAAATTGTGAATTAGAATAGGGTGTAAAGAAGTTTCACCCAGAGGCAATAGGATTTTATTTACATTATCAACTTTTATAAATTTTATAGGAATGAATTTTGAGGACGGATTAAGCTAGATTATTAGTGCACGCCAGCATTTTGCTTCAATTTGCCACCTGAGATAGTTTTTTATTTCTTGTGATTTGATAGGCTATTTTAAGCCTGTACTTAATGCTAGCTTATACCAGATGACATCAGAATGCTCTTGGGATAAAAAGATTCAAACACTTAAAAGTGTAGGAATGCTGAATTGGTTCAATCTCTCCCACTCATTCTGTCCTTAGCATGTTTCCTAACAGGATCCAAAATGCACTGTTTTCTCCATGAGTAAAACCAGTTGATAAAGTCGAGAATACTGCATTTCAAGAGACCTTTATTGGCCTGGTAAGAGGTGAAACTGAAATGGGATCCCAGGTTAGCAGAGACCCAGTGATGACTGTTAACTTCTAGAAGCTGAAGTAAGCAGGGATAATTATAAGCAGCAGGATAGGTGTGTTAATTAGCATGTGAAATGATTTGACACAGGAATTTCAAGCTATGGTTAAGTAGACAGTAGGTTCACAGAAATAAAAAGTCAACAGACTACAGTCTTTTTAGATTGTATAACCTAAAAGTCTCTGGGCCTTGTGAACATAGGCCTGGCACACAAAGAATCATGCACATGAATCCTTTGAGAGGGCAGAAACCTAAAGACAAGACCGCATGTGATACGATGAACCTTCCTAGCTTTGCCAAGGCATTCTGCAATCATTTACCTATTTAGGTGTTGAAGAAAGGCAAATATATAAACTTAACCCATCTAGAAATACAGTTGACCCGTGAACATCACCGGTTTTAACTGCTTGTGTCCTTTTATATGTGGATTTTCTTCCACTTCTGCCACCCCTGAGACAGCAAGACCAGCCTCTTCCTCAGCTTACTCAATGTGAAGGCAAGGATAAAGACCTTTAAAATGATTCACTTCCACTTAATGAATAGTAAATTTTGATTTTCTTAATCTTTTTTCTAGCTTAACTGTAAGAATACAGTATATAATACATATAACATGAAATGTGTTAATTTAAGGTCAACAGGCTATTTGTAGTTTTGGGGGAGTCAAAAGTTACATGCAGATTTTTTACTCTAGGAGGTCACTGTCGCTAACCCCTGTGGTGTTCAAGGGTCAGCTATTGGATATTGGTTTGCAATTAAATGAAGTATGAGAACCAAGGATGCCATTGTAGATCAAAAGTCAGAATGGGGGCTTAAGGGAACTAGGTGGTGATGAATGGGAGTCTGACACCAGGGAGACTTGGTGGAACCTGATACAACCTGTGGTAGCTTTACTAATTCCTCTCAACAACTAGAAGAATTCTCATAAGCTTGGGATAAAGGCCAAAATGGAAGCTATTAAGACTCCTTCTATTAAAATAGTACATAAAAATCAATATCACATCTTGGATTATAAGGATTAGGAATTACAGCAAAACTTGAAAGATGAAGGCATGATTTCCTGTCCCATTTACTTCTCCAGTTTGGTCAATGCATAAAACTGATGAGTATCTTAAGTGGTGATTTTAAACATGGGTGCTGATTCAAATCAAGTTACCTTGTTGGGACAAATATGGTCTCTGACACTTGGTGTTTGCTTGACAGTCTAAAAATGAGTTACTTTCACATTCTGATAAACAGAATAACGTCAGAGATAATAAGCATTTCTCTGCGATGGATAAGTTTACCATTCATCTTGTTTCAAGAATTTTCAGTTTGCAGAGGTTGGCAAGCTACATCCTATCAAAATCAGGCATGCTTCCTGTTTTTGTTTTTTGGGACACAAGTGTGCCTGTACACGTATATATTGTGTATGTCTGCTTTCACACTACAATGTCAGTGTTGAGTAGTTGTGATAGACCATGTGGCCCACAAAACCAGAAGTACTAATTATCTGACATTTTACAGAAAAATTTGCTTGATCTAGTCCACAGGTATCTGAACCACCAATTCTACCTGAGCCTGGTTTATAGCTGGCTCTCTACTCAGTATGCCAGCACCAGCCAGAATCAGGTAACAGAAGAGAAATCTTCCCAGTGAGAACTAATAGCACTATAGCTCATTGTCCTGGTCTGAAAAGTACCCTGAGAGTTCATGGGTATCTCCTGGACAGTGTCTAATCTCATTATGTGAGTAAAAGCTTGGAGCAGCAGGATAGGAGAATTGGTAACAAGAAAGCAAAGGCAATGAACATGTATCCTCAATACGTGTATCCACTCACCTAGGCTTAAATACTACTATCACAACTGACAGCCTGTCTTGCCAGCAATAATAGCCAACCTCAAGCTCCAATGTGAAATAATACTTTGATGAGAATAACAATACAAGGGTTAGTTAATACATTGTTTCCTTTGTGAAGGAGGCAGTAATTTGTTCTCACTGGAAATAACATTGTGGATCTGGATTTGCTTTCTTTGTTATACCTGTATATGACCTGCACATACCTTAACTACACAACTTGGCTTCTGTTACCAGTCAGCGTTCTCCAGAGAAACAGAACCAATAGGATATGGATACATAATTTTAAAGACATCTGTTTTTATGTAATTGATGTTATCAACTATACATATACTTTAGAGTCATGTTTATATTATGAACATTTTCCTATGCTTTTAAAATTTTAGATTGAGAATTTTTAAAAAATAATATAAATTACCAACTATTTAATTTTTGACTGGTTCTAATTTATTACTAAAAATAATTTTTTTTCTTCACCTAGAAGCTGGTTAGAAAAATAATGTACTTTTTATATGTTAACTTAGGTTCTCCATTTTTAAATCCTAAAATGGAATTAAGATTCTTGAATGCACCAATACGTACCACTAAATTATTTTCCAGAAGGACTCTACTAATTCACCCTTACACCAGAAAATGTATGAAAGCGCCTACCTAAATCCTTAGTCTTACCACAATTAAGTATGGAATCTTTTCAAAGTTGGTAAATAAAAGCACTTTGCTCAAGTTTGAGAAAATTTGGATTATCTGGTGTCAAAGGTCATATGCTTTTAACTGGTTCTGGCTTTAAAGTTTGCTTTTGTTCTTTCAGTGCATCCCAAGACACCTAACACACAGGAGAAGAGCACAACTTTCTTCCATTCCCATGCATTTCTGCTTAACTCTCCACTACAAGATAGGATGATGGAATTAAGCCATATACTTTGGCATTTCATAAGGAAACTAAATTATTGGATTGGAACAAAGGTTTATCTAAAACTCTTAAGTAGTCAGTCAATACAGATGTCATGTTTTAACTTTATGTGCAGTTTAACATTCTGTCATTCATTTATGCACTCAACAATTATGAGCTATGTTACAGAAAGTGTTCAAGGTCCTGGGGATATAGCAATGGACAAACAAAAATTCTATTCCTCATTTTGTCAGAGAGAGGTAAAACATAAAGTATTTCAGATATTGACAAATGCTATGGAGGAAAATAGGACAAAATACTTGTGTGCTAAGTAGGTTACTCACAGAAGGCTGCATTTAATGTGACACTTGAGCAGAGACTGTAAAGCGGAGTTAAGACATGGATACTTAGGGAAAGGATATTCTAGACAGAAGGAATAGGAAGTTCCTTGCCCTGTTCAAGTTTAAGGCACACCAGGGATGCCTGTGAGTGAAGAAGCGAGTAGGAGATAATATCAGGGGACCTGATTATTACAGACAATTGTTAAGGAAAACTTGGCTTTCATGGGGAGATGGGGGAACCGATGGAGGTTCTGAATGAAGAGTGACCCAACCTGATTTATAGAAGGCTCAACTATTGAATGTCAAGCAATGTGTAATGGATACAAGAATAAGCTCTCAATCTAGTGGGAAAGACAGCCACATACAGAGGTGCTTTCATTCTCATAATGGGTAGGATCTAGGAGTCATGGGGTGCTAGGAGACCCCAGAGGAGGGGCCCTGGGCAAGGCATCATCACCTTTGTGAAGCTCCTCAGAATATTCTCCAAGTGTATCTAGTCAGGTACTGCTGCATAGTAACCAACCGTAAAATCTCAGGTGTACAACAATAAGCATTTATTTTGCTCATGAGACTGAGGGGTCAGCTGGGGTGGCCCTGCTGATATGAGCCAGTTGTTCACTCATCTGCAGGACAGTTGTGGGGCTGGCTGATACAGGCTGTAGTGGCAGAGACAGGTCTGCTTCATACTGCACGTGTGTGGGTCTGCTCCGCATGTCTCTGGGCCTCATTGGACAATTGGGCAAGCCACCACATGTTC
This sequence comes from Daubentonia madagascariensis, assembly GCA_023783475.1. NCBI lineage: Eukaryota > Metazoa > Chordata > Mammalia > Primates > Daubentoniidae > Daubentonia > Daubentonia madagascariensis. The sequence continues at coordinate 23,022,190 of JAKFHU010000322.1, read as the reverse complement.
CTCTCATGGTGATGGCAGAAACACAACACTAAGTCCAACCACCCAAATGTATTTCAAGCTTCTGCTTATAGTTGGGGAGATTGCAAAGTTAATGGCAAAGGGCATAGAGGGATCAATAATTCAATGTTCCACACCAAGTGTTATATGCTGGTATTGGACATGTGTCATTTTTTCAGCTGCTCAGTTGCCTGGCATCAAAACCACCTGCCTCTGTTTAGGAAATTCCCCACTGAATGAGTCTTGCTGGGAGGCGGAGCCCACCTAACACCACAAATGCCGAAAATCCCAAGTACTCGTGTACCCAACCTCCTTTGCATCTAGAGCATATGTATGTGACCTAGGCTCAGCCAGTCAAATGTATCCAAACTTTAAATTAGTAACCAATGATCCCAAGAAGTAAAGACTGGAAAATCTGTTTGGGTAGTGTGAATGATAAGGGTGCCACAGAGATGGCAGCAACTGTGGGGTGGAGAGGAGTTGGGGGGCTGCTTCTAGCTCTAGTGGCCAGGCTCCTTGTCTGGTCAGTGGCAGCTGTGAGGTGAGCTGTGTTGTCCAGGGGTTTGGCAGTGTTGGTGACCTCACTGAACTGACTTTGTGATGTGACTTTGGCTCTATCTAAAGAGTCTTAAAACTACCTAATGTTACTCTGAAAAACTTTTTCTGCTCAAACCAGCTGGCATAATTATTGTTTACAACCAGGAATCCTAACTGATACAACATTCCTCCCCTATTGTGATGCCTAATTGGTAGCCATCTCTCTAGTCTTCATTCATGTCCCCTCCAATCCATTCTCCACTAGGAAGTGGAAATGAATATTTTAAAAGGCAGATCAGAACATAAGATCCTTTGCTTTAAAAGCCTTCAATGGCTTCCTCTTCCATTTAGATACAAACCTAAACATTTTTAGTGTCTGCAAGGACCTTCATTGTCTAGCTGCCTGCCAACGCCTCACTCCTCTCTCCAGTCTCATCTTGCGATTTTCTTTTCCTTTGACTACTGGAAGCAGGAGCTTCCTTGGCTTTAGTAACCTAGAGTAGGAGCTTAAGCAAGAAGCCACTTGGGGTGGAAGAGAAGGAGAAAAAGGAGGAGGAGGCAAGATGGAGACAAAACTTGGAACTGGATGCCTCACTAGAATGGGACCCAGGCGTGGTACCATTTCCCTAATCTGTTCCTTATTTTGTTTACGGCACGCTTGACCTTTGTCATTTTGATACAGTTTGTGAAAAAATATTCTTTAAAATGTAGGCAACCTAAATGTTTTTTTCAACTTGATGTCCTGAAGCTATAAAGGCCCTATAATCTCTTTGATTGCTTTATGTCAACTTGATTTATTTTCTCAGTATAATGCATATATTTCTATTAAAGCTAAAAAGTTATCAGATTCATGGGATAAATGCTATATTTCTTCTCTCCTCCACAAAAGATTCTCGTGAATCAATATAAAGAGGATTGTCTTAAAACTGTATTTGTATATTATAATTCTGTGCATTGGTCTGTTAGTTGAATGAAAAAATTGTCAAGTGAAGCAGTGATGGCAATCAAGCCACTGGCATCTTACAACCAACATCCATCTATGTAAAAAGAAAAAAAAGATTTGAGCTTAAGTGATTGCAAGCTTTTCTCCTCAAGTTGTTTATTGTATAATTTATACAAAAAAGGGATTAGTTTTGCCTATTCTAGATCTTCATGTAAACAAAATCATTCTCAGTGTACTCTTTTGTGTCTGGCTTCTTTCACTCAGCATGTTTTTGTGATTTGCTTATATAGTTGTATATATCAGTGGTTCCTTTTTATTGCCAAATAATATTCCATTGTATGAATATGTCATGATGTTTTTGTCCATTCTCCTGTTGAGGAATACCTGGCTGTTTATAGTTTTTAGGTATTATGAATGAAGCTGCTATCAATATTCTTCTACAGGTCTTTTTGTAGACATATGTTTTCATATCTCTTTAATAAATACCTAGGAGTAGAATTGCTGAGTCATAAAGTAGAAGTATGTTTAACTTTTGAAGAAACTTCTAGTTTTCAAAAGTGATTGTACCATTTTATATTCCTACCACCAATGTATGAGAACCCCAGTTGCTTCTTATTCTGCCAATATTTAGTGTTATCAGTCTTTTAAATTTTAGCCATCTGTTGGTTTTGTAGTGGAATCTCTTGATTTTAATTTGCATTTTGCTGATGAGTATTGATGTTGCACATTTTTTTTCATGTGCTTATTGGCCATTAATATATCTTTTTTGAAGTGTCCAGGTCTTTTGCTCATTTTAAAAATTAGTATATTGGACAGGATTTTCCATAGAAACAGAACCAATAGGATATATATTAATATTTCTAGAAAGAGATAGAAAACATATTGGCTCACTCAATTATGCAGGCTGAGGAGTCCCATAATCTGCCTTCTGCAAGCTAGAGACCCAGGAAAACTGTTGGTATAGTTTAAAGGCCTGAGAACCAGGAGCACTGAGTGCAGAAGATTGATGTCCGAGCTCAATCTGTCAGGCAGAGAGCAAATTCGACCTTCCTCCACATTTTTGTTCTATTCAGGCCCTCCATGGGTTTGATGATGCCCACCCACCTTAGGGAGGGCCATCTGCTTTATTCAGTCCACCAATTCAAATGCTAATCTCTTCTGGAAACATTCTCACAGACACACACAAAAATAATGTTTAACCAGATATCTGGGCAACCTGTGGCCCAATCAAGTTGACACATAAAATTAACCATCACAAGTTGGTTGTTTTTCTTTTCATTATTGAGTTATAGGAGTTCTGCATATAACTTCTTTGTCAGATGTATGTATTGCAAATATTTTCTCCTGGTCTTTAGGTTGACTTTTTATTTTCTTATTGTGATGTAAACAGGAGACTTTCAAAATTTTGATAAAATTTGCCAACTTTTAAATTTTATGGTTAGTGCTTTCTGGGTTCTAAGATACCTTTGCCTATCCCAAGGTTGCAAAAATACTCTATGCTTTTTTTTTTATTTAGAAGCACTATCATTTCAGCTTTTATGTTTAGGTCTATGATCCATGTTGAATTTATTTATATGTATGGCATGAGATAGAAGTCAAGATTCTTAGTAGCCACTGCACTCCAGCCTGGTCAACATAGAGAGACCTCCATCTCTAAAAAAAAAAAGAAAAAAAAATCAAGATTCCTTTGTCATCCATATGGATATCCAGTTGGTCCTATATCAGTTATTGAAGAGACTTTCCTTTATCCATTGAATTGCTTTGGACCCCTTGTTAAAGATAATTTGACCATGCAAGCATGGGTTTATTTCTGGACTTTCTATTATATTTCATTGATCTATTTGTCTATTCTTTTGCCCATACCCAGCAACATACTGTTGCTGTTGCAAACACCCTTCATGAGTTATTTCATGGGTTAGAATATCAGACTGAGCTCAAGAATATGGTTACACGGTCTTGCCATTACAGCCATCTCTTGGTGTACTCAGGGTACCCCCACGTGTACCAAAATCCGTGGATACTCAAGTCCTGTAGTCAGCTCTGTGGAACCCTCTTATACAAAAAGGCAGCCCTTTGTATAGGAGGGTTTCACATCCTGCAAATACTGTATTTTCATCCACCTTCGGCTGAAAAAAATTCAAATGTAAGTGGACCCAGTTAAATGTTCAAACATATGTTGTTCAAGAGCTAACTGTAAATACTAAAGCTCAAATGCCTTACACAATTGCAGAATTTCTCATTTTACAAGCTCTTATGGAAATTGGCCACTCAATATTTTGGCCAATGAAACAAAAGTCATAGGAAACATTCTGCTGTGGTATAAGTAGTAAAGCGATGCTTTGAACTCCCAGATAACAGAGAGGTAGTATAAACACAGAGGATTTTTAAATTAAAAAAGTTTTTCTTTGCAGACTGATATCCCTAAAGAGAAAATTAGAAAGGATCTTTCTTCTGAAAAATTACCAGAACAAGTAAGTAACTTACAATGAAATACTTGAAGTGGTAGATGAATATTTTGAAACAAATGAGATATTATGGAAACTCTGTGTAAATTTATATATTGATGATTCAGGGACTACAACAGAGAGGAGTAAAAGCTGTAATGACATCAGAGTTCATTCTGAAAATCCTGAGATTCAAGTATTACATTGTTTGAATCATGGAGAAACTCTTGTATATGAAAGTTTGCCTGTAAACTGTTCTGTATCTTCCTTATAAATTTTGCCTATAAATTTGAATTCAATGTTATGTCATCAAAATCCAAGATACTACAGTCCTGTTTTCAGCTTTATGCAAAGAAAGGGGATAAGAATACCATTCTTTACTGTTTCATACTGAAGTATAAAAATAGAAGTTCTTTCCAAAATAAAAAATGAGTTTTGTCAAACGTTGATGAGCTTGCTTAAAGATTAACTAAAATTTGTGTGGTGTGTGTGTGTGTGTGTGTGTATGAAAGAGAGAGAGAGAGAGAGAGAGAATAGTCTTCACTTCGCAGATTTGTTGAAGCAGTTTTTGAACCCCCTGCAAAAAAAAGTGGCCTGCTTACTGACATTCTTGAGTACTAGAATGAACTAAGTTGAAAATTATAAGGGCATAGAGAAATTATATTAATGCTTACTGACTGGTTATGAATTCAGAGTAAAAACTAAACTATGGCAAAGTGAAGTTATAATGTTTTAATAGGATATTTAGTCAGTGTTGTAATTTGGATCCTAACGAAGAGCAACATTTGTGGACGCCTTAGGAAAAACTTTCGTTATAAGTATTTTAAAATACTTGACATGAAAATATTTAATTGGATTCAAATCCATTTGTGTTATCACAAGAAAAGTCATCATCAGATTTGTAAGTAAATGAAAAGAAGAGCTGTTAGATTCAAAAAGTGACTCCAGTGCCAAGCACAGTGGCTCACATCTGTAATCCCAGCACTTTGGGAGTCTGAGGCAGGAGAATTGTTGAGGCCAAGAGTTCAAGATCAGCCTGGGAAACATAGCTGACGTTGTCTCTACAAAACATTAAAAAAAAACAAAAAACAAAAATTAGGCAGGCATGGTGATGCACACCTGTAGTCTTAGCTACTTGGGAGGCTGAGGTAGGAGGATCACTTGAACCCAGGAGTTTGAAGTTGCAGTGAGCTGTGCTCGCTCCACTGCACTCCAGCCTGGGGGACAGAGCAAAACCCCTTTAAAACCCTCTTTAAAAAAAAAAGTGATTCTATACTTGACATACAAGTTAAATAGATCAAATTATCTGAATTCTGATAAATAGAGAAGTTTCTGTCAATCAGAGAAAATGTGATAAATTTCTTCTGTTGTTTTTTTCTTCCTGCATAGGCAAACAAAGCTTAAAAGAATTTCAAGAAGAGATCGTCTTTAAAAAAAAAATCAAGAATTGCATGTAACTAGTTTAAACATTAAACTTGTTAAGTTAGTGGAGTCAAGCTCAAGTTTCTCACTAAAATTTTTGAAAAGATTTCATTTGGAAGAATTCAAAGAACTTATTTGAATTAAATGTTTAATATCCTTACTAGCAGCTTATATTTTATTTCCCTCAATTATTTCAAGTAAAGAAAATGTAATTTTTTTTTACTAAGCCCATTATAGAGATACCTCAGATCTCCACCAGTGTGCCCCCAGCACATCTACTCTCATTTGCTGTGTGTGCCTTGCTGTGCAAACAGTTGAGAAGCTCTGCCCTCCAGTGAAGTCCATCAGCTGATGAGCTTCCCCTTGCACAGGGGGCTTCCATCCAGAATCTTATTGTCTCTTTCTTAAATATAAACAGATAATCAAGGATCACTAGGCTTTAAAACTTCTAAGAAGAAAGGACCCTAAACAAACAACTGGAAAAGGGAATTAGGAGGTTAAAGAAGAACCAAGAAACACTATGCACGAATAATACTAAGTTGGACTTCATTAAAATTAAAATATTTTTGTTCTGCAAATGATACCCTCAAGAGAGTGAAAAGACAACCCACAAAGTAGGAAAAAATATTTCAAATCATATATCTGATAAGGGACTTAAATAACAAAAATATATATAAAGAACTCTTATAACTCAAAAACATAACTAAAAAAATGGGCAAAAAATCTGAATAGACATTTCTCCAAAGAAGATTTACAAATGGTAAATAGGCACATGAAAAGGTGCTCGACATCACTAGCCTTTAAGGAAATTCAAATCAAAACCACAATTAGCCATCTCTTCACACCCACTAGGATGGCCATAATGAAAAAACAAGCAAAAAAACAGAAAATATCAGCACCATGGCTCACACCTGTAATCCCAGCTCTGGGAGGCCAAGGCAGAAGGATTACTTGAGCTCTGGAGTCAGAGACCGGCCTGAGCAAGAGCAAGACCCCATCTCTACTGAAAAATAGAAAAATTAGCTGGGTGTCGAGATGCGCACCTGTAGTCCCAGCTACTTGGGAGGCTGAGCCAGGAGGATTGCTTGAGCCCAGCAGTTTGAGGTTGCAGTGAGCTATGATGACACTACAGCACTCTACCCAGGGTGATAGAGTGAGACTCTGTCTAAAAAACAAAACAGAAAGGACACAGCAAGAAAAGAAAACTACAGACCAACATCCCTTATGAATATAGATGCAATAATTCTCAATAAAATCCTAGCAAACTGAATTCAAATGTACATCAAAAAAATAATTCATCACAATCAGGTGGGCTTCATCCCTGAGATGCAGGGATGGTTCAACATATGCAAATCTATAAATGTAACTCACCATATAAATAAAAGCAAGAACAAAGACTATATGATCCTTTCAATAGATGCAGAAAAAGACTTTTGACAAAATTCAGCACCCTTTTATGATAAGAACTCTTAATAATATAGGCATAGATGACTCATACCTCAAAATTATTAAAGCCATATATGATAAATCTACAGCCAATATCATACTGAATGGGGAAAAATTGAAAGCATTGAAAGACAACAGAGAGGAATCAGGGGTGTCCAAATGGGGGCAGAAGAGATCAAACTTTCACTCTTCGTGGATGATATGATATTGTATCTAGAAAACCCCAAAGATTCAACCAAGAGACTACTGGAATTGACAAATGAATGCAGCAAAGTCTCAGGATGCAAAATCAATGCACACAAATCAGTAGCCTTCATATACACCAGTAACAGTCAAGCCAAGAAACAAATCAAAGATGCATTACCTTTCACAATAGCACCAAAGAAAATTAAATATTTAGGAACATATCTAACTAAGGAGGTGAGAGACCTATATAGAGAGAACTACAAAACACTGAGAAAAGAAATTGCAGAGGATGTAAACAGATGGAAAACCCTACCATGCTCTTGGATAGGTAGAATCAACATTGTTAAAATGTCTATGCTACCTAAAGTGATTTACAGAATCAATGCAGTCCCTATCAAAATACCAACATCATTTTTTGCAGATCCAGAAAAAGTAATTCTATGCTTCGTGTGGAACCAGAGAAGACCCTGTCCAGCCAAAGCAATCTTAAGCAAAAAGAACAAATTGGGAGGCATCAATCTACCAGACTTCAAACTATACTACAAGGCTGTAGTAACCAAAACAGCATGGTAGTGGCACAAGAACAGGGACATAGACCAATGGAACAGGACTGAGAACCCAAATATGAAACCATCCTCATACTATCATCTGATCTTTGACAAAGTAGACAAAAACATACACTGGGGAAAAGAATCCCTATTCAGTAAATGGTGCTGGGAAAATTGGATGGCCACATGTAGAAGACTGAAACTAGATCCACACCTCTCATCTCTCACAAAAATCAACTCATGATGGATAACAGACTTAAACCTAAGACGTGAAACCATAAAGAATTCTAGAAGAAAACATTGGGAAAACTCTTATAGACATTGGCCTAGGCCAAGAATTTATGAAGAAGACCCCCAAAGCAATCACAGCAACAACAAAAATAAATAGATGGGACCTGATCAAATTAAAAAGCTTCTGCACAGCCAAGGAAACTATCACTACAGCAAACAGACAACCTACAGAATGGGAGAAAATATTTGCATGCTACACATCTGATAAAGGGCTGATAACCAGAATCTATACAGAACTTAGGAAAATCAACAAGAAAAAATCAAACAACCCCATTAAAAAGTGGGCAAAGGACATGAACAGAAACTTTTCAAAAGAAGACAGAATAATAGCCAGCAAACATATAAAGAATCGTTCAACCTCTCTAATCATGAGGGAAATACAAATCAAAACCACAATGAGATATCACTTAACTCCAGTGAGATCAGCTCATATTAAAAAGTCCCAAAACAACAAATGTTGGTGGGGATGCGGACAGATAGGAACACTCATACACTGCTGGTGGGACTGCAAATTAGTACAACCTCCATGGAAAGTAATATGGAGATACCACAAAGAACTAAAAGTAGAACTACCATTTGACCCAGCAATCCCATTACTGGGTATTTACGCAAAGGAAAAGAAGACGTTCTATAATAAAGACATATGCACTTGAATGTTTATAGCAGCACAATTCACAATTGCAAAGATGTGGAAACAACCCAATACATGAGTGGATTAATAAAATGTGGTATATGTATACCATGGAGTATTACTCAGCAATAAAAAACAACAGTGAATTAACACATCTGGTATTATCCTGGGTGGAGCTAGAGCCCATCCTTCGAAGCGAAGCGTCACAAGAATGGAAAAAAAAGCACCACTGCTACTCACCATCAAATTGGTACTAACTGATCAATACTTATATCACACTTGGAAATAATATTCACCAGGGGTTGGGCAGGCGGGAGGGGTGGAGGGGATGGGAAAACTCTCACTGAGTGGGTGTGGGGCGCACAGTTGGGGGGATGTCCATGATTATAGCTCTGACTTGGGCAGTGCATAGGCAATATATATAACCAAAGTGGTGTACCCCCACAATATTCTGAAATAATAAAAAAAGGAAATAATGCAAATGTCTAATATTAGATAAGTGGTTAAATATGTCATATCCATGTATTCTAAGTCTATGCTGTTATTAAAGACCATTTGCATTTCTATAAGTATATGTAATTCTACAGGAATTTTTATGCAAATACACTTTAGCTAACTTATTCCAACCTTTGAAAATGCACATATACAAAAAGAAAATAAAAGACTGATAAGTGATAAGTAAATAAATAAATAAATTACAAAAGAAAACAAAACAAAATATCAAGTATTGGTGAAGATGTGGAGAAATTGGAAGCCTCATATACTGCTGGTGGGAATGTAAAATGGGGCAGCCATTATGGAAAACAGTTTGTCAGTTCCTTAAAAAGTTAAACAGAATTACCATACAACCCAGCAATTCCACTCCTAGGTTTATACCCAAAAGAATTGAAAACACAAAAATTTGTACATGAATGTTCATAGCAGCATTATTCATAATAGCTAAAAAGGAAACAACCCAAATGTTCCTTCAACTGATGAATTGATTAAAAGGTGATATATCCAAATAATGGAATATTATGCAGCAATAAAAAGGAATGAAGTACTGATAAATGCTAACATGGATGAACCTTCAACACACTTTAAGTCAAAGAAGTCAGTCACAAAAGACCAAATATTGTATGATTTAATATATAGGAAATACGCATAATAGTTCTATATACAGAGAAAGTAGATTACTGATTTCCCAGAGCTGACAGTTTGAGGGAAGAATGAGAAGTGACTGAGAGCTGATGTGGAGTTTCCTTTGGGGGTGATAAACATATTCTAAAACTGATTGCGGTGATGTTCACTTAACTTTTAAATATGCTAAAAGCTATTATTGAATTATTCACTTTAAATGGATGGATTTTATCTTAATAAAGCTTATTAAGAACTTCTAGTCATCAAAAGACACCATTAAGAGAGTGAAAAAGCAAGTCACTCTGCACAGAGTTGCCACATCTGAACATTTCTAACCAGAACTTATATAGAAAAAGACAGTCAACCCATGGAAGCCAGCTGCCAAAATTCATCCTGAGTCCTGGTATTTACAACCTTGTTTAGTTAGTCCCCTCTCATATAGAACTAGACTGACTTATGTAACCAATAGCATAACAGAAATGACAAAGTTTCACTTCCAAAGCTAGGTTAGAGAAGATATTGTGGTTTCTGCCCTGCTCTCTCTTAGGTCACTTGCTCTAGGGAAGGCCAGCCATCCCATGAAGAGTCCATGTGGCAAGGAACTGTGGCCTCTTGCCAACATGCTGCACCAAATTGCCAACCATGTGAGTAAGCCATCTTGGAAGTGGATCATTCAACCCTACTGAAGCCTACTGACTATTCCAGCCCCAGTTAACCTCTTGACTGCAACTTCATGAGAGACCCCAAGCAGAACCACCAACCAGCTAAGCCACTTCAGAATTCCTGACCCACAGAAACTGTGAGAACAGATGTTTATTGATGTTTTAAATAAGTATATCTTTTTTTTTTTTAAGACAGGCTCTTGCTCTGTCTCCTGGGCTAGAGCACAGTGGTGTCATTATAGCTCACTGCAACCTCAAACTCCTGGGCTCAAGCGATCCTCCTGTCTCAGCCTCCCAAGTAGCTGGGACTACAGGCATGAGCCACCATACCAGCTAATTTTTCTATTTTTTGTAGAGACTGGGTCTTGCTATGTTGCTCAGGCTGGTCTCAAACTCTTGGCCTCAAGCAATCCTCCCACCTTGGCCTCCCAAAGTGCAGGCATGAGCCACCACATCCAGCCTAAACAAGTATATCTTGAGGTAATTTGTTCCTCAAATAAATACACGACCCAATTTTTTTAAATGGGAAAAATCTTGAACAGACATTTCATGTAAAAAAAAAAAGTATATGCAAATAGCTAGTAAGCTTAGCAAGGAAATTCAAATTAAAGTTAGAATGAAATACTGCTATATATGCACTAGAATGACTAAAATTTAAAAATTGACAATGACAAGTCTTGATGAGGATGTAGAGCAACTAGAACTTTTACACATTGCTGAGAGGAGTACAAATTAGTATAACCACTTTGAGAAACTATTTGACAATATGTATCAAAGCTAAACCTTCATATACCCTATGACCCAGAAATTTCACTCCACAGAAATGAGTGTTTACATCTACAATAAACATGTACAAGAATGTTCATAGTAGCTTTGTTCACAATATATTCATACTGAAAATGACTCAAATGTCCTTCAACAGGAAATAAATAAATAAATAGTGGCATATTTATATAATGAAATAGTATATAGAAATAAAAACAATGAATAACTGCTACATTTGATTACATGGATGAATCTCACAGACATAATGTTAAGTGAAATAAACAAGACACAGAAGAGTACATACTGTATGATTCCATTGATAGGAAGTTCAAGAACAAGCAAAACTAACTGTTGTTGATAGAAATCCAAAGAGTGATTACTTTTAGGGAGTTGTATTGCCTAGGAATGGGCATAAGGGAGCCTTTCATGATACTAGAAATACTCTATATCTTGATCTGTGTGTAGTTATATGGCATATTATATGGGTGTTATCATATGTAAAATTCATTAATTAAAATCTGTATACTTTTCAGTATATAAATATACCTCAATTAAAGAATTAAACTAAAATGGTAGGATTTGTATAAAAGAAGAACAATACAGGGAACAGAAGAAAAGTATTTTTAAAGTATTATTAATAGCATCAGAGTGATAAGATAAAATATTGCATCTATGAGCCAGAAATATTGTGTATAAAACCAGAACAACCAGAGGACAAGATAGGAGAGCTCTTCAAAATTAAAAAGATGATAGATGGAATTTTAGTTCAGTAACAGGTTGAAAGGTAAAGTTGAGGAAAACTTGCAGAAAGTATAATAGAATACAAAAACCAAAGAGATGGAAAATACGGGTGATAAAAAAAAATTAGAAGAGTATTCCAAAGATTGGGAATAACAGAAATTGCAGAAAGAGAGACCAGAGAATATGGAGGGAAGAAAATTATTTAAGATATAGTACAAGTAGATTTCCCAGAACTAAAGGAATGTCACCTTACTGAAAGTTGCCATACTGATGAAAGGAATGTTGCCATATTGAAAAGTCCTACTTGTACCCAGCATACAAAGCCATGTCGTGAAACTTAAGAATATTAGAGAGGAAAGATCCTAAGATCAGGGATAGGGCAGGGAAGGAGAGATTCAGAAAGGAGACAGAAGGAGGGAGAACACAGGTCTTAATCAAACAAATAGAATCAGAATGGCATAGGAACTTTTCAAAAGCAACATTGGATGCTTAAAAATAGTGGAGAAATGCCTACAAAATTCTGAGGAAAAATTATTTTCAACCCAAAATTCTATACTTATCCTAAGTATTAGGGTTGAATATATTTTCAGACATAAAAAGACTTCCCTTCTTTAAAAAAAAATATTTACCTATATGCCTTTTTTTTTTTTTTTGAGACAGGGTCTCACTCTGTCACCTGGGCTAGAGTGCAGTGGCATCATCATAGCTCACTGCAACCTCAAATTCCTGGGCTCAAGAGAATTCAGCCTCCTGAGTAGCTGGGACTGCAGGTGGGCACCACCACACCCAGTTAATTTTTTTTTTCGTAGAGACAGGGTCTCGCTATTGCCAGGCTGGTCTCAAACTTCTGGCCTCAAGTGATCCGCCTGCCTTGACCTCCCAAAGTGCTTGGGATTACAGGCGTGAGCCACTGTGCCCAGCCCTAAGAAATCTCCTAGATGACGTGCTTTGGCAAAATAAGGGTGTAACCCAGGAAAGAGGCATGGGATCTAAGAGACTGAGGGTCCAGCCAGGACAGCAGCAGAGGCAAGACTGGGATGCCTGTTGTGAGCCCAACCTGGAGATGCCCAAGTCCACTTTGGAAGGAAGTCTCCATGAGGAAAACGAACTGTGTTTTGCGGAAATAATATTGAGAGGCGTTAGCAGGTTTGAAGTAGTTGGGGAAAATTAGGTATATGCACATGAAAAGTTTTAGAAAATAGATAAAACAATTTTCAACTCTAGGATAAAAAGCAAAATTTGTATGCGATAAGAAAGCCCTTCCTGTTACAGTACTTGACTCAGAAGTGAACCATACCGGGATGGTCATAATAAGGTAAACACTTCCTATTAACTCTGAAAATTGTCACATCCCTGTAGTGTGAGGACAGGAGGAGGAAACGCGTGGGTGTACAAGCAAAGGGTGCTCAGTCCTCAACTTCCACAACAAGAAATGGATAATGTCTAAAACTACGAAGGTAAAAAATGACAGTATAAACGGAGTGTTCAGAAGAAGAGGTCAAGACAGGCTGGGAAGCTAGAGCAGGTGTGGTTGTCTCTGAGGAAAAGAACTGGGAGGGGAAGCGAGAAGGAGAACTCACCTGTGTTTTTATTTATAAGTTCTTTTGTTTCATATGGATTTAAAATTACTTTGGTAAAAATACTTTTTATAAAATAAATTATAAACAAACTAATCCTTTTTCTCTTTTCTTTGCTTATTACTGGGAATGCCTACGAGTTCTAACTGAAGGAATTGATTTCATTGAAAGATACAGAAATTCATTATGCTTGGCTTGAAGTAAAATGAAAAATAAATGTGCAAAAAAGGGTGTGTGTGGCTGTGTGTGTGTGTGTGCTAATGTAGGCAAGCTTTTGATACGTTTTCTGCGTTCAATTTTTTTCTAACCTTCAAAAGGGTTAGTTAATGCTTCTGAATTTCATGTGGTCTGGGAACTTTGAAAACAGGCTCTTCTGTTTGATGTCCCCCTTGTTTCTGCTGAGAACTTTACATGCCTTCTGGCTCAGCTGTGTGACATTTCAGGAAACTTAACCACCCTTCTACTGATCAAAACTGATTTGTTGGGAAATCAAGAAATGCATAGAGGAGGGGCTTGTTATAGCTCAAAAGAACAACAGAAAAGAAAATGAAACTCTACTTAGAATAAGCAAAGGATATGAGAAAAAAAACTCATTCTGAAGGATCCACCTATGTTTATGAGCTGTGGTCTTGCTAGTGATTGCAGTGGTTGGCTGGTTTTCAAGGATTTACATGACCAAAAGTCACAAACCTAAAGTGTGAAATTGTAGATTAAAGTGGAGAATACAAATTTTGTCCTGTATACAGAGTAGTCCTGTGAACAAAGTGTTTCTGTTGTTTTAACTTTGGTGAGATCATGTGAAACGAAAAAAACTTTTAAAGTAGTTTATTCAATAAACAGTTATTGTGTTAGACATTTTATGAGGCAGTGAGAGTGAGGAGAAGAGGTTGAGGCAGAAGGATACAAAGAGAAATTGGCACATGAAAGTCCCTAACTTTAAAGGCATTTATTCTATCTAATAGAGGAAAAAAGACAGGTACTGCAATAAAGATATCACAGTGAAGAAAATGACAAAAAGAGGCACAGATAAAACCCAAAGCAGCAGCCATCATTTTGATTGGGGGAATCAGGGCTGGCGTCAGGAAGGACATGCCTTATGAGCCTGTGCCTTGGAGGATGGACAGGGCATGAACCTCATAAAAAGGAGTCCCGTAGGAAGGAATTACAGATGTTTCTGACCTTTATCAGGGGACTAATAAGATTTACAGCCTGGGCCAGCCTGGATCTGAAGGCTGGAATCAATGTCCCTGAGACACTCACTTCCATCCAGCAGAAAGTATGAGGGTGTCCAGCAAGTCACTCTCTGACTGGAAAATGCTGACACCAGGCACCAGTAGGCCTGCTAACTCAGGCCAAGGGGAGCATCCAAACCCTTGTGACCCCCAGTGTATGAGTCTTCACTGCAGCTGTTGGAGCATGACCAGTTTTGCAAATGGCCTTTCATGCCATTTACCAAGAGTGAGTGCTCACTAATTTTTTTCCCCTGGGCAGAGGAATAAATGACAGTGACTTCCTTGGCATTCTCGCCTGTGGAAAAGATAGTTCCGAAATGTAGAGAGTCTGGTAAACTGCATTTCTGTACAGGCCCAAGGCTGGAAGTTGTATAAATATATTTGTAGGTTTGCCTATTTATTATCATATCATTTAAAACAGCTAGATGTATGAAACATTTATGTAAAGCTTAAAGACAGGGAAAACAATACCATATTTGTTGAGACACATACATATTAAGTAAGATGATACACATACATGAAGTGAGATGATAAAAAACAAGCACGGGGATAAAAGTAAAATTCAGGATATTGGCTACCTCTTCAGGGGAGGAAGAAAGACATACACAGGGAGGTTCTGGCTGAATTTGTATTGCTTTATTTTGTAGTCTGAGTGACAATGATAAGGGCATTTCCTATATTATTCTCTATACTCTTTTGTGTGCCCGAAATATTTAACAACTTTTTTTGTCTCAAAAAGTCTTTATTTTACCCTTTTATGAGCTTTACTGGAGTAGAACTTACATGCAATAAAATGTACCAATTTTTAGTACACAATTCAGTGAGTTGTGACAAGTATATAATCATGTAACCACCTCTAAAATTCATGATTTAGAACATTTCCATCACACTCCAAAATTAAAATATAAAACCAGCTGAGAGGCAAATATTTATACTTCTAACCATGACAGAAACTGATACTCAACAAGTTCTCTCACTGTATCAACTACAAAACTGAACAAAATACATGAAATAACTGATGAAGAACAGGAAACACAGGACTGTAATCCTTGAGAGAAGGGAACAAACAAGGTGAGCCTGTATGCCCCAACTTTCTATCTAGAGCCAATTTCTGGACTGTGGTGTTTGGAGGGGTAGCCTAACCAGAGCACAACCGTGTCCCTGACTTAAAAAGACATAAATCAGAGGTCAAGGCTATTTAACTGTCTAGAATTTTGAGGGCAGAGTACAAAACAGAAAGGAGCAATGTCAAGGAGGAGCTCCAGAAGTCTGCATAGGGATGCTTGAGTCTTTGGCTAAATACTAAACTGTGCACGCACAGGACGAGACTCCAAAAGGCTGGACAAAGAACAATTACCCAGAAAAGAACAACTATCAATTAGCTGTGAGCTAAATAACTACTGAATCTCATACAGGTCTGGGAGATGTTCAAGTTTCAACCAGCTAGAGTAGAAATACTTTACAAAAAAATGAGACCTTAATAAACACCCCAGAAAGATCCCATCTTAGAAGAAAGACTAATTTAGCCCTAGAGTTAAAGGTTTCTCTAGACCCCCAAAAACAAATCTTAAAAATAAGTTTCAAAAGGGTTAAGTTAATTCCCAAGTAAATTAATTCCCCAACAGAACAAAATCCAAAACTCTATTAAGGAAGTTTTTTAAAAAATCTAGATACTCAACAATGTAGTATCCATAATGTCTAGTATATAATAAAAAATTGCTAGATATGGGAAGAAGCAGAAAAGTATGATGATCCATAACCAGGAGAAAAATTAGTCAACAGAAATATACTCCACAATGATGGAAATGTTGTTATTATCAACAAGGACTTTAAACCAGTATTATAAACTATTTTAAGGAAAAGATGAACACAATGAGGGAAAAACTGGGACGTCTCAATAGAAAAATGGAAATGCAAGAAAGAATCAAACAAAAATTTGGGAATCCATAAATAAAACATACGAATTGAAAATTTCACTGGATAGTTTTAACAACAGACTATACACATAGAAGAAAGATCAATGAACTTGAACACACAGCAATAGAAACTATCCAAACTGAAGCACACAGAGGGGAAAAAAAAGGCCTGGAAAATTTTTAACACAGTCTTAGCAATCTATTGGACAATATCAGGCCATCTACTATATGTAAAATTCAAGTATCAGGAGGAAAGATGAGAGAGATTAAAGCAGAAAAATACATGTCTGTCGGCATCTATTTGTGCTAAAAAAAAAAAAGGAAAAATAAAAGAAAAATATCTGACTAATGCACACAATATAGCATTTGAATATTTTTTTCAGAATTTCCAAAATATAAACCCACAGATCCAAAAGGCCCCCAAAACTCTGAGAAAAATAAATACAAATAAAGGAAATATGCCAAAAAATATAATCAAATTTCTGAAAACCAATGAAAAAAATATTAAAAGCATCCAGAGGAAAAACTGTGCATTACACAGGAGAACAATGATAAGAATAACCTCTGACTTCTCATCAGAAATAATGCAAGTCAGAACACAATGTATAATAACAACTGGCCAGGCATGGTAGCTCACACCTTGTAATTCCAGTGATTTTGGAGGCTGAGGTGGGAGGATCACTTCAGGTCAGGAGTTGGAGACCAGCCCAGGCAACATAGCAAGATCCCATCAACAAAAAAATAAAAATTAAAAATTAGCTGGTCGTAGTGGCTCAAGCCTGTGGTCCTAGCTACTTGGGAGGCTGAGATGGGAGGATCACTTGAACCGAGGAGTTCAAGGCTGCAGTGAGCTATGATCAAGCCACTGCACCCCAGCCTGGGTGACAGAGCGAGACCCTGTCTCTAAAAAAATCCCAAACCTACAATGTAACAACCATTTAAAGTGATGAAAGAATAGTAAAACCTGTCAAACTAGAATCTATATCAAGAAAAAATATCCTTCAATAATGAAGGTGAAATAAAGACTTTTCCAACAAACAAGGCTCAGGGAATTCATTGCCAATACACGTGCTCTATAAGTAGAAAATGTTATTTTTTCAGGCTGAAAGACAATTATGTCAGGTGGGAAAATGAATGAACACATGGAGGAATAAAGAATAAAGTACTAGAAAAGATAAATATGAAGGTAAATGTAAAGACTATTTTCCTCATTTAAAATTTCTTTAGAAGATAATCATTTAAGGAAAAAATAACAATGTATTGCAGGGTTTATGATGAATGTAGAAGTAAAATGTATATAAAGAATAGCACAAAGAATGGGCAGAATGAAAATATACTATCATTTGAGTTTCTTAAATTATATGTGAATTTGTATTGTTTAAAGGCAGAATATGGATAAGTTAAAGATGAGCATTGTAAATCGTAGAGCAACCACTAACAGTATAAAACAAAGAATATGTATAGCTAATGAGCCAACTTGAGTACTAAAAAGTACTTAAATAATCCAAAAGAAGGCAGGGAAGAAGGAAGACAAGAACAAAGAACATATAAAAGAAATAGAAAATAAATAGCAAGACAGTAGACTTTAAAACTAGCCATATAAAAATTACAATAAATGTAAATTGGTTAGATATTCTAATTAAAATTCAGAAGTTGTAAAATACAGAGGCTGTAAAACCTCTGTAGATTTTTTAAAAAAAAGCAAGACCCAATTATATGCTGTTTAAGAGATGCCCATTAAATAAATACAAAGAGGTTAAAAGTATAAGGATGGAAAAAATATACCACGAAAACATTAATCTTATGAAAACTATGCAAAGACTAATTTTTATAAAAGCTGGAATCTTTCATAATCTTAATATCAAACAACACAAACTTAATATCAAACAACACACTTCAGGACAATGAGATTATCATAGTTAAAGAGGGACATTTTATTAAGATAAAAGGGTCAGTTCATCAAAAAGACACATAATCATAAGTGTGTATGTACCTAATCACAGAGTTTCAACATACGCAAAAGTGACAGGACTGAGAGGAGAAAGAGAAATCCACAATTATAGTTAGAGATTTCAACACTTCTCTCCCAATAATTAATAGAACAAATAGAAAATCAGTAAGGCTACAGAAGACTTGAACAACTCTATTAATCAATTCAATCTTTTGACATTTACAGAACAATACATTAATAACTGCAGAATACATATTCTTTTAAAGCACATGTGACACATTCATCATGTTCTCTGACTGCAATTTAACTAAATTGAATTCAATAACAGAAAGACATCTGGAAAATCCCCAAGTATTTAGAAATTAGGTAACATAATCAATTAACAGATCAAAGAAATTGTTACAAGGGAAATGAGAAAATATCTCAAACTGAATGATAGTGAAGACACACCATATCAAAATTTGTGGGATTCAGCTACAGCTCTTCCTGAATGTTTCCATTCTTCTACTCGCATTCATTGCTCCCTCAGAGATATTTATTCTAAAGGCCTTGCCCAGTCCACAGACTAGTCATGTGAGAGCAAAGATGCCTTTTGGGATTCTAGCCTCCAGCCATTTGAGTTACCACCATCCACTTGAGTTTCCCAAGCTCAGGCCCCAGACATTGCAGAACACCGTAAAGTTATCCCTGTCTCGATGTCTCCTCAAGAAAATTGCTTATCCTTTTATTTTATTTATTTATTTATTTTAGAGATGGGGTCTCACTATGTTGCCCATGCTGGAGTGCAGTGGCTTTTCATAGGCACCATCCCACTACTGATCAGCATGAGAGTTTTGACCTGCTGCATTTCCAGCCTGGGCCAGTTCAACCCTCCTTAGGCAACCTGGTGTCCCCTGCTCCCGGGAGGTCACTAAATTGATGCCGAACTTAGTACAGACACCCCATCGGCATACTACAGCCCAGAACTCCTGGACTCAGGTGATCCTCCCACCTCAGCCTCCAGAATGTCAGGAGGCTGTGCCACTGTGCCCAGCACCAAATTATATATTAGTAAGCAAAATAAATTATTGTTGTTGTTCTATACCACTAAGTTTTGGAGCGATTTGTTATGCAGTAATAGATAACCAGAACAAAGTGAATAAATGGAAGATTCACTGGGGGCTTATTACATTGTATGATGTAAGGTAGAAATCCAAGCTAATTCTTTTCTATACAGTGACTCAAGTGTCTCAGTACCTGTAAATTCTTTAGGAGAGAATACAATGTCTTATTTATAGTTTGGTCCAGCATTTAATATAATGATTAAAACACATTAGGTACTAAAAATATGCTTGTTGAATTGGAATCTATATATTCGCTGTGAAAGTGTGTCATCTTTACTATTTTGATCCTTCTTAAGCAAGGTTTGTCTCTTCTATATTCATGCACTCCTTTATTTATCTTATTAGAGTTTTATTATTTTCTTTGAATAAATTTCTTTGGTCTAAATCAATAAAATTTTTATTACTATTGTAAAAAGAAGTTGTTTATATTGCATTTCGCTATATGAAAATAGAACAGAAAAATACAATGAATTTTTATCGTATACTGTAAAATTTTGCTGCAATTCAAATTTTAAATACCTCAGTTTTAGGTCGACATCTGTGGCATCAAAAGATACCATTAAGAAAGTAAAAAAACATGCTGGGCATGGTGATGAGTACCTGAAATCCCAGCTATACTTGGGAGGCTGAGGCAGGAGGATTCCTTGATCTCAGGAGTACAAGGCCAGTCTGGGCAACATACCGAGACCTCATCTCTAAGAAAAAAAGAAAAGAAAAAATAAGCCATCAACTGGGAGAAAATATTTATAAATCATATATCTGAGAAAGGATTTGTATCCAGAATATATAGAGCTCTTAACCATTTCACCAAAAAAGACATGCAAATGGCTAATGAACACATGAAAATATGTTCAATATCAGTAGTCATTAGGGAAATGCAAATTAAAACCACAATGAGATACTGCTTCACACCCACTAGAATGGCTATAATTATGAAGACAGAAAATAACCAAGTGATGGTGAGGAAGTAAAGAAACTAGAACCCTCATGCATTGTTGGTGGGAATGTAAAATGGTAGAGCCACTTTGGAAAACAGTTGGGCAGTATTTTTAGAAAGATAAACTTGTCCTACAACTCAGCCATTCTATTTATAGGAATCTACCTAAGAGAAATAAAAACACATGTCCACATACAAAAAACATGTAATCAAATGTTCACAGCAGGATTCTTCATGACAAAAGCTGGAAACAACCTAAATGTCCATCACCTGATGAATGGATAAACAAAATATGGTATCTCCATACAATGGAATACTATTTGGCATTAAAAATAACATAATTCTAATACATGCTTCCTCACTTTCGAGGATGAACCTCGAAAACATTATACTAAGTGAAAGAAGCCAGACACAAACACTTATATTTTATACGATTCCGTTTATATGAAATGCCCAGAACAGGCAAATTTATAGAAACAGAGGGCAAATCAGTGATAGCCTGGGGCTGGCGATGAGAGGAGAGAGAGAGTAACTGCACGAGGTTACTTTTTGGAGTAGTGGGAATGTTTGAAGACTAAATTGTGATGATGGCTGTACAACTTTATACATTTCTTAAAAGTCTTCACAATCCAGTCTTAGAACTTTTCCATGACTCCAAAAAGTAACCTCATGCAGTTACTCTCTCCTCCCACCCCCAGCTGAATTTTATGGTATGTAAATTTTACCTCAATAAAGCTGTCTTTAAAAAAAACCAGGTACCTAATTTTGTTAGGGTTTTAATCAAGAAAGGATCCTGAGGCTGGGTGTGGCGATTCATGTCTGTAATCCTAGCACTTTGGAAGGCTGAGGCGGGAGGGTTGCTTGAGGCCAGGAGTTTGAGTCCAGCCTGAGCAAAGGTGGGACCCCTTCTGTGCAAAACAAAATAGAAAAATTAGCCGGGCATGGTGGCATGAGCTTGTAGTCTCAGCTACTTGGGAGGCTGAGGCAGGATCATCGCTTGAGCCCAGGAGTTTGAGGTTGCAGTGACCTGTGAAGACACCACTGCACTCTAGCCCAGGCAACAGAGCAAGACCCTGTCTTAAAAAAAAAAAAAAAAAAGAAAAGGATGCTGAATTGTAATCAGTGCTAGGAAGTCTGGCAGAAATATCCATTTAGTCAGAGGATATGGCTTTTTTAGACAGGGAAGCAATTGTCCCCAGAGGAATCTATTCAGGAAACTCTGAGCAACCTTGTTAAAAAGGAATGTTCAGCTATACATCTTATTGATGCCAACTGTTTCTTTGGAAGTAATTCTGGCTGTTAACTCCACTCACCCATTCAACAAAAGTCATAGAGTGCTTACTTACTTGCCAAGTATTACTTGTCAAACTGGAAGTAGATAATAAAAAATGAAAAGGCATGATCCGGCTTTGACCTGCCAGCATTTCAAAACTTGTGGCTCCATTTAGGAGTTTTGGCCCTTCTCCCCTTTCTAGCTGCTACCCTCTCCCTTGGACTTCAGAGCCAAGACCCTCACCGTTTACACTTCCTCAGCTCTGTTCACCTTTTTTCTTTTTTAGCAATATTTTCCAGCATATAAAAAGGTATAGAGCAAAAATATAAACATCCATGGGACAGTTAGTTCTTAATCTTTTAGATCTTTTTTAGATCTTAATCTTAGATTTAAAAAAAATGAAATATTACAGATACAGTTTAAGCCCCTTGTGTTTGCTTCTTTTTTCACAGAGGTAACTGGTACCCTGAGATTGGCATCGATCATTCCCACACATGTTTATGCATTATTATTTTATGTGTTTATAAACAACATATAACAGTATTTTACAATGTCCAAATTTTATATAAAATATGATACTTCATATTTTCCCTGAATTTTGTGCTCTTCATTCAACATGTTTTTTGAGGTTGACACATATTTTAACTTCTATTTAGTATTCCATTTTATGAATAAAGCATGATTTAGCAATCCTCCTATTGCTGGACATTTAGGTTGTTCCCATTTTTTTTTCTATTGCAAACAATGCTACAATAGACATTCTTGTACTTGTTTCTTTATGCAAATATACAAGGTTTTTATGGGTTCTACACTGCTGAAAAAGCCACCAATGACACCAGTTGCCATAATGACTAGAATCTTCTTAGCTTACATTTTATGTAACTTTATGTGGAATTTTATGTAAAATTTTTAATTTTTTAAACTTTTTATTATGGGGAATTTTAAAGCTAAATAAATGTAGACACAATAGTATGACGAGCTCCCAAGTGTTCATCACCATCTCTAAGAATAATTAACTCATAGCTAAGCTATGACATCTATTCTTCCAGCTACTTGCCCCCTTCTCATATTATTTTGACAAAAATCCCAAATATTTTTTTAGCATGTAGTACTGAATATTGAAGTCTTGCTGTTTTTTTTTAAAAAAACAACACAATGTTGTTTTTAAAAGTACAAAATATAATGCCTAGAAAAATGAACAATAATTTCTTAATAACATCAAATATTCAATCAGTCTTCAGTTCGTAATTCTCTCAAATGTTATAAATGCTTGTGTGTGTGTGTGTATGTTTTACAGTTTGCTTGAACAAGATCGAAAAAAGTGTACACATTGTGATTGGTTGATATATAATATATCTTCTCTTTTACCTTAGATTATACCACCATCTCTCTTTTTTTCCTTGAAATTTATTTTTTGAAGAAAATGGTCCATTTGTCCTGCAGTTCCCCACAATCTGGATTTTGCTGACTGTAATCCCATGGTGCTATTTAACACGTTTCTCTACCCTCTGATTTGTTTCCCCTATAAATTGGTAATTAGATATAGAAGCTTGGTGATGTTCAGGTTCAGTTTTTTTCAGTGTGTCAACTTCATAAATGGTATTTTATTTATTTATTTATTTATTTTTTTGAGACAGAGTCTCACTCTGTCGCCCTGGGTAGAGTACAGTGGTGTCATTGTAGCTCACTGCAACCTCAAACTCCTGGGCTCAAGTGATCCTCCTGCCTCAACCTCCCAAGTAGCTGGGACTAAGGTGCGTGCCACCACACCCGGCTAGTTTTTCTGTTTTTAGTAGAGACAGGGTCTCGCTCTTGCTCAGGCTGGTCTCCAACTCCTGATCTCAAGTGATCCTCCTGCCTCAGCCTCCCAGAGTGCTAAGAGCTTGGGAGCTCTTCCCAATACTGGGAGCAATATTTTATTCTGCCCCAGAGGTGGATCAGCCATTTCTCAAAGGAATCCTAGATCCTTTAAGTGGGAAATGATATCTTAAGATCACAATCTGGGTACCAGTGTGCTCATTTTTACTGACTGGTCTTTGGTTTTAGGCTTTTAAAGTGGACTTCAGGGAGCACTTGGGAGATCGTCATATTATTGTGTCTACATTTATTTAGCTTTAAAATTCCCCATAATAAAAAGTTTAAAAAATTAAAAGTGCAGTGAGCCACTGCAGCCAGCCAGTATTTTATTCTTTGAAATTCAGGAGGCACATGATGTCTAGTTGCCTCTTTATGTGATGTTAGCAGCTGATGTCTCTTTTTGTGATGATGAACATCAATATCTAGATCCATTAATTCATTAGGACTTCTAAATAATATTCAAGTTCCAATAATATTAATATTATTAAATATTCAAATTCTATCATAGTTTCTTCATTTATTAGCTGAAATACTTTTATAAAGAAACTTCCTCTAATCTACTCTTTGTTTACCCAATTGTACAGTTCATAAAGAGAAAGCAGAATAAATGTTTAATTTTATCCTTTAGCACTTCTCAAGATAACAAATTGTTCATTAGCACCTCCCAACAGTGACCAATTAATTTTTACTGTGATTATGAATAATGTATATAATGTACTAATTGTCCCATCTTTGGCCAGTGGGAGCCTCTTAAAGTTGGCTGCTAAGCCCTTTTGACAAAACCTTGGAGATTTTTGATAACTGTCTTGCTATTTGGTTCCAGGCTGCCCCAGAGCTGGATCAGCCATTTCTCCAAGGAATCCTAGATCCTTTTAGTGGGAAATGATATCTTAAGATCACAATCTGGGTACCAGTGTGCTCATTTTTACTGACTGGTCTTTGGTTTTAGGCTTTTAAAATGGACTTATTTTAAATAAAATACTTATTTTTCTAAGATAACTTCATCATAAGTTTATAATGATACTTCCATTTCAAATTCAGGGTTTATACTTAACCTCTTCTGTTTACATCTGTATCTTCTTTTTCTTGTGCTGAGAAGCCTGGCTCTCAGTGACTCTACTAGAATTTCACATAATTACTCATTTTCTTCGCCCAAAAATACACATTCAACAGTCTAACAACATCAACACTACCACCAACTATATGATTGCCATAACTAGTTTAAAATTCTTTTAACAGTTATTTTTGTCCTTAAGGTATATCCAACTAAAATAAACAATCATATTACTACTTTTTTTTTTTTTTTTGAGACAGGTTATCACTCTGTTGCTGGAGATAGAGTGCAGTGGCATCATCACAACTCACTGTAACCTCAAATTCCTGGACCCAGTGATCCCCCTGCCTCAGTCTCCCAGAAAGCTGGGACTACAGGTGCATACCACCATGCCTGGCTAATTTTTCTGTTTTTTGTAGAGATGGGGTTTCGTTATGTTGCTCAGGCTGGTCTTGAACTACTGGCCTCAAGCAATCCTCCCACCTTGGCCTCCCAAAGTGCTAGGATTACAGGCATCAGCCACTGCACCTGGCCATATTACTATGTTTTAACCTCACTTGAAATAGGTCCTCTCTGTGTGTCTATGCCACTACCTTGATTTACAGTTAGGTTCATTTTTTTTATTTTGCTTTCAATTTTTAAGAGATTGTTTTAAAATTTTTATTTTATATTTATAATTATGTAAAATATTTACATAGTTCCTAAGTCAAATCTACGAACAAACAAAATCTAAAAATTACCTTCTATTCCTCTCTTCTCCACGCCATCCCTCCCTCCCCCTATAGATAACCTTCCAAAAAATGTTAGGGTTTATCCTTCCACACTTTTTAAATACAAGCAGTTCTTTTACATAAATAGCTCTCATCATGAGATCCATTTTATTTGCTGTCTCCCTTTATTTCTATCTCAGTATATTTTTTGGTATTTGGGAATACCACCCCTAACAACCTGCCTTGGATCCCCCATGGAAAGAGGGCCTGACAGGGAGAAGAATCAGGCACAATTCTCAGGACCAGCTGGGGCCTCCTGGCCAGAAGGGATTGCTGGGGGTCAGGGGAGAAAGTGGTCCCACTTGGCTAGCAGCACCCTGAGTGTGGCAGGTGGAGGTTGAAAGGTAGCTAGAGGTACTCTTCTCACAAACATCCCATCTTCCCCCGTTAGACAAGCAGCTGGAGCTTCCTCTAGATGGCCTGGCTTTGTGTTCTGTCTTCCTCTGAAGATTGGACTATTTCTAGAAACATAAGATCAGGTTTGTGAAGAAATCTGAGAAGTCACAGTTTTGGTTTCCTGGCTGGGAGTGATGGTGGTGAGGAACACTGGATTCTTCTCTCTAAGCCAGCCCACCACTGCCAAGGAACTACTTTGCCCCTACCTGTTAGTGGCTCTACCTGCAAAGTAGCAGGCTCGGGTAGCTCCGCAGGCGCCAATGTGTTAGTGGGTTGACCTGTGGTCAACAGCGGTCCAAAAATATTAAGTGGAAAATTCGAGAAATAAATGATTCATAAGTTTTAAATTGCACACTGTTCTGAGTAGCATAAAATCTCATAGCATAAACCCCCCCCGGGATGTGAATTATCCCTTTGTCCATATATTCATGCTGTATAATACACTATCTACCCATTAGTCATTTAGTAGCCATCTGGGTTATCAGATCAAAAAAACATTGTTTATATAGGGTTTGGTACCATCCACAGTTTCAGGCATCCACTGGGTGTCTTGGGACATATCCCTTGTGGATAAGGGGGGACTACTGTATATCCCACAGGCTAGGGTTCAGAACTCTATCAAACATGCACTTGTTTTTTGACGTGTCATTTTCCTCCACAGATCTGCAGCAGAAAAAAACTTAAATACAATTAATTTGTTTTGATATCTTCAGCACAAAAGCACAGTGCATTCCAGCACACTGTATGTAGCCAGAAGTAGGTAGTTGGACTGGGGAATGGCAGATGGTGGTGAGAGACAGCAGTGGTCATTGATCTAGCAAGCTTCTCCTTCTGTCCACATGTAAATGTGAGGTCCCTCAGGGTTCTGTCTGGGCCATTTTCTCTTCTCACTGAACACCCTCTCCTGACACAAGGTCATCTGTGACCACAGCTTCACTGTCATAATAAGCAGATTAACTTACTCCCTTCTCTGTGTGCCTAATTCCAGGTCCATGAATAGAGGGGGCCACAGGACTTCTTACCATGGATGTCTCCCGGCATTTAAAACTCAACCAGCTCCCTCCCCAAACCAGCTCCTCCTCCTAAATTCTCCATTTCAGGTTGTGTCACCTTCACTCTCCCGCATGCTTTACCTGGAGTAGTAGTTTTAAAATCCTAAATTAGCTCGAAATACAGAAAAGGAGATAGTTGGCTTTTTCTTTGTGCAATTCTGTGTTTATTGACATATTTGAATGAGCATGTATTCCTATAGTAGTTTGAAAGGAAAATACAATCAGCTGTATTAAAGGCGCACTCATATTTAAGTGGCATGAAAAAAAAACTGAGAAGGAATTGCCAGAGAAAAGGAGGAAAATGTTATCAGGGAAGCCAAGGCAGGAGAGAGGTTCAAAGAAGAATGGTGGTTAACAATGCTAAGTGCTACAGACAGCATTCAAATTGGATGACAACCCAGAAGCACCATAGAAATTGCTGGCTATTAAGTCTTTGGTGATCATGGCCAGCATTCGTCAGGGTGAAATGGTGGACACAGAAGCAGCTGCAGAGGCTGCCATAGGAATGAGACGGGGGAAGGAGAAGAAATCATGACATTTGGCTGTGAAGGGCAAGAGAAAGATACGGTTGTAGCTAGTGAGGAACGGTTTTGATGGAGAATATTTTTAAGGGTAGGATAGGATAAGTGAATGGTTTAATAAACAGAGTTAGAATAGTCAGCATGCTGAAAGAAACAAAGGGGTGAGACTGTGGTGTCTCATTGTCCTTTGGAAAGATTTTAAGCCGTGTGGGAGAGGCCCTTCCTCTGCCTCATCAGCCATAGGAATGACAAGATGACATGGGTGACAAGGTGCTGCAACAGGTAGGGGGAAGTGCAGAAGACTGGGGGGACATCAGGATACCACGCCTGGAGCCAGAGAAGAGAACAAGACCTCTTGGAGTGCAAAGGTAGGTGTCTCTAGCTTCAAAGGAGCTGGGGTTAAGGAATTAAAAACAAAACAAAACATAAACCCTCAATTATCAATACTTATGGATATTCCATCCTCTTTTGATTGTGTCTTTGACTATGACTCACAAGAAATACATTTTTACATTGTGATCTAATACAAAAATATATAAGAAACAAAAATTTCAAAAAAAGAATATATATTCTAGCTATGTATGATCAAGTAAAAGTATAATAACGTTTGTATTAAACATTATTAATATTTAAATACAGTATGGAGAAATTACAAATAAATAATACAAAAAAAAGGAAAACATTGGCTAGAAAAATGTGAATCTTGTTTCTAGATTCATACAACTTGCTTAGTGGTTTCCCTGAAGACAACCAACAAACTTGTGTATGGGTAGCTCCAATATCTGAACAAAATATTTGAAAAGGTCAGTAGTTAATTATTTATAACAAAAGACTAGAAATAGTTCAAATATCTATTAAAAGGGTACTGGTGGGATTAACTATAATATATACATACTATGTAATACTATACAGCTATAAGAAGAAATGAGTAATATCTACATATACTGCTATATAGTGATAACCCAGACATATTAGTAAATAAAAAGACAACCAAAATATTGTGTATGGTATGCTGGAGGGAAGGAAAGGATCAAGGAAACAGAGATAGAAGCTAAACTTTTCTGAATATGTCTTGTTTGATACATCTGACTATGGAATCATGTAAACATTTTATATAATTATAAAATACGTATCTTAAAAAAACAATCCTTAAACATCAAAAGCAAAATGAGACAGACATCCCTAATTGTATATTGAGTTTGTGGCATAACCATATAAATATGAATTATTTCAAATGAGTTTAAAGTGCTCTAATTTGACTGTATATTCTCAATGGGATATACCTTAAGTACAAAAAGAATTGAAAAAAAATCTTAAACTGTTTTCAATAATCATGATGTTTGTGTTAGTGTCAGTACTGTTATTCTAAGACTGTTGTGTGTGCATTGTGGGATAAAGTAAAGGAGTGATTATATTTGTTTTTTGGTATGAGAAAGAAAGGAGAAATAAACTAAAATAGATGAGGTTAAAAAGAAATCCTATATTCTTGAATTTGAATTGAAAGTATCACTACAAACTCATGATGTACTTTATCATTTTAAAAAAAGAGCTTTTTCCTAACTATCTCCAGTGAAAAGACCTAGAAACAAGGCTCAATCAATCATTAACAAGCACTCTACCCGGATTGTGGTATCCAAAATCCATTTCACACATAAGGAAACCAGAACTCTAGAAAAATTATTGATTCCATGTCTGGGGCAGGAAATGTGCAAATTGAACCTAAAACATGTCAGAAAATAAGAAAGCCATTAAAGGCTACTGAGGGTGTGTTAAAATGACCCAAGAGTCCATTTGAATAGGTGCCCACCGCCCCAAAATGGGAAATTGCCCAAAAATGTTTGTAAGAATAATCACTGCAATTATTTGAAATTCCTCAAATATGTTCATAAGTTCATAATGGTAGTAAAAAATTATTTGTCACATTTGCAAGATGCTAGGGCATCAAATCACTATTTTGAAATCTGGTAATTCAAGGGAGAAAAAAACAAGCATTTATCCTGCCTTTCCTACATGAATTGTACCTCAGAGTGAAAAAACAGTTGATAAGTTTCTCTTTATAGAAGTATTCCAACTAATAAAGGAAGAAAGAATGATATTGCCACTTTGCAAACAGTATCAGAACAATAGATCTCACTACTGATCATCAATGACTGCTAACATCACATAAAGAGAGACAACTAGAAATTAGATACTTCCCAATATAAATATATAACTGCTATTTATGCCTTCCTACCCCCCAAAAATCAAACTTCAATCTGGTCAAGCCTCCAGCTTGAACTACTAATTTAGAGGAAACAGAGGAGGCAGAGGAACATGTTAAACAAAACCACGGGGACACAATCAGCAAAATCCAAAATCCAGACTGTGAAAACCTGCAGGATAAACAAATTGCTGGGGGGAAGAAAAAAAACATAAAGAAAAGAGGGAAGGACTATCAGTTAGGGGTTTAAAAATTGTTTTCATTTTTAAAAATTTTAATAGATTTAGGGGGTATAAGGTGAATTCCATTACATGTGTATATTGTATGGTGGAGGGAGTCTGGGCTTTTGGGGTACCCATCACCTGCGTAGTATATGTTGTACCCCGTAGGTAATTTTTCACCCCCCTTCCTCTCACCCCCCTTGTGAATCTCCAATGTCCATTATACCACTGTGTGTGCCCTTTTGTAATTGTAGCCATAGCTTAGCTCCCACTTATAATTGAGAACATGTAGCATTTATTTCTCTCTTCCTGAGTTACTTCAGTTAGGATAATAGCCCCTAGTTCCCTCCAAGTTGCTGCAAAAGATATTATTTCATTCTTTCTTTTTGCTGAGTAGTACTCCATGGTGTGTGTGTGTGTATATGTATGTGTGTGTGTATGTATATGTGTGTGTGTGTATGTATGTGTGTGTGTGTATATATATATATATAAAAAATATATCATATTTTCTTTATCTACTCATCAGTTGATGGGCACTTAGGTTGATTCCGTATCTTGCAATTGTGAATTGTGTTGTGATAAACATATGAGTGCAGGTATATTTTTGATATAATGATTTCTTTTCCTCTGGGTAGATACCCAGTAGCGAGACTGCAGGATCAAATGGTAGATCCACTTTTAGTTCTTTGAGAAATCTCCATACTGATCTCCATAGAGGATGTACTAATTTACATTCCCAAAATATTGTATAATATTTCACTGCATCCACACCAACATATATTGTTTTTTGATTTTTTCATAATGGCCATTCTAATTGGAGTAAGATGGTATCTCATTGTGGTTTTAATTTGCATTTCCCTGATAATTACTAATGTTGAGTATTTTCTCATGTTTGCTGGCCATTTATATATCTTCTTTTGAAAAATGCCTATTCATGTCATTTGCCTACTTTTTAATGGGATTTTTTTTTTTTTTTTTTTTTTCTTGCTGAGCTGTTTGAGTTCCTTGTAGATTCTGGCTATTAGTCCTTTTTTGGACACATAGTTTGCAAATATTTTCTCCCATTCTGTCGGTTGTCTATGAACTCTTTTGATCTTTTTTTTTGAGACAATGACTTGCTCTGTTGCGCAGGCTAGAGGGCAATGGTGTCATCACAGCTTACTGCAACCTCAAACTCCTGAGCTCAAAATGATCCTCCTGCCTCAGCCTCCCGAATAGCTGGGACTACAGGCATGTGCTGCCATACCTGACTAATTTTTCTATTTTTTTTGCAGAGATGGGGTTTTGCTCTTGCCCAGGTCTCGGACTCCTGGCCTCAAGCAATCTTCCCACCTCAGCTTCCCAAACTGCTAGGACTACAGGCATGAGCCACTGTGCCCTGCCTTGATTATTTCTTTTGCTGTGCAGAAGCTTTTTAGTTTTATTCAGTCCCATTTGCCTAGTGTTGCTTTTATTGCATTTGCTTTTGGGGTCCTAGTCATAAACTCTTTGTCTAGGTCAATGTCCAGAACAGCTTTTCCTAGGTTTTCTTGTAGGATTTTTTATCACCTCAGGTCTTACATTTACATCTTTAATCCATCTTGAGTTAATTTTTGTATATGGTGAGAGATAGGGATCCAGTTTCATTCTTCTGCAATGGCTATCCAATTTTTTCCAGCACCATTTATTGAATAGTGTGTCCTTTCCCCAGTGTATGTTTTTGTCTGTTTTGTTGAAGATCAGTTGGTTGTACATATATGGTTTTATTTCTGAGTTATCTATTCTGTTCCATTGGCCTGTGTTCCATTGGTGTCTACTTTTACACCAGTACCATGGTGTTTTGGTTACCATAGCCTTGTAGTATAATTCGAAGTCAGGTAGTGTGATGCCTCCAATTTTATTCTTTTTGCTTATGACTTCTTTGGCTATTTGCACTCTTTTTTGGTTCCATATGAATTTTAGAATTGTTTTTTCTAATTCTGTGACAAATGACATTGGTATTTTGATAGGAATTTCACTGATTCTGTAGATTGCTTTGGGCAGTATGGTCATTTTAACAATATTGATTCTTCCAATCCATGAGCATGGGATGTTTGTCCATTTGTTTGTGTCATCTACAGTTTCTTTCATCAGTGATGTATAGTTCTCCTTATAGAGATCTTTCACCTCCTTGGTTAAATTTATTCCTAGGTATTTTATTTTATTTTTGCAGCTATTGTAAATGGGATTGAGTTCTTGATTTGGTTCTCAGCTTGGTTGTTGTTGGTGTATAGAAATGCTATTGATTTTTGTAAATTGCTTTTATAAACTGAGACTTTGCTGAATTCATTTATCAAATCTAGGAGTCTTTTGGAGGAGTCTTTAGGGTTTTCTAGGTATAAGATCATATCATCAGCAAACAGAGATAATTTGACTTCCTCTTTTCCAATTTGGATGTCCTTTATTTCTTTCTCTTGCCTGATTGCTCTGGTGAGGACTTCCAGTACTATGGTGAATAGAAATGGTGAAAGTGGGCATCCTCATCTTGTTCTTAGGAGGAATGCTTTCAACTTGTCCCCATTCAGTATGATGTTGGCTGTGGGTTTGTTATATATGGCTTCTATTATTCTGAGGTATGTTCCTTCTATGCCAAGTTTTTTGAGGGTTTTTATCATGAAGGAATGCTGGATTTTATTGAATGCTTTTTCCACATCTATTGAGACGATCATATGGTTTTTGTTTCTAAATGTGGTTTTTGTTCTAAATGTAATAAATGTAGTGAAACACATTTATTGACTTGTGAATGTTGAGCCATCCTTGCATCCCTGGAAACTCGTTTGATTGTGGTGAATTATCCTTTTGATGAGCTGTTGGATTTGCTTTGCTAATATTTTGTTGAGGATTTTTGTGTCCATGTTCATCAGAGATATTGGTCTGTAATTTTCTTTTTTTGTTGCATCCTTTTCTGGCTTTGGTATCAAGGTGATACTGGCTTCATAGAATGAGTTAGGGAGGATTCTCTCCTTCTCAATCTTTTGGAACAGTTTCAATATTATTGGCACCAGTTCTTTATATTCTGATAGAATTTAGCTGTGAATCTATCTGATCCTGAGCTTTTTTTGGGGGGTGGTGGTGGTGATTTATTACTGATTCAATCTTACTACTTGATATCAGTCTATTCAGGAATTCTATTTCTTCTTGTTTCAACCTTGGCAGGTTGTATGTTTTCAGGAATTCATCCATTTCCTATAGGTTTTCTAGTTTTGAGTGTATAGTTGTTCATAGTAGTCTCTGATGATCTTTTGTATTTCTGTGGTATCTGCTATAATGTCTCCTTTTTCATTTTTGATTGTGTCTATTTGGATCTTTTCTCTTCTTTTTTGGTTAGTATAGCTATAGATTTATCAACTTTGTTTACCTTTTTGAAGAACCAACTTTTCATTTCATTTGATTCTTTGTATTGTTTTTTGGGTCTCTATTTCATTCAGTTCTGCTCTGATCTTTATTATTTCTTTTCTTCTGTTAATTTTATGTTTGGTTTGTTCCTGTTTTTCTAGTTCCTTGAGGTGTGATGTTAGGTTGTTAATTTGTAATCTTTCTACTTTTTTGATGTAGACATTTAATACTATAAACTTCCCTCTTGGCATTGCTTTTGTTGTATCCCACAGGTTTTGATATGTTGTATTTTCTTTCATTTCAAAAAATTTTTTATTTTCCATCTTTATTTCTTCATTGACCCAGTGATCATTCAGGAGAATTTTGTTTAATTTCCATGTGTTTGTATAGTTTCTGAAGTTCCTCTTAGTATTGATTTCTAGCTTTATTCCATTGTGGTCTGAGAATATACTTGACATGATTTTGATTTTTCAAAATTTGTTAAGATGTGTTTTGTGGCCTAAAACATGATCTGTCTTGGAGAATGTTCCATGTGCTAATGAAGAAAATGTATATTCTGTAGTTTTGGGGTGGAATGCTCTGTAAATGTCCGTTAAGTCCATTTGGTCTAAAGTCCAATTTAAGTCCAAAATTTCTTTGTTGATTTTCTGTCTTGATGATCTGTCTAGTGCTGTGAGTGGGGTGTTGAAATCCCCTACTATTACTGTGTTGCTGTCTATCTCTTTCTTTAGGTCTAGTAATATTTGTTTTATGAATCTGGGTGCGCCAATGTTGGGTGCATATATAATTTAGGATCATTAAGTCCTCTTGCTGAATTGATCTTTCTATCATTATATAATGTCATCTCTCTCTTTTTTTTTTTTTTTTTACTGTTTTTGATTTAAAGTCTCATAAGTATAGTCACTCCTGCTTGCTTTTGATTTCCATTTGCATGGAATATCTTTTTCCACCCCTTTACTTTCAGTCTATATGTGTCTTTTTGGGTGATTTTCTTGTAAGCAGTATATGGTTGGATCATGTTTTTTTTTTCAACCATTCTTCCAATCTGTATCTTTTTAGTGGAGCATTTAATCCATTTACGTTAAAGGTTAATATCGCTATGTGAGGCTTTGTTCTTGTCATATTGTTAATTGATTTCTAGTTGTTTTATAAATTCTTTCTTTTTCTCTTTTTGTCTTTGTGGTTTGTTGAACTTCTGCCATGTTGACATTTAATTTCTTTCTCTTCCTCCTTTGTAGATTGTTTTATAAGACCTGAGTTTTATATTTTCATTGTTTTTGTGATGGGGAATATTGACCTTTCATTTCCATGTTTAAGACTCCTTTGAGCATTTATTTCCTGTAGGGATGACCTAATGGTGATTTCACTCAGTGTTTGCTTGTCTGGGAAAGACTTTATTTCTCCTTCATTGACGAAGTTTATTCTGGTGGAAATAAGATTCTTATCTGACAGTATTTTTTCTTTCAGTACTTTAAAAATGCCATCCCATTCTCTTCTGGCCTGTAAGGTTTCTGCTGAGAGGTCCACTGTTAGTCTGATGGGGTTTCCTTTATAGGTGACTAGATGCTTTTCTCTTGCTAATTTTAACTTCTCTCTTTCACTTCAACTTTAGTCATTTGATTATAATATGTCATGGTGAAGTCCTTTTTGCAATATATTTGCCTGGGGATCATTGGGCCTCCTTTATCTGAATGTCTAACTCTCTTGCTAGTCCTGGGAAGTTTTCATTTATTGTTTCCTCAAATACGGTTTCTAAACTTTTTGATCTCTCTTCCCCCTCAGGAATACTGATAATTCATAGATTCAGTCACTTTATGTAGCCCCAGATGTCTAGAGGCTTTGTTCTTTCTTTTTTATTCTTTTTTCCTTATTTTTGTCTGACTGGATTATTTCAAAAGACCTGTCTTCAAGTTCTGAAATTCTTTCTTCTACTTGGTCTAGTATGTTTTTGAAGCTTTCATGTGTGTTTTGAATTTTCTTCAATGAAATTTTTCAGCTCCAGAATTTTCTTGTTTTTAATTTTTTATTTTTTTAGAGACAGGGTCTCACTCTGTCACCCAGGCTGGAGTGCAGTGGTGCAATCATAGCTCACTGCAGCCTTGAACTCCTGGGCTCAAGCAATTCTCCTGCCTCAGCCTCCCAAAGTGCTGGGATTACAGGCATGAGCCACCATGCCTGGCCTGGTCTTTTTTAAAGATATCTATCTCATTCGTATATTTCTCATTCTTATCCAGAATTGATTTTCTAATTTCTTTTTTTTGGTTTTCAGATTTCTCTTGCATCTCATTAAGCTTGTGTAGAATCAATATTTGGAATTCTTTATTGGGCATTAGGAGGAATTCTTTTTGATTGAGATTTGTTGCTGAACAACCGTTGTGGTCCTTGGGTGGTGTCATATTTCCTTGCTTTTTCATGTTTCCTATGTCCTTCCATTGATATCTGCACATCTGATGTAGCAGTCACTTATTAAAATTTTCTGAAATCGCTTTTGAAGGGGAGAATTTTTTCCTGAAGATGTATATATGTTGTTGGTTGAGTAGGACAGCTTTGATTTTGGGTGGTCTTTGTACAATTTCTTAGGCAGTACACAGGGTCAATGGTGTCTGTGATTTCCTTGGTGGCCTAAGGAACAATTATTAGTTGAGACTGTGGTAAAGTTTTTCTGGGGACTTGAATGCCAGCTGAGCCAGTCTTTGGGCCACAGGGGTGGAAACAGTGGGCTGAGCATGCCTGATTTTAGGCCCCAGAGCAGCTTACACTGGCCACAATGTAGTATGTCCTGAGGGGCCAATTCTTGGACCTTCAGGTGGCTTGCTCAGATGCTAGTAGTCGGAGCAGAGGGTCAGGTATGTGGGTGAGTTCTCAGGCCCCTGAGCAGCTGGTGTGGTATGGGAGGTGGCAGTAGTGGTGGTAGAGCCACCCCCTAGGACCCAAGTGGGCTGTGTTGGTGTTACTGGTAGCTGCAATGGATTGGATTGGGCAGGCTAGTTCCCAGTCCCACCACCGCCTGTAACTGTGTGGTGAGTATTGTCCGAAGCTTGCTTAGGAGAGCTTGGTCTCCCCTGTACCTTCCCAGCTGGGTGGTGGCTGAAGACAAGTCACCTTGAAGTTGGCCCAAGGGTGGGGCATGGCCCAGCATTAATCTCTCAAAATGGCACAGGCTGTGGGCTTGCAATCAGGAGGGCAGGGCAAGCAGCATGGGCAAGAAGCTATGGGGAGTGCAATCTACTTGTGTCTCAGTCTCACAGGAGCCTGTAGCAGGGCAGTGGGAATTGTCCTAGGACCTAGGTGTATGTAGGAGAGCTTGGGTTCCCCTGTCCTTCCTCAGCTGGGTGGGGCTGCAGCTGTAAGTCCAAATTCAGCACAAGGGCAGGGCACAGCCTAGTGTCAAACTTTCAAAATGGCACCTTGGACCTGTGACCAGAAAGGCTGAGGCCCCACCCAGGCAAGCAGCATGGGTGAGAAACTGAAAAATGCTGTCCACTTGAGTTTGTCTCAACAGCAGCCTGCAACAGGGCAGTGGGGACTTTCCTAGGGGTGTGTGGGAGCACCAGGGCTCCTCTATCCCTCCTTGGAGCCTTGCAGTAGCTGCAAATGTGCCCGAGGTTCCCCAATATCTAGGCTCTCAGAATGGCATCCAGCTCAAGCTACTCCAGGCTCAGATGGCTGTGAGATTCCCCATGAGGTCTCTTTCTGGAGCAATGTCTCTGTCCAATCTCCAAGCAGCTCCCTATGGTAGGCCCAAGACCCTTGTTGGTGGGGGGCGGGAGGCATGGTCTCTTGTAGCCAAGATCTTAAAAGCTCATCTTGAAGAATGGAGCCCTGGGGGCTTCTCCTTACAGTTTCCCTGAGCCCAAGAGCTTCTCCTGGCTGTTAGTTCCCAGCTGAGCAAGTTGCCCTGAAACCTCTCCTTACCCACTTTTGGTGCTTCCCATCACTTCCCTGGTGAATTCTAGCATTCTCTCCTAGATAATCTGTTTGAAATGTGAGAATCTGCTTACTACTCTGGCTCCTCTTCGTGGAAGACTTGGAAGAGGCACATACTACTTGTGTCTAGTTGGCCATCTTGATCCTATCTCCCCAGTTAGGGTTTAATCTGGGAAGCAGAACCACTTTGAGTGATATAAAAGGATTTATTATTGTATTTATTATAGGGCTTTGACCTGGCATAATTGGAGGAGTTGTTTAATTAGTCTATGTAAGTCAGTTGCCCTGCATCTAGTGCTGGGCCTAAAGTCAGGGCAGCTGGCAATCACAAAGAGATAATGACCATGAAGCAGGAGAGAACAAGAAAAGGCTGGAACAGTTGTCTTTCTCTCACTGGAACCCATGTTGGTTCTCTCACCAACTTTAGATCTCCAACTTCAATGATGTGGGTAACCTGCAGAAAAGCTAGAGCAATTTTTTTTTTTTTTTTGAGACAAGATCTTGCTCTGTTGCCAGAGCTTGAGTACAGTGGCTTGATCATAGTTTGCAACCTCAAACTCCTGGGCTCAAGTGATCCTCCTGCCTCAGCCTCCTGAGTAGCTGGGACTACAGGCATGTGCCAGCATGCTTAGCTAATTTTTCTTTTTCTTTTTGTAGAGATGAGGTCTCACTATGTCGCTCAGGCTGGCCTTGAACTCCTGGCCTCAAGCAACCTCCCACCTCAGTCTCCCAAAGTGCTGGGATTACTGGCATGAGCTGCTACGCCTGGCCCTAGAGCCATTCTTGACAGAGCTGCATGTAACCCTGGTCTAGGATTTGGTGTAGTTGAAGGATGGATCTGGAGGGAGCTGGAGGAGCTTTGGCCTGGCTGCTACCCAACACCAACAAGGCTGCCTGCTTACAGCATGCACAAAATGCAATAGTGCCTAACATTATGCCAAACTTCCATGCATAAAAATGCTGCTTCACTTCTGCCTTCCAAATCTTTTATGGCCCACTCTAATTTAGAATTATGCAGGGATAAAAATTCTGGAATATACAGCCAATAAAACATAGTTTAGCTAAGTTGATACAATACAAAGTCATCACTGTCACCGCTTGTCAACTTGGCACTCTTACACACCTTTTGTAATGATACTTAACTTCCAGGTATGCCTAATAACAATGCAACTATCCCTCATTCAAACAAAAACATGCTCATCTTTCCCCAAAAAGAGTATACAAAGTTCCTTTACCTATCTTTGAGTGAGTTTTATTCCTCTTGTAGCTAAGTTACACTCCCCCTTGATAACCTGTCATTTAAGTACTGAGATATGAAGTTAGCTACTTTTAACACATCTTACGGTATATGGTAGGCAACTGGCAGGGGGAATGACAAATTGAATAATACATACACAAATACGTTCATATCAAAATAAGGAAGAAATGCTCCTATTATAGTCATTTTCACAACTGATCATGGGATGATAGCCAGTATTTATAACTACTTTCATCCTCAACTTTTATTTTGAAGATTTTAAACTTTCATTTTTGAGACCACCACTGCAAAGAATACATTGCTGTCATTTTTGTTGGTTTTTGCATATTTGATATAACCATATTTTAAATAATTTTTTATTATGTAGTCTTACATTTACTTTTTTCTTTAGAATGTAAGATCAAAATTTGATTATTAGAATAAGCATTTTTCTTAATTTTTTTATAATTTATACTTTCAGATCCATCAGTGAAACTTGAACCTGCCTTTGTATTTTTCATTTCATCATTTTTTCTATTAAATTATCAATTTTAAAGCATTTTATACAATAAAATGTTACAGTCATCACAAACTCAAAATATGTTACATTGATAATGTCTTTTCTGAAAAACACTGAAAATTCTTATCTAAAATTCATTAGAAAGTCTCAACAATTTGGCCAATAGCAGATAAAATTATACTAAACTTTGCTTCAACGTTAGCTGCAACCCTGCAACATTATCTTTCCCATTACAATGATAGTCAAATTGACTTTCATATACCAGGGGAAAAAAGACCAAATCCCAACCAGTTCGTGTATTTATCACATCCGTCTCTCCGTCCCCACTCATTGCAGTTGGGCAGAGGATAGGTAGGCACTTTTGCTAAGCATCCTTATGATGAACTCTGGCATTTTCTATTTCATTATATTCTAGTATATTCTGTTTCTTTTTTTTTTAAGCTGGTTGAGAGCCACTAACTTGATTTCATGACCCATTAATGGATTGTGACCTGCAATTTGAAAAACACTGCTCCAGGCTGGGTTATATTTACAATATTAAAATCCTCCCCTTTGTTAATGTTTAAATTCACTTAACTCTTTTGAGTCTCTGTATCTTTATTTTTATTCTCCATGTTTGTGCTCTTTGATTTCCACTGCTCCTTATAGTAATCTGTACAGTTCAGGGATATTATGGAAATTGTGAGGGTGTGTGATTTTGTAGGTCATGACATGGTTTCCTTCTGCCTTCAATGACAAAAATGAACCTGCCTAGGCAATAGCTCAGTTCTCTTAGATTTCCTCTTAAGTATTCCTCTTATCCAACATCTCAAGGGCAGGTCTTAAGGTTTTTCTTATCCTTGGATCTTTAAAAATTATTTTTCCTTTTCTACTATTTACAACTCATAAATCCTGACTTTTTAAACATTTAAACACCTGACAAAGAGATATCTTTAGAAGGAGTGAATAGATATTGTTCTGATTATTCTACTACTATGTAACAAGCTACCCCAAAACTGATGGCATAACACAACAATAATTTTATTATGTTTAGGGATTCCATGGGTCAGTAATTCCAAGAGGGCATAGTGGGGTTGGCTTGTCTCTGCTCCACAATGTCTGGGGCCTCAGTGACAGGAGACTCACATGGCTGGAAGATGGGTCATCTGGGCATTTCATCACACATATGTCTGGTGCCTGGCTGGATGACTTGAGGCTGTCTGTCAACTGGAGTGCTTTGGGGCCTCTCCACACGGCATGTGATGACGGGGCTCCTAGAGGGAGTATCTGGAAAGGGAGCAATCCAAGATAACCAGGTGGAAGCTTCACTGGCTTTCTGGCCTAGCCTTAGAAGTTACACAGAGCCACTTTTGTCAGATTCTGTGACTGAAGAACTCATAAGCCCTCCCCAGATTCAAGAGCATAGTGTCCACCTCTTGGGGCAATGCTTCAAAACTACCGCAGGCATCTTTCTTTGATGACTTTTGAATGGGTTTTTACATGTCTTCTCATAATCCATGCTCAGCTTTCTTTTATTCATTCAACAAAATATTGATTGAGCCCTTACCTATGTCAGACACTGTGTTAAACACTGAAGATACAATGACAAACAAGAGAGATATGATTCCTACCCTCATGGGGCTGACTGTCTTCCAAGAGAGCTAGAGAGTAAACAAATGATCACACAAAGAATGCTGCTATTGTTTTTTTATTCAGCTACATTTTCCTATTTCCCTGATAATGATTTCCACATTGTCCACATTGTTAGCCTTCTCTATTTCCTATAGTCCCCCTAGTGTTTTCACTTGAATCTTTCTAATATATGTTCTAGGTCTTTCAGTTCTAGGTCTTTTCTTCCATTGTTTTGTAGCTTTTTTGTTTTGTTTTGAATCTTTTTGTGCAAATGCCCTGAGATTTATGTTTCTGGTTTAGTGTTTCTTCTCAACCACTTATTTGCTCAGTGACACCAATTCAGATTTTTATTGCTTTTCTTGATGTCTTTGGCTCATTTATTCACCTCTAAAATATTATAGGCCTACTATGTTTCAGGCACTGTGCTGAGCACATGGAGCAGACACAGACTTGCCTCAGGCAGGAAGTGCACTTTGGAGAAGGAACATGGATTCTGATAGGCAGGTGGGGCCTGGGATTCAGCTTCATTACTTACTAGTTGGAACCTTACTTGATAAATTACATAGCCCCTTGTTCTCTTTTTCCTCCTGAGGATAGTAATACCTCACACAATTAGTATAGTGCCTGGAACATGGAGTCTGAATACATGTTTGTTACTTTAAAATATAGAATTCAGTGGAAAGTTAACAATTAAATCAACATTTTCAAAACAGTGTGAGTTAATACAAAGGTGTATATATAAGATGCTTTGTGAACAACGAGGTGTCACCTAGCCTAGCCTGGCATCTTGAAAAATTTCCTATAAATTAGTAATTCTCATCTTGGGGTGGGGGAAGGAAGAAAGGACACAGAGCTGCTGTGTGGAATCTTTAAATTGAAGGGGAGAGCCTTAAAAAATATATTCAATATTGTGAGACAATTTTATATGTGGAGAGGTAAAAAAAAAAAAGCTATTGTTTTCATAATCTATAATTAATGATTTACAAAAAGCCAATATAAAATCATCCCAGATGGTGGAGACATTCAGAACATAGGTTATATATTTTGTATATCAACAATTCTCAAAGGGGAATAATTGGTGCCTCAGGGGAAGGTTGGTATAGGACATTTGTATATATTACTTAGGAGTATGGTTTTTAAAAGATTGAGAAACTTCACTATAATAGGTAATGACTAAGCTAAGCCTTGAATGAGTAGGAATTAGCCAGGTGCAAAAGAGAGGAGAAAAGGAATTCCACGTAGTAAGAATAGCCCTTACAAGGGCTCAGAGGTGTGAGAGAGATGGGCTAGTTTGAGAACTGCATGTAGTTTTGTATGGCTGTGAGCGAATGGAGGAAGATGATCATGGAGAGGTTGGCAGGGGCCAAAGCTTAAAGAACTTGTATGTTCTACCCAGGGAATTATACTGAAGGCAACTGGGATCCACTGAAGAATTCTAAGGGAGGGAGTGACAAAGGCAGATTTTCTTTTCTAAAAGCACCTACAAATTTGCTTCCACCAAAATGAGTTCTTCTTTAATCTCTTGGAAAGTGGTAAATGTGCGCTTATTGACCTTGGTTTGGGTCTTAGTTGTATTGGTATTTCTGCCATGGCAGATGCTCTCCTCCCCATGCGAACTTTCTTTTTCTCTTATAGATTTCAATATTTACCGATTACATAATTGGACCTAGATAGTTACGCTGTTTTGAAGTTGATCTTACTAAATTGTTGTTACCTTTCAGATATTACCATTTTACTTTCTTGGTGAGTTTACCTAGGTAATTTCCAGTGCTGCATTTACTGAGAGGTAGCAAGAGGAAGGGAACAAATGTTAGGCTTGTAGTTCAAGTAACTTACTTGATTCTGTAAATTGCCCTGCACGATTTTGTGCAAGTCCCAACCTCTCTGAGCTTCAGTGTCTTAACTAATAATATTCACTATGTAAAATTGTTGTGGGAATTAGAGAAAATGTTCTCTCAGTGCCTGAATCATGGCAGTGTTCAGTAATGGTAAACTCTACAGATGTCATCAGTGCTCTGCTCTATCCCCTCAGCACTCACTGTTCCCATACAACCAACAGCTTCTCACCGCAAGCACCTGTGACTCTGCCTGAGGGCTTTCTCTAGCCACAG
Source organism: Daubentonia madagascariensis (assembly GCA_023783475.1). Taxonomy (NCBI): domain Eukaryota; kingdom Metazoa; phylum Chordata; class Mammalia; order Primates; family Daubentoniidae; genus Daubentonia; species Daubentonia madagascariensis. The sequence goes on along the minus strand of JAKFHU010000322.1, from coordinate 22,979,638 downwards.
AAGTGTGAGGGACTCTTGCTTGGGGCAGGCTGGACATGCCAAGGAGGTAATGCCTCCAGGAGCAGCCCATTCAACCAAAGATGAATGAGAGTTGGTCGTTTAAAACTCCTTCCTTCTTGTCTTCTGAGTGACCTAAACCTGAAGTCTATTCCCACATTCTCTCAGAGGTCTCCAATGGCAACTCTCTCATTAAAGTGTCCTATATTGGCTTCTTTCCCCTTCCCAGCCTCACTTCCCCACTCCCCTACCAGTGATCACGTTCCAAATAAACTACTTGCACTCAAATCCTTATATTGCAGTCTGCTGCTGCGGGAACCCAACTTAAGACAGTAGCAATTATTCATTTATTCAATAGGTATTGGGTATAGAAAATGTGTCAGGCACTGCTTATTATTACTGCTCCATCTTCATGTAAACTCCTACATCTAGGATTCCTGGTTTCTTGAATTTTTAACAATTATTAAAAATTAAAGGAAAAAGTGTAAGCAAAATTCTTTCCTGTAATCTCACCAGCTTAGCATAGAAGCTCTTTTTATTTCTTTCTATTTCCTTCCTTTCTTTACCCATGTGTACACAAATTTCACAGGTACAATTGTAGGTATAACATTGTATTTCATGATTTATTTTTCCACTCAGCTCCTTACCATACTCATTTTCCTTAACCTTCCAAATTAATACTTTGATGGCTGCATTATATCCTATTACGCTATTGCAGGGCATTGTGATAATTAATTTTATGTGTCAACTTGACTAGGCCACAGAGTACCCAGGTATTTGGTCAAACATTATTCTGGGTGTTTTTCAATGAGATAAATATTTAAAGCAGTAGACTGAGTAAAGCAGATTGCCCTCCCTGATGTGGGTGGGCCTCATCTGATCAGTTGAAGACCTGAATAGAACAGAAAGGCTGACCCTTCCCTCAGTGAGAAAGAAATCCTGCCTGACTGCCTTTGAACTGGGACATTGGCATTTTCCTGCCTTCTGGCTCAAACTGAAACAACAGCTCTTCCTGGGTCTTGAGCCTGTTGGCTTTCAGATTGAAACTACACCATCAGCTCTCCTGGGTCTCCAGCTTACTAACTCAACCTGCTAATCTTGGGACTTGTCAGCCTCCATAGTCATGTGAGCCAATTCCATATATATGTATGTTCTGTTGGTTCTGTTTCTCGTGAGATCCCTGTTACAGACATGTAGGTTGTTTTTTATTTTTTCCAATTATGGCTAGTACTGCACGTAAAGTCTCTATAAATATAATTTATTCTTTTTGTTTTAAATTTTATTTTAAGTGAGCAATACTTAAGCATTGTACAAATTAAAAAGATTTCTTGCCTCCACAATGAAACCCACTGGTACAAATTTCTTGTATGTCCTTCAAGAGGGAGACTATGCCTATATATCACCATGGCATTCTTTTTTTTTAAAGGTTCTTTTCTCCCGCAGCTTTATTGAGGCATAACTTACAAATAAAAATTGAATATATTTAAAGTGTATAACATGATGTTTTGATATGCATGTACATTGTGAAATGATCACCACAATTAAGCTAGTTGACATATCCTAACATAGTTACATTTTTGGTGTGTGTATGGTGAGAATACTACAGATCCATTCTCTTAGCAAATTTCAAGTATACAATACATTATTATTAACTATAGTCACCATGTTTTACCTTAGGTCTCCAGAACTCATTTACCTTATAACTGAAAGTTTGTAATCCTTGACCAATATCTCCCCATTTCCTCCATCCCCTGACCCCCAGTAATTACACTTCTACTTTCTTTAGAGATAACTCTTTGTGAGTTCAACTTTTTAAGATTCCACATATAAGTGAGATCAGGCAGTATTTGTCTTTCTGTGTCTGGCTTTTTTTCACTTAACATAATGACACCAAAATCATAGGCAACAAAAGCAAAAATAAACAAGTGGGACTACATCAAACTAAAACGTTTCTGCATGGCAAAGGAAACAATCAACAAAATAAAAAGACAACCTATGAAATGGGTGAAAATATTTGCAAACCATATATCCACTGAGGGGTTAATAGCCAAAATATGTAAGGAACTCACACAACTCAACAGCAAAAGCAAACAAACAAACAAACAAAAAACACCAACAAAACAAATAACCTGATTAAGAACTGAGCAAAGGACCTGAATAGACATTTTTCCAAAGAAGACATACAAATGGCCAACCGGTTTATGAAAATGTGCTCAACATCACTAATCATCAGGCAAAGCAAATCAAAAACCACAATATCACCTCACATCCATTAGGATGGCTACTATCAAAAAGCCAAAGACGACGAGTGTTGGCAAGGATGTGGAGAAGAGGGAACCGTTGTACAATGGTGGTGGAAATGTAAATTGGTACATCTATCATTAAAAACAGCGTGGCGGTTCCTCAAAAAATTAAACATAGAACTACCTTAGGATCCAACAATCCCATTTCCAGGTATTTATCCAAAGGAATTGAAATCAGTACGTCGAAGAGATGTCTGCACTCCCATGTTCATTGCAGAATTATTCACAATAGCCAAGATATGGAAACAACCTGTCCCTCCACAAATGAACAGATAAAGAAAATGTCATACATATACGTACAATGAACTATTAGCCTTAAAGAGGAAGGAAATCTTGCCATTTGTGACAACATGGATGAACCTGGAGGACACTATACCTTGGCCATCTTTCATGTCAGCATTCACTGTCTCAGTCCTTCCAACAGGCGTTCTTCACTTCCGTCAGTTTCCTTCACTGATATTTTTGTGGCAGCATCCCCCCAGCATAGGGACTCTCCCCCAGGCGGACTAATCAATATCTTCCTTCTCTACTCATTCATTTAGCCACTCTTTTAGCCACTCAACAAATGTTTGCTGAACATTTACTATGTTCTGAGCTCCGGGCCAGGCCAGGGCATAAAATGCTGAGCAAAATAGGCCATATCCCTGCTCTCCTGAAGCTCAGTCTACATAAACAGACACATACCTGTGTGTTTCAGGAGTCAACTAGACGTCTAGACAGAATTTATACACAGAATTTACAACCCTTCCTCCATGACTCTCTCTTTTCTGGGATTCTACCTTCTCCCTCCAGCACTAGGGGTTTACCTGAATTTTGTCTGGTGGTATTTTCTCAAGTGTTCTCTGTGTTATAGCCACCACATACAGTGCTGACTATGGCCTGTCTTTAGGCCAAAAGCTCTGTAAATGGATAACTTACCCTGTGATGTTCCTTTTTTTCCTGAGTGTTAACTCCTTTCCAGAATCTGCCTGCTTTTGTTTACTCTCCAGTGTCTTCACGTTTTGTGTTTTATATTTTGTCTAGAGTTTATAGTAATTTGTGCAAGGACTGTGTCTTCAAGGAGCCATTCAGCCATATACCCTATAGTCTATTCTTGTTTTGTTTTTGTTTTATATAATTTTTATTTCAAAATATTAGGGAGTACAAGTGTTCTTTCTACATGGATCAACTGTATTAACTATAATGTTGAAGTCAGGGCTTTTAGTGTGCCCATCACCAGAATAGTGTACATTGTACCCAATAGGTAAATTTTTATTTCTCACCCCCCTGTCACCTTCTCCCTCTTCTTAGTTTCCAATGTCCTTTACACCACTTTATGATTATGTGTACCCATCATTTAGCTCCTACTTATTAGTGAAAACATGTGGTGTTTGGTTTTCCATTCCTGAGATACTTCACTTAGGATAATGGTCTCCAGTTCCATCCAAGTTGCTGCAAATGATATTATTTCATTCCTTTTTAGGCTGAGTAGTACTCCATGGTATAAATATATACCACATATTCTTTATCCACTCACCAATTGATGGACACTTAGGTTGATTCCATATTTTTGCAACTGTGAATTGTGTTATGATAAACATTCAGGTAAGGTGTCTTTTTGACATAATGATTTTATTCTTATTTTGAATCGTATGCTTAATTTCCAGGGTTTGGATTTATGAAAAAAGGTATAAAATTTTATGTCTCATGGTATGCTTGGTCATAGATGTTTCTTATTAAATATTAAAGAATATTCAGAGAATCTCATAAAAATCTATTTTTGTTTCATTGTTTTGGGCAAAATGTTTCTTTTATCTATTTTATTTGATTTGTCTCTCCTTCCATTAATTCACTTTCTGGTAGTTCCATTTAGCATTTTTGCTTTGGGTATAGATTCATATCTTTTTAAAAAACAGAAAAAAAGGTGGAGGATAGAACATGAGGCCAGGCACCGTGGCTCACACTATAATCCCAGCACTTTGGGAGGCTGAGGCAGGAGGATTGCCTAAGGCCAGGAGTTCGAGGCTAGCCTGAGCAAAAAATGAGACCCTGTCTCCTCAAAAAATACAAAAATTAGCTGGGCATAGTGGCACACACCCATAGTCCTAGCTACTCTAGAGGCTGAGACAGGAGTTAGGGAGTTGGAGGTTTGTGCCATTGCATTCCACATTCCAGCCTGGGTGCTGGGTGACAGAGTGAGACCCTGTCTCAAAAAAAAAGGGAGGAAAATGTTTCTATCTGTCTGAGTTCCCATCCTAAATAAGCAGATGCCTTAGGATGCTGGACCACAGAAGACAATATTGTGTAGTCGTTAAAAACTAAATTGTAGAAGAATATCTAATGATTTGGAAAATAGTTCACGATATACCACAAACTGTAGTTCATTTTTGCAAAAAAGAAAAAAAAAGGTGGGTGAGGAGTATACATATGGGACCAGTGCTTGGACTCCAAGAGTACTGTTCACAGATGGCATCAAAGTTCTCCAAAGCTCTCACAAAGGTTCCCACTGTTGGTCTCAGGGCCTTCCAGCTTCAACCTCAAAAAAGTTGTCAAGTTTAGAATCTTTACATACACACCCTTGAGGTGGCCTCATGATGGGCCATGCCCCCTCAAAAAAGAACTCCTTTTGAGCTCTGGAGACCAGGATATTTCTTCTCCTTTCCTCATTGTTCATCTCCTACACTGGGCCTAGTACACATCAACTGTATTTCCCAACTCCAGAATTTAGAGATTTGGGATTTGTGTTCCTTTTTTTTTCAGAATGCCATGTATTCCTTATGTAATTATTTCCCTCCTCACTGGAGACTTGCTGTCATACCATGCAATGAGTTAGGTTGCCTTAAATAAAAGGTCTTGTTATATCCTTTTCTGAGATGTTGGATACCTCTAGACCTTACAATATTTGCATAACCAAATTTGGACTTGTATTGACATATCAAGAGATTCAGTTCTGTTGCTTAATAAAAACATCTTTGAGTTTTATATCAACCAACCATAATAATTCTAAATAAAATAAAACAGTCTACAACACAAAGACTTAAAACCAAAATCATTTATTTTTCACTATGTGTCTTCAGGTTGACTGATGAGATTTAAGCTTTAAGTTGCAGGTTGGGCACATGTTTGCTCCACATATTTTCATTCACCTTGGACCAGAGGTTACCTTAAGTATGTCATTTTCATGGCAAAAGGCAGGAGTACAAGAAAAAAGGCCCAATTGTGCTAGCTCATTTTAAGCCTTCCCTTTTATTATATTCACCCTCAATCCATTGACCAAAACAAGTCACATGGCCAAGGCCAAAATCAAGGTGCATGGAATATATCCTGTCCATGAGGCCAGAGTAAGGGTGTGAATGTGAAATATTCCTACAGGGCACTGAAGAACTGGGATCAATAATTCAATTTACCACACTTACAGTGCCATATCTGTATTTCTTTAACACTTGTTTTTAAAATTTCAACAGCTGTTAGAGAACAGACTTTAAGTCAAGTAGACTTGAGTTTGAATCTTTAGCACTTTGCTGGCTATGAAAACTTGGGCAAATTACCTCACCTCTCCGAATCATGGTTCCTCATGGTTCCCCACAAATCATCCACAATTCCATCACTCAAATATAAACTCTGTAAATATTTTAGTGTGCTTATTTTTTCTAAGCATATATTAATTTTCCCCACAAACTTGGAATATAATTTCTCAAAAATTCTGACTTCAAAACAATATTTTCTATATAGCCTCAGTGTCAATTAGAAAAAAACAAAAATAATCCCCCCCAAAACCAACAGCATTTCCCCAGATGGTAAAAATTTCTTGAAAGAACAATTTTTTTATTCTCCCCTCCCTCCCCAATTCTTATCAGAATTCAGGCTCTGGTATGTGGGTGGGAGGTTGGGTGGTGGTCTCAGGCTGGTCTCATGTCATAATCACATGGAAACCTCAGTTAAAAAAAAAAAAAGGATTCTAAAAGCCCCAAGACTTGCAAAGACAGAACCCCTGAGGCTGGGACACTGGAATAAGACTCTCACCCTTCAGGATGGGCTGATTTTCAGTCAGTGAAGGTGGTTAAATCCCTAAAGAGACCCAAGCCCATTCCTGCTTTCCATCCTGGAAGTCATGGACACTCAGAGAGGTTATTCAAATATTCTTAACTGACTACCAGCTTCAAGGAAAAGCATAGTTTTTAATTGGTACATAACTCTTACCATGTGGATGGGTAACAATTTATTTTCCTTTTGCTGGGCATTCAGGTTATTTCCAATTTGTCAATTTGTCAGTATCACAAATAAATAATCTTCCCATAAACAAATTGTACATAATTTTTTTTTTAAGAGATGGAGTCTCACTCTATCACCCAGGCTGGAGTGCAGTGGTGTGATCATAGCTCACTGCAGCCTCCAACTCCTGAGCTCAAGTGATCCTCCTGCCTCAGCCTCCCAAGTAACTAGGACTGCAGGTGTGCACCACCACACTCGGCTAATTTTTAAAAACTTTTTGTAGAGATGAGGTCTCGCTATGTTGCCTAGGCTGGTCTTGAACTCCTGGCCCCTTGTGATCCTCCCGCCTCAGCCTCCCAAAGTACTGGGATTATAGGTGTGAGCCACTATGCCTGATGTATACATAAATCTTGAACCACATTTCTGATTATTTCCAGTGGAAATATTCCTAAGCAGTGTGATCACTGGGCCAAAGAGTATAAATATTGTTAAGACTCTTGATAAGTACTATATTGCCAAATTGCTTGACAGAAAGGTTATACCAATTTATTTTCTCATTAGCATTAACCTTTAGAAGGTGTTGTTAATGTTTTTATAGTTGGAACTCCAAAGTAATCATTTTCACTCAGGGTGAGAATGTGAAACTGTCATAGAATAGAAATGAACGGGGAACATGTAAAAATAAATTTCTTTTAAAAACTGAAGTTGGAAGAAGCAATAAGATTTTTGGATATAAAAGATGATCTAATTATCATTAAATATGCTAAAACCTGATGTCTTTTAGAATAATGCTTATAGAAAGCAAATTACAAATGGTTGCTAAGGGAGCCTTGCAAATAATCTTCAGAGAGTTCCAGGTGAACAAAACTCTGAATGACAAATGGAAAAGAGGATAGGAAATAAGCCAGAATCTCTGTCAATTCACTTCTAAGGAAAAGAGGAAAAGAAACAAAAACAACAAAATTATCTAAAGCTAGAAAATGATTTAAGAACAATATGAAGGGGTTTAAGAAACACATTGAGGGTAAAATAATTTTAAGGAAAAACGCCTTAATGCTCTAACCAAAATAGTGGAAACAGAGGTGATCCTATGAGACTCTGAAATCACCACTCAAATTATCATTGATGTGAAAAGGACAAAAACACTTTAGAGGAAGCCAGCAGAGGTGCTCAGAGGGTAGGCAGCCTGCAGAGCCTCCCTCATCAGGGTAACCCAAATTGTAGCTGGGCTCTGCCAGCCCTTTCATGTCTGGTTGGAAACCCCACCAAGCCCCCTGCTGACTTAGGAGAGCATGCGTTCCTGAGGGCCTCTCTGCCTCCGGGCTCCAGCTTTTGAGGCTGTCTCTGTTCCCCAGTATGTCCATATGGTTCCTTACCCCTCTTTCAACAACCCCCTACTCAAACAGAACATTAGTGTATTCAAGTTTGCTAAGATGTAGGGGTCATGAGGAAGGGTCACATTGCCCATTATGCCACAAACCACTGAAAATTATGTTTCAGGCTTTCTTGTTCTTAAGTCCTTTTGATCATTCCTTACTGGAGGTTTCTCACTGGCCTTTATTTCATACAGAGTCCTTGCTCCAACAATGTCCTAGCACCCCCCTCCTTCACTCTATAGGGAGCATCTTCTGCCACCCCCGACCCCCGAGAAAAATTAATTTCCTGCTTCTGCAAATGCAGTCTTTTGGCCCTTTTTGGTTGCCTGAGCCCTAGCCAGCTCTTATGCCCTAGGGGTTTATCATGGTATTTCCTGAAACAAAGACGGCTACTTTCCCAAGAAGAATTCCGATAATAGGTCTTACCGCTGAAAGACAGCCCCAAAAGATGATCAGATCCAGCATTCTGCCTTCAGCAAGTGATTGAGACTCAGAGATTAAATGAATTACCCCAAGTTCACAGGGTAAAGAAGTGGTAAGGCCTGGAATCTGGGTTTTCTATTTCTAAAGCTGTGCCATTCTTTTGTTTCTGATATGAGTTAATAACTTACTTCAGAGAGCCTGCTTTGGTCTGTTATCAAAAGCAGGATCTCTGTCACCATTCTCTGTCCCTCTTGTTTTTGGCAACAGCTTTCAGGAGTAACTGAGTTGGACAATCAAAATTCCTTACTGTTGGATTGAGAAGGTCAGAGAATTGCTGAATTGAATAGTCTAATAGACCTTGTAGATATAGCAATCACCTACCTCTTCCTCTCCCCCTTCCCCTTCTCTCAGAAAAGACAGACCAGATGAAAAGTTTAAACAGTTGGGAATAATGCTAATTTTAAAGTTGAATCATATTTCCTTGTGACTTCCATTATTAATTTGATGATGCCTTATCACAGAAAAAGATTTTGCCTGTAAGATAAATAATATTTAAGAAAGCAGTAAGATTTTATAAACTAGTCTTAAAAAAAATTCAAAGTAAGCCACAAAGTACAGTTACTCTACTGAACTAAAATTAAATCAATATATTATGAAGCTGCAGCAGAAATGCTACCTCCTCGGACTGGAGCACAATGAAAAGATGCTCACTGCTGCCCTGCCTGACTTTTACATTTAATCTTTCAGTCAGTCTAGCTTGAGACCAGGACAAATTCTCCCTTAGAGTGTGCTACAAGAGTGAGTGAGCTAGTGGTTTATTTCCTTGGCCTGGTAAGGGCTGCTAATAGCTGTTAGTTGTCCTTTTTGAAACAGCAACCGCCAACAAAAAACGCCTGTAAGAGCTGCAGGTGTGTTATTTAAAATTGCCTACTTGAATACTGGCAAACTTATAACAAAAACAAGAATTTTTAGTTTTGGTGTGGTACTTATTTAGCTGTCCTTTTTGATAATAATTAGCTAATCAGATCAGCTATTTCTGAGACCACTTCTGGTGTGAGTGCTAAAAATGTCTTTTATATAAAGGAAGATGATTTTTAAAAATTGTTTTCCAGGAGGACATATAATATCTAATTTGTCTAAAATTGAAAAAAATTATAGATAAATGAAAAAATAAACCCATCAGAGGTACCTGGGATATAAACATGGATAACTCCCATAAAAACTAGAATTTAGTCTACCCATTCTGTCAATGGTCATTGGTTTTTAAGATTAAAAAAGAAAATCTCAAAAACAACCAGATGTGCTATGATCTTAAGACAAATTACTGAGGCAATACCATCTTGTTAACTATTGATGACTACAGCAGTTTCATAAAAACATATAACTTCTCTGAGGATTGTGCAGCTGAATAATACGGTAATCTTTTTAGTCATACCTCTTCCTTCGTCCTCTCAGAAACACCATGAGATCCACTAAGATGATTTCTCTGAATGGTTTTGAACAAATGGTCTCACGATTTTTATTGTACTAGGCAATTCTTTACTGTGCCTTCCTATTAGCATTTCCAGAAAATGGCAATAATGCCAGACTTCTGGAAATTTTGCTTGGGTTTATTCTAAAGTCATGTGATAAGTCCAATTCTTTATTTGGGCAAAATTACTAATTTACAACTGGTTTTGAGGCAATGAGTCAATTTCTTCCTTTGACACTTTCCCCTATCTCTACCCGGCCCCTACTCTTCTTTTGTATTTGTTTAAAAAGAAAGTTAAAATCAAATTTATCGCTGAGCACCTTCTTTGGGCCTGGCACAGATGTTTCAAAGTGCCTAAGACAAACTCTAAGTATTCAATGGAAGACCTGAATAGAACTGAACAACCACAACCACCCGCTTTTATATAGACAACTTGCTTGTTTCAACTAGCTCAAGTTTTTGGCCTTTCAGGGTCTAATTGTCATATCTTGCTCCAGATCTGACTCACAAATAGTCTCATTTTGCTCTGCTGTGGCCAAATCACAATAACAATTGCATTTAGTTCTGGGCATCACAAACTTGCACATGCAAAGGAGGGTGACCAGAAGGGTGAAGAGTGGACCCTGGTTCATGGGAGGAAAGCTGAGGGAATGGGGGCACTGAAATAACTGGGGACTATGCTGTCTGGTGAGAGCGGAGGAGGAGACTGTTCTCTTAGCTCTACAAGGATGGCACCTCACCCTAGCCTCCCTGAGCCTCAGATTCTCAACTCGTGAAATAAGCTGGTGGGTTTGAAGATCTTGAAGATTTCTTTTAGCTCTAAATGGTTTTGAGTCTATAATTAGTAGGGGAACTGATTTCAGCTCAATTCAAGGAAAAGCTTTCTTCCAATCAACCAGTCTTCATAACAGGCAACTTCAGGAGGTGGTGAGCTCTCCGCTGGTATGGGCTGAGTTGGGGTGACCATCTGTCAGGAGGCCTGTGCCAGGATCTCCTGCCTCCACTGGGCCAGATGGACCAGATGACTGCTAAAGTCCTTTTCAACTTTGTCTAGAAACTTTTCCTGTTTCAAGTAATTGCCAAGAGAGCATTGTTGAAATGCTGCAGTGCTCCAAGTCAAGGACCTTAGCAGGAGGAGGGAAAGCCCACTAGCCTGCAGCAGGGCAATAACATCCTCACCTGCCATGTACTGAGTGACAGGCCTGGTGCTAGGTACTTGACATACAGCATTTCTAACTCTTACAGCAATTCCATGAGGTAGGTATTATTCTCGTTTTGCAAAAGGGAATTGAGGCTCAGAGAGGCAAAGTAACTTTACTAAGATCACACAGCTAGTAAGTGAAAGTTATAGAATGCAATTCTAGGTCTGTTGACTTCAACACAGTACTTTCCATGATGTTTTCCTGTCTCAAAGGAGCAGTGTACAATGGGAGGAAGCAAGAAACATAGAGAAGGGGTAGAATGTCAAGGAAGCCAAGTGCAGCACAAATCAGAAACCAATGAACTAAAGACTTCCATGGTCTGTGGACAGGGAGTGGGTATTCACTTACATGTTGAGTTTGAGAGGCCACTGTACCAATAATAGATAATTATAAAACAAGAGGCTCCTGATGTTTCTGCCATCAAGACTTAGGACACATTGCCTTGATCATTCTCTATGACCCACCACAAAGAAATCTCTAGTCTGAGGTGCTGTAACATTCTTTACAATTTAAGCCCAGAACATCCATGAGGGAAACATGGGCTGTATCTTCCATGAGCCAAAATACAACCTATACCCAAGTTCCCTCTCTGTCTTCACTCCTTTAAGGCTCATAATGTTTAGCAAGTCTGGGTATACTTGGTTCTACTATGACTTCCCAAATACGGTCTGTGAATCATCTGCCAGAATTATGTGGGGCACTAGTTAAAACACAGATTTCTGGGTCCCACCTAAACCTAGAGAAGCTCATCTGGTCTACTGATCTCCAGGGCTGGAGCCCTGGAATATGGGTTTTTAACAGGTGATTCATAGGCACATTGGAATTTCTAAACTATTGTCTCTTTCTTGGCAGGGGATGGTATGTGAAGGCCAGGGGATCTAACTAGATAAGGCACAACTGAGTTATCAATGTGTTCATTAAGCTAGTCCTTGAGAGAAAGAAGAGTTAAAAACTGAATAGGAAGAAATTGATTCATTTTCCCCCCGATAAGGCAATCTGGGAATTGTATCAGAAATTCCTACATAGAGAGGCAATATAGAGTGGTGATTAAAAGATGAGCTTTGGACTGAGCATGGCAGCTCACACCTGTAATCTTAGCACTTTGGGAGGCCAAGGCGGGAGGATTGCTTGAAGGCCAGGAGTTTGAGACCAGCCTGGGCAATAGCAAGACCGTGTCTCTACAAAAAAAATAGAAAAATCAGCTGGGTGTAGGAGCCCAGGAGTTGGTGGTTGCAGTGAGCTATGATGATGCCACTGCATTCTAGCACAGGCAGCAGAGCAAGACTCTGTCTCAAAAAAAAAAAAAAAAAAAAAAAGATAAGCTTTGGAATCAAACCTAGGTTGTGGTTTTGACCTAGTTATTTGTCCTTGGGTAAGTTACCTCCAAACCACAGTTTTCTCACCTGTAAAATGGGGATAGTAAGATCTACCTCATAGTAGTGAAGAATAAATGAGCTTGTGCATCTAAAGTCCTTAGCACTATGCTAGGGGCATGGTACAGACTCAGTCATTCCATCCTGAGGACATCAATATAAAATAGAAATTGGAAAAATTATAGCAATAAAAAACCTTAAAAATATGAAAAGGCAAATATCCACAGGAAGCAGAACAATGGAAACCATGAGGTTTGAGCGACCTCTCAGACTCTCCTAGGAATGTTTTATTACAGAAGAATGGACCAGTATCCATCACCCAACCACTATATGATGGCATAAGTTAGATGCCCAGCTCAAACGCCACGAATTCCAGAGAATATGCTGGGAGTATCCCCTGAGCCTTAGACCATAGATTCATTGACAAAAGTTGCTTTTTATTGTTTTTTATTATTTTATTAACATGATGTACACTTACATAGTTAAATGTATTATAGTACTGCTTGGATATCTTCCACGTGCCCCTCCAAATCCACTCTCCACCCTTCTCTGCCCTATTGCTTCTGGTGGCTGCTGGTTAAAAATGGTACCAATGAACTCCCTTGTTTTCACCTTCTGCTTCAATTTAGCCATTAGGGGGCACCGGCAGGAGTGGGAGGAAAGTAAGATAATGATTATTCCTGCAGTTCCCAGCTGGTCATGCTGGACTATTTTCTATTCAAGCCCAAGGTTTCTACTGGGCAGTCCTCTCCTATAGCTTTCTTTGTTCCATTAAGTTGTACTTCTTGTCACCATTTAGGCCAAGGGGTGGTAATGGTTCCCTGTTGCTGCTAGCAGTAGCATGTTGCCTCACCAGCCCTTGTTTATGTCCCTTAACCCCACCCACACCTCTAAACAGTACAGTTGTGCTTCAGTATCCTGGGGGAGGGGGATTGGCTCCAGGACCCCCAAGGGTACTAAAATCTGTGGATGCTCAAGTCTCTTATATAAAATGGCATAGTATTTGCATATAACCTATGTACATCCTCCTGTATACTTTAATCATCTCTAGATTACTTATAATACCTGATATGATGTGAATGCTATATAAATAGTTATTATACTATATTTTTATTTGTATTATTTTTTATTGTTGTATTGTTATTTTTATTGGTTTTTTTTCCTGAATATTTTTGATTCATGGCTGGTTAATCCATGGATGTGAAACCCCCAGAGGGCCAACTGTACTACTATTAAACCTTTAATCACCCTGGTTAAGAGTGCCATCTGTTTCCTACTAGGATGCTGACTAAAAGCCTTACTAAAAAAAAATACCTCTTAAATCTATTTAAATTAAAAAAAAAAAAGAGAAAGAAATATGTTTTAAAAAATAGTCTCCTTACTCTTGTAGTTCTTTCCTTTAATATTTATCTATGTATTTCTAACTAATTTGCTTATATCATTCTTTGATTTGATTGGCTATTATTCATTGACTTCCTATCGAGTCAATGACACTTAGCTCTTGCACATCTCTCTCTTCCCAACATTATTAGAACCCAATATTTTTTGTTAAATGAGACTGGTGAATGGAAAGACAGCCTTTGTTATTAGATAGGATGATTCAGCCTTATAAAGATGTCTGTTCAAATTAAAACCACAATGAGATATCACCTTACCCCATCAGAATGCCTATTACTAAAAAGTCAACAAACAATAGATGCTGGTGTGGATGCAGAGAGAAAGGGACATTTATGCACCGTTGGTGGGACTGCAAATTAGTAAAACCTCTATGAAAAACAGTAATGGAAGTTCCTCAAAGAAATAAAAATAGACTTACCATTCAACCTGGCAAGCCCACTACTGGGTATCTACCCAAAGGAAAATAAGTTATTTTATCAAAAAGACACCTGCACTCAAATGTTTACTGCAACACAATTCACAATGGCAAAGATGTGGAATCAACCTAAGTGCCCATCAATTCATGAGTGGATTAAAAAAATGTAGTATATGTATACCATGGAGTACTACTCGGCCATAAAAAGAAATGAATTAATGTCCTTTGCAGCAATATGGATGGAACTGGAGACCATCATCCTAAGTAACGTATCTCAGGAATGGAAAAACAAATATCACATGTACTCTCTAATAAATTGGAACTAATTGATGGGCACACATGTGCACAGAAGGAAGTAAAAGTCATTGGAAATCAAAGAGGGGGAGAGGGGAAAAGGGGAGGGGTAAAAATCTACCTAACGGGTACAATGAACACTATTCGGGTGATGGGCACACTAATAGCCCTGACTCAAGTGTTATAAAAGCTATCCACGTAACAAACACATTTGTACCCTCTTAATATTTTGAAATTTTAAAAAAGATGTATGTTATTCCTAAGTTAATTTATAATGTAATGAAATCCCAATGAAATACCAACAACTTTTTTATGGAGCTTGAGAAGCTGACACTAAACTTCATACAGGAAAGCAAACATGCAAGAATAACCAGGAAAATATTAAGAAAAGAAAAAAGCTACAAGGGGACTGGGCCTACCAGACATTAAATATACTAAAAAGCCTCTATAATTAAGCAGTGGAGTATGGTCATATGACTAGATAAGCCAGTAGAAAACAAAGTCCAGAAATAGACCAAATACATAAGAAACTTTAGTATGTGATAAAGGTGGCATCTCAAAACACCTGAGCCAAAAGATTTTTAAATAAATGGTACTGGAACAACTAGTTAGCTGTTTAGGAAAAAAGGTAAAATGAGATCCATACCTCATATTATCTACAAGAAAAAATTCCAAATGGATTAGGGAGCTAAATATAAAAAAAAAAAACAAAACCATACACATCCTATTTTAAAAATCAGTAAATTCCTCTTTAACCTGAGGGTAGAGGAAAGTTTTCTAACTATAACTCAAAATCAAACAAAATGAAAGAAAAGATTGATAAACTTGACTACGTACAAGTAAAAACTTTTGCATAAGAAAAAACACCATAAACAAAGTCAAAAGACATTTAAAGCCTGGGAGATAATATTTCCAACATGTATCACAGATAAAGGGCATATATCCCAAATATTTAATTAACCCATAAAAATTGAGAAGAAAAAAGCCCAAAACTTGATAGAATAAGCAAAATACATGAACAGAAAATAGTACCATAAAAAAGAAAGATTATCCTTAAACATATGAAAAAATGTTCCTTTTCATTCATAATAAGAGAATACAAATTAAAACTACACTGAGATACGATTTCTTACCTATCAGATGAGGAAAAATTAAAAAGCATAATCACAATTTGTTCACAGACTGGAGGGAAACAGGTGCCCTTACACAGTGCTGGTGGAATGCAAACTGGTATAGTCTTTATGGAGGAAAATTTCACAATATATTTTTAAAATACACATACACACAGAGTACACACATAGTATTTTTTGACATAGCAATCTCCCTCTTAAGAATTTACCCTGAAGATAAACCTCCAACAATACAAAAATATATACATACAAGGTTATTCATAGCATCACTGTAAAAGTACAATATATTGGAAACCACTGACATGCCCAAATATATGACATATGAGTACCGTGCAGCTGTTTAAAAAAAAATGAGAAAGATCTCCTTGAACTGATACAGGATCTATTGTAAAGTGAACAAAGTGCAAAAAAAGTATCAGTAATATGCAACCTTTTTGTAGGGAAGGGAGGGAATAAGAAAATATGCACGTATATGTTCATTTGTGCAAAAAGAAACACAGGAAAGATAAACCAGAGATTAATAAGACTGGTTACTCTCAGGGGTTGGGTGAAAATGGGTTGGACAGGATAGAAGGAATGGGGAGGGGATGGAATTACTCTGAATATACGTTTTGTATTTTGCAAGCTATCTTAATATTTTATATACTCAACAACAACAAAAAGAGAAAAATAAAATCAACAAAGATGGTGGTGGTGGGGAGCTAAAGTGGAAAAAAGAGAAACAAATGAGCCAAACGAATTTCAATTGTGTAAGATAACCAACCCAGAGGAGGAAAAGAAAACTCAGGTAACTTTTGAACAATGTATTTGGACTGTACACCCTTAGGCTACAGACAAAAGAACTCTCAACAAACATTAGATAATAGTTAGAAGCCTTGCTGATAGGCTTCTTTTTTTGAAGAGGGGTGAGTAATTCTGTATATTCTAGTATTAAACAAATAAGTAAATATATTGCAGATAATGAGAGCTAGGTTTCTCACTGCTGAAGGAGAGAATGAATGCTGTAATGTTTCATTGGAATTAGAAATATCAGTGTGAACTCACGACTTTTAACACAGTACTAGAGAGATAAATATAGACAGGTATAGATTTGCACGTGTGCATGTTTATATACATAATCTATTACCTAGCTCCTCCAACTAAGAGGGTCCAGAATCAACAATATTCTAGTAGCAACGAGCATATCTAGCATGCAGATCATGATTTCTGAGTACTGTTCTCTGCTAAAAAGTACCAGGGCTCCTTGGATAAGTGGTTGATTATAAGACTGAAGCAGAAAAAGTACAAACTTAGAACAATATCAGAACTTCACATGTGCCATCTTGAAGGGGCTCTTGCTGGCCAAATCTGGGACAATTTGAGCTTCAAAATACTTAATGATACTAAACATTTATAACACTTTGAATAAAATAAGAATCCATTAGTCTACACTGACATAATAAATGGGGGAGAAGGGAAAACTCTTCCTTACAGTAGAAAGCTAACTAATAAATACAAAAGAAATGATAAAATTAGAATCAACACTTAGCAACCATAATAATTAATCCAGGCAAGAAAATCAACAATAGATACTAAAACTAGTAGTTGAAATTTTGAGGGGTAACATAATATCTACATGGTTTCAAAGTATCTCCCCAACAGATACTTAGTAACTTTACAATAGAGAAATCTGATACATACCAACACACTGCCTCAACCAAGTGTGCAAAGTTAACATCACCAGTAATGGGACAGGTCAACATCATATGCCTCCAGACACAATGCGCAATTTCACCAGAACACAATATCACCTCTGTGGTATTCTGCAAGAAAATACATACCTAAATCTAATCATGAGGAAACATCACACAAACCCATATAGAAAGTCATTCTACTAAATAAATAGCCTGTAGTCATCAACAAGTCAATGTTATGAAAAACAAAGAACTGAGGAACTGTTCAGATTAAAGGAGAGTAAAGATACAAGAGAACCACATGCAACAAATGATTTAGGATTTTCTTTTGCTATAACAAATATTATTGACACAATTGGTGAAATCTGAATAGAATCTGCAGATTATAGTATCATTGTTTATTGCTTGGTTTTGATCATTGTGCTGGCGATACATAAACTAGTTTTTTTGTTTTATTTTGTTTTGATTTAGTGGATGCAAACTGAAGTATTTAGGCATAAAGGGACATCCTGTCTGAAGTTTATTCTCAAATAGTTCAGAGAAACATAGAAAAGGATAAAACAAATGTGGTAGAATGTTAACTTTTGGGTAATCTGGGTAAACAGTATATGGGACTTCCGTGTGTGTGTGTGTGTGTGTGTGTGTATAATTAGTTTTTTTAAAATGTGGATTCCTGGGCCCCTGCTCTAAAAATTTTGATACAGGAGTTCTCCTGCTAGGTCTTGGAAATCTGTATTTTTAAAGTTCTCTTGGTGATTATGATGCATAATCTGGCTTAAGAATTATCCCCTGCATCATAGGATAATAAAAATTTAGTTACTGAAAAGATAAAAAACATAAACACCCATATACCTATCACCTACCTTTAAAAAACAAAAACCAAAAAAACCCAGATATAATGGAAACTCTATGTGTGCCCCTCCATCTCCTATTCCCTTTTCTTCCTTCCTAGAGGTAACATTATCCCAAATTTGGAGTTTGTTGTTCCCATGCATGTTTTTATACAATTATACCATACAAACGTGTCCATATCAACAATAGAATTGTTTTGCATGTTTTCAAACTTTGTATAAATGGTATCATAAGAGACACATTCTTCTACAATCACTTTTCACTTAGCATGTGTTTTGGTTTTTAATGTTGATACATATTGCCTATTTCATTTATTTCATTCAGAAGTGAGGGAAAAAGTAATGATTCCAGAGAAAATGAATAAACATGTATTATCATTGACTTAATATATAATATTCAATTTATAGCCGTGCCACAATTTTTAAAATCCATTTTCTTGCTGAGGGGCATTTAGATTCAATTTTTCACTATCAAAATGCTATAATGAACAGTCATGTACATGTTTCTTTGTGCATATGTAGAATTTCTTTAGAGGAAAAATTGTTAGGGTATGCATGTTTATTCATTTTCTCTGGAGTCATCAGTTTTTTCCTCTCTTCTAGATCATGCACAGTCATCCACAGAAATAGAAGAAAAGGCAGAGTCTAGGGGCACAGATGCAAGTATACGGGCAGATATGTTGAAGTGCTCTTCTGATTGCTTCCATTTTCTCAGTGAAATAGAAAGCAAGCTTATCAGCTGAGACCCAGGGTGGAGGAAGAACAATCAGAGGTGTGAAGAGAGATGAGATAAGAAATAGCCACCTAGGAGAATAATTGCCAGCCAAGGCTCAGGGCCTGGATCTTCAGCTTTACTAGATATTGACAAATTATTTTTCAGAGTAATGTGCTAGTGTACTCTTGCCAGCAGTGGATGACTGTTTCTGATGCTCCACACTGTCACTAATACCTTGTATCATCAGAATTTTATAATTTTTGTCAATTGGATGATTGTGAATAGTTTTAATTTCCCCAATTACTCATGAGAGCTTATCTGAGTTTAATGTTCTTTGAATTAGCCCATTCATATTCTTTGCCCATTCTT
The DNA here is from genome assembly GCA_023783475.1 of Daubentonia madagascariensis. Lineage (NCBI taxonomy): Eukaryota > Metazoa > Chordata > Mammalia > Primates > Daubentoniidae > Daubentonia > Daubentonia madagascariensis. The sequence goes on along the minus strand of JAKFHU010000322.1, from coordinate 22,960,457 downwards.
ATAATGGTTGTCTTTTTCTAATTGATTTGTAAGATCTCTTTATGCTGTTTGGATAATACATCAGTGTTTGCATTATAACTGTACAAATATTTTCACTGTTGAACCCATGACCATTGCTGCTTTCTTGTATGACCATGTGTTTTTCCTAGAGTTAATGATTTCCTTGTTTTTCCATTTGCCTGTCTTTCCATACACCTGTGATTAAATTTTCCTAAATATTCCAACATACCTGCCATTCTATCAGAAATAATTACTATGCACTCATACAAATGAGTCCCATTTTGTTGTTGTTGTTGTGTTGTTGTTGTTGTTGCTTGAAGACCTCACTCTGAGCCATCTGTCCTCTTGCTCCAGTCTGTGCTGGTTGCTCTCTGGATGGCTGCATTGCAGGCATTCTGGATTTTTTATTCATGGTCTCCAGTGTTGGATTCCTTATTTCCTAAATCCCATGTCTTCTTCCCCTATGGTTTTGCTTGTACTTATCTCCCAATAGCTTCTCCTCAAATGGAGGCATGTCTGAACCCTTGTACCTTTTTAGTTGATGGTCTCACTAGGTTTAGAATTCCAGACTGAAGAAAATTTCCACTCAGTTTTAAAGGCATTGCTCTACTGCCTCCTAGCTTCCTTTATGTTTTAGAAAAATATATTCTCATTCTTTTTCCAACTTCTTTGTGACATGGTTTTCCCCAGATGCTTTTTATAATTTGATAGAGTTCAAAATTTCACAATGATGTACTTTTCCTCTAGATCTTTTGTCATTCACTGTGCTGGGCCTTCTGTAAAGTCCTTCAATCTGGAGATCCATGTCTTTGATTCTGGGAATTTTTTGTTTTGCATTATTTCTTCTGTACTTTTTTCTCAAACTTATTTCTGAATCAACATTTGGATTTGATTTCAAGTGTGGAGCAGATACTTTTTTATGCCTCTGTGCCTTTGCATATGCTATTCCTTCTTCCTAGGATGTATTTCCCCTCTCACACCATCTATCCTAGCAGCAATCCCTACTTACTCCTCAAAACCAACATCAGTTCTTTCATGATGATCCCCTTCCCAACCCTACGCTGAAGGGGATATCCTCCTTTCTATGCCCACAAAGTCTACTGTGGCACCTCTAATGCCATACTATAATCTCTTTACACATCTGCCTCCACCGCTGACCATAAACTCATGGAGATCAGGATGATATTTATTCATTCTGTATCCTCAGTGCTTAGCACTATGTAATTCCATAAATAAATGAATGGATTCAACAAAGGGAGAAAAGGTCCTCCTGCTACATGTCAAGCACTGTGCAAGATAGATACCATCATGTAGATCTTCATTTAATCCTTAGAGCAAACCTCAGGTGGTCACTGTTTATTCAGCAATTATTACCTGAGCCCCTATTATGGACCAGGTTTCATATTGGCCAAAGGGGATTCAAAGAGGAAAAAGACAAGATCTCATTCTTCCAGAAACCTACCATGTAGTAGGGAAGACAGACTTTTTCCCCTCTCAATTTAAAAAAATTGAGATGCAATTCATATACCATAAAATTCACCCATTTAAACTACACTTTGGTGGTTTTTAGTATGTGCACAAAGTTGTGCAACTATTACCACCAGACAACATATTTTTTAACTGTATGAATGAAGTGCTGTGTGTATCCTGGGGCCAAGTCAGGGGAAGAAGTAGTTTACCAGGGGAAGAAATGCATTCCAGGGAAAGGGAGCACAATCTGTGCAAAGGAGCAGAGTTCAGAGATGGCCCAGCATTGGAAAATATGAAAACTGCAGGGGGGGCCAGAGTTTATGGTGAAGAAATGGTGCAACTATTTTACAAATAAGGAATCTAAAGCTCAGAGAGGTGCAGTAACTCAATTAAGGTCAAACAATTCTCTTATGCCAACTCAAGAAATCGTGTCTAAGGGACATTACCCTACCACCAAATCATTCCTGATGCACAGGCAGGTGCTGGCATGACCTTCTCAGAATTACCTCCAAATGCTGGTTTTGCCCCAGCCTTCCAGCAAATAGGCTTCATTTTCTCTTCCAACTCCTCACATTATCTGGAAACATTGGTTATACAGACCACCATTATTAGTTGAGTAAAAAACATTTCCACTGTGGTTTTGTAGATTTAAAAGGTTAAAGCCACCACAGTGATGTCATCAGAAGGTGCTTTGTTCATGGACAGTAATGTTTTGGTCATGAAAATCCAAAATGAAGACTTAATACCTCCTGGGCTCTTTGTTAGGCTAAAATGTGTTTTTCACATGTGTTTCAAGCCCTTTGTAAGACCATGAAGAAATTCTGCTTTCCTGTGTTTCAGTTTTCCTACCTGCAAAGTGGGATTAAGAAATCTTGTCCAGCCACCTTACCACTGTCCTTCCCAAAAGAATCACTGGGAAACCATGAGGATTTGTACTGCCTTTGAAACTCTTGAGGAAAAGGCTTATTCATGCTTTAAAAAGTAATACACCTACTATAAGAATTTCTCCAAATTCTTGACCTCCATTAAACATTCATAAAATATTGGTTTATTAGGCTTAAATTGAGTCCAGATCAATCAAGATCTCCAAGTGACCTCCATGTCAGCTCTCTTGGAAGGGATGAGTGGGGGAACTCAAGAGAAAACAGGTACAAAATAAGGTCTGCCAGGCAGGAGCAACGGCTTCTGGATTTCTGGCTTTACATCTGGAGGCTGTCCGCTATTGCCTTCAAAGGTCCTGTACCCCTTCCCTATCATGTGAAAAGGCAACTCTGTATTCTAATATAAGGAACTGAGGTGCTGCAAACCTGGAAGTAAGGTGGAAAGGTGTCCTCCATCACACTTACTGTTCAAGCTCTTCTTCTGCAGCACCACTGTTTACAAAACACCAGCAGGACAGAAGACAAAGTACAGCAAAAAGCAATTATTTATCAGAAAAAAGTTTGAAAGTAATTGGTGAAACAGGATAATAAGGGTTCACCAGAAGCCACCTCTACCAAGAATCCTTAGATTATATCTGCTGCCCACTAAAGCACACACATTAAAACATTTTTGGTTTTACAGTAGGACCAAATAATCGATGTGTGTGAAAATACTATACAACAAAAAACAGTTTTACAAACCTTTTGGAGAGGAATGAGGACAATTTGTTTCTCTTTTACAACATGTAACTTTGAATGAGTGTAAATAAAATAAGCAAACATGCTGTCTTATAATACAAGGGGGCCATATCAATTAGGAGCATGTGTGTAAATAATCTGAACATAGCTCCGGGTCTGCTGAGGTTTATGTACACACAAGTCATTTTCATTTGTGCTTCTCCATTACATTTTAGTAGGGAAGCATCCATACCTAGTTTATGTATTAGTTTGGGGAATAATGGCAAAGTTCATTCCCAACTCCTGGAGCAGTAAAATCCAATTCCTTTTCTACAGAAGAGGAAATATGTGAATAGTTGAGACAAAAGCCAGAATTCAAGTAACTACAAATATCTAGGTGAGAATGGACAAATAATTACTTAAGAAGATCTCCTTCCTCAAAAAAAAAAAGGTATTGTAAAGCTCATGAGTTCCTGGGGGAAAGAAAAGAAACAAGCATGAAGTGTGCGTCCACTGTGTCTCAACGCACTACTCAGTTATCCTTCATGTAGCTCTCACAATAGCCCTGCAAGAGCTGCTTGTTTTATCACCTTTTTATAGATGAAAAACTTAAACTCAGGGATGCTGGAACATTTCAGGGACAGCTGGGGGCAGAGAGGAGGAAGTTCTGAGTCCTGAGCAGATAGGCCTTCCATTGCAACAGTGTTTCCCAGACAAGAATCACCTGGGAGTATTTGCAGAGAATACAAATTCCGACAAGCCGTGTTCCCTTGACCCCTGTCAACAGGAAAGCTTGGGAAAGACACTACTACTTCATGATCCAGCCAGGAGACCCGAACCTTCTACATTCGCGGCTTTTCCACCAAGAGACATTCCCCACCTCCCCAACGTCCTCACAAACCATGGATTCTCCTAAGGACCCCAGAAGTCCAGAGCTTGGAATCTTCTGCCCCTTGATGTCTGAATCCTCCCATTTTCCTATTTTCTCCTTCCTATAGACTTTCATTTCCTGGCTGAGACCAGGCTCTAACCACCAAGCTTCCAACCGGGCCCCGGAACTTGCAGCCCGCTCCAGCCTGTCTGGCTCCTTCCCGAGCCCCTCGGCTCCGGACAGCTTTCATCCCAACCCTGCCTCTTCCGTCGGTCACGTTGTTCCTCCGCTTGGAAGGACCTCTTTCCTCTCCGGGCCCTTCCCAAAGCTCGGGGAACTCCTACACAGCCTGCGCTCCTCCGCTTCCAGCCACCCTCGCCTCCCACTACCCGGGCTCTGGGACTGAACCCGGCCGACCGCGCAGCCTTGCAGCGAGAGCATCCGTCCCCCGGCCGCTGACCCAAGCGCTCCGGCTCCGCCGCAGCCCCTGCCCCCTCCGCGTTCGCTTCCCCACCCGCCACCTGGCTTTGCAGCGGCTGCCCGGGAAGCCCTCGGCACTTCCCAGAATAGAGAGCAGCTGCCAAAGCCAGGCTGCCGCCCGCCGCGGGGTTCCGGGCGCGCGGGGTCTGGCGGAGGGGACATGACTCCGCTCTGCCCTTCCGCCTTCCTTCACAGGTCGGGAAACTGAGGCCCAGGGCCGGGAACAACTTCCCCGGGTGCACAGTCCGTGAGGGCCCGGCCAACCCCGGGCCCCAGGCGTCCCGATTCCCTTCCGCGACCCTTCGACCACACGCGCCCCCCGGTCACCTCGGAGAGCGTGGCGGGGAGCGGGTCTCGGAGCGAGCGCACCGCCCGGGAACGCTCAGGGCGCCAGCCTCGGCCAAGTCGCCGCGAAAGTTGTTGTCTCCCAGCCTGCCCTCGCCTCTCACCTCCGAGACACACCTTCCCGCTTGCCCTGGCAGCCGCGCACTCATATCCGGTCCACCTTGCGCACACCCCTCTCCACGCCGCCTCGCAGCCCCTCTCCCTCCCACGCCTGCGGCTCGCAGCCGCTCCTCCGCTCCTCCGCTCCCCCTCGCGCTCTCCCACCCGCGCCCGGGGCGCGTCTTCTCCGCCCCGTCGCTCGCCGGGCTTCGGCGACGCGCCTGCCCGGCGTTCCGGCACCCGGAGCTCCAGCCCGGGGCCGCGACCCGCTTCCGCCCGCCGGGCGCGGGGCAGGAGCCGGGGTAGCCGTGCCGAGCGCTTGGAGCGCGGGGGGCGCGAGGCGAGGGGCGCAGTGGCGCGGGGCGGGGAGGGGGCGCTGTCTCGCTCACTCTCGGCTGCGCACACGCCCGTACAAACTCTCACACAGACACACGCGGGGTGCGCTGCCGCCGCCCGCCGCTGCTCCTCCTCCCGCCACCGCCTTGAGAGGGAGAGAGAGGAAGGCAGAGAGAGCGCTTTGTCCGCGCGCCGCCGCCCGGCCCGGGACTCTGCCCCGAGGAGGCAGCCGCGCCGAGTCCCCGCCTCCGCCTCTGCCCCCGGGCGGGCCGGGCAGGCCGCGGTGGGGGGAGCCAGGCTGAGGGTGGGGGTGGGTGGCGGGCGGGCGGAGGGCGGGGAGGGGGGGCGGAGGAGGAGGAGGAGAGACGAGGGCAGCGGAGGAGGCGAGGAGCGCCGGGTACCGGGCCGGGGGAGCCGCGGGCTCTCGGGGAAGAGACGGATGATGAACAAGCTTTACATCGGGAACCTGAGCCCCGCCGTCACCGCCGACGACCTCCGGCAGCTCTTCGGGGACAGGAAGCTGCCCCTAGCGGGACAGGTCCTGCTCAAGTCCGGCTACGCCTTCGTGGACTACCCCGACCAGAACTGGGCCATCCGCGCCATCGAGACCCTCTCGGGTGAGCAGTCAGCGCTGCCCCCTCCCCCCACCTCGCCCCGCTCTGGCCGGGACGGCGCCGGCAGGGAGGCCGAGCCTGGCGGGCGGCGCCCGGCGGCGGCTCGCGCCCGCACTCTCGCCGCCGGCCCGCTCCCGGGACGGGCCGCTCCCTTCCCCCCACAGCTCCGGACTCACCCCTTGCCCTTGGGGCCGCAGCCGTGGGCGCCCCCCGAGCCGCTCTGAGCGTCCCCGAGGCTTGCTTGCTCTTTGGGGACAGCCCTGGTTCCCCTGGTGCCCCGAGCTGTCCTCCGGAGCTCCCCACCCCCACCTTTTGAGAGTCCCCTGTCCCCCCCTTCCCTGACCTTCCTGTTACCCCCTTTGTCAGGAACCCCCTCCCTCAAATCCAGCATCTCCTCCTGCCCTGGCCAGACCTTCCCTCCTACCGTGCCTCGTGCCCAGGACCTCTCGCCCTCTGGCGTCCCCTGAGCTGCACTCTCCTTTCGAGCCCCCTCCCCACCTCGCCACACGGTCCCCCACTTTCGGCACCCCCTCGGCGCCACCCTGACAATCCCCTTCGAGGTCTTAGGGCTCCCCCAACCCCAGTCCTCGCACGATGGCACATCTCCCTTGGTCCTCTTGCGAACCTCAGTCCCTTCTCGCTGGTCTCTCAAGCGCTCCTATTTTTCTCTGAATTTTTTGTCCGATTTTATTGAGAAGAACTCGGGGCTGGGGGCTTTCCGCCGCTCGTCCCCCCGCCTCCCGCTCGGCCAGAAGCACCTTTTTACGAGGTGCCCTGTCTCAACTCGGTGGGGGCCCGGGTTGAGAACCGGGAAAGAGGCGACCGGGGGGCCCGCGAGCGCGCTGGAGCCCAGACGGGAGACGGAGAGCGACACACACACACACTCGCGCGCGCGCACTCCCCAGTTCTCCCTCCTGCACACGCACCGCTCGGAGCTGCGCTAGCCCCAGGTCCCCGAGCCTGCGACCCCCGAACCCGGGCCAAGAGGGAGCCCCTTACCCACGGGCGCGTTGGGTGGGGGCGGGGCGGCGGCGAGGCCAAGGTGACACCTAGAAGCGGGCAGCGAGGGAGCTTTTGCTGCAGCGGACCCCGGGGGGCTTCGGCGCGTCTCCTCGGGGGCTCCGGGAGGAGAGGGCAGGGAGGGGAGCGCTGCGGAGCCTTCGGGTCCCGGGCTAGCGGAATGGAGAGGTGGGGGCCGGGAGAAGAGCGGGGCCGCGCCAGCCCTGCAGCTTGAGTTTCAAATGAGCTCATCCTTTCAAATTGGCGCCGCTCTTTATTAAATTTGTTTTTCCGGTAATGCCACCCACAGCTATACCTGGGGTCGGATCTGGGTTCGCACCCGTCCCACCTCGTCCTGAGACGCGGGGCGCCCTCCTTTCTTTACACTGGGAACCAACTTCGCCCAGCTCGAGCCGGGTAGGAGACCCCTTGAGGGCGCCCGAAGGCGGAGCCGGAGCGTGGAGTTCTGTGCGTGCCCCTCCTAGACCCCCGCGGGTTTGATCTAAGGAAGGTTCTGAGTGCTTTAATTTCTGTTTTAAAGGTAAAGTGGAATTGCATGGGAAAATCATGGAAGTTGATTACTCAGTCTCTAAAAAGCTAAGGTAAATATACTTTGCTTAGTTTTTTTTGTGATTGGGCTTACGTATAAGTAAAAAACATACACTCAGCTTTTAAAAACGTGCTCTTACAGTTTTAAAAAAGGTTTTTGTTTGTTTTGTTAGTGGAGATACATAGTTTTAAAAGTTACATTTTTTACTTTCATTATATAAGGTGTTTACTGTACTTGGAAAATATCTGGTGCCTCATTGGGGGTCGGTGTGGCGAACACTAGCTGTGTTCAGTTCACTGGGACCATTTAACTTGTTTATCAAAAGTTGCCTCCCACCCCTGAGTCTCACCCCTACCTCCAGCAGAATGGCAGCAAATGCTTGTCAAGACTTCCTGTGAGATGTTAAGAATAAATATTTACTCTGTCAGCTAAATTGCTTAACTAAACTTAGCGATTAATTACTTTTCTTTTTTAGGTAGTTTAATGTTGAATAATAAAATAATTCAGTACGGGGTCAATATTTTGCATAGCATTCTAAAGAAGTAGGTTGTTTGGTTTGGATGGCAGTTAAAAGCCAGACTGTTTTAGTAACTGAGACTACTGAGTATTGTTTGTGAGCATTTTGCTGCTGTTCTTGTTGCTTGTAAGAAATGTTTGAGGCTAAACAAAGATTGTGAAATCTATAGTTACATTTAAGTGCACTGTTGTTAATGAAGGAGTAACAAGTTTTGTGGAGGTTGGATTTCTCCACAGTGATTTGCTAACATGAGAAATATCTATGAGGAGAGAATGAGGGAGAACATCTTTGTTTAAAGTTTATTGTGGACTTTAAATTTGGGCCCTTTATTACTCATTCTAAATTTTTTTCTTCTGCTGTGTGTGGTAACTTAGTTTATATCCCATTCACATACATTTCTTCACCATTAGTCATTAAGTAGCTGAATTGGAGATACTAAGTGAAGTTTTTGATTTACCACCTTTACAGTTTGTGATAGTCAATAGTGTGACCACTTGATTTTTGCCTGGATTTGAATAGGTTTTAAAACAAACTATTCTAATTTTATAAATGCTTAGATGTGTTGTTGAAGGGATTTTTAAAAATTGTGTGCACATTTCCAGATATATTTTAATTTAAGCAACAGACTATATTTTGTTTGCAAATGACTCTGTAGCATATCAGAAAACTACTTAGTACCTTTTTTTTAAAAAGAGGTAAGAATTATCATGTGCAGTTTCATGCATAATATTAAGCTAGTTCTTTCCTCTGTTGGAAAACATGTAATGTGTAACTAATTGGTTTTCAATAAAGTATTCTAAATGTGTACTTTTCTTTAAAACAGTATTTTTTTGCTTGAGAAATGCAAGTTGAAGCTTTCTGATATTTATTGCAAGTTTAATTACTCCATCTCATGACACTTGAAAATTTGATGAATATATTGAACGATGTTTGAAAGAACCACTCAAAATATTTGATGCACTATGTTTCTATAAATGTCTCATTGTATTGGCTGTATAGCTGTTGTGAATCTTTTTTTGGGGTTATAATTAGTAAAAATCACTAGAATTTAACTTTGATTAGTTGATGCCTCATTATTTCATGTTGCAATGTACATTATTTAATTTTGCAATATAAGTGAAATACTAATTTATCTAAAGTTACTAACATGTAAATCTTCCCACAAATGTACTACTTCTTAGCTTTTTTCTTTTCAAATGCAGAGATTATTTGCTGTTAGCTGGAATGTCGCTTAAATAATTTTGTTCTGTTTGTATAAGAGTTCAGAATTAAAAGTATGTCCCAAGTTTTTAATATAAATTAAGTAAAGAGCAATCTAGGATTTATACAGCCCTAGTAGTGCATGATTTCTTTGAACATGTGGGCGATATGAAATACCCAGGAGGTAGATTAAAATGTGCTGTGTATGATTCACTACACTGAAGATAAACGTTAACATTCCAAATGTATGCATAAGCTGCTGCTGTAGAGGAGTTGGCATCATTTCTGATTGGATGGTTTTAATCTTTTTTTCCTTTTCTTTATTAGTTTAAAATGCAGAAATTAGCTACTTGCATTGCAGGCTAAGGGAGAGATAGCTAATGACTGGTATTGTGTACTGAGATCAGACTCCTGGGATGAGGCAGCTGTATGTTCTCATGTACTGGACACCACCACGCTGGTAGCTTACAAAAACCAGGGTACTGTGACATTTGAAACCGAAGCTTTTATGTTATATGGTGACTATTTTGGTGTTCTTTTGTTGTGTTTCTATGAGAATTAACAAGTTAGAAGTAAATTTGTCAGTGTTAAGTCAATTCTATATGTGGTTTTTGTGTTAGTTGAAGTGAAAATGTGAAGAAAACAATTCATTCTCATTGCTTGCTTATTTAAAAATCATTCAACAATTGAGTGCTATTTATAGTTTTCTTTATATTATGGTGATTTCTTTGATTTCTCAAGAATCAGTTTTAATATCTACATCCCAAATAGATTTTTTTTTTAAAGCTAATGATAGTTTGGGAGGAGATGTTTTTATTTTAAGTTATGAAATTATTGGCATGCTATTTGCTTACCAATTAGATCTTTTGTTAAATATTCTAGCATCATTTTATATGTGATATTATAGTAGACAGGCTAGATACCGTTACTTTCTCAGGGTCACTGAGAAGTAGAAAACTCTTTTCTTTTTGCCACACGTGTCTCATTCTTATTAAATGCAAATTATTGTAATGTGAGCCCTGCACAAAGCATTTATTTCTTTTACTTTCTAAGTTGGTTGCAGGCTCTGTTGAATAAAAATCTTTGGATCTTTTTTTTCTATTCACATTTCTTGGTAGTATATGTGGTCGAAGGTTTATTAAAGAGAAAAAAAACTGGTAAGCTTTAAAATGCTGTTAAAAGTTGTGGGAACTTCTTTGATAGAAATTTCATTTTTGGTGTTGAAAGTTTACTTTAAAAATCATATACACACACATATTGCATAAATTGTTTTGAGCTAAGACATAGGCTAACTTGAATGTGCTTTTGTATCTAAAGTTGAATGATTCTGTGAGAAACAAAACTTTGAAAAATGTAATTTCTGCCCACTTCTAGGAAGTAACTAAGTGGTGCTAGACATTCTTCCACTGAGATGGTGTGAATACTATGAGGTAGTGTAGGAAAGAGCTATGAATTTGTCTTTCATGAGTTAAAAATCAGTAATTGTGTTCTCTCCAATGCAAATGAATTTGGTCTCCTATAGGAATGTTAAAGAAAACAGTATCTCAATTGTATTTTGCTTGTATGTACTACATTGTGTATAGTTGAATTAAATACCAAAAAGAAAAAAAAAGAACCACCCAACCTCAACCCCTCCCTGCAACAAAGGCTTTTGCTGCATCAATTTTTAATTTTCTAGAAACAGAAAAGACTTTATTAGGTTAAAATCATATGGTAGCCTTCTATTTTGAGAATTTGTTGAATTAGAAGTTAATATCTGGATTTAATTATATAGATTCCATGTGTGGATATGATATATATTAATACAAAATATATGATATCAAACTAAGAGATTACTTTTTGTTTGGCTTTGGAGTTGGACTTTTAGTTTCTCATTTTTAAAAAGGTTAATAATTTTTTCATATGGTTCTAGGTAATGCCATAGAGAATTACACATTGTTGTAACCTCTAAGAGATAAGTATTAGAGTTAAAATAGAAGCAATAAAGAAAAAATTACTTGATAATTTAGATGATGATGTAGGTTTAAAATTCTAGTTTACATTTTTAAAAAACTGGTCATTCGATATTTTTACATTATTTAATTAAATATTAAAAACCAGTAAAATCTACAAATCAAAATAGATTTTATGTTTTGCTTGATTTTCCAATTCACCAAATACGTATCAATTTTAAATTGTAGTGTAAATTTTATTTAAAGGTTAAACACCTGCACGTTAATTCTAAAAGGTGATTTGGTGATATGTAGTACATTTGCCACATTGTCCTTTTCAATAATAATAATGTTTCCTAGTACTTATGGCTGGGTATGAGATGACCAGTAAGAGATGGTCTAAGAGTTTTGTTTTTTATTATGTTAACCTGAGATTATCATTTAGTAGAGAGAAGATGAGGGGAGATTAGTAATATTTGTACAAGGCCTTTTATACATAATGATCTAAGGAGTAATATATTTTCTTTAAGAGGAAATGCTTTTAACTTTTAAAATATTTTTTTAAAAAGGCATTAGAAGATTTAGAACTAATTGCATATCAAAATTAACATTTCACTATTATTTCGAGTAAACAAATTTGGCTTTTTTCTCAGTGGAGGTTGCTCTAAATTTTCAAGTATTGGGTGGAGGGAATGTAAATGATGTTGAATTGTGCATGAAAAGATAGTAACTTGGGCACACTTATTAAAAGTCACAAAAGCTATGAAAACCAGATTTCTACAGGAGCTATGTATACATATTTGATACTTTCAAACTTTCTACATATTTGCTGTCTACAACTGAATCATTCTTCCAGATCTGTTAATGAAACCCTCAAAAGTAAATGAGCAATTGGTTAGAGTTGTTAGAGGATATTATTTGAGCTGTTTCATCTCTCTGATTCAATGGGGTGTGTGCAAGTGTGTGTGTGTTATTTTTTTTGCGGGGGGGCGGGCGGGACAGTAGTTTCAGACAGATGGTATCAAGAGGGAACAGGAGGAGACCTTTAATTGAGCAACAGTTACTCTGGATTTCAGTCCTGAAAAGGCTCATGAAAATCTCTAAGTGATTGAAACTTGTGGCAAAAGAATCAAGTGCAATGATATTTGCCTTGAGTGATGCGTAACTCTTGTTGTGAAAGCCAAGTCATAGGCACCTGTGGTGGCTTTTTCAGTGATCATGCTACTGAAAGGATCATCCAATGCAAAAACTACCCTCCTTCTCTTTAGCTTGGATGTCCCCTCTCGTGAGTGATTCTGTGAAGGCTTTTGATGATCTATAAGCCAATTTTTAAGTGTTAGAAAATTCAGGATTTGAATGTGCATTTTCATTTAGAAATTCTATAGTTTGAAAGGCAGTATAGTATTTTGCATAGCACAACTACTCTGAATGAATCAATTTCATTAGGAGAAGCATGGTATTGAAATGTTTTTCTGGGAGGTTGTTTTAAAAGTTGAATTATAAATTTCAAAATATATTTTAAAAAATTATAGTTAAACACTATTAAAGTGTCTTCAGTGTTCTTATCAATGTTAGAGAGTAGTGGGGCATGGCTAAACCAATTTTTTTAAAAAATGTAGGCTCTCAAACTTTTAGTCAAAAGCATAATCTCTCAAAAGCTATGTTGACTTCTTAATTGAGGGATGGGAGAGTTCTGTGTAACAAAACATGCCCAAATATTATATTAAGTTTTATCCTTCTTACACTCAAATTCAAGTTCAGATTAGTTTGAGTAATCATTCAAAACAATATCATTGAATGAGTAATAGCAAATAAACAACAAACACTTACCAATAAAGATAACAGTCTTCCCATTTATCACCATTAAAACATTTTAAATCTTTCACTTTATAATTTGACTTCATGCTCACAAACTTATAATTTTCATTTGGTGGCATGGACTGTATGGGTTCTATTTTGGGCAGCAAAATTGCAGAGTGCTCAGAGCATTATTTTTAAGGTTTTACTTTTCCTGTTTTGATCATGGACTTTAGTCTGGTGTCTCCATAAAATAGTGAAGAAAAATTATTTTCTTTTGCAGAAAATTTCCAATTCTGTTGCTTGGCTGCCAAAGAGGAGGGAAAATACAATAACTATTTCTTTAATTTGCTTTCGAGTTTGATGGCATATTGAGATAAAATAAGTAGACCAGCAAAAATGGATGCTTTTGCATTAATAGGAGGCAATCAAATCCAAAAACTAACCCTATTCCATCATTTAATAGTTATATGTCTCCTCCCCAAACCTCTGGTTTTCCCTAAATAATGAGTTTGCATTTTTGAGATACATCTTGTTCGTGTATTCCAGGCTTTTCTGATTATTTATCTGTTCTATACCTTATTTCTTAAAATGAGAACATTTAATTAGAATTTTCCCATTCTGTTTACTATCAAGGATATTTTATAAATAAAGTAGGTATTTTAATAAGTCCAGTAAATGAAAATTAAAAGTTCTGATGCATGTTTTAGAATTTCTAATATTTACCCATATCATAAGAAATGTTGTACCTAATGACCAGGAAAAACTTATATGGGACAATTGCAAAGAATGATATTTTCAGTTTTTCTTACTGTCATATAATTAATATGTCCCCAAAGTATGAATTCACCTTAGTGGGAAGCTTGAATTGTTTAATTTTTTTTTAAATGTGATCAGAAAGTTTGTTTCATAACTCCATGTGTTAAGATGTAAACAATACTAGTAGCATTGTCTCAGGGAGATGTATTTTTATGTGCCTACGTCTTATGTTCATATAGTACTAATACTATTCCAGCCTCTTCCACACATTACTTCATTTATTCCAAATAATAATTTTGTGAAGAAGATAGGACAATTGATATTTTCCCTTTTTTCACATAAAGAAACTCAGTCTCAGATAAGTTTAATAATTTATCTAAAGCCACGTGACTATAAAGTAGTAGAGATAGAACCCAGGTCTTCTGATTCTCACTCCAGTGTACTTCGCCTACATTTAATTTTTTTAATTAAAGAAGTCAACTGAAAGTATTAAAAGGTTCAAAGGGCACTGTTCAAGAATGATGGAAATACACAAAAATAGATTTGTGAATTGACACTTTGCAGAGATCTTACATCATCTGAATGATCTGTGCTTTGGTATAGTTTTTAGAAAAATAATAATTAGAAACAGAGGTAATTTTAAGAGCAGCATTACCTCCTCCCATCTCCATGTTTGCCCATAGACAAAAGTGGGGAGTATGGCTAAGCAGGTTATATTTTTTGTTGTTGTTACACTGCTTTTTTCAGGGGTTGCATTCCTTGTGTTATGAAATAGGACATTGCCAAAACAGACGTTTCTCTCAACATCTGAGCCACACAGATTAGGCAGTGAGGCGTAACCCTGCTCAAGACTGTGCCATGTGGTAAATGAAAGTCCAGCTCAGGGAATTACTTGGGTGGGTTCTTCACAGGTTTCAGCCAGCCCACTGGGGGGAGGTCAGGACTGTGTTGTGGTTTAAGTGTTTCCCTGGTAGGAACTGCCATCTTTCTCTAGATTTGCCCCAGAGGTGGTGCCTTTCTCTGCTTCACTTTATAGTGAGGCCTTTGGCCTCTTCTGTGAGTATGACGTGAGTGTTAATAGGGACATTATTCATAAAGTTTTCTGGGTTCTTTACTAATAATATAATCACTCAAATATACGCTAAATAACTAAGGATGTGAAGTACAGTTCATTTCCCCTTAATTGTAAGCCTTTCCTTTATTTATCTTCTTGTTTCCTTGAACTTTTGTGGACTATATTTACAGTGGTGGTGGGAAGAAGGGAGGAATTATCAAGAAAAAAAAATAGGTGAAAAAAGGTTATTTCCAACTCCCCAAGCATTTCTTCAAGTTAGTACAGTCCAGAGTGGGGTATTGCGTTTTGCATGGAATTCTGTCTGACCCAGAAGACGGGGGAGAAGAAGAAAGGTAACTAATATTTACTGAGTAGCTGCTATGTCCTAGGCACCAGACTCGGCCTTCTAGACCTTCTATTTTATCCTCCCAACGGCCCAGAGAGAACCATATTTAATCCCTTTGGATAGGGCTGTGAAGCTTCAATCTCCAAAACAATTCCTCCTTCCTGCTGACCAAAACTGGTTCAAAAAGGCAGTGGCCATGTTCCTCTTGCTGTCTATCTAATTTGAATACAGCAACAGCACCCTAGCAATAAAGTAGGAAATTGTGATAATGTGTACATAGGTTATAGAGTAACTTTGTATATTATTCCTAACTCAGAATAAGATACAAAATTTACATATATACAACAGATATGCTTAGAAAGGTAAGGGTCTGAAGTTCAGTTTATTTTTAATTTAGTGTAATTGAAAAACAATGAAAAGTGTTAGTTATAATTTGAAGGAACTTTCTTGAAGTAGTCCTATAGTACAGACATTTGTAATTATATAAACAGCAAAAGATGTTTAAAAAAAATCATTGTGGTTGATAGTTAAGTGTGAAAAACATGTATGTATGCAATGTGGGAGGCTTTTTTGTTTAGGATCTAGAATGTTGCACAAACTTTGGCCTGCTTTCATTTTTATATGTATTTTTTAAAAATGTCTATGGTTTGGAGAAAAAATAATGGAATTTTTGCAAACTAATTTTTATAAAATGGTTCATCTTATTAACATTAGAAAATTTTAAACCTTTTGACACATGAAAAAGTCAGTGAAAGTACAGGGAGTAGAAAGATTGACTTTTGGACATAATACTTAAGCATCTTATGTACTCGTGACTATTTTTTTGTTTAGTGATGTAGGACTTAAGATATAGTTATACTATCAATGAGATGAGATACATAAGAGATTGCTTCTAGATAGGGAAGTGGTACTTTTTTGATAAGAAGATACTTTTATGAAATTTATGCTATAAAATAATTACTTTTCTCAATCAAGAACCTCTAATTGAGCTTAAAATGTTACCAGAAAAGACATTTTTATTGCTATGCTATATCTTTCTCTTTACTCTTTCTCTTTGAAAAACAAAGCAAAAAATTGAGTGATGATTCTGTGGACAGGTTAACCTTACACCAGTTCATGAAGTGGAGGATATTTTGAAAAAGCACATGTGAGGACAAGCTATATAGTTTTTATTACGTGGAGACCTTTTACTTTAGTCTCTCCTGATCTTTGTGATTTTAACAATGCATACTTTGAAATTTCAGTGGATGTTTTTCTTCGTCATTGTATGGATAAGGTTTTGAAGTGAAATGTTTTGTGTCTCTTTATTTGAAAGAGTTAGATGTAGATGATGAAAGCAGTTTAACAGTGAAAAAGTGCAGTTTAGCCTCTTCAATAATTAAGAAAGAAAGGGGGGAGGGAGGAGGGGAGGAGGGGAAGAAGGAGGCAGCCACAGAAGCATAGGTGACTGAACCAAGTCTTGCAGCTTGAGCTTTCTCTCTCTATAATTTAGAGTACGTGGGAAAGAGCAGTCCTTGGTGATAGTGTGTGAAAGGTAATAAGTGATTCTAATGGTGACAGCAGGAATGGGAATCTCACACAACTTGTTCTTTTCTTTGACATTTGAAAACTCTCTGAGTATGTGGTTGGCCTGCCCCACAAAAGGTTTTGCATTTCTTTCCCTAAGGCCCTGCACTGGCCACTTCCTCTCTCTCATTCTCCATCCCCTGTGCATTTCCATGAGGATGGCTGGGAAGGGCTGGCAGTGTGTGCCTGGTGTGTAGGCCTGCCTGCAGCCACCTTGCCCTCGTTGGCTGAGGGTCGGGACGCCGGCAGGCATGTGTGTGCTTGCTCAATGTGTTGGAATGTATGGGTTATGTGGCATAGGCTTACTCGGAATGTGCAGCAGACACACATTGCTTCAATGGCGTGGGGGTCAAACTTTGAAGGCTTTTGTAAGTGGTTGAAAATTTGGGAAGGAATTTCCCAGTGCTCAAAGTTTAGGTTACTGTTTTCCTCCTGAAGTGTAATTGTGTTTATTCTTTGTGAAGGGAAAACATCTTCCTTCTTCATTTTTTAAACCATTGAACGACAGAAAAAAATTTTGTGGATGCATAAATAATCTGGCCTTCCTCCTGGATCCAGCTGCACTCTTTCCCTTTCTTTTCAAACTGATAGTGATGTCTTCAGATCATGGACACTGAATTTGTAAACTAAGCCTTTTAAAACAACTTGAGTTGTGCCACCACTAAAGATGATGAAACCAAGGGTCTTTAGAAACCAAATTTTAAACTCAGATATTTAAAAATGTAGAATTTATTCTCCCTTTTAAGGAATAAAGAACAAAATACTAGTTGCTTAATATTTAAACTTTTTAGCTGCTTACTATTTAAATTTTTACACATTTTATTTTTTCTTCACAAAATGTTTGAAATGACAAAGGTGCTGGTTGCTCAATTATTTGAATTAAAGAAGACAGGGATTCAGGTTTGTAAAGTAGATAAGTTGAAAAGACTTGTTGTTTTAAAAGTTATAAAGGACCAGGAGCAGGTGGTTGGTTTTAATGTAATTATTTCTGCATTGTGAGAGTTTTGCCAGGGAAGAGTTAGCGCTTTGGTTCATTGATTTGTGTATTAATGGTTTGAATTCTGTGTGTCTATTTTTCAAAATATGGTTTCAAAACAATAATTTTGATATTGAAATTGATTAGTGGCTTTAGTTATATGTATCGATTGTGGTCAAGGTGTTAATACCTGCCTTAAAAATTTCTAGGCCAAAGTCATATCTTTTATTCCCCATGACAGTGTTTAAAAAACTGTGTTCCACAGAGCCTTAGGATTCCAAGGAGATGTCAAATTTATGGGAAGAAGGAGTGGATGTATGTACGTGGGGAACCCTGGCTTCTTTACCCACTGCCACTGTGCAGTCTGAAGACAGCTGTATTCATTGTTGTTTTATGTATAGTATTGGATTTCAGTCTAGAATTTGGTTTAGAAATGGGGTTTGCTGTTTTAAAATGTTTGTAAGTATCCATCCTACAAAAGTATGTAATTCTGAGTCTTGAGTCCATTCCTTGCTTAGGCCCTCCAGCAGATCAAAAGCCCTTTCTTGAGGAAGGTTTAGACCCCGCCCTTGTTACTTCTGCATCTGCTTCCTGTGGAATGGCCCTCCATCTCCCGTCACTTTAGTAACAAATGTTTGCTTTGCCAACTGCATGCCAGACTACTAAATCTATGGATTTTTCTATAATCAACAACTTAGAACAACTAGGACAACTTCAGGAACTTTCCAGGGAGCTCATTGGCCAATGATTGCACTCCAGCTCTTGGCAGAGCCATTGGGGTCAACTGACTTTAAAGAGTGATGGCACAGTGACATGGTACCCACTCGTTCATTGAGAGCAAGTTTTTACTTCAGGAGGTCCAAGCAGGTTGGCCTTCCTTAACCCTTCAATAAGAGCATCCTTCCTTTTATCTGTTGTGTATGTTGGGGTTGCATGAACACAAGGGTGATCTTCAAAACATTTTCAACTGGGTGGAATGGATGCCCAACAAATCAGACACCAGACATGAGCCAATATACTCTATTATATGCTTCCTCAGTGTCAGTCCTGCATACATGATTTCTATTCAAAAACAGGATATTACTTTAAAACAATGAAAATGCTGTTCTCTCAAAGATTTCTTACTCTATGGCCAAGGACTCTTGGGAAGTCCTGAAAGTCCTTGGAATTTGGCTTCTGTGTTATTTAAAGAGCCCCATGGGGGTTCTGATGCCCCGCCTGAGAGAGACCCCACTCAGAGCTCTGCTCCCTGGGCCTGTGTTCCATCACTTCCCGCAGACTGGTCTTCAGAGATTAATGATTTTGTATCATGCACCCAACTTTTGTAGTAAGATTGTTATAAGAGATCCCTGTTTTCAGGGATCCCCACTCAGGTGCCTGCAGCGCTGATGTCTGCAGAGGACATGAGTAAGTGGTGGCAAGGAGTCTGGGGAGTGCAGGAGGGACAGCTGTCCATCAGCTCCAGCCAACTGCTACCACTTGGAAATGTAGGGCTAATGTTCCCAAATCTGATTCTTCAAGAGAAGCTGGAAGTCCGAGTTGTTATGTTAAATCTCCAAAGTTTTAAATATTGGCAACAATTCAAAAATTTTTGAAGACACTGCGGGGATCAAAAAAGATACAGCTGTGTGTTGAATCTGGCTCATAGGTTACCAGTTTGCAGTCTCTGCCACATGAAAATCTGCATCTTCTAGGAAATGTTGAAGACACTGTCCATCATGTTTAGTATCTCTTACACTTAAGCTTGTATCTATGAGAGGGAAAAGTCCTTCTCTTGAAAAACTGGATGAACTAGTACGTCTCTTATCTAATGATGATAGTTATTTAGAAGCTCAAAATTTAATTAAGTCTCAGTTGCAGCAACCATCCTTCATCAAGTTTTATGGAATAACTATTTTATTTTCTCCATTATACAGTACCCTATATTTTTAATCTTTATGTAATGATCTTACTGTGTTTTTGTTGTGTTAAACCATCTAAAATCTTTTTGTAAATATAGAATGTACATATGCTGAATATGTGAGAGTCTTATAAGTTGATGTATATGTTTCTTAATACATGTTCATGAGAAAAAATAAGCCTTTATTTTCATATAATTGGAGAAACAGGTTTCTACATCAATGTAAATTACACCCTCTCCAATTTAACACTAAGCCAGTTATAGATAATGTTTTAAACCCTTTCCTATGAAAATATTCTCATGTCTGGCAAACATTTTTTTAATAAGAACTTGAGTTCTTCTGCCTGTTAAACGTCTGATATATAAGGCAAATGGTTTTAAAGCATAGAATGTACCAGTAGGAAAATTCAGTGATGAAAAATGGTGCTTCTAAATATGTTTGAAAAGTGTTTTGGTTACTGTTGCACTTTTCTTGTATTTAAGTTAAGGAAATTGAAGACCATATGGATTCTCCTTATAATAAATTTACTGGGTGCAGTAAATAATCATTAAGGCTAAACTAAATGAAAACTTCCAGTTGCCTAAGGGACCTTTTAAAAAAACAAAATTTAAAAAAAAAGGCCAAAAACTACTCTGATAGTTGGAATTAGCATTTAAAAAATGTATTAATACCTTTTTTCTTCTGTAATTTATGTGCATAATGAAATAACTCATTAGTCATCACTTTATAATGGTGAGGTAAATCACATGTCTTGGAGAACTTAAGTTAGCAAATCATCTATGGTAGGGCATAAAAGAGTGGCCTACAGGGGTCTGGGAATTCAGGATTTTATTTGGCTCCCCTTGTTTGTGATGGATCCAAATGGTTCCACAAAAATAGCCAACTCCATTTTTTGGATTGGTCTGTTGAACTTTAAAAATCTGAAGTTCCATGAGAGCTGCGTCTTGTCTTGTTTTTTTATTTCCACAGCTGCATCTTGAATGCTTTGAATAGTGGAAGTGGCTGCTCATTAAATATTTTTGAATAAATTACCTAAAATTGAAGCCATAATAAGATATCATTAATTATTTACTCTTAATTCTTCCCGTTTTTCTCTTACTTTTCTTCCTTGTTTTCAAACTGGAGGGGAAAAAATAGCAGTTGAAAGATTTTGTTCTTTTGTGAATGGCTATTTCAAATGTTTGATTGAATCTTTGGCTTAAGTAGAATAAAATCTCTTCGCAGGCATTTTAGGTATGAAGGCTCTTTAAAACCTAAGGTGGGCTGCAAAGAGTAATTGCACAGTGGTGCAGAATGAACATTGGAAAGCAGAATTTTAGATTTGGTGGAACCTGAATAGGTTTTGCAAATCTGTCTTTCGTTTTTTATTTTTTAAATAAGGTAAGGATAGGTTAATTTTTAGAATTATAAGATTCAGTATGATTACATGAAAATGCAATTTTCCCCATAGGTATTTCTCTCTGAAACCCAAATTGCATTAAAAATCTACTGGGAATCACAGAAGAAAAATCTATTTGAAAAAAAAAAACAAAACTCCAAAACCCAAAACAGCTATTCTCTTATTGCAAAATAATAGATGAATACAAGAATCAAACTTAAGGTATGTTTGTATATAGTAAATTGTTTGTTTTTTTCGCTAAGACAGGGTCTTGTTCTGTCACCCAGGCTGGAGTGCAGTGGCATCATCAAAGCTCACTGCAGCCTCAAACTCCTGGGCTCAAGTGATCCTCCTAACAGCCTCCAAAGTAGCTGGGACTACAGGTGGCGTCACCCTGCCCAGCTAATTTTTCTATTTTTTGTAGAGATGGGGTCTCACTATGTTGCCCAGGCTGGTCTTAAAACTCCTGGCCTCAAGTGATCCTCCCCACTTGACCTCCCCAAGTGCTGGGATTATAGGCATGAGCCACCGCATCCAGCCTGTATGTGGTAAATTAAGCAGACAGCAACTAAAGTTATTATGGAAAAAACCAGAGAGATCCAATGGTGACATTTACCAGTAGACAAGGTAATTAATTTTCATACATAACCAGGGAAGTGACTGATTTTAAATTTTAGTTGCAATGCAAGATGCTGTCAAATGCTCTGTATTAATAATCTGTTATCAATTTAAAACAACAAACATTTATTATCTCACACATTTTCTGCGGGTCAGGACTATGGCAGCAGTTTAGCTGGGTGGTTCTGGCTCATCATCTTTCAGGAGACTGCAGTCAAGCTGCCAGCTCAAGCTGCAGTCATCTGAAGGCTCAGCTGTGGCTGGAAAATTGGCTACCAAGCTTACTCATGTGGTTGTTAGCTGGAGGTCTCCCTCCCTCACAACATGGGCTTCTCTTAAGATTTGCTTACAACACGACAACAGGCTTCCCCCAGAGTAAAACAAGAGAGCAAGGAAGATTAACACCACACTGCCTTTTACTACCCAGTCACTGAGTTACATGTCGTCATTCTGCCTTATTTTCTTCGTTAGACACGAGACACTAAGTCTAGCCCATACTCTATGGGAAAGGATTACTCAAGAAGATGAATATCAGGACATGAGGATCTTTGGGATCCATCTTGGTGTTTAATTAAGTCAATCAGAAAAAGTCAACAAATCAAAGAGATACTTACTCACTTTGGGGCTTATACTGAATAGTAATAATTCCCTTATGTTAATATTTATAATTAGCCTCTTGGAGTAAAACTGGAATTTCTTATAAAACAACAGTAATAATAATTACTGATTGCTGCATCCCTTTTATAATCCTTAATGAATTTTCACAACACCTAGTAGAATGAAGAACGCAGATATTACTATCCTCATTTCATAGATTGGGGAGCTGAGGCCTGCATTGTGTCTTAGGCAGGGTTACATTTTTAGCATTCAACTTCAGTTTTCTTTTTCTTTTTCACCTCTTTCTGTTCTTTCCCCCATGAAGGAGGATTTCAGTTACTTCACATTTTAAAAACACAGCTTAATTGTTCCCTTTTTGTCTTATCCGAAAGAGCTGAGTTTTTAAATGCCTAATTGAAAATTTTAAACTGCTCTTCTAGTATCAATAAAGATGTTTGTCACTTTTCTGCCAGCAGCAAGAGTCCTTTTTGCTATTTTTGTAACTGGGTGAGGTCTGATTTCTCCAGAATTGTGCCATACTGCGGTTAGCCATGGTCTACAAGAGGAAAATATATTTACCCTTCTTTAAAATCATTGGTTTTCTAAGAAATATGCCATTTACTATACCAAATATGAGTAAGTCTTTCTCAGGCAAAATGCAGTGGTCACTTTGATATCGGGCACAGCCAATTCTCTCCCCAGCTAAAAATACATTGCATCAGGCCCTTGGATCTTTGGTACTTACCTTTGTTATACATTAGAAAAATATTGCAAACATTTCTAGTGGTACATGAAACTCTTTTCTTGAGGAAATTTGATAGTGTTTTGTATTGTTTTTGATGTCAAGCTTATCTGTGTTGATGTTGAGCGATTCATTCTCTGAGCATTTTGCCAACCTCTTGACTTTGTCTATGGAATATCTTAAATTATTTTGACTTCAGTCAAATATAGTGTATTAATAGTCATGCCTTTAAATTTTCATTGAATCTCATTGCTTAATTTGCATTACATATTCCCATAACCCATTTAACCTTTTCTCTTAAAGGTCTTGATAACATTATAGTTACGTGAAGTGAAAAGTTATTTTGGTTGTTTCCTTTTGATCTTGTGTAGACTGAGGCTTAGGGAATGTTAGAGTCCCTTAGGAGTATTTGCTCTTTAGTAGAGATTGATGCTTTTTTGTTGTTTTAAAAAAAAACACTAAGAGTAAATATAATATTAAATTTTCTATACAGTCTCCTTTATATATTTTAGTCAGCCAGAATATATCCTGAGTTATCCTTCGCCCACCTCTCTCCCTTTTTTGTGTGCTCTAAGTGGCTTGTTGACCTCTCTGTAGTTTAAAATCTTGATTTCTTTTTTTTTACCAAACAGTCAAATGATTACATTACCTTTTTTTCTGCTTTAGAGAGTTTAGAGAGAACTCCCTAACTGCCTTCAGTGGAGAGACTGAGTTTAAGATTTATTTCAGATTTTTATAATCTTCTTGAGTTAAGAGGTTAAAGGTGAACATGAACAAGGAATTCGGTGAACTCAAAGGACCAATTGTGATTATATAACTCTACACCTTTTTTTTATTATTGTTGGTTTTTAAAATATTTTGACTGCCTGTGGATATGCACCCAAAGAAATGTATTTTTCTCATTTTTCCTCCAGTGACTTTTCCTATTGGTATAATCCCAGCCTTGGGGGAAAGGGAGCAGGGAAGATCAGAAGCCATGTGGTGGGCTGAACCACCTCCAGTGACCTGCTCAGGTCTCAGTCTCGGTTATTATTCCTTCTGAATTTGCCTCTCAGTTGGTTTGTTTTTGAAGTGAAGATATACAGCATCTAGGGTAGAAGGGAACGTTTCCTACTTGGCGACCCGATGGAGCCTGTTTCCCAGGCCTCCTGACAAAGCCAGGTGTAGGTGTCTCTACCTACAAAACCTCATCACAGGAGCTTTCCACAGAGTTCCAGTTAGGACCACACTCCTGAGTGTCCCTAGGTGTGTGGAGTAGTTCTTACCTATGGTTGTTAGCCTTTGGAAACATCCATATTTCCTGGATTTTCAGAAATACTTCTGGGCTAGTGAAACTGATATTTGAACCTCAGACATTCACTATGTGTGTCCAAGAGCCTGGGAGCCACATAATGTGGAGTGAAAATGGTTGGGCATTTCTCGTCAAGTGCATCAGATCCTCCTCTTTGAAACACAAGCAGTATCACTTTCTCTGAATTTGGTGGACGCTATTCAATTCTTGATGTGAGGTTATGGAATTAAATACGTTGAGGCCTCATTGATTGAAACTAGTTGGAGTAAGGGCAAGATCAGTGATAATTAATAGAATGTTTGAATGGACAGATTTTTAAAAATGTATATTGCTTTCAACTAAATATTGTAACTTGAGGAAACTAACAAAATGTTGCTTAAAAAATAGTCCTGCTGGATTTTCTCATTAAATAGAGAAAATGATTTATATTCAGCATATCAGTTATATATAAATACTTCTTTGAAATGGGTTTAAATAGCTTATTCTCTTGAGTAGTTTAAACTTCAGTCTTTATAATCTTGTTTTACTGATTCCTTTGTTGAATAAGCACCCCTCCACCCTTTAAAAGGAAAGGTAAATTCCAGTTCTGTCCTATTACAATTAGAATTAATGATAGCTCACTATTCAGTGAACTACAATCTTGATTCATTTTAGGTTTCCAGTGCCCTTGAGACACAAGTAAATATCTGGGTACCATCCTATTCTGGAAAAAGTTAGGATGATGCCTTCATTACTTTTGTATGACAGAAAATGGTTAAAAATCCATCCATTAAAAAGAGAGTTCAATTTAAATCATGGCAAGACAGTATTATTTAATTGACAGAAAATAAAAACAACTTTGATTGAGAATATTTACAGTTCAGTAAAAGGAAAATATTTCTTTTTTTCTTTCTTTTTTTTAAAGAAACAGTGTCTCCCTCTGTTGCCCAGGCTGGAGCGTAGTGGCACAGTCGTAGTCATCCTCCTGCCTCAGCCTCCTGAGTAGCCGGGACTACAGGTGTGTGCCACCACACCTGGCTAGTTTTTATTTTATTTTATTTTTAGGGATGGGGTCTTGCTATGTTGCTCAGGCTGGTCTTGAACTCCTGGGCTCAAGCAATCCTCCAGCCTTGGTCTCTCAAAGTGCTGGAATTATAGGTGTGAACTACTGCGCTCAGTGAAATACTTCTTTTTTCAGTACTTTTATTTGGGAAATGTTCACCAAGAAGACTCCAATAACCAGTAGTACTTTAATTGGGGGCTAGTTTAATGTTTGATCATTTGATATTTGATTCTGGAAGGTAAAATTGAAATACATTTTAGTTTTAAAAGTATTGTGGGTAACCTTGGAGATTGAGTCTAGCAAACTACATTTGTCAGCAATAGGATGATAACCTCTAATATCCAGCTATTAAGTAGAAGAGGCTGCCTGGGAACTGTGTTCCAGTAGGAGGTACAGTGCCTGCAGTCTGCTAACCCCTACTACATTAGCATTCCAAAGGATACTTTTAGCATTTAGCTTCAACATTTATTTCGGTTTTTCTAACAACAAAAAAATGTTTGTGGGTGTTTACATCCTGAGAAAATCTTTTACTTCTGGATATTTTCTCTGTCAGAGATCTTTAGAGACCTAAACTTCCTTGATAGTGCTTCAGTCTGGTTGGTGGGTGTGTATGAGGAATTCTGTAACTAGTTGATGATGCTGCATTTGGGTTTTGAAATTACCTGCCTACCAGCTCTCGGTTCCCTCAACTGAATTAATTGCTGAATGCCAAATAATGTCCAAATAATTTTTAAAATGTTCTTGAGACTCAGTAACGAATCCAGCAAGTTATTTCAGCCTGGAAGAGCATGACTTGGCCACCTACTATGTGTGTTAACCAGAGTACAGGGATCAGAGTGTAGGATACAAAAGAAGCCAGCATTTTGTCCCTGCATTAATGAGCTAGGCTCTGAGGAGTCTTCTCCTGTTGTTGTTTCCAAATTTACAGAAACCATGGGGGAAACTGCTTCATTTCACCCTTACCATTCCAGCACCAGCTTAATATGTTACCATAATTCTGGTTAGTCAAGAACATTTCTTAAACATCTGTGGTGTATTAAGCCTGGAATGGGGATGCTACTTAGCAAAAACCTGATCTCCCCTCACTACCTGTGTGTACCCCTGCGATGCATTAGGTTTACCTTCCAGATTTTTTTTTATCATTTATTCCCAGGTATTCATCAAGTGCTTCCTATGTCTGACGCGTTGGGCTAATTATTATAAAAAGTACAAAGGTAGATAAACCACGGAATGGACCTTCAGCCTGGAAGTCAAATTAACTGTAGTTCCTGATCACTCCTATAATGTCTGGGGACAAGGTCCAGATGCACCCTTGTGGGATAGGGAGTGAGCTGCACTGGTATTGTAAAATTTGTCCTGGACAGTGGAAAACGAGCAGCTAAAAGGCTTCCTCCTGCATGAAGCCTCCCCTAGGTCCTTCTGAAGTTTCCCCCGACCCCAGGTTCTCACTGTTACCTCAGCTGTCGCAGGCTGACTGCATTGTTGTTTGTGTGCACAGCAGTCATGTCTGATATTCTCTTCACTCCTCTAGGAAGGAAAGAATGACTTACTTATAGTGTGTGCCCACAAATGCCTTGCACCAGCCATCTCGTGGGAGGTGCTTACTAAGGGTTGTATTGAATCGTGTCTGATTTTGTCCTGGTTTAACTTTAGTATCTAAAACTCTCAGGGAATGGTGCACTCTGATAAACTGTTACCCATTTTAATTGATGATTAAGCCGGAAATCCTTTTCTTTGGCCCATGTATTGAAAACCTTTATTATAAAATCTTAGACCACTCCTTAAAAGTGAGGAGTGGATGAATATTTTTATAATAAAATTAACTTAGAATAACTATTAATATTGTTCAACTAGAGAAGGTGTAGAGCAGTGGTTCTCAGTGTGGCTCTTGGACGAGCTGCATCAACATCACCTGGGAACTTGTGAGAAATACGGTTTTCCACCCTACCCCAGACCCACTGAATCAGAAACACCCAGATGGGGCCTGTCAGTCTGTGTTTTAATAAGGCCTTTAAGTGATACACATTCAAGTTTGAGAACAGGGCAGTAGTTCTCAACCCTGGATGGACATTATGATTATGTGAGAAGCTTTTTAAAAAAATACAGCACTTAAACTTACTCCCAGAAATTCTGATTCAGTTGGTCTGGGGCCTGGCATAGCTATTTTTCAAAGTGTCTGCATGTGATACTGGTGTGCGGCCCAAGCTGAGAACCACTGATGTAAGGATAGAACAGAAATTTGGAACTTACTCCACATTGTCATCTACAACTTCTTTCACCTAAAAGTTGAATAAATAAAAACTTACAGTTATATTTTGCTTAATCAGGGTTTTATTGAACAAGTAGTCCCTGCTTTTCATGGCATTGCATTAATAAAAACTCCCCCATAAAAGCAGGTGTTTTAAAGCCAGTGGTATTTTCTGACAGGAGCAATGTCGTATTTGGGTGTTAACTTCCTGATCAAGGCCTTGGCATCAGATAAATCATGGATGGGACCAATAATGTGTCATAAAATCAATGGTACAATAATGATAGACTTCCGTGGTCATTGAAAGTTATAAAATTATGCCCCAAGTCAAATAAAATCTGCATGACTATAGTGTACACCCTAGGATTATCCCCAGAGGTCTCAGTGTTGAAGAAAAATGCATGTGGTCATAGGAACACAGTTTCCTGAGTCTGTTATATAATAAATATTAATTGACACTATTTGTTTGTACTCTCAGAATTTGGAGAGGAAAGGTTTGGATAGCCTATGTCTCTAAAAATGTCCAAGGAAGTCTTTAGTGGATGCCTTTTCCTGCAGTAGACTTCGTGGGAGTAAGCCCAGAGATGGATAAAAACCACTAGGACTCAGTCAGTGTCTGCTGTCATCAGAGGTGTCATGTGGGTGTTCCTTTCCCTGCAAAGCATTCTTAAACAAAGGGACTGACCCATCATTTCTCCTCCTGACCTTAGTTTCTTTAAAGTTCTGCCTATCAGATGAAATAAAGGTGAAAGAATGAGAGCACAAGCAATCTCCAACATGAATGAAAAGCCATGAATTAATTGTTATATCATTAGGGCTGCTTTCTAAGAGAGGACCTTCAGATGTTCTCCTTGGAGTGGCCAAGTTGGCTTGGGCTTGTGAGAGAGTAGGCAAATGGTGTGGTCAAAGAGCACTGGATGTGGGGTGAGAAGACCTGGTTCAGCCTGGCTATGCTCCTTACCACCTGTGTGGCTCTGGATGGGACATTTTTTTTCTGAGCATTTTTTTTTGCATTGGAGCACAAACACACCAACTGGAAGGATTTTAAGGATTGAGTAGGTTAATGTATGTCATTGTACCCAGCATAGGAAGCTTTCCATAAAATTAAGTAGTTGAAATATTGATTGGTGAAGCAATCATGGGGAATTCTGTCTGTATCTTGCCGCTGGAGCAGAAAGCATGCTTCATTGTGGATAGCTAAGCAGAAGTAGTTCTAGAGGAGCTGAGGGAACCAGGGTGGAGCAGTGTGTTTCTCACTCTGCACATCCTTCCGGGAGAGAGTCATGTCTGCAATCTGGGTTGTTAGGAAAGGACTGAGAATGAATGGGGTTTGGAGTATGTTGTTGGTGTCTTACCTGGAACCTGATCTGAATTTTGACTCAGAGTTCACTGTCAGTCGTGCATCTTGATGACGACAGCATGTTGCTCAGTAACTGAAGTATTGTTTGGACTAAACTACTGTAGCAAACTTTTCTTGGCAGGTATACCCCATTGATACCAAGGTCAGTGTGCATTGATTGTTTTACACCAGCCACTACAGAGTTACACTACAGAGTAACCATAAGTTCGCAGTGGCTTAGATCATACAGGTACTACACACTAGAAGTTCTAAAGCAATTATTGAGTAAATGTACTGCTAGGGAAACTTATTGTCTATTGTGTTAAATTTAGTCTCAATGATTTTTTTTCTAGCTTAAGAGTTCTCATTGTCTCTGGAACTTTCGTTTCAAGAATATACTAAATTCTTTAACTAGAAACAGTTCTTCAAGCTCTAATGTGCAAACAGGATTAAAGGAAAAGAAAATGATTAAGAAACATTAAGTATCCTGTAAGTTAGTTTTTCCATAGGATCCTAGAACTCACAGAATCCGTAGACCTTTGGGATTATCTGGGCCAATTTGCGTGTAGAAATTCATACTAGGAGAGATCAAAAAGCATTTCCAGTGTTGTGCTGGACACTAATACAAAGTTTTCTTCCTCACTACCATTGCTGTGCTTTTTCCTCTACCACCATACAACCTCTAAAAGATTTCTCATATAATTTGTTGTTTTTAAGTAAAAGTAAGTTTAAGAACAAAGCACTATTTTTTGTTTTCTTAAATAATTCATCAGCCAAGATGATTTAGTCCCTTCTTTGTCTCTTTTGAGACACATTTAAAAATAGCACTGATACATTATGTGTGTGATCCAGCAATTCCACTTCCAAAAGAATTGACACCAGGGACTAGAACAGGTATTTGTACACCCAGGTTCATAGAAGTGTTGTTTGCAATAGTCAAAATGTGGAAGCAGCCCAAGTATCCATTGACAAATGAGTGGGTAAACAAATGTAGTATATACATGCAATGGAATATTATTCAGCCTTAAGGAGGAAGGGAATTTTGACACATGCTACCACATTGATGAACCTGGAAGACACTAAGTGAAATAAGCCAGTCACAAGAGGACAAGCACTGTATGATTACACCTATATGAGGTAACTAGAATGGTCAAACTCATAGACACAGGAAGTGAAATGGTAGTTGCCCGGGCGTAGAGGAAGGGGAGGATGGGGAGTTTCATGGGAACAGAGTTTGAGTTTGGGAAGATGAAAGAAGTTTTGGAGATGGATGGTGGTGGTGGTTGCACAATAGTATAAGTGTACTTAACACCACTGAGCTGTCTACCTAAAATTTGTTTAAAATAGTAAGTTTTATGTTATTTTTATCACAATGAGAAAAAAGTTAGGGAAAAAAAGAGGTGACCTTCAAATAAAGCTAACACTTTGGAAGGGTCAAAAAAAATAAAAAGCACTGCTAGGAAGGGAACTCTGGCTGTTCCTGGTACTTGCATGAGATAGCAAAGTCTGGTGGAAGGAACGCTGGCCCATGCCCTGTCTTATTCTCACTCTGTCATTAACCAGCTCTGTGATCCCCCCATCTGGCCATTAGTTTTCTCATCAGTAAAGTGAGGATGTATGATCATCGATCGTCAATCTTACCGCCTGCTCTAGAATTCTGTGAGTCTATGACAAGTCCTTAGCAAAGAAACACTTATTTGGGCATGACTGTCTGTGTGAGGATAAGGAGCCAGGCACACCTGTGATAGGAGGGCAGTTTAGGTCTCAGGAACCTGCTCTGGGGCATGTTTGCAAACATTCTAAGCATCTTTAATCTGCTGTCCATCCTGCCTCACTGCTCTCTAGGAAGGACCAGAACTCCATAGACCTGTCGAATTCCAGAGCTGTATTTCAGAGTCCTGTACCTACTTTGACACCAGGCCCAGAAACAGGGCTGTTTCTGTCAGTGCGCTTTTTTTAAAAAAAATTAATTTTGTCCCATGCATGGCCTTAATCAGTGCTTTTGACCGAGTAATTGTGGCATCAGAAGAAATCAGTTTCTTTATCACTGCCTTAAGAATGAGGCTGTTCCTGCCAAGTTGTCCTTATTTTCAGTAACCCATGGAAAAGATTCTCTCTCACCTGGGCTAATGTGTCAGTTATATAAAAGTTTCTTTTTGGTTTCGGAGCATATGATTTGGTATCATGTTAATCGTTCTTAGGATTCACGTAGGCTCGTGTTAGCAGGGCTTTGCTTTTATTAAGCACTCACAGACTGATTGTCAGACCGAAGCTTACCTATAACACGCTCTGAGTGCCATGGTGGTCAGCATGTGGATATGTCAGGCAGGAGGAGGTATAGACAGCCTGGCATGAAAAATAGAAGCCATTTACTGGGCTATTACTGATCTCCCAACAGCCCTGTGGTGGCAGCCTTATCCCTCAGAAGAGACTGAGGTTCAGACAGCTTGCCACTCTCCCAAGGCACCGGCAAGAAAGGTGACAAACCTTGGATCTGAATATTTGTCTAACTGTAAAGCCTGCATTCTTTCTTTCATACCACGCTTCTTAATATAGGAAAGCACATAATTGTGCAATTTGATAATTTGGAACTGAAAGTTGATGTCCAATTCAAGAAGAACAGAAGCAATAGCTGGCCCTATTTGTAACCCCCTGCCCCCACTGTAATGCTGAGATCTGAATAGTTCTGTGATGTTGAGCCATGTTTGTGATCACCATGACCAAGGTGTTGAGCAACTCCTCTGTGGCCTTGTGTGCTAGGGCAGCAGAATATTCCGGCTGAGATAGAGCAGTAAGAGCTGTAGGCTGCTCATGAGAGGGTCTCGTGTGGATAGGGAGCTGTCCTGCTATTTGTTCTTTGTAGGTCTATTTATGGTGCCTTTGAGAAATGCTGAAGGTGTGACCGGATACTCTCATTTTGTTTGCACCTGTGTATTTTTGAGTAATAGTGACTCTTAGTCAATCTATTTTTAACTTTAACTCATTTATTATGGGGTAGGTCTTGGAGTTTATTTTACCTTCCTATTCCACTCAGTAGTCATTCAGCTAGACTTTAGGAAGTCAAGATAAGAAGTAGAAAGAATAAAAGAATACTACTTGAAATTACTAACTGGGGGTGTGTCCTCTTTTTGTGCCTCTCATATTTTCTCCTAGGGCTGATGTGGTATCTGACACATGTGGTGGTCCGTGGATGAATGGATGGATAGATGAAAGAGCTTGTAGGTTTTATTGAATCGTTGTTTATGTCCTTAATAACATCTATGATGAATCAATATGTACACAGTCTCTTAATCTCTTTTCTTTCTTTTTCTTTTCTTTTCTTTTTTTGTTGGGGAGAAAGGCAGATACTTAATTCCAAAATTAGACTTTTATTTTTATTCTATATAGCTGCTATGTTTAAAGGGGTCCTAATTTGACAGTATCTGAACCCGTTAAGTAATCATCTGTTTTCTAAGAGGGTTTGTTATAATTTGATGAGTGATTTGTCTATATGATCATATATTCAAGCAGTTGGCAGCAATAGTAATATCTTTAGTAAGATGAAATTCAGGATGAGAAGGTGCATCTAGACTTAATGAGGTTCAGAAATAAAGTTGCAGTCCTTCCAGTCTTCAAATGCTTAAATGGTGTATGCCATATACAGGAATATTACACACCTCCATATTTCCTTCCCGTGTTTTGCTATTCTAGGAGAGCCCCTGTTGTCAAAGTTGCTGTTTATTCGTTTTCCTTCCCTCCACCTCTTCCTGAGCAAAGCTCCAATGGGAGAAAAGAAGAGGAATTAGAAATATGGGGGCTTGTCCCTGGAACTGTAGCATCTCTGTTAGAATGTATTTTTCTGTAGAAATGATGTTATAGGAATAATAGGTTATATGATACTATAAGCTTTTAAAGACTAGTTAGGATACTTGCAAGTACATTGAAAAATCACGATTTTCTTAAGTATCCCATGGTCTTCTCTTCTCTGCTCTTCCTACTTTTATAGCTCTTTTAATGGTGAACCTCCTTGGTGAGCAGATAGGTCCTGTGAAAGATGGGCCTCTAGTGATGTCAGCTCACTCTGATGCACACCTTTGGTGTAGGAGCTCTCTTTATCTACTAATCCACTGCCTGGCACAGAGGACATGCCCAAAGATAGTTGTTGAATTTGGTTGAATCAAAGGAAGAGAAAATTTTACTTTCTCCATATTTATTCTTGGCAGTTTCTCAAGAACTTTTTTTTTTTTTTGAGACAGAGTCTCGCTCTGTCTCCAGGGCTAGAGTGCCGTGGCATCAGCCTACCTCACAGCAACCTCAAGCGATCCTCCTGCCTCGGCCTCCTGAGTAGCTGGGACTACACAAGCGCGCACCACCACGCCTGGCTAATTTTTTCTATTTTTAGTAGAGATGGGGTCTTGCTCTTGCTCAGGGCTCAGGCTGGTCTTGAACTCCTGAGCTCAAGAGATCCTTCCACCTTGGCCTCCCAGAGTGCTAGGATTACAGGCGTGAGCCACCCCGTGCCTGGCCTCAAGAACTTTCTTATGTCCAACTCATCATCAAAGCTGGAAGTAGAGGCCTGGTGCAGTGGTGTATGCCTGTAGTCCCAGCTACTTGGGAGGCTGAGGCAGGAGGATTGCTTGAGCCCAGGAATTCCAGTCCAGCCTGTGCAGCAGAGCGAGACCCTGTCTCTTAAAAAACAATTGTGTGGGCTTGCTTCAGCAGCACATATGCTAAAGCTGGAAGTAGGACATGCAGTTGAATTTATTGATCCTTTTATTTACTTATTCACCAAAGATTTATTGATCATCTATGATATGCCAGATACTGTCAGGCACTAAAAACACAGCAGTTCCACTGCCTGTCCTTTGGAGCCTATGATCTGGTGAGAGAATATGGACCATCATGAGGAAGTCATTAGCTGGGTCTGGGGTACATTGTCCTCTAGAAACTGCAACTATTTTAGAAATGGTTAGACTAACCTTGAATTAGCCTGTGTTTCTAGTGGCAAAATCTCTTTTCTTTCCTTAAATATTAGTGATGAAAAAGTGACTTGTTAAAATTATTCAGAATTGTCCTTAACAATTAACTAATGAAAAACGTGATGTGGGCAATTTGACTTTACCTGGTCTTTGATTAGACAGTATTTTTCAAAAAAGTCTTAACATAGAAACTTGAGATATTTTAAAGAGGTAACCTTTTTCAAATATTCTGCTACTAAATTGTTAATTTTCTGGGTTTTCTATTAAGGCAAACATCAGGCTGGTGACTAATTTAGTTGCATACTGTTTCTATTCATAGCTCCCAATTTTAGGTAGAATTGAGCAGATTTAGTATGAATAGCTTCCTCTAGTTTCACATGGAAAAAAATAATCAAAATCATAAGAAGGAAAGGTAAGAAAATGATAGTACAAAATCAGCAAAAGGGTGATTGGCTGGTGGCTGGGGTTGGAAGAAAGTAAAATTTTTCTTGATATTCTCTTTATGATGCAAGATTTCTTTCCATTGATTAGTATAATTTCCATGGACTATTTGAAGAGATTACATTCTTAACAGTCTACTTAAAGCTCTTTGTATGTATAGTCTGAAGCCTAGTCACTGCTTCCCACTGTTTCTTTGAGTGATTGCTCTATAAAATGTAAAGTGGTTTTCCGGATGAAAATTATAGTATTTGGGGGATTTGGGGAGGCTCACTTCTGTTCAGAAACAAAAATGATTAAATGGTACATTAAGTCAAATCTATCTGTTTAAGGGATTTGAACACACCTGGTAGCAAAGAGGTTTAACCTAGTTTCTCAGTTGAAAACTAGAGGTGGAGCAAGGACGGGGAAGCAGTCCTGGGTGAGCTGAGGAGCTGGTTACCTTTAGCCTACTTTCTCTAGGGTGACGCAGTTTATCCTCCAGGTCAGTCAGCCTCCTCAGCCCATGCATTAAGATTCTTAGTTGCCAGTAACAGAAACTCACCTAGTCTAGCTGAAGCCAAAGGGAATTTTTTTTTTTTCTTACTTAACCAGGCTGCAGAATGAGCGGGAATGAGGGGGGTTTTAAGGACGTTCCTAACTAGGGACTTGAAACACAGCTGTGTGCCTCTGAGTGGCTCTCTTCTCTTTCTTTCCTCCATGTCTCTGTTAGGATTGGCTTCATTTTTCTCTTACTGCAGATGGACTTCCTCTTCATGGAAGGGGACGTGACTTTGTCAGTGCCAATCTATAAACATCTTTACAGCAATGATCTGAGAGAAAATGGAATTCTTTCCCCCCAGCTTAAGTTTGACAAATACCTGGGAAGAATTGTGATTGGCCTGGCCTAGGTTGTGTACCTGTGGCAGTTCTTACAACTAAGGGGGATGAGGTACTCGAGAGACACATGCACTAGAGGTCACACAGACGTAACTCTGATGGAAATGCTGTGAACAGGTAGATACAGCAGGTTTTTTGCCTTTTTAGTCCATGTGGGACTCAGTTCAAACAACTAGTTAAGATTCTTAAAATTCTTTCCCTGATTCATCGAAAGTCATTTAAAGTTATTTGTTGTTTTTATCAGTTTTTGGACTTTATAACCAATAAACTTTAGGTTCCACCTCTGTTTTACTCTGTGTTTCCACAGGAACCCAGACTAGCACCCTATGCTGTATAGTGTGTTCTCAGGAACTATGGTTGACTGACCAGTGAAATAAGCATATTGAGGCATAGAATCATACAACTTTAGAGGTGAAAGAGATCCTAGAATCCATCTGCCTTCAGTAGTTTTGGATATAGCATGGGGTCTCCCAAACGCTAAGGACCCAGAGATAAAGGAGTGGTGAGCACTTTTTTAATGGGCGTCTAGGATGGAATATGCATGCGACATAAATCTGTTGGAGCTAACTGAAACGCAGTACTAGAATGCTAGTCTTTTTTGTGATGGTCGTTAGTTGTTAGATCTAATGGATTTAGTATGTATTATATCTTTAAGTAATTGTTTACAAAACAAAACAAATTATTAGTAAATGATGTTTGTTTAGCAGATATAATATTTTGAAATGTGACATCTGTGGGAGAAAATAAATAACAGGAGTTCTTGGTGGTAGAATGCTGGGAAAACAGTATCCATCATGGCTAAAAGCTCAGTCTTTATGAGTTCAAATCTCAGCACTCTGCTTGTAGCTTTATATCTTGGGCAAGTTGTCAAAGCTCTTTTAGCCTCACATTCTTCAGCTTTTAAATGAAAGCTAAATACTTTTAAAAACCACATTTTTAATTGTGGTAAAATACGTATAAAATTTACCATCTTAACAGTTTTTAAGTGTACGACTCAGTGGTATTAAGTACGTTCATGTTGTTGTGCAGCCATCACCATCATCCAACTCTAGAACTCTCTTCATCTTACAAAACAACAACTCTATACCTATTAAGCAGTAACTCCCCATTCCCCCTTCTCCCCAGCCTCTGGCAACCACCATTCTACAAACAGTTACTTTTTTATAAATGTTAAGATCTCAAAAAATGTTAGCTATTATCCTTTTAGATTAGGAGTCAGCAAACTCCAGCCCACAGGCCAGATTTGGTCAGTAGCCTGTTTTGGTAGAGTCCTTGAACTAAGAAAGGTTTTTGCATTTCTAAAGCGTTGTAAAAACAAAACAAAAAATAAAGAAAAAAATGCCTCAGAGGCAGTATGTAGCACACAAAACCTAAAATATTTATCACCTGGTCCTCTACAGCTGTGTTCCCCAACCCGTGGGCCATGGGCCGTGGGCTGTGGGCCGGTACTGGGGTACTGGTATGTGGCCTGTTAGGAACCGGGCTGCACAGCAGGAGGTGAGCAGCCAGCGAGGGAGCAAAGCTTCATCTGTATTTACAGCCGCTCCCCATCACTGGCATCACTGCCTGAGCTCTGCCTCCTGTCAGATCAACCATGGCATTAGATTCTCATAGGAGCTTGAACCCTACTGTAAACTGTGCATGTGAGGGATCTAGGTTGCGTGCTCCTTATGAGAATCTAATGCCAGATGATCTGAGGTGGAGCTGAGGCGGTGATGCTAGCGCTGGGGAACGGCTGCAAATACAGATTATCATTAGCAGAGAGGTTTGACTGCACAATAAATGTAATGCATTTGAATCATCCTGAAGCCATCCCCTGCGCCCCCCACCCCTGTCTGTGGAAAAATTGTCTTCCATGAAACTGGTCCATGGTGCCAAAAAGGTTGGGGACTGCTGCTTTACAAAACAAATTTTCTGACCCCTGTTATAGATCTAATCTTTTTTTTTTAATCATGGAGTCCTTTAAGATTTTGATTTAACAAATATGTATCTTTATTAAATATATATATATCCTTCCACATATCTTAAGAGGTTTATATGAACATCTTCTGTAGATCATGATTTCTCAGTGGGACCATGTTGCCTCCAAGGGGGTGAAAACTGGTTTTTGGGGGGAGCAAAATATTAGCTATTATAATGATTTTCAGCCTTTCAAAGGACCACAGTACCTAAACAGATACATAGTATATCCCTGGTATTAAAATTTCTGGCAGGGGGTTGGGGGGAGCAGTTTGAAAATAATGTCTAATTAGGCTCATTAGGGGAGCAATAATGGGAAAAAAAGTTTGAGAAACACTGCCCAAAACTGAATTCTGGAAGGCAGGACGTGTGTCTTATCAACCTCTGAGTATAACCACATTTAGCAGAGGATCTAGAATATTTTCTTCAATCTGTTAATTTGTTACCTCATAGTTGATTGAATGAAACCTCAGATCTACTTCAGTGACCAATTCAGTCTAGAAATTGCTTCCACAGTGAACTCTACAGAACTGGAAATTAAAAAAAAAAATTTTTTTTTAACCTTTTGGAAGTTTGTCAAATGATTAGTCTCTCTGATATAGCAGACAGATGTTTCTTGCTTATTAGACTAGAATTCTTATTTTTTTTCTTACATTTGTTATTGACACAATAAAATAAATGTTAAGTGCTGGGGTGTAAATATCTATATCCCTAAAGCTCCACGTAAGCTCTTCACAGTAATGTCAACTCTAAATGGAAAAAGAAAACACAGGTATATCATTATTTTACCTGAAAAATAAAGTCTGATTTAGAATATACAAATTTTGCTAGCAGGCCACTGAAATGTTAGGAATTTAGGTCAGCCTGATCTTGCCTCACAGGCAAGGACTGTGTATTATTACACATCTCTGTGTCTATCCCCAGTGCCTAGCACATAGTAGGTGGTTAGTGAATGTGCTTCTGGGACTGGCTGTGGTGGTGATATTTTGGCAGATGCTCCATTGTACTCCGGAGTTATTCCTACTAACAGTTTTTCTTTGCCCCAACTTGTTCTCTCACTCATAGACCCATTCCTATAGATGGTTTCCTTTGGTCTCTAGTACCAGTTGGTCTTTCACCACTGTTGCAGGGTTTGATGGTGATAAATAGCAGGGGATTGTTCAGACAGCATTCACTGCACAGGGAAAGTGTTCATAGCATGAGCAGAGCTGATGTAATATCCAGCTCCATGGTTGGGTAGAGTATAGTGTTGTGGAGGGTCTCTAAAGAGCAGTGCCAAGGATTCATGCCTCCTGCTAGGCTGGAAGCTGGAAGAAGCGTTCGGAGAAAGGGACCATTTGTTCCAGTCTGAAGCTCTAAGGGAACTTCTAGAGATCCAGCAGGCCACTGTTACTCAAAATCTCTACCAAAATTCTCTCCAGAGCAGGATGTCCCTGGAGACTAAGGAGGTTTCCACCAGAGTGACCTCTATAGATGCAAAATGTGTCTCTTGTTTTATTTATTTTTTATTTTAAAATATTTAATTAACAAATAAAGATTGTATATATTTTTGTATGTATATATATAACATTTATGTGTTTCTGCAATATACTCCACCATATGTGCATTTGCTTTGATATAAAAATATCAAAAAATATTTTAAAACTTTATGAGGAATTGATAGTTTACAAAAATGAACTACATTCATCCTGTACTCCCAGCCCACCACTCTGAATCCCTGGGAAGATTTACATCATAGGCAGAGAATCATAGCTGAGCTATTGGTTGTGCACAAACAGGTACCAGCCACTTTGGCCAATCAAGTCTTGGAACTGGAGATGTGTTTTAGCATAAAGTGATAAAAGACAACCAGGTACAGAGGCAATGGCCTTTGGTTAGAGTGACAAAGTGACAGCCCTCTTAGACTCTCCCTAGTTTTTGTCCCTGAGTTTGTAATCACTTGCTGGGTTGGAATCTTTGGGACCCCTTTGTCCTACCCTCAAGAGTGAGAACTCCGTTTGCTGACCTTGGAATCACTGTGGCCTGGGGCTTCCCACCACCTAAGTCCTTCTCCACCTCCACAGAGCTCTCTGCAGCCCAGAAGAGGCCCAGCACATTCTCCTTGCTGAGGGCTAGGGTGCAGTTAGGCCTTCAATGACCTTCTCAGAGCAGAGGCATCAGTCTATTTTCAGGAGGAGTCCAAATGTTCAGAAACCTGTAAGATGAGGGGCACATTTGCTTTTATTGCTGTTCATGGAACAAGAGGGACCACTCTTGGTTTGTAAGTATCTCACATGTCTCAAATTTGAATCAAATATATGATAACCTTTAATCTTATCATTATCCTTTTATCCATAAACCTTCATAAATGGCCTAGTTTCACCATGACATCTTAGTGGAATTAAACTTGAACTAAAAATTATATAATTAATTACAACTACTAATTGAGTCAAGCCTGTAACTTGATAACACAAGGGCTGCAGCTGACAGGTGGTTAATCCCTACTGCCTAACTTCCTCATACGTGTTCTTTAAGAGAGGGTTTAAAACAGCAACCACCACAACAAGACTTTTTGGTAAAAATCTCAAGTGGGTGTTATTTGGTGACCAAGCTAGAAAGCCAGTTACTTCTACCTCCCAGCCCCAACCTGGGGTCCCGGTCTACCTTCATGGAGGTTCTCTGTGAAAGTCCTGCACCCTGGGAGTCTCATGCTTTGACATATTCTAATTACTATGTGGACACAATCTTACAGCTATTTTCAGACAAGGCCAGTGTAGCTGTGCCCATTAATTTACATTCTGAGCTCCTGGTGATGGAATAAAATTACTAGGAATAACCGTTTTTTGATGACCACCTTAAATGCCATGGTGTAGTGGAAAGCTTCTCCAGGCTTCTCCAAATTAGTGGGTGGTGATATAACTTCCTATGTGAATGAATGTAAGTTTCCTGAACATGGTATATTAGAGAACACCATGCTCAAAAGGTCAATTCCAAGCAGAGATGGTCAGTAAAACTTATTTCAAGACTATCTGAAGCAAACATATGGTGCCTCTGGTCTAGTTGAGTGTCAGTGTAATGGAGAGGAAGAGGGGTAGAATTTGGAGTCAAACAGACCAATGTTAGAAATCAGCTGTGTGATCCTAAGCAGGTTTTAAATGTCTTTGACTTGTTTTCTCATCCAAGAAAAAGGGGGTGGGGGACTAGTAATTCTCTACATCATTAAAAATTTCCTGGCACATTAAGTTCCTGGCACATAGAGGGTGTTTTTAGCAGTACTCTCTACTGGGACAATCTCTTCCACTCTTCCTTCCCCAAAAGAAGGAAGGACTTGTCTTACTCTACTGAGTCAGGGTTTAAATTTAGCAAGATCTCAAGAGCCAGTACATACGTTTTAAATGGTTATGGGAAATATGCCTTCTATTTGAAATGAACTATACTTGATTCATGTTTTTTTTTAACAATATATATATTCTGCCCAATCCTAAAAAAAAATTTCAAGTAGCTAATTCATTTCTTAGTCATACTATGAACTCCCAGGACCTTATCCCACAAACACAGCCCTGGCTAGAACTCTTCAAAGAACCTTTGATGCTTCAAACCCACTAACCTCATTTTGCACATTTCCCAAAAGCAGGCACACATATACGTTTACACACACACATACTCACAACTTATGACACACACAACTTATGACCCAACTTTTGGGAACAATGTTAAAGCAAACAAAATTCTTAGAAAGTTGTGAGGTGCTTAAAATTTTTAAGTTCGATTTTTAAATGACTGAGGAGCTTTTCTGATAAGACTTGGTGCTTGCTGCTACAAATAGAGGCATGCGTATATGTCCACAGTTGCCCCTCTGTGGTCACAATGCTTAAGAGGATTCCTTTAAGAAGTCAATTGTATTATTTTAATATCTAAGGTCCATTGTAACCTTTTAACCTTGTTAACTCCAAAACTTTAAAAAATAGTTTAACTTCACAAAGCCTGTAAATCAGAGTCAGAATATTTTACATGAAAAGCTTCTAGGACTCTTATGTCCTTCTAGGACTTTCTTTTAGAAATGGAATTTTCCAGCCTATTATTAAGGGCAGATAACTAGATTCTTCCTTTTCCCTCCAACCAAATACTATTTACATTGTCACTAGGATTTTTCTAATGTGCTATAATTGTTAAGGCTGGGAGATGGGTACATACTATCTGTCTACTTTTGTATTTGTTATTTCTTTTCCACAATAAATTAAAACAGACAAAATCTTAAAAACTCAGAATAGCTGGAATTCATCTTTTTTCTACTTTATGGTGGGGATAGGGTGGTAGTGTTTTTTTAAAATTATTATTATTTTCAGTCTCATCTCCTTGAGCTGTTCAAGGCAAGGTGTTGGAAAAGTAAAAACCTCAAACAAATAATTTGATTTGAGATCCCCAAAGTGTGCATATTACTTGAATTCTAATATTTCTCCTGAGAATTTCCAATCTGAAGCTATCTAAAAACTGTCTTAAAATGTGGATAGACATTATAGTTAAATACCACAGTATGGCAAATGTGATATAACTGAAAGGGTAGAGGACTTGGAATCACAAGGAGTGAGACAGGGTCTGGTTTAGCCACTTATTAGCCTCGGCCTCCCAAAGTGCTGGGATTGTAGGTGTGAGCCACCATGCCCGGCCCACCAATTCCTTTTGTTATCCATCTTTTGAGACCTTTTCTCTTCTTTTACACATGCACATTTATATATATATATCCAGGGAGAATACATAGTGAAGCATTTGAATTTCTTTTGTTTTAAACAAATGTTGTCATATTAATACTAAGTGGAACATTCTACAACTGGCTTTTTTCACTCAACAATATGTCTAGGAGAACTTTCCATGATCTGACTCATTCACTTTGACCTCTGTTTACTATTCTGTACTGGCTTATTTTGCCATTTGCCTAATGATGGACAGTTAGGTTGTTTCCAATTCCAAACAGTGCCACAATAAACATCTTTGTAATATCCTATTATTTAAGCATATATATGAGTATTTCTCTAGGGTAGGTATTGAGAAGTAGAATTGCTAGGTCATAAATGATATACCTTTTAAATTTTACTGGTTAATGGCAAATTATTCTACCAAGTAAAATGGACACTATATTTCACACCTTAGTTTTTTACTCAGCTCTTCAGAACCACATAGTTAGGAAAAGCTTTGTAGAGGACAGTTATGGTGGTCAAGAGTAGACCAATGCTTCTTGAACCTTAATATGCAGACTAATTACCTGGGGATTTTGTTAAAATGCAAATTGACTCAGTCAGTTTGGAATGGGGCCTGAGGTTCTGTAGTTCTAACAAGCTTCTGGGTGATACCGATACTGCTGATCAAGGACCACACTTTGAGGAGCAACAATCTAGAGAACAGATCTTGCTCCAGCTCTTTTTTTAATATTGCCTGGAAGTTAGTATTTTTAAGGGTGCATTTGCACGTGCATTGACTCATGGACACGAGCGTGTTTCCATAGGAAGCTAAATTTTGCCAGAAGTATTTGAACTCTAGCCCCAGAAGACTTGACCTTTAAAGTTAGATCCTGTGAACATATATGACAGGATGTTGATGGTTGTTGAAACTAGATAATGGGTTTATGTAGGTTTGTCGTATGTCTCTACTTCCGTTTGGAGCATTTTGTGGAAATGCTCATAATACACATTTGAAAATAAAATACAAGAAAATTAGATCCCTTTGAAGTTTGAGTTATTCCTAAAGATTTTCAGCTTGGTATATGCTAGCATGCCTTTCTTAGATTTCCTCTGGTAGATGATTTGGAAGTGTTTTATTTTAATCAGTAGTATATTTTGACTCATGTGAGTTTTAATTTTAGCATATCAAAATATTTTTAGAAGTTTAAAAATAACTGCAAAAAGAGCTTTGTTTTATATCTGCCTACCTTAGCAGCTGCAGTCAAATCGCCCTCAGCCTTCTTCATTCAAGAGAGAATGCCATAAGGTATGACATATACCATGGTCACAGTATGATAGTGTGTTAACCCTGGAGGCTCTTTACAGAACCTCTAAGGCCAGAGTGCCCATGTTGATTGAGTAATGACTACTTGGAACACTGTTGAGCAGGATTTTGAGGCCTTCTCAGGGTTCTACAGAAAAGAGTTTTGTGATTAACTAGCAGTGTCTGTTGAAGTGTGCTGCATTGGGGAATTATAGCACAAATACAATATGTATTGGTTGACCCTAGTTAATTGAAAGCACTTATTTTATAATTGAGAAAACAAGGCAGAAAGAATTTAAGTGCTCTGCCTTACATTTATGGTTAGCAGAAGAGCCAGTACTAGAACTAGGTATCCTGATTCCTAGTCCAGTTCCCTTTCTACCATTCCACCCTGATGATGGGAATTGAACTAGCTGTAGAATGGAAGGAATTATTCACCTTTTAACTGGGCAATCTTGGGCAAATCAGTTAATCCTGAGAAAGAGTATACAGCAGGACCTCCAATAATGTCATTTCATTCAACGTCCATTTGTTATAATGTTAATGAGAAAATAATCGATTCCCCGCTGGGCCACTGTCTGTGTTTTTGCATGTTCTCCCTATGTCTGCATGGATTTTCTCTGGGTACTCTGGTTTCCTCCCACATTGTAAAGATGCACACATTAGGTTAATTGGCATGTCTAAATTGTTCCAGTCTGAGTGAGTGTGGGGGTGTGTGTGTGTGTGTGCCCTGTGAGGGAATGGCATCCTGTCCCTGGTCAGTTACCGCCTTGTGCCCTGAGCTGCTGGGATAGACACAGGCTACCTGTGACCCTGTACTGGAATAAGCAGGTTGGAAAATGAATGAATGAATGAATACAAATTATTGTAAAATAAAAGTTCTTAAAGTAGATGATAATCATGCAAGATGCATGACAATAAATGATGTGGCACAAAAGTGCTCAGCAAGCATGTTGTATTTGTGATTGTTTTTGAACTGTGTGGTGGTAGGAAGTGCTCCTTACAATTTTTGCTTTGCAAACATTTGTTTCTTGATTTAACCCACCACTGTTATGACCACCGCCACTCACAGATTCACCAAAAATTGGATAAATAATCTTGTTTTTATTAATCTTTCTTAAGTGTACGTGTAGCTTACATTTGTTTCAATGTTTAATATTAGAAGTATTTGGTGTCTTTATTGAGAAGCTTGGTGATGTTTTTGTGACCAGAAATATGCCTTAGGAACTTAACTCTTGTTTATATTCATTAGCCTATGGCAAAATTGGTTTTGTTATATTAAAGTTGCAGTTTCCAAGAACATATTGACAACAGTAAGTGAGGACTTACCTTAGTTTCTTCTTGTGGAGGTAACTGAC
The DNA here is from genome assembly GCA_023783475.1 of Daubentonia madagascariensis. Lineage (NCBI taxonomy): Eukaryota > Metazoa > Chordata > Mammalia > Primates > Daubentoniidae > Daubentonia > Daubentonia madagascariensis. The sequence goes on along the minus strand of JAKFHU010000322.1, from coordinate 22,916,243 downwards.
TATCTCTTTTTTTACTTTGGCCACTAGGAAGCTCAGAGCTAAACTTGCGCCTCTAATGTAACAACTCTGTAGTCCTCTTTGACCTGGATAATTGTATTCTAATCCTACTTTCTTCTCCAATTTGCTTTTGTCTTGACCTCCTAATCTAATTCCTATTTTCTTGCTCTGATTTATTCATTTCATTTTTATTTCACTGTTTTATTGTGTCTTTACCATAAGCTGCCTCAAATATTTGTGAAACAGATGGTATATAAATAAAGAACATTGGAATGTTTGAGAAAGTTGTTGTTGACAAGACCAATGAGGATGAAAATAGTGTTGTGGTTCTGAGAAAATGTTGGTGGCTGTCACATCTGCTCTTTTTTTTTTCCTCCCTGGTCTCCCTGACCAGTCCATCTTGGTTACCTTGAGCACCCCCTCACCCCAGCCCCATGGCTTTGGCTATATCCTGAGCAGTGATCTCATCTCTGTTTCCAGCCTCACCCTGGATTCGCAGATGCAGATCCATATTTCTGACTTCTTTCTTGCTGGATAGCTCCATCTGAATGTCCCCAAGGTACCTCAACTCAACATGTTCAAAACTGAGCTCAGCATCCTTTCGTCAGAACTCCTTCTGCCTGGATCCCAGTTGTACTAACATTAACCTCATTGCTCCAGTCAGTAACCTGGTGCTTATTTTCTACTTTTTCTATTTTCCAATCCTTCACAATTAATCAGCAACTAAGACCTGTTGCCTTAAATTACAAGTATGTTGTGGGTCTATTTTCTCTACTCCATGTGTTCTATAAGGGCCTTTGGGGTTTCTATCTATCCTGCCCAGTTTGGGGTTTTCAGTATTGCAGTAATCTCCACTCAATCTACTTCCCCTTTTATTTCCCCAACCCAGCCCATCCTTTGTCCTAAAGTCAGTGGTCTCCATTTATCTTCCAGCTAAAGTTCACATTACTTAGACCTTTCATACATTTGCCTTTGCTAAGTTTATTAGTCTTATGTTTTGCCATTCCACAGCCTTGCCCAGAATTAACTTCCCTCTCCTATTCCTTTGGTGCAATTCACTGTGCCTCTTAAGATTTGGCTAGTTCTCCTTCCTCAGACCTCTCTAGGCTTCTTGGTTCTCAAGATCCTGTATTTATCTTTGTTGTAGCTCTTACCACTCTGTGATATATTGTTTAAGTGACAGTTTCCCATTTAATTGGATGCTTTTTGGAGGGTCCAGATTGCAGTTTCTGGGTCTGTATCTCCAGTGTTTAGCTCCATATATGACATCATAATTGTTCTGTTTTAAATGCTTTACATATTTTTCTCATGTAACTTCTGTACAGTCCTATGAGGTCAGTACTGTTATTTTCCTTATTTTACAAATGAAGAAACTGAGGCACAGAGCTTAAAGAACTTGCTAGAGTTCACACAGACGGGAAGTGGTGGAGCCAAGATTTCAACTCAGCTCCCTCTTAGCTATCACATATGCTGTCTTTGAAATTTATTTATCTATCCATGGGAAGGCAAGATTGGGCCCAGTTGTTATTTCTTGAAGTTGCTTTTACTTTCTTAGTCCGTGATTTTGCAGTAGTGGAGGAAAACAATCTCCAAAACCTGGTGAATGTCATTGAAATCATGCAAGCCCTGTGTAACATTCTCCCTCCTTCCTTCCGTTCTGCTCTGGACCTTCCACACACTCCTCAGTTGTGTGAACTGGCATAAGGATGATGCCACAATTCTTTGCCCTTCTAGAAAGCACCCATTCTGGAACTCCTCCAGAAAATTGTGTTCAGCACTGTATTAAGGAGAGGTGGAGAGCAGCAGGCAGCTCTCACCCCACTGGATCAAAAGAGATTTGTTTTTCCCCTTAATCAGCAAAGTTAGGACTTCCTGGAAGGGAGGGCCAGAAGTGAGAAGAATTCTCTGTGAATGGAGCTGAAAAAGTTATTAGCCTTTGTCAGATTGCTTGCACAAGTGTGCTCAACAAGTTAAAAGTGCGGCACGAGGGCTTGTAGAGCACTTGTTTTTATAGTACTCAGACTGCAAGAAAGTAAGATTTAACTGATGAGTGGCCACAATATGAAAAGAAAACTGCAAGCGTTTAAGCCTAATGAGTTACATTGAGAAATTTCAACAAGAAAAAGGTGGCATGAGAAGATGAGCTGATAAAAAGAATTGTAAAAAACTGTAGGAATAAGTCCAGTTGCTCATTTTTATATTTGTGATGATGTTTCTTGTAAATAAGCCCCTCCTTTGTTTCCCTAACTTAGTTTTTATGTGGGGAATTTGAACTTTATCTAAAGTCTCTTTTGTTCTGTTTTTAACTAAGTAACCCAAAGCATAAACAGTGAATTTTATAACTATATATTTGGGGAATTTTTTCTACTTCTAAAAAATTATCTATTTCTTCATGTATGTCTCCATTTGAATGTGTAAGCTGTAGGAACAGTTTATACTTTTTTAGCACTTCCGCCTTTTTTAAAAGGTCTACCTGAAGGGTCTAATAGATCATTTTATCTTAGCCAAAAGCTCAGGTTGTACAGTCTAGGTTGTTACAATAGTGATTATTCCTCCTTAACAATATAGAGAAATAGGAATGATCTATTTTACTAATCAACACACAGAGCAGGTAAATGGCTCAGTTATAGGAGATAGAACAGTATCTAGGAGGTATAAAGATGTGGCGAGCTATCTTTTTGTAGTTTGTATGCTTCCCTGGTCCTCAGTGAAGGGATTTGGAGGGTTATTGTGCTGTTTGGCCTGCTGGATAGCAATCACATGTTTTGCTGCTCTTGGGAACCTGATTGATATCGTGATGGGGTTATCAGGCCTCCCAGAGCACCTCTTTGTTCCCTTGCTGGCACCATTTAAATCCTGGAGCTTGTGAAGCAGGAATGAAGTCTTCCTCCCATTCATCAACAGATGGCCCAGCCTGTGGTATAACTGAGAGTAGACATTGGGAAGGATAAAAGAGAAGGGAAGAAAGAGAAATGTCGGGCTTACCCCGTTGTAATGATGATAAAACAGTACACAGTGTACAGCAGATGCGACACTCAAGTGCTGACTTATGAAGAAGAGGAATGAGAATCTTTCTGATACAGAAGCATGAGAGGTGGATATTTGGGAAAGTATAAATTTGAAAATCTTTCAGATACTGTGTGGAAGGATGGTAAAGACCAAACTGCAGGGCTGGGCCTTCTCTCTTCGGCAAATAGCATGCATACACCGAATAAAATTTAAAATGGGGAAAACCTTTTTAAGGAAGGCTCACAATACTCGTTATTCAGCACTTTTGAGTACCTACTACGGGCCGGGCATTGTTCTAGGCACTTGGGCTATAACAGTGAACAAAACAGACAAAAATCTCTGTCCTTCTAAACAATTTAGTGTAGAGAAGCAGAGAATAAACACAATAAATACATAAAAGGTATTATTCAGAGCTTTTGGTTCCAAGTAATAGAAACAGAATCATGCTAGCTTAAGCAAAAGGAATAGCTGTGAGGAAGTTTCTGACTGGCTCTGTGTGGGACAGTCTACTCCTGATCCAATCAGATATGGCCCCAGGAACAGGGTTCCAGGACATAAACCCGGCCTCCAGGGCCCCACCCCTGTGAAGGAAGAGGCAGTGTGAGCTGCAGAGTCTCAAAAATGTGTGTATTATAGGTCCTATACCTTTCCAGTTCCATTGTTTTCTTTCATTAACAAGAATACATTTTGCAATGCAAATAAGCTCATAGGATTTTAAAAGTACCTTTTAAAAAACTCAGAGTACTTATTCAAACTATAAGTAAACAGAGGGAAAAATGAGTGTCGGATGAAGAGAAAGGGATTGATTAATTGACTGAAATTGTTGAGAAGAGACGAATAGCCAGAACCTTGGTTCTCTAGGTTTTTGGAAAGTGGAAAGTTTACCTCGGTAAGCAAAGGTTTTAGCAGTTTTGGGTAGCATTCTTTCTAAAATGGATTTCTTGATTTCCTGCTTCTTTAACAGAACCTAATGAACATATTTTAATTGTAATACAGTGGTTACCTTAGGCTCTTTTCAAGTTTTGTAGGTCTACTTTTTCCCTATTTTAAATGGTCTCAGGCTTCTTTGGTTTTTAAGTTCTGTGACTATTCTCTGGATTTTTAAAAGCCTTTCCACAACATCATCTGTTATACTCTTTTTCTGCTGCTCTGACTGTGACTGCCTATGGGGGCTCCTCTCATAATTTATGCTTGCTGGTAATTAAGGGCATCTCCCACTTGGGAGTCATAGGTGCTGTGGGAAACACAGTTGATCTTTGGGTGGGTCTTGAGTCTGCTACTAACTTGCCAGGTTACACAAACAAGCCATTTAACTTCTTAGCCTTCTGAATCTGTTACTTGGAATAAAGGCCTACAGGGTCATAACTAAAGTGACAAATGAGATATTTGTGAAAATACCTTGCAATATATAAAATCCTTTGCAAATATAACCCACTACTATTCCTCACACCAACATGATGGGTCTCTGTTCTCTGGTTTTGCCTCCCACAACATCCCGTTTTCCTTTAGAGAACTAGAAAGTTTCCGGTATATCACCACATATGCTCCCTAGGGTTCGCTGGTCCTAATGACCAATCCTGAATCCTAACTATGTGGTGTGCTGCCGCGGAACAAGGGTAGAGGCTTCTCTTTTCCTTTTTTTTTTTCTTTTGAGACAGAATCTCGCTCTGTCGCCTGGGCTAGAGTGCCATGGCATCAGCCTAGCTCACAGCAACCTCAAACTCCGGGGCTCAAGCAATCCTCCTGCCTCAGCCTCCGGTGGCACTACAGGTGTGTGCCATCACACCTGGCTAATTTTTTTCTATTTTTAGTAGAGACGGGTCTCGCTCTTGCTCAGGGCTCAGGCTGGTCTGGAACTCCTGAGCTCAAGCCATCCTCTTGCCTCCCAGAGTGCTAGGATTACAGGTGTAAGCCACCACCAGAGGCTTAATTTTCTGATGTAAATTATACACCCACCACCCTATCCCTGCTTATGAGACATGGCTTCTATTGACATCTGAGCTTAGGAGGGAGACTATCTCCCCATTCTGCTTACTGAGAGGACATGGAGAAATCTCAGGAGACGTTTCCCTTCCAGGGCTTCCTGGACCTTCCAGATTTGTGTGGGCCTCTAGTCCACAGGGGCCAAACTTTGGAAAGAAGAATGCAGTGGCTGCCGCTATACGCAGTTGGCACTTTGTTTGAGATAAAGTATGAAAAGATGGTTTGTTCATTCTTAGTTTGTGGTTTTTGCCTAATAGGCAGAAAGCATGACAGAGACACAGACTTCCTGTTCCATGTATTTTTGTGACCAAGATGAAAGTTTGTAATCTTCCAGGACCGTGGTTTTTCTATCTGTAAAATGGACTTGAGAGAAAATCAAGGAATGGCCTTTAAACTGAATGCCCTTATGTGGTCATGCCCTTCACCATTTAAGAGTTACAGGTTCTTAAAAATGTTTGCTGTCTCTTCATAACTTATTTGTGGATTCAGCCTTTTAAAGGTGCTTATTGATCTATCAAAAGCCTGAAAGTGGAAGTGTGATACTCCACCACTAGAGGGCATTGCTGCCTTAGTCACATGGTCTGAACCTACAAGTTGCTGAATTTGAAGCTCCCTTCAGTCTTCCACAGAATCATACTTAAAATTTATATTATTTCTTTAAATGTTAAATATATACACATATTTAAAATATAATTTAAATAACTGTATTTAAGTAGTATTAAATGACCTTTTGAAAATATTTAGATTAACTTTTTAAAAAGTTTAACATACAGTTCTTCATCATCATCATCTTGTTCTTTACCAAGTTAATCTGAATCCTTCAGTAAAAATCTGTCCCAAGTCTGGGCCTGGTGGCTCACGCCTGTAATCCCAGCACTTTGAGAGGCCGAGGCGGGAGGATCACTTGAGGTTAGGAGTTCTAGACCAGCCTGAGCAACGTAGCAAGACCTCTCTACAAAAAATTTAAAAATTAGCTGGGCGTGGTGGCAGGCACCTACAGTCCCAGCTACTCAGGAGGCTGAGGCAGGAGGATCACTTGAGCCCAGGAGTTTGAGGTTGCAGTGAGCTGTGATGACGCCACTGTACTCTAGCCTGGGTGACAGAGTGAGATCGTGTCTCAGGAAAAAAAAAAAAACCTATCCCAAAGGTTTGTGGTTTGTCATCAGCCCTCAGGTTAGCTCAGCATCATAACACCTCTAATTACATGTTTATGTTACCCAGGTATCTTCTCACTGTTTCGTTTGTGGGGATGCTGTGCATCTGGCCTAGGATGTTTTAATTAACAATAGAGATCTTCTTAGGAAAGTTCTCAACTTACTTTCTTCCTTTTTCTGTAGAAGGTAAAGAGCTAAATAAATGTTTATACAGTGTCATGATGCCACTAAGAATTTAAAAGCCCCTTTGTCTCTTTTCCCTCAATCATAAGGATGTTCTTCATCAATCACCTGAGGAGAAAGATGAAACAGCCCCTGAGAATATTTTTTTCTTTTGCATAAAGTCACAAAGATATACATAAGGTCTGAGGATCTGATATTTGTCCACATTTCATATTATTTTTTAAAGATAGGTTTCTAGAAGTGGGATTACTAGATCAAAGAATAGTATAAAGATTAAGGCACTTGCTAATTATTGCCAAATTGCTTTCCAAAAAGGTTTTACTAACATATATCCCCACCAGCAGTATATGAAAGTTTTTTTACCCTAATACATTCTATAATTTCTCCTAATGTATTCCAGAATTGTATTCCTTGTTCTAGCAGCCTTATTTTAAAATATTTTATAATTATAAACATTTTTTTCTAAGTAAGAGGTATGTTGATAAATATTTCCCCATATTTATTACTCTACTAGTGAGATTTATTAAAGAATGGTTCAGTGGTCAAATAAGTTTTTCAAATGTTGCATACTTGTCCCTTTCTTAGAGATTTATGAAACACATGCATTTTAAGGCCCTGAGAAGTCCTGCAATGAAGAAATCTGTTGAACTTGATGTTTCATAATTTTATTTAATTACAGAATCCTTTTTTAAGAGTAACATCTTATGGCATTGGAGTTGTATTTTGGAACATAATGATGATGGTGGAAAGTTGTTCCAGAAGTTTTTAGGAAACACTATAGTATTATAAGGATTTTTTCTGAACTTAAGTTGTATTGGTCTATTATCATAGTTGTGGAGAACAGAATCCACACTAGATAGATTAAGCAGAAAAGAATGTATTAAGGTATATGGATATACCACAGAATTGTTTGGCAGGCTAAAGAAACAGACTCCAGGTTGAGCTTCTTGGAACACCACAGAACTGGTCTGCCAAGGGAGCTGCTGCCTGTGCCACCACCTAGAAGCTTCCCCCAGAATAGCCTCTGCCAAAATGAGAAGCCACTGAGTTCACTATCATGTGTCTGTATCCTAGCAGGAAGTGGGCCTGGGAAGTTTGTTTTCAATCCTATTTTAGGAAGGATGGATTTTATACTATGGTAAACTATCAAATATGGAGCGAATGTTTGAAGGACTGTGGGCAGCCACAGTTGGCAAACATCCAAGATGTTGTGTAATATGAAATCATCAAGATGTAGGTCAGAAAACTGGGGTATAGCTCTGGCCTTGCCATTTAGCAGCATCATGACCTTGGGCAAGTTCATTTGCAAACTTCTGTGTTCTCATCTCTAAACAGGGTATAGTAATTCCTGCTTACCTAATTCAGAGACTTGGGGTAAAGATGAAATGAAAGTAATAGGTGTGAATGTACCTGGAAATACTATAAAGTATTAAATGAAATAAGTAAAAGGTATTTTTCACACCCCCCATTTTTCTCTGGATCAGGGGTTGGCAAACTTTTTCTGTAAAGGGCCAGATAGTAAATATTTTTGGCTTTGTAGGCCATATGGCCCCTTTCATACCTATTCAACTCTGCAAAAGCCACCATAGACAATATGTAAACGAATGAGTGTGGCTGTGTTGCAATAAAACTTTATTTATGGACACTGAAATTTGAATTTTGTATAATTTTCACATGTCATGGAATATTCTTCTTTTCATTTTTTTCCCAATCATTTAAAAAAAGTGAAAAAACATTCTTAGCTTGTGGACTGTACAAAAACAGGTGGCTGGCTGAATTTGACCTATCAGCCATACTTTGCTGACCCACGTTCTAGATCGTCATACCTAAAATATTTTAAAATGTAGGGTCGTTTTACCTTAATGTAGTAGCAAATAAATTTGGGGCTTTATCGATGATATTGTTTAAATAGAGAGTCTACAATCTTTATTGCTATTCAGACTCAATAGTAGCTTCCTCTTTGATAGTAGAATTAAATGTACTTAGTGGTCATGTATGGCAACATGTGCTTCATTTAGGTGAAAGCACTGCATGAAGGATAAGTTGGCTGCCCAGCCATTAGGTTCTTAGAACCTACACATTTCCTCTCTGTCTTCATCTGTGCATTTGATTTTGAGAAAGGGAGGGGGCGATCAGGTACTTCTTTATGGGAAAAGTTGCATTTGATGACATTCCTATATATGTGCCCACAATCCCTGCTCCATAAACCCACCTGATTCCCTCCTTTGGGATGTTCTGTATTTAGGTTTACACCTTTGCTGCCTTATTGCTGCCTTATCTTATTGCCATTGTAGTTTCATCATCCCTGTTAGAAAACCAGAACCAGAGGGTCTTTCTTGTCCTCAAGTCGCATAGAATTTCTTTCAGTCAACAAAAGCCAAAGTTACATTTAAAATAAATCACCTGAGGCAGAAGTGTGTCGTGGAAAGCAGACACAGTGATGTGCTTCTGGAGTAGCTTGGATATAATCCCTTGGTCCTCCGGCACTTTTCCATGCCGCTTTTCATGTAGATGTGCTCTTCTCGGTGTTTCTCGTTTCCTTCTTGGTGTAGACAGAGCAGAGGGTGATGTAGGCGCATTGACATCTAGAAACAGAAAGCAGAGAGGTGGGGGTGGCAACGGAGGGGGGCGGCGTGGGAGCAGGAAGGGGAATGGGTGGTCCAAGATTGAGCGGGAGATGGTGTGTTTGCCTTCCTAGGTACACCTGCCACTTGGTGCAACAGGTGAGGCTGCAAACTGTCTTTGGAGAAGGACAGTTCTTCACGTTAGTATATGTATTTTCATATGAGCTTTAACTCTGGGGTTGACTGATTCAAAGAAACTATATTTAATTTTGCTTTGCATGGATCCCTTTTATTTGGGCTTTACTAAATATAGCTGGATGGGAGGGAGGGAAGGGGGAAACAGTGTGTGGAGCAGAAGTTAAAACACGCCAGAGCTTTGGCAGCTTTGGGACAGAAAAATAAAACTTTAAACTTGCTTTCTATTTTGAGGCTATCACAAGATGTTTTGTGCTTACGTTCATTCCTAAGTCATAAACGGGTGGGAGGGACTGGGAATTAAGTAAGTTATCTCTTGAAAAATATTAATTTGAAATTGAGATAAAATTAGCAAAGGGAATAAGGGGGAGGAAATAAAACATTGGACTGAGTCTATTTGGAAGCAAAATAATAAACACCTCGTGGAGGTAGAAGAGGCATGCCAGTGTCCTTCCAGATTTTGGCCTCCGCTCCTTCACAGAGCCCCATTGTCTCTGAGCAGGGAGCAAGGCTGAGTGCAGTGAGAACTGACTTGGCAAATAAAGCCTGTCAGTGAATTTTGACACAGGTCGACCTCTTCTTGAGGCTGTAATCTCAGAGTCAACATGATTTCTGACTAACAGGCTGTAGCTATCATTCTATGAGCTGTTTTATCATAAAATAATTATCATATACAAGATGCCATAATTGCCTATTTTTAGGAATTTCCCTACTGGGAATTGTGGTGAAGATAGTCTTCGGAAAAGCTCTCTGCAATTCTGTGAAACAATCTCCCTTCCCAAGATAAGACTTCCCTTCCTGACTACCTGCTGGTGCTTTGCAGATCAGACTCTCCACCTCCATCAAAGTCTTCTGTTTTCCTGAATATTAAGAATGCTTCTCTCTAGGCTTCTGCCTTGGGCTTTCCCCTCAGGTTCCACTTGCCCCTTGGGATGTATTTTTGGGTCTGCATGAAATAGACCCTCTTCTGATTTGTGCAGGTGCAGAAACATAAGCAGGAGAAGCTGTGAATGTATGTGAGTAAGCCACTTTGTACTTAGTGTATCTCGTAACCCAGTCCTCCTAAAGTGTAGCTCTGATGATGTCACATTCCTGCTCAAAAATATTCTGTAACTATATACATAGAGAAAAGATTGAAAGGAAATGTGCCAAAACATTAACAATGTTTTTTTCTGAGTGATGAGTTTCCTGGTTATAACTTTATTTACTTTGTGGTTTTTAATCCTTTCCAATTACATATACTACAAACATATAATACTGTTTTTTTTCAGAAAAGTGCTATTTTTATAATGAAATGTACTTTAAAAAAAATCTTTAGTGGATCCCAATTGCTGATTACAAATCCTCTCTCTGACATTCAAGGTCTTTGCAGTAGTGCCACAATCTCTCTAACCTCATCCCGTTCTCTGCTGCCTTGTATTCCTTGCACGGTATAGCAAAACGGAACTACTCACTGTCACCAAATATATTTGGTGCTTTGTTTTTGCTTATGCCCCTTCTCCGCCTACCTACTTGCCATTCTTCAAACTGATTTCACTTTCTTTAGAGAGTATTTCTCATCACATACTTCTTGTAAAAGACTTGGAAAAACACCAAAACAAATAAAATTCTTAATCCAACTTCCTAGAGGTAACTACTGTTAACATTTTGATACATGTCTTAGCTCTGCAGCTGAGTGGTCTAGTACATCTTGGATGTCTCTTATAGACCTTATATTCTATATGTTGTTGTCATTATTCATTTCTGTCTTATCTCCATTCTGGATTTTAAGTTCCTTGACTGCAGGTACAGCTGCAAGAATGACTTTTCATCTTTGCAGCCTCCACAGGCTTTGAGCATGGTGACTGTCACATAATAAGCAGTTCAAAATCATCTGCCAAATCAAACAAGGGAGATAAAGACAAGCCTGTAACTTAAGCACAAACCTTAGTAACAAACATAAACATGGTGGTTACATTATCCATATAATGCTGAATGTAGGCATAAACACTAAGTCACAGGAGAAATACAAAAGCTTTAATATTGGTAATGTGTCTGGAATGGTTAAATGACTAGGGACCTACTAAGGTAGGATGATTTTGGTACATTACATGGAGGAGATTCAGCCTTGAAGGAAGAAAAAGCTTATTTTAAAGTGGAAAAAAAAAAAAGACAGATATGACTTAGTGTAGAAAGAAAAGGTGTCTGTATAGACCATTGATTCTCAATCATGGCTCACGTTTGAATCACTGGGAAGCTTTTTAAAAATACTAGTGCCTGGGCTCAATCCCAGTCTAGTTATTTAGAATCTCTGGGGTGGGCTTAGCTGTTTAAAAAAAAAAAAAAAAAAGCTATCCCAGTGGTTCTAATGTGCATCCAGGCTTGAGGACCACAATCTAGGCAGGGAAACCTTCAAAAAAAAAAAAAAAGCCTGCTATACTGCTATAACAGTGTTGGAGAAACCAGGAGATTGGTTCATCTTGAGGACAGGAGTTGTTGGTGGGGATGAGAATAGCTGGTGCAGATTGTTCTGTGTTATGTGTACTTTAAAGCTGCGGTCCCCAATCCCTAGGCTGCAGACCAGTACTGGTCTGTGGTCTGTTAGGAATCAGGCCTCACAGCAGGAGGTGTGCAGTGAGCAAAGCTTCATCTGTATTTACAGCTGCTCCCCATCGCTGGCATCACCGCATAAGCTCCGCCTCCTGTCTGATCAGTGGCGGCAGTAGAACCCTACTGTAAACTCTGCATGCGAGGGATCTAGGTTGCATGCTCCTTATGAGAATCTAATGCCGGATGATCTGAGGTGGAGCTGAGGCGGTGATGCTAGCGCTGGGGAGCGGTAGCAAATACAGATTATCATTAGCAGAGAGGTTTGACTGCACAATAAATGTAATGCACTTGAATCATCCTGAAACCATCCCCCCACCCTGGTCTGTGGAAAAATTGTCTTCCATGAAACTGGTCTCTGGTGTCAAAAAGGTTGGGGACCGCTGCTTTAAAGCACTTGGATAAAATTCATCTTTTGGCTATTAAGAAAATAGCCTTTGTGCATCTTAAATTGTCCACCCAAAGGCTGCTTTCTCCTACAGGAATAACTGAAATAGAATGCAGCCAGTATGAGTTACATTATCGCCTTCACCTCAGTTATTATATCCAAGCTTCTTCCAGGAATTTGACCAACATTCAAATACTATCAAAACATAATTTCTCTCAGACATGATATTTCCCACATCTGTGTCTCTTTTTCACATATTAAAACCTAACACTCACACATGCAACCCCAACAAAACAAACACTAACAAGCGAATTTTTCTTCATGCAAGCTTTTCTAATACCACGAAGGAGGGTGGAATATCTACTGCAGTTTATCACCTGAAAAAGAGATCCAAATCCCTTGCTGTAGCTGTCAGGTAGCCATGCACCCTAGAATAACACATTTTTTTACTATTTGCCCCTTGGATTGATTGCAGGAACTGTTATTTTGCTAAATTGTGCTTTCACAATTCTGAAACACATTTGCATATTGTCACATAGTGGTGTTTAAATCCAAACCAAAGTGTTTTTGTTGCAATGGAAATATTTCAATTAATGTATAGGGTTGGAACATATAAACAAAACTTGAGTCCCAGTTAGTTGATTAATCATTGCATTCCCAAGTGCAGGAAGAGTTTTGTTGAACTCTATCAAGGGAGGAATTAATGTCCTCTGCCTGTGGGAATTAATGTCCTCTTCCTTGGGAAAAGCCTGAGTTTTAATGTTGCTCTGCACAGGATATTTTTCTTTTGGCAAGAGTAAAGCAACTAATGCCACCAAGTAAAATGTACTAAATAGTCATCACTTGGGATGGGGATGAGTACTTCACACTTCCAGCAGTAAAGCTGTAGTTCTTGTTCTCTGAAGTTGACACACACACCTCACAGTAAATGCAGCAATATGTTATGGATGCATCAGAGTGGTACTTCTTCTTTCTCTCCGTTTCCCCTGACCATCAACTAACTCTGTTAGGTTTAGTTCTCTAAACCATTGAATCACCAACTTTTTCTTCGAAAATCCTGCCCCACACATATACCTCTTTTTTGTGTATACAGGGATAAATTTCACACATCCTTACTCAAGTCACCTTTTATGCATTTCTTTTTTTTCTGTAGTTGGAGTCCTGGGACCATATTTTTGGGAATATCAGCCTAGATGTCCATGATCAAAAAGAATAATCATAACCAAATTAAAGGGATTTTCCTAGGCTGTAAGACATGATAAGATAGTATCAGAATGTCTGGAAAGAAATGTTATACATTTAAATCTTTACTGATTCCAAAAAAAGTATTTGAGATAAAGTACAAAAAATACTTGAAATATAAGAAAAACAAAAATGAACAAAACAAAAGGAAAATTAAGGTAGAATACTGAAGTGAGGACACAGAGAAAGTTTGGTCAGAGAAGTGCGTATGATGATATGCTACACAGTTATAAAAGTTGTGCGACAAATTTAAACCTCAGCTTTCTAACAGCTAAAGCACAGAGAAACAGCTGATCCTCTGCTCCCAAATTAGCGGACAGTGGATAGGGAATCTTCCCTGCTAGGGAATCTTATTCCCTGAGTGTCTGTCAGATACTCTTAGTACCCTCCCAGGAAAGTTCCTGCCTCAGCTGGAGGGTGGCAGCAGACCCTCAAACAATTTTAAACAGTCTGAGAGTGGAGTAAGAATGTCCAGAAAAGGCAAAATCCACAGAAACAGAAAAGCCAACACATGGTTGCCCGGGGCTAGGGCAGAGGGTATAGGGAGTGACTGCCGATAGGTACAGGATTTCTTTCTGGGGTGATGGAAATGTTCTGAAGTTAGATAGTGGTGATAGCTGCACAACCTTGTGAATATACCAAAAACCATTGAATTGTATGCTTTAAATGGGTGAATTTTATGGTATGTGAGTTATATCTCAATAAAGCTTGTTATTTTTAATTTTTTAAGAATGTATTTATAAAAGATGGTAAAATAACATACTGAGGGGAAAAAAGAAACAACTGATGGGTCTAATATTTGTGTCTTCCACGAGATGCACAGTTTTCAAAGGACATGTCACAGCTGAAGTGTTGCTTTCAAGGAGTTTGGATCATATTGGGTAGAAATTGAACTATGGAATCTCTAAGTTTCTTTCCATTGTGAACATTGAATTATTGACCAACTGTAAAGAGATGATGAGGTTATGAGACAGTTGGGGAAATTTGAACACTGTGAGGTCATATTTGTTAATATAAAGGCATTGCTTGTCATTGTTAATGCATGATAGTGGTATTGTGATTTTTAAAAAAAATTATCTTTTACATACTGAGGTATTTATAAATAAAACATTATGATATCTGGGTTTAGCTTTAAAATAATCCAGTGGGTAGGGTATAGATGAAACAAGATTTACCGCATGTTGATAACTGTTAAAGCTGGGTTCATTACACCATCTTTTTACTTTTGTGTAAGTTCAGAAATTTTCATGATGAAACGTCAAAACAGATTTTACCATTCTCTATTAACTACCAAAAAATCTAACAACATAGCCAGGGTTTTTGCTCATGAGAAATTATGCTATTTGCAGCACTTGTCTCATTTGCTGATTTATGGGTGGCTTCTGAGAGATTGGAAGCCTGGGTACTGGCTCTAAGTCACATGTATAAGTAAGCATGAAATTCTAGTAAGGTCATCCACAGCTTTTTCAGCCTTCTCTGTGCTTCTCAGATACTGCTACATGGGGTTAGGGAAGGGATAGTTGCTACTCTTCAGAAAGGCAGAGGATGACCCTGGACTCTTATCTCTTAAGGGAACTTTTGCTTTTTGCAGTTATTTGTCTCCTGATTGTCCCTGTTCTTCAGTGGGATTTGAGTGCTGAAGTACTTAAATTTAATGTCTGCTTGGGAGGAGAGCTATATTTTGGCATTTATCCTTGACTTCCTTTATGAACTTGAAACCCACTCAACTAAACTATGTACACTGTACCTCCCCCAAGACCAAGGAGGAAAGGGGTGGAGGTGACAGTGGCACATGTTTAAGAGTGAATGCCAGCTTCTGTTTCAATACTTCTTCAGTTTCTCTTTGTTCTCAGGAGAGGTTGAAACTGGGCATTTATATCTGCCCCATTTCCTTCTCTGATTCTAAAGACTGAAAAGTCTTATTCATAGTAACGCTTATTGCACTGATATCCCAGGTGTTATATTACTGGAGATGTAAGTCCACTGTAACTGAAACTCATGTTCAGCAAACATTTGTGTGTCTACTATATCCTAGGTGCGTCCTCTTTACAATGGCCTGCCTAGGAGCTGAAGTCTTATGCTGGTTTTAGATTCTCAGCATTACTTTCCCTAAAGAACAAACATTGGTTTTAGGAACAGTGGTGGCCTTCTAGGAGTTTATAAGCTATTTATTTCAGGGTAAAAGAGTGCAGTTAAATGTTCTACCATTGTTCTGTATCCCCCAAAGCAGTTTGAATTGTTGAAAGCACTAAGTGACCATGACATGAAGGTGGTTGGAGATGAATATTTTACTTAATAAATGTCTTGGGATAATGTTACTTGTGATATCAGTGAAACATGTGAGTTTCCACATTATTTAGACTTTAATGACAAACACAGAGTTGCAAGGCATAAGATAGTTTTATGTATATTCATCTTATTTCTCTCTCTATGTTAAGGTCTCCCTTGAGATTGTCTTCCTGGATATGCAGCAGTGCTAACACAATGCCCAGCACTGCAGATACCACTACTGCCTGTTAATCTTCTTCAGCAGCAGCAACAACAGCTTACTACTTACTGAACATCTACTCTGTGCCAAGTACTTTAGATGTATTATCTCATTTACTCCTCAAAACAAACCCTGTGTGGGAGGTGGCCCTATCCTTGTTTTACAGAGAAGAAAACCAAAACTGAGCAAGGTCAGTGTTGTCTTTCCACACAACTAGTTAGTGATACATCTAGGAATCAAACTCAGGTTTTCTTAGTTCCACAGCCCGTGCTTTCTCTTATCTGTGTCTCTTCTTGGTATTTGGTAAATGTTTCCTGAATTGATGCATGCTTTGGATGCTTGACAGATATTTTGTATATCTCTTAAGTTTATGTGAGATGAAATGGTTATAAGTCTATAAGGAATATCAAAGGAATTAATTGAGTGGGACTCTTTGACCAAACCCGTGTTTTATTGCCTAGATATATGAAGACAGAGACCACCTGTACCATCTCTTGTTGCCAGTCAGATGTATGCCTTTTCCTGTTGTGGATCAGGGTTGCACAAAATGCTGTCAGTGCCTAAGCAGACTGTCACATTCTCTATAGGAAAGACAATTATTGTTCTTGGTCAGGTGATCAGTTAGCCCACTTGATTTTGGAGCATAGTGTTAATAAAGGTTAGTCTCTTCAGATATGAGCCAGTTGGTTTAGATGTGTAAATAGCTGCTGTCACAGGCAGGTCAGGGAGTGTGGGGGGGGGAGGGGGATAGATTGGGTCTGTCATTGCCAATCAAAAATCAGTCAGCAAACATTTACTGAGTATTTGCTGTGTGCCTGACACGATGCTAGGAGTGGAGCTCTGGAGGATTAAAAAAAAATGTACGAGATATAGTCTGCCCCCCAAAGGTTTGTACCTAACAGGTGCAGATAAGACTCGTGGAGAGAGGAAAATATAAAGACAGGAACCATGGCCGTGTCTTTTTCATCGCCTCGTCCTCAGCAACTAGCCTCGTGCCTTATGCATGGTAGGAAGTCACCGTTTCTTGAACCAAAGAGAATGCAGAGGCAAGCACTTAGTAAGTCGCCTTTCTGATGGCTTCAAAGAAGAGGCTGAGTTTGAGCTGGGCACTCAGGTATAAACAGAATTCAAGGAAGAGGGGAAGAGTGGGAAAGTGGCAAGGTGTTCCAAATGCAGGAAAAGGTTTCAAGGGTAGTTTGGAAAGTGTACACAGTGTGCCCCAGGAGTAGAATAGACCAGTTTTGCTAGGCCAGAGATATGGGTGGAGCCATGGAGTATCTTGAGTGCTGGAGGAAGACATTCAAATTTTATTCTGTAGTCTGAATTTCTGATCGTCAGGGAGATGTTATCAAAACAGGTGGTGGTGGATGAAATGGACTGACGTGTTGGGGAGGCCAGTTGAGAGGCTGTGGATAGGTTAGGTGTTGGGTAATGAGGGCCTGAACTAGGATACTGGCAGAGGAGGCTGCAAGAAAGAGACAGATGGGAGGGATATTGTGAAGAGAGAAGAAACAGGAGGGCTTGTTGAGTTGGTGACTGGATATGCAAACCTGTAAAGGTAAGGAAGAGGAATAATCAAAGATGGCTCAGTGATCCTAAATTGGGGATGTTGGAAGAAAGATGCTGCTATTGTTTTATTAAGTATTTATTAATTAATATGAAAATTATTATTTACTATTTATTATTATTTTTATAATATTTAATACTATTTATTAATATGCCATTTATTATTAATATGGAAATCAAGAGGGAGACGTGGGCTTGAGCAGATAAGATTTTAAATTTGAGGCACTGGGACATCAAAAGAAAATGTCTACTTAGCAGCGAGAGATGATGGGTATGCCCTGCTGGTCTCTTTGGGTTGGACGATGCCTTATCTTCGTATGGCACAGTGGCAGACTTGGTCCCACCAGGTATGAATTGATATGAGAGGTGATAAATAATTTAATTTTTCACAAGGGATATATGAGGTCATTTTTTTCTGGATAGTATATGTAATCTTTTCTGCATATTTCCTAGTAATATTTGTTCTCCCAAGATGAGAAGGAAGATCACATGCTTTGAGGCAATGAGTGAGAAATGAGAAGCAGAAGACACAAACGTGGAGGGGCTGGGTAGAGGGGCAGAAGGGTTCCCTCGCTGCAGGTACAGTCCTCAGGAGTGATACACCTCCAGCACCAGAGGAAGCAGGGCTAGATGTGGAGGCCACAGCTGTGTGTGTTTCTGGAGGTGAATGCTTGGTATTGGAAAGGTAATTCCTACACTGACAATGGTTAGTTTTACAAGAACCCTTTGAGAGGCACGGTGTAAATAGAAAGAGTTGGAATTTATCTCACCCAAGGTCTTTGATTCTTCAACAATGTGAACAAATTAAAATGTACAGTGTAAGGCTTACATGTGTCTTCCTCACCACCACTCTCACCCCCTCATTCTTCCTGCTGTGAATGAGGAAGGAAAACAGTGAATACTTTATCTAAACCTTAATTCTCCCTCTTATTTATTAAAAAAAAAGTTTAAAATTATGCTCTTACTATCTTTAGGCCCTGGGGAATGTGTATAAAGTATATTCTGATTTCATTTAATTTCATTGGCAGTTAAATTTCTTATTAAAATGAAAGTGAGGAAAAATGTTTCAGCTGCATTGGAGTACAAAAGGGAAGGGCTTTCTGGACCACCTGCTCACCAATAATAGAATGTGCAGAAAATGAACAGAAATGTTCTTTAATTAATTTAAATGTTTTTTCTCTGATTAAGAAAGTCAGTCTGTAAGTCTATTAGGTAATCGTTCCCTTAGCCTTATCATCCAACAGTGATCCCTGCACATGGCCTAATGATGGAGACTAGGGGTTGTAAATATACATGTTAAATATACATATAAATAGTATGATCCCATTTTCATAAATACATGACTATAGTACATTCATCAGATTACTAATAGTGGTTATCTTTGGGTGACAGAATGACTAGTGGTCTTAATTTTCTAATTTCTTTTCTATATGTATTTTATATTAAAAATGTAATTAAAATGCAAATTTTTTTAAAAGGAAAGAATGTGCATTGACACAAATTTCAAAGGAAACATGTATTCAGGTGTTGTGACAGTTTGCTTATCTTTGGTTGGCTGAATTAATGATGGCCCACACCTTTCCTTGTTCAGAAAGGCTTGTTTTGGGGTTATTTTGTTTTGTTTTGTTTTGTTTTAGACAGAATCTCGCTCTGTCGTCCAGGCTAGAGTGCAGTGGCATCATCATAGCTCACCACAACCTCAAACTCCTGGGCTCAGGCGATCCTCCTGCCTCAGACTACCCAGTGGCTGGGACTAGAGGCACACACCACCGCACCTGGCTAATTTTTCTGTTTTTTGTAGAGATGGGGTCTCGCTCTTGCTCAGGCTGGTCTCGAACTCCTGGCTTCAAGTAATCCTCCCACCTCGGCCTCCCAAAGTGCTAGGATTACAGGTGTGATCCACCATACCTGGCCAGAAAGACTGTTCTTTGAACAGTGATGAAAGAATTGAGGGTGCCTGGGGGATGTCAGTAAAAGTACACCAGGTGAAGGGGTCTGACAGCGCATGAGGAGGGTCTGGATGGAGCATAGACAGGAATGCAGGAGGACCAAGAAACCCAAGAGGAGTGTTTATGGTGTTTGCCCAGGAGAATGCTCTCTCTTATGTCTTGACACCTTGTTGAAAAATCTGGTAGGTAGGAGTTTGTGGGGGAAGAGTACCTGGATTACAAGTGATCTAGATAGAGAATTCTAGAAGTCTTCTGCAAGGACCAGGCATGATAGCCTTGACATTTACTGAGTTTTCTATGAGTTTGGGCTAAAAGCTTTAGATATATTATTATTTCATTGAATTCTTATAGCCACACTGTGGAGTATAGGTATTATTATTATCCCCATTTTACAGATGAGGAAACAATGGCTCAGAGATTAACTTACCCAAGGGCTCACAGTTTAGTAGGTGAAAGAGTCAAAATTTGAACCCAGGTGCATCTTACTTTAGAATTTGTACCTCTAGGGAATGGGATGAATGTTATTCCAGGTGAGATGGTTCCTAGGCTGGGGAATTTCTCTCCTTTCGTTGGAAGTTCTCAAAATCTAGAGAGGCTTGTAATCTATAGCTTAAAGATCATCAAATAATAAATTCCCAATGTCAAGGCAAAGTGTGGGCGTTTCCTAAAGGATCCCTTCACAGTGCAGATTTCTAATGCCGTTGAGGGAACGTTCCCCACGGAAAAGTAAGCAGCATCCTTTCACCTTTACACACACCATGTAATAGATAAGCCAGGATGGTGATTCTCAAAGTGTGATCCCTTCACCAATAACTGGGAACTGGTTAGAAATGCAAATTCTCAGGCCCCACCCCAGATCCATCTCAGAAACTGTGGAGGTTCGTCTTGCACCAGGGGGTTTTGATGTGTGCTAAAGTTTGGAACAACTGAGAATTTTTAGTCATATGTTAAGTCAGCAAGGGGGATAAAAGCCAAGATACCATTGTATTTTGGGTGTACTTTTAATTTTTGTTAAAGATGTTTGTTTGCCTGATTTATCTTGGGAACAGACTCATTTCTTGCGGAGCCAGGCTAATTCATGTTCTTGGCTTGATATTAGGGACCTTTTTAACACACTGCAACTTTGTTGATTGAAATAGTGCTTTTGCCTTTCAATGAGAGGTCATATTCTAGCTAGTTCCAAGTCTGATTGTAGGGCCTATTTTACTTTTCACAGTGTAGTAAAACAAGTTTTTTCTCAAAATTACCCAGAGGAAGAAGTGACACCCATAAAAGATAAGCTTGTGTTAGTGCCACTGCACCTGGGAGGACATGGCATGGCATGGAAGTTACCATAGATTGGGGATAGAGTGACACAGTGTGAGGGCCATGGCCTACACTCCATTCAGAAGAGCAGGGAGCCCATTCATGAATTGTTTACACTTCTTGTATCAACCCCAATTGCTTGTTTGAACTATGGACCCCAGTATTCATTATCATCATTAGTGTCTAATCAGTAATTGGTTGTACGTTTTAATTTCTCTAAGTGAGTTGAATCTTCGAGTATGACCTCAATTTCTCAGTTTTTCCCCCCTCCTGACGTTTATTTTTAAGTCTAGGAATCTGATAAATAAATAGGTAATGTTCCTTTACAACACAACCTTGGCATATATACCTGTAGGTCAAATTACTGCTCTCAAATCTAGCCAGAAAAGGGAGAAGTTCTCAAATTACTATACCTATTTTAAAATAATTTTAATGGCTGATAAGAGGACCTTGTGGAATTTCTGGGGTTAACAATGACATTGGAGTTCTTTGTATCAAGAACTTGGGGAACAGGTTTCGCAAAATGAGACTTATCAAGCTGACTTTTGAATTATGTGGGGACAGGCAGACTTTCTGGAACAGGGTTGCCACAGTGTAGGCTGTATGGGTAGGATAAGGTGGCAGTTGGTATATTTTAAATCAAGAGTTGGGGAATTCAGCCTCTAATGATTGTTACATATTATGCCTTACCAGTTCCTACTGCTGGTTTAGAATTTGCTGGTTGGGAATTTTTAGAAATAAAATAAATCCTAAACTTGCAAGAGAGCTTCTGTATAACCTATTATTGGGGAGGAAAGAAAATTGATATTTGAAAAGGTTGCTGTTTGACTTCCCACAATAATAATAAGCAGTGAACTTTGTGGCATATTTTTCTATTTTCCAGTTGCTACTGCTGGTGGTAAGGCAGAATAGTACTTGTTTAACTGACATGCAGAGCACAGGGAGGCAGTACATCATACACTGAATGGTGTCTCCATTATGCCAGCCCGTTACTCATTCTTCTGCCTTTTTTGCTGTTGCTGAGGGAAATCTGAATAGGATCCCTTAAAAAAGTGATAGGAAGGAAACTTTTATCACCACATTTGGGACACTCCCAATCTACTAAAGAAACTAAACTAGTCATTGGCTGTTGGTTTTTTTTTTTAAACCTGTGATAACGGAGCACCTAGACTCCAAATACCAAAGACTTCCAAGCCCACGGTTGGTGATAGCGCCATAACGTAAGGATGGTGAGAAGAAGGGATGAATCAGAGTGTTACTAGTTTTCAGGGCTTTTAAGTATGTTAACAGCTTAAAAATCTAAATTTTGTCAAAGCAGTAAAAGGGTACCTATTTATAAATTGTGAAGATAGAGGCTGTAAGTAGATAATTAATTTTAGAAGAATGAAGATCCTGGAAAGTTAAAACAGTAATTCCATTGATTCATAGGCAAACATAGTAATTTCATTGATCCATAGCTGGATAATCATCCTCAGCTCCTAGGTACTTAGAAATTGTTCATTTTGGAGTTTTCCACGTCTCTAACTTATTTTTCTGTTTTGCCTGGTTTTTTGCTTTTGTTTGTTTTTGCTTTTGCTTTTTGCCCAATCACACTTTTCCAAAGGAAGGCAGGCCAGGAATGAAAAAGAGCCCACACTCAAATTTAGCACAGCCACATTTGGATACCTAGATCTGTACAGGCATACTTTTACAACTTTACTTAAAGCAGCAGAGAGATCTTTTTCTGGTCCTGCTTCCAAACATAAGAGTATTTTTTCCTATGCTTTATAATATTTCAGATAATTTCTATAGGAATCCCTAGCTCAAGAATCTATCATTTAAATGAAAGTTTAATAAAAGTTATAAATAGGTATCTTGCTTATGTAATATGATATATGTTTCCTGTTGGCTTTATCCCCACTTCTGCTCCACCCCCATATATAATCTTTCTCATAAAGGCCCACAAAGCTTATAAATCAAACTATGTTAGGGAGAGCTGGTTTTTTTGATCTAGAAGGGAGAGACATTCAGTTTGAACTAGTGTTCCAATGCTAGAAAGGCTAGTCCTTCTGAATTAGGATTCCCTGGCTGGCCTCTTCAGTGTTGCTCAGGAAAATAATCATTATTGGGTAGATCAATCCCTGCCTTTACTGGGAGGACATGGAGTTGCCCATGTGAGTTGCCCTGCCATTGGGAGCACCTGCCCTTGAGAACATTGATGTTTGGAACTGGCTGGTTTTATGTCTACAATTGCTGTGAGCAGTCAGTTGGTATCTTGGCTTCAGCATCACTGGAAGATGGCTTTTTTATCTCTCTGAATGCCCCACACCTACTCTGGATTCCCCCAAGTAAAATTTGTCAGGCCAGGTAGACTATATTTTAACTTATATGCATAATAGGTTTATTTTTCAGAATGAGGGATTAGAGTAGAATTAGGATTGAATTTGTGTGTATGTGTTGGGGAAATTTTCCAGTAAATGGTAACTAAACATTTTTGTGTTTTCCAGTAGGTTTTGGAATCATTGTCTCTGGGGCCCTTATAATAGGATAGATTCTCTTGAGTCTGGAGTGGTTTAGTTTTGGTTCTGTCTGAGGGAAGGTTGTTTTCCCAAACCTAGGTTCTTGCCTACTTCGGTTAGCAAGGAGTATTAAAAAATGGACATGACCTTGCCAAAAAGAGAACTTTTAGACCACCCACCAAACCAGAGGAAAGCTAGGACTTTTTATTATATTTCCTATGTACAACCTCCCCACCACTCATGATTTTTATTGCCACCCAGTGGCATTCACAGTAGTAAGTGGTGCCAGTGATATTTCAACCTGTTGGGAAGTAGCTGAACTGTGCACTGTGACCAGAGCTGTTTGTTTGGCCAGCTACTCCAGGCACTCATTTCTGAGGCCAGTGTTTTGTCTGTGAGTGTCTTCTCCTCTATGGTTTCCTGTTTCAGTGAATAGGAGTGGGAGTTGTGGGGGCTGAGGGGAGCAGACAGGCAGAAGACGGTGGGACTCATTTCCTGAATCATCTTAGGGATTCTTGCGTCTCTTGGTTCCATCTTGGCTGGGCAGCATTTCCCACTGGTTTGTCAGACCAACTTTCCCAGCCGCCTGTGGGGGCGGGAAGGAAAACCACACCTTGCTCTGTGTCAGCCAGTTAACAGGCAGAGTTTTGTTCAGTAAATATTTATAAAACCTCCCTACTAACCTCGAACCCTGCAACCTTGTACCTTTGAAAAGTTTATTCTCCTTCCCTGGCCAGGTAACTATTTGAGCCCGGCAGTATACCTCAGACAGACAGCTATGGTCCCCTTCATCTGCAGGTCAGGTACCTTAGAAGCTGGTGCTTCCTGATCTTAACCCTGAACTTGGGCGATGGTGCCCTTTTTTAGGGTGAGAGAGAGTTCACGGGAAAGGGTCAGGGTAGATTGTCTTTCACTTTTATTCCCTTTGATTTGTCAATTTAAACCTTTGTGATCAGAGGAAGTGCAGAGCAGTGTATGGAGAAGAACTAACCCTCCAAACCCAGTGAGGCGTGGCTTCTCCTGGCTCTGCAGCACACCAGCAGCAAGGTCATGGGCCTCCATTAGCTGTTCCTTTTCCATGAAGTAGAGATAAATGTCCTCTGGTAATTTTGGAAATAAATTAGAAACAACCTAAATGTCCAACGATAGGGAATTGGTTAAATAAACAAGGGTTTATCTTTATTAAGAAATACAATATTGATTTTTAATTCTGTTTGAAAACATGATATGTTGAGTTTCAGAAAAAGACATAAAACTTCATGGAAAATATGAGTCCAATTTTATAAAACCTAAGAAGGGAAGGCATCAAGTTGTTAATAATAGTTTCCTCTGATGGGATGATGGGAGATTTTAACTTTCTTTTCTATTAATAATTTCCTACAATGAACATTTATTACCTTTTGTTCTTTTTTACAGACTACATCTTTCACAAAAGTACATAAAATACATATATACAGTTTAAAGAATGAGTATAAAGTGAATACTTGTGTAGCCACTACCCAGGTCAATTACATAAAAGCAACATTACTTTTATCATTGGAATACTAACTATAAAAATTTTATTAAAAAATACTTTTCCTGAGTTCCTCACTTGGCTATGGTAGGAATAAAATAAGATTGTATAGGAAAGTGCTTGTGCTTATTAAACCTTAAAATGTCCATAAAACATTAGGAGTTATCTCTCACCTCTAAAGTGCCAAAGATGACAGGTGCACATAAGCAATAAGTCATTGCCAAAGTCTGAGGCTGCTTGTCTCATACAGAGATTTGCACTGGAAAATGTATCAATTGTACCACTTGCCCTATCTGCACGTTTTCCCCTCCCAGGAAGCCCCTTTAGGCACAGTTTTAGACACTGGGAGAACTGTTGGGACTGACTTGATGTTAAAAACCTTCTTCCTCTATTTCAGGCTAGATACTCTTGGCTTTCTGTGATCCCTGGGTTGTTGCACGTGGTGGAAGGAGGTTGTGGGAGTGTTGATTGGTTGATTTCACCAAAGTCAGACTTCCAAGCAGTAATATTTGTTTGCTTTATTATTCAGTTACCTAGTCTTTCACCTCTTGATTTGAGGCTTGGTTGGAAAGAGGCAATTATTCAAGCATAATTTAATTCTCTAATCTGTTACTATTACTAAGTCCAGCAACATAATTTGTGGGGCCAAGTCCAGAATGAAAATGTAGGATCCCTTGCTCAAAAAACAGAGAAAAAAATGTCAATAAAAGAACTAAAATATGAAGCTTTTTCCTTTCTTCTTTGGTCTCTCTCTTGACTTGCCATGGTATGTTTTATTCACTGTTTACTGTCATTCTAAGTAACAAAAAATGTAATTATTAATATGAATTGTACTATTCACCTTTAGATTGTGCAGTGTAAAGTGCAAATATGAGAGCATTTAGCTTATATGCAGAATCACCAAAATCATACAATTTATGTTTTGTAGTGCATACATACATTGTTCTTACCAAAATAGTGGAAATACTGCACCAAACTAACTCAGCTGTTTTTATTTCACTTCTTAATATGTGCACATTCTACCAGCATTCTCTACCTTCCACTCACTAAAGAGTGAGGACGAAGGGAAAGGGAACTATGGATTGCCGCATCTTTTCCTTTCCTTTTACGCCATACATCATCATTTTCAGGATAAGTGGTTGGCTAATGTGAAGAAGTAGTGAGTTAGAAAGGATATTCTAGGGCTCCTTGGTTTGTGTTTCTTAGAGTGCCATTGCCTTCTTTCTACATTCAAAGCAAATTCTCATTCCAGTAGAAAGAGTGGCTTCTTGGGACTGCATCCCCACATAGTCATAGACATGACGTGTTTACCTTGTGCTTGCTCTGAGTCTTGCTGAACTCCCACACATGGTGGGTCCAACAGAATCCTGCACTCAGGGCATCAAATGGGCGGTATGCAAATAAGGTGACAAGGAATGGCAACATGCACATTGCATGTATCTCCTCTGCTCACACCCACGCTCCATTGTTCCATTGGACTTATAGTACGCGAGTTCAAAGATGAATTATTAAGAATTTCTGCATGGTGCCAGGAGAGCACTGAACCAAGTGAGGGGGCCCATCTGAGCACAGGATCCTGTGTGACTGCGTGGGTCGCACACCCATGAAGCTGGCCCTGTTGTTATTTTTGTTATCTAATGGCCAGTTCCTGTTGTCACTCTTCCCTTGGCTTTCTATTCTGGGTTATGAAGTCTTCTTATCTTGTCCCGTGGGGCTGTTCAGGGTGAGTTCTAGGTTTTTTGACAATGGCAAATAGTGGTTATTCATGGGACAAGGTGCCACTCACTGTGGACACCCGTTCATTCTTTCATCATGTGTTTATCAGTCAGACAGTTTAGCCCTTGGATCCTGAGTAGGAGAGAAACAAAGCCGAATCTGAAAAATCAGGCTCGAGGTTTAGGAAGTTTAATAAAAATCAAAATTGACAACCAGTAGCTTCAAAATTGTACCTCTTCTGGCAGCAAAGTATTCTGCATGTGGTACTGTTGGATTTATAAAATCATCAGTAGGCTGGTAAGATGTTTGCAAACCAATAGCTTGCTGAACTTCTCTCTGAGAGGATTTTATTTGCTATTAAGAGTGTTTTGCTCCATACCTTTAATAACACAATTCTTCAAGAAGAAAATATCCAAACATTCTCAATTTGCCACTAGTCTGGACAGTCCCTTGGATGAGTACTCTTCACAGAGCTTGGTCGTTAAGGGCATAGTCCAGGCTGGGCAGACCCAAGTTTTATTTCCTGGCTCCAACCCTTGCTAGGTGTGACTTTGGACAAGTCACTTGTGATTTTGAGCTCAGTTTCCTCACCTGTGAAGATGCAATGATAAGAGTAGCTAGCTCAAAGGATAATGCTTGATAAGACACAGAAAATGGGTTAGTTTGACTTTTGACATAGAGTAGGCATTCAATCAGTTTTACCTGTCATGATTATTAGCATAAAACTGAAAAAAAATACTTCAAATGACTATGCTTTTAAGGTTGGAAGGTGAGTAAATCTGATAGTCTTGGCTAGTTCTGTTGGAAACCCAGCAGGTAGAAATTCAGTATGAAGGAGAAAATAATATTGGTCTATAACAGACTGTGAGTGTTTTGAGAATGAGAACTGTGTCATTTATTTCAGCCCAGCACAGCATTTAGCACATAGTAGGTGCTGTTGATTAAATGATAAGTGAATGAATAGGGAAATATCTTATTCTTCACCTTTTGTGACATATATCTTTCTAAATTTGCAAACAGACTTATTTTTCAAGTCAGTCAAAATTGTGTGGGCATATATGGTTTTCTATAAGGATCCCCTTCGCTTTTTGACAATTGAAAAGAAAAAAGGGAAAAAACAGACAAAATCTGATGGTATCTTTATTTTTAATAAAGGTGGAGATAAATGATAATTTTCTGTATCTGAACATAGGCTGACCTATGAGTCCTAAACACTGTGGCAGATGGCCTGGAGCCTCAGCTGGGATCTGGGCTGCATTGTGGGGCTGGACAGACACCGAAGCTCCATATGGCAGGTTACCTGGGCTCCCAGGTCATAGCCTTCTCCCTGGCCAGAGAACCTGTCCCCATCACAGGAGCAGCATCTGAGTGTCTGCTCCTGACCAAGCTCAGCTGCATTGGGGCAGGTGGTAGTGATTCTTAGGGAGCCAAGAGAAAGCCAGGCTGTCATTTAGATTCAAGGGAAGATCTATTTGCCTTTTGATAACAAAGGGTTTAGGAAGATATTTGAGCCATAGGGTGCTTGAAAGGCTTACATCTAAAAGGAAATAATTGACATAGTAATTGGAAAGCTATCTTTTAACAATTTATGAAGGAGAGGTCTTTTTATATGAGTTTTTCTGCCAATTTTGTTTAAATGCTCTGCAAGTAAAACACACTGAGGATTGGTGACCTAGAGTGGTGTTTGGGCTTTGAAAATTCTGGGATAGTTTAGAGGCTTTTAACATAGAACAGTTGCAATTGTCTTTTTTTTTTTTTTTTTTTGAGAAACAGGGTCTCGCTCTGTTGCAGGGGCTAGCTGTGGCATCCTCATAGCTCATGCAGCCTGGAACTCCTGAGCTCAAGAGATCCTCTGCATCAGCCTTCCTAGCAGCTGGGACTACGGGTGTGCACCACAGCGCCCTTCGATTTTTAAAAATTTTTGTAGAGATTTTGTCTCATTGTCGCCAGGCCGGTCTGGAACTCCTGGGCTTAAACGATCCTACCCTGGCCTCCCAAGGTGCTGGGATAACACACGTGAGCCACAGGAGCCAGCCTGCAATTGCCTTTTTAAAAAAAAATCTGCTACCTTAATCCCTATTCCACAGAGTATATTTTTTAGGACGCTGTTAAATCCCAGATGTGGATAATTATATATGCCACCAATGATACATAGAAGCACATAAAAGAGCAGCTTCTAGGGATATTTTTATTATTTGAAAATGATCTGATGCTGTTAATAATTTCTTATGCTATTTTTTAAACTGGATTTTGTGTTATTTTTGTGTAGATTCAAATGATTTATTTTCGTAGGAATGGAAAGGAAAGTTATTCATCTTGCACATACTCCCACCTTTCCTGAGAAAGTATTTAAAGATCATTAAGGATTAAAGGTCCTCTTCAAGCTTGACAATCTAAGTTTTAAAGTTTGTATTCAGCAAAATTTTTCCCTACCCATTTTTATAAAACAGCATTCTCTGTGAGAAGCAGGAGTAATCTTGCACCCTTTGTGGATGAAGTAGCAGAAAGGTTACTGCTTTTTCCATGGAGAGAAATGCAACTGTACATGATAGAGATGGCAACAATAAAACTGCCCAATGAGGCTTAGCTTTGAATTGCTAAAACTTCGTATAATAAAACGTTTTCTGGAGAGGATGGTAGTGGCTGCAAAACCAGAGGAACTGGTTCCTCTGCCTGGATTACTCTCTTTCTCCCTTCTCTGGTCAAGACCTGCTCATCCTTTATAACCTAACTCAGGTATCACCACCTCCTTGAAGGCTTTCCTGACTCCCCTGTGCTGTTCCTGGCTCCCTCTTCTGTGTTGCTTTTGTACTTCTCATGTATTCTCAAGGAAGGATCTCTGCCTACAGTGTTGTATAATTATTAGTATTATCTTTTGCACTAGATTATGAGCCCTTTGAGGGCAGGGCCTGGGACTATTTCATCTTTGTGATCTAACCCCCAGTTTATTGCCTGGAAAATAATAAGCACTCAGTTAATGTATTTTGAAAGACTAAAGATTCTTTTGAACGCTTATTTACCACATGGCAATACCAAAATATGTACCAAGTGGGGATATTTTATACTGGTAGAAATGAATTAATTTTGGATTTTCTCATGCTTTTTTTATGATTTCTTTTTTCTTTCTTTTTCTTTTTTTTTTTTTTTTGAGACAAAGTCTCACTCCATTGCCCTAGGTAGAGTGCAGTGGTGTCATTTTAGCTCACTGCAACCCCAAACTCCTGGGCTTAAGCGATCCTCCTGCCTCGGCCTCTAGAGAAACTAGGAATACAGGCACGCGTCTCCACACCCAGCTAATTTTTTCTATTTTTGGTAGAGACAGGGTCTTGCTCTTGCTCAGGCTGGTTTTGAACTCCTGACCTCAAGCAATCCTCCCACCTCGGCCTCCCAGAGTGCTAGGATTACAGGCTTGAGCCACCAGGCCGGGCCTATTTATAATTTCTAAAAGCAATTCATTATGTGGGAAAAAAGATAACACCCAATGTTGGCAATGGTATGTTGGGAGACACTATTATTCATTGGCAATGAGGGTATAAATTGGCATACCCTTTCTGGGAAGCTGTTTGGAAATTTGAGGCCTAAATATGGTTATACTCTTTGACCTAGTAATTCTGTTTCTTAGACTCTATTCTAAAGAAATAATGAGAAATCACCCCAGTGTTATAAAGCATAGTCCAAGAGACAGCAGAAACAGCTTTCTGATGTTATGTGATCCAAACCAAGTGTGAGTTCCTAAGAACTTGGGATGTTAATAATGACTTCTTGAGGTCCTTGTTTTATGTTCTCCCACATCATCCAGCGCATCATCTTGCATATAGTTGAAGTTCAGTAAATATTTGCAGTGAATGGGTAAGTGAATAATTTTTAAAAGTTGAAACAAAAAGCACTAAATACATAGAATAACATAACCGTTATTCCTAATGTCACCACTAATTTTAACAACTGTCATTATTTGGCTATACTTGTTTCCAATCTTTTTGTTTATGTTTTTGAAATTATGCAGGTAATGTATGCACACATTCTTCATGCACAGTACTTTATAATCTGCAAAGTGATTATGTATTTTATGTTATCTTTTGATCAAATCAGAAAGGTATTACTCCCATTTTATAGAAAGGACCACTGAGGCTTGGAGCAGATCCAGGACTAGAACTACCACTTCTGACTCCTGGTCCAATATTCTTTTCACTATAGAAATCTTTGGAGAATTCTTGGGAAACAAAGAGTACCTAGAGTGTTTATTAAGGGAGGGTGTGCATCAGTTCCAGAAAGATGTTGACAGATGGGAAGGAATTTAAAGAGGAGCCAACACTGCTGGAAGGAAGGACATAGGAGAGATGAAAGGAGCTAAATATGTATAGCTTGGCCAGAGAGTGATTAAAGGGGATATGATAACAGTCCCTAAGAATGTGAAGGATGTAAACCTCATGGAAAGAGAAAATGTATTTAGAACCAATCAAAGCAGTATATAAAAAGAAATAAAAAGTAATGCTAAACATCCAGAAAAGCTGTTTTCATGGTGAGATTTGTTAGCTTATAAATTTGAGTCCCAGGGGAAGTATCAAAAGCCCTACATAGGAGATATTTAGGACTGAGCTATTCTGCTTAGATTTGGGGAGGGCTTTTCCAGTTCTAATTTTGATGGCTGAGATCATGTCCCTTCCTAGCATGGATTTGCCACCCAGTACTGATTGCACAGTTTTGCATATCAGGGTCAAAAGGAAGAGTCTTGTTACAATCTTGTGGAAGCCAAATTCAGGCATATCCCCAATGTCATGCAGTTCAATGTTGTCGTGACTGTCCATGAAATTGAAACCGTAAGAGCTTAACTCATTGATTCTGCCATCAGAAAGTAATTGATTCCACCTCCATGGTGCCCTCTGCTAGGAATTGCAGGTTGTGAGCAAGATGCAGAGGTGCCTCCCTACTGTATAATTAACACACATTGGCTAAGCACGGGAGCATGTTCCTAAGGGAGGAAATGCAGCCTGTAAGACACTGCCATTGCATGGGCAGGGAGTGATCTTGCACATATTGTGTGTGTGGAGCCATGTAAGCTGGAGGGGATGAGGACATGAAACAAAATCTAAGGTCAAAGCTGTAAAAGATGTTAACCTTTCATTTAGATGGAGCCACGGAATTATCTCTGCTCCATAGGAGTCAGACAAGAGAAATGTCCTTCAAACTAAACAAGAGTTTAGAGGGCAGTCTTAAAAGGAGGAGTTTGATGTTTGGAATGGGAAGGGATCAGAAGTTTGTTGGGGCCCTTGGAAGGAGCTCAGACCCTGCAAAAAGAGTGGGCCACTCCACGTCTGAGTCACTATGACCTCTAGTTAGGTTAGGCCCAGTGCCCTCTTAGACCTAGAGGTGCCAAAGCAGCTTCAGCCAGGTGCAGGAGCAGCCAGCCTTAATGATCTGGTGAATTTGATCCCACAAACTGAATGGGACTGACAAAGGGCATCTAGGTGTCCCTGTGACACTACCACTAAGAAAAAGTTCTGAGAGGCAGAGAGGATTCTGTCAGATCAACCTTACTGGAGTGGCCCAGCATTCTACGAAGTCTGACCTGAGCTAGGGCTTGAGTTAACAAAGTGTATGCAAATAGTTTATAAACAAATCTTTTTCCCCTGTTTTTGTGTTCTTCTCCTTTAATGTCACTGTTCCCACTGCCCATTTATTCCCTTGTTCAACAGACTTAGTGAGCTCCACTTCTGTGGCCAGTTAGGACTCTGTGATGATGAGGATATGAACTAAGACCATGGTGGTGGGAGTGGAGATGAAAAGGCAGATTTTTAGAGATATTTGGGAGTTATGGATGTGGATTAGGGAATGCTGTTTAGTGGCAGAGCTGTAACTACAGCCTGGGTCTTCAGGTTTCTAGGGCAGGGAGCTTCCCCTCTGTTGTGTAAAGCTTACTGTCTCCCCTTCCAGAGGAAGTACATAATCTAGCTTTTCTTTCCTGACCAAGGACTTGGCATCAAACTGACCATAGATATAACAAACAATGTCATAAAAGCAAAGATATGAGAACTGTATACTCCTTAGCAATTTATATTTATTCTCTAAATCCTTTAAGACAGATATAATTGCTATGTACATAGATTATTAAGGGATTTAAATATGTTTTCAAGTATACATATTGTCATAAAATGTGGTTCTGTGACATAAAGCACATAAAATTAATGTGTTTTCTTTAGTCACTAAAATTAATAATTTGGTCTGCCTTTTAGGGTAAGGACTGCCTTCTGTAGCTTGTGTGCTTACTATGTGCTTACTCATGTTATAACTCTGTCTTCACTATTACACTGTAAGGTAGCTGCTGTTCTTATCTCCATTTTGCAGAGGGGAGATTGAGGCACACTGGAGTTGAGTAATCGGCTAAGGTCACATGGTAAGTAGCAAACCTGGATTTGAACCCAGACAGTCTGGCTGCCAAGTCCAAATCCTGGACCACTGTGCTCTACTGTTTCTCACAAGAGAAGATCTCTGGAGTTAGGTTTTAGCCTGAATCTCATAAGCTCTATCCAAAGAAATTTGAGCTTACAGTTAATTTCCCTATTGTAGCAACACTTAAAATTATTCTTGTTCATGTTACTGCTGCCTTAAAATACTGTAGACGAGTGTCAGCACACTTCTCACTTCATTGGAAACCCATACATGTAATTGCCAGTTGTTAACACATAGTTTTTTAAAAACAGCTTTAACAGTGTAAAGGTGAGCAGTCTCTGATCTGCCCAGTATATGATTCTCTGCTCAGGAAAAGTAGAATGGATGAACGGAGGCATGGAATGATTATGGAATAGGTTTTGATTATGCTCTTGTAGGAAAATGAAAATGTATATAGGATTTGGGAATTAGAAGACATTATTTTGAGTTGGTCTCTAACATTATGATCTCTCTGACCTTGGACAAGTCACTTTGCCTCTGAGTGTGTTTTTTCTCATCATTAAAATGGGCTTGATACTTTTTGCTCTACCCACCCTCACAGAGCTATTGTTAGAAATATAAGAGATAAAGTATGTGAGAGGGGTTTAACCTACATAACTGTGTATGGATGCTCATGACTGTCATGAGACATGGTGGGGGAGAGAGGTGCCTGAGCAGAGGTAAGCAGCTGCCTGGGGAACTTAAGAAGGTTCCACTTGGTTACTATATTAATAAGGAAATGTGCACCCTCTTGTGGCAAAGTAAGGGGGTTAAGAGTATCTTCTGGAAAATACTTCAGTGTTGTTACTGTGGGGTTTTTTGGTCACCAGAAATACTTTCCCAGTAATGAATGTACATATTCTTTCTAAGCAGATCCTTAAATTACAATGCGAATAAATTGTTTAGTCCTTACCCATTTTATTTCTCTCCATGTCTTCCCTGTTCCATTCATAGACTTGCTAGGCTTTTTATTTTCCTCAATTACTCTATTTATTTTGGTGGAGGTTTTTTTGTTTGTTTGTTTTGTTTTTACTTTTTTCTTTTTGGCTCTGATTTAGTATCTGTTAAATTTTAAATACATAGTTAGGGCTTTCTTTGCCTGCCTGTGCTAACACAGGACCTCTGGTGCCCAGCATATAGTAGATGCTCGGTAAATGGCATTGAGCGGATACTGACAATCTTCTTAATCACCCGCAGTTTCTTTCCCACTTTGACCGTGGGGTACCCCCTTTTCCTTGCCATCAGTTTTCCTGAAACACACAGAAATGAATTGAGGAAGTATGGCATTTCAATCATTTAACATTTTTGTCAGTTTCCTCTTTAGTAAAATAAGGGGATGAGAATAGGTGATTTCCAAGGTTCTTACTCTCTAGGGATAAAGAAATAAGATGATCACATTCTTTGGCATAGCCTAAGAAGGCTGTGGAATGTCTTATGCCTACCAGCCTTATTGTATTCTCCCCTAGCTCCTAGATGAATAGAGTGAGGAAGCAGCAGAACAAGGTATGGTAGAAGTAAGGGAAGAGACATGTTGAACAACAGAGTAAGAGAACATTGTGGCGGGGTGGGGGTGGGGAGGGATTAACAGGACTGCAGCAGCATTCCAGAAGGAAGCTGTAACATCCTGAGGTATGTGAACATTTTTCAAAACTTATACACATTGTATTATCTGTGATGCTCACAGGGGATTATCTGACTCAACATCCTTTATTTCCACACGTTGCTTACATTAAATTTGGGAAAAAATATTTTTCTCCAATTGAGTTATGAAGTCCTTGATCATGTAGCAATTCAAGCCACAGCAATGATTTTATAATTGTCTTTATATACTCTTCATTTTACTAAAAATTTCTCTTTCAAACCTGCTGCTTAAAAGCATTGTTTTGGTTTTAGAGAGCTTGCAACAGGAGTCTCTCAGAGGGAGGCCAGTGTCTGCATGTGTGGGAAGGGCCCTTGCAGTATGGAGTGGGGAGTGGGGAGCAGAAGCAGCTTGCATTGGTGGGTTTTCAAGACCCAAGTTTGGATCTCAGTTTTATAATTTCAGGATTCACATCGATCTAACTAACGAGACTTGATAGTGAGTCAGAATGTTGGTTGAATATCATACTGAGAAATACTAAAAAATGTACACTATTTCTTTTAGCTGGTCAACAGTCTTCTCCTGGAGAAGCCAGATTGCTATTGGAAGGGGAGTTACTTGGTCTCATTAATTCAACTGATCTCTTCTGAGTTTCATTCTCTGTGCCACGTCCTGAGCAAGGTACTAAGATTAAGACAAAATTCTAGCTTTCAAGGCCTCACACTAGAGAGAGAGCCATGTAAGCAAATATCAGATCAAGTCACAACTTGGTAAGAGAAAAAACAAACAACAACAAATATGAGAGCCATGTCTTAGTACTATAGAAAAGGAATATACCGGGTGCCTGGACACAGAGAGGAGAGGTGAACAATATATGTCTGGAAGGAGAGTTGGAATTCTCCAGGTGGACAAGAGAGAGGACAAGTACACAAAAATAGGGGTAGGAGCTGAGTGCACTCTGGGAACCATAAGGAGTCGAGAATGATCTTTAATGTTTATTGTCATTAAGCTATAAATCCTGATAAGAAATTGGGTCCTTGATACTTACTGGCTGAGAAGTCCATAAAATTCATGGTGACTAGTCGTGGTACCCTCTCACCTAGAAAGTGATGCAGCTGCACAGGCTACTCTTTGTCTTCTCTTCTTCTAGATTCCATGCTGTACAGCAGTGGTTTTCAAACTTTTGGTCTCTGGACCCCTTTATACTCTTACAAATTATTGAGGACTCCAAAGAGCTTTTGATATTTATCACATCTGGAGTTAAAACTAAGGAAGTTTTTGAAGTATTTATTAATTTACTTAAAAATAACAACAATAAAAGAATTAACATGTTAACATAAATAACATTTCATTAAAAATAACTATATTTTCTAAAGTCAAAAAATTCAGTGAGAAGAGAGGCGTTGTTTTATCTTTTTGTTTCTGCAAATCTCTTTAATGCCTTGCTAAAGAGATGACATATAGATTTGCATGTCTGCCTCTGCATTCAATCTGATGCAATATAGTATTTTGATTGAAAAAAATGAAAAAAATCTGGGCTCACCCAGATATGTAGTTGGGAAAAAGAGGAGAATTTTAATATCCTTCTCATGTAATTATGGATATTCTTCTTTGATACTATACCAAAAGTTTGACTAGTAGTAGTTTCTTAAAGGGTAGTTGTCATGTAGTTTCTGAAACGATATGAACTTTAGTATTCTGTTATATTAAAATGTTTTACTAATGCAGGATTTTGTAACATTATACATTAGTCATTTGAGAAATAATTGGTTTACTGGGTTATTCAGATCTTCCGAACGTTGACACGTTGCATTGTGCAGTATCAAAAAATTGCATTCATCACTATCATGACTAGTCTCATCCCAAAAGTCTTTAAATATTGGGAAGCTACAAGCTTGTAATGGTAAATACAAGTTTTCAAAAATTCTGATTTTTGCTTGAGAGGTAAAATTTTGTCATTGACAACAAATACCGTGAGTTGTTCTCCTTGAAGTGACAGGCTCACTTTGCTCGTTTTTGGGGAAAATGTCTGTCAGATCCCCAATTCTGAAGAGCCGTAGCTGTCTGTGAGTTGTTCTTGCAAGTAAAAATGGTATTCCAGGAAGAAAGTGGCCATTTCAGCTCCCAACTGAAACAATCGCACAATTGCCTTTCCTTGTGACATCTTACTTCAGTATGCAGTGGCAGTGGTTTTTGCATACTTTCCATTTTGTCACACCAAATATTTAAAAAGACCTACACTCCAGGGTCAAAATATTTTTAAATTAATAATTTTTACTGCTTCATCAAGGACAGTTTTAAGTGAAACTAGTTTCCCCCCACTTTACTAAAAGTGTGTATCAGTGACAATACCACAACTCTTAGTATAGTTTGGTGCCATGCCTTGATTGCAGCTTAGGTGCCAACAGTTTTACCCACCATTACTTTTGCACCATCTGTGCAAATACCAACACAGTGAAAAAGGCAACTAACATCTTGGTATAATTAGGAAAATACTGTTCGCCTCGTGGAGGCCCTGAAAGGGTCTTGGGTATCCCAAGGGTCTGCAGATCACACTTGGAGAGCTGCATGGATGGTGGTGAAGAGCATGACTGAGGGTCTGGATTGCCTGGGTTTCAATCCTGCTTCTGCCGTTTATGAGCTCTGTGACTTTGGGAGGTTACTGGACCGTTCTGGGACTGTTTCCTCTCTGTAAAATGAGTATAATAGTAGTACCTATCTCACTAAATGAATTAATCTGCCCAGTAGTTAACCCATAAATGGGTATTGGTAAGACTCAATATCTAGTTTATTGATTTTGTGATTGGTTGGTTGATTGGGGAAATGCCCAAAGGCCTGCTTGCCCTGAAGTCGTCTCCTCTGTCAGTCTTCCAGGATGACTGAGACATCCATCATTATAATTGCACCTTTGTACCCTTATGGTGGTAAAGTACATGTTAACTGAGTTAAAAATCCATACCCTAGAAGGGGTAATGTCTTAGCTAACAACGCAGTGGGGATTGGTGTATCTGATTGACCTAACAACTCTTGCCACCTGTGTGCATCAAGGCTCTAATGAACTGGAGACGAGAAGAGTGCTTGATGAAGAGATGAGAGAGAAAGACCCAAGAGCAGCAAGGGGTCTGTTGGACAGCTAGTGTGGTGTGAGAGTGCTGAGCGAGTGCTCTCTGGGGTGGGCTGACAGTGACTTTGCCTCTCATAGGCTGGGATTGGTCCTGGTCACTTCTTTATCTGGTATGAATTGCAAACACAATTCAGGCGTACATAATGGATGTGCCCCTCCCTGCACATTCTCCAGTTTTAGGGTACAGTCATCTCTGGGGCATTACAATAAATCTCATTAGTTCAGACCTGACTAATGTTGAACTTGTTACTATTGAGAGGCAGGCAGTGCAGTGTACAGAAAAGAACAGGAGCTCTGGAATCAGGCATGTCAGGGCTCAAATCCTAGCTCTGTCATATAGACTAGCTGTATGGCCTTGGGCAAAGGATTTATCCTTTCTGAGTCTCTGTTTAGTCTTTGTAAAACGGGACTGCCAGTATCTCAGGAGGAGATTGTAAATATTAAGAGAGATGGCATTTGGTAGGGACTCAGTAAATGCCTAATACTTTCCCTATGCCAGCTTTATGTATCTTAAACTCCATCTCTTAATTTATAATAAAGCACTAACTACTATTCAAATAGTGTCATCATTGCATTTTTACTTTTATCAGGAAATTGAGTTCTTAGAAAAAGAAAATATAGTGCAGGAGGAATTGTGATGCTACTGCTTCTCCAGGGATTTCAAGTCGTCTTTCACAAAACCATACCCTCTTTCTTCCCTGTTTCTGGGGACCCCTGAGGTGTCCTGATCCATGAATTGCCTTTTTGTTCACCGGCTCAACCTGTGAGTAATGCAGTAACTGCTCTCTGCCAGTCCAAGCCAGCCATCTTCGTGCTGTGTCTGCCCAAAGAGAAGAGGCA
The DNA here is from genome assembly GCA_023783475.1 of Daubentonia madagascariensis. Classification (NCBI taxonomy): domain Eukaryota; kingdom Metazoa; phylum Chordata; class Mammalia; order Primates; family Daubentoniidae; genus Daubentonia; species Daubentonia madagascariensis. The sequence goes on along the minus strand of JAKFHU010000322.1, from coordinate 22,877,938 downwards.
GAAGGAGGATGTGCCCCCTTTGCAAGGCCCTCCGCCAGTGTCTGGACACTGCCCAGATGGACTCTTCTGAAGTGCCCTGGATCTCCTCTGCTGTTCTTAAAGTCCCGTTGTTCCTGGAATTTATTTTATTGTTTTAAGAATCTGGGTGGCTGCACCTTTTTTTCCATATCCCCTTTAGTGAGTTTCAGAGAACTTTGTGGTCATTAATGAATCTATTTTCACAACTTCCCCCAAAACAAGCCTCTTCCATGTTACAGATCAAAGAACCTATTACTGACACAAAAGGAATCCAGCCAACTGGACTTCTGCACACGGAAGGCAGGCCCTGTTCTAATCTTGCCTTGGCTTTTGACTTGCTGTGTGGCCTTTGTTTCTTCATCCAACGATAATATCTACCTCCCAGGAATGTTGTGCAGTTCAACAAATGCTAAGAACTGTTCTTCTCAAAGGCTGAAAGATAGGTATCGGATCTACTACAATGCCAGAGAACTCAAAGCACTTTATTGGAATCTAATCTGTACTTTATCTTGGTGAGGTAGTAAGTGGCAGGTGTTCCTGAGCTCACTTTATTTCCTTAGAAATATGCATTTCACCACCTCATTTTAACAGTTCCCACCACTTCCTCTTTCCAGACTCACAGGAAACTGTGCATCTGAACGGACACCAAAGACACTCTGATGTGTACTGAGCGGGATTTGTATTGTTTCATTCATTCTTCAGTTTGTGTTTCTCATTCCGTTTTTGGTCAGGCGCCCACCTCTGATCCTGGGTCCCTTCCTGCTCTCCTTTTTGGTTACAGTACCGTCCCTCAATCTTTCGTCTCCTTGGCCTCTCTGCAGCATGTGATACTAATAGTGATCACACCTTTTCAAAAGTCGGTTGTGAAATTATACTCCCAGAATTCTGCCTCTGTGACTGACCAACCCTGGTCCCTTCCACCTGTTGTTCCCCTAGATGTATAGGCACTCACTGAGGTTCAGATCTTTTCTCAGCTTAATCTCAGAGGCAGTCTCATCCATTTTCAAGATTTTAACCAAAACCAATGTTCAGCTTCTAACCCTGCGTTTCTAACTTTTCACTTGATACTTCCTATATTATCCTGACATCGTACAGATTTACTTTCTCTCTTCTACCCCAACTACCCACCAGAAAAAAAGAATATTAGTTCCTTTCTGGATGAACCTAATTCTGTCAGGGGTTCCACTATTAGTTCAAACCGTGGAATCATTTGAATTTGTCTCTTTTTCTCAACCCCTACATCTTGTCTGTGCCCTCTAACCACCCCCCACCCCAGTATTCAAGTTTGCGTCACATAGTATCTGTCAGTGGTCTGCTCCTGGGTCCCTCTGCCTCCAGTCTCAGCCCGCTGCAGTCAAGTTAGCCTTCTGGAAATCTTCATCTTGCTTTTTCACCACTCTCAAACCTTTCCATGGCCTTCTGTTGCCTTAAAACAATCATATTGATTATCTATTGCTATGTAACAAACCCAAACTAAGTGGCATAAAACAACCACCGTTTTATCAGACTCACAGATTCTGTGGGTCAGGAACTCGGAAAGGGCACTGTGGGATGGTTTGTCTCTGCTCTATGATGCCTGGGGCCTTCACTGGGAACATTCAAAGGCTGGGGTAACTTGACATCTGAAGGCTCACTTGTTCATATCTTTGGCGATTTGTTGCTGGCTGTCAGCTGGGACCTCACCCAGGGCTGTTGACTGGACCAATGGCCTCTCCATGTGGGGGCTCACTCTTCCTCACAGCATGGCGGCTGGGTTCCAAGAGCAAGCGTTCCTAAGAGAGGCAGGCTATGATCTCATTTCAGAAGTTACAAACTCACTTTCGCTGTGCTCATAAGCCTGGCTGGATTCAAGGGGAGGGAACATAGAACCCCATCTCTCAATGATAGGAATGTCAAAGTCACATAAGAAGAGCATGTAGGTGAGATTCTAGTCATCTTTGGGAAGTACAATCCACTACGAAGTCCAGACTGATATGGGAGTTTCCTTAAAATCTGGCCCAGCTTGCCTTTTGAATAGGACACTAGAACGCTACCCCTCACAGAGCACTTCCTATGTGCCAGGCACTGTGCTAAAAGCACCTTCTGTGCATTCTCATCTAATCTAACAGTTCTGAGAATTTAGATGAGGGAGCTGAGTCAGGGAGCTCAAAGCAGCTTTGCCAAGGGTCACCCAGCTAGCAGGTAGCTGGGTGGGCTTTGAACTCAGAATCTTTGACTCCAGTCTCAACCTCCAAGTTATGCTGTCTCGACTTCTATCAGGCCAAAAGCCCAGGTGCAGGGAGAGGGGGGAAAAATGGGTAGCAGTTATAAAAATTTATTAGGAGTTAGTTTTAGTTGAGACTGACTTCCCCACTTGTCCAGTTACAGTCCTCGTGGGCCCACAACTCAAGGGAACCAGACTCTTGTTGGCTGATAGCTCAGCTAGCTTAGCCTTTGGGCCACATGTGCCCCAGTGGGCAAGGAGATCCCGGGGATGGTCTCAGTGGCTGTCTCTGTGCCTGCCTCTTCAAACCTCAGTAGGGCTGTTTCGCTCATGTGCTCTCCAGGGGACTTTCTTCTGGTTCTCTTCTGATCTGTTCATTCCTGCCTGGATCCTGATGCCCACTTAGGACTCATTGGCCCTAGCACGTGTTTGCCTTGACCTCATGCTCACTGTAGCCCTGCATAGAGTTGCAGTGATTTGTCCCCGTGTAGTCTGGCTTCCCTGGAGTTGCCCAGACTGAACCTGCTTACCCTCCAGGTTTTGCCTCCCAGCCTTGCTCATGCTGTTGTCTGTCCTTTGCCCCCTTCTCTACCTGGATAATGCCTCCTTTTCCTTCACATTTCTAACCCCCCCCCCAAAGGCTGGGTATGGCCCCTCTCTGAGCCCCCACAGTATCCTGTACATTTTTCTAGAATGGTTTTCACCCCATTCTGTACTCATCTGTTGTTTAGTTCCATGGGCCCTTCACTAGCCTGGGAGCTCCAGCAGGGAAGAAACTGTGTATCATTCATCTTGGAGCCCTCAGTGCCTGTTCTGAGCTGAGCACCAAAGATACTCCAGTCCTCCTGAGGGGCTGGCATGGTGCCTGGAACCCCAGTGCCAGTTCACGTCTGTCAATGGAGTGACTGGGGTGGATGCTACCAACAGAGACTGGAGTGGGAAGAAGGGTCAGGGATCTGGAGACTCAGAAGATGTGGCTTCTCATCCTAAACACTATTGTTTGCCTTTGGACAAATCACTTCTCTGGGATGCAGTGTCTTTATTTATGAAATGAAGGGGTTGCCCTAAAGACTTTCCCAGCCCTAATACTCTGTGAAGATGACTTTGTCTGGTAAGCTTTTGACTGTAGGCTGCCATGGAACCAAGTAGTGAGTCCTGACTACTGGAAACATGACCCATTATCACCATTTCCAAGGGACAGAAACTTAGTTGTTTCCATAACTTTGATTGTGCCCCTGGTGTGGGCCGTGGCTGACTAGATTGATGGACTCATAAACATGTCTGCAGTTCACAAACCTTTTCCCCTTCCCACATAAACCTCAACAGATCTTAGTTCTCAAGACTTAAAATTCATCATTGAATTATATTGTCTTCTCTCCAGTTTAGCCAATGAGAAACATTTCAGTAATTTCAACTCTTAATTAGCAAAGGCAGGACAAAATCACATATCCCTTTAGGGACAAAATAAAGCAATGTTTTATGGCTGACAGATTTCCCTATATTATAATGTAGGCTGGTTTTGAAAATACCCTAACATAGTGAATTCTTATAACCAAATTATAATTACATGATTATATATGATTATTTGTGTATATATGTATATGTTTTATGATATATGTATATATACTATACATATATATGTATATTTATGTGTGTGTATGTATATATTTTTATTTACATAATTACACAGCATTAGGCCAGAGTTTTCTACCCACCAGCTGTGACATAAAAAGGCTATTCCTACAGTTTTCCAGTGAGCAGGGAGCACAGCTGAGGTGTCATTTCCTAAAGTCTCTGTGCAGCCTCCAGCAGATTGATTTTTCTTAGTTTGATTACCCCAGCCTGGATCATAAAAGCCTCTTGCTGTACCTTCCCTGTCTCCACCCTCCCACCATATCACCTATTTCCAAGCTCACTGTACCTCCTCCAGAAAGCACAAAATGACATAAAAGTGAAAACTTAAATCTGTCAATATTGCCCGTCATAAAAGTTCACTTCACAGTTGGCTGGGGGAGGATGTAGAAGGCAATGCTGTGTCAAGGTGTGATTCAGTTCTTGTTGCAGTCTCTTCCTTAGTTTTTGAAAATAACCCATGAAGCTGAATTACTCTCATCCAGTATCTCACTCCTATGGCATGTCCTGACAGCGATTTCCTCTTCTTGTGCCTCAGTTTCACCCCGTACAGAATGGGGATAAACAAACACTTGCCACCTGGAAGTTTCAGAGGATTGCCAAGGAGGCTGGTTTGTGGTGAGTGAATGGTTGGTAAATAGGAGACATATCTGCCACCCAGAAGAAAAGCACCCACAAACAGACTGAAAAAGCTGCCCTGACTTGCTAAAGGAGCATGCTTTGCAAGCAGGAAGAGCCAGGAAGGAAGCTAAAATTGCTGAATTTTCCCCATGGTCTGGTGGTCCTGATGCCAGAGGGAGCTTGCTAGGTGGGCGCTCATGACTTTTCAGGTGAGGGCCGGGGGGTGGTGAATGGGAAGGGAGGAGGAAGATAGGTGCCTGAGAGACCTCCTTGGGGTTTGGATGGATAAACAGCATTTTATTAGTCTGGAGGAAACTAGTATGAAAGTACAGTTTTTAGACAAAAAAACTGATTTCCAATAAAATTCATAATTCACTTGCTGAAGTGAGCAGGTAGCAAAATTAAAAGTTTTAACCATAAAAATAATTAAGGGAGTAGAAAAAAACCCACTTGGAAGAAGAGAGTATGAGCTTTTCCTTTCATATGTGGCATTAATTGGTTAAAATCCACATACTAATTTTTTGTTATTTCAAATAAGATGCCTGGAGCTTCTTACTTTATTGACATTACACAGGAGTGGCAATTGTGAGTGCTTCCTGATGTCTGCCCACTCATACATGCCTCACATGAACACACAACTTCTAGGCATCCAGGTATCCAGGTGTCCTTTCTTGCTCCCCTTTGACCAGACTACCCTTGCAGTACATTTGCCGGTCCTGTATCAGCTGCACTTTGATGTGGCTTGACTGTGGACTGCCTTCTCACTGTACAGTTACTCCCTGTTTGGTTTTAGAATTTGCTTCTGATTATGCAAAGCATAATGACCTCAGCCCTGCCCTGTAGCCCAAGGTGAACAGTTCTACAGTTCTGGACCTCAGTTTCCTAATCTGCAAAAGGAAGTTCTTCTGAAGTGCAAAATGGCGGTTCTTCCAAAGCTTTTGAAGAGTGTCAGCTGTAAAATCTCAGTCTCTGAATAACTGGGTGGGTGGAGTGGTTTCAGCAGCGTGTGTTCTGAGCGATCTGTCAGTGTCCTCTCACATCACAGCAGACCAACATCCAGTGACGAGCTGCTGTGAGCAGCATGCAGGATTTCCAAGGGTGTGCTGGAGAAGGCTCGCTTGGCTCACCAGTGCCAATTGTGTGCATGGCTTTGTAACTTCCTTTTGGTGATATCACATTAGTAGCTTTAAATAGGCTATGGTGAGAGTATTTATACCACAGAAATTGGCAAAAACTACAAGTTGCTTTACCTACCCCCGAGAGCCAATTTGTTAAACATTTACCAGCACAGCATTAGATTTCTTTCTTATGGCAGTGTTCTCACTTCCAAAGCAGGTACCAGTTTCTTATAGACCATGGCCAAAGACTAAATACTCCTTGAAGGTAGGACACAGACTCTGCTTTGTGCTTAGTGCCCACAAACTCCCTGTTGACGGAAAATTACCCAGGGGGAGAATGTTCTCCCACTTTCCAAGGGATTTCACTTCAGAAGGGACAGCCAGAAATGTATCTCTTGGCTGTTCCCACACCAGAGTTTAAGAATGTATTAGTGGCTCTTGGATTCAAAGCAGCTTGCTTCTGTCATTTGAGTTTGTCTGCATCCAGGCTCACTTCTTTGTACTCCAAACTTCACTCCCCAGTCAACACTCCTGGTCACTTTGCAGACTCGTCACTGCCCTTTTTTCTGCTTAACTCATAGAAAAGAAGAACATGAAAGAAGAGCTCTGCCCAGGTGTTTTTGAGCCTCTGGCTGCAGCAGATTCCCACAGTGCTAGTGACAGCCATCTCCACACCTTTATTCTAGCAAACCCAATCCACTTTGCCTGTTATAGTATCGTTAATCAAAGATATATAGTATCTTACAGTTTTCTAGAGCTTTGTCATGCCCCACTATCTTTGTCTCACCAATAACTGGAATCACAAATGACTGCCCTGCACAAATCCCTGCAATGATCTCCCATAGCATACTACATTAGTACAGATTCCCCACCCTGTTAAATGAGGCCTCTGCAATTGTCCCTACTTAGCGTTTGTGTCTCCCCATTAGGTGTACCTTATTTGCTCGTGCCCACACACAGTCTGCTGCTTCCTGTGCTTACTCTCCCCACCCACGCTTGTCTCTGACCATCACAGTCCCACTATGGTCCACACTGAATATAACCTGCCAAGGCATGATTGGAGTCCCCGGCTTCCCAAGGACACGGCTCCTTTAAGCTGCGAGGGGCAGCTCCTTGGGAAGGGCTGGGAAGCCCAGTATAGCCCACTAAATGGGTGGTTCTTGACTCCAGAAGATGCAGGATCATTATCTCATGTTATTTCTCCCCTTGTTCATCTTCTTTGTTTTTCATTTTTTTTTTTTTTAATTTGTAAAGAAAGGACCTTATTTCTCAGAGTTCTGGAGGCTGAAATGTTCAAGAGCATGATGCCAGCATCTGGTGAGGGCCTTCTTTTTTTTTTTTTAATTTTTAATTTTAGAGTATTATGGGGGTACAAATGCTTTGGTTACATAAATTGCTTTTGCACCCCCCTGACAAGCATGCCCATCCGCTAGATAGCGTGCACCACATCCTTCTGGTGTAGATTTTCCCATCCCCTCCCCCACCCTCCCACCTGCCCAGCACCCTGTGAATGTTACTTCCCATATGTGCACGTTAGTGTTGATCAATTAGTACCAATCTAATGGTGAGTACATGTGGTGTTTGTTTTTCCATTCTTGTGATATTTCACTTAGAAGAATGGGTTCCAGCTCCATCCAGGATAATACAATAGGTAGTTCATTTTTTATGGTTGAGTAGTACTCCACGATATATATATATCACATTTTGTTAATCCACTCATGTATTGATGGGCACTTGGGTTGTTTCCACATCTTTGCAATTGTGAATTGTGCTGCTATAAACATTTGAGTGCAGATACTTTTTTATAGAATGTCTTTTTTTCCTTTGGGTAAATACCCAGTAGTGGGATTGCTGGATCAAATGGTAGGTCTACTTTTAGTTCTTTGAGGTATCTCCATACTACTTTCCATAGAGGCTGTACTAGTTTGCAGTCCCACTGGCAGTGCACGAGTATTCCTGTCTCTCCACATCCACGCCAACATTTGTTGTTTTGGGACTTTTTGATAAAAGCTGTTCTCACTGGAGTTAAGTGATATCTCACTATGGTTTTGATTTGCATTTCCCTGATGATTAGAGATGTTGAGCATTTTTTCATATGTTTCTTGGCCATTAGTCTATCTTCTTTTGAAAGATTTCTGTATGTGTCATTTCTCATGTTTTGATCATGTCTTTGGTCTTCCCTTCTTCCTGCTTCAGTTTTCCACTCAGATTTAATCCTACCCATCTGTCAGTTCCAGGAGAGAATTTCCAACTTACTTTCTAGTAGAGGTACTGTTCTGGCCCTTGAACTACACTCACACTGCTCTCTTGGCCCTGATCTCAACTTCAGTATCTGGCTCTCCCAGTCCAAAGTTCAGCAATTTTTCTGTAAAGGGCTTGATAGTAAATATATTAGGCTTTGTGGCCCATATGGTGTCTGTCACAACAACTCAACTCTGCCATTGCAGCAGGAAAGCAGCTGTAGACAATATGTAAACAAATGGGTGTTTCAATAAAACTTTATTTACAAAAACAGGCTTTGGATTGGATGGAGCTCAGGGGCCATAGTTCGCCCACTTCTGCCCTAGTCAGATAGCTGTTAATGTGCACTCCTGACACTTGTTCATGTAACTGTCTGCCAGTCTGAACACATGATGTTCATTAGTGCAGCCCATGCAAGAGACCATGTCTGGGATGTGCCCAGCTGGGAACCCTACAGCCACAGAGTTGAGAGTTCTGAAGAATGTTACTTGTCCCCTTTGCCCTACACACAAAGGAGCACTGATTCAAAACTGGGCAGAAACACTTGTGTTCTGAGAGCCAGTATGACACAGAGTGACATTTCCCAAATTTCAGCCATCCATGTACTGCTTTCATGTTTTCTGCCATTTCTTTACCACTTGCACTATTTACTGCTTAATACTGTCTTTTAAAATAATCCCCTTTTAAGAAACTTTTAAAAACCTAAGTTTACTCTAGAAAGAAATGTATATTATTTATGTAAATGGAAAACTAGGACTGTTTGCCATAAATACATAGCAATCATAAAAATAAAATATACTGAAAACAAAATGTTGTTATTAAATTCTAGCTAGTGTTGCCTGCTGGGAGGTTCTGAGCCTAGCACCTTCTCCTTTTTTAAAGAAGGAGGAGGAGGATTAGTATTGGAGAGGTGTTAAAGACTGACCAGCCCCAAACTGATACTTTTTCCTTGATATGAAAAAAAAAATTAGGAAATAAATGAAATATGATCCATTGTTTTTTATTGCTGTGTTTGCGTCTCTCCTGCAGTCATTGCATGGAACCCTGTGTGTCTCATGTACCATCTAAACATACTACCAAAATGAGAGGACTAATTATTTTTGTGTCAGGAAGACTTGTATTCAGATTCTTGACTTCACCTCAGATTCTCCAGTTGCATAGTGGAAACAGTTAATACCCCACCTTCATTCATGCAGCAAATAGGAGTCAGGTGTTGACTCTGTCTGGGTCAGGCCCAGTGCCAGTGTGGGGCTCTTTTAGGCACTGGAGCTGGTGTCTGTATGGCACCCATACTACCCATACTACTCCTGTCCCTATCATGGACATCCTGGTACGCTGGCATTGTCCTTGGAACCCCTGTGAATTCAAAATGTCTCTTATAGATTTTACAGTAGTATATATGGAGTTTCTAGAGTTAGTCATACCAAATTGCTGCTGAGAGACTTTGGGAAAGTTACTTAAGTTCTCTTCTGGCCTTCTGACCATTGTGAGAATTAGATGATGTGTGTAAATATGTTTTGTGATGGTAAAGTCTACACTGGTTTTACCACCTGGGTGGTAGGTTTTGGTGTCTCATCTTCCTTGTCCACTGGACTGGGTTCCTGGAAGGCAGAGACTGCGGTGGTGGGCCTTTCTCTGCATCATGCCTCTGCATTGGCTCTTAGCACAGAGCAAAGCTGTCAGTGAAGTGAACAGAGTATGTGAATACTGGTCATTCCCACTTCCTCCCTCCTGCTCTGCATCTCAAGACTGGGTTTTTGGCCTTATAAACGCTGAAGAATCTCAGTGGTCCCTACTTCCTATCTGGAAGACACTAGTATGGTAGGCTTTCCCCATTGGTGCAGGCTTGGGGTGAAGATATGTCTGCTTGTCCTCTGTTGGGTCTGGGTACATATGTGTCACCTCCTGCATTTGCATTCTGTGCCATTTGCCCTTTAGATAGTAAATTCTGTGTCGTTTCAAAGCTCACTCTCCACCTCCTGCAATCCCGCTGATTCACAGTCTTTCCCTTAGAACTTTTGTTTGTTATAGATGTTTTAACAAGTTCTTAGCCATGGGGTTCTTTTCTTCCAGCCCTTACAAGCCATTTTTCTTGGCTCACAGATTATAGCCTATCTCTGACATTGAACGAAGATTTTGAAAAATTTTGTTGAGTCCTACTCTCAGAATAAACCCCTCACAGCAAAGAAATTCTTCCTTCAAAAGTTTTCTTGCTTGGACAACTCAGTTTTTTTTTTAATTTAAAATTTTAAATTATTATGGGCACATAATGGTTGTATGTATTTATAGGGTACATGTGATGTTTTGATACAGGCATACAATGTATATTAATCAAATCAGGGTAATTGGGGTATCAGACAACACAGTTCTTGTACCATTTCTATGGGAGGAAGGGGCATCTGTTCTGTCCTGGAGGGAAGACAGCAGGCAGTACTGAAGAACTCTCGACACTGAGGAGGATCTTAAGAAGAGGCCATCTGTCCCTCGCAAAGTGAAATGACATGCCAGAGTGGCATATCTGGGTGGTGGCTACATGCCTAGCAGTTCTGAGGCCTATTCTGACTCTCTACCCATGGCCTCCCAATAGACTGGGGTGTCCAGCCTTCAGAGAAACAGCTCCTTTTCAGAGCTCCATGGCCATCAAAGACCTGCAAGGACCTTGGTCAGAGACAGAGTGGACCCTTTACATTGAGATGACCTGGACTGACCAAAGGGGGTTGAATTAAGAGGCCCAATTCCATGGGCTTTTAAAGGGCAGCCACTCCTATTATCTGTTCACTTGTTTACATTCATCCCTCAATCACGTAAAGTACTGGATGGTGGGATGAGCAAATCACAGGGGCAGAGTCTGGCTGGGCAGCAGAGATGTAAGCAGAGGGTTACAGCAGGATGTGATAAATGCCACAAACAAGGCTCCGGCTAAGGGCTGTGACAGCTCTGATCCTGCCAGGCTGTGCAGCCTCCCTGCAGCCCCTCAGTTAAGGTGAAATTTTGATCCTGGCACCTGATGTTAGCCAGGCACAGTCTGGAAATGATGAATATCCTTCCATTTCTGTTCTGATGATCAGCCAATGCTGATGGGGTTGGCTTCCCTCATGCAGCAGCATGGCCCTGAGTAAGTACCTGCTCCTTAACCAGACCAGGGAGCTCGAGACAGCTGAGGGTGTTGTTCTCCCTACTGCTGCTCCTCCCCACCTGCCCCTGAAGAGAAGTAGGAGGTAAACCCTTACTGAGAATAGACTGGTGACATGGGTATGGTGACTGTCCCCGCAGTCCTGATACCTAAGGAAGGCTACAGGATAAGGCAGCCCAGAGAGCTGTTCTTTTCGCTGCTAGCAGAGGCATAAGAAGAGGCCTCTGAGTGTTGTTTTGTTTCTGTTGAATATAGGAGGAGGGAGGGAAAGGAAAAGAGGGATATTCTGTTTTAACACAGACCATATTTCTAAGATTGCACTACAGATCAAAAGCAAATCAATTAAGTCAATGTCTGTTGGATAGATGCTGTAGAAAATATCATTAAAAGAATTCCAGCCAGGTGCAGTGGCTCACACCTGTAATCCCAGCACTTTGGGAGGCCAAGGTGGGAGGATTGCTTGAGGCCAGGAATTTGAGACCAGCCTGGGCAACATAGCAAGACCCCATCTCTACAAAAAATAAGAAAAATTAGCCAGGTGTGGTGGCGTGCACCTGTAGTCCTAGCTACTTGAGAGGCTGAGGTGGGAGGATCTTTCCAGCCAGGAGTTTGAAGCTGCAGTGAGCTATGATGGGGCCACTGCCAGCCTGGGTGACAGAGCAAGACCCCATCTCTAAATAAATAAATAAAATAAAAGAATTCCAGAAGTATGCTGGGCAGAGGAATCATAATTGGAATAAGTAAATAGCCTTCTAAGGGCGTTACTTTGATGGAGACATTGTTCATGTGTTTTAAAAATGTTAAAGTTCTGGTGTGTTCATTTTTTAAAAAATCAATGTTACTAAATCATACCTTCTACTAACCTGAAACACTCTTAATATATTTAATGGATCTATTTGTTGCACTCTCAAGGATGTAGTAAGTACCTGTTAGGAACAGAAGGGTGTTATACTGGTAGTTGGCCAGATGCTTTTATTTTAAGATAAAGAGGCATTTAATTTGTTGGTTAATCGTGCCTAGCAGCCACATGTCAAAAAAAAGCAGGGAATCATCAGTAGACCGCCCTGAAGGTGAGATGCACATAGCCATAGGAAAGGGTAGAATTATACTTGTGCTCAAAATTTCAGAGCTGCAAAGCTTTCTTTGAGGAAGAAAGTAAGAAGAAAACAGCTTCGGAAGAGAAATTTCATGCTGATGGCCATGCTTACGTGTCTCCCAGTGTTTCACCTGGTGTCTGCTCACTCTGTGTGGTGTGTGATCATTTGTTTCTGAGTCAGTGAAAGGTTTATCACCTTTGTGATTCAGCTCAGGAGATAGGAGGCGTTTGCTGATCGAGTTCTTGCCAGCCTGTCCAGCCTGCTCTCTTGCCCTTCCCTGGAAGTATCCTCTGCTCCTCTCAAACCAGAGGACTTAAGAGTCCTCAAACTCATGTCCCTGGCTGCCATGCCTTTGTCATGCCTCATTCCCTTGTCTTGGAAGTTCTTTCCTGACACCTCCTCTATGCTCTTGCCTTTCCCTTTGTCCTATTCTGGCTCCTACTCAGGGATCCTCTGAGATGTTGCCTCCTGCTGGAGCCCTGCCAAGTTACCCCCTTGTCCGTCTTGCCACTCAGGCACCCTCCAGTGTGGTGCAGGCCTGTCTCATTGCAGTACAGCATGCAGGGTGCGCTGCCTGCTCACTCGATGCCTTCCCTATTGGACTGTGAGTGCCTCGTAGTTGGGAGCAGGTTGTTCACCTCTGTGTTTCTGTTGTCTAACATAGTAAATGCTCAGTAAGGGTTTGTGGGATAAATGAAATGAATGAAGTTAATGAAGCCAGTAGTCACCTACCAGAATACTGGAAAAAAGCAGGAAAGAATTCTGTGAAATTTCCCAGGGTGGGTGAGGTGGTACAGTAGGTTCTTTAATATATGAAAAATGATCAACATCATTCATAATTAAAATGCAAATAAGATAGTGTTTTTCACCTATGAATGGGCAGAAATCAAAAAGTTTGATAGCTCTGTTTTCAGATACATGAGGAAACAACATTGCATTGTGTAGACATTACAAATGCACAGCCAACTGACTATTCTACTTACAAGATTTCACTTCTAGGAGCTTATCTTCTAAGATATACTCACACATGTGCAAAATGAGATACATATTCATTACAGCACTTATTTACTCTTTGGAAATAGCAAAAGATTAGACACATGATTTGTTCATCAGTAGCAAACCAGTTTAATTATGGTACATTCATAAAATTCAATATTATACAGGTGTCAAAAAGAATAATATAGCTCAATGTGTATAGATATGAAACAATCTCCAAGATATGCTAAGTGAAAAAAGCATATACAGAGCACTAATATTTACATTTGGGTGAAAAAAAGAATACATACATATATGTTTACATATAGCATATTCTGGAAGGATTTTTTTAAAACTAGTAATAGGAACTGGAGGACTAAAGGGTAAGTGTAGAAGGGAGAATTTTTCTACTCTGTTCTTTGGTACCTTTTGAACTTTGTGCAAAGAATATGTAGTACCTATTTCCAAAAAACAAATTTGTTTTGAAGATACCAGTTGAGTGGTAGATGTAGGTGTTCACATTTGCCAAGATCTGCCGAATCACTGTATAAAATCACAAGAAAGAGCTCCGTGTGATATAAATGCTTTTCATCCTGGTGTCTCACCATCATCTCCTACTCCCCTTCTCCCTGTTTTTGAACTTTCTTTCTCACCTGTTACCTAGACTGTTGGTGCTGGAAAGGGCCTTGGACAATTATCAAGTGGTGTTTCCATCAAACCAAGCTGCCCATTACTGCTTTTCCAATAAATGTGCCATGACTTAGGTTTCCCTCATTTGCTGCTAAAGTGTGTTACTTTAAAAATGTGAATGTGGGTTTTGCAGAGCTGTTTAGATCAAAGTTGTAATAACAAGTGGAGTATCACTACAATACTAATTAACCAACATCTGAATTATGGACCCGAGTTCTGTTTCTATGCAGTGGAAATGTAAGCTTTGATCCGGTGGTTTATGATATCAGTGGAATTGCTTGGGGGCAATTCTAGGCTTCACTTTCAACAGTCACACACCAAGACCTATATAAACCCATGGGACAAGCTGTGTGATACCCTCTCCTCTATTCATAGTAAATTTCATGGAATAACATTAGACTTTCAAAATCCAGATACCAGAGATTGTAAAAGAGTAACCTGGCAGTAATGAAAGTATAAATTTAAAGCTTTCTGCAATAGGGTGGAAGAGGTAAGAAATGGGGTAAGTAGAGGCTGTGGGGGTGGGTCATGACCAAGTAGAGTCACAAACCCATTATTTTTGGTTTGTAAGCCATCCAATTATAAAATACAGTGGACTTTGTCATCTAACTTATTTATTGGGTTGTTAAAAATTGTGATTCAAACAAAAGGCAAGATTTGTTCAGATTATTATTTTCTTCAAAATTCGGTATCTTTTTGTAGCCTGAGGTCCATGTGGGATACCTCTTTTTCCTGTTCCTTACCTTCTCTTTGCAACAGTTTTGTTTTGCTGCCAAAATGAGGTAAATCTTAGATTTGGAAAGAATCTTGTCTAACTGCCTGTCATCTTGTCTAACTGCCTCATGTCTGAAGCATTAATCAGAGAGGTTAAATGACTGACCCAACGTCTGTCTGATAGTTTTGTCCGTGATGGAGCCAAGATTTGAACCCTCGTTTCCAGTTCTCTGCTTCTCTGTTGTGTTGAAATAATGATAGCCTTTGGTAACAATAAAATTTTTTTTAGGGGTGGAGAGAATTATTGCATTAGAAAATTCAGGGAATATATTTAAATTTGTATTTTTTCTTAAATCATTATTCTCTAAGAAATCAAATCCTTTCCTTTGCTCATAGACATTAGTAAGTAAAAACATTTGTATTTTTACAAGTATTTATGACTGAATATTATAAATTTTACTTTTCACATTAAGGAACAAAAGTATCCTCATTTAATAAGCACAAGCACAGTAATCAAAGTGCTCTTCAATGAAAGAGTAGTTTCTTTCCTGGTTCAATGATGGCTCCGGGTAATGGCTTCTATTTAATTACCTGATTGTGGCTCATCAGGTGAAGGCAGATTCATGCACATTTCCTAGGAAAACGTGCCTTGGCGAGGGCGCCCACTGAACTCCCTTCCTTCCCTCTATCATGCTGCTGACCACCTAGCTCCAGGCAAGGACAGGAGCGGGGTCCTGAAAGTAGGGGGCCACTCCTGGGCTGCATCCAGGGAAGGAAAAAGAGGTAGGAAAAGGAATTTAAAGCTGTGGTAGCAGGGACCTCCTGGGCCACCTGCTGAGCCAGGTAGATTTTTCACCATTATTCAAGTCAAGTGTTGACTCCTAGAAGCAACTTCCTGTTGGTGGGTCCTGCTGGAGCCTGCCCAGCTAAGGGTTCTGGCTTGAGAGGAAGCGATGAAAATGCAGGAACCAGCTGAGACAGATGCTCTGTTTACTGTCTTTGTAAGACAGGGAACTTAGAATAGTGTGAATCAGCAGCTGGAAGGAATTCTGTGTTTAAGTGCCAGAGATGTTAACCCTGTTATATTCATTCATTAAATTTTCTGAAACAACTGCTATGTACACATCACCAGCCTAGAATCTGTGGATGTGCAGGGATAGGAATAGGATTTGCATAGTTTAGGAAAGATACAATTCAGAAATCTTGCATTCTATCAGTACTATTGGAAAAATTTCTTTGTACAAAATTCTAGTCTCCTAAAATTGGTTATAAATCAAATTTATATATTTAAAGTTATCTTCCCATTAATTTGCTTCATTTCAGAATTGATTTAAAGGGATCTTAAGATGAATCCTCAATAAGATGATAAATCCTTTTAAAAATAATTTATATGCTCTCTTTCCCTAGTTTGCTCATGTTTTTAAAGTTGGCTAGTCAAGGTTTTAAAAAGTGGATTTCATTGTATTCAAAACAGGGATTTTTCTTTTTTTTAATCAGCACCTTATGAGATAACCAAAGATGTTCACTGATTTGTTTTTCTTTGTATCCTGTGAAGTGCTTTTATTTTTTTTTGTTGTTGGTGTTGTGTAAGAAATTATTTTTCAGGCTCCCCTCACAATTTTGATAAATAAGTTTTCCTATGGCATTAAAAAAAATCTTTCCCCTCCTCCCCTCTGGAGCAAATAAACAGAATCCCTCTAGGTCTTTTTTATTTTCTCCAGAGTACTCCTTCCTGTACCAGAGGAAACCTGGTGGGTCCTGCTTAAATGCCAAGGGGCAGGCCCTGGGGGTTGAGAAAAGCTTCCCTAACATCCCTCTGGGGCAATGAAGGTGTTCATTGTTATGCACACAATACCTGTCCCAGCTTTAACTTTAATGCGACTCTGATACTATTTACTAGGTGCTATTACGTTACAAGGATACTGTGCAGAAGTAGGTGATTAAAGATATTTGGTTCACTTCTAGCAAAAAAAAAAATCTAAAAATATGAGCTAGGAAAAGGCAGGGAATTGGATAAAGCAACCAACTCTAAAATACATTCTGTTGCTTTATTGAAATTAAATAGAGAGTTCTAAGGATTGCTGAGACCAGTGTTTTCTATTTTTGTACACCCTAGACTGTAAGTTATATGAGGGCATTTTGTTTTGTTCACTACTATACCCCAACACCTAAAACAAGTGCTTGGACTATAATAAGTGCTAAGTAAACATTTGTTGAATGAATTTGGAAAAGCTTTTAGTTTAATCTTAGAGATCATCCCATTCTCCGAAATCAGATAAAATGTCTATTAACCTCCAGTCAAAACATTGGGTATGAGTGGTTTGGTTTATTCATACCATTGGATCCTTAGCATAGGTGAGATGGTATTTTCTTGTGTGAGATGGGGAATACTATTTGGTTTACATGGCAAGAAGAAAGAGTTCCTTCAGGAGGGAGGAGTGTGTGATTTTGCCAACCTTCTCCTGCCTTTCCTTGCTTTCTTGGGATTTAGGGGCATATTAAGAGATGAATTTAATTTTCCTTAATCATCATCATAACATAAAATCAAAATCCTTAATAACTGGTGGGAATAGTTTCTTCTTTTCAGAAATTAAATGTTGTTGGTTTATCACTCATAAACTGGAATGAAATAAATTGGCTTATTTGAAGACCAGTGTCTTCAGTAAGCACATGTTCCTTTTCTAGTCAAAAGACAGAATGTGGGATGAAGTGGGCCAGGAAAAAGAAGCCAGCTGTCAGCAACAAATGCTCCTGGTGAATTTGCTGATTGCTGAGCACACACTGTGTTCCAGACACAGCTTGGGCTGAAGAATAAGAAAAATGAAAAAGACATAGGTAGTAGGGGAGGAAGGAAAGGGACAGATTCTAGTGCTGTTTGGAGGACTGAAGACAATAATTATTTGAAAAATAATTGACGAGATGCTGAAAGGATGGCGTAGTTGTTGGTGATTGGGCATGTGACTCCCTTTGTCTTCACAAAGATAGTTTTGTATTTACCATGTGCCACACAAGGCAAACATTTATATACTCTAACTTGTGTTGCATTATGTTTGTTTAAGTTATTTATGTGAGCTCAAATGAGTATGTGTAAATATTTGGTTTTGCTCTGGTTAGTCTTAATTACAGATAATGAGTCCAGGGCCATATAAGGGTAACTAATCACTTCTCTAGTTGGTTGCGTTAACTAGAATCTTCATCACAGCAGAATAAAAACATTAAAGAAAATGCTTTCAATTTTTATTCTGTTAAGACCTTGAAAAACTGGAAGCAGGCATGCAGATTTTTGGCTCACAAAAAAGACTCAGCTTTCAATCTGAAAATCTCACCTTCCTGAATTCAAATGCACATTTGTACTCAGGTATACCAGTGTCCTAGCCCTTCTGAGGTCTTTATCTAGCTGTCTGGGACTCACTCCACCCTTCCCCACATAGCAATCTACATTTTGGGGAGGATTCTCAAACTGGCTCTTGGCTGATGAGGGTCGGCACAGCCCTGGTTGGGACCAGTGATAAGCAAATCTATCACGAAGGTGGTTTCACAGATACATTCCACCCTCAGGCCCTTGTATGTATGTGCAGCACCCAGCCATGTGCCAGGAGAGCGGGACTGTCAACTAGGAGTCAACTAGTCTGTGAAGGAGTTTACTAGTTAGTGCTTTTATGATCCTCTCTAAAGGGCATTTATGTTTAAGAAAATCCTTTTGAGGAACAAAGAATGAGCCATTATAGTGAAGTTTCCAAATTAACCCTTCCCGGGGGAGATGTTTTTGATCAGAGAGTCTATAGTGAGGCTGATGCTGAGAGGGAATGACTGGACATCATTCCCCTAAGACCCGTTTTCCTAGGATTTGTTGGGGGAAGGACACATCTTATTCAAAATTCATTGAACTGAAATACATACCTGAAATGTAAATTTTGTTATTGGTGAATTGACAATTCCAGTGACATTCGAAAAGCAAAATGTTAAACATATAGATACCACACGTCAAAAATACCACTTGCTGGTTGTGAGTCTCCGACAAGGGACTCATCAACTTCTCAGTTTATTTACCCAAAAAATGGGAATAATAATACCTACTTCATAAGGTAGTATAAGGCTTAAATGAGATATTAGCATCCATGAATGTCAGTAGTAGTGGTGGTTTTGGGACACCTTTCTGCCAGAAACACTCTGGAGAATGTTTTGGGTGTACCTCTGAGACTTTATTAGACTTCATCAAATAAAATAACTTGAGGGATGGGGAAAAGATAGTGTTTAATGAAGCACATGGAAAAGTTCTGGTAAAACTTGAGCTAACACTATATTTCTTTCTCTACATTGTCACAAAATGATTTAATGAAGAGAGGGATAAGATGGTATTAGCATAGTGAATTGTATACAAATTTTGATAAGAGTGATCACAATAATTGTCTTCTCTTGATTTTTTTTTTTTGGGGGGGGAGACAGAGTCTTGCTCTGTCACCTGGGTAGAGTACAGTGGTGTCATCACAGCTCACTGCAACCTCAAAATCCTGGGCTCAAGAGATCCTCTTGCCTCCGCCTCCTGAGTAGCGGGGTCTACAGGGGCTTGCCACCATGCCCAGCTAATTTTTTCTATTTTTAGTAGAGACAGGGTCTCGATGTTGCTCAGGCTGGTCTCAAACTCCTGAGCTCAAGGGAGCCTCCCACCTCGGCCCCCCAGAGTGCTAGGATTACACCATGCCTGGCCTCCTTGAATAATTATTTTAGATTTTTAGTCTTCCTTCAGTTCACATAGTTGTGCTATTTACCCTATTCCAGTAAAAGGAGACCCTTAACTAAAAACTGAATATGAATCGATAAAAGAAAAATTTTATATAATGACTTCCTTTTCAAAGAGCTAAAATCATGAGTCTCTGAGAAATCTAGTGATCTATTTCAGTGTAACAGTGTATGATGGTTTCAGTCTATAAACAAGCATGCTTACTCCTTTTAATGAGAAATGGTTTTGACCTTCCTCTTAGAACTCTTTCCAAAAAATTTATAGAATCCTGGAGTTGGAATGAAACTTAATGGTTATTTAATGCAAATTCTACTTCAACCCAATAGGGGAATTCCTTCACTGTCTTGCCCAGGAGTATCCATCTGACCTGTCTTCTCAGATATCTAATTATCATCTAATTATCCACTGACTTTTCTCCTTTTCCCTTCTAATTCTTTCAGTAGCAAACAATTAAGAATCCCTGATGTTTTCCTCAAAAGAGAAATCTAGAATTGCTTTGGTCGAGGTCTCTTTATGAGCTAGTAGAGTCTGAGAGGGGATGGAGGGATAAATGAATTACAAGGTCTCAGACTACTGCTTATTGCTATGGTCTGAAAGTTTGGGTACCCCCCCCAAATTCATATGTTGAAGTCTTTACCCCAAAGGTATTGATATTAAGAAATAGGGCCTTAGGGAAGTGATTAGATTGTGAGGGCAGATCCCTCATGAATGGGATTAGTTCTCCTGTAAGAGACCCCAGAGAGATAGCTAGCCACTTCCACCATGTGAGGACACAGCTAGACAGCACCTTCTTTGAGGAGCAGGCCCTCACCAGACACCAAATCTGCCAGTACCTTGATCTTGGACTTCCCAGCCTCCAGAACTGTGAGAAATAAATTCTGTTGTTTATAAGCTACACCAGTCTATGGTATTTTGTTACAGCAGCCCAAACAGACCAAGACACTTAACATATTCACTGACTTCTATTCCATTCAAGCAGTGAGCTTTCATGAGTTTCTGTCCCTGAATGCTCAGGAAGCATGAGTTTTTAGGGTTGCTTGGGTGGTTATGGTTTTGTGGACATCGGTTTATAGAGCAAAAGAAGTTATTGGGTTCATAACTGCAGTTCCCCTGTCTCAAAACCCTTTGCAACAGGTCACCACAATACCTAATTTAATGTTGTTATGATTTAGCCCGTAACACTGCTAATATTCATAAGGACTTTACTCTGATCACTTGTTTTTTCTCCCCCCAAAACCTCTTTCTGTTCATTTTTGGACAGTTTATGTCAAGCACGTTTAATTTCCTAACAAGTATTATAATACATTTATTTTGGATTCCATAGAGGCAGAGGGAATTGTTTGTAATCATTTTACATCAAAGTAATTAAGCAGTTTTTTTTCATTGACTCTTAATCAGCCCCTGTGATCCTCACGTGTGTGTGTGTGTTTGAGAGAGAGAGAGAGAGAGAGAGAACTTTAAGAGACAATTGGGTAGAGGATGGGACTTGGCTATCACTGGTGACTTATTTGCTTCCTTGAGCAGCCCTAGGTCCTAGTTCAATTTAGCACAGGATGTCCCTTGCACAGAATGTCCAGAAGTTTTAAGGGGAGCTTTCAAAACTAATGAGGAATGGGAAACAGATAAAGTGCCTCAAGCACATACTAATGAGTGCATGGGGTAGAGTAGAATCTGACTATAGCACTAAAGGGGTGTAGGGCTAAGAGCTCTGGTGGTTTCCACCCCAGCTCTGCCACCTCCCTCTCTTTATGGATAATACCCATTCCGTGGTACTCTAATTTCCCTCCAGGATGAGGACCTCATGTCATCTGATGGAGCCCAGAGTTGCTGTGGAAACAGATAGGACCTAGTTAGGTAGAATCCCTCATTGAACCCCAAAGGACTCTCTCACAGGGCCCCCTTTGCTTCCTTTGTTGCTTCTCTTGTCTGTAATTTACCTGGGAATCCCCCAGTTCCTAGCTGGCCTAGTTTTCAGATGGAACCTACAATCCTATGAGATGGGTTCCCACAATTCATGTTAACTAGTTCTCTATTCAAGCCTGCAGCATGGTCAGAACTTGGGTTAGAGTTCCCAAGGTGGCTGATCAGGCTTGTGGCTAATTGACCATATGCCTGAAAACTACGGCATTATCCTCACATGCCAGTGGGTGTTTTACTTTTTTTTTTTCAATAATACAGATGAAATGGTTCTTCAGTTTCAAAGAGATTCCTCAATTATTAAATATGATTTTATTTCCCCAGCTGATTGCCCACTTATTTTAAGCAACAAATTCTACCATGACAAAATAACTTTTGCTAGACCCTTGAAATTTATAACAGTGGACATTTAGTTTATCTGAAATTCACTCAGTTCGAACCTTCTATTACCTCTGGGCATCTACAGTACAAAAATAACAACATGTTTATAAAAACTACCTTGAGGCATTTATATGTTGAAAGTCATTGGAAACCATCAACTAAATTAGTTAGCTGATCTGGGATTATGTATATTTTGTTTTATAGTTCCTTACAATTTGGTAGTCCAAACATGTATACTATAATCACCAATTAACCAGAATATAGAATCAGTTAAAGTGGCCCGTTCCGCAGCCAAGCAAGATGGGCTATGTGGCTACATTACCCTTTTCCTGGTAGGTGGCCCTTTCCTACCCGAAACACTTAGTTTACGTGAATATGAGAGTGGGAAATTCTGAGTTTCTGAATTCCAAAGCCACAAGGATAGAACCTATGTATTTACAATAAAGAGCAGCTTTTGCTTGACTTCAGGTCTTATTCTGCTTTCAGTTAAAATGAAAAAAAAAATAATGATAATAAAGCCTCACTCCTGCCACCCTCTTTACTCTTGTTTGAACTGAAGGTGGACCAAGAGTGCTGAAGGCTCAGCCTGGCACGCTTGTAAACTGCAGGCGGGACGTTTGGTGTGGCAGGAGTATTGAAAGAGAGAGAGATGGGAGGAGGGCAGCAACAGGGCCAGGAAGGGGACCCAGTCAAGGCAGTCAGGAGTAACCAGTCTGTCTGTGTTTGAGAGTCACCAGCAGCCGGGTGAGGACTGGGTGGGAGAGGAGCAGGTGCAGGACGAAGTCGGAGAGGCCAGCTGGGAGACTGCTGTGATAGTTCTGTGGCGGCGAGGATGAGAAATGCCTTTTACATATATTTAGAGAAGTGTGATTTCATTTTTAACATAAAGGAACTGTGAAATTTTTTTTTAAGGGACAAAGAATTGTTATAACCAATCACTTTCCTAAGTTACCGTGTGTTTGGCTTTTTTAAAGCAGGGCACACTTTCATGAATTTCAAAGGGAAAAAGATACGTATTCTCATTTGATACTCAGCCAAACACTGGGTTTCCTGTCTAAAGGAAAGAGGGAAAAGAACTCCCTCTTCCCTCTCCTCTTGACTACCTGGCAAGGAGAAATAGGCAATTCATTTTCCTGGGTGGGGTTGGGAGTGTCCTCATCATGAACAGACCACTGCCAGCAGTTTGAGTGCTTTTCTCAGCCCCTGGGGTTTCATGTTCTCCTTTTCTACTATGTACTTGACCCCATGCTAGACTGTAGAATAGTAAACAAGGAACCTGTCCTTGAGGAAAGCAGCATGGTGGGGGGAGGGACACCACCAGCAGATAAATAATTATAGCAAAGAGTGAGCTGTTAGAAACGCAGAAAAGTGGGGAAGAAATCATTCTGCCTGAAGATGTTCCAGAAAGCTCTGCAGGGATTGTGGGTGAGCTGGGTTTTAAGGGACACATAGAAGTCCCTCCTGGGGAAGAAGGGAACAGGCATCCTGGTCACCCTGATGAGCAGGCATGCACCAGATCGACTCTGAAGGGTCGATAATCTTTCAGGATAGTCTCCCAAGTCTCCCAAGTGACCCGACTGAAAGCTCCAGTTTAATTGGTTCTACCATAGAGATCTCTATTTCCCTTTTTAGTTCTCAATTCTTTTTCTTCCTTTCCATCCTAATCTAAGATTAGCAGTGCTACAGACTAGCTTTTTAGAGATTACTCCTCCCAGTGTCATGCTTAACAAAGATTCCGGTTACTGAACTGATTGCCTGATGTGCAGTCTTCATGTGAAGTAGTACAGGGAAATGTTACTAAATGTTTTAGACCCATTCTATTAGCATTTGGGGTACTCACCACTGGGCAGTTTCTCTACTTTGGCACTAGAAATGAAGGGCTTGCCAAAGAAATTAATAGTCTCTTAAATAAGATTTCAAGAATACCTAATCTAGAAAGTGAGGGTTTTTTTCTTTTTTCTTTTTACTTCCAGTATACTTAAAAAAATAACTATTATATATTCATTAAAGCAACCCTAGTAGAAGTATTTAATTGTTAGTTTTTAAAAGCAAGTATAAGATAAAACAAATATAATGTCATTTTAAAAAAGCAAATAAGACAGAAGTAGCTAAAATGAAAATGTACCCTTTTACCAACCAAATCTGCTTATAGCTCCCTTTTTCTGTGTATTTACGTATACACACATTGAAAAACGTGTGGTTTTGTGCTTTTACAAAACAGCATCAACTTAATCTGTAATTAGCTCTCTTCTTGTAACAGCATGCCTTGGAGAGTTTCCTATGACAGTGCACATATGTCTAACGTCATTTTTAACAGCTGTATGATATACCGTATTATGGCTATGGTATGTGTACTCGTGTCCTGTTGGTGAATATTTAGATTGTTTGTGATCTCTGTCCATTACAAATAATGCTACAGTAGCTGTCTTTGTTCAAATCTCTTTGTACTTATGCATGAGTTTCTTCCAATAGGATTCCTACCAGTAAATTCTAGGTTAGCAGTTGAGTCAATGTTTATATTTGGAAATAAAAATATTTTTCTTTAGATATATTTTATTTTCTTAAAAATTCTGATGCCTTTTCTACAAATAGGCTTATTGACATCTTCCGTAGAGAATTTCCATGTAGCCAGTGTATGGGATGGTGCTGTAGGTTTTATTCTGAACTATTGCCAAAGGCCATGTCAGGAAACAGCCTTCACAGCATAGAGGTGGAAATTAGTTCTTGATTTTTTTTTTCTCCTTCCCATCCTGATCAAGATTAGAGATTCTGTGTAGTCATTAAAGCAGCCCTAGTAAAGAATGAATACATTCACATTTTTAAAAAATAAGGCAAGACAAAAGTAGTGTATGGGAACTACTACAGAGTGGTGGCCCTCAGGTGAGTACGGTGACTCGTGCCTGTACTCCCAGTGCTTTGGGAGGCTGAGGCGGGAAGACTGTTTGAAGCCAGGATTTCAAGACCAGAGGGGTGGCCTCCCTTGCATTTAATTTAAAAAAGCTAAGAAAACTGGAGCCATTCATTTACTCCATTGTTTTTTCTCCATTTCTTCTATCTCTCTACCTCTCTCTCTCCTTTTCTTTCTCTGCTTGAGTTGTAACATTCCTCTCTGGGGCTATTGCCCAGATTAAAGCCATGGAGAAACATGTGGCTATGTATGGCCACTGTTTCATACCTCTGACCCTACAAGGAAAGAAGAAGGAATAGGGGTACACTCTGGCCACCACATCTCTTCTCTGGCAGCCCCTCAAAATGGGTACCCTTTGGGGTAGGGTCAATTGTGGGTCAATATATTTTGAGAAGGAAGGGGATAATTCTATAGATAGAATCTGTATAGCGATTTAAATTCTAACTACTTTGGTAGGATATTGAAAAGGCAAATCTGTATTTAAACTGTTGTTTCTTTAGCTTGTTAGAATTTCTTGGATTTAGTATTTTTTTTTTCAAAGTAATTGAAAACTTTAAAACGTGATGTTCATGTGAAAAGATTCACAGTAGGAATCTTTTGTTGATTCCTTAGTGAACACAGTGAGAAAATAAACTCAAATCATGGTCTTAAGCCTATTTTTATTATTTGCCGAAGTTTGTGTCCTGGAGGAAAAGTGTGATAGTCTGTGGTTTTATCTTTACAGGAGCAGGAAAATTCAGATTCGAAACATCCCTCCTCACCTGCAGTGGGAGGTAAGCCAATGTCACTTTTTAATGGGTTAACAAGATACTTTTTCCCTTTTTTAGTTCCCTATTACATTTAGGAGTTAGATATTCTTCAGACTTTTCCACAAGTCTTCTGGGTCCTATCTCTTCCTTTTTCAGTACCCTAATGTACGTGATCTGTCACAAGTTTGGGGTCATATCTGTTCCTTTCATCCTGCAGAATGTGCACTTTGATCTCTCGTGTTTTGTCTTCTCAAGTACCACACTACCAAGCACCAGCAAACAAGCTGTGAAATAAAATGTATACCTGGTTTATGATTTTAATCTCATGATTTTTAAAATGATTTTTATCTTTCCAAATTATGATTTTAAAAAAATCAATGAAAAGCCAACAAAAATAGAAAGTTCTTTGTTGTTTTGGGCAGATTTTTTGTTTGTTTTGAATTAGTTGCTGTGAGTAACAGTTAAGATATATTTTCAGAGTTGTAAAACTTATAAGATTGCAACCTTAAAATAAAATAAAAATATGGAGAGTGGCCTGATTGCATTATTTAAAAACAAACTGCCCAGTGTTTTCTTCTCCAACCCAAAAAAAATCAAAATAGCCTTAAAGGAAACAATGTTTTAGCTAACGTTTTCATTACTTATAAAAAAAACTTTTTATTATGGTAAATTTCAAACATATACATCCCATTACTTTGTAAAATAAGGAGATCCCTGGGAGGAAAACTGGAGGATGAATTGTTAAGTCTTCCAAGAAGGAGAAGTGAGCCTTGTACTTTATCTGCTTCTCATTTCAAGAGAGTAAGTGGGTTCCAAACATGATGAGGAATGTGACTGTGAAGTGACTAAGACTCTGAAATTCTGCTGTGCCACCTTAATGAACAGATTACTTGGGAGCCAATAAGCAAGTGAAAGTGTCATATATTTATTCAGTTCTAACTGTTTTTATGGAAGACCTGAAATATATCAATTTAATTAGATTATTCCTATAACTGTCTTTTTTTTTTTTTTTTTTGCTTTAATTCATTTGCTGGGGCATATCACTATACCATTTTTTGTGAGTATGATCTTGTCTTCCCATCCTGACATTGAAGCTTTCTCTTTCAGGTGTTGGATGGACTTTTGGCTCAGTATGGGACAGTGGAGAACGTGGAACAAGGTAATAAGTGAGGAAATTAGTGTATTGAGCTTTGGAGAGAGATATTACCCATTATTTCTTATAGGCTGGGTCAACTCCAGGGAGAATTAGTAAATTCATATTCCTTTGAAACAAGCTTCCTAAAGTGTATGTTTGTATATCTACACGTGAGAGAAATCTATGTCTTTCTATCTATATCTATATAGTTTATTATTTTGAGGAATGTGATTTTCAGACTATTTTTCTTATACCCTGCAGTGTGCTCAAGCACTGGACAAAAATTGTCAGGCTGGGTAGGATAAGCTTAATTCAGTATGAGTAATTGGATTTACATTCTTGCTACTTTCCTTTTCCTGGATAAGAAAAACATATCCCTCATGTCTTAGACTGAATGTTTCCCAAGGAGTAGGATTCTTACAGCAAGAATCCCTTTGTGTGCTTGTGATAATGCAGATTCCTAGGGCTCTCGATACACGTACTGGGTAAGAGTCTTTGGGGGAGAACTCATGAATCTGTATTTTAAACAAGCACCCCAAAGTGATTTTTATGTGCACTCAAGTTTGAGAACCACTGTATTAGGAGCAGTGCTACAAATGACCAGAAAATACTTTTCTTCCTGCTACTCTTATTTTTATCTTCTAAAGCATGAAATGCTATGACTTTTAAAAGGGAAAAAAAAAAAAGAAGACATCTCAAGCTGATATCTTGTGTAGCTCTTTAAGAGTCCTGGGAAAGTAGATTCCAAGCTCCTGATGTGACAGGCAGTAGCATGTGATAAAGATTATTTTTGCCTTGGCCTGGAAAGCAGAATGTAAATTCAGTCCCTTACTGACTGTGAGCCCTTCAGAAAGTCATTTAACTTCACTGGCTCAGTGTCCACACGTATAAAATGGGAAGAATAATTTCCATTCTTTCTCTATCACTTAATAGTTGTGGCACACAAAGAGAACCTGTATAAGGTATTTGTATGCAGTGGAGTCATACATCACCTTAAGGGATTAAGGTTCACTTAGGAAAAATTGTAGTGAACCCATTTTCTCGTATGTGATCTATCTGTTAGTATAATTAATATAATTATTCAGATGTTCTCCACTCCATGAATATTAAAAATATTATTGTTCAGTTTCATGTTGCTGCCTGCTCATGCCCAAAGGTGAAGGGCAAGACCTCAGAAAGAAGACATGATTTACAAGGATTCTGTTTCTCAGTTCTTATTTCCCTCAACATGGAAAAGAAGACTTTCTCATGATTGGACCTAGTAGGCAAGATGGCCTTACAGACATGAACCTGTAAAAGTTACTGATTAAGATCATGTTATAAATTCAGGATAATGCTACTAAAGGAAGAAGTATTCCAGGTCCCTGGGGTGGTTTACAGCTCCTTGGGCACCTGTGCCCTTGGAGACCGTCCAGTTTCCAGTTGCCTCACAACTTACGGGATAGAACTGTTGAGCTATTGTTTTGTCCTGTTTCATGGGGGATTCCTGATTCAGCAGGAAAACATTTTCAGTAGAGTTTTAGGAAACTTTACAGAGCTTTCATGTCCAATGAAATAAATTATTTGAATGGAGCTCAGCTCATTCCACAATCAAAGAACTTCCTGATTTCCTGAAGACAAATGTCTTTGAAGAACAGAGAATACAACTAAGAAGTGAGAACAAAATCTAAGAATCCTAGTGGATAGCTTTATTCAGGAGGTTAAACCCAGCCCTTTCTGGAGTCTACAGCCTCTTCTGTAGCACTAGAAAGCAGCAAATATGAAAGCTTTGTAGCATTCTATGTGTCAGCACTGAGAGAGGACGGTTTTGGCCAGACATCCCCTGTTTTGCGCTGTGAGGACTCTGGGTAAGTGTGGATTAGAGCAATATGAACATTCCTGGGCAAAGGCCAGAGCTGGGCTCAGTGTTTATGGCATGTAGCTCTCAGTGGCAGTTCTTCCTGAGGATTTTGTACTCCCTTACCCCCACCCACCCCAAAAAGGCTGCAGCTACTTTGAAGTTATTGGACAAATAATATATTTAACAGTGGTCTTTAACCTTTTTGGGGTCCCAGGTCCCTTTAAGAATCTTACAGAAATTATAAACCAGAAAAATTCACATTTCCACAAATTTAAATCATTTGGGAGAGGGGGTATTTATAGAATTCCTGAAGCTTAAGCATGAATCCAAGGTTAAGAATCCCCACATTATAGGGTTTTATTATTACTTTGAAAAACAGCTTTATCATGATTTTCTTAAATTATTCTTAATGTTGTTGTTAACTCCAAATCTCCCAATGCTTAAATGTTTTAAAGGGAGGATTTAATATAGTCATATCTGTTTTTTTAGGGAAAACAAATATTTTTGGTGTTTAAGTTTACTGGCTTGGATTGAGAAAGTTTTATCTTTCCTTTTGAATTTATTTTTAATTTCTAACTATGGAAGAAGAGGCAAACAATTAAGAACCAAGATAAGCCAACTCACAAGAGTAATCCCTTATTAGCCAGTCTTAGAGTTTATATGTTTTCTCTTTTAGCCAAGTAAGAAAGAATTGTCAGTTTTCTATTTAGTTCATAGTTACTAAATTTAACTCACATAGTCAAGGAGATCAGTCAGAGGGAAACAAAAATAGTAATGGTTCAACCTTGTCAAGAAATGAAAAATTAAAATTAAACATTTTCTTATTTTATATATATCCAATTATTTAAAATAAATGCAAACCATAACAATTAAAACTCATACCTTGATCGTGGTATAATAAATTGATCCAAACCTCTAGGACAGCAATCTGAAAATATACATTAAAAAGCATCATGTTCTTTTACCTGGTTATTTTTCTTCTGTGATTTTAGCCTAGAGAAGTAATTCAGAAGACCACAAAATCAAGTGATGTTTGCAGCAAAGGTGATTTTTAGCAACACTGTTTAGAATAGCAAATACTACGAACAACCTATTTACCAACAATTGGGAAATAGTTAGGCAAATCATGACATATTTGATTCACTAAATTTTATGTAGACATTAGGAATGAAAAATACAAGGAAAATGCCCATGTACATATACTCATGCAAAACTATTTATAAAATAAGTGAAAAATATAGTTCTGAGTTGTATATACAGTTGATTATAAATGTGTTATATACATTTGATTACAAATTACTATGAATGCACATGAATAAACATAGAGATGCAAATAACTGTAGTGCTAGGGTGATGAGGTTTTTTGTGTATTTTTCTCTAAAGTTCATCTGTTTACATTAAGCCAGAGGGTGACAGCTTTTTTTCCTATGACAATGTAGTGTTTGCTTTTTCCCTAGTCAACACAGACACAGAAACTGCCGTTGTCAACGTCACATACACAACAAGAGAAGAAGCAAAAATGTAAGTGGATTTGGGCTCTTTTTTTAAGTTTATTTTGGTTTTGTCTTTGAATTTCATTGAGTCCTGTGTCTATAAACCCTTTCTGAAAAGATAGAGATCGGTAGAGCCCTATATATACCACCTTTGACATATCAGTGGAGCTCCATGCCATCTGAGCCACTTCTGACATGCTGGTATAGTTCCGGGGTATTCCTGCCACCTTTGATATGTCAGTGGTGCTCCAGGACATTCAAACCAGGATGTTTGTTGATTTGTACAGACTCTATAGTGAAAAATGTTGAGCCTTGGCATCAAAACCAAGGCGGGAACCATGTGTTGAACATGATTAGGTATAGAGGGCACCAGCTCTGTGACACTGTGTCTGCTAGACTCTGCTTTGCCAACCACTTGGGGCCACTTTTACCTGGAGCTTCCTCCATGCCCTATGAGGAAGAAGCACAAGCCTACATTGAAACATCAATTTTTCCTCTGTGTAATATTAAAAGAGAGATCCACCTCTGTGACAGCAGCAGCAGGGAGAATTGTCTGGAAGTAGTAATCAGTAACACCTGGTTTGGGTTCTTTTCTTTTACCCCCATTCTCTTCCCAGTGCCCATTCATTACTACATTGCTTCAGTGATAGTTAATTTTGAGCTTAGCTGTTAATGGACATGAGATTGAGTTTTTAAAAAAAAAAAATAATAAGGCCAGGTGCAGTGGCTCATGCCTGTAATCCCAGCACTTTGGGAGGCTGAGGCAGGAGGATCACTTGAGGCCAGCAGTTCAAGACCAGCCTAGACAACATAGCAAGACCCCATCTCTACAAAAAATTTTAAAAATTATCCAGGCATGGTGGCATGTACCTGTAGTCTCAGCTACTGGGAAGGCTGAGGCAGGAGCATTGCTTGAGCCCAGGAGTTAGGTTGCAGTGAGCTATGATGATGCCACTGCACTCTAGCCCAGGCAATAGAGCAAGACCCTGTATCCAAAAAAAAAAAAAAAAAAAACCCAACAAGTTGCTTTTTTTGTAGGAGGTCATTTAAGTACCTGTCAGGTCATCATAACTAAAATCATGGTCACATGTGGTCATGCTTTATGAATGTGGCATAACCTTGGTTATGCATCCCAGGATTATAGTTACATTTCTTTTTCACGGTTTCAACACACACAAAGATATATTTAACCCATTCTCATACCACTAGTTTTCAAAAAGTTAATTTTGTATTGAAAAAGGTAATAGTTCTTTTACTTAACTTTGGCACACATATGTAAGCAGGAGACATCACCTTAACAGTATCCAGCTGCTGCTTAGGTGGACCTCTGTACATAATACCCTATTGCCTTTATTGAATTCAAAGGGTACTGATTTGTAATAAATTCACAAACCCTAAACATTAGCATAGTAGAATTGGGTTAATGCTGCTAAAAATGTGAAAAATTATTCTACTTCATGTATAATTTTTAAGATATAATAGTAGGATATCTTTTATCCTCTATCAAATTGATAAATATTTTTAAATAACAATCCTCTGTGCTTTTGAAGATTCAAGGACTTAAATGCTCTCCTGAACTGCTATGGGATAGCAAATGTTGAAAGCTTTCCAGAGGGCCATTGGGAATACTTAACAATAATGTTAGAATTCCGCATACTCTCTGATCCAGTAATTCTACTAGGAATTTGTCCTGTGTGCAAAGTTGTAGTTGCAAAGATGCCTGTGGCAATGCTGTATGTAATTGTAAAAGACTGGACATAACAGAGATATCTAACAATGAAGGATCAGTTGCAAAAACTTTTGTAAATGAGCAGAATGTTAAACAGCCATTAAAAATTATATTGAAAGATATTTAATAACATGGAAAAATGTTTAGAGTATTAACTATTTTCAAGGGTTAGAAAATAGTACGTACAATAAAATTCATTTTTATAAACAATTATATTTAAGAAAGGAAAGATAGAATGGATTAGGACTTTTAAAATTTGTGCTTATCTGTTCCTGAATTTTCAGTAATATGTATTATGATTAAAATGAGGGAAAAAGTCATAATTTTGTACCTATGTTTATGAAGAGTTTTTGATGAGGGGGTTACAGCCTTGAGTGGTGAAAAAGAGTAGAACACAAAATTGTATTTCAAGTCTGACCAGGCCCATACATTGTAATTACTTGTTTAATTGTTAACTGTAAGCTCTGAGGAAGCAGAAATGGTGTCTGTCTTGCTCACTGCTATATGCTCAGTGTCTGGCACGGCACCCACATTAGGCGCCCAGTAAACAAGAGTGAATGAACCAATCCACGGGAGGGTCTCTCTTGATGTTGCTCTCTGACAAAACTCTCCCATCCCTGCTGCATTTCAGAGCTGTCGAGAAGCTAAGCGGGCATCAGTTTGAGAACTACTCCTTCAAGATTTCCTACATCCCGGATGAAGAGGTGAGCTCCCCTTCGCCCCCTCAGCGAGCCCAGCGTGGGGACCACTCATCCCGAGAGCAAGGCCACGCCCCTGGGGGCTCTCCTCAGGCCAGACAGATTGATTTCCCGCTGCGGATCCTGGTCCCCACCCAGTTTGTTGGTGCCATCATCGGAAAGGAGGGCTTGACCATAAAGAACATCACTAAGCAGACCCAGTCCCGGTACGTGCCTCCGGGGCTTCCTTTGCTTCCTTCTGAGGGGTCCCCTGCGTGCTGGTGGGTCTCAGCCACCCTCAGGTCACTATTGCTTATATCAGCGGTGGGCTATGCTATAGGGGACAGTGGCTTCTTTCAACAGGACTACTAACAGAATAATGTCAAGCTGGGGGCTTTGATGAGCTTCTGTGCCAATGGCCTAACGGTCACACCCTGAGAGGCTAAAGGTTCGTAAAGGAGGATACTGATGACCTCACGGCCAGGATTGTTCCTGTTAGCTAACTAATGCTTGTGAATGCATGGGTTCCTAAAAGAGCAGAGATGTGGGACTCTGTGGCATCCTAGAACCCATTCATCTTAGCTCTTACCTCCTCCCCTGAATCAGAGCCCTGGGGCAGCTGTTCTTTGAGATCACCTAGGTAGTCTCACAAAGAGCTACATAATAAAGAAGTGGGTGAGTCACTGTCATGTCAAGCAAAAAACAAAGTACAATGACCTTACATTTAGTATTCTGTCTGTTTAAGGAGACTAAACTGGTGGTAGGAGTTGTAGCAGATAAAATGACTTGTGGAGTTGCTGATTTTTGTATGTTCCTGAGACCATTGCACGATAAAATGAAGAAAGCACAGGACGTGAAAACAAAGGCTCACATTCAAGTTTTACCGCTTAATGGCTATATGATCTTGGAAAAAACTTATAACCTCTCTGAGCATTAATTGCTTCTTCTGTTAAGAAAGGAGGGGGTTTCCTATGTGTTTTGCCAGGGTTATTGTGAGAATTAATACAATCAGGCAGATTGAAATAATTAATATGAAAGCACTTAAATTGCAAAGCACTAAATTACTGACAAATATTAGTTATTTACATGTGCCTAGTGCATTTTATTCAGGTCAGTCAGCGAGTGTCTTGTAACCTGAAAGAGAAAATGCTATTTTCTTCAAAATGTCTTATAGTTATCCCCACATAATAGACACGAATATGGATGAGTCCCAGAGTGCTGAATCTTACTAGTGAAGTGATGAAATAGTAGAGAGGGAAGTTACTGTCTGGTATTCCCTTTATTTGAAAACCAGCCCTGTCTTTCCCTCCAAGTTTGCTTCACTGTGAAAGTGATTTTTACTTATATGTCTTTTTGTTCCAAAAATTGTTTAATGTAGCTTTAAAAAATGCAACAAGTTTAAATAGAAGTGCGGATTGTTCTCAAATGTGCCCATTTTTCAGAAGTAAGCCAAAGACTCCGCTCTGGGCTTTCTAACAGCCAGAGTAAAAAGGGATACAATCAATTACGTGATTCTGAAAGTTAACAAAAACAAGTAGG
This sequence comes from Daubentonia madagascariensis, assembly GCA_023783475.1. Lineage (NCBI taxonomy): Eukaryota > Metazoa > Chordata > Mammalia > Primates > Daubentoniidae > Daubentonia > Daubentonia madagascariensis. Next base: position 22,844,387 of record JAKFHU010000322.1, on the reverse strand, counting down.
GCCACAACTACCCAAAGACGTCTGATAAAGTCATCAAGCTTTTGAGCCATTAGTTTTAAGAGCCTGGAAGAAGGCAGGCTGCCAATGGAAAGGAAACCAAAAACTTAGAGAGGCAGAGAGAGGGCATGCCTCTGTTTTCTATCCACATTCAAAATATAAAACTTGCTTGAATTTGGTGTTTGGATTTGGATTAACATATGGCTGTTAAAAGCTGCAATCGGTTCAGAGACCGGCACTGTGCCAATGTGCAGTATTATCCTTCTCACTTTACTCTTCACTTCTACAGTCATTTGAAAGGCTACACAAAATACTTCATTTACCAAACTGGCTTCATTACCAAGTTGGCTTAGAGCCTTTGTCCCACAGCACTCCTGTAAAAACTGTTCCCTTCTAAATGGAGCTGCAAAGAATTACAATTTGGCACAAGAGCCCTTGCACTGCTTGCCTCCTTCTTGGAGAATGGCATTGGTTGCAGACATCCTAATGACACTTCTTCGTTTGTCTGTGTCCTTGCTGTACGTTGGCTGGCACGATGCTTTCTTGGGACTAGGGTCCTATCCCAGATGACATTGTACTTATGGCTCCTGATTCTGTTCCCGCAGGGTAGACATACATAGAAAGGAGAACTCTGGGGCCGCAGAGAAGCCTGTTACCATCCATGCCACCCCAGAGGGAACCTCTGAAGCATGCCGCATGATTCTTGAAATCATGCAGAAAGAGGCTGATGAGACCAAACTGTAAGTTTGCATGCAATGCCCAGATCATTCAACAGAGAATAGAGCAGGTTCTCCCTCATTTAACCCAAGAAAAATCTTTAAAAGCTCTTAATCTGTTACTTAGTAAAGGGGTAAGGGAGGTATTATGCTTAAGAAATTTGTTCCCAAGGAGAATACAGTGGGAAATCTTTTACATTTACAACATGGCTGTTTCTCCACTTGTGTGTTTCTCTTGGTTATCCTAATGCTGCCATCACCCACTGGTAGTAATTATTGGTAGGAACATAGAGACTCATGTTGTCCAATAGAACTTTCTGCAATGATGGAAATGTTCTATATCTGCACTGCTCAACAGTATAGCATAGCCATATGTTGCTATTGAATAATTGAAATTTGACTAGTACAGGGGAGGAACTGAATGTTTTATTTTAACTCACACAAATTTAAATAGCCACGTGTATGGCTAATGGCTGTCATATCAAACAATGCAGGTATAGAATGTATGTTGTCACCAAAGGCATAACGTACTGTTCTGGGAAAGGTTTTTCCCACCATGCTTCTAAACTGTTTACACTCTTAAAATTGGATTATATTTCCTTAAGTAGTAGAAACTAGTTTCCAAGTGGCTACTTTACTCTTCTTCCTCTTTTTTCTTCTGTCTCTCCTCTCCCTTTCTTTTTTGAAATACTACTTAGGATCCCACAGTGTAATGTGTGCTGTACCAATTTGAATGGCAAATACAGTTCTAACTAAACAAATTGATTCTGTATTATAAATGAATGAATGGTAATGGAATAGACAATATAATAATAAAAAAAGACTTTTAGTTTGGCAAAATCTGTTTGTGGGCAGTGGTGGCAATTTTATAGAAAAGCAGTGAGGAATGAATCAAATATAAAATTAATTTGGCAAATAATGTCAAACATGAGTGTTCCAAAACCGAGAAGATGAAAGTGGTCCTTAAAAGAACATTGCAAGTCTATTCTCAGATTTCATAAGGGACTCTCTCCTTTTACTTATGAATTGTTTACTCTACTTGGGGCTTTTGAAATCCCCAAATGCCACAGTTTAATTTGAAGAAGCCTCTCTCCCATCCAAGTTATTGAGAACTTTATAAATAATACCTTTATTGGTTCTTCAAGGAACTTACAAAATTCCAAATAGTCAAAAAGATTGATTTATAAATTGGGTTTTAAAGTTTTCATGTAGAACCAAGATAGAGTTTGAATATCTTGGAAATAAATTTCTCTTGAGTTCCTAAACTGTGCTAAGCATTATGCTGGGGGTTGAGGCTACAACCATGAACAAGAGCCAGTCCCTGCCTTGATGGAGCTTGCAGTCCATGGGAGCGATACTAATTAAGGAAATAATTTCACCAATAAGTAATTAAGTACAGCTATGAGAAATGCTGCAGTGGAAAAATGCAGTTCCAATGACTGCATGTAACTGGAGGCTGTAATCAAGATTTTAGGAAGACAAGAGGGGATTTGGGGGTTGCAGAGAAGTCCTCCCTTTGTAGGAGACAAAGCCCTGAGGGGGTGAATAGGAGGTAGAAGATGTAGGAGAACGGGGATCCTAAAGTTTCTTTTTATTCATTTACCAAATATTTACTGAACACCAACTATGTGCCAGGCACTGTTCCATGTGCCAGGAACTCAGCAGTGCACAGCGCTGACAAAAATCCCTGCCCTCTGAAAGTTTACATTCTAGTGGAGCTTCTTCAAGCATGCTGTTTATTTTGAGGCAGTAGTAATGCATTTGTTAGATGCTTTTGGTCTCAAGTAACAGAAACACAGTGCCTTAAGCAATAAGAAACAACTATGTCACATAACAAGAAGTCCTATGGTAGAGTGGCTCCAAGGTAGTTGAATCATGGGCTTAAAGACCCAGGAAATGTTTTTGCTTTACCTTCCTCAGGATGTCTCATACTCCCGTGTCATAACAGGATGGCTGTAGTGATTTTAGACGTGTGTCTCCACGGAAAAATATTCACAGTTTGAGAGAGAGAGCATCCCTTTTTTGTGCCTTGTTTTAAAAACTTACACATAAAACTCACAATCTTAATCATTTTTAAGTGTACCGTTCAGTCGTGTTAAATATATTCACATTGTTGTGAAACGGATCTCTAGAACTTTTTCATCTTGCAAATCTGAAACTCTGTATCCATTTAACAACTCCCTTTACCCCCTCCCCTCTGCCTCTGGGTAACCACTACTCTATTTCCTGTTTCTATGAATTTGACTACTTTAATTTAGATACCTCAGGTAAGTAGAATCATACAATATTTATCTTTTTGTGATTGGCTTATTTCACTTAGCATAATGTCCTCAAGCTTCATCCATGTTGTATTGTGTAACAGGACTTCATTTCTTTTTGAGGCTGAGTAACATTCCATTGTATGTATATACCACATTTTGTTTATCCATTCATCTGTTGGTGGACATTTTGGGCTGCTTCCACCTCTTGGCTATTGTGAATAATGCTGCTATGAACATGAGTGTGCAAATATCTCTTCAAGTATCTACTTTCAGTTCTTTGGGATATATGCCAAGAAATAGGATTGCTGGATCATATGGTAGTTCTACTTTTAATTTTTTGGGGAACCTCCATACTTTTTTCCATAGCAGTTGCTCCATTTTATAATGCTGGTGACAGTGCACAAGGGTTCCAGTTTCTCCACATCCTCACCAACACTTGTTATGTTCTGTTATTTTGATAGCAGCTATCCTAATGGGTGTGAGGTGATGTCTTCTTGTGGTCTTGATTTGTATGTCTCTGATTATTAGTGATTAGTGAAGTAGAGCATCTTTTTTTATATGTTTTTTGGCCATTTGTATATCATCTGGATAAGTGTCTATTCAGGTCCTTTGTTCATTTTTTAATTGTGTTATTTTATTTTTTGTTGTTGAGTTTTAGGAGCTATTTGTATATTCTGGACATTAATCCCATCTTAGTCCATTTTCTGCTACTATAACAGGGTACCCAAGACCAGGCAATTTATAAAGAACAAAAGTTTATTTGGCTTACAGCTCTGGAGGCTGGGAAGTCCAAGAGCGTGGTGTCAGTATCTGGCAAAGATCATCCCATGGTGGAAGGCATAAGGTGGAAGCAAGCACATGAGACAGAAAGGAAATCAGGCCAAACTCATCCTTTTTATAAAGAGCCCACTAATTCACTCCTGTGGTAACTCCACTAATCCATTTGTGAGGGCAGAGCTCTCATGACTTAATCACCTCTTAAAGTTCCCACCTTCTCAACACTGTTACAATGGCAATTAAATTTCAACATGAATTTTGTAGGGAACATTCAAACCATAGCAAACCCCTTATTAGATAAATGATCTGCAAATATTTCCCCCAATCCATAGGTTGCCCTTTCACTCTGTTGATTGTATCCTTTGATGCACAAATGTTTTTAAGTTTGATGTACTCTCATTTGTCTATTTTTGCTTTTGTTGCCTGTGCTTTTGGTGGCATATCCAAGAAATCATTGCCAAGTCCAATATCATGAAGCTTTTCCCTGTGTTTTCTCTTAGGAGTTTGATAGTTTTCATTTTTGTGTTTAGATCTATAATCCATGTAAGTTAATTTTTGTATATAGTGTAAGATAATGGTTTATCTTCATTCATTCGCATGTGTATATCCAGTTTTCCTATCACCATTTGGTGAAGAAACTGTTCTTTCTCCATCAAGTAGTCTCAGCACCCTGTCAAAAATCACTGGACCATATATGCAAGCATTTATATCTGGGCTCTTTATTCTATTTTATTGGTCAATTTGTCTTTATGCCAGTATCACACTGTTTTGATTACTGTGGCTTTTTAATATGTCTTGAAAGCAGAAAATCTGAGCCCTTCAACTTTCTTCTTTTTTAAAAAAATTGTTTTGGCTAATCTGGGTCCCTTGAGATTACATATGAATTCTAGGATGAATTTTTCTATTTCTGCAAAAAATGCCATTGGGATTTTGATAGGGCTTGTATTGAATCTGTAGATCATTTTGGGTAGTATGGACATCTTTTTTTTTTCTTGTTTAATTTTTTAGAGACAGAGTCTTACATAGTCGCCCAGGCTGGAGTGCAGTGGTGCGATCATAGATCACTGCAACCTTGAACTCCTGGGCTCAAACAATCCTCCTGCCTCAACCTCCTGAGTAGCTAGGACTACAGGCACACACCACTGCACTCAGCTAATTTTTTTATATGTTATAGAGGCAGGGTCTTGCTATGTTGCCTATGCTGGTCTTGAACTCCTGACTTCAAGTGATCCTCCTGTCTCAGCCTTCCAAAGTGCTGGGATTACAGGCATGAGCCACTGCACTTGGCCAGTATGGACATGTTAACAATATTAAGTCTTCTAGTCTATGAACACAGGATGTCTATACATTTATTTGTGGCTTTAATTTCTTTCAGTAACATTTTGTAGCTTTCAGTGTGTAAGTCTTTTACCTTCTTGGTTAGATTTATTTCTAAGTATTTTATACTTTTTGATGCTATTGTAAGTGACATTGTTGTCTTAATTTCCTTTTCACATTGTTTATTGTTAGTGTATAGAAATGCAAATTATTTTTTCCTGCAACTTTGCTGAATTCATTTATTCTGTCAGTTTTTTTGTAGAATCTTTAGGGTTTTCTACATATAAGATCATTCATCTGTAAATAGAGTATTTTACTTTTCCTTTCCAATTTGGATGCTTTTTATTTCTTTTTCTTACCTAATTGCTCTGGCTAGGGCTTCTAATATTATGTTCAATACAAGTGGCAAAAAGGGGCATCCTTGCCTTGTTTTTGATCTTAGAGGAAAAGCTTTCAGTCTTCCACCATTGAGTATGATGTTAGCTATAGGCTTTTCATAAATGATCTATTTGTTGAGGTAATCTCCTTTTATTCCTAATTTGTTGGGTGTTTTTTATCATGAAAGGATGTTGAAGTTTGTCAAATGCTTTTGCTGTTGAGATGATCATGTGGTTTTTTTTCCTTCATTCTGTTAATATGATGTATTACATTGATTGATTTTTGTATGTTGAACCATCCTTGCATTCCAGGAATAAATCCCACTTGGTCATGACATATAATTCTTTTAATATGCTGTTGGATTTTATTTGCTAGCATTTTGTTGAGGATTTTTACATCAGTACTCATCAGGGATATTAGTCTTTAGATTTCTTTTTTGTTGTTGTTGTTGTGTCTTTGGCTTTGGAATCATGATAAAGCTGGCCTCATAGAATGAGCTTGGAAATGTTCCCCCTACCCCTTAGATTTTTTGGAGGAGTTTCCAAAAACTCTTATTGTGATAATTCTTATTTAAATGTTTGGTAGTATTCTCCAGTAAAGCCATCTGGTTCTGGGCTTTTACAATCCTTTTTATTTCTGTGGCATTGGTTGTAGTGTTCCTGCTTTCATTTCTGATTTTAGTTATTTCAGTGTTCTTTCTTTCTTTCTTTTTCTTAGTTAATCTAGATAAGGATTTGTCAATTTGGTTCATCTTTTAAAAAAACCAACTCTTAGTTTTGTTGATTGTATTTATTTATCTCTGCTATAATCTTCATTATTTCCTTCCTTATGCTGGGTCTGGGTTTAGTTTCTTCTTTTTCTAGTTTTTTAAGGTGTACAGTTAGGTTGTTCAGTTGAGATCTTTCATCATCTTCAATGTACACATTTACACCTCTAAACTTACCTCATAGTACTGCATTTACTGCATCCAAAGTTTTTGTATGTTGTGTTTTCATGTCATTTGTCTCAAAGTATTTTCTCATGTCTCTTGTGACTTTTTTGACCACATTGGTTGTTGTAGAGTGCATTTTTTAATTGTAAATTGTAACTTATAAATTGTAGATTTCCAGTTTGTCTTGTGCTATTAATTTCTAGTTTCATTCCACTGTGATCGGAAAGATACTTTGTATGATTTCAATCTTCTTGAATTTGTTAAGACTTGTTCTGTATATTATCTATCCTGGAGAATGTTCCATGTGCACTTGAGAAGAATGTGTATATTCTAATGCTGTTGGATGGAGTTTTGTATATATGTCTGTTGATCTGTACTGTTGTTCCAAATCTTCTGTTTCCTTATTGTTCCTCTGTCTGGTAGTTCTATCCAATGTTGAAATTAGGATATTGAAGTTTCCTACTATTATTGCTTTGCTATCTGTTTCTCCCTTCAGTTACGTCAAAATTGGCTTCATATATTTAGGAGCTCTGAGGTTTGGTGCATAAATATTTATAATTGTTATATCTCCTTGGTGAATTGTCCCTTTTATCATTATATAATATCATTTTTTGTCTCTTGTAACAGTTTTTTATTTGAGGTCTATTTATCTGATATTAGTATAGCCACTCCTTTCTTGTGGTTACCGTTTGCATGGAATATCCTTTTCCATCCTTTTACTTTCAGCTTATGTGTGTCCTTAGACCTCAAGTGAGTTTCTTGTAGACAGCATAAAGTTAGAACCTGTTTTTTAAATCCAGTCAGCCAATCTATGTTTTTTGATTGGAAAGTTTAATCATTTACATTTAATTACTAATAGGGATGGACTTACTTTTGCCATTTCATTCATTGTTTTTTGTAGCTTTTTGTCCCTCTTTCCTCTCTTACTGCCTTCCTTTGTGTTTTGCTGATTTTTGGTAGTAATATGCCTTGCTTTCCTTTTCTGTATATTCTTATATATTTTCTTTGTATGCACCATTACAATTACATAAAACATCGTAAAGTCATAACATTCTATTTTAAACTAATAATACTAAACTTCAATTGCATACAAAAACCCTACTCCTGGCCAGGTGTGGTGGCTCATGTCTGTAATCCTAGCACTTTGGGAGTCTGAGGTGGAAGGATCACTTGATGCCAGGAGTTTGAGACCAGCCTGAGCAACATTAGCAAGACACCATCTCTACAAAAAATAGAAAAATCAGCCAGGCATGGTGGCTCATACTTGTAGTCCCAGCTCCTTGGGAGGCTGAGGCAGGAGGATCACTTGAGCCCAGGAATTTGAAGTTACAGTGAGCTATGATGATGCTGCCACTACACTTCAGCCCAGGCAACAGAGTGAGACCCTGTCTCAAAAAAACAAAACAAAACAAATCTACTCTTTTACAGCCCTACCCCCCCAAGATCACAAATTACATCTTTATTTATTTTATATTCATTAACATAGATTTGTAGATTTTTAAATGTTTTTCTCATTTAACTTCTGTGCACCAAAATTACTATAATACAGGTTACTATATTTGTTCACATATGTACCTTTATCAGAGAACTGGAAAAACATGCAAATGTTAAGGCTCACAACTCTAATAAAACAATAGCACAAGAGGAAGAGCAAAACAACAAGGTATCATCCAACATGATGAAAAGAACAGTATCCCACATTCAATACTAACACTGAACGTGAACAGTCTTAATGCCCCACTTAAAAGCCATAGACTGGCTGAATGGATGAAAAAACACACCCCAAGTGTATGCTGTCCCCAAGAAATACAAGGACTCGCACAGACTCAAGGTAAAGGGATGGAAAAAAATATTCCATGCTAATGGAAACCAAAAGCAAGCAGGTGTAGCCATTCTCATGTCAGATAAAATAGACCTTAAATCAACAATGGTTAAAAAAAAAAGAAAAAGAAAAGAAAGACAAAGATGGTCATTACATAATGGTAAAGGGAGCAATTCATCATAACAATCCTGACAATCCTAAATATACATGCACCTAACACAGGAGCTCCCAGATTCATAAAACAAATTCTGCTAGATCTAAGCAAAGAAATAAACAGTAGCATTGTAATTGCCAGGGAACAGAACTGGACAGATCATTGAAACAGAAAATCAATAAACACTGGACTTAAATGGGACTTTAGAACAAACGGACCTAACAGACATTTGCAGACCATTCTACCCAAAAAACTACTGAATATACATTCTTCTCATCAACACATGGGACATTTTCCAAGATTGATCATATCTTAGGCCACAAAACAAGTCTCAGCAAATTCAAAAAAATCAAAATCATACCATGCATCCTCTCAGACCACAGTGGAATAAAACTAGAAATCAATTCCAAGAGAAACACTCAGATCTACACAAAGTCAAGGAAATTAAACAACCTGTTGCTGAATGATCCTTGGGTCAATGATGAAATTAAAATGGAAATTGAGAAGTCTTCAAACTGAATGACAAAAGAGACACAAGGTTTCAAAATCTATGGGATACAGTAAAAGCAGTCCTATGGGGTAAGTTCATAGCCTTAAGTGCCTACATCAGAAAGAAAGACAACAAATTAACAACCTAATGTCACATCTCAAGAGAGGAAACCAAACCCAAAGGCAGCAGAAGAAAAGAAATAACAAAGCTCAGAGCAGAACCAAACAAAATGGAAACAAACAAACCAACAAACAAAAAAACCCACAAAGCATCAAAGAAACAAAAAGTTGGTTCTTTCAAAAGATAAACAAAATCGATAGACCACTAGCCAGAGTAACCAGAAATAGAAGAGAAAGGAATCAGAAATGAAAAAAGAGACATTACAACTGATACCACAGAAATACAAATTATTATATCCATGAATGCTATGAAAACCTCCACACACACAAACTGGGAAACATAGAGGAAATGGATAAATTCCTGGAAACACACACCCTCCCAAGCCTGAATCAGGAAGAAATAAAAGTCCTGAACAGACCAATAATGAGCAGCAAGATTGAAGCAGTAATAAAAAATCTACTAACAAAAAAAAAGGCCCTGGACCGGACAGATTCACAGCCAAATTCTACCAGAACTACAAAGAAGAACTGGTACCTATCTTACAGAAATTATTCCATAACATCAAGAAGGAGGGAATCCTCCCTGACTCATTCTATGAAGCCAGTATCACTGTGATACCAAAGCCAGGAAATGACACAACAAAAAAAGAAAACCACAGACCAATATCCCTTATGAACATAAATGCAAAAATCCTCAACAAAATGCTAGCAAACTGAATTCAGTAGCACATCAAGAAGATAATTCACTATGATCAGGTGGGTTTCATCCCAGGGATGCATGGATGGTTTAACATATGCAAATCAATAAATGTGATTCACCACGTTAACAGAAGCAAAATCAAAGACCATATGATCATCTCAATAGATGCGGATAAAACATTCAATAAAATCTAGCACCCTTTCATGACAGAAACCCTCAACAAACTAGGCATAGAAGGAATATACCTCAAAATTCTAAAAGCCATATATAGCCAGGCACAGTGGCTCATGCCTGTAACCCTAGCACTAAAGGAGGCCAAGGCAGGAGGATTGCTTGAGGCCAGGAGTTTGAGACCAGCCTGAGTAAGAGCTAGGCCCCGTCTCCACAAAAAATAGAAAAATTAGTCAGGTATGGTGGCACATGCCTGTAGTTCCAGCTGCTCAGGAGGCTGAGGCAGGAGGATCGCTTGAGCCCAGGAGTTGGAGGTTGCAGCAAGGTATGATGACACCACTGTACTCTAGCCTGGGTGACAGAGTGAAACTCTGTCTCAAAAAAAAAAAAAAAAGCCATATATGACAAACCTATAGCCAACATCATACTGAATGGAGAAAAGTTGAAAGCATTCCCCCTAAGAGCAGGAATAAACAAGGGTGCCCACTGTTACCACTTCTATTCAGCATAGTACTGGAAGTCCTATCTAGAGCAGTAAGGCAAGAGAAAGAAATAAAGGGTATCCAAATCAGGAAAGAGGAGGTCAAACTATCCCTGTTCACTGACAGCATGATCTTGTATCTAGAAAACCCTAAAGATTCCACCAAACGACTCCTAGAATTGATGAATAAGTTCAGCAAAGTCTCAGGTTACAAAATCAGCATACACAAATCAATAGTATTTCTGTACACTAGTAACAGTCAAGCTGAGAGTCAAATCAAGGACTCAATACCATTTGCAATAGCTACAAAGAAAATAAAATACCTAGGAATATACTTAACCAAGGAGGTGAAAGATCTCTACAAGGAGAACTACAAAACACTGATGAAAGAAATCATAGATGATACAACAAATGGAAAAACATCCTATGCTCATGGATTGGTAGGATCAACATCATCAAAATGTCCATACTGCCCAAGTGATTTACAGATTCAATGCAATCCCCATCAAAATGCTAATGTCATACTTCATAGATCTGGAAAAAATAATCCAAAGCTTCATTTAGAATCAAAAAAGAGCCCAAATAGCCAAAGCAATCTTAAGCAAAAAGAACAAATCTGGAGGCATCACATTACATGACTTCAAATTATATACAAGGCTGTAGTAACAAAAACAGCATGGTTCTGATATAAAAGTAGAGACATAGACCAATGGAACAGAATAGAGAACCCAGAAATAAAACCACATACCTACAACCACCTGATATTTGACAAAGCAGACAGCAACATACACTAGGGAAAGGAAGCCTTATTCAATAAATGGTGCTGGGAAAACTGGATAGCTACATGTGGAAGACTGGAACAAAACCCAATCTCTTGCCATATACAAAAATTATTTCAAGATGGTTAAAAGACTTAAATGTAAGGCATAAAACCATAAAAATTCTAGAAGAAAATGTAGGAAATACTCCTAGACATCAGCGTAGGCAAAGAATTTATAACTAAGACCCCAAAGACAAATATAGCAATAACAAAAATAAATAAATGGGACTTAATTAAGTTAAAAATCTTCCGCACAGCAAAGAAAATAATCAACAGAGTCAATAGACAACCTACAGAATGGGAGAAAATATTTGCAAACTATATATCCAATAAAGGATTATATCCAGAATCTACAAAGAACTCCAATAAAGGGCTAATATCCAGAATCTACAAAGAACTCAAACAAATCAGCAAGGAAAAAAAGAACATTAAAAAATGAGCAAAAGACATAAACAGAAGTTTTTCAAAAGAAGATAGACAAATGGCAAAAAGATATATGAAAAAATGCTCAACATCACTAATCATAAGGGAAATGCAAATTAAAACCACAATGAGATACTACCTTACCCCTGAATGGCCATTGTTATAAAGTCAAAAAAAGATAGATGCTAACATGGATGCAGAGAGAAAGGAACGCTTATACACTGTTGTTGGGACTGCAAATTAGTACAACCTCTATGGAAAGCAGTATGGGGATTCCTCAAAGAAATAAATATAGACTTACCATTCAATCCAGCAATTCCACTACTGGGTATCTACCTAAAGGAAAAGAAGTCATTTTATCAAAAAGACACCTGCACTCAAATGTTTATCACAACACAACAGTACAATTCACAATTGCAAACATGTGAAATCAGCCTAAGTGCTTATCAATTCATCAGAGGAAAAGAAAATGTGTATATATATACCTTGGAGTACTACTCAGCCATAAAAACAAATGAAATAATGTCATTTGCAGCAACTTGGATGGAACTGGAGACCATTATCCTAAGTGAAGTATCTCTGGATTGGAAAACAAACACCACATGTACTCTCTAATAATTGGGAGCTAAATGATGGGCACACACAGGCACAAAGAGATGTGAAGGACATTGGAAACCAACAAGGGGAGAGGATAGAAGGGGATGAGGGGTAAAAACTTACCTATTGGGTACAATGAACACTATTCTGATGATGAGCACACTAAAAGCCCCAACTTGAGGCTTTTACAAGGTATCCATGTAACAAAAACATTTGTACCTCTTTAATATTTTGAAATTGTTTTTAAAAACTCCTTTACAGCCCTACCCCCCAACATCACAAATTACATCTTCATATATTTTATACTCATTAATATAGATTTATAGATTTGTAAATGTTCTTGTCATTTAACTTCTGTGGACCAAAATTGCTATAACACAGGTTACTGTATTTGTTCATGTATTTACTTTTATCAGAGAACTGTATATTTTCATGTGGTTTTGTGTTACTGTCTACCATCCTTTCATTTCAACTTGAGGGGCTCCCTTTAGCATTTCTTGTAGAATAGGTCTCAAGTGGTCATGAAGTCCCTCAGCTTTTGTTTATCTGGGAAAGTCTTAATTTCTTTCATTTTTGAAGAACAGTTTTGGCAGACACGGTATTCTTGGTTGGCAGTTTTTCCCTTCAGTGCTTTGAATATATTATCCCACTCCCTTCTGGCCTACGAAGTTTCTGATGAGAAATCTACAATCTTATGGAACCTCCTTTATATGTCACAAATTGCTTTTCTCTTGCCACTTTTAAGATTTTCTCTTTATCTTTGACTTGAGACAGTTTGATTATGTGTCTCAGTATGGTTATCTGTGGATTCATCCCAGTTGGAGTTCTTTCAGCTTTTTGATCTGTATGTCGCATTTCTTTCCTCAGATTCAGGAGGTTTTTGGCCATTCTTCAAATAAGCTCTGTGCCCCTTTCTTTTCTCTTCTCTTTCTGGGATTCCCATTATGCATATATTTGTCCACTTGATAGGTCTCCTAAGTCCCTTAGGCTCTCTTGACTTCTTTTTTTTTTTTTTTTTTTTTTTGAGACAGGATCTCACTCTGTTGCCCAGGCTGGAGTACAGTGGCATCATCATAGCTCACTGCATCCTGGAGCTCCTGGGCTCAACCATTCCTCCTGCTTTAGCCCCCCCAAGTAGCTGGGACTATAGGTGTGCACCACCACACCCAGCTAATTTTTTTTAAAAAATTTTTGTAGAGACAAGATCTCACTATGGTGCCCAGACTGGTCTTGAACTCCCAGCCTCAAGCAGTCCTTCTGCCTCAGCCTCCCAAAGTGTGGGGATTACAGGCATGAGCCACCACAGCTGGCCTCATTCTTTCTTCCTTTTTTTTTTTTTTGTAATGGCTTGATGATTTCAAATGACCTAATTTCAAGTTTGCTGATTATTTCTTCTGCCTGATCAAGCCAGCTGTTGAACTCCTCTAAATAATTTTTATGTTCTGTTATTATATTTTTAAGCTTCAGAATTTCTGTTAGGTTCTTTTTTATAATTTCTGTCTCCTTTTTATTCACATTTTATTCATACATCATTTTCCTGACTTCATTTAGTTGTTCTCATTTAGCTCATTGAGCATCTTTACAGTTATTTTAAATTTTTTGTGAAGGAGCTCATAGATCCATGTTTCATTAGGGTCAGTTTTTGGAGTTTTATTTTATTCCTTTGAGCCATGGTTCATTGTTTCTTTGTGTACCTAGTAATTTTTTTGGCAGGGGAGGGTTGGCATTTGACAAAACAACCACTTCTCCCAGTCTGTATACTTTGTGCAGTGGAAGACCTTCACTAATCAGCCTAGTTAAAGGTACTAAAAACCTCTCAAACCTTTTCTGATTTCTTTTCTTTTCTTTGTTTTTCTTTTCTGATTTCTTGATCCCTCTGGTATCTGGCTACAAAAATGCAGCTCTAACATGTCACTTGTCTCTATTTTCAGCATCTTCCAAACTCTGGTGCTGATCCTGTCAGTACTTTGAATCAGTGACACAAAAACCAGTTTTTCAGGAAGCCCCCAGACAAACCAAAATGTTGGATTCATGATCCAGTCTTTTGTTTTCATGCCAAGGGAGGAGCCCAGCCTGTGGGGTTTCTTCCCATTTGGTCTTTGCTATGCCATGTGAGGGGAGGGCATGAATGATGAGGCAAACACTAAATTTTCTTACCCCTTTTGCTGGAATCCCTTCTTCATTTATAATGGCCTTGGTGTTATAACTTCTCAGCTGATCTCTAGAGTTCTCATAGAAGTGTTCTGGTCCATCTATTGTTGTTAATTTGAGGTGTCTGTGGAAGGGAAATAGGGCCTGTGGCTTCCTAGTGTGCCATCTTGCTGACATCACTCTCCCTTGTGCCTTTTTTAAGAGCAAGGAAAACTTCCCTCCTACAGTCACGCAACACACTTCCTCTGCTACCTCATTGGGCAGATCTGCCTCATGGGCCCACTTCCAACCAGTTACTACAAGGGAGTAGAATTACCATGGTTTGGCTTATGTTAATCAAAATTCATGAACGGGGATTGATGAGAGACCTGGCCTCTTCTAAAACCCATCACCACTTGGTACCTGTACAAAATAACTTACATTCGTAAGACAAAAGCAGGGTAATGGCTCTTGGAAGACAACCATTGTGTCTTAAGTGTTAAATTGTTGTTTGTCTCTTTTAGAGCTGAAGAGATTCCTCTGAAAATCTTGGCCCACAATGGCTTGGTTGGAAGACTGATTGGAAAAGAAGGCAGAAATTTGAAGAAAATTGAACATGAAACAGGGACCAAGATAACAATCTCATCGTAAGCCACCCATTTAGATTAGTTGTACCCAATAATGGAGAACTTGTGCATTTTCATATGCCCAAATCATTCATCTAATTTTCCCTAAAATGGGAATATAATCATAAGTGATGTAATTATTTCCATCATCATCAAAAACAAATACATAGTTACCAGTTAGACATTTTCCATTAAGGATGTGCTCTAGTGGAAATGAGATATCAGGGATTCCACATTACAGTGTGTTGTGAGGGAATCAGTCTTCTTCTCCACCAAGATTTGTTTGTGATTTTTCTGGGACTTTATTTTTTCTCTTTAAAAAAGGAAATTTCAGCCAGGTGTGGTGGCTCATGCCTGTAATCCTAGCACTTTGGGAGGCCAAGGCGGGAGAATTGTTTGAGGTCAGGAGTTCAAGACCAGCCTGAGCAGCATAGCAAGACCCCATCTCTACAAAATATAAAAAAATTAGCCGGGCGTGGTGGCACACACCTGTAGTCCCAGCTACTTGGGAGACTGAGGCAGGAGCATTGCTTGAGCCCAGGAGTTTGAGGTTGTAGTGAGCTGTGATGCCACTGCACTCTAGCATGGGCAAGAGATCAAGACCCTGCCTCAAAAAAAAAAAAAAGAAAGAAAAAGAAATTTCTCTCTTTTTCCTATCGGCCAGTTTGCAGGATTTGAGCATATATAACCCTGAAAGAACCATCACTGTGAAGGGCACAGTTGAGGCCTGTGCCAATGCCGAGATAGAGATTATGAAGAAGCTTCGTGAGGCCTTTGAAAATGATATGCTGGCTGTTAACGTAAGTTCCTAATGCTTTCTTCTCTACTGGTTTTCACGTGTGTTTTCAGGCAGAGCCCAAGCCTCTCTAAGAATAATTGTCATTCAGCTAATAGGGAAGTGCCTTAGGGATAGGTATGCAGGATTTTCCTGACTGCTTAGGATTAAGGAATTAAAACAATCAGGAAACCAACTAGTAAATGATAAATGCACTAGAAGCCATTAAAATTATAACTTAGTGAAGATTGTAAAACGAGGAAATGCTTATGATACAGTGTTATTAAGGAAAGCGAAATATAAAGGTATATAACTAGGGTTACAGTTATATAAAATAATATGATCAGAATGACTGGATGATTACACACAAAAATAAAAAAAGCCAGTATGTTAGGAAAGTGGGATTTTCTGTTTTCCAAACTTTCTGTAATATTGTCCTTTTGCTTTTTAAATTTTAAAAAATACATGCTTTAAAATTAACTTTTGATTTTCATCCTTTGCTTGCTGATCTACACTTTCAGATTGCCCAATAAATGTTGTCAACTACCTGAGCTCTCTCTAAAACTTCTAGCAAACTGATTTGGGTTTGTTCTTCCTCTTATTGCTACCTAGTTTTCACTTTATAATGGGGAGATACCAGTCTGGCATTCAAAAAATTCTTAAAAATATTTGGTCATCAGCAAAGCCCAAGCTCAGCCCAGAAGAGTAAATTTTTTCGCTTTTTTATTATAATTTTCTAACATATACAAGAGTGAAAAGAATGCTCCAATAAGCCCACATATGCCCATAATCCAGCTTCAGCAGTTACCAGCTCATGGCCTGTTTTGTTTCATCTGAACCCTCATCCACATCTGCTTCCCACCCCTGTTGGATGACCCTGAAGTAAATCTCAGATCCGATAACATTTCTTAGAGAAATAAATGTTGGCAAAGAGCTCTGTAGGTTAAATCCCAGTTTTGTCACTGCAGCACTTTCCACAGGTCAATAATCTATCTCCCACCTCACGCCAGCTCCCAGCTTAGCAGCCCACATCACATGGTAATTATGGGACACAGTGAGGAGAAGGGGAGCAGAAGACTGCAGTGTGACCCTCTCCTTGTGTTTGGACATATTTGTCTATGGAGGTATCATCCGACCATCTTCATTTTCTCCTTGTTGGGCTCTTGACAAACATGTCTTTCTTTGAACACCTGGAAAAGCTACAAAAGGGTCTGGGTGATCCAAACATCTTCACCTGAATGTATCACTTGGATTCATTCATGTCTGAACCAAAGTCATGCACTGATAGGTGAATAACAAAATCACTAGATCTTATATATCAAATGAGGTAAATGTGAAGGATCTTAGCTCTACTATTCCAAACTTTCTAAAAGAACGCAACTTACTGGGTGGCCAGAGCCAGGAACAAGAAAATAGAAAATGTTAGAAAACTGCTTCATGTTCAGGGGGTCAAAGAAGCAGGCAAGCGAGATGATCACAAAGCTGGCAACTAAGAATGAAGAGACAAAGCTGTGAACGATCCTGAACCTGGATAATAGAATTTACAGATGTGGTATCCTAGTGAAGTGTCTCATCTTTTCCTGAATAGAGTTAGAAAAAACTAGTAGTTTAATTTGTTTAAACATAGTCATTCAACAAATATTTATTGAGCACTTACTACATACCAGGCACTGAGAACACAACACTAAATAAGACAGTCTCTGTCTACAAGGAAATTATGGTCTAAAAGGGAAAGAAGTAATTAAACAAGAGATTCAAATATCATGTAATATGTGCTGTTTTAAGGAAACAGGAATGTTAGAGAGCAAAGACAGGGCATTTGAGCTAAGACCTTTGGGGTGAGAGAAAGCTTCCTGCATGAGAGGACACCTAAGCTCAGGTGAAACCCACAGGTGAGTAGGACTTAGAAAAGCATTTCCTTGCAGGGGTCACAAGATGTGCAGGGGTGCAGAGGTGAGAGAGCGTGTGGGGTATTTAGGGAACAGGATTGGGCAGGGTGAGGATGAGGGGTTAGCAGGAATAAAGTTGGCAAGGTGGCCTCCGTCCCCAGGAAGAGCCTGGTTTGCTGTGATAAGATGTGTAGACATTCCCAGGGGCAGCAGAGAAACTTTGAAGGAACACCATGGTCAGGTTGCAGTTTGGCACCCACCCCCAATGCAGGGTGTGGGAGAGGTCCATGGGGCCAGGGCATTGCTGATTAGGAGATGCTGGTGCCATCCAGACAAGAGATGGAGTTTGACCCAGGTGAGCTGGGCCTCTCTGGTCTCCTCACCTCATTTTTTTTCTCCATTTCTATTCCCAGCAACAAGCCAATCTGATCCCAGGGTTGAACCTCAGCGCACTTGGCATCTTTTCAACAGGACTGTCCGTGCTGCCTCCACCAGCAGGGCCCCGCGGAGCTCCCCCCGCTGCCCCCTACCACCCCTTCGCTGTAAGTAGCTCAGCAGTCAGAGTTTGCTTTTGTGCTGGGCACCTCTGGGCAGCAGCATTACTCTGCTATGTTGAATCAGAGCTGAAGCTTTCATTTAAAGGCTGTGCTCATGAGTATGGATGAATCCAATGTAGGATGAACCCAGCATTTCTTAGGCCTTCTTCCTAATGGGCAAATTAATATTAACCATCCTCTAAATGTGTGCTGTTAAACATAGTATATGTTATATCTAGGAAAGAAAGAAACTACTAGCAAATTCATAACTAGAAGCCTGTTTGTTGTAAAAAAGGATTCGTTAGCTCAAATAAGAACATTCATGAGTATTGGTTGTTTAGTAAAATTAGGGTATCAGGGTGATTCTTGGATATACATATAATTCCCACCAGTATCTACAATTCAAATGCATTATATTTTATTAATAGACAGTTTTTAAAAGAAAATACTACATAGTGTTTGTGTCTAAACACTTAGCACAATGCCTGGTATTTAGTAGGTTCTCAATAAGTGCTTATTGTTTGAATCATACTCCACAACAAAAGAAGAAATGTGAATTTTATGAGTTTTCTACTTGTTGCTTTCATTCACAAACATTATTCAAGATTAATACATTACCAAAATGGTGTTCAGGATACTTGACAGCTTTTTTTATTCCCAAGTTTTCTGTACACGTATTGCTATTTTTAAAGCAAATTTTCTTTCCCCCAATGTTTATAGTGTTTAAATGGGAGGAATAAGGTGGTTGAACATTACCTTAGCCATTCCTTTCTTTTGAGAGGTGGTTTTTGGTATAGGCGTCACATTGCCTGAATTCCCAGTAGCTTTCTGGGTTGTCTGTAGAGAGACAGGATAATCCCACTGTGCTGTTCTGCCAACAACTGGCACCCACATCCTTAGTCACATGTATACACGCATTCTGGAATCTTGTTTATCTGTAGCTCTTCTGAGTCATTTCTAAATCTCTCCATATCATCTCTTCAGTGATATTCATTTTCCCGTAAACTAAAGGAGAAGGCCTGACACTGAGCCTTGTGTGTGTGTGTGCGCGCGCACGCGGTGGAGTGGGCTGAAGGTACGGCGGGAGGGATTGTGGCAGCTGTCACAGTTGTGTGGCCACTCCAAGGAGCAAGAACACCTATGAGAGTTGCATGTCCCCAAACTTTTGCTGTCAGATTTGAGAATCATAGCTCAGTACAATTAAATGACACTGAAGCACATCTCATTTCTTGAGAGAAAGGCTGTGTAGACTGCCCCTCAGAAGATAACCTCAAAAACCAGGCCACCCACTCAGCCTAGGTAATGTAAGTAGGGGGGGAAAGACATAATAAAATAGACCACTTCTAAAATTGAGTATCTAAAATAGGTGTCAGCATACTATATAGCCTGAGGGCCAAATCTAGGCCACCACTTAGTTTTGTAAATAAAGTTTTACTGGGACACAGGCATGGTCATTCACTGGCATATTGCCTATTCCTGCTTTTCCACTACAATGACAGAGTTGAGTAGATAGACACAGCAGAGACCATATGACCCACAAAGCCTTAAATATTTATTTGGCCCTTTACAGAAAAATTTACTGACTCCTATACTAAAACAGGAGAAGTTGTCATGTGATAGCAGAATATTTTCTAAACTTGAAAATAGGTTTTGCCAGTTAGAAAGCTTCCTTTACATCTGAGATTTTTACTGAAGCAGAATAACCATTTTATTAAAATATGTAGTTCCTGTTCTTTATAAAATAGATTTTAAATAAAATTTAATTTTTAAACTAAAAGCCATGTAATTCTGATCTTGATCCCATGGACCAAGATTAAATTAGATTCTAATCCAGAGGCTGGGCGAGGTAGTTTACGCCTGTAATCCTAGCACTCTGGGAGGCTGAGTCAGGAGAATCATTTGAGGTCAGGAGTTCAAGATCAGCCTGAGCAAGAGTGAGCCCTGTCTTTACAAAAAATAGAAAAGTTAGCCAGTTGTGGTGGCATATGCCTGTAGTCCCAGCTACTTGGGAAGCTGAGGCAGGAAGATCTCTTGAGCCCAGGAGTTAGAGGTTGCAGTGAGCTTTGATGCCACTGCACTCTAGCCGGGGTAAGAGGGTAAGACCCTGTCTCAAAAAAGAAAAAAAACAAAAGGTTCTAATCCAGAGTACACAGTTGCCCTGACTGTGAGACACAATGGCTTCTGCAGACATCTCCCTCCTGCAGCTGCAGAAGTGTGGGGCATAGGGCCAAGGACTGTCCCTGGAGCCAAACCTGGAGAGTCCACATTGCAGACTCATAGACTTCCCTAGTGGTCCCAGGCCTCCTGAGAAGGACAGGGTAAGGTGGGGTGGCAGGAATACTCTAAATACTTATAGTATTATTTTCCTGTCACATGGGCATTCAACTTTCAAGAAACCTGGATATTTCTTGGTTGCTTTTATACATCACAAAGTTCTAGTGCTTTTGCTTTTAGCATCCAAAGGTCAGGGAGTCTGTGTACCTTCTTATAGCTGGCTCATAGACATAAGGGTTGGTCTCTAAACTCTGGAATTTTTAATGCATATGCATATATATGAAAACTTTATCGTTTTTACTGTTTCTCTGATCATAAAAGTAATACATGCATAGTATTTAAGAAGCAAATAATATAGAAATGCAGAAAGTACAAGTTTTTTCTTAATCTAGAGATAACCAGTGTTTCCATGTATACGTGTATGTATAATTTATGTTAATATATATCAATATATAGGCATTATTTATATATATATTCCAAATTTTCACTCTAGAATGGAAATCCTTGTGTATACATCTTGACTCGCTTGTCCAATTATGTCCTCAGAGTAAGTGCCTAGAAATAGAATTATTGAGCCAAAGAATGTATGTGTTTTATATGCTGATACATACTATATAAATTTCAATACATAAAAGATGTACTACCTTTCATTCCCACCAAAAGTATGTGACAGAGCAGCATTTTTTCTCCTGTACCCTCACTACCAATTATTCCTTACAGTCTGATATTTTAACAGACAAAAGTCTGATATCTTTTGTTGTTATACAACTGAACAATTTTGGGTTTATTAGCCATTTTTCTTCTCTCTAATAAATTATCTTTCTGTATTTTTTGCACATAGTCTACTGAGAAGCCACATAGCTTAGTTCTGGAACCAGACTGCCTGCATTTGAATTTCATCACTATCATATGCTATTGCATATGCAATATCATTTGCTATTTTTTAACCTTGGGCAAGCGACTTAACCTCTTTGGGTATCAGTGTCCCCATCTGGAAGATGGGAATAATAATAATGGTACCTACATCATGGGGTTGTTGTAAGCATTATTAAATAAGTTAAAACCTGTGCATAGTAGCTACTAGGTAAATCTTAGTTGCTATTGTCCTTGGGGTTTTTTCATATTTTTCTTAATGATTTGTAATAGCTAATTACATAGTAAGGCTGTTAACTGCTTATTGTGTTGTAAATATTTTCTACCATCCTGTCATTTCTCTTTGCTTTATTTGTGGTATCTTGTGCCATATAATTTAAAGTATACATATTGTGAACAAATGAACTATGTGAAATAAAATGTAAAAGTCTCCCTTCAGACATCCTTCTTTTACCCGGATTTCACCCAGTAACCACTCCCCAGAAGGACGGCACTGTTACGTTTACACATTTTAAAAAATGTTTTCTCAGCATATATACAATCATATTCTTCAAAATTACACATGGAATCATGCCAGACATAGTGAATTATAATGGGCATCTTTTTATGGGCATCTTTCCATAGCTAGACCTAGTTTTCTTTAATGGCTATATAATAATCCATTGTATGAATTTACCATAATTTTTCTAACCTAGCATACTATTTTTAGACATTTGGGTTGATTCCAGATTTTTCCCTATTACAGTGTCAAAATGCATATCCTTATACAGGCATACCTTGAAGATATTGCAGGTTCAGTAGACTACTGCAATGAAGTGAATATGGCAATAAAATGCAAGTCATACAAATTTGTTGGTTTTCTGGTGCATATAAGAGTTGTGTTCATACTATACTGTAGCCTATTAAGTGCCCAACAGCATTATGTCTAAAAAAAATGTACATATCTTAAATTTAAAATATTGCTAAAAGGCCAGGCGCAGTGGCTCACACCTATAATCCCAACATTTTGGGAGGCCAAGGTGGGAGGATTGCTTGAGGCCAGGAGTTCAAGACCAGCCTAGGCAACACAGTGAAACACCGTCTCTACAAAAATAAGAAAAATCAACCGTGCATGGTGGTACGTATGTGTAGCCCCACTTACTTGGGAGGCTGAGGCAAGAGGATCGCTTAAGCCCAGGAGTTTCAAGTTGCAGTGAGCTACAATGATGCCACTGCACTCTAGCCTGGGTAACATAGTACAACTTTGTCTTAAAAAAAATGCTGACACAGACACAAAGTGAGCACGTGCTGTTGGAAAAATGGCACCAGTAGACTTGCTCAACACAGGGTTGTCACAAACCTTCAATTTATAAAAACACAGTATCTGCAAAGTGCAATAAAGTGGAGTGCAAGAAAATAAGATATACCTGTGCATAAGTCTTTGCACAAGTATGTGAGTATGTTTGAAAGTAAATTCTCTAAGACTGGAACTATTGTGTTAAAAGGTATATGCATTTTAAATATTCAGAGATTTCTCTCCAACAGAATTCATGTAGAAATTTTAAGAATTAATGTAGTTAAATCAGTGATGTTTTCCTTTATGGGTGTCTGGCCTTTGATGTCATGGAAGGAAAAAAGCCTTCTCCCCTCCAAGAAGTAAAATATTCTCCCTTGTTTTCTTATACTAATTTTTAGTTGTCGGTTTTGGGGGTTTGTTTTTTATTTATACACACACACACACACATATATACATACACACGTATATACACACAAACACATATACACACACATATGTGTATGTCATAGGGAATTTATCTTGACTTATACTTTGAGATAGAGATCTAACTTTATTTTTTCCAAATGGATAGCCAGTTTCCCCAAAATCATTTTTTTATTGAATAATCCATCATCTTATCAATCAACTTGAAATGCCAACTTTGTCATACATTAAATTCCCACTCAGTCATATTTCTGGACTCTATTGTGTCCCATTCAACTCTTTGTATAGATAATTACTACAGCAATTACCACAGCAAGTTACTGTAGTTATATATGATCTTTGACAGTTTTAACAGCAAGGTTAAAAGAATAAATTGTAAAGAAGGCCAACTTTTAAACTTCTGTTATGCTTGGGAAAATAAATGAATATATAGGAATTTTCTATTCCTTGAATATTTGATAAAACCTGTCCATGAAACATCTGGGCCTAGCATCTTTTGTTTGAAGAAAGATCATTATAACCTCTTTAATTTGGTTTTGTTGATTTGTATTTTCCTATAAAAGTATCATTTTCATCTCTGTCTCTATGTATTGGTATATAGTTGTATGAATCAGACTGTTGCCTTTAAATCTCCAAACTTGTGGTTTTACCTATCTTTTAATTTTTAACATTGTATATTTGTGTTTTCTCTTTTTTTCTTAATAAGATTTGCTAAGGATTTTTCTATTTTTTAAAATTTCTAAGTAGTTAAGGGTTTCCTTTTAGTTATCTTGCAATTGTTTCCTTTATTCTTTTGTACTCGGGTAATGTAACATTTCTGATTTTTGTGGCCTTGCTGAATGCATGATCAATTTGGGGGAATAATGGGCATTTAGAAGGGTGCACATTCTCTGATGGCCTCAAAGTTGTGTTAACAGCTATAAAATCAAGCTTTTAACTGGTGACTAATATTCTCTATATAATTATTTTAGTTTATATGACATTAAGTTTTGAGGGCAGTTTACTATTCTCTGATTATGAGTTTGTCAAATTCTTTATTTCTAACAGATTCTTAAATGTGTTTTGGTCATATTATTCTAGAAATAATCTGGAATTTTAGTCCAAATTATTAAGCTTTTTTTCTTAAATACACAGTTATTTAGAATTAACTAAACTTATACTGGTTCTTTGCTCACCATAGATGGCTTCTTGTGTTCATCTTTGAGTTATTTATTTGTGATTTTTTTTGTTGTTGTTGTTATTTGGCTGGAGTACTTCCTCAGACAACTTTTTTAGGAAACGGTACATGAGTAGTATAATTTCTAAGCCTTTCTATATCTGATATACCTTTCCTTTTCCCCTACATGTGAATGAAAGTTCAGTTGGGTGTCTAGAATTCTAGGGTCATAGTTCCTTTAGAACTCCAAACACATTACTTCTAGCATTAAGTTTTTCTGATAAGTGTGCTACCGGCCTGATTCTCTTTTTTCATAGATATACTTTTTCTTTGTTGGTCTGTAAGTTTTTTTGCCTTTTATAGTATTTTGCCTTTACCCTTGGAATTCAGGAATCTGAATCTGAGTGCTTTGATCTGAAAATTCAAGGTTTTTTTCTTTGGCTCAGGAAAACCTTTTCCTTCTAAAATTAATTTTAATATTGCTTCTTCTCCGTGCACTTCATTTTCTCCTTCTGGAGTCCTACTTTGTGGACAGTAAATCTCACTCTATTCTTCCTGTCTATCTAATTCCCTCTTGTCTTTTGGTTTTGCCTGGGATAATCATGTGACACACCGATGGGCTTTTCTGCAGTGTCTGTTCTACTGTTTATAGGTCCTCTGTTACTTGACTAATCATGTTTTTAGTTTACAAGATCATTCTAGTTCTTTGATTGGTCTTTTCTCATAGCAGTCTACTCATATTTTATCAAAGCGCTATCCTCTTGAATCTCACTAGGAAATCAAATCAGAATTTTTTAAAGAGCTCTCCCTTCTTTCCTGAATTAACTCACTGAGGTCATTTGCTTGCCTTGCTCAGCCTTGCTGTCCGCTTTCATGCTGCTGATTGTTTATATATGTCTAATGAATTGTAATTGTTAATTTATATATTTAAATAAACTCAACAGAGGGCATATTAGGATCCTTAGGGGAGCTTTTTCATAGCATGCTCCCCAGACCCCACCTGAACCAGTGAATTCAGAATGTTCCAGGTAAACACGGTGTTGAGTGTAGTGGTTAAGCTCTGGGGCCACAGAGTGAGACACAGAGATCTGTGTTAGAATTCTGGCTCTGCCATTTGCTGGCTTACCAGTTTCTCGCTCCTGCCAGCTCCTGACATTGTCCTATGAGAACACCCAGAGGTGGATAAGCAGCTGCCATGTGGGGAGGCACTTCGGCAAGCTAGGGGTGGAACAGTGTGTGCTCAGAATCTTAGAAAGCTGTGTCCACAACACTAACCCCTGTGGCCAAGTCCTCGCCCCTTCCCCAGGGCCATATCCCTGGTCCCCAGAGGGAGCAATGGCCATCTTTGCAGCCTGGCATCACTCTGTCATCCCACTAACGCTATTTAAGTATTTGAACACAATTGGTATGCCTGGCTCTTACCTTCCACACTACCCTTTTCCCACCCTGTCCATTTCCCACCCCCTGATTTCTTCTTGCTTCAGAATATCACCTAAATCATGTATCAAATGGTCAGAGAATAGCTTAGACCCTACAATTCTCCCAGAAACAGCAGGTACAACTGTTTATAACTCCCTTTTTAATTTTCACAAGTGTATTTGATATATACTTCTCCATACACCCCCCCAGCAGAGTCAAACTTAGAGGGAAAGCAGACACTAGTGTCCCTGAAACTGAGAATTTGAAATGAACTTGTGGATAATGATGACCCCCTCCCACCACCTCTTGGTTGGCAGGGGGTGAGGGCACACCTGGCAGGAGCACCTTCACTGTAACACCTCCTTTCCCCTCTCCACTGTCAAAATGCTTTTGAAACACTCAAAAATAAAGTAACTTCTCCTTCATAAAATAGCCAGGACTTTTGAACTGGCACAGTGAGCCCAACAGCCACATTGGGGTCAGGGTTCCCTACTGACTTCCCTATGCCTTGAGGCCTTGGACCAGATGTCAAATGACTACAACCTGTTTTCCCATTAAAGAGAGTATCTCTTCAAGTCATCACCAGGTTACTTTTTATGATCATTATAAATAAGCAAGCTTTAAAAGCACACTTCCATTTTGAAGCTGTAGATGCCACATAAGCTTTGGGGGATGGGAAGTAGAAAGTATGCTCTGGTAAGACACATTTCATTATAAATAAGTGCTCATTTAACACTCATTAATTCAGCCCATACAAGGCCTGGTGATAGAGTCTTTAATTCCTGTGACCTTGTCGAATACCATGTAGCACCCTTCAGGGGCATCCACTGTACTAAGGATCAAATCCATGTCTGAGCCATGGCCCACAAGGCCCTTTGTGTTCTGGTGTCACCTGCCTCCCCAACCATAGCCTGCTGTGCTCTCTTACTTGCTTTCACCATACTGGCCTCCTTTCTGTTTTTCACACAGGCCAACCCTATGGACTTCCAAGAACCCTGCTGAGAATGTCCCCTCCCAGTGCTTTGCACGGAGCTCCTTCTCCTCCGGGGGTCTTCCCAGACCACTCATCTCCACAGCTGCCCCCCTCACATCCTGCTGTTCGTTTCTTTCACAGTACTTCTCTGAAGTTATCTTTTGCATCTGCCTCCCAGGTCAAACACAAGTTCATGGTGGCAGTGACCTTTTCTGTTTTAGTCACTGTGTCTTCAGCACCAGGAACAGTGCCTCCCGCATAGTAGGTACTCAGATAACTTTTGAATACATGAATGAACAATTGAATGAACCCTCACAAAAAGTACTAAAAGAGCTAGATATTATTTGAGTCCATTTGTGGATGAGGCTTGGAAAGGGTAAATAAATTATTCCACCCTATAGAGCACTAGTGATTCAGACTCAACTCTTCTGGCTCCAAAAACCAACTTTTATACACAAAGACTAATAGCACAGCTTTAGCTAGAAACTAGCTCCTGATTGCAGAGTTCAGGATTCTTTCCTTATGACAAATTTCCAGCTGTGACTCATGAATAAAAAGGAAATTTGTCCTTTGTATGCTTTTACAGCTAATTAAAAAATCTCTCCCTTACCCCAAGTGGTAAGTCTAAATTTGATAAAGTGTTTATATTAGGAGTATTTGCGTCCAGAATAGGAGCCACACTGTAGCTTGTCTATTCTTGGCCTCACATGAATTTTGTCAGGAAAAGGCAAATCACAATTCAGAGGAATTCTGTCTGCTATGAGGGCTAAAGAAATGGCTCTCCAGGAGAGAGGAGGGCAGAATCTCCCTTTCCCCAGGGTAAAGCTTTCTCTGAGCAGAAACATTGCAGGAATTCTCCCCCCACCATCCGTGGCCCAGGACGGGGACCTGCACAGAGAGGGGTCTGGAGCTGATGTTCTTTCCAGGGAGTCCTCAAGAAAGGCAGGGCCAAGAGGAACAAACCTCTTCACCCACCTTCCTTCAAAACTTGAGGTTGCAAGACGACTGCTGATCTCACAGCACCCACTTGTGGGCATAAGGTGTCACTGCAGCCTCTTTGCAAGTCAAAGCAAGGCTTACACTAGAGCCATAATTCCCTTGGATAAGCAGAGCTCTGTCCCTGCAGGTGCAGCTGGTACCTAGAGCACCCTTAGACAGCGCCTCACGGTGTTCACATCTCTGACTTCTCTCTCCAAGCTCAAAAAGGGGAACAATTGCATTTTGTCCCTAATGAGTCATAAAGTGAAGTCATAATGTGCAGCTGAGTCCAGCTCGAGATTCAGGAGACAGAGGATGTGCATGTCACCATGAGATTTGCTCAAGGGCCCTCAAAAGAAAGCAAGGTCTTCTAACTCCAAGGCTCACCCATGTCTGACCACTGTTGGAACTGTCTTCCTAAGGGTGCTATCTTGCCGGGTGGGTCTGCAGAGATGGGTTCTATGGTGCCCAGAGCCGTCCGCGTCCCTTCTTGTCATAGTTATGTAGATGTTTACTTGGCCTCTTGTAAAGCACAGTTAAACTAGACTTTGCCGGCTCTGGTCAATGTCCTGTCCATAAGAATATATAAAATCAGCCATATTCCTGTCTTACAGGACTACTATGAGGATTAAAAGAGTTTACAAATAGATATAAAGTATCTTTGATAGTACCTAGTACACAATAGGTATTCAATAAAAAGCAACTGCTTTTTAAATTTTGATTTTCCTAATAGCTCTATTTTCTTGTATCCACATCTGCCCTCTGTTCCCTGCTTCCCCTTCCCCACTCTCACACACAATACGCTTATTCATTTTCTTTCTCTCACATCTCAGTCTCTTTTTAAATTTCTCCATTCCCAATCTCTCCTTTCCTTCTGAAATTCTCTGATGGAGCTGACCGAACTGTCTCCCCAGGAGCACCTTTGCTTGTTCTGAATAACTCCTGGATATTGTCCCAGCACTCTCTGTTCCATTTAATCTACGACTCATAATTCCCCAGAAAATAGAAGCCACTGGCTCTGCCTCCGCCTCCGTACCTGAGGACAGGTTAAAAGAGCATATGCGTGCGTGGATGTGTCTGCACACATGCGTGAGTGCGTTACTCCCATGGTAGGTTCCTAGGAAGCCTCAAGCATGGCTCAGCTTACAAATGGATAAACAACCCAGACAGCCACTGCAACTAGGTGCCATCTTGCCAGCATTCAGTGGTTTCAGGGGGAAATGTGGAGCAGAATCTGAGACACAAAGGGACAGGTGTGTAGACACAACAGTGGAGTCAGCTGATGGTGCAGAGACCCTGTGCTGCATGTGGGAAATCTTGCCTCCCTGAGGATGGTGACTGCCCCTGAGAGTACCCACTGACTGACTGTTTCTCTCATGCTGCAGACCCACTCCGGATACTTCTCCAGCCTGTACCCCCATCACCAGTTCAGCCCGTTTCCACATCATCACTCTGTAAGTGTCGCTCAGTTCAGCCCCTTCTGCCACTTTGCTCTGTCCTGTGGCTGGCCCCACATGGCCCTTGAGGGACTGACCAGTGAATTTTCACGGAGTAGGTTCTGAGTTGTCCTGGGTGTGTCACGTCTCGGAGCATAAGCACACAAACCACCCAGCACTCAGGTCTACTGGAGCTTCTTCAAAGGGCTGGTGCTGTTCCTGTTGAACAGTTCTGCTGATGCTCACACATCTCATGAGCTGCAGGAAAACAGTGCAAGTGAGCAATCAAGAGGTCAGATCCGAGGTGGTATTGAGCTAAAGAACAGAGTTTCAAAAGACCTTTGAACAAAGTCTAGCAGATGGGGTCATGTCATTCCCACAGACCCCTATAGCAGGGACCCCTAGCAGCCTTGCCCAGGAGCCCCTCCCTTTCCTCACAAGGTCCCAGGAGGGGTGACTCAACCCCGTCTCCCTGGTCAGGGCAGGTTCAGTTGCTTTGTGAAAATGCTACTCCTGGCTACAAGGTGGGCAGGGCAACTTTCCATTCCCTCTAACAAAGTGCCTCAGGACCCTGTCCTCAGGCCAGATGTGTTTAATAACTTTTTGACTTTCGGGATGAGGACACAGGAGAAATACATATCAGATTTGTATATGACAGAAAACCTGTGAACAGACAGCTTTTTGAATCCAACAAATTCTGATGCCCAGAGGAGTTTGCACTTTGTCATGCCGCACTGCCTGTGTTCAAGTGCGTTCCTCAAGCTTCACCCCTGCAGAGCGCTAGGCCCCAGGAGAATCCCATGCACCATTTTGGCCATTTCTTTGTGTGACAGGGCCTTCCCACCTTGGGGCTCGTGGTAGGTGCTTGGTCACTGTTGAGTGCCTGAAGGAGAAGCCCCAGTTGGAATGATGTCTTCTTGTCTTGCCCTCCCAGTATCCAGAGCAGGAGATTGTGAATCTCTTCATCCCAACCCAGGCTGTGGGCGCCATCATCGGGAAGAAAGGGGCACACATCAAACAGCTGGCAAGATTCGCCGGAGCCTCCATCAAGGTAAAGCTGCCCCACCAGCTGGCTGCAGCCCTTTTCTCCACCCCACCCCCACCTCGTGTCCTTGTTCCTTCTCTCAGTCCTAGGCAACTCTTACATCATCCAGAGATAGAATCCCACAGGATCTAGGAAATTTGCCTTCAGGACTATTCCCATCTGCTCTCATCTTTACTTCTCTTATTCCTTTTCTGTTCAACTAAAAACTGAATTAGAAAAAAAGCTGGTATAGTGGCTCATGCCTACAATCCCAGCACTTTGGGAGGTTGAGGTGGGAGGATCACCTTGAGCTCAAGAGTTCCAGACCAGCCTGAACAAGAGCAAGACTCTGGCTCTATAAAAAATAGAAAAATCAGCTGGGCGTGGTGGCACGCACCTGTAGTCCCAGCTACTCGGGAGGCTGAGGCAGGAGGATCGCTTGAGCCCAGGAGTTTGAGGTTGCTGTGAGCTATGATGATGCCACTGCACTCTAGCCCAGCTAACAGAGCGAGACCCTGTCTCAAAAAAAAAAGAAAAGAAAAAGAAAAAAATATTAGTAACAACCCAACACGGTCCCCTTTGGATTATCATTGTCTTCCACTTCTCAAGAACATATAGCAAAGAAAGGTTGAGGATATTTCCCAAGCTAAGGGAATGGACTTAAGTGAAGTGATAATTTATACTTAGTTAGTACATTAGTCTCCATTTCAAAAATCCTTGAACTTTGAGAAAATAATTTGAATAAAAAACTCTTTGAAAAGTGATGATGAAATCATAGATAAACAAAAGCTGATGCCGTAGCCTGATAAGCAGCCCTGGGCCTGAGCGAGCGGCTCAGGAAGGAAGGCCCCTTGACTTATGGAAACGGTTGTGAGTGCAGATGCGGCTGTAGTGACAGACCCACATCCTGCTTGTTGAGCACAATGTGGAGAATCGTCAGAGAAGCTGAAAGGGGAGGATTATTCGACCCTGGTCCTGCTCCAAGCCCAGCTATCAGCTCTGACTCAGGGGCAAAATGCTGAGCACGTCCCAAGCCTCATGAAACACTTTCGGAAACAGAGTTTCCGTTGTTACGCAAAATAATTTGCTGCCATGGGACAACCCGGAATTCCGAACAAAAAGTCTCATGACTTGGAGAGAAAGAATGCTTACACTTTCTCCCCAGGAAGAGCTGGAATTTCTCCCACAGCAAGTGTGCTGGAGGAAAAACAAAACATTCTGAGCAGTGCAGAACAAGGATTGCAGTGAGACCGTAAATGAATTTTATTTTGGTGAATCGTTTTCCCTCTCCAGCCTCATTTATCTCACCTGCCAGACAGGATGAGAGCCCTGAGGTGGCAGTGGAGGGGCACGTGGCGGCCTTTGCAGCCCGCAGCCTTGCCAAAGATGAGACCCTGGCCCAGGTGCTGCTAGGCAAGTGTGGCCCTGCCCCCACGGGTGGGATGAGTAAAGTTCGGAGAGCACTGGGCTGGCTATAGCCTGAGGGCCTCTCCCTGTATCCCGTCCTGCTGTATGAGATGCCATACGGGAGATGGAATGAGACAATTTCAACTAAAAGGCACTTGAGGGATCATCTCATCAAATCCCCCTTTTGTTTAGCTGAGGAGAGTGAGGCTCAGAGAGTGCAGGCACGTGGTCAAGGCACATGAGTGGGAAGACTGGCTCTTAGATAGAAATTCAACTGACCTTTAGGATACTGAGCACCTCCTGGGGCTGACTGCAGCTGAAACTCTATATTTACTATTGCCTGTGAGCATCTGGGGCCCAGAGAGTTTCATTGACTTGTCCAAGGCCTCAAAGCTAAAGAATGAGAGAGCCAAGATTTGCCCAGGTTATCCTACTTCTGGTCTAATGTTTTTTTCCACCATAGCACCTAACTGCTGTGCCAGAATCATTCCCAGCAGGGCATTTAGGAAAATAAGAAGAGAGAGACAGAGAGAGGTATTAATTAATCCCTTGGGCGTCATCCCACAGCATTCCCACAGTCCTGTGTCCCAGCAAGGTTGAGTGGTCACGTGTCACTTTGCTCATGGCCTCTGTGGGGGGCAGACACAGCAGGGCTGCACCAGGAGGACAGAATGGGTCTCACTCTGTCACCCAGGCTGGAGTTCAGTGGCCCGATCATAGTTCACTGCATGCAGCCTCAAACTCCTGGGCTCAAGCAATCCTCCTGTGTCAGCCTCCCAAGTATTTGGGGCTACAGGGGCACACCACGGCGCCAGGCTAATTTTTTTTATTTTTTGTACAGACATTGTCTCGCTATGTTGCCCAGGCTGGTCTCAAACTCCCAGCCTCAAGTGATCCTCCTGCCTTGGCCTCCCAAAGCGCTAGGATTACAGGCATAAGCCACTGCACCTGGCCCCCAAATGGTGTTTTTTATGCTGGGCCAACAACCTTCTTTTCTAACAACCTTCTTCTCCAGCTCCTGCCTCTCTCCGTAGCATTAAAGAAGAGGAAAGAAAACCAGGGAAATCTATTATTTGTGAAAGATATTTCCTGCTTTTTAAAGTCAATGTGGTTTTTGCTAGATTCCCTTTATCTTGACAGGTCTCTGAAAGCACCTGTCTCTAAAATAAGATGGATGATCTCACTAACTGCAGAGAGTCACAACCCCTTCCCCCCAGCTTCTGCGGTGCCAGACTTCAGGGGCCGCAGCTAGGGGAGCATTTGGTGCTGCTGGGACAGGGATAGAGCTTTAAACTCATCTGTGGAAATAAAGTGCTGGGAGGGGGTGGGCTGAGCTGAGATCTGGGAGATGCACCACAAGAGATACTTTGGTTACAGGTGAGAGTTGAGTACGTTGCCTGCCTTTCCTGCAGAACTTCTGGTCAGCAGGCTTCTGAATGTGACCCAAAATTCAGTCCAGTGTCAGCCAGGGACACCCAATTACTGCCTTACTCTAATCCTGCTTAACCTGTGATCTTGGCAGTCATCTTGCCTCTCAACCCAAATTGCTTCAGTCATAAAATGGGGTCCTCATTCCTGTCCCTCCAGAGGAAGTGTGCCGTGGAATGCCATTCCAGAACTGCGGGAGTACATAAGTAGCTCTGAGACTTCTGTCTAGGCTGGTAAATGCCAGATAGTAGAGCAATCAGGTTTCTTTCATAATCTGAGCAAAGCAGACGCAAGTCACTAGGAAGTAGACATGAACAGTAGAACTGATTTGGTCAACATGCATCATGAGTTAGCCTTTCACCCTTCTCGGTTTGGGTGGTGGTAAGAGCTGGGAACCACCATGGCCGTTATCTGCTCTCTCTTATTATTAGTTTAGTAAGTATGGAATGTTTGATTCCATAAGTACTAAGTTTGACAGTTGATATCACTGACATTTCACTTTGACACTTCTTGTTTTTGTTTGTTTGTTTTTATCGTGAAGGTACATCCTCATTCTTTCAAACTCATGGTGTGGCTTGTGATTATCTTTCAAATTTTTTTTTTAGAGCAATTTTTGTGAAACCATGGATAAGTCAAAAATTCATGTTATTTTTTAATATGAGTTCCATCGTGGAACCAATGCAGCACAGACAGCTCAAAATATCAACGAAGTGTTTGGGAAGGATGTGGCTAATGAATGCACAGTACATCAGTGGTTTGAGAAGTTCCACTCTGGTGATTTTAATCTTGAAAATGAGCCATGTGGGCAACCTGCAACAAAGGTGGATAATGATGACCTGAAAGCTATAGTGGAAATGAATCCATCTCAACCTATTTGTGAATTAGCAGCAAGGTTTGACATTACTGTTCCAACACTATTGGACCATTTGAAACAAATGGGCAAGGTAAAGAATCTGGATAGATGGGTTCCGCATGAATTAAACGAGCGTCAGAAGAGAAATCGTCTCGAAGCTTGCCTTTCTTTGCTGTCACAATATAAAGACAAACCATTTCTACTGCGTATTGTTATGTGTGATGAAAAATGGATTCTTTTTGATAATCGCAAGCATTTAGCACAGTGGTTAGATAAAGACGAAGTGCCAAAACATAGTCCAAAACTGAATATTCATCAAAAAAAGCTAATGGTGTCTGTTTGGTGGTCTAGCGCTGGTATTATCCACTAGAGCTTCATGAAACATGGTCAATCGATTACAGCAGATGTCTGCTGCAACCAACTGGATGAAATGATGAGGGTGCTTGCAATTAAGCAGCCAAGATTGGTCAATAGAGACAGGCCAATCCTCTTGCAAGACCATATATCACAAAAAACAACACTGCTCAAACTATAGAAGCTGGACTTGGAAACTTTCTGTCACCCACTGTATTCACCAGACCTTGCACCAACTGATTACCACTTCTTCCAGGCTTTGGACCACTTCTTGCAAGGAAAAATATTCAATTCTCAAGCTGTGGAAAACGCCTTTCGTGATTTCATTGCTACTCACTCTCCAGGCTTCTTCGCTGCTGGCATAAAGAAGCTACCGTGTTAAGATGACAAAACTGTGTGGATACTTTAGGCGCATACTTTGATTAATTGTACTACTACTTGTTTTGGATATAATAAACTACACTCTTGATTCGAAATGAGACATTTCATATTTAATGGCCAATAAGACCTTGACATAAGGGCCAGGTTTCACACCAGCTGTGGATCTCAAAGTAGAGTCAGGGGTTCCTGTCAGCAGTCTCAAGGGCCAGCCTGTGTGTGACCTGCCAGAGGGTCTCGGTCCCCTGGACACACTAAGCCCCATGTTTTTTGGCTGAGGCCACTGCCAAGAAATGACTGCCCACAGCAAAGGGACATCCCCCAATAAGCACAGTTGCTGGTCACCTGTGTCTCACATTCATCCCATGCCACTAAGTAGTCAAGCCAGAGAACTCTTCACAGATCTTGAGAAGGGGTCCTGCCTTCCAGAGCAGGGCAGGGGTCAGAGCAAGCCTTGGCTGTGTATTCACAATAATGCTGGGACAGTAACATTGGCCCATGAGGTCCATGGATGGAATGTGGCTTACAGCACATACCGAGAGAAGACAAAATTAAACCCAGTAGTAGTGGAGGTGGAGGTCTTCCTGGAGGAGCCCAAGACTAAGACTCGGTGATCCAGAGATGACACATGCATAAATGCAACACTGACAGCTGATTCCATTTCATTCCAAATCTCTCCCTCAAGACTTCGTCTCAGGAATGGTGCCTCCCCTGAGCCACTGGTTTTGTTTTGCCTTGGAACACTGTGACCCTGGAATTGACCATGTTTTCTTTTTTGTATTTACTCTTAGAAAGCTTAGAACAGAGAGTAGCCCGCCCGGTGTGCTTTAAGTCATTTTACTTTTAATTAAGTCTAATTTTGCCACAATTTGCTAATTAAGTTTTAATTTTGTATTTATTTTTAAAGGCACCTGGAAGTTTTTTGGAATAAGGCAGGGTATTCAGAAACAAATATGTAATAAGGATCTCTCTGACAAAAGTGTTTGTTCGGTCCATTGTTTGACTTATGTTATGAAAGAATTCAGACTCACGGAAAGTGAGAGTGGGAGGGAGGTTTGGAGCTTGCCAGGTCCAGGCTCCATGCTTCACAGATGAGGGGATGGAGGCCCGGGGAGGGGAGGGATTTGCAGAGCCAGGACTGGAACCAAAGTGCCCTCACTCCTGCTCTGCGGCTATTGTGCTTACGACCCATTTGCCATGAAGGAGGTGGTCCCAGCCACTCCTGCTCTAACTCAGTTGTCACTTGTTGCCAACTGCCTGTATAAGCTGAGAATTAGAGCCAGGGTTACCTTTCCTGCAAACTAGACTCCAATTTGACACCCTTGTGGACCAGCCTTTCCTTCCCTCTGGGCCCTGGGTGGCTTGGTGGAGCCTGTACCTCTCTCTTCTAGAGCTGTTGACTCCCTGGTTATTTCCTAAGACTTGTGTTGGTGAAAGGAGGCCTGTTGGTGCTTGGGGCACTGACAGGCAGTAACTACTGACCTGCTTCTGACTCTCTCTGGGTAGCCAGAGATCCAAATTTGATACTGGGCATGACTTCCTAAGACCCAGGGTGGAGGCAGCGTGGTGTCAGAGAGATCCCCAGGTGCAAAGGCAGAAGCAAGCTCATGCATGTGCCGTCCACTCAGACAAGAAAGAGGGGCTGGGGAATGCAGCCAGGCATCAGCAAGCATCTTCCTCTTTCCTTCTGAACCGCAGATTGCCCCAGCAGAAGGCCCAGACGTCAGCGAAAGGATGGTCATCATCACTGGGCCACCTGAAGCCCAGTTCAAGGTCAGTGCCAAGGGCCACTTAGTGGCTGCCCTGTACCCAGTGCAGGCTCTGGTCACAGGGCAGCCACCACAAAGGCATGTTCAAGGCTCTTGTTGGAAGGCTCAACCCCATTTCCCTTCCTGCTGCTGCTCACTGGTTTCAGACTCACCTTGTCTCCCCCTCCTCTGGGCTGTTCCTTCTACGTGTTTGCCCCCTGCTGGGAAGCCCTCTTTCCCTTCTCTCCCATGGGAAAGTGGATCATCTGTTGGTGCCCAGTTCAAGTGGCACCTCCTCTGGCATATCTCTTATCCGATCCCTTAGTCGTGGTTTTGAGGATGGATGTCTCAGACTCTTTTAGTCATTCCTATCCTTCGAGCTATTGGCCATTAACACAGGGTGAAAGTGGAAATAGCATGGTTTGTTGGAAGTTCTTTGGTGAGGTGTATTGTTTTACTTTGTTCTGTTTTTGTTTTTTTTCCTCCCCTATGAAAATTATAACATGAGTTTTCTAAAAGTGAGAGACATATTTATTTATAAAAGTGCAATCCTTAAAATTAAAAACATTTAAAATGTAGCTGAGAGATAAAATCAACACATGTAGGTGCCCTTGGCGGCCTCGGGGAGCATGGGGGGCTTTCCTGTGGGGGCAGAGTGGTGTGTATGCTTTGGGGGGCGTTTGGAGGAAGCTAAATACCAGTTAAACTTAGTACTAAAGGGGAAGTAGACTCCGAAAACACACTTCAAGGTAGAATTTTGAATTTTGGCAGATCATTTACTTGCTACTCCTGTGCAGTGAGTGAGTGCACGTGCAAGTTTTGATGGTGGGTCAAATTCACGGAGAGAGGCATGGGTTAGCAGTGGGTGGAAAATGGAAGGCTATGGATTGTTGAGCTGTGTGATGCTCCATGTATTTCCAGAATATATTTGGAATCTTATTTGAAACTGTACAAAATGGGGCATCTCTCTCATAGCAGTAAGCTCCTTGAATGCATTTTTGCCAACTGAAGGAGTCTCTCTTTAAAAACTTTCTCTTGAAATCTGAAAAAATGGAGTTAAGCATAGGATTTTTTTTTTTTTTTTTTTTTGAGAAGGGCCTTGCTCTGTTGCCTGGGCTGGATGCAGTGGCGTCATCATAGCTCACTGCAACCTCAAACTCCTGGGCTCAAGCGATCCTGTTGCCTTAGCTTCCAGAATAGCTGGGACTATAGGGGCATGCTTCCCCACTGGCTAATTAGTGGTTTGTTTCTTTGTTTTTGTAGAGAGCGGGTCTTAAGCTCCAGATCTCAAGTGATCCTCCCACGTGGGCCTCCCAAAGTGCTGGGATTACAGGCGTGAGCCACCACGCCTGGCCAGCATAGGTTATTTTTTGATGACTGTTTTCTGATTATTTGGGAGCTAAATAAAAAAATATAAAATATTTGTATTGCTACTTTTTTTTCCTACATGACAGTGATTTTTAAAAACAGTATACTTTTATATGACAGTGGCTGCAGCAGTCACTGCATTTGATTTAGGTGAAATTTTTATAGGCCATAAGGTACTAGATGATTTAGATTAAACCAATTCTTGAAATCATATGAGAACTACAGAAGGGGATTATGATGTCAGCTGGTTCACCTTTGGTTCAAAATGCCAACAGGCAGAAATCTTACAAATATTGTTATTCCTAGTGACTAGAAGATTAAATTACAATCTGAGAGTTAAGCCCTAGATTTCACCCCTTTTGTGCATATAGCACAGTATTCAGTTCAGGCCCTCCACAGAGTCAAATATTTTTGAATGAAAAAAAAGGCTAAAAGATTAGGGGAATATTAAGGTAATGGGAATGTTCTATCACAGCTTTATATTTAGTGCCTAGACTTGATACCCTCATGCAAAAGCTATCCTACTTTCACGGCAAGGTCTCTGACCTTTCTTTGATTTTGTTTTTCATTCTCATCTATTTCAAAGTTCTCTGCCTTCCACAGCATGTAAAATAAAATAATTTCTTTAAGAAAAAATCAACACATGTGGAACCATTCAAAAACAATAACCCTTCAACTCATGAGTAGACAAACAAAATGTGGTATATCCGTACGATAGAATATAATTCAGCCATGAAAAGGAATGAAGTACTGATGCATGCTACAACATGGATGGACCTAGAAAACATGCTAAGTAAGAAAATTCAGACACAAAAGACCACATATGATACGATTCCACTTATATGAAGTGTTCAGAATAGGCAAATCCATAGAGATAGAAAGTAGATTAGTGGTTGCCAAGCAATAGGAGTAGGAAGGAATTGGAA
The DNA here is from genome assembly GCA_023783475.1 of Daubentonia madagascariensis. Classification (NCBI taxonomy): domain Eukaryota; kingdom Metazoa; phylum Chordata; class Mammalia; order Primates; family Daubentoniidae; genus Daubentonia; species Daubentonia madagascariensis. The sequence goes on along the minus strand of JAKFHU010000322.1, from coordinate 22,805,983 downwards.
CTAACTGCTAATAGGTACGAGGTTTTTATTTCAAGAAACAAATAGATAGTGGTGGTAGTTGTACAACATAGTGACCACTGAAGTGTATACTTTAAAATGGTGACTTTTAGATTATGTGAATTATATCTCAGTTTTTTAAGTTAAAAAAAAAGAACAATAGCCTCTTGGTTATTCTGGCTTTGAAGTCAGACATCAAAGAGCAAGATCGGGCTCATCAAATCTCATCACCACCACCCTCACCTTCATCCTTTAATAACCAGAGGTCTGAACCTATTATATCATGGTAGGAGTTAAGAATTCCCTGAACAAATTCAGTCAATCAAGTAAACATTTACAGGTGCTAGGGATATGTAAGTAAGACATAGAGTTCCGTCCCCTCATCTGTCCCCCTAACCCCGACACACAGAAAGCCTCCTAGAGGAGGTGATCCCGTGCAAACCATGGAAACACGAGAGTGCCCATGCACATTTTTCAAAGTGCAGTTGTTCAACATGGCAGGAGCAGAGGCCCCCAGGTCTGCAAGAGCTGAGGCTGGTGCCTGGCCCCAGGGAGCTTGGGAATGGGGGGTGTCTAGTTGCCTGGACTCTCAGTTCCCTTAGCAGCACTGATGAAGTGGGTTGGCTAGCAGCTGACTCTGAGAGTCACCAGTCACGTCTCGCTCTCTCAGGCCCAGGGACGGATCTTTGGAAAACTGAAAGAAGAAAACTTCTTTAACCCCAAAGAAGAAGTGAAACTAGAAGCCCATATCAGAGTGCCCTCTTCCACAGCTGGCCGGGTGATTGGCAAAGGTGGCAAAACCGTAAGTGTGCTCTGGGCTTGCTTCATAACCTGGGTTGAATTTCCTGCCCTGGCCTTACCTGAGTTCCCTCAGAGCCCCGCTGGCTCCTTCTCTCCCAACGTATGGTCTGGGTCTTTGGCTAACAAACTAAGACTCTCCTGGCGTCTGAGCCCTTTGAGGCATGAGGATCCCAAGGACAAAAATGTAATCAGCATCACTCTAGAATTTAGGGCCCCAGATCCACAGTGCTAAGCCAAAAACACCAGTTTCATGTACCCAGTAATACCCATCTCAGCTCTATGCTGGGAAATCTCTGAAGACAGGGAGGCTGTCTTCTGCCCCCTTTATTACCACACATAGCAGGCAGTAAAATAGTAAAGGGGGGAGTCCCACCCAGAGTCTCTGCCAACCCCCTTGGCAGACCACTGCCTTCTCTGAATTTCACACTCAGAGGCCTGCAGGGTCTCATGTCCTGTGCTGTCTCCTGACTCTTCAAACTATCCCAACAGATGTCTCTAGGGGCCCTAACTCTCCCTCTTACAGATTCCGTCTTTTGGTTATTTCCCAAACCTGGTCTTCTGCTATAGGGGAGCTAGTTAAGCAATAGGGTGGTGGGCAAGAAGGAAATAGTTTTTTAAAAAGTAATCAGCCGGGCGTGCTGGCTCATTCCTGTAATCCCAGCACTTTGGGAGGCCAAGGTGGGAGGATCACTTGAGGCCAGGAGTTCAAGACCAGCCTAGGCAACATAAGGAGATGCCATCTCTATATAAAATTTAAAAAAAAAGACTTAGCTGGGCACGGTGGTGCATGCCTGTAGTCCTAGCTACTTGGGAGGCTGAGGCAGGAAAATCGCTTGAGCTCAGGAGTTCGAGGCTGCAGTGAGCTATGATTTTGCCGCTGCACTCCAGCCTGGGCTACAAAGCAAGACCCTGTCTCTAAAAAAAAACCAAAAAAATAATAATCTACATTTTCATCCTGAAGGTGGCAGTAACACAATGTAATTTGAAAAGTACCAGAGCATTAACTCTGAAGCCTATAGGAATGAGCAGGTAGTCTGTCAGACATAGGTGTGTTCTGGAACATGACTTAACCACCTGGTGGGGAGATGACCCCTGAGAAGTTCCCGTAGAGCCTAGTACATGCTTGGCAAAGTGGCAGTGTTGGGTGGCAGAAATTTGGGGGGGTCTCTAGAGTCCTGAGAGAGAGAGTATGTGTGTATGTATATGTGTATTTGCTGTTTTTGTAAAGTTTTTATATAGAAACTCCTACAGAGGATTCAAAACCAAGTTCTGGATACAATGAGTCACCTTTATGTAAAAGTATAAAGTTACATGGAATGCATATTATTCCCTATATCCAGGAATGCAGTCAACACCCCAGGGCACATACATTGAGCTCTAGGGGGAGTTGGAATGCAGTAGGCAAAAAAAGCATGTAGTCCACAAGGGAGTAGAACCCTTGGGTGTCCTATTTGGTTATTTCACAACCAAAGAATTCTCCGCATCCCTCAGAGATGGTCAGCTGTCCACAGGCACTTGGTGAGTCCACAGGGATGCTTGGCTCAGCATCCCTCAGGGAGTGTACAGTCTTGCTGGGAAGCAGTCCCAGTGAGGCAGCAAGGAAGAGGAGCAGAATGTAGGAAATGGTTTGAGATAAGGGGAGCCCAGCATTGCTGCAGGCTTCATGGAGGAGGTGGGCCTGGGGTTGGATCGAGTGGCAGGGAGAAAGGATAACAGTCCAAGGATAGGAACAGCATAAGCAAGACTTAGTGGCTGGAGTGGAAATGAGGAGAAGGGAACAGAGCAGGGCCTAATTGGGAGGGAAAGTTTACCTTGGCGAGTCAGACAAGAGGTGTGGGCTCATGGTCAGCACCCAGGAGGGCATGTCCAGGAGGAGTGATCTTACCAGGTTATTGGAAAGCTGGGGTCACTGTGAGCATGTGCAGACCTGCATTAACGGGACTCCAGAATTCAGCCCCAGAAGCAGCCCCGTGGACTCAGGGCCTGGACTCCCTCTCCCTGTCATTGAGCCTTCCAGGGCCCAAACCCCATGGCCCCATGTGCCCAGGGACGGGGAAGCCCCGGGTGTCCCAGATTGAAGGAAAAGAGCACAGACTCCCCTCTCCCCCTCCCGCCTGAGCCCAACTGCCTGTTCTCCCTCCACAGGTGAATGAACTACAGAACTTAACCAGTGCAGAAGTCATCGTGCCTCGTGACCAGACACCAGATGAAAATGAGGAAGTGATCGTCAGAATTATCGGGCATTTCTTTGCTAGCCAGGTACCTGTGCTGTGAGGGCCCCATCTCTCCTGCCAGTCTCTTTTCCATTCTCTGCCTGAGCTACTGTGGCCCTCAGGCCCTGAGCACCCCCCACCCCCACCCAGATGGAACCTCTTCCTGGTCTTCCTGGCTCTTAAGGGATTACCAGCAGGGCAGGGGACATTGTTCCACACCTTCTCTCCACCACCATCCCCCAGGCATGCTAGGGGCTTGAGGAAGAGTGTAGAACTGCTGAGTCAAGCCCTTAAGCAAAGCTGAGCAAGTTTCAAGCCCCCTACAATGCTAAGGGCAAGGTCTCAGCTGGCCACGCCCTCCCTCCTCAGGCCCCAGCCCCAGCCTTTCTCTGCTGGGAGCCACATACCAGGCCAGCCCACCTCTGGATCCCCCTGCGGGAGCCTGAGCACAGCCTGGGTGCCCAAATCTCATCATGAAAGGTCACATGCTCATGGCAAGAGACCCTTGTTTCTCATTTCTCTCTTTCTCCATCTCATCACGACCCGCCCTATCAAAACACAGCACCTCCACACAGCTTCTGCTCTTTTGTTTGGAAAGGCCAGTGCCTTGGCCTAATTTGGCCTAGTTCTCTTGGATGCTTTTGGTGGCTGGGTTTGGGGAGAGAGCAGTCCGGGTTCTTGTCCTGAACTGGTGAAGACAAACAGTGTAAGCTGACATTGAAGGTTTGTCTAAGCCGGAAGCCTGCTCTCCCAATGCCTGCATCTGTGCCAGGAGACCTGTCCGGGGAAGGGCACCTGCCACACTGCTGCTCCCGGCCCCCCGCCCAGTACCCTTTGAGGTGCCTACTGGGTCTCCTGCAGTCAGAGCCCCTGGCCACACCCATCTCTGCTCGCTCTGTCTCAGCCCCTCAGCACCCTGGGCAAGTGTCCGAACAGCACATTCCTATGGAGCTCAGTCTGCAGGGAGCTCCCTGCAGTGGCAGTGCTGGGCTAGGGGAGGGGTGAGGTGGCATTCACGTGTGTGCTGCAGTTGTTCAGGGCAGTGTCTGGGCCCAGTTTCCCCCCTCCATCCGCCCACCCCCATCCCCTGTCCACATACTGCCATCTCTCCCACCAGTCACGCAGGTGTTTCTCCTGGCCTTTCTAGAAAGGGGTGGGGCAGCACAGGAGCCCAAGTGTGTGTAGTTGGGAGGGGGATGTTCTCTGACCTTTGCAACCCCACCCTCCCACCTCGTCGCTGGCTGCCTGCTTCCACTCCCTGGCCTGTCTGTCCAGCAGTGAACTGGAAGATGCTGGAGTCAAACCCCCTTATCCTCCACCCAGCAGCTTTGAGGTGGGGGTGGGGGGAGACCTCTGCCACTTACTGCCAGGCAGAAAAGGCGCCAGAGTAAGGCACCTAGGGGGTAGTTGACACTTCTCTGAGCACCCACCCTTCTCCCCCCAAGTCCCAGACCCTCCCCTACTGCTTATCCTCAGAACTGGGTTCCTTTTTTCCCCTGTCCCCTCCTCTCCCTTCTCTCCCTTGCTGCAGACTGCACAGCGCAAGATCAGGGAAATTGTACAACAGGTGAAGCAGCAGGAGCAGAAATATCCTCAGGGAGTCGCCTCACAGCGCAGCAAGTGAGGCTCCCACAGGCACCAGCAAAACAACGGATGAATGTAGCCCTTCCAACACCTGACAGAATGAGACCAAACACAGCCAGCCAGAGCGGGAGCAAACCAAAGACCATCCTGAGGAATGAGAAGTCTGCGGAGGCGGCCAGGGACTCTGCAGAGGCCCTGAGAATCCTAGGGGCCGAGGAGGGGGCAGGGAAGGTCAGCCGGGCTTGCCAGACCCCCAGCTGGCCCAGCCCCTGCCCCCCAGGGCCTCTGCAGGCTCCCCAGCCATCCACTTCACCACGCACTGGGATCTCTCCTTACCTCCCAAGACGCTATCCCTTCTAGTTGAACTAACATAGGTGAATGTGTTCAAAGCCAAGCAAAATTCACACCTTTCTTTTTTTTTTGGCAAATTGTCTCTGTACATGTGTGTACATATTAGAAGGGGAAGATGTTAAGATACATTGCCTGTGGGTTACACAGGGTGCCTGCGGCGGTAATATATTTTAGAAATAATATATCAAATAACTCAACTAACTTCAATTTTTAATCAATTATTAATTTTTTTTTTCTTTTTAAAGAGAAAGCAGGCTTTTCTAGACTTTAAAGAATGAAGTCTTTCTTTGGGAGGTCTGATGGTGTAGAGAGGAGCTTCGAGGCCACCCACACAAAGTTCACCCAGAGGGAAATCTCATCGAAAGGACACTCACAGCAGTTCTGGATCACCTGTGTATGTCAACAGAAGGGATACCGTCTCTTTGAAGAGGAAACTTTGTCTCTCTTCATGCCTGTCTAGCTCATACACCCATTTCTCTTTGCTTCACAGGTTTTAAACTGGTTTTTTGCATACTGCTATATAATTCTGTCTCTCTCTGTTTATCTCTCCCCTTCCCTCCCTTCCTCCCCGTCTCTTCCATCCCCATTCTTTTGAATTCCCTCATCCCTCTGTCTCGGTCCCCTGTATCTATGCACCTCCCCCCCCCAGGCAAAGCAGTGCTCTGAGTATCACACAAAAGGAACAAAAGCGAAACACACAAACCAGCCTCAACTTACACTTGGTTACTCAAAAGAACAAGAGTCAATGGTACTTGTCCTAGCATTTTGGAAGAGGAAAACAGGAACCCATCAAACCAACCAACCAACCAAACAAAGAAAAATTCCACAACGAAAGAATGTATTTTGTCTTTTTACATTTTGGTGTATAAGCCATCAATATTCAGCAAAATGATTTTTTTCTTTTAAACAAATGTGGAGGAAAATAGCAATTTACACAAGGTTGTTGGCCCAGGGCGTTAAATTTACAGATTTTTTTAACAAGAAAAACACACAAAAAAAAGCTACCTCAGGTGTTTTTTACCTCAGCACCTTGCTCTTGTGTTTCCCTTAGAGATTTTGTAAAACTGATAGTTGGAGCATTTTTTTATTTTTTTAATAAAAATGAGTTGGAAAAAAAATAAGATATCAACTGCCAGCCTGGAGAAGGTGACAGTCCAAGTGTGCAACAACTGTTCTGAATTGTCTTCCGCTAGCCAAGAACCTATATGGCCTTCTTTTGGACAAACCTTGAAAATGTTTATTAAAAAATATATATATGACAAAGAAAAACAGAGAGAGAAAATATTGGAGATGTCCTGAATTTCAAAGGGTACGTGCCATTAGGGCTTTTTGTGCTAAAGGATGAACATGTACTGGTTTATGTGAACAAGCCATTATACCACCAGACTGCAATGCCAGTTTCCTCTACTGCAAACAGTGTTCTGTGACAAAAAAAAAAGAAAAAAAAAAAGAAATATATCCAGCTAACAAGATCCTGGTGTCTTGGTCTCTTATTTTACTAAGCATTGCCTCATCCCAAAGTGCTGGCTCAGTTCCAACTCTGAGGGACTTGAAGAAACTTGAGCAGCGTATATAAGCAGGATCTGGGAAGCTACTCTGAGGCTGGCTTTATTCAGGAAGGTCTTTGGGAGAAGCTAAACTAGATCAGTGGTTCTCAAAAGTGTCCCCAGACTAGCAGCATCCATTATCACCTGGAAATTTGTTAGAAATGTAGATTCTCAGGGTCCACCTTGAATCAAAAATTCTGGGGTTGAGGCCCGGCGTCTGTTTCAGCAAGCCCTGCAGGGGATGCCTGTGCATGCTATGAAGTTAGAGAACCAGGGAACTAGAGGGATGGATTGACTGCATATCGAGCTAGGTAAGACCAGTCTATCATTAAGGAACTTCAAGCCTGGCCAGGGAATTTATTTTTATGTGAAGGAAACGGGGAGGATAATATGCCAATTCAAGGGAACAGGTACTTCACCCCTCCATGGGAAATTCAATTTTAAGCGCAGGTATACCTCATAGATACTGCAGGTTCTGGTCCAGACCACCACAATAAAGTGACTATTGCAATAAAGCAAGTCACACAAATTTTTTGGCTTCCCAGTGCATATAAAAGTTATGTTTACACTATACTGTATTAAGTGTATGACAGCATTATGTCCAAAAAAACCAATGTACATAATTTAAAAATACTTTACTGCTAAAAAAAGCTAATGATCATCTGACCCTTCAGTGAGTCGTAATCTTTTTGTTGGTGGAGAGTCTTGCCTCAGTGTTGATGGCTGCTGACTTATCAGGGTGGTGGTTGCTGAAGGTTGGGGTAGCTGTGGCAATTTCTTAAAATAAGACAATAAAAGTTGCCACATTAATTGACTCTTCCTTTCATGAGATTTCTCTGTAGCATGCAATGCTGTTTGACAGCATGTTGCCCACAGTAGAACTTCTTTCAAAATTGGAGTTGATCCTCTCAAACTCTGCCACTGTTTCATCAACTGAGTTCATGTAATATTCTAAATCTTTTCCTGTCATTTCAACAACGTTCACAGGATCTTCACCAGGAGTAGATTCCACCTCAAGAAACCACTTTTTTGCTCATACATGGGAAGCAACTCCTCATCCATTCAAGTTTGATCATGAGATTGCAGCAATTCAGTCACAGTTTCAGGTTCCTCTTCTAATTCTAGTTCTGCTATTTCCACATCTGCAGTTACTTCCTCCACTGAAGTCTTGAACCCCTCAAAGTCATCCATGAGGGTGGGAACCAACTTCTTCCAAACTCCTATTAATGTTGATACTCTGACCTCCTCCCATGAATCACAAATGTTCTTAATGGTGTCTAGAATGGTGAATCCTTTCCAGAAGGCTTTCAACTTACTTTGCCCAGATCCATCAGAGGAATCACTATCTATGGCAGCTATAGCCTTAATGAAATGTATTTCTTAAGCAATAAGACTTGAAAGTTGAAATTCCTCCTTTATCCATGGGCTGCTGAATGGATTTGTGATAGCAGTTATGAAAACTACATTAATAATCTTACATATCTCCTTCAGAGCTCTTAGGTGACCAGATGTATTGTCAATGAGCAGCAATATTTTGAAAGCAATCTTTTTCTCTGAGCAGTAGGTCTCGATAGTGGGCTTTTGTAAACAGATGTGCTGTCATCCAGGCTTTGTTTTCCCATTTATAGAGCACAGCATTATTCTTAAGGGTCCTAGAATTTTTGGAATGGTATATGAACATTGGCTTCAATTTAAAGTCACCAACTGCATTAGCCCCTAACAAGAGAGTCAGCCTGTCCTTTGAGGCCAGACAATGACTTCTCTCTAGCTATAAAAGTACTAGATGGCATCTTCTTCCAATGGAAGGCTGTTTTATTTGCATTGAAAATCTGTTTAGTGTAGCCACCTTCATCAGTTATCTTAGCTAAAGCTAGATAACTTGCTGTAGCTTCTACATCAGCACTTGCTGCTTCACCTTATACTTTTATGTTATGGAGATGGCTTCTTTCCTTAAACCTCATTAACCAATCTCTGCTAGCTTCCAACTTTTCTTCTGCAGCTTCCTCACCTCTCTCAGTCTGCACAGAATTGAAGAGAGTTAGGGGCTAGCTCTGGACTAGGCTTTGGCTTAAGAGAATGTTGTGGCTCATTTGATCTTCTATCTAGACCACTAAAACCTTCTCCTTACCAGCAATAAGGCTGTTTTGCTTTCTTATTCGTGTGTTCACTGGAGTAGCACTTTTAATTTCCTTCAAAAACATATCCTTTGCATTCACAACTAAATTGTTTAATGCAAGAGGCTTAGCTTTCAGGCTGCTTTGGCTTTTGACATGCCTTCCTCACTAAGCTTAATCATTTCTAGCTTTTGATTTAAAGTGAGAGACATGTGATTCTTCTTTTCACTTGGACACTTGGAGGTCATTGTAGGGTTATTAATTGGCCTGATTTCAATATTGCTGTGTCTCAGGGAATAGGAAGTTCCAAGGAGAGGAAGAGACAGAGTAACAGCCAGTCTATGGAGCAGTCAGAACACACATATTGATCAATTAAATTTACCATCTAACATAGCTGTGGTTTGTAGCGCCCCCAAACAAGTACAATAGTAACATTAAAGATTAGTGATCACAGATCACCATAACTGATATAATAATGAAAAGTTTGAAGTATTTCAAATATTACCAAAATGAGACACAGACACGAAGTGAACACATGCTATTGCAAAAATGGCAGTAATAGATTTGCTCAACACGGGGTTACCACAAACCTTCAATCTGTAAAAAATGCAGTATCTTTGAAGCACAATAAAGTGATTTACAGTAAAACAAGGTATGTCTGTGTTGTAGGAGATCAGAGAAGGGCAGGACCAGCTTTAGGCTGCAGGAGTGGGTGCCCAGCACTCCCACCACTGTGCTGTGAGGAGGGTGGAAGAAAATGGTCCTTACCATTTATAAGTTTATGTTCATAGACTGTTGGAGTCTACCAGAGACAGCTGCTAAGCATCCAAGCAGCTGTAGGAATAAAGAGCAAATACTTGACTGCCAGAGGTGGCCAGTTGGACTTGTTGGGATGACTGTTCATAGTGCAGCAGGGATAGATGGTGGTGATACTGATGGGATTCCAGAGTGGCCACATTCCCCCTACAAATCACTTAAAATGTGTTCCTCACTGATTCTCTTATTATTTCCAATTTCAGTGATGCAGATTACTTGTAAAGTTCTATGGCATGTAGATGTCCAGCTGTTCCCTCACCGTTACTCTCACTGCTAATGGTTGGCATGAGTATGGACAGGGACAGAGTGTCCCTTCGTGTGGCCATTAGAAACCCCTGTACTTGCAGCTCCACCTTTCCCCCTCCCCCAGTTAGGACTCAAGCCCACTGCCCTCTCAAGCCACAGGTTAACAGCCCAGAGAAGCCGGGGTAGGGGGTCCTGGCAACCAAGGTTGTAACTGAAAGCTCTTGCCTAGGTTGAGATGTCCGTGTCAAATGAACACAGAGAAAAACAGCACATCTTTAAAGGAAGGGCTTTAAGTACAGAGCCAAGAGCTTCATAATGACTCAAGATGAGGAGACATCAGGGAGGGAGAGAAGTGGCACAAGAATATCCAAAAACGGGCCCTCTTAGCTCCACCCCCTCAGGTTTCTGAATCTTATCAAACCTCTAGATGGAACTTACCGGTTCTGGTGGTAACTCCAGAGCGCACCCCCCCCCCCCCCCGCCAAAAAAAGCTCCTTACCAAAAAAAAAAAAAGGAACAATCAAGCTAGTTTCAATTATCTCTGTTCCACTATTAAATGCCAGAAAACAGTTTTTTGAGAAAAAGGATTGTGACTCAAGAATTTTTATACCAAAATTATCTTTCCATGTGTGAAAGCTTCAGAAAAATTATCTTATTTGCAAGGATTCAGATAAGAGTATTCCTATGCCCGTCTTGAATATAATTACATGAAAATGTTTTCTACTAACTGAAAAATAAAGCTAAAGCTCTTAATAAAAAAAAAAAAAGAAGAAAGAGGCTGGGCGTGGTGGCTCACGCCTGTAATCCTAGCACTCTGGGAGGCCAAGGTGGGCAGATCACTTGAGCTCAGGACTAGCCTGAGCAAGAGCGAGACCCCGTCTCTACTAAAAATAGACAAAATTAGCCAGACGCGGTGACACGTGCCTGTAGCCCAAGCTACTTGGGAGGATCGCTTGAGCCCAGGAGTTTGAGGTTGTAGTGAGCTATGACGACGCCACTGTACTCTAGCCTGGGGGACAGAGTGAGACCTTTTCTCAAAAAAAAAAAAAAAAAAGACTAAAAGCATTGAAACCAAACTAGAATTGTTTAAATTGTTGTAAATCTAAATTTAAAGCTGAATTATAACTAAATTTACAACTAAATTTAACTATCAGAAATTACCCTTGGAGAGGAAGCAAAATATAGTAATAATAATAAAGTATCAAAACACACATTACATTAACAAAGCCAAAAATATGTGAATGTATACGGGTGGGGGCAGAGAAGTGTCATTAATAGGACAAAAATTTATATTGTGGCAGAATGCTAGCTGCTGAACAAAAGTCCCTTTCTTCTTTCTAGGCACCCAACCAGACTATTGCCTAGTGTCCCTTGCAGTAAGACATGGCCATATGACTGAGTTCTAGCCAAGGGAATGTGAACAGAATGTGTGCCTCTTCTAGGCCTGGCCCATTCAAAGCTGCCTGTACTACTCCGTGCTCTGCACTGGCTACACATTGAGAACCGCAATGCCCTAGGGCAGGGGTTGACAGCCTTTTTCTGTAAACAGACAGTAAATATTTCAGGCTTTGCAGGTAGGACAATGGGGTGATACAAAATGATGCTACCCTTGTGGAAGGAAATTTGGCAGTATGTAGCAAAATTACATACGCTGCTAGGTATTTGACCCAGCAATCCCACTTCTAGGAATGTTAGATGTGTTAGCAAAAATAGGAAGTAGTGCATGCATTGCAGCACTATTTTTTTTTTTTTTTTTGAGACAGAGTCTCGCTCTGTCGCCCTGGGTAGAGTGCAGTGGCGTCATCATAGCTCACTGCAACCTCCAACTCCTGGCTCAAGCAATCCTCCTGCCCCAGCCCCTGAGTAGTTGGGACTACGGACATGCGCCATGACACCCAGCTAATTTTTCTGTTTTTAGTAGAGACGGGGTCTTACTCTTGCTCAGGCTGGTCTCGAACTCCTGAGCTCAAGCAATCCTCCTGCCTCGGCCTCCCAGAGTGCTAGGATTACAGGCGTGAGCCACTGCGCCCGGCCACAGCACTATTTATAATAGAAAAAAATTGACAGCCTAAACATCTACTGTGAAACGACAGGTAAACCACAGCACTCTGAAACAGTGGCTCCTTATGACAATGTAAAAAGAATTGAAGAATGAAGAATAACATCCAGAATAAATTTTAAAAACCAAGAAGCATAATTGTCTTTAATATCCTAACTTTAGTGTAAGAAAGGAAAGAAATATACATACATATTATGTCTTTAGCTATATTTTCAAAAATGGGAAGGTTAGAGGCAAATAAAACGTTACCTACACAGGCAAAGAAACAGGTGAAGGCAGAAAAACCACTGTGAATGTACCTTGTGTAGTTTTACTCTTGGACTAATGTTTGTTTTATGTAACTAAAACACAAAAGCAAAAAGCAAATCCTTAAACACTCAGAACAAATGAATCTAACTGTGTATCATGCTGATAGCATAACCAGAGAAAAAATTACTTTGATTTTTAAACAGTATTCTCATTGTGCATCTCTAGTGGGATATATTCTAAAAACAAAAATTGCAAAGAAATCTTAAATTGCACTTAGTGTCCTTGTTAGTAGTTAGGTTGGTATTGATATTTTGAAACTATTACAGGCATACTTTAGGGTAAAGTGAATAATTATGTTAATTATTCACTTTATTATTGTTAGCAATCAAAATTTTCAAGATTACGGTATAAGATTAAGAAAAACCTTGGAATCTTACATTTGAATTGAGTCATTAAACTTTTTCTGGCCGGGCGCAGTGGTTCATGCCTATAATCCTAGCACTCTGGGAGGCCAAGGTGGGAGGATGGCTTGGGGTCAGGAGTTCGAGACCAGCCTGAGCAAGAGTTAGACCCCATCTCTACTAAAATTAGAAAAAAATTAGCAGGGCATGAGGCTGAGACAGGAGGATCACTTGAGCCCAGGAGTTCAAGGTTGCGGTAAGCTACTATCACACCACCATACTCTAGCCAGGGTGACAGAGCGAGATGCTATCTCAAAAAACAAAAACAAAAACAAATTTTTTCCTTAAAGAAAAGCAATTCCTAGGCTATCTGTTGCAAAGACCTAGAAACACCAATAATCCAGTAATAAGCAGTGTTAATAGTGCCCAAATTCTGGTTACTAACAATTCTCACTAAAAGAAATCAGGACATCATCAAGAAATGGCCAATTCACGGTCTGAGGCAGGCAATGTATAAGATAAGCCTTTATTGTACCAGTAAATGATCAAAATCAGACTCCTGGATTTCTGTCAAACGGACACTGGCACCTAACATGAGGCAATCTGAACCTCAAAAACAGTAATTACAACGAATCAAAACATTATAGATTGTTTCCTGTATGAGCTACACTTCAGGGTAACCAAATAATTGAAAAGTTTTTCTTTACAGAAGAATTCAAGCTAAGGAACACAGAAGGAATGACAGAATTAGAAAATAACCACTTTGTACCTCTTAATGAGATAATGGATCTTCAGTTAAATTTAAAACCATGAAGAGAAAGATTTATGGGAAACATTATAATGGATGGTTCAGGCCAACACAGCCTGAACTACTGATCAATCTTAGCACCACTAAGTGGGACAAGCAGACTATGTGCTACATGATGCAGTAAAACAGGACCACTGATGAAGTATCCTTGCTTAATTAATTAAACCTGAATCTTATCAAACCTCTAGATGGAACTTACCAGTTTACTGAAATATAAGGGTTACAGGAATTAGTTAAACACCACCAAAGAGCTACAATCCAAATCTAGAATGTAGGATGTTCCACAGGAAAACCCAGTTTCTCTAATAATATTATAAGGAGGGAAACTTCCATTGAATTAAAGAGACATAATAACCAAAGGCAATGCATAGATTTTACTTGGATCCTGTATTAACTTCCTGAGAAAACTGCCACAAACTTAATGGCTTAAAACAACAAAAATTTATCCCCTCATGATTCTGGAACCAAAAATCTGAAATGAAGGCTGCACCGCCTCTGAAGTACCTAGGGAAGAATTCCTTCTTTGCCTCTTCCAGCTCTGGTGGCTCCAGGCTTCCTTGGCTTGTGGTAGCATTACTCCACTATCTGCCTCATCCTCTTCTGTCTCAAAACTCCCTCTTATAAAACATGTGATTGGGCCAGCCACAGTGGCTCACACCTGTAATCCTAGCACTTTGGGAGGCCAAGGTGGGAGGACTGCTTGAGGCCAGGAGTTAAAGACCAGCCTGAGCAAGAGCAAGACTGCATCTCTACAAAAATTAGGAAAATTAGCCAGGCATGGTGGCATGCACCCAGTAGTCCCAGCTACTGAGTCCAGGAGTTAGAGGTTGCAGTGAGCTACAATGATGCCACTGCACGGTACCTGGGCGACAGATCGAGACTCTGTCTCAAAAAAAAACCCAAAAAACTGTCATGCGTTGCTTAACAACAGGGATATGTTCTAAGAAATGCTTCATTAGGCAATTTCAACATCACAGAATGTAGTTAGATAAACCTAGCATAACCTACTGCACACCTAGGATAGGCTATAGTAATAACCTATTGCTCCTAGGCTACAAACCTGTACAGTGTGTTACTTTACTGAATATTGTAGGCAATTGTAACACCATGGTAAGTATTTGTGTATCTAAACATATCTAAACATAGAAAAGGTACAGTAAAAATAGAGTATAAAAATCTTATGAGACCACCGTCATATATGTGGTTCCATCCTTGACCAAAACGTTATGTGGCCTATGATTGTAGACTATTTTTAAATGATCAGGGAAATTTGAGTATGAACTGGGCATTAGATGATATTAGCAAATTCTGATTTTCTTAGGTGTGAAAATGACAGGATTTTTTTGTTGTTGTTGTTGTTATTAGAGGGACATTCTGAAGTATTTAGGTAGAATGACCTGATGTCATGACGTCAGCGTTTTGCATTAAAATACTCCAGACGGGACTATCCCTCATGAAAAAAAGGAAGGCAAATCAAGATTAGCCACATTTTAATAATGGCTGAAAGGGGGTGATGAGTACATAACGGTTCATTATACAGTAGTCCCTCCTTCTCCTTGGGGGATATGTTCCAAGACATCTAGTGGAGGCCTGAAACTGCAGATAATACCAAACCCTACACATACTATGCTTCTTCCTATACTGTAATGAGCAAGTAGCATATACAGTGTGGATATGCTAAACAAAGGGATGATTCATGTCCTGTCCAGGACAAAGCAGGACAGTGAGAGATTTCATCACACTACTCAAAATGGTGTGCAATGTAAACTTATGAATTGTTTATTTCCGGAATTTTCCATTTAGTATTTTCAAACCTCGGTTAACCAAGAGTAACTTGAAACTGGAGAAAGCAAAAACGCAGGTAAGGGGGGAACTTACTGTACTATCCTCTGTAATTTTTGTATATGTCTTGAAATTCCCATAATAAAAAGTTTTTTGTAAAGTAGTCGGAAAAAAGATAAAATTGTCCACGAAAATGAGACATTAAATCCCTCAGAATGAACTGAAGGCCTATACATGAAGAATGTTACAAAACTTCAATCAATGTAGACACAAAAAATTATCCTGTGCTAGAATAAATAAAAGTCAAAATACCAATGGGTATTTTTTCCTGATTCTGATTCCTTTTTTTTTTTTTTTAGTATATATAACTTTTAACCCAGAAATTTTAATTCTAAGAATTTATCCTAAGAGAATAACCCAAACATTGTGCAAGATGGTATGTCCAACAATACTGGATTAAATAAATGTTATAGCCATATACTGGAATACTATGTAGCAATTGAAAAGATATCACTATTCACTGACAGGAAAATATATTCAAGATAAATTAAGTGGAAAAGGGGTTACATAACCATATATACAGTATGATTCCATATTTGTTAATGACAAAAAATACGCACATACACAATCCTGCACACATATTCACACATCCATGAAGGAGTTAGTGAAAGCCAGGATATATACCCAAATGTCAATGTTAAGAGGTATTAACCTCCAGGTGGCAAATTTGCAGAATTCTTGTTCTTTACCTTTTATATTTTATTTTTCTACTATGAACACCTATTACTAATATAATTTTAAAAAATACAAGAGGGGACAGGGTTGTACTGTGGGACCACAGACTTTATGATCACCGTACACCCTTCAGGAAGACAGTGAGCGGTAAGGCTTCCCAGAGTGTATTCTAAGAACTCTATGCTGCTTTTCCTGGCATTTTCCTAAGTGTGTTCCAGAAAACAGTTCCACAGGTATCTCACAGAAAAGGGTTCAATGTCCAAGTTTTGGGAAATGCTAGGTTAAGACATAATTCATTGGTATAAAACATCTTATCCCCAGGAGGAAAGGACATATGCATTGAGTCATAGAACCCTTTGTTTTATATCCTTTATACAAGTTACAGGACTTCTACCAATGCAAAAAACCTGAATAAGTATTGTTTATACCACATATTTCCATCAAGGGTCTGAAAGCCTCTGGCCTATCATCTCAAAACAGCCTCCCATTTATCTTTTTTTTTTTTTTTTGGTCTCAAGCTTTATGGTTTTAAATATAATTTGCATCTTGCTGTCAGGTCATTTAGAGCAGTGTTTTTCAAAGTGTGCATATCTATCCATAAGTGGGCAGAGAAACAAACTTGGTAGTGACACCCCACATTTTTTAAATAACTGAAATAACAGCCAGGTGCGGCGGCACATGTTCCTGAAGTTCCAGCTAGAGTTCCAGGCCAGCCTCGGCAACACAGCAAGACCTGGTCTCTTAAAAAAAAAAAAAAAAAGAAAACCTGAAATAAAACCATCTGAGTATTGTAAGGATAAGTATTATTTTGTGAAACATCTGTGTCCATACATAATTACATTGTGTGTGTGTGTGTGTGCACACACGTACACTGGTCACAACATAAAATACATTTATTACTACGTATTACTATGAGTTGCAATGAAAAAAATTTTGAAGCCACTAAATTAAAGAGATAAATTTATTGGTAAATAGATAAAATCAACACCTATTCCAATATATCCAAACTCCTTCCTTGTATATATTCAGTAAATTAAAAGAAAAAATTATCAAGGGAATACAGCCAGCTAGATCCCCAACTTACAAATGAGTTACATACCATGAGTTTGAGTATCAGGAGCTTGGAGTTTTTTTCAAAGAAACTGTTATAGAGAGATTAGGTTCCCAATTAGTTCACAAAAGCCAATTTAAACAACGCAGCTTAACTATAGTACTAAGGTTATCACATACTGAATTTTCTCTATATTGCTTATTTATTCATATCTGAGGTCCACTACTTCACCAAGGACACATTCTACCCACACCCACACCTCGGTCCCAGCGCCAGGCAAACTCCTCACGGTGCAAGCAAACAGCCACCATGCAACGTGGTGTTCCCCAAAGTTGTGCTTAGGATTTCAGAGGAGGAAAAGATCAGAGGTTTCTAAGAGCCTTAGGTAACTGAGGTAGAATATGGGGCTCCCAAGAACATCTTCTTCCATATGCCCCAAGTCTATTTCCCTCCCACCCCCATCCAGCTCTGGTAAAAGGTCAAGTATGAGAAAAATACTTGCTCACCAACAGTATACATTTTTTTTTAATCTTTATCAATTTTTAAGAGAGACAACCTATTAAAAAGAATAATGGTTCACCTTTTTTTGGACCCCCAAACCACTGCAATTAAAAAAAAAAAAAATCACTGGCTTTAATGTTGATAATTTGCTACTGATAAAATCAATACTTTTTTTTTTCACCTGAACACTTCTTCCATAAACTGTTTGGATATAAAAATTATATTATCAACAAGTTTCTTTGCACCACGGGAGATACGTCAGTGCCTAGCAATGCATGGCCTGCAGTATCTCACATTAAATTCACAAACTCAGGGTCAAGTAGAAGGCCATGCTCTAGCTTAATGCTCTGCTCTTCCCAATTTCACCACATCCTGGAAGATTAATAAGAGCTATCCTGAAGAGTATACTTTATGGAAAGCACAGCGAAAGCTGCTCTTAAGAAGCCCCTCGCCCAGCCTGTGCAACATAGCAAGACCCAATCTCTACAAAAAATAGAAAAATTAGCTTGGCATGGTGGCATGCACCTGTAGTCCCAGCTACTCAGAAGGCTGAGGCAGGAGGATCCCTTGAGCCCAGGAATTCGAGGTTGCAGTGAGCTGTGATGACACCACTGCACTCTAGCCCGGGCAACAGAGCGAGACTTTGTCTCAAAAAAAACAAAAACAAAAGAAGCCCCTCAAATACTGCCTTAACCCCCAGCATCATTCATTTGGACAGAATACAGACTCCCATTTCTAACAGGATTTACCTAACATGAAATAAATCTTAACCAAGGTACTAAACTCTCAGGTGAAGCACACTGACGGCCAGTGGAAACCAGGTGTTGAGTATAATGCTGACCTAGTAAACCTCTGGCCCTCTTTGGCTGTGCCAGCTGCCTGATCCCAATACTCTCACTGACACAGCTCCAGGAGCCCCAGGGAAAGGAACAGGGGCTGCAGGAAGGGTTCTCTCTGCAGCCTAAGCTTGAGGGAGACTCAGCACAACCAGCTGCTACTTTAATCATCACCTAACCCCATGGCCTTTGGCCTGGCCATCAAGTAGGCCCAGCAGTTTCAATCTGCATCACAAGCCCCATGTCCTATGCCAAGACTTTTAAAAGTCTCAGGGAAAACTGGCTGCAATAGCTACAACCAGTACGCCTTTGCAACCAGCAGCCTGGGCCCTCCAAATGGCAACATGTAGATTCATGGCTAACACATGCCCAATTTTTCCAGTTTTACCTCTTGCTTTTATGTACCAGAACAAGTTTGGGAGGTTTAAGTAGGGAAAGGGTCAGAAATCATTTCAGCATATACTTTTCAGGTTCTGCCAGACAACCTTTTATTACATCAGAAAAGCAACACTAGGCACTAGATCTTGCAAAATATGTTCTGACCAACTCTAAACTTTCTGAAATTAAAAATGCATAACCACATCTGTAAGGTTTTTAATGAACAAAAAAGTTAAATACAAACTTTTTTATGCAAAATAGATTATCATATAACTGGCAACCTCAGAGCCAAGTACTAAATCTTCTTCCACAAATTTCAGTAGGGGTGGAGTGTGGGGGTGTTAATCTTAATGAGTACAAAACTTAATTTTTAATTTCGGCTTAATATATAGAAAAAAAACTTTGAGGAAAAATAGCTTTAAATTGAATAGTATCTTTTGAAATAAACAGCTTAGGCCAGCCCTTACAATTCTGAGGTTTATACTCAACCAGATCTGGGATGAAAATGAAGATTTAGGGTTTACAGTTACTTTGAATCCAGTTTCAAGAGTAAGCCAAGTCACCTCATTTCCAGAAAGGGAAGTCTCTTTAAGATGACCACGACACTCTTCTGAAGACGTTTGGATAGCCAGAGTTCCTTGTGCACAGTTCCACTTTTCCATGACACTGTGCCAATGCTGCAGTGTCAGACTTCTCTGAAAAGCAAGCAGAGCCCTATACCACAGCATTTTCATTTCTCCCAGCATTTTCAAGCCTCCAAAAAACTCTTCAGCTTCAAGTTGGCAGTTACTGCTCCAGCGTTAAAGAAGTTAATTAACACTTCCTTCTGCCCCCAATGATTTCCCTCCTGATCTTCAGCAGGGAGTGGCAGCTTGATTAACATTCCTTTCAGAAATAAATAGTTCAAACAAGTAATTTAGAGCTAACTGTAAGAGAGCAGCGGTAAATGGCCACTGCCCATTATATTTGCAAATGAGCGAATGAATACACTGAACAAACACACAGAAAAAAACAATTCACAGAATAAATCCTGCATTTCCCACATTCATAGGGAAAAAAATCTTTAAAAAAAAAAAAAAGTATTAATTAGCGTTTGTTCTTGTGTGGGTTGAATAGTCCAGGGTTCTGAGCAGGCACAGCCTTACAAACAAGGTTGCAAGTAGCCCTCTGCACCCCAAGTCAGGACTAGAGTGCAGTGAGAGGCTTTCATGCACTTGACAGCTCAGTACCTGTGAGAGAACAGAAGTGATGCAGGGACTCTTTAACCCACAATGCATGAGGTATATGGAAACGTCCATGAAAGAACCACCAGCAGCTAGAGGGACAGGCGGGGCATTCTCACAGCAGCTGCTGATGAAGGATTTCCCACACCATCTTCTTCCGGAAGAGAGGCATCTGGTGCTGCAAAGAATTCCACAAACAACACACACATTACACACTGATGTGCATAGCATCACAACCTTCAGGTGCAATCATGTAAATAAGGAAGGATGTCCACGTTCCTTTGTGTAAGCACTGAAAATTTTACATTATGGCACATAGTTATAAAACCATTAAAAAAAAGGTTTATACGGTTTATAATTACATGATATAAAAAAATGCCACAAGCATTTTTACATGTTAAGGAAAACCAAAGCAGGATGCAGAATTATACAACAGCTTCTGCAGAACAGTACAACTTCATAATAAAAAACCATGTACCAAAAATGGAAGTATCCAAGTGATGGCACAACAGGTAACTTTTCTATTTATATGTATTTTCAAAACATTCTAAAATGAACATATTCTGCATTTATATAAGAAAAACATGAATGAACTTTATTAAAATAAAGAAAAAAAACAATTAAATCTACAAATTTCTTTCTGCTCTACCAAATGTTATACATTGCCAATTCTGTTCAAATAGCAACTTCTCTCTTTGAAATCTCATGTCATTAGGTTCAGAGAATAATCAACTACTTGCTATTTGGCAACATCAAAGAATAAATTGTTTTGGCCAGGCACAGTGGCTCATGCCTGTAATCCTAGTGCTCTGGGAGGCCGAGGCGGGAGGATCCCTTGAGCTCAGGTGTTCGAGACCAGCCTGAGCAACAGCAAGAACCCGTCTCTACCAAAAATAGAAAAAATCAGCCAGGCATGGTGGTGTGTGCCTATAGTCCTAGGTACTTGGGAAGCTTAGTTGGGCATGGTGGCACATGCCTGTACTCCCAGCTACTCAGGAGGCTGAGGCAGGGGGATTGCTTGAGCCCAGGAGTTTGAGGTTGCAGTGAGCTATGATGACACCACTGCACTCTAGTCTGGGTGACAGAGCAAGACTCTGCCTCAAAAAAAGAAAAAAAAAAGAATGAATTGTTTTGCTTAATATATTATTCTACTTTAACTGATAATCACTACATGGGCCAATTTTCAAAACAGCAACACACGAGACAACTACAAAATTACCTGTAACTCAACCAGTCCTTTTTTGATGAAATCAGAAGTTTACATTCTTAAAGTACTCTTGGTATCTTATTATAAATAGTTGGATATAGCACTTTACTATAAACTAGTAATTTCATATCTGGGGGTGGGAATGGGAGCTAAAAAGTCTTAACATATGATTCTTAAATGATTTTAAATAGTTCAAAACATCTAATAAAAATTGCATATTTATTCTTATTAAAACTGCTGAGACTAACCAGTAAGTGCCTTTACTTTAGACTGGGATTGTATTAATCCAGCATGGGAGCCCTAGTTACTTCACGTTGCTCAGAAGCTTGGAATGGGGTTATCAGTCCTACTACTCAATAAATATGGTTTGTTTGATAGGCAACATCTATCAAAATGAGGTCTGTTGATGAAAATTATTTTTTAATGGGAGTTGTCCTCAGTTATAACAAGGTTGAGAATCTACTGTTACAAACATAAATTCTCAAGAGTTCCCAACATACTTGAGTTTCCATTCAAAATGCTGAGCCACGGAGAATCAAAATTAACCAGAACAGAAAGGAAAAGCAGTATTCAGTTATATCTTAGACCTACAGATTCAGTTCTCACAAGGCCTGATTTTTCCCTTGCTATTATATTAATATATTGACATGCTACCTTCTTTGGCTAAAAATATTAGTAGTACACAGGAACCAGTGAATGACGGAGTTAAGAGATATGCAAATTGCCCATTAGTCACAAAAGACTAGGATAAATGAAATGACAAACCCCGATTCTGGCAAGAGCAGGGCTATGGCCAAGATTTACAGCAATAGTAAGAGCAGCAAAGCTACTATTATTGAGAGCTTAATGTGTGCCAGGTGCTGGCAAAGTGCTTTAAGTTTATCTTACTTAGTAACAAGTGGATGAGGAAAGGGTCTTCACTCACCTGAGTAAATGTGATAGGTTTGTCCCTAGAAATATAATCTGCATATTTACAAGTAAACATTCCACAATCACTCCCATTCAACTGTTGAGGAATCTCCTAAAAATTACAAAAAAAAAAAAAAGAAGGGAGGAAGAGGTAAAATATCAAATACGAACTCCTTGGACTTTTTCTAAATATTTCTGTGGATAAACAATATTATAAAGGTAAATATTAAATCCTGTATTACACAAACACACAGACACACACTACAAACACAATTAGTCTTACTCTATGTGGTATAAAAACCCTAAACAAGTACATGACCCCACAGAAAATGTTTTTCAGAAGAAGAGAAAAAAACAAAGTGAGAGTTCCATCTCTCAGCTCTCATTCAAAGAAACCAAATTGCAAAGAGGTTTACTACCAGAAATGCCAGTCAGAATTATTTCAGAAGCATTTATAAATCTTTAAAAGGGCTAAGCATGTGGTTCAATCAGAAATTTCACTTCTCTTCCCTAGCTAGGAAAATACTACTGCTTTGGACCGCCACAGCTTCAAGTGGGACAGAGAAAGAGGCCTCTAGATAGGCTTTAACCAGTTAGGATCTTGCCTTGATTGCCCAGTTCTGTCCTGAGGCAAAAACAAAACTTGCTGCAAGCAGCGCTAAGAGCATAATAAGCCAAAGGTTCATTCCAAAACCACATAAGGCAAGCTCACACGTTCTCCAGGCCTGTGGAGTCCTAACCGTGGCCAGTCCTTTATACACTTTGGCTGTCAGTTATAAGTAGCACAAGACAGCATGGGAGAGGCTGAGTCCACTGCTGGAAAACACACTTATTCAAAGAAATGCAATTGATTATTATAAAAAGGAAAAGATTGTTTAAACACACATACCACCTATACATACGCAGGTACCTCACACTTTTCTCCCGAGCCCAGCATCTCTCAGAGTGGACAGAACTACAGATTCTAATATACAAAGGAAGAGAATTTGTTTTCTTTATTACATTTCCCATACTAGAGCATAGTATTCATCCTAAAAGACTTCTTATACCTGTGCTTTCCTCAGGAAATTTCAAAGCTTAACCTTTAAATTATTCAGTTTAGAAATTAAAATGCTTTTGGATGAAGATGATTGTGCAATTATACACGTTAGGGTTAAAACTGAATTCATGTAGCTTACTTTAAAGGAAAGCCATTAAGATTCAAAGATGGATGCATTTTCAAACACTGAATGAGATTCAAATCTGGCAAAACACAAAGCACATTCACAACCAGCATACTTGACTCTTGATGACCCATGGCATGGGACCCTTAAGACCTAAATAAACAAATTCGTAGATAAATTTTAGACAAGAACTTTGAATTTACTGGATTTTTCCCCCAATATTATAAGAAATGTGCTAGCATATAGTTAACATTTACATTTAGAGAAAGAAGATAAAAGCTAAGCAACCATCTTGGTTAAATTAATTGCTAAGGATTCAGAGGTAGGTCATTCTTAAGATGTATACTTCAAGAGAATGCATGCTTGAGGGAGGGAGGGAGTGAAGAGAGGAAGGGGGCCAGATCTGAATAATATGATACTGTTAGTAAATGCAACAAAGTATGTCAAATATAGCTGATCATCACTTACATGTGGCTTCATGCTGTAGTGGGTCCACTCTAAAAGATTCAGATCAATATTTCTTTTGGTCTTACTTTCATCCTGTAAATACTGACTAAAAAAAGAAAACAAAAAACAAAAAATATTATCAATGAATCCCTACAGAGATGAACCATTATGGTTACAAAGGGCTTTGTGATATTTAACAGATACGCCACTCTCAAATCCACATACATTAGCTTTTTAACAACATGACTGCTTTTGGGGTTTTTAATTTAATTCTGGGTTTTATTTTCTGCTTACAAAAAATTATACATGCTTGTTTTAAAAAATTAAAACATACAAAATAATGTAAAAGACCCCTGTAATACCACTCCAGAAGTAATTCCTATATCAGTTTGTTGTATGTTCTTCTAGTTCTCTACCCCACTCCCATAACATACAATTTAAAAACATACATTTTATTCTATTAAAAAAGTACTTCGCTGGGCACAGTGGGTCATGCCTGTAATCCTAGCACTCTGGGAGGCCGAGGCAGGAGGACTGCTTGAGCTCAGGAGTTCAAGACCAGCCTGAGCAAGAGGGAGACCCCCGTCTCTACTAAAAATAGAAAAATTAGCCGGGTGTGGTGGTATGTGCCTGTATTCCCAGCTACTCAGGAGGCTGAGGCAGGAGGATCCCTTGAGCCCAGGAGTTTGAGCTTGCTGTGAGCTAGGCTGACACCACGACACTCTACCCAGGGCAACAGAGTGAGACTCTGTCTCAAAAAAACAAAAACAAAACCAAAAAAAACAAAGTACTTCATTTTGCAATTTGCTATTTCTCACTTAAAAATAGATATAGGCTAGGTGGGGGGGAGGGGATGAAGAAATTCACACCTAACAGGTACAATGCACACTATCGGGGTGATGGGCACACTTATAACTTTGATTCAAACTGTACAAAAGCAATTTATGTAACCAAAACATTTGTACCCCCATAATACTCTGAAATTTTTAAAAAATGCATCAAAGAGAAACTTTACACATGAGGTATGGTTTCAAAAAAAAAAAAATAGATATAGGCTGGGTGCAGTAGCTCACACCTATAATCCCAGCTCTTTGGGAGGCAGGAGGATTGCTTGAGGCCAGGAGTTTGAGACCAGCCTGGGCAACATAGTGAAACCCTGTCTCTACAAAAAAAGAAAAAAATTAGCCAGGCATGGTGGTGCATGCCCACCTGTAATCCAGGCTACTTGGGAGGCTGAGATGGGAAGATCACTTGAGCCCAGGAGTTTGAGGCTAAAGTGAGCTATGATCGTGCCAAAGCACTCCAGCCTAGGTGACAGAGTGAGGACTTGTCTCAGAGGGGGTAGATATAAAGCAAGAAAACCGGCCTGGACTCTCTTAACATATGAACTGCCATGTGAGTTGTATTTAACTCATGCTAGTTATGAGCCTGGGGCCTCGTGAAGCATATGTAACTCATGTCTCTCTACCTCGGGAGCCACGTGAACTATTTGTCAAATTGCATATAACTCACGCACAGAAAACAATAAAAAATAACGAATTTTTCATTAAATTAGAAAGGATCACTTTGTTTTCAAAGCTTTTCTTCTATTTTCGTAATAAAACACCATGGCCCCAAGGAAAACATTTTTTTCCTTATGTGGCAATGTGTTTTAAAAAAAAAAAAAGACATTGCCATGAAAAACAAAAAAAGGCAAGATGACTGTTCTAAATTAAAGGAGACTAAAGAGACATTAAGAACATGAATGAACCCTGATTGGCTCCTGAATTAGGGGAAAAAAAGAGATAAAAGATACTTGGAGAAATCAGAATATGGACCATAAATTACATATTATTGTTAATCCTCCTAAGTGTTATAATGACATTGTGGTTATATAGGAAAACTTCCATATTTTTAAGTATTATGAGTGATTAATTTTATCTACATCTCCAGGTTGTCAAGTTTAACAGCCTAAGCATCTCAGTTTTCATCTTAACCTGATGTATATAAGGTAAGCTGGTGATAGACCAGGGCATGCATTCTCAGTGGGTGGTAAAAATCTTAAGAGTGGTTTGTAGTGTAACCCCACACACAAAGCTCAACTCAATATATGAGTCTTATTCCTTAGTATTATTTTCTCTTGTTATAGAGAAATTAAAATAATTAAATTTTTCTACAGGAGGGTAGGGTGAAAACGAAAACATAAAGTTGAGAAAAACCGAACCAGGAGCATTTGGAAAGGGAGTGGGGCTCAGATACCACAGGAAGTAAACCTTTCATAGTTAAGAAAGAAAGAAAAGAAAAAAGTATGAATGTAATAAAGGTATGGATTTTCGTATCATATTATATGTAGCATATCAAACTATACTGTATGATTCCAATAAAAACATTTCTATGCATATATGTATGTATATGCACACACATATGTATGTGTGCATAATTTCTATACATCTTACAAAGAAAAGACTAGAAGGGAATAACTACGTTATGAACAATTTGGTATACCTTAATGATTTTTGAGAATTTCTTCTCTATACTTTTTATTCAAGAGAAACCGTAAGTAAAAAAGGATCTTTTATACTAAAACAAAATTGAACCATTAATAATTATTGTTAATAACAACTTTTCTTCATAAGACTCATTTAACAAGTTCATTTATCCTTACAAAAGTTAAAATTGGGAACCTGCTTTTCTAGTGAGCAGAAAGGAAAAACAGACTTGTCTTACTGATATGCTTCCTTACTGTGAAATTCATGTCACTATTTTACATAGCTAAGAAGCAGCTATGCTTTAAAGGCAAGTTTCTAGCAGTTACTATTTGAAATAGTTGCCTACAAACCATATACTTTGAAAACTGCCCCTGGATCCTGAGACAAACCCAACTATCATGGAAAGCACAGAGATATGAGTGAGTTTAAGAATTTAGAGGACTAATACTCCCCAGCTAACATTTCTTTAGCACATTCAGAATAATATATCAATCTCAAAGAAATATAATACAAATCACAGGATTCTTGTTTGTTTGTTTTTTAGAGTTTTTTTTGCAGACAGGGTCTTGCTCTGTCACCCATGCTGGAGTGCAGTGACACGATCATAGCTCACTGCAGCCTCAAACTCCTGGACTCAAGCAATCCTTCTGCTTCAGCCTCCTGAGCAGCTGGGACTGCAGGCACATGCCACCAAGCCCAACTAAAGTTTTTTTATTTTTTGTAGAGATGAGATCGCTATGTTGCCCAGGTTGGTATCGAACTTCTGACCTCAACTGATCCTCCTGCCTCAGCCTCCCAAAGTGCTGGGATTACAGGTGTGAGCCATAGCGTGTGGCTGGATTCTATAATAATAAGATATATTTTGCATCATAACACAAACTTGTTTTCAATATGCTACTAAACAAGACTTCTCAGTTGAGATCAGATATTAGGTTATTCTTAGACCAAAAAAAAAAAAAATACATTCAAGTTAAGTCCTAAACAACTGGGATGACAGTCTTAACCATACATTAGACTACCATCCACAGAACTTCCTAGGATTAAATAGAAGAAAGATCACCTAACAAGGGTAGAATGAGGCAACGGTGAAGTTTTTCAACCTTTACTTACAGGAGAATCTCACAGATCCTGTGGCCCTTTTGTCCCATAGAATCCAGATATTTAAGACACCTTTTTCTTAGGTCTATTACCTATAATGGAAAAATGCAACATCCAGAAACATCTTAAATGTAACAGGAGTGAGACTTTTACTTATAAAAAGAAAAGCAGCTTTTAAAAAAATCAATACATGTACCAGCATGAATATATTTCTAAGACATTTTTAGTTTAAAAAAAGAAATGAGTTAAAAAATATCACAGGTGATATGAGTTTAAAATTATATATTTGTATTCCCAGAAACTTATTTACCAAAACATTAGTGGTCCTCTCAGAGTGATGAGATTTTTTTTTGCCTTCTTTGTATCTTTATTTTTCTACAATAAACCTGCACCATCTTGTAAACAAAACTAAATAGATATAATAACCCTATGTATACTAAAACTCTTTCCTATTAAAAATGAAAGCTCCTCAACTATAGAGAATATGTCTTCAAGCCTTCTAAGTTATTCAACCCAAGCACTAAAAAGGGACTCTGCAGAGAATGCCTATAATATATATTAACACCACTGGCCATTCACTGGACAGAAAAGAGTAGCATTATTTTAAAAAATAGTCTTTACCCAAATTCCAACAATCAACCTTTTCTACTTACCACCAGGCTCCAATGTACCTTCCGATGAATAGGCACCAGAATAAGTTCTTGTTCAAAGAGATTTACCCCTTTGGTCCATCTTTTCACTGCTTGGTAACCCCCAGACTTTAATTTAGGATAGAAGAAAGTACTGAATGCATGAAGTGCTGGATAGCCTTGCTTTTTATTTCTTTCCACCAGAAGATTCATGTAAAAATTAATGACCTATAAAACACCAATGAAGTTGGAACATGGCAAGTATATTATTAAAACTAAATTTCTATGTAAGGATGAATTAAAAGGTAAGATACTAAAAAAGAGGATAAAAGGACTGTCTATAGCAAAAGACAGGGGAAATAGTGATCAGTGTAAAATGGAAGGGATTAAAAAGGAATGAAATTGTACTTTTGAAGCATGAGTAACAGAACAAAAGAAGGAACCCAAGGAGAAAGTCTGTGCAATAATGAAAAGGT
This sequence comes from Daubentonia madagascariensis, assembly GCA_023783475.1. Lineage (NCBI taxonomy): Eukaryota > Metazoa > Chordata > Mammalia > Primates > Daubentoniidae > Daubentonia > Daubentonia madagascariensis. Next base: position 22,777,894 of record JAKFHU010000322.1, on the reverse strand, counting down.
GATATGTACACCTTTTCACTGTATCACACAAAAAATATACAGAAATATTAACAAGAGGTAAATTTTACTATATGTAAATTATACCTCAATTTTAAAATATTAACTGGAAAAAAACATACCAAAATATTAATATTTATTTTTGAGTGGTGGCACTTTTGAACAATATTTTTATTTTACTTTTCCTATGTTTTCCAAAATAAACATATTATATTATATAATGTGAAACAAAACACCCTAGCTTTAAAAGAATGTGTTTATTGGTAACTAGTCATAGGGAAAAGGGAAAGGAAGGCAAGGGGGAAGGAAGGCAAAGGGGACTGAGTACCTAGGGAAAGAACCAACTGGAAAACTGGCAAGAAGAACTAAGAGCTTTTGCTAAATATGTAAAGACACAGACAACAAACTGAGCAAAATTTTGCAATTATCACTCAAATGAAATACAGAAAAACACATAATGATCAATATATACCTTTATTATTGAAAAAATAAAATGGCTCCTAAAGGAATTCATCTAAAATAAAGTATCATTTGCAGCTTCCTCTCCCTCCTCAGCTGCACCGAGAGTTTATAAATATGTCATTGAAGACTAGTAAATGAAGTGGTGGATGCAACTAAGTACAGATACAGAAGAGGGAAATATTGCTAATTAAAGGCAGAACACAATCAGAATTAACTATCTTTTTAAGGTTTAAGATGTTTTTGTTTTAAATAAAACAAAAAGTTGCTTTACTAACTCCTCATAATCAGGTAGAAATCACTTTGATTATGATAGTAAACAAACATGATAGTCAAAGGGGAAAAAAAGACAACTTACTTCATCATTGAGCCAATGATAGTTCTTTAATGTCTGGATATCTCCTCGAGTAATTCGCAATTTGAAAGCACTACTTAGGATCTCATCTTGTGGGCCATGGCCCAAGGCATTACTGATTTCCTTTTCCATGTCCTGAATTAGAAATTCCAGAGATTGCTATTTTAATACAGAACCACTATCAGATACTGAAAGTCTAAACTGAAAAACATCTCTGTAATACTTAACTCTTGAAAAAAATATACTATCAAACATCTACTAAATTGCAGTACAAAAATACTTAAACTCAAGACTACAAAGCAGTCTTAATGATGGTTATAACAAATGCTGGCTCAATTATTAGCCCCTGGAAACAAAAATATAATAATAATATTACATCTGAAGTACAGTCTCAATTTTATCCCACTATCATGTATTGAGCACTATGAGTCAAACATGGTGCTAGATGCTCGAAGCACATCATTAATCCTTACTTGTGGGGAAGATATTATTACCATTTTATAGAAGAAAAAAATTGAAGCTCAGAGAATTTATTTTACATGTTTAAAGTCATATAATTATTAAAAGGTAGAGCTAAGATTTGAACACAGGTGTGTCTAGCTTCCTAGCCTTTGCTCCTTTCATAATACACCAAAATCCTGATTTACTTCCTAAGCTTTTATTTTAAAACATCAAAATAAAATTAGGACATCTGAGAGGACACATTACCCATTCTCTACATGAAGAGAATAAGCAAACAAGCAGAAATTGGGAAACCAGGCAGCAGTCTAACAACTGACTTATTATTGATTAGATAGATGGCTTCATCAGACTAAAGAATTATGCAGATAAATGCATTATTTAAACTACAAAAATGATCTACAAACCCAATAGAAATTACTTTCCCCTAAATATTTTTACTACTGCTCCCTCCTACTGCACACAATTTTGCTATTTCATGGATCTTTCTCTCCACCTGCATGCTCAATATATATAGTAAGGGTTCAAGAGACAGTCACCAAATAGGACTACTACTTACTAAGACAACAGTGGAGAGGGAGCCAAGATGTGGGTGGCACCTTTAAAATAAGAATTTTAACTACCTTCACACCTTGTTTTCTGTAAGTTTTTACTATTTTCAAATGCAATAATCAATCAAAGAGACATTTTAGTAAACCATAATTACTTTAAAAAAAAAAACTGCAATGAACTTATTCCTAATGCCAAACCCATACCATGTAATCCAACATATTTGAAGGTTAGAAAAAGAATCTACAAAGATATGTGATAATTATGTCTACTTACATTTGTTGAATATTAATCTTATCCCTTAGGCCATCTTCATGGCTCACTAATGATCAACGTAGCCAAAGTGAATAAACAGACCATGGGCCTGATTTTTTCACACATTTATCCCTAGCCTGGAGAAAGTCCTCAAAACAAAATATTCATTCAATTTTAGAATAACTGAGGTTATTTAAAAATATGCCTCTTTTCCAGATCAATACAAAGAACAATACCTCTGTAAGCTCAAGCAGATCATCTGTTCTTCTATCCCTCTCTTTGCCTGAGCAATTCTTTTCCTTTGTCTCAAGTATTGACATTTTCCTCCTGAGTAAGCCATTGCTTCCACTGCCCAGGCGAAGCCGGGCTGACACTTCTTCTGACAGGTCAGGCTCCAGCTGGTGTCCCCTCCTCTGATCAAAAAAGGTTCTATATTCTACTGACATGTTTGATACTTGCAAATATAAACACACATAACACATGAAATATAACAGTGCCATTAACGTGAAAGAAAAGAGAATTAGCAAATCCCTCAAACGAGTAAAGTAGATTTAGTGTATCTGCCTGTCCCTGCAAGGGGGAATAAAAAAAAGCTCCAGATCTAAGGCTCACAGGACACCTCAATTACAAACCATGAAACAGAACACTCACCACTTTCCCTGGAGGTAGAAAAAAAGGTATTTTCAGTTCTCCTATCCCAATTAAAAATAATGTGGTTAGAAGACATTTTGAAAGTTTAAAAAAGCAAAAATTATGACCCATAATCACTCAGAATAAACTACTGCTATCCTACACTAAGTAAACTTATTCTAATTCATCTTCTTATTTTTTAAATTTATGTCTCTCAAGCCCTTGGCATAATACTTTATCTTTTTAAAAAGTAATTATATATTGTAGAAAAATGCACAAAACATTAAGTACCACTTATTTAATTTTTGTAAAAAGAACATTTATATAACCACCATTCTGGTCAACAACAGAATTCTGCCAGCACCCCAGAAACTTTGGTAAGACCCTTCCCTATCGTAACCCTTAATACCAAATTTAAGTCATCTAGCAGACAACTGTTTTAAAATTAGGAAACAGGTGGATTCGGTGGCTCATGCCTGTAATCCTAGCACTTTGGGAGGCTGATGTGGGAGGACGGCTTGAGGCAAGGAGTTCAAGACCAGCTTGAGCAACAGCAAGACCCATCTCTAAAAAAATAGAAAAATTAGCCGGACGTGGTGGCACATGCCTGTAGTCCCAGCTACTAGGGAGGCTGAGGCAGCAGAATCACTTCAGTGCAGGAATTTGAGGTTGCAGTGAGCTATGATGACATCACTGCACTCGAGCCCGTGCAACAGAGCGAGACCCTGTCTCAAAGATACATAAGTAAATAAATAATAAAAAAGCAAAAATTAGGAAATGTATTTAGAAATAGAGCTTTGGACTGGAATCACACTAGTCTCAAGACACCTAACCAATACTCTTTACTCTAGGGAACTGCCAGGTACACTGGTCCTCAGAAACCAACAGCTGCTGGCCCTTCCCATGGTCCCAGACAGCAGTCTTTGGGTTCAGCAAGGGTAAAAGTAGGATGTAGTCCCCTTAGCCAGGTTCCAAATACCCCACTCTGTTCGCTCTAACTCTGAGACTTAGTTCCCCTCTTCCTTCAGCCTTTGCTCCACAGATGACAAATAATAATTAAACACAAAGGCTCCATTCGGAATCACTGGAAGTCAAGAATATTAGAGAAGGTAAAGTTCTAACTTATGACTTAACACCATGACTTAAGACTATGACCTAACCTTAGGACTAAAAAATTCTTACAAACAAGTCTAGTGGGAGAACACAAACTTAACCAAACTGATACTCAATACAAAATAGTCCCCTAAACTTTTGTATGTCTATTTATCTAAAATGTGAAATAACCTAAAACTCAAGTTTGCATTTAATTTAGGAATATATTTCTTTTGGACATAGAGTGGTTAGCAAAACACTTTGCCATTATTTAAAAATGTTGGTATTGCTATGGAGATCACCAGCACACTTCTTATTTCAATACTTATAGAGAAAATGTAAAATCCAATTTAAGCATAAGATTCGCTAATATTTTCAAGTAAATCTGAAATCTTGACTCTGAAAACAAAGTCCTGAACATATCATATCTTTCCCAGAGATGTATGGTTTTTTTAAAAAAATCCTCCAAAAGAAGCCATGCAACAGAGATAAGGGTTAATATGGAGGTAGGCTGGTCTCTCTCATAAACAAAGGTGGCTACTACACAGAGGTAAAAATCCAACAATTCATAAGGAAGCAAAAAGTTGTATATGTTCAATGCCTGTTGCTTTTTTAAAGAAAACAACAGAATTAGCAATCAGGCTGGGAGTGGTGGCTCATGCCTGTAATCCTAGCTCTCTGGGGGACCAAGGAAGGTGGATCACTTGAGCTCAAGAGTTTGAGACCTGCCTGAGCAAGAGCGAGACCCGTCTCTATCAAAAATAGAAAATTTAGCTGGGTGTCGTGGCAAGCGCCTGTAGTCCCAGCTACTTGGGAGGCTGAGGCAGGAGGATCGCCTGAGCCCAGGAGTTTGAGGTTGCAGTGAGCTACAATGACGCCACTGCACTCTACCCAGGGCAACAGAGCAAGACTCTGTCTCCAAAAAAAAAAAAAAAAAAAGAATTAGCAATCAAAGTAACATATATCACTTTTCTCACTTTTCATGGGCACCAAAACATAAGTCAGGTGATCAAGTAAGCATATAAAATTTAACTAGAGTTTTTACTTACACCTTCATTTTCAAGTCTGATTCCGACTGTCTTCTCTGTATCAGATATTTTCCCCTTTAAACACCTGAGGAAAAAAATTGAGATTATAAACTTCTGCTGGATGATTCTAACCTGGTATAGACCAGGCTACCTTTAGAAAAAAGATATAATAATTTGCAAATAAAAATTGCCTTGAGTTTATATAATCCTCTAAACCAGGGTTCAGCAAATTTTTCCAAAAACAAGCAGACAGTAAATATTTTGGGCTCTGCAGGTTTTATGGTCTCATTCACATCTCACCTCTACCACTGTAATTTAAAAGCAACCATAGACAATATGTAAATGAATGAGCACAACTGTGTTCCAATAAAACTTTACTTACAAAAAAATAAGTGGGTAGACCAGATTTGGCCCATGGGCCATAGTTTACAAACTCTGCTATAAACTATTTAAAATCATTCAAAATCCTAAGACATGCAGAACTCCTTCACTGTTCCTATACTAGAAATACTGATCACTAGAGATGCCCACTCTACCTATACTCCTACCTAAGAAGTACTTGCTTCTTCCAATCCCTAATGCCTAAGAGACAAGGGGCACCGTCCCAAACAAAGGTGGGTATGTGACATAAGAGCTACCTATCTACCCATGTATGTTGACCAGCTACCAGAGCTGAGGAGAGTTCACAAGTTCTCAGACCTAGTTACTCATAAATAGAACTTTTAATGTAAGAAAATACATATTAAAAGAAAACTTAGAAAGAACTGAAGAACCGTGTACCTCTTTTCACTTCTCATCGAACACAGAGGTCCCCTTGTTTCAACAAGTCTATCTGTGAGGATAGCAAAAAGATTAAATGTTTCCTTTACTAATCAATCATGCAGCTAGAATCTCAGCTTACACAGTTGCCAAAGCGTCAAGATATTCACCTACATTGAAATGCTACAGTTAATTCCAAAGATGTTAGCCTCCCTTCAAACTAAGTTGCCTAAAAATGCATATCTCTTTGCTCTTTAAATATAATCTTTACTATAAAACTAACTGATATCTATTCATTTGGTAAGCTCTCATTTACTGTCATTTAGTGGACAGTCAGAGGAAAAATATAAGGAAATTGATAAAAGGAATATAAGTAAATTAAATTTAGGCTCACCAAATATTTGCCACTAAACAGGAGCCTAGGAATGATGATCAAGAGCCATTTTATGAATCTACTTCATCTTGAAACAGTTGTTTTTTTTTTTTCTAAACTCCTGGTACTGGATAAGCCCCAGTCAATGCCTTGAGGTTCGACAATGTTTTAAAGCTTGGTATACCATCTTCACCTGAATGTCAATTTTCAAACTCATATGCACACTCTAACATGAACTAAGGTCAATACATTAAGACAAGGCTAAATCTGGGAACTTACATTGTTTTGGAACAAACTGAGTTGTTCTGACTCCGTGATTTTGCTCTTCCCCCCAGCCTTTGGTCTTTAATGCGTCCATCTGACTTCTTTGAGAACTTAGAAACACAAAAAGTAAGGAAGATCAGATACAAAACGAAAGTCTACCATTAATATTCATTATCTCTATTTGGCAAGCTTCTCCAAACAGGGGTTACTGATTACCCTATAACATCAAATTACAACAGAGAGGAAGCAACATAGTACTATCTGGGACTAGGATAAAAGGAATCTAATCCTGATTCTAATACTTCAGCCAAGTTTTCTCATATCCAGTTTTTCTATTTGTAAAATTGCATGTTCTCAGTCCCCACTGCCACCTTCACTGGAAAATCTCAGTATAATAAAACTCAGATTAAAAGATAAAAAATTCGGGGGTGGGAGAGTGTTAAAAAAAAAAATCAAAAAAAAAAAAAAAAAGGTAAAAAATTTTGGCTGGGTGCAGCGGCTTATACCTGTAATCCCAGCACTTTGGGAGGCTGAGGCAGGAGGATCGATTGAGCCTAGGAGTTTGAGACCAGCCTGAGCCCATCTCTACAAAAAGATAAAATAATTATCTGGGCGTGGTAGTGGGCGCCTGTAGTCCCAGCTACTCGGAAGGCTAAAGCAGGAGGATCGCTTGCGCCCAGGAGTTTGAGGTTGCACTGAGCTATGATGATGCCACTGCACTCTAGCCCAGGCAACAGAGCGAGACTCTTATCTCAAAACAAACAAAAAAAAGATAAAAAATTTTAAATAATATATTTAAATGGATCCTGAATCAATACATTAAAAGCAAGAATGTAAAATAGCAAAATAGTTTGAGGATTTTGCCAATATGATAAAGCCAACAGTTCATTAAATATACTGCTGCCTCCAACAGTAGCTAGTCAAATGGAGAAAATATTAATATTCTGACTAAACTAAGAGAATTATTTTTTAAAAGTTCACAACCAAAGTTAAAATTCCCAAATAATTTGTTATTTCTGCATTCAACAAGCTAAAAGTCTTGTGACTTTTTTACCTTCAACTTGCTGTTACATAATTTCTGGGGGATCTCTGTGTACTCTCACACCACTTGTTAGAATTATCGAGTGTACCTCAATCCTGAGCTCACACATTTTTTGTCCTCTTTTCACAGGCAAATATAAGGCCAGACATCCCCTCCTTCCGCCACTCTCATCTATTTGCTCAAATCATTGGAGTATTCAATTAACAAGCTGTCTTATAAGGAAAATTCTTATGACCTGGGAGACTTTAATCTTGTCTCTAAAGTAAAAGGTTTCCAATGGTACTAAGAGGCAATCACTATGATGCCTCAGGGACTGTGTGTGTCCTGGGGTGGGGGTAAGGCAGGAGGAAGGAAAAAAGAAAGACAAAGAGAGACTGTGAAGAAATGAAGGAGAGAGAATGGGTGGAAGGGAGAGGGAGAATCAGAGAGGCAGGCAGGAGAGGAGGGAGGAAGAGAGAGGCAGAAAGACAGAGAGACAGAGATTGTGGGAACTGTGTGTATTGGAGAGGGTGAAGAAACTCTCTGCCCCCTGGGAGCCCTGCTTCAATCAGTGATCCACTTTTCCATATCAGAGTTTCAAGTAAGAGTTCACTTCAATAAAGAATTCTAAAGGTAACATAAAATTCTATTTTGTAAAACCACCGCTCTATATAATCCATTACTAGATACAAAGTCCATGCAAATTACGGCTAGTTTAGTGTTAACTTCTTTTCTCAATAAGGCCATTCCCACCAATACCCTCTCCAAAACAAGAAAAAGGATATCTAGCACAGCATTTATCTTATTAGCTCATTTTCACCTGTGATGATTTGAAGTTAAAGGAGGGACAGAGTTTCCATGACCACCTTCTTTAAGTCGCTCCAATAACCTTCGGTACTTCTCTCTTTCCTCTTTTTGAACACCCTAAATAAAAGAAACCATGTTAGATAAGTGCTAGCACATCAAACCTACAATTAAATAATAAACAGAGACTAAAAGGTCAAATGTAGCCTACAGATGTATTTTATTTGCCAACAAAGTGTTTTTAAAATTTCTTTGAATTGCCAACTTTACAAATTTTTTTAAAAGTCCAAAAATATGGCCTCTTTTGAAAAACTGAATCAACAATCTGTAGCTATGTAGAGTTTATCCCCTTGAGATGGGCCATTTGCTCTCCAGCCCACTGTACTCATTACATTATCTGCTAGATCCTGATGGTATTTGAGGTTTTGACAGAACTGGGTTGAACAGAATTGGATTAACTGCAAAAAAAAACCCAGCAGAAATAATCCACTTGCATGATGAGAACATGTAGCTTCCAAAATGGAACTATTCTCACCAAAATCACCAATGACCTTCTATGGACACATCTAATAGACACCTTTTCAGCCATTATATTACTTGATCTCTTTCAGCATCTCACCATGCTGACCTCGCCTCGCCTTCCTGGACAATAAGCTCTTCTGATTCTTTTCTTCTCCATCTCCACCGCAGATTATTCCTTCTTCTGCCTGCCTTAAATGCTGATGGTTTTGTCCATATCTCTTCTTACACTACATTCTTTCCCTGAATAATCTCATCAGTTCCCTTGATTTAAATAACATCGATATGCAGAAGATTCAGAAATGTGTGTCTAACTCTGCCTTCTCACAACTCCCATCACCTATATCCAAGAGTCTATGGGAGAGGTCTTCTTGTGTTCCACAGGCACCTTAAACAATGTCCAAAACTGAAGTCATTATCTTCCCCCTAAACACACAGGGTATCTTGGTCAGTAATGCGTATTTATTGCCAAGATTGAAATCTAGGACTCAGGCTTTTCTCTCTACTTTATATCATGCTTAATCAACAAGTATGTCCTTGCTAATATTACCTATCAATATTTATAGAATATACCCTCTGTATATACCCCACGGATATTTGTTCAGTTACACCTCGGATTTCTCATCTAAAAAATTAAGGCCTTTAACACCCCTCCTTAAAATCCCCTGCAGGGCAACGGTCCATTCCTCTCTCTGCCTATTTGTTGAATTACAACTGTTCATGTATAAGCTCCTAGAGCATCAGTCTCCAACCTTTTTGGCACCAGGGACCAGTTTCATGGAAGACAATTTTTCCACAGACGGGGGTGGAGGGAGGCAGAGCTTAGGCAGTGATTCCAGCAATGGGGAGCGGCTGTAAATACAGATAAAGCTTCGCTCACTTGCATACCGCTCACCTCCTGCTGTGCAGGCTGCAGACAGATAGTGGTCCACGGCCCAGGGGTTGGGGACCACAGGCCTAGAGGGCAGGGACCACATTTTGTTCAATTTTGAATTCTTGACAACTAGCACAGTACATGGGACCCAAATAAATATTTCTTTGATGAACTAAACAAACAAGTGGCTCAGAAAACCATCTAGCAAACTGAAATAACTAATGGTCCTGGGGAGTGCCAGATATAGGAATAATTCTAAATTTTCCTTGTATAAATGAAGACTTCAAGAGCAAAGTGAAAAGAAGGTTGTCTCTTCATCATGCTAAGTGCTCTGAAAGGGGAAGGAAAAAGCAGAGATACACACCACTCACTTCCCTTGCTCAGTTAGTTACTCAAGTTTATAAAAAATACATGTTAGATAATTCAGGCACTCAAAAAGAAAGAATCTATAATCATATCTCTTCCTAATATGATTCCTTTTTCTTACTTATGGTGAAAATAACATCTGACAATTCACTAAATTATATATGTATGGAATATCTCTAGAAGGATACACCTAGATATCCTTGCTAAGAGTCAAACAGGGTGGTAGGGGCCAGGTATGGAGACAGACTGGGAAACACAGTCACTGTACACCCTTTGGCACCATTTGAAATATGTACCACAGTACATATATTATATACTACCCCCAAAATTCATTAAATATTTTTTAAAATAAATCAGACTAAGAGGGCTTACCTCCTCCACGGTACAATGGGGACGCCTCAGGCCCTTGCCACTCTCTTCAGAAATCATCTCTGTTACAGCCTGTTCCTGAGATTTCCACGTTAAGGAACTCTCTGGATTGCCTCTGCTATGGCGACGGCCACCTGGTCTTCTATTACAGCCTTCTGAGTTCAAAGTAAAACTGAGAGACAGAAAAAAAGAAGGAAAAAAAAGTATCACCAAACTGCTTAAACTGCTGGAATTCAAGCTCCCAGACCATCCAGTGGTTAAGCTGTCCTAGGTCAAGTTTACTCCTCGCAAGCCAGACAACTACTATTTGCAAAAGTTAGATCTACCCCCAGAGCACAGGGCACTCCACCATTCCACTATGGAATATCTGTTTCCAGTCACCAGGGCTGCCACATGACAGTCTCTGCCTTCTTCTTCATGCCCATTTCCAACCCCAACTCCAGATTTAGCTCCCCTATTGCACATACCTCCTCTGGTACTGCACACTTCCTTTAGACACTTGGCACCACTATAATTAATTATTGGTGTGATTATTTGTTTAATGTCTATATTCCACACTTAATTTTAAATTCTATGAAAAGAGATTATATCCTTTCACCACTGTATCTAAGTACAGGATCTAAACCAAAAGGCACTCAAGAAATATCTGCTGAATGCTAGAGGAACTAAAGCCATGAAGCCCTACCCAGTCATTGTTACTAGTGAGAAAATCTGCCTCTCCTGACATACCAATAATGGGACAAACTGACATCATGCCCCTCCCTCCTCATGGGATGTTTTGAAAAGGATACAACACCACCTATGTAGTATTTCTGCAAAAAATTGCATAATCTGAAACAAATCATGAGTAAACATCAAACAAAATTAAAATATTAATGCCATTAAACACAAAGAAAGGGCCAGGCGAGGTGGCTCATGCCTGTAATCCTAGCACTCTGGGAGGCCGAGGCAGGAGGGTAGCTTCAGGTCAAGAATTCGAAACCAGCCTGAGTAAGAGCGAGACCCCGTCTCTACTAAAAATAGAAAAAATTAGCCAGGCATGGTTGTGGGTGCCTGTAGCCCCAGCTACTTGGGAGGCTGAGGCAGGAGGATCGCTTGAGCCCAAGAGTTTGAGGCTGCTGTGAGCTAGGCTGACGCCACGGCACTCTAGCCTGGGCAACAGAATGGAGACTCTGTCCCAAAAAATGAAAAAATTTAAAAAAATAAACAAACACAAAGAAAGCCTGAGGAGTTGTTCCAGAATAAAGTAGATCAAAGAAACATGAAAACTATGTACAATACATGATCCTACACTGGACCCCAGACCAGAAAAAAAACACCTATAATGGAGAAATTTAAATAAGACCTGTAGATTACATATTAGTATTATATCAATGTTAAATTTCCTGATTTTGGTAATCTATGTTTACGTAAGTGAATGCCCTCATTCTTTTTTTTTTTAGTTTATTTTATATAGAGACAGGGTCTCGCCATGTTGCCCAGGCTGGTCTTGATTCCTGGCCTCAAGCCATCCTCCTGCCTTGGCCTCCCAAAGTGCTAAGGCTTGAGCACCCAGCCGTCCTCATTCTTAAGAAATAAACTGGCCAGGCATGGTGGCTCATGCCTGTAATCCTGGCAGTTTGGGAGGCTGAGGCAAGAAGATGGCCTAAGCCCAGGAATTTGACACCAGCCTGGGCAACACAGCAAGACCTTGTCTCTACAAGAAATACAAAAATTAGCTGGGCGAGGTAGCACATGCCTATAGTCCCAGGTACTTGGGAGGCTAAGGCAGGAGGATCGTTTGAGTCCAGGAGTTTGAGACTACACTCCAGCCCAAGCAACAGAGGGAGACCCTGTCCCAAAATAAAAAGAAAAAAAACAAAGAAAAAGAAACAAATGCACTCAAGTATTTAGGATTAAAGGGGCATGAGTCAAAGACTCTCCAATGATTCAGAAAAAATATGTATACATGACAGAGAATGATAAAGCAAATGTAGTAGAATGATAATAGCTGGTGAATCTGAGTCAGGTTACTCACCTAATAGAGCTTCAAAATACATGAAAACAAAATATATGGGGCAAAAACTGATATAACTGGAAGGAGAAATAAACAAATCTACACTCATAGAAGAATACTGCAACAATTCGTATCAATAAATAAGTAGACAGAAAAATCAGTCTACCATTAAAACGTTATCAGCCAACTTGACCTGACATATAGATCACTCTACTTAATAATAGCAAAATACACATTCTTTTCAAGTACACAGAGAACATCATCCAAATAGACCAAATAAGCCTACAGTCCCCAACCCCTGGGCCACTGACCAGTACTGGTCCATAGCCTGTTAGGAACTGAGCTACACAGCAGGAGGCGAGTGATCTAAGGAAGCTTCATCTGTATTTACAGCCACTCCCCATCACTTGCATCAGCGCCTGATCTCTGCCTCCTGTCACATCATGGGGGGAAGGGCCATTAGAGTCTCATAGGAGCAAGAACCCTACTGTAAACTGCGCATGTGAGGGATCTAGGTTGCACGCTCTTTATGAGAATCTAATGCCTGATGATTTGAGGTGGAGCTGAGGCGGTGATGCTAGTGCTGGGGAGTGGATGCAAACACAGATTATCATTAGCAGAGAGGTCTGACTGCACAGAGACCATAATAAATCAATTGCTTACAGACTCATATCAAAACCCTATCCGTGAGCAGCAAGTGACAATGTAACAATAATAGAAATAAAGTGCACAATAAATGTAATGTGCTTGAATCATCCCAAAACCATTCCCCCCACCACCCACCTGTGGAAAAATTGTCTTGCATGAAACCAGTCCCTGGTGCCAAAAAAGGTTGGGGACCACTGCTCTAGGCCATAAAACAAACATTAACAAATTTCAAAGAAATGAAATCATACAAAGTATGTTCTCTGACCATAATGGAATTACACTAGAAATAACAGAAAGATATCTGGAAAGTTCCAAAAATTTGGAAATTAAACAATGTATTTCTATCCTTCTAAATCATAGGTCAAAGAGGAAGTAAAACAAATTAGAAAATATTTTAAATTGAATGGAAATGAAAACCAACATTTCAAAATTTGGATGATGCAGCTAAAGCAGTGCTTATAGGGAAAATGACAGCATTAAATGCCTAGAGAACAAGTTCACTTCTAACTTAAAAATATTTAAGTATGTGTCTCCCAATAACAAAGACATCTCTTACATAACAAATTCAGGAACTTTAGTAATAATATAATAATGTAACATGTAGCCCATATTCAAATTTCTCCAAAGCCATTAAAAATATCCTTCACAGCAATTTTTTCCCATCTAGGATCTAATCCAGGATCTCACATTGCATTTAGTTGTCAGGTATCTTTGGTCTCCTTTAATCTAAAACAGTTTTTTGGCCTTTATCTTTTTAATGGAGAGTACAGGCCTATTGTTTTATAGAATGAAATTTAATTTCAGTTTAACCAGTTTTCCCATGATTAGATTCAATCATTGGTTTTTGCAGTAAGGCTACATTAAGTGATGATATGTTTCTTAGTGCAATACATCTGAAGGCCATGATGTCAGTTTGTCCCATTGTTGGCAATTTAACTTTGATCCTTCAGTTAAAGTGGTATCAGGCAGGTTTCTCCACTCTATTTTTTCCTTTGTAATTAATACATAATTTGTGGGGTATATTTTGAGTTTATGTAAATATCCCCCATACCTCACCAAACTTTCACTTACTAGTTTCAGCCTCAACTGATGATTCCTGACCATATCAATTATTACTATGATAGTTATAAAATGGTGATTTTCTAATTCTACCATTCGTTACACTTACTAGTTGGCATTCTGCTATAAAGATCTTTCCTTCCCTATACCATATATTTATTTATTAGCATCTGTATTCCTGTTTTTATTTATTTTTTATTTTTTTTTTTCAGAGATAGGGTCTCACTCTGTTGCTCAGGCTGGAGTGCAGTGCCAAGATCACAGCTCACTGTAACCTCAAGCTCCTGGGCTCAAATGATCCTCCCACCTCAGCTTCTCAAAGTGCTCAGATTACAGGTGTGAGCCACCTCACCCAGCCTCTTTATTCATTTTGATGCTTAAATTATCCCCAGTTTGGCCAGAGAAAGCCCCTTGAAGCTTCCGCCTGTGCCTGGTTGGCACATCCCCACAGTTTTTGAGCAGTCCTTTACTTTCTGGCACAAGATCCAGACTCACTTTATACTTTCCCTCTAGCCCTACAATCAGCCATTTATCCAACTCCAGAGGGCCCTGGTTTTTAGTGTCTCATTCCTAAATATTAGTGGATAGCCAGAGTACCAAGTATTGGAATAAAGTCTCTAACTCAAAAGATAAGACCAAAATAAACCAAAACGGGGAGAGGGCACAAAAGGAGGCAGGGGGAGGGCACCATTCAAAAGAAATTTTAAAATAATTAACAACTTTAGACAAATAAGAAAAGATATTGCATCCTTATAAGAATAAGATGATGTCTGGAGAAAGAAAAAACCATGGGGAAAGGGAGGAGGCAGATTCTTATAACTTAAAAACTATGACAGCACCCCTCAAAAAAAAAGTAAGTTAATGCAGTGGTGCAATAATAGCTCACTGCAGCTTTGAACTCCTGGGCTCAAGCAATCTTCCCACCTCCCGAGCAGCTAAAACTACAAGTGAGTGCCACCATGCCCAGGTAATTATTTTTTTTTTTTTAATTTTTCTGTAGAGGCAGGATCTCGCTATGTTGCTTAGGCTGGTCTCAAACTCCTGGGCTCAAGCGATCCTCTCGCCTAGGCCTCCCAAATGCTGAGATTACTGGTGTGAGCCACCATGCCTGGCCTACAGTAAAAAAAATTTTTAAAAAGAGAAGGAGAACAACAGGAGAGAATATATAGGAAAATTAGATCAATCCAGAAGGTCTAATATCCAAACAATAGAAATTCTAGAAAGTGAGAATACAGAAAGAGGAGGGAAGAAAATTTATTAATAAAATAATAAGAACATTTCACGGAACTAATGGGTGTATTCAAGTGTATGAAAATTCATCAGGCCACATACACTTAGAATTTCAGCACTTATCTGTGTGCATATTTTTTTTTTAAAAGTTCAGAAGAAAGCAAAAATTCTTTCTAAAAAGGTTTTCAAAATCAGATGCTATGGGCATACAATATAGTAGAAAAAGTAACACATACCTGGGTTCAAATCTCTCAGTATCTGATATTCAGCAAGTTACTAGCCTCAGAGTACTTATTTAACAAGACTATATAATAGAACAAAAGTGAGAATGCCTAGCAAGAGTGAGCACCTAATAAATGCTAAGTTTCCATCTACAGAAAGGCAGAATTTAACACTTACCCAAAGGAAGGCAAGACTCTGCGTGGCTGATCTCGGGTTACTGTCACTCTGATCTTTGGATAGTCACTTATTCCATTAGGAGATTTATTACCTATTTTAAAAATGTATTTGTAATTGTGAAGAAAAAAAAAACACCTGTGAACAGTCAGCATTAGGAAAGAAAATCTGTGAGCAGTCTACATTGTAGAGCTAAATATCTTGTTTTTCAAATTCTATTAACAGACAACACAGGAGTCCAGCAAAATTTTGTAAAAGTTTAAGGAAAGCAATAGGGCGTAGTTTGTCTTTGGTCTCAGACAGGCAATAACAGAATTCACTGCAAGCTTTTCTGGTTTTGCTTGGTGGGACTGACAAGAGGCCATGAAGAACTCAAAGATTACAACTCTCTGTAATCCAATGAATTTGAGTAAATTGTTCAAGTTAAGTTTCTTCTTCCCAAGAAAATAGAATATTTTAAAATAAAAACCCAGCCATATGTTACTACATTTCACTGGAAACTTTCAACCATTGTGAGATAGTTACCATAATTCAAAAGAGGGTAATCAAAATTTCATCAGCCACCTTATCTACAGGAGCTAATACAGGTGTTTGGAACACCTGAGAACTCCCAAATGCAAAGAGCTCTGAAACTTAAAGTTTTTTCCTAAGTCATTTGCAGCAAAAACCTAAACTGACCTGAATTCATGTTTGCAAATCCTGACTTCAACCAATATGAAGCTAGTCCTTATTTATCTCACCTAGTGTGTATACTATTTAATTGCAGAAATATTCATGTTTGATTACAGAGTTCTACTCCAGATCCCAATGGAGTTTTTTATAATATTCAATAAATATATATAAAATATTAAAAATTCCGAATTCCCAAACACATCTGGCCTCCAAGGGTTTCATATAAGAGATTGTGGACTTCATACAAGAAACCTGCCCCAGGAATACCTGTGTTGCTCAGACTAGGCTATGCAAACCCACAGAAGTACAGTGCTGGCACTTTGGACACAAGATAAATCTACCATCCCTCAAGTATGTCAATTTTAATGGTAAACAATTTTAAACATTTAAATATTCAAACAATATGAACAGATGACAAAATTCTATTTACATTAACTTTTTCAATGAAATAAGACTTCAAAGAAATATCATCTTTGTTCCAAGTCCTTGACAACTAGTTTCTCAGACACAAGGGTATGCGTTTACTCTCCTTTGCTCTTCTCTGCCACCAGAGGTATTTTACTAAAAAAGTTTGAGAAGCACAATGCTAAGGTTTTTATCATTTCCTTAGCTTCTTCCAGTATTGACTTTTGAAGCTACTTCTCTAAAGCTAATTTTCCCTAACTTCCTCCCCTTCCTCTCAAACTTTACAAGCCTACCTGTGCGGCAGACATCACAACCATTTCTCAGGACTCTGGCTTCCTCCCACTTTTCCCCATCATAGCCCTTTGTATAGTACAGGTATATACAATTCAATTTCGGGATCTAAGGATGATATGGAAGTCCCTAATCCACAAAACTGTGAGAACTGGGAACCTAAGGCTGTTCCCAACTGGATGATAAACTCCTCAAGGGCAGGAACAAGGTTTTATTATTTTGTTATTTCTGGTAACTTAGCACCTGGTAACTTACCACGGTGTCTGGTACAGAGTAAGCTCTCCGAAAATGCGGTTTTTGAGGTTTTTTTTTTTTAAATGAATGAACCTTGATCTAAGTCACATTAAGGACACTGATAACACAAATAGAAAATACAACAGTAAATTCAAAGACAACAATTCTAAAGGAAAGCTATTTGCTTTTTAGAATAGTAGAGAGAATAGTAGAGAGAGTATGTCTTTGTTCTCATCCCAATACAAATTAATGTTTTCCTTTCATAGTCTCAAAACGTAGGGGAAAATGGGCAGGAGGAGGTAGGGGGATGCAGAAATATTTTTGACCACCTCACCCAGTTTCAGCATGTTGTTCCAGGATCCAGAACCTGTCAGTTCACAAGATGAAGAGTTCGAAAATACCTTAAAATCAAACAGAATCACCTCTGTAGCATCTAAATTTTGTGATTTAAATAAGTTTCTAATATGAAAACATCACTCTATTGGTAATCATTTTCTTAGCTGGCTCACAGAAGAGATACCATCAGTCAGACCAAAGGTTTAATTTGTCAAGACTCAAAATGATGTAAAAAATAACACTTTCAGGTTCTTCACACATACTTAAATAAGAAAAGCAGATGCAATAGTATTAGGCACTTTATAAATACTTTTTAAATCTTTAATTTCTTAACCTTTATATCACAGCTAATAAAGGCATGAACATTTCTGGAAAGAAGTCATTCTATACATTAATTCCCAAAAAAGTGAATATTTCTAAAACTTAACTTTAACAACAAAGTACAAAGATCAGTAGCCCCAGTGGAGCCCCATGCCCACTGACCTCTCCTGAAGGGGCCACATTCCGTGTTCCATTACAAGCTGAAGTTACCATGGGCTTTGTGGTCAGCTGGAATGGGAATCCAAATAAGCTGGCAGCATTGTAGAGACTGTTTTTCACTTGGTGAATAAAGCAATCTAGAAAGTGTCAACAAACTATAAATATGGTAATAAACTTCCAGAAAAAAAATAAAATATTTTGGAAGGAAACTCTCTCAATTTTTATTAAAAGTACTACTGTCAACCATTGAAATAAAAAGATATCTATAAGAATAATTTTTTTCTTTCTAATTGAATAACTAGAATTCAAATACAGTGATTTTTGTTTTGTTTTGAGACAGGGTCTCACTCTGTTATCCAGGCTAGAGCTCACTGTAACCTCAAACTCCTGGGCTCAAGTGATCCTCCTGCCCCAGCCTCCCAAGTAGCTGGGACTACAGGTACATGCCACCACACTCGGCTAATTTTTTTTTTTTTACTTTTTGTAGAGATGGGGTCTTGCTATGTTGCTCAAGCTGGAGATGTTTGTTTTTGTAATAAAATATCTGGGATGCTACAAAAACATGAAACCATCACTTTAGCAAATCACATCCTGATTCATTAAAAAAAAGTCCTGGAATGGCAGCTTTTAAGGGGGGGTTGTGCTCAGGCGGTGATGTGAGCAATGGGGAGCAGCTGTGGGTGTAGGTGGGGCTTCACTCGCTCTGCCACCACTCAGGGGAAGTGGGGGCAGTTTGGGGACCTGAGCTCTAGAATATATACATTTTTACCAGAGAGATAAGGGCATAATTAAACAACAAGGAGCATGTACCTACCAGGTATGGCAGAGTCCTTTTACTTGCTGGTTTGTCCTGACTTCTCAGGCACGTTAACAACATACTATAGTTGCCCTGAACAACTATTTACTAAGCCCCTATTATATCTTGGCTAGATGAAGTATAAAATATGAAGCTTTTAAATATCTAAAATGAAACAAAACTATCCCTCTACAACAGAAGATGTGTTAAAAGCTCTCAGACACACCCCTCCCTGCCACCGAAAATAAAGATTACAAAATAAATAAGGGGGAGGGGTAGATTTCAGTCCTTTCCCACTTCCTCCTTTCATCACACTACCTCATTCTCACTTCCTCTACATCTAAGTTGTCTAGGATTTCCTTTCTAGTTCCTCATTAAGGGTAATCTAAAGCACTGGTTTGAGAAAAAGAGACCATCACCTTAGCCACATTCTGCTTTAGGACAAAAATAGCCTGAAATGATAGCTTTTAAGCAATAAGTGCTCCACAACATATAAAATATAAAACAAATACTTTCCAGGAAGATGGGCAATAATTTAAACAAAAGGGAGGATGTGATGGCCAGGTGAAGCAGAAACCAATTTGAAGTAATTTGCTACTAGATAATAATTAAAAGTGCCAAAGTTTGCAAATGAGTTGTTTCTCATTTTAGGAATTAGAGAGAATTCCAGGTTATCCCTCTAATAATGTTGAGGGATATTACATTCTGCTGTGCTTTGTAAGTGGGAGAAAAAAGCGTTAGGGATTGATGCTTAACCCAAAGACTGTCATCTAGCCCACAGAGGACAAGAGGTATTCTTGATAACATAGTAAATACTGGCCACTAAAAAGTATTGTACTGTTTTATTTTCCTACAAATTTTGTCAAAATCTGAGTATTGCCCCTGAGGTTACATCAAAAGAACTTACCGATTTTTTTTTAAAGGAAGGAAACCTGGCCTACCTCATCTGTAAAATGGATATAAGACCACCTTATTTTTCTGAGACTGAAGAGATCTCTTAAAATCTTTCACCTGTAAGATCATGAGTCTGCAATTCTGAGGTCCTCTTCCTTTTACTCTTGCTTTTGTTCTCTCAAAAGCAACCAACAGAATTCTATTGTCCCATATAGTAGCTCATAGCCAGATGTGGTTACCTAAGTTTAAATTATACTAAAATGAAATAAAATTTAAAATTCAGGCTGGGCACAGTGGCTTATACCTATAATCCCAGCACGCTAGGAAGCCGGAGCAGGAGATCACGTGAGGCCACGAGTTCCAGACCTGCCTGGGCAATAGCAACACCCCACCTCTACAAAAAATAAAAAAATTAGCCAGGCATGGTGGCACCAGCCTGTAGTCCTAGCTACTTGGGAGGCTGAGGCAGGAGGAGCACTTGAGCCCAGCAGTTTGAGGTTGCAGTGAGCTATGACGATGCCACTGCACTCTAGCCTGGGCAAGAGAGCAAGATCCAGTCTCAAAAAAAAAACAAAAACAAAAAAAACACACAAATGTAGTTCCTCATTCAAACTGGCCACATTTCAAGTGCTCAAATAGCCATCATCGCAGGAAGTTCTATTGGATAGTGTTAGTGTAGGTAGGAAAGCAAGACATGAGCAGAGGAGATACTGAACGGGCTGTGTAAACAAACGGGATACTGGGTAAGAAAACACACTGCAAGATAAGGGTAGCAGTAAGTGTCACAGAATCACAGCAGAAGAAAAGTGAGACATGAGCAGAGAAAATACAAAAGCAAGCAATGTAAACAAGTGGGATACTGAGTAAGAGAACATATTGTAACAATAATAAAGATAAGCATAACCACAACTGTCATAAGAAACATAACAGAATCAACACAGGGCACATTATACATTACAGTTTACCCCCACAATGGGTTTTGGACACCACAACACATCCGGGCCTAACCATGTAACGAGAAACCCCCCTAGCAGGAAGGAGACAACATTCCCATTGGTCAAGAAAAAAGAAAGAGACAAGGAGGACAGGCGTGGTGGCTCACACCTGTAATCCTAGCACTCTGAGAGGATCGCTTGAGCTCAGGAGTTTGACACCAGCCTGAACATGAGCAAGACCCTGCCTCTACAAAAAAATAGAAAAATTGGCTGGGCACGGTGGTGTGTGCCTGTAGTCCCACCTACTCCGGAGGCTGAGGCAGAAGGATTGCTTGAGCCCAGGAGCTTGAGGTTACAGCGAGCTAGATTGTGCCACTGCACATTAGCCAGGGTGACAGAGCGAGACTCTGTCTCACAAAAAAAAAAAAAAAAAAAAGAAGAGACAAAGTTACAAAGGAGGAGAAACCAGACAGAAGAAAAAGGGATGGCACAGAACACCCAGGGCCACTGTCCACTGGGACGTGTGCCCGCTCCTACCCCCTCCTTCTGCTTGCTAATCTTTGCTGGCAGTCCGCCTCCATGTCTGGCGGTGTACTTGTTTAATAAACTTTGCTGCTTGCTGCTTCAAAACTGTCTCTTGCTTTCCGTTCTTCGATTGCAAGAAGACAAGAACCGAGGAGTTCAACATCCAGCAACAGACAGCCCTCTACAGACCCTTACAAACTCTGCTAAAAATATTCTCTCTGCTACCCACTGCTTCCCCCTTGGGTTAGATTCCCTTCTATAGTTTGCTATGCAGAAAATCGTAATACATACTTAATGAAAATGATGGAATGGGTGATCCTTAACATAGAAGTGCATAAAATAGATGATTACTGTAAATAATTATTTCAGAAACCTATAATACCGCCAAAGTTTTTTACCACATCCAAGTAGGAGCTAATATTTATTTATATTTTTCTTTAAAATTGACTCACTTTTTAAATTTAAATAAATACATTTAAAAGATAATTTTAGGCACTTTGGAAGGCCAAGGCAGGAGGATCATTTGAAGCCAGGAGTTCAAGACCAGCCTGAGCAATATAGAAAGACCCCACATCTCTACAAAAAATAGAAAAATTAGCTGGGCATGGTGGTATGTGCCTGTAGCCTCAGGTACTTGGCAGGCTGAGGCAGGAGGATCACTTAAGCCCAAGAAGTTTGAGCGTACAGTGAGCTATGATGATGCCACTGCACTCTAGCCCCGGCAACAGAGTGAGACCCTGTCTGAAAAAAAGATAATTTTATATTACTACTGTAAATGTAAAGCCAACATCATTTGCCTTATGAAGAAATGAAAACACAATAATATTAAGACCTGTTAAAAAACAGGAAATTAACATATATTAAACAAATATGGAAGAAAACTGGTACTAAATCAAGATTTTGTTTGAAATAATCAAACAAGATGTGAGCATCTAAAATAAATAACTGAAAAGGATATACTTTCTTAGTATATAATCATAATTCAAATGTTACATAATGCTGTGAATGTTGTATCCCCTAAAATTATTTCCTAAATTGACATCTACCCTGTGCTTTGGGAAATGTCTATTGAATTTAGCACAGATTTCTGTCACTCAAAAATGCTCTATAATTTGACCTGTCTCTCTTCAGCCAATTTCTCCCTAAGCACTATTCCCTATTTCTTAAATTTGCACAACTTTCCTACACTGTTCCCTCTGCCTAGAATTCTTTTCCTTCCTACTCTCTTTTGATATCCTTTCCATCCTTCAAGACCCATCTCACATACTAACTCCAGCAAACATTTACTAAGACTCTCAATCAGCTGAAAATTGGATAGGATTTTGTTAATACCTTTCTAATTTATCTTACCCTCATTGACATTAGTAGTATTTATATGCTTGTCTTATACCCCCTACCATATAATCATCTAAGGTCCTTAAAAATAGAGACTCTGTCTTACTAATGTCTGTATATTCTGCAGAACCTAACACATTGCTAAGCATTAAGATATGCTCCATAAGTACTCATTGGATATAAATGAAATATTAACAGACATGTCCACACTCAACTACCACATCTGGAGTTAGACCCAAATTCAGTCATTTTTGATAAAGAAGAATATATTACAGTATTCTACTGCGCCTTTTCTCTTTAATCTAGTTTTATTCTCTTTTAGCCCTTCAGATATATGGAAGTAAAAAGATTTGTGACAACAAATTAGATTGGTTCACTCAGCCATCTGAACTACATCACTCAATTTGAAGTAGTTTTTACCATGTTTTCTCCTCAAAAATAAAAAGCATCTTTTCTTTATAGAAGGATTTAGAATTTTAAAATGCACATTCAACACATAGGCTTATTTATCTGGAAAAATTACAGAAGTTGCTGATAACACTGGTTACCACTAGAAAATATAACTGAGTAGGAAAGGGACAGGAAAGAAATTTACTTTTCACTGCATATACTTTTCACCTTTTGAATTTTGTCCCATACACATATTTTCCTATTAAAAAGCTAGATTTTTAACAATTTATATTCAGTACCTAATCTTGGTCTTTTGGCTGGTATTTCATCAGTGTCCACGGTAGAAAACAGAGTGCTGAAAGAGAGAAAGAAGAAAATATATATATATACACACACACACACAACCATTTCTATAAATAAACTTTCTATTCATATGATACTCCCCCTTGTATCACTTCATCATAAAATGAAATCCAGCTGATGTTTTAAAAGAGAATATTATTCTATAATAGGCTTTTAGTATTTGAAGACTTAGCACTATGGTTTCAACTATTTGAGAGAAACCCAACTCCTTACTGTATAATAACTTGTAATCTGGCTGAAGTACAAACTTGAAACTGGCCAGAAGGCACACAGCTAGTAAATGAACCCAGGTAAGAGCCTAGGAATAACATTTCCTTTTTCTCTCTGGAAATGATTTTTAAAAAACAACAAATAACCAATTTCATTTTGAAAGATGACCCCCAAAGAAAGCCATCTTTTAATTCAGGTGACTATATAAGCAGCCTTAAAAGACAATTCTTAGGGGAGAGGAAGGGAGGGGCACAAACCTACCTAAGGGGTACAGTGAACACTATTTGGGTGATGGGCACACTTATAGTTGTGACTCATGTATTACAAAAGTGATCCATTAACCAAAAACATTTGTACCCCCTTAATATTTTGAAATTAAAAAAAAAGACAATTCTTAGCCAGAAAAAGGTGTTATCTTTAACTGCATTTTTAATCATGGAAACTACATTACAGTGGTAATAAAGAATTTGGAAACTCAGGAAAGTTTCTGGACCATATGTCAAGAATGTTAAAGGCTCACAGTATATTACTAATCATCTTGCTGAATCCTTATGATTAATCATATTTACAAAAAAATGAATAGAATGAGATCCCAGGATTCCATTCAGCTCATAACTTTAACTATCCCAACAAGATCTCCTGGCTTCATTTTGACTGAAAATTGGCTTACATTGAGAAGAGTTGTTTTAGATTAAGGATGTAGGCACCTAAAGTTTAGTAAAGAACAAGGTTTTGATCTCCAAACCATGTTCCCCTGACTAGCAGGAATTCACATCAAAAAGAGAGGACAAGGGAGAGGGAATTAACACTCTCTTAGTCAATAAATATGTACCAACTGCTTATCATGCACCAGACTCTGCACAAGGCCCTTGGAGTAGAATGAACAAATACTACCCTTATATATATTAAGCACCAGTTTAGGCACTTTACAACATGTTCTCAAATGATCTTCACATCAACCCTACAGAAAGGTAGGAAGGAGGAATAAGTTGAAACCATTCATCTCTGGAATACATGATACAATTTAGCCAACAAACAATTTCATCAATAACCTGCATTCTAAGACTCATGGATTAATCACCTTGTTTGCTCAAGCTCCTAGAAACCAATCTTTTTTCCACTTTCCTTGATATTGAAACTTAATAAAAAATGAAATTAACACTTGATCACCAAAAGTTGGGGGGTGCTTAGAATTTGTACGGTATTCTATTTTCTAGATTAATTCTTAGGCAAGGAGGTAGATACCATGAAATGGGACAAGCCAAGGAGTAGATGCTAAGCATGAAAATCTTTTTGTTTCCCCCAAATTTTAACTCAATTTTTGAGTACAGCCTAGTGATCTTTTTAAAGAAGTGTTGTACCTAATCTTTTTCTCATACACTAATTCTAAAGCACAGAATCACCCCTCCCCTTCTGCCTCCAAACACACATACTGTTTAACAGCTGTTTCAGAACAAGACAGCTGCTGTTTCTACGTGCTAAGAGAACAGTACTTGCAGTCAAAACGGCTTTGGGCAATCTATGAATCTCACTTCCCTCAACTGCACTTATTGTCCGCAGGTGACACTTGGGAGTATGCTTTGTAAACAGTGAACCACAACAAAGACAGTATTCCTTCAATTTTTAGTTTTCAGCCTAAGAGCGGACACAAAGCCCCATTTGTTGTCAGCAACCAGCTTTGACTCTGACAAGAACATCAAAGATCCCACCATCACCGGCCACCCCAAGACAACTAGCTCCTTCCTTCATCAGGAGCTGCGTCCCCACAGCGTGGCGGGAGCGACTGCGTCACCAGGACACCCGCGACCCGCAACCCCTCGGCCTCAGCCGAAAGACTGTTTCGGAAGAGCAGGGCCTGCCTGGCTAAACCAACGCTATTCCCGCCGGGGACTCAGGGTGGGGGAGGGGGTACAGCCAGGCCGGCCCTCAGCCCCCTCTCGTCTCACCTGTTTGAGCGCCGCCTCTTCAGGAGGGCCCGGGCAGGGGGCACCGACCGGTCGCAGAAACGGAAAATGGTGCCGAGAATCCTAACCAGCCATCTGTACATACCAGGCCCGAGCAGCAGCGGCGGCCGACACACCCCGAGACGCAAACCCCAGAGCTGTCGCCGCCGCTGCCGCCTTCGCCGCCTCGGCCACCACCGCCAAGGTTCAGTCGCTGACTTGTGACGCGACTTGAGGGCCCACAGATACAACGTCCCCAGGGCTACGAACGGCCTCCGCCCGCCACCGCTCCTCACGTCACCTCCTCCCGCCCGACCGGAAAGCTTCATCCTCAATCCGCGCACGCGCAACCTAGCACCTCCCCCCTATTGCGAGCCTAGCAACAAGAATGCCTGCGGCACGGTCCCGGTCCAATCGCTGACGAGATCGGAGGAGGTGTGGGCGGGGTTTTCTCTTCGGCAGAGCCAATCCGGAGTCGGTATGTGGGACAAGGCCCACAGGCCACACGTGAGACTGCTCCACTTGGGAGGGAGTGTTCCGGAGGCCCGGAGAACAGTTGGTGGTCAGTGTTTGTTGAGTGCACCCGATAAAGGTAGGCCAGGTTAATTAACACATGCTTACCGTTTTAAGCACCTTTTATTTTGCACATACCTTGTACCCCTTATTTACAGGCCTTGTCACTTTGATGTCTTCTAGCAACCTCATGCGATAGGGAGTCTTATGCCAGTTTTATAAATCAAGGAAATCGAGGCATATAGCCATTAAGTAATTTGCCTAAGATCACAAAGCTAGCTAGTGGCATAGTTGGAATTTGACTCGGGGTCTGAGTACCAGCGCCAGTCCCTCGCCCTTGAGGTCAGCTTACTTGGGGAGACATGTACATAGATAATTACAAATTACAAACAGGATAAGTGGTTACTGTGATAAAGGTGTGTGCAAAGTAGAGTGCAAACCAGAGAAACGAAAACCACATGCTGGGGAGGGCAGGGAAGGGAAGGGCAGAACTCCTCAAGGAAGGCTTAATAAAAATTTAAGTATAAAAAGATACCTGCAGCCTACTAATACACTTGTCTCCTCTCCTGGGCTGGCAGGGAGTGATGCTCATTACCCTCCCTCTATAATATAGAGGCCACACCTCTAGTTAATTATCAACTATAGAAAAGTCCCACCCTGTTTTGTGATAGAAAATCCAGTCCCCTCTTCCAAATAATCCTGGAAAGCTTAAAAGGTATTCATGCCCCACAAATCCATTCCTGACTGCACTTGTTCCTTACCGGTGATTCAGTTAAGGCCAGACTTTCTGACCTGCTCGAACTTCAACCCAGACATTCCCCAATACAGCCTCCTCCTTTGCTCAATAGATAGCATTCCGGAATTCTATGGGTGGAAGCAAATCCTAAGTGAGTACACAAGCCCCTCCCTTAATTCCCCAAAGCTGTTACTGAAAATTTGGAATAACAGAAGAATTACAATGCTGAGAAGACTTAGAAGTGGCTATTAGATATGCAGCATCTATAGCCCTTGCCCATTGTCTCCCAAAGGGACTCCCACTCAAGGCCATGTCTTCACTCTTCTCAACACTTTTGGCAAGCTACTGGCAGGAGGGACTTTCTCCTCCACCTTTACCCAAACACATTTCAGGCTGGACTCCCAGTAAATGTAATTAGAGTCTGGACCCCTATTAAAAGAAGACAACCACTGGCATTATTATGCAGCATTATGTGTTAACTTTCCATTCCACTACGAGAATTGGGCTCTGCTTTTGCCAAACCAAGAAGCCCACTCACGTATTGACAGAGAGATTCTCCAAAACAAAAGAGCAGTCTTCATTTAAAGATAAATCAGAAAACTACATGCTGCTTTTCAATAGTAACCTATCCCAGGTCTGGCCACTGAGGTTTAAGAAATATTGGGGTCAAGTCATATAGCGCTCCAGTGCAACACCACATTTATTTTTTTCTTTTTCTCTCATAAATAGCACCTGCACAAACTCAAAACTGAAACGTTGGTCATCCGCCATGAAAAGTGGGAAGGCTTTGGAATTATAGACCTCAGTCGGAATCCCAGGGCCCCATCAGCAAACAATAACTCGTGAGTCTGACAACCCCCAGCCTCCTGCCCACACACACTCCCTCCCCGTCCTTAGATATCCTCTAGAAAGAAGAAAAGGAGACTCATCCTCCCAATCGCTCCCACCTGGCACTTGTCTGCTGGTCGGTGCCTTCGCCGTCCTGTGGTCCACAGTAGGGGCATGGGCCACTGTCCATCCACTGGCCAAGGAGTGGAATTATCCTTAACCCCAACCCCAACGCTGCTGCAGCCTCTTCACTGGAGGACCAGGGGAGAATGCCAAGGCCATACGGAGTAACAAGAACATTGATATATCTGCCCTTGGCTTGGATAATTTGCAACCTTTTACCGGAGGAGGGGCACAACCTCATTGCTTAAGCTTTCGCAGGGTATCCCAAACAGATGCCCCAGTTTTCTAAAAAGACCTTTATCCCCTTCCAGCTGAGATCCTTCCTTTAAACCTTTCCAGGGCCCCACCCCCATCTTCCTCAAAACTTCCCTCCCTCCCTCCCACAGAACAATGAAGACCCAGCCCTCCAATCCATTCTTTTTGCCTTGCAAATTTTCTCTTTGGGAGCATTCTTAGAATGTTAAAAGATTTCTTCTTAACTTTTTTTTCCCTGACCTCTGTCAGAACAGAATTCTGTACCATTTGGTGGAAAGGGTAGGGGCCCATAGGTGAGATTTTGTTGGGTTAGGCCTAATGTGCCTATAATCCAACATAATTGACCACTCTGAATGTTAATTTCCTTCTGAGTAATTCTTCTGGTACTTAAGAGAAACGTGTCCTCCTAATACCGAGACTTTGATCTTATTCAATCTGTAAAATAATAACCTTGGCCTTATTATGCCCAAAGCAAGTAAACTCCTTTCTTGTCCTGGATTTCATTACAAAGCTTGCCCACACTGACTGCAAATGGCTTGGCCTGCCTCCTGTGGAGAAATAGGAGCAGGCTCTACCTAAGTCTGTTTCCTAGTCTATAAGATGGGGTTAATAAAACCTGCCTCTCAGATCTGTGGACAGAGTAAGTGTGTTTATGCATGTGAAGTGCCCAACACAGCTAAGTGCTCAATGTTTCTCTTCCCTGTCCTTCCTTCCCCTATCTAATCAGTTCTTTAACTTGCCAGGTCTACAGTCTACATTTTTCACAGATCTGTGCCTTCCCCTCTCCAAACCTATCAGAACTACTGTCCTTTAGGGTCTGATCATTTCTCACACCATTGCAATAGCCACCTCCGCTTCTACCCTTTCTCTCCTCTATGCTGTTTGCAGGATGATTTCTCTTCTGTTGCATTTTGTGCTATTTTTTATTGTTAAGCAAGGTAAATTTATATTGTTGTTCTTGTTTATTAAGAAAGGTAAATTTATAAATTAAGTCTGTCTTTTTCTCTTACTGAATCACTAAAAATGGTTGGATTGATTTTCACCGAACTTGGGATGTTTGTTTATGGTGGTCTACTTCGAATATAGGCCATTAAATTAACTTTGAATGGCCTTAGGGAGAGCCTTGGAAAGAGAGATAGGTATCTATCCCTGGGAGCAGCTGAAACTTAGGAGCAGCCAGAAGAGGGGGATGCCACCCAAGTGAGAAATGCCCTCCTGAGTGAGACAGCCATGAACCCCTCAGAGGGTTCATGATGGTTCCAAGTCAGACGTTACAAATTATAGGATTTTTATAGAGTTGCTTCTCACACCAAACACAACTCTGTATGCATGCTTCAGGGAATAATTGTCTAAAGAAGGATCCCATGAGCAATGCTTGGGAAGACAGTTAACTAAAAATAAAAACAGAAATCTTGGTTGGTCCGAGGGTAGTGGGTTATCAGAACTTATTAATATTAGTGTCACTAAAGTTAGTATACAACCCCCCACTGCTAAATTTGATTGGCTCAAACAAAAAAAAAAAGAGAGAAAAATCTGGCTCTAAGAACAATATTTTCTTTTTTTTCTTTTTTTCTTTTCTTTTTTTTTTTTTACATTCACAAGGTTGTAACTTAGAACAATATTTTAAAATAACGACAGTCTAAGATCCTAATAAGGCCAAGCCAGGCTGAGGCTGGAGTGCTTGAGGCCAAGAGTTTGAGACCATCCTGGGCAAGAGCGAGATCCTGTCTCTACAAAAAATAGAAAAATTAGCCAGGTGTGGTGGCACACACCTGTAGTCCCAGCTACTCTGGAGGCTGAGGCAGGAGGAGCGCTCGAGCCCAGGAGTTTGAGTTTGCAGTGCCTTATGATCATACCACTATACTCTAGCTCGGGTGACAGAGTGAGACCCCTATATCCAAAAATTAATAATAATAATAAGATCCAAATAAATCTAAAATAGATAGTACCAACAGACAAGTATTTAAATATTGCCTATTCCTCCCAAATTTTTGTTTATTCTTCTTTTTTTTTTTTTAATAGAACTTTTAGAAAGAAAAAGTGTTTTGCTTCTGTCTTGCCAGCGTGCATACTGGCCTTGTTAGAACAGTCTCTCCTTGAAATGTTCTGTGTAGTACTCTGAAAAGAAGCAGTTACTGAAAAAAACTGGACTTGCATTAATTTTGTTTGATACATTGTTTGTAAGGAAATCATAGTATCTAAAACAAATTAACTCTATGCCATAAAAAAGACTTCTTAAGCCAGAAAAGTAGTATGTAGATGTTTTTCCTTCTTGTTCTGTAATACACTACCAAAATTGTTTTTTAATTTGCATAATATTAATAAGTTAACATACAGATATATTATCTTTTATATGTTATAGTCTAGTATATATTATGTATTATTATTATAGTACATTCATTTGTATTATTTTATGATATACTAACTATACTAACTTTTAAATAAGTTAATGTGAAAAAGGTCAGGTTCCCACTACCTTAAAGATAAAATCCAGTATCCTAAACATGGCATACAAAGTTCTTCACAGCCTGTCTTCAAATTACTTTATCATTTCCCTACTCATACACACCAAACTCTGAAGCCACCCTTCTTTCGTACCTCCAAATCTTTTCTCTCTGCCTGGAATGCCCTTCCCCACCTTCTTCACTCACAAATTCCTATGTAGTCTTCGGAACTCACATCGAAGAATGCCTCCTCCTTCTGGGATTCCCAAAATCTTATTGCTTCCCCCACTCTTCTCCCATAAAATTTGTATCCCGGTCGCTATATTAGTATTATTATTATCATCATCATCAATGATGTGTCTGTCTCTTTGATGGAAGAAGTCATGTCCTATGTTTTCCTTCTTCTTTTAGTGGGAGCTCAAGAAATGTTCGATAAATAAAGGAATGAAGAAATGAAACAAATATATGGATTTGGGGGAAGTTACCCTAATCTCTTTGTAAGATATGAATTGAGGAAATAGACTTAATCTTTCCACACTTGGACTGCACGTGAGAAATGCCAGGATCACTGATGGGGATGGGAAGGCAAAAAGGTGTTACAGTGAGTCATATACCCTAGACCAGGGTGGGTGGGGACATAGGTCACCTTTCCTGCTATTGAAACCAATAAGAGTTATAAAACCTCCTCCCTTCAATTCCATAACACTTCATACCTGTTTTTCCTGTCCACACATTTGGAAGCTTGCCTGGACCTTTTTACTCTGCTCTGTGTAGCAAGTGATTTCTAGGTTTAAAAAAAATTTTAAGAAGGCCAGGAATGGTGGTTCACGCCTATAATCCCAGCACTTTGGGAGGCTGAGGTGGGATGATCACTTGAGCCCAGGAGTTTGAGACCAGCCTGGACAACATAGCAAGATACCCGTTTCTAGAAAAAATAAAGAAATCAGCAGGGCAAGGTGGCATGCCCCTATAGTTCCAGCTATTCAGGAGGCTGTGGTGGGAAGTTCAAGGCTGCAGTGAGCTGTGATTACACCGGTGCACTCCAGCATGGGTGACAGAGTGAGACCCTGTCTCTAAAAAAAGAAAAAAAGCCACTACATGATACTAGGTTGGAAATGAGGAAAATTGTGACATTCTTGAGTTGTGGTCATTTATCAGGGTCATAGGATTGAGAAAATCTTGATTAGCTGATTGGAAATGAATAAATGGTTTTCCTCAAACACTTTTGAAGAAATGCTCTTTTAAATGATTATAAGAGTTGACCCATCTTTGGAATTAAAAAAAACTTTTTAAGTTTGAATAATTATTGGTTCACAGGAAGTTGCAAAAATAAGCCAGGTGCAGTGGCATGCACCTGTAGTCTCACCTACTCAGGAGGCTGAGGTGGTAGGATCGGTTGAGCCCAAAAGTTTGAGTCCAGCCTGGGCAACACAGCAAGGCCCTATCTCTTAAAAAAAAAAAAAAAAAAAGTACAGGGAGGTCCCGTGTACCCTCACCCAGTTTTCCCCAATTGCTAACATCTTATATAACTAGAGTGTACTATCAAAACCAGAAAATTGACATTGATGCAATCCACAGACTCATTTAGGTTTTACCAGTTTTGCATGTACATATTGTATAGTTCTATGCAAACTTAACATATGTAGTTCCTGTAGCCACAACCACAATTAAGATACACAACTGTTCCATCACTAAAGATTCCTTTACAGGCACACCCATTCTCCTCTCCTCCCTTCCTCTCCTCTCCTCCGTTCTTAGGAATGTTTTATGTTTTTTTATATTTGCTATTTCTCACTAAACCCAAAAAGAAGGGACAGGTTCTCCCATTGATTTTTCTTTTTTTTTTTTTTGTGGAGACAAGAGTCCTCACTCCCTCACCCTGGGTAGAGTACAGTCATTGCAGCTCACCACAACCTCCAACTCCTGGGCTCAAGAGATCCCCTTGCCTCAGGCTCCCAAGTAGCTGGGACTACAAGCGGGAACCATGACGACACCCAGCTGTTTTGTTTTGTTTTTTTTCCTTGAGACCCCTGACCTTAAGCAATCCACCTGCCTAGGCC
This sequence comes from Daubentonia madagascariensis, assembly GCA_023783475.1. NCBI lineage: Eukaryota > Metazoa > Chordata > Mammalia > Primates > Daubentoniidae > Daubentonia > Daubentonia madagascariensis. The sequence continues at coordinate 22,745,624 of JAKFHU010000322.1, read as the reverse complement.
TCCCAGAGAAACTAGGATTACAGGCGTGAGCCACCACATGGGCCTCTCCTGTTGATTTTTGTGCTGTTCTGAATGCCTGAAGTAGAAAGGAGCACAGTTAGGAAGTTAGGGGACCTTTTGTGTCTACCAGCAGGAAAATCATTAATAGTAACACAAAGAGACTTCCCAACAGAAATTATTCTTATTCCTATAATTGGCTAGTTTCCAAGAAAATGTACATTGGTTCTGTCTAGATAAGCATTTGGCATGGTACTTAAAACTGATAAGAACTCAACAAGTATTTATCAGGCACGTACATTGATCTAACAGGGAACAATGCATTTCCTAACAAGTTCTTAAGAGAAAAGTGAAACAATTCTCCATTTGTCCCAGAGGGCAGTTGTTCTGAAATTAGTAAAGCTTAGAGCAAGTGAAAAAATAGACAAGCTAGCAGGTCATCTATTTGGTTTTCCTATTTACATTTCCTTAATATATTTCTCCAAGCAGAAGCCAAAAAGAGAAACAGACTAAAGTGCTGAGTAAAGTCTCTCACCTGAAACATTAAGGCTGTAAGGTGCTCTCCATTCCTAAAATCCCACCTGGGTCCCTCTCCTCAACATTGTACAGCCTGCCTTCTGATGGGAGGGAAAGTGTAGATTGTGTGCCCAGTTAGGTAAGAACAATAGTTACTAAGCGTAACTTGCCTGGTGCTGGTCCATTAACCTGAGTTCAAATCCCACATCTTCCACTCACTAGTTGTGTGGCCTTAAGCAAAACATTTAAGTTCCCTAAGTCTGTTTTCTTAACTGTAAAATGAAGATAATAAAATCATACCCCTCACAGGATTGTTATATGGATTAAATGAGCTATTACAGCTAAAGTCCTTAGCACTGTGCCTATTATTTCAAAAACACATACTTCAGGTAGACAATGCTAAATGACTGATGGCTTTTGCCTGATGCTTTGAATGAAAGATTTTTTTTTTTTTTTTTGAGACAGGGTCTCACTCTGTTGACCAGGCTAGAGTGCAGTGGCCTCATCATACCTCACTGCAACCTCAAACTCCTGGGCTCGAGCGCTCCTCCTGCCTCAGCCTCCAGAGTAGCTGGGACTACAGGTATGTGCCACCACACCTGGCTAATTTTTCTATTTTTTGTAGAGACAAGGTCTCGTTATGTTGCTCAGGCTGGTCTCCAACTCCTGGGCTGGAGGGATTGATCTTCCTGCCTTGGCCTCCCAAAGTGCTAGGATTACAGGAGTGAGCCATTGAGCCTGCCCCGAAAATGTATTCTTAAATTGTTTGTGTATTTATTTATTAGGTTATTTGTAAGCTCATCAGGCCACCAGAAGCCAAAGTGTTACAAGCACTTTCACCAGAATGGGAATTAAATTACCCTGTAGCTATGCATCACAAGTTTAGTTAGAAGTAACTAGTTTAGTTAGAAGTGGATAGATTCTGGAATAGTTCTCTATTTAAGTTTTTGAGTTTACTTTTCCTTTAAAAAAAAACAATTAGATAGGAATTCTGGACAGGAAGAAATAAAAATAAAAATATATAATACCAAAAAAAGTTTCCTTTGATCTGAAGCATAGATATATTTTGGCAAATGTAGATATGTAATAGGACCTAATAAAATGTTCTTAATAAAATCTAAAGATTGCCCTATGAAGAATGAATGCGTGAGTTAACATAAAAAGTGGTTTTGTATACACAGGCCAACAGAATACTAAGTCAATTTGTTATTTCATTCACAAGAACAAGGAAGGAAAAGATCTCAAATCACACTTGATTTCAACACACCAAGCCAAACAACTAATAAACCGCCCACAAAGAATGAAACTATTTTGAACTCGTCATTCTGCAAATACAAATTATAATACTAAGATATGCATAAGATTGTGTAAGGTAGACAGTGACTGACCTTTCATTGAAAAGAGGAGGAGTCAAAGATCCTGCAAGGGTTGAGACCGCCTGCAGTCAGTCCCCAGGGAACTTCCTGTTGTCACCACACCTCTGGACTAGTTGTCTAAACTCGCTGTGAGCAAAGCCCGGTGGAAACTCTTAAGGCTCGGCGAAGTAAATCATTCTTCTTGTGAATGTGACACACATTCTCTGCAGTTTCCACATGCTGAGATTATACTTATTCATCAGTTTGATGTGCTTGGTGCGATCAGGTAGGTCATTTACTGAATGATTTCTTAAAATTACTTTAAAAATATTATTAGTAGTATTATCATTTTGCATTTTATCATCCCAGTTCCTTCAGTGAACTTTTTAAGTTCCATATGGTCATTTTTAAAGAAAGAAGATATAGGTTAAATGAACTTTCTAATCCTGAAAAAAAAATTTCTCAATAATAAAAGGAGCTATTATTTCTTTGAATAAATTTTTTTATGTACAAAAATCAAATATGCTGAAAAATCTAGAATATAGTATAATCTTTTCTTTCATAGTTAAATTTTCTGTGCCTTTCCACTTCTATGAAATGAGATCACTTATTTTCTGGAAATTTAAAAGTTTATTTTATGATATCTAATATATAGAGGGTGGAGTTTTACACTTTCATGCATTGAGGATTTATTTAAATTATTCTTATAGTAAAACATAATTTTATATACAGAAACTCCTTAGAATGGTTCCTGGGGTACTGATAACTTAAAAATTATTAATCATAATAAAGAAATCAAAATTAAGACACTAATGTACCAGGTAAGGTAACAAAAATAAAGTGAAGTGCTTAAAATTAAAAAAAGCACTTCTCAACCATTTTAGGAATCCAGTTCTTTTTCACATAGCTTGTGGTAATGAGCATTGGTATAATTTTTTTGAAGAGCAAGGGAGAAATATGTTATATGTAATGTTAAGACCATAAAAATGTTCATGCCCTTTGAATTGGTAAAACCATTGCTGGGAATTTATTCAAAATAACTTTTTAAAGAAACAAAAAGCCTAATATACAGAGATAAGTCTAACTATGTTACCTGTAATAACTTAAAATTAGATACAACAGAAATGTTCCTACATACAGGAATGGATAAAGTACAGTATATCAGCTTAATTTTTACAAAAGTAGCCCTTAAAGTAATCCTGATGCTATGCAGAAATGTGCAAACATATTTATAAAATAATGCAAAGTAGAAAAAGTAGAACTCAAATTTGTAGATAAACTATAATTACAGCTATGTTAAAATCATGTATGTATGCCTGTGAGTAAAGTTTAGAAGGGAAATGGAAAAATTAGAATAATTATATTAGAATTTCAGGCCTATAAATAAATTTTTTTTAATATACGCTTTTGAAGTTGATTTACTAGTAAGTTAAAGTCATACTACTGATTATATTTTAAACTAAGCCAACATTTTAAAGTGTATGTTTATTCTCATTTTTAAATTTTAAAAATGAATATAAATTTAGAGATATCTTTAGGGGGTGGAAGCCAACCCTAACACAAAAACCTGATGATGATTTGTGGGTACTTTGTTCCAGCCTCCCATTATATATCTCTATTTACAAAGTTGGAAAAATGGCAACTTAATTTTTTTGGGACCTACCTTTTTACTTAACATCTTCTCATAAGTAACGTCTAGTTTTAAATGATTCTAGAAGACTCACTGATGCATGCATGATAGAATCTAAGCAGACAGAGACACACAACAGTAAACTTCTGTAGCTAGAAGGAAAAAACATAATTATACCTGCAGCTAAATCTAAACTTCTCAGTATCTTCAAAACCATGAGCTTGGAACTTTCATGGGGGAGGGTGTTGAATAATATGCATCTGATACCAGAAATTCCTAAGCACAAATACATTGGCTCTTTGTTTGTCTTTCAGTCCAAAAATTAGCAGGTATTAAGATGGGATTCAGAAATCCCAAGGATATTTCACTTTCTCCCAAGCAAAATCATTCACTTTCAGAGATCTTTGTTTTGTTGTTCTAATCTTCATGAAATCATGTTAGGAATGTTTGCCATAATCTTAGCCAGTGAACAAAGCAATGGCTAGCAAATTCTGAAGTGCACTAGAATCACCTGGGGAGGAGGGTGGGGGTGGGGGGATGGGGGCGGTTGTTTAAAATGTGGAGACTCCACCCCAAAAATCCACTGTGAGTCTGGAGTGAGATCTTGGAATCTGCATTTTTTTAAAACTTTTTTTTAGAGATGGAGTCTGGCTATGTCACCCAGTCTAGAGTGCAGTGGCTATTCACAGGCGCAATAATAGATCATAGCGCACTGCAGCCTCCTGAGTAGCTGGGACTACAGGCATATGCCACTGCACCCAGCCTGGAATCTGCATTTTTAACAAGCCCTCAAGGTTTGTTAGCTACAGGTGGTCCAAGGAACACTGGTTTATGTTGTTCTAAATTAAGGCTGATTTTCATAAGTATTTTTAAAAGCTACTCTGCTACCAATGTATTGGCCTATGGCAAATGTGTAAAACTAGGTAGATATTTTCCCAGAGAAAATAACTTAGTGCCAAAAGCAGAATTATTTCCTCAGATATTGGAAATCCTTTCAAATGATTTAGAACTGTGCATGTGTGTGTCTGACTCATCTTTCTCTACCGTGTTGGCAAAGGTGAGTGAGGGGGTGTGAATGTGCATATTTCTGTACATGATTAAGATATGAGAGTGAGAAAATCTGGCATCTCATTTGTTTTCTCGGTTGCATCCTAAAGAAATATAGCTGGTGGTCAAAAGCAGATATGTACTTACAATCAAGAGGGCATTCTGACCATATTGGTTGTTGCCTGTCTCTGCCTGGAGTAAAAGAGAAACAACAAATATTTCACCAGGTTTGACCCTGGCCAACTGTGATCCCTTCACAGTCTGGCTCAAGATGAGTTTTTAACGCTAAATTCAGTGTGGTCCTCTGCATAAAAAATATAAACTGAGTTACTTTTCAGATTTAAAAATCTTAATAGATTGTTCATGGCAGGGACATATCACCTCCCCGTTCTGCCTCTCTCTCTCTCTCTTTTTTTTTTTTAGAAACAGGGTCTTGCTCTGTTGCCCAGGCTGGAGTATAGTGGCATAATCATAGCTTACTGTAACCTCACACTGCTGGGCTCAAGTGATCCTCCTGCCTCAGCCTCACGATTAGCTGGGACTACAGGTGCATGCCACCACACCTAGCTAATATTTTAGATTTTTTGTAGAGATAGAGTCTTGCTATGTTGCCCAGGCTGGTCTCAAACTCCTGGGCTCAAGGGATCCTCCCCACTTGGCCTTCCAAAGTGCTGGGATTATAGGTGTGAGCCACCACACCTCTACCTCTCTTATTTCAAATACCAATGGGAGGTGTCCAACTCATTTTCTAATACCTCCAAGGCAAAGTTTCTGGCCTAAAATTTAAAATCTCTTTTGATTTTTATTTCCTGGACTTTTGGAAATTCCTTCAGAACAGTGTTTTCAGGCAAGCATAAAAGTGTGCTCAAGCATGCATTACTGGAAACATTCTGGCTGCATCAATTTTGGGTGAGCCTGTATCCCAGATACTGACTAACATCCGTGGCTGAGCATGCAGAATACTTGAAAACATATCTCTCAATCTTGATCTGCATCTCAGTAAATATTTCAAGGCAGCATGGAGTCAGTAAACCTGACCATGGACCACTGTTCTAAAGAAGTTAATACGCATCTGTGTCATGTTTGGCAGTGGGGGGAAACGATAGCTTAAGCATGCCATAGAACCCAAAACTCAAAATAAAAACAAAGTGTGAGTCAGGGATGTTTTACTTACTTACTGACTGGAAACCATGCATCAAGGTTAAATTAAGTGGAAATTCAAGGCTCTCACTTGAGTTTGTAGGTTAGTCGACTAAGGGGTTGAAGGAAACTTCACCAAACATAGGTCTGAGGTAAACTGAAACCTTCATTTTTAACAATAAGCCAACTCAGCCATATTGAAATACCTTTGCGTATTGACTCTTAGAATCTCAGAACTTCCTCTCCTCTGGCCCACATTCACAATTGCTTCATCAGTGGGTTATTTCCATCTATAATTCCATCTTCTGTTTTCACAGGTGCCTCTTTGAATGTGAATGAGGAGTCTCCTCTCGTGGAAGAGGTTTTCCCCCAGTCAGAAATGTGGGAAATGAAATTAATTCCTCCAAAAGCAGGCAGAATCTAAAAAGCTAGAGCTGAGTGTGACGCTGAGACAGCATGAGCAGCTTTGTTTAGCTTCTGTGCGGTGTGTCTTGCTAAGGCACTGAGTAAAAGGATCCCTTGAAAGTTTCATCAGAAAGGGAGCGGGGTGGTCAGTGATCAGTCTTGTCTCAGGGAGTCACACTTTTCTGTCCGACTGGGATTAATCTGGGAAAACAGATGTCTACCCAACCCAGTTTTCTCTGGCAAAGATAAAACAAAATGACAGCTATATTTAGTCACTGGGTTTGAGAATAAGAGTGGTTTACTTTGCACAGGAGCAGCTGAGAAACCCCACCTCAACAGACTGACCAAGGTGGAGGGTTTTATTTAACCTTCAGTGGTAGAAAATGGAGGTCCATCAGCCTCAGGCTCCAAGGGGAAAGAAAATGAATAGGAAAACTGGGAGCCTGGTTCTATTTTGACAGAAAAAGAGAAACTTCTGTCCTCTAGCATTACCAAAAGACTTTCCATCTTTTCACTCTGGTCTTTCTGTGAAATTGTGAAATTAATTATGGAACCATTTTTAACAGGTTTATTGGGATGTAATTCACATACCATATGATGCATCCATTTAAAGTGTTCAATTCAGTGGTTTTTAGTACATTCACAGATATGTGCAATCATCACCAGTCAAATTTAGAACATTTTCATAAGCTCCAAAAGGAACCCAGTACCCTTTAGCTATCCTACCACATTCCTGTCTCCCCCCAACCCCCATCCCTAAGCAACCATTAAACTACTTTCTGTCTCTGTAGATTTCCCTATTCTGGACGTTTCGTAAGAATGGAATCATATAATATGAAATCTTTTGTGATTGGCTTCTTTCACTTATAATGTTTTCAAGATTCATCCTTGTTATAGCATGTGGAACCATGTTTGTTAATTACAGGGTATTTAATTAGCCAAAAAAAAGTGCTTGACATAAAGGTGACAAAACACCTATCTGATCAGCATTCTAATTACAAGAATAAAATATGGTTATTTTCAGGTCTTTTTTTTTTTTTTTTTTTTAATTTATTTTTTTAATTTCAGAATATCATGGGGGTACAACACTTTGGCCATTCACATTGCCCCTGTTCTGCCCGTGTCAGAGCCACAATCGTGGTCGTCTCCCAAACTGTGCTCCCCACATCCATTCAGTGAGAGTTTTTCCCATCCCTTCCACCCCCCTCCCGCCCGCCCTCAGATGAATGTTATTGCCCTGTGTGATGTAAGTGTTCGTCAGTTAGTACCAGTTTGATGGTGAGTACCAGTGATGCTTGTTTTTCCAATCCTGTGACACTTCGCTTCGAAGAATGGGTTCTAGCTCCAACCAGGATAATACCAGATGTGTTAATTCACTGTTGTTCCTTATCGCTGAGTAATACTCCATGGTATACATATACCACATTTTATTGATCCACTCGTGTATTGATGGGCACCTGGGTTGTTTCCACAACTTTGCAATTGTGAATTGTGCTGCTATGAACATTCGAGAGCAGATGTCTTTATTATAAAATGTCTTTTTTTCTTTTGGATAAATACCCAGTAGTGGGATTGCTGGGTCAAATGGTAATTCTACTTTTAATTCTTTGAGATATCTCCATATTCTTTTCCATAGAGGTTGTACTAATTTGCAGTCCCACCAGCAGTGTATGAGTGTTCCTACCTGTCCACATCCCCGCCAACATTTGTTATTTGGGGATTTTTTGATATGAGCCAATCTCACTGGAGTTAAGTGATATCTCATTGTGGTTTTGATTTGCATTTCCCTGATGATTAGAGAAGTTGAGCACTTTTTTATATGTTTGCTGGCCATCATTCTGTCTTCTTTGGAAAAGTTTTTGTTCATGTCCTTTGCCCATTTTTTAATAGGGTTGTTTGATTTTTTCTTGTTGATTTTCCTAAGTTCTGTATAGATTCTGGTTATAAGCCCTTTATCAGAGGTGTAGCATGCAAATATTTTCTCCCATTCTGTAGGTTGTCTGTTCACTCTAGTGATAGTTTCCTTGGCTGTGCAGAAGCTTTTCAATTTGATCAGGTCCCATGTATTTATTTTTGTTGCTGCTGTGATTGCTTTGGGGGTCTTCTTCATAAATTCTTTGCCTAGGCCAATGTCCATAAGAGTTTTTCCAACATTTTCTTCGAGAATTCTTATGGTTTCATGTCTTAGGTTTAGATCTGTTATCCATTGTGAATTGATTTTTGTGAGAGGTGAGAGTGTGGGTCCACTTTCAGTCTTCTACATATGGCCATCCAATTTTCCCAGCACCATTTGTTGAATAGGGAATCTTTTCCCCAGTGTACGTTTTTCTGGAATTTGTCAAAGATCAGGTGACTGTATGAGGTTGGTTTTATATTTGGGCTCTCAGTCCTGTTCCATTGGTCTACATGTCTGTTCTTGTGCCAATACCATGCAGTTTTGGTTACTATAGCCTTGTAGTATAGTTTGAAGTCTGGTAGACAGATGCCTCCCAATTTGTTCTTTTTGCTTAAGATTGCTTTGGCTAGACGGGGTCTTCTCTGGTTCCACACGAAGCGTAGAATTATTTTTTCTAGATCGGCAAAAAATGATGTTGGTATTTTGATAGGGATTGCATTGATTCTGTAAATTAATTTAGGTAGCAAAGCCATTTTTACTATGTTGACTCTGCCTATCCAAGAGCATGGTAAGGCTTTCCATCTATTTACATCCTCTGCAATTTCCTTTCTCAGTGTTTCATAATTCTCTCTATATAGGTCTTTGACCTCCTTAGTTAGATATATTCCTAAATATTTAATTTTCTTTGTTGCTATTGCAAAAGGTATAGCATCTTTAATTTGTTTCTCGGCTTGATTGTTATTAGCATATATGAAGGCTATGGATTTGTGTGTATTAATTTTGTATCCTGAGACTTTGCTGAATTCATTTATCAATTCCAGTAATCTCTTGGTTGAATCCTTGGGGTTTTCTATGTATAATATCATATCATCTGCGAATAGTGAAAGTTTGACCTCTTCTGCCCCTATCTGGACGCCCCTGATTCCTCTGTCTTGTCTAATTGCTGTGGCCAGGACTTCCAGCACTATGTTGAAAAGAAGTGGAGATAGTGGACACCCTTGTCTGGTGCCAGTTTTAAGGTGGAATGCCTTCAATTTTTCCCCATTCAGTATGATATTGGCTGTGGGTTTATCGTATATGGCTTTAATAGTTTCTAGGAATGAGCCATCTATGCCTATATTGTTAAGAGTTCTTATCATAAAAGGGTGTTGGATTTTGTCAAAAGCCTTTTCTGCATCTATTGAAAGGATCATATAATCTTTGTTCTTGCTTTTATTTATATGGTGAATTACATTTATAGATTTGCGTATGTTGAACCATCCCTATTTTCAGGTCTTTTAATTAAAATTTTAAAATGTTAAATTTCTTGCAGTATTTATTTTTTTAGGTATGGATTATTGCCTTGAATTAGTAAGATTGCCCTGCAAATTTGTTTTTCTGAGTAGATGCCTCTTGTCCTTTCAAATGAGCTAGCGCACAGATCTTAAAATTTTGTGTCCAAAAGTAATGCTAGGGATTAGCTAAATCTAGGGAATGAGGAACCAACCTCTCATTTTAGTATGAGAAAAATGGTGGTTCATTTTTTTAACCTTGTTAGTAACAGAGCCAGGACCAAATCCAGGTCTCTAACACTAGTCTCTGGCCAGAGAGATGCACTATCACTTGAACATTGGCTAATATAGCTTTACGTATCCTTAGTTGAATCAAGGAAACTAAAATGATAGAAGGAAAGGAATTAATATTTGTTGAGCACCTGTTGTATATCAAATTCCATGCTAAGCAATTTGTATTATTTTATTTAGTCTTCATAACAACCCTATGAGGTAAATGCTATTATCCCAATTTATTATCAACATCATCAACAATTACCAAATTTTTGGCATCTATTATGTGCCAGGTAGTGCTCTAGATACCTCATAGACATTATCTCTAATTCTGACCACAATCCTGACAGCAGGGCCAGGATTAAGGTGAGGTGAGTGAGGCACTCACCAGGTACAAAATTTAAAGGGGGAGAGGGACACTGAAACTCAGCAGTGAAGATAAATATTTTAATGCAACATTTAAAAAAATCAAAATCATTGCAATAAATCTATAATGAAGAAAATATCGACATTTTCCATAAAGATAGGCTATTGTTTATTTTACAACCCTGTGTTCTCCTTTCTAATCAGCTGGCTTTTCCTTGTTCCTGGGCCCATGCCATCTTCACTTCCTTGCTAGGCAGTTTATGAGGGTTGATAATGGTGTGTGAACAGATTGAATAACACAGGGCTTTACTATATTGTTTCAAAATATGGGAGGATATATTTTGATAGGTGTATATAGGAGTGCACGTTTTTTCTTTTGCTTCAGGTTCAGTATGGCCCTGTGTAGCACCACCTAACAGATAAGCATTATTATGATTATTTCACAGCTGCAAAACTGAGGCCTGGAGAGATTAGGCAATTAATTACCAGAGGTCAACATACCTAGTAGGCAGTGGAGGTGGGCCTGAAACCTAGGTCTGACTCCAAAACTCATGCTGTTTCCAAAATTGTGTTGTAGTTTTGTTTAAGACATTAGACCAGGGTTGGGAAACATTTTCTCTAAAGAGCCAGATAGTAAATATTTTCAGCTTTATGGGCCATCGTGGTAACCACTCAAGTCTGCTTTTACAGCAGGAAAGCAGCCGTGGACAGTATACAAATGAGCATGGCCAGATTTGGCCTGTGGGCAACCATGCATTAGATTACAACAAAACGTCTCAGGCACAAATATGCTGTTGCTAAAAAAGTTATAGCCAGATTGCCCTGACATCCTACTTGGATATGTTTCTTTTAATTTAAGAGAGTGAAGGCAATAGACGATAATCATGCCTGCTCTAAATAGGAGTTGAATTCCTCATCAAAGAATGTTGGAGACATCAACCATCCAATTGTAATTTTCCAATTGTCAACGGGAAATGGCATTTCAGAGTAATTGAATTTCAAAGTAGTCTGAAAAGGACGGACAAAATTTCTCCTGTTTCAGATAAACTCTAAAAGAAGAGGTTAAGCTTTCAAAACCAGTTTAACATGTTCTGTGGTTACTTGGTTGTACTCTGTTAATACCTCCTCTGAACAACCTTAACTTTGTAACAAAACAACAAAATAACCCAGCAGAAGTTTGCTTTCTGAAGGCATACAAGTAGTTGATCACTTTAGAAATACCCACACAAATTAGAACTTAAAGAACTATATTTATGTGAGTGAAGACATTTAAACAAATTTGCTATTCACAAATACCATAGCGTTTGCACACTCTTCAAATTGCCTAGATTGGGCTTAAATAAAAAGACATTTGGTCTGAGCAAGGGGACACATTATTGGACAAAAGGACAAACAATACCTGCCTCAAGATCTTAAACTAATTTGTAACATGGCCCAAGATAAGATAAAATTAATGTTTTCTTTTTAAAATGTTATTAATTCTGGGGGGAAATTTTAAACAATGGGAACATTAGAAATGAAACTCATTGTAGTTGCAATCATTTATTTCTAGGCCTTGTCACCTGTGGACACACTGTAACATAGTTTTAACCATAGTGCATGTGCCATTTCATATTCTGTTTATTTTATAAAGGTTACATCATACATATTCTTTGTAGTATTCATATGGATCATTCTGAATGGCTGAATAATGTGTTAACTTGATATTCATTTATTCAGGTAACATTTATTGATGACAAATCTGAACCAGGCTCTGTTCTTGGCACTGGGAATACAATGGATAAAACAGAAAAAAATGATCAATTATCCTGGAGCTTCTGTGCTAGTGAGGGAAGTTATTCTAGAATAAGGACATAATGCCTCAGGCTTGTAGTAGGAAAAAAACCAGTAACATATAAGGGGGGAAATTCTCTAGAGTGGAATTCAATACAAGAAGAAAGTGGAATAATATTGATAATTCCTGAAGGAAAGAATATTGTTCAAAGCCAGGTCATCCTTTAGGCTAAGGATTTCATTTCCAGATATGAATGAACTTAGGAATTATATCAACTGTGAGCCCTCCTTGAAAAGACAGCAAGAACCAGTCACCTAGGGGTGAAGAGAGAAGCTAGGAAGAAAAGAACTCACAGCTATGAGCAATGAGCATGTACTTAATAGAACTAAAATGACATAACTGGGTAAATATGATTCCAAAAGATGACTTTTACATACAGCCCATTCTCATTATTCGTGGCAGTTGTGCTCATAGAGTGGCCTCAAACACTGAATTAGCAAGTACTGAACCATTGCTCCTAGGGGAAATACAAGGTTAGGTTTCTGTAAGCCTCTGGTCATAATATTTCTGTCAACTAATCAATACATAACCTTCTGTGTATTTCTGTTTAAAGATACCTTATTTAATATAAATTGTAGATTTATTAAGGTTGGTCTTATGGCTAACAGCACTATAGCTCATGCCTGAACAGAGCTTACCTAAAACATGCATAAGGCACGTTACAGCCTTCTTATGCTTAGAAACACTAGACAGTACTTCAGCACTATGCTTGGTACCATTTTAAGCAGTGAAATAATCAAGAGAAAGTACAGGAAGCAAAAAACGTGGCACTAAATGACCATCACTAAGTGACCATGCAAAAGACAAGGTCATTTGTTTAGAATATAGAGCTGAAAGAAAGAAGAAGGCAGAGTGTTGCTTTGTTTGATCTCAGCTGAGAGTGAGCATGGCAGACGACTCAAATTTTTTGCCACTCTGCACATGTCCATAAGTGACCGAAAAAGCACCTCAAGTACCGATTTTGGGGTTACAAATAAATTCATAAATATGGAATCCACAAATAATGAAGATTGCCTATACTTTGACAGTGGGGAAAATGTGTGTGTCTGTGCGAGTGTATGTGTATGTTCTGAAGAAGGGCACAAGGAGGATTTGGGAGGCAATACAGGTGTATTAACTTTCTCATTTTTCTTGGCAGAGAATGAGTAGGTAGAACAGATTTAGTAAAGAGGACAGAGACTTTCTGTGATTGATACATCAATACATAGAGACTTCAATATTTATTTTTAAACTATAAAAGGAATCACCAGATGAGCTAAAAATAATTTTATAACTAATAAAAATCAAGAGGTAGAAGTCCAATTAGTGGGGAGAAGTATTAAGTATGCTGGTGTCCTCATCACTTATGAGTACCATTAGATATTGTCTCAAGGTACTAAAGCAAGGACTAGAGCAGAGTCAGGAAAGAACTGTCCTGACACGGGTCAGCAGCAGAACACGTGGCAGAAGGTAGCGACACGCTCCACAACAGTCTGAAATACAGTTTCTAAATGCCCCAAAATCCTTGCCAGGGGTTGTACATTGGTGAATAATTTAAGTCTGAATAAATATACTTAAGTCTGGAGCAGTTATGCCTATAGCCTAGTTCTGGCATACAGTCCACACATTCACATCCCATGAAATAGAATTTTAAATATTTCATATAAAGTTATAAGGGTAGCCAGGTATGGTGGCTTATGCCTGTAATCCCAGCAATTTGAGAGGCAAAGGTTGGAGGATTGCTTGGGGCTAGGAGTTAGAAACCAGCCTGGGCAACATATCGAGAGGCCAATCTCTACCAAAAAAAAAAAAAAATGAGGTGGGCATGGTGACACACGCCTGTAGTCCCAGCTACTCGGGAGGCTGAGGCGGGAGGATGGCTCGAGCCCAGGAGTTTGAGGTTGCAGTGAGCTGTGATGAGGCCACTGCACTGTAGCCCGGGCAACAGAGGGAGACTCTGTCTCAAAAAATACCTATACGGATAAAGATAAACGCCAGAAGAATTAAAGCACGCTATAAACTTCCCAATATGCGAAAGAATACATAAATACAAAAAAAAAAATCCCTAAAAAAAAAAGAGAGGACAATCCATACAGCAAAAGATAGTGAAGTAGAAGGCACTAAAACCAGAAAATGTAGCATTACAGTATCAAATCCAATTGTGTCCGTTTGAGTCCTCTGGGAAGCAGACAGCGAGATGGGATTGAGAAGCGCCAGCGACGTGCTGGCAGGAATGGGAGTGAGGGCTAAAGGAGGTGGGAGCAGGGGCGGGCAGGTCTGGGCCCTGAGAAAGGAGAGGGGAGAGGGAGGATTGGGCCGGAAAAGTCTCCCACCCCAGCACAGTTCCCAGAGTATTTCAGCCAGACTTGGGGGGAGTCCCTGAGCCGAAGCGGCTGGTTAAAGGAATCCACATGCGGCAGGAATGGCCCGCCTGGCCTGGTTCTAGTGACCCCACAGTGCTCAGTCGTTGGCTGGGAGAAGCCTGGGGGAGCCACGCCTTCAGGGTTAATGCCCTGGGGCAGCTGGAGGCCACCAGCAACTCAGCTGTGCTCCCTGCAGAAGGCTCTCTCTCGCTCTCTTTTTTTTTTTTTTTTTGAGACAGGGTCTCACTCTGTTGTCCAGGCTGGAGTGCGGTGGCGTCATTACACCTCACTAAAACCTCAAACTCCTGGGCTCAGGTGATCCTCCTGCTTCAGCCTCCCCAGGAGCTGGGACTACAAGCATGCACCACCACGCCCAGCTTATTTTTAAAAATTTTTTTTAGAGATGGGGTCTTGCTATGTTGCCCAGCCTGGTCTCGAACTCCTGGCCTCAAGTGGTCCTCCCACCTCAGCCTCCTGAAGTGCTGGGATTACAGGTGTGAGCCACCATGCCCAGCTCGGAAGACTCTCTTGAAGGCAGAGCTTAGTAAGGCACTTCCATGGCTACCATGCCAAGTATATCTGTTATGCCAATAAATGTTAATGAGATAAACTTACTTATCTTTCTTAAAGGATCTCAGAATGAGTCATAAAATAAAACCCAACTTGATGCTATATATAAGATCCTTTAAAACAAAGGGATTCAAAAGGTGAAAAGAGTAGACAAAGACATGCTAGGCAAATGCTGACAAAATGAAAGCTGAGTTATGGCAAAAATATTTGGTAGAATTCAAGGCAAAAGGGGCACATTAAAATGAAATAGCATGTAACACCTGATACATTAAGTCTAGGTAGTAAAAGGAAAAATTTATGAAAATAAAGCTTAATACTTGGGAATTTGCTCAAGTGTGATGTCATTATACTCTGATGTTCTTATACTTTTATTATTATTTAAAAAGAATCCCCCACTGTTTGCATTTAGATACTCACATTATCTCCAGATGATGTAAGAGAAAAAAAGACCCTGGATCCCCAGACCAAGCCAAGCTCCCTATTTAAATTCTCATTTTACACTGTATCTCTTTTACATGGCACCCATCACAGGTAGCGATTTCATACTTACTTGTGTATTTTATTTCATTAATGCCTTACTCTCCCTCTAAAATGCCACCTGACATAGAACCTAGGATAGAGTAGACTCTTGTTGAATGGGTTGCACATATTCTCTGAGGAGGAGAGGTAATATATGTAAAGCCTTTATAATACTTAGTACTGACAGAGAGGAACAAAGAAATCTGTTTTTCACTCAGTACTCACAATGGACTTCTCCAGGGCACAATGCCATTACAAAAATAATGAAGACATGTAAAAATTATGTGAAGTCAGAAGGGTTCTATCAAATGAAAAATAAAAACCCATTTGTTTTGCCCTTCTTACCTGTCAATAACTATCAATTTTAAGGGCTTCTAGTAAAGAATGAGCAAGTGAAGGAGGTTGGTCGAACCATTCCATATGTGGCAGAGTTGCCAGTTGCTGCTGAAAAATAGCTGTGGCCTAAAACTTGGCAACTCCTCTCTGAGCCTTCCAAGGACTCAGATATGTGACCTGTGGCACACTGGGCCTAATATTGCTCATGGGCTCAAAATGAACAGACACAGCTATTAAATCGTCTTCTTCTTGGGAAAGGGATCTCTGTCTTCTCCAGTATGACCTCATTCGGAATTAATCTCTGCAGCATTCCTCTCTTGGGCAGATAGGTGGCAAGTGAAAGGTGACATAATTTCCCCAGGCCACCTGGTGAGTCAGTCACACAACCAGGAACAAAACCCAGCTTTAGTGATGGCTGAGACCAAGAGGCTCAGCTCTACCCTGTGACACCTCCTGCTCAATAAAATGACTAATTAAACAGTCCATTATTTGCTCTGGGACTTGTTCTATAAGCAACCAGGCAAGTCCATGTTCCCAGGAACATGCAGCCTACAGGAAGAGGAAATGAAAGAGGCCAACAGATGGAGAAAATGGTTATATTATAAACACGGCTCTCTGCACATGCTACTTGATAGAGTAGAGTAAAGGGGAAATGTATGGGTTTGGGGCTCATTATTTACTACCTCTCTTCTATGATGAGAGATTTCAAAGCCTCTTTAACTTTTAACCTTCTGTTTGGGTTTTTTGTGCTTGTTTAATTTTGGAACTTCACTCACTCCTGAGTATCAGAGCCTTTGCAAGAAGTTTCAAATAAATGCATATATATATGGACCCAGATTCTTAAGGATGGGCAGTGACCCCAGGATAAAGGCTCAGAATGAAGGAACAACAATTCCTGGGTGTGCAAATGTAGATTCATTGAGAATAGGGGCCTAGAGCAAATGCTTCCTAAATTTCTATTGGAGGAAGTCAGAACAGATGTTTGCCAGGGCATTCTTGTCTTCTGTTGGCCCGTTGCAAGTTAACAGTCTTCCCTTCCTGTTCCCTCCCCAAAAAATGGCCATCTGGAGTACCTTGCCTCCTCCTGAATATCCTAAAGGGTCATCTCCAGCTTGGAGCTAGGGATTATTTGTTGTTCCAGATCAGTTATTGAGTCCTCTACCATGTGCTGGGTACTGTGAGGGATACACAGGTTTTGAGACACCATTTCAAGAAGATTGTGGTCTAGTAGGTTAGACATGTGTACGTAAATACTCATACCCCTGAAAGTGTATTTTCATTGTGCTGTCAACAAGGTACATAAAGGAGTTTTGGGAGTCCTAGGGTGAAGGACAGTGCTTATGGCTGGGAGGATTGGAGAAGGCTTCATTGAGGGGACTTTTGGGTTAGACCTTGAAAGAGAGTAGGATTTGGAAGAATGGCTTTCCTGGTGAAACTAGAGGGCACTACTCGTGAGCTCTGAATCAAGTATGACTTTGCAACTTCATTCAACTAGATCCAGCCCCTTGCCAGGTGCTATAAGGAACGTAAGAAGAACTCCGGCGAATGTAGGACTACACTCTTGCTTGATGGCCAACCTAGGAAAGAACTGTCGTGATGTCATCTAATTTTTATTTTCAGACACAGATGAAACATGTCCTTCATTCACCAGGCTGAGCTTCCACAGTGCAGTGGTTGGTACGGGACTAAACGTGAAGTTGATGCTGTACACAAGGAAAAACCTAACCTGCGCACAAACCGTCAACTCCACAGCTTTTGGGAACTTGAATGTGACCAAGAAAACCACCTTCATTGTCCATGGATTTAGGCCAACAGGCTCCCCTCCAGTCTGGATGGGGGACTTAGTAGAGGGTTTGCTCTTTGTAGAAGACATGAACGTGGTGGTTGTTGATTGGAATCGAGGAGCTACAACTGTAATATACACCCACGCCTCTAGTAAGACCAAAAAAGTGGCTATTGTCTTAAAGGAATTTATCGACCAGATGTTGGTAAGAGAACTCTCTTAGATGATTCAGGGCCAAATTGAAACTGGCCCATTCACTGGAGGTTTAAAGCTAAAAGATATCTGCATTGAACAGGGTGACTATTTTGCAAATATGAATAAGCCCCAGGGAAGGTGGGGGTAGGGACTGCATGTAAGGCCCATAGGTATGGTTGCACAGGTTGTACACTGCTCAGGGCACCCATCTAAGGGAGCACCACCGTCATTGTAGACATTGTAGATTTATATATTTATGATGATAATATTCCAACAGATGATGACAAAGTACATTGAGGAAGCTGCATCTTTTTCTAACTCACGTAAAGGTGTCTTATGGGCAGGAAAGGTTCTGTCTAGGGGTTTTCTGGTTTAAACTCCTAGAGCTTCCTCAACTTCTCTAGCTGTTCCTTTTGCTAGGAGTGCCAAAAGTTTAGTGATCAGGTCATCCAAAACCAAATCTGAGTGAGACACATGGTCTAATGAGATGATTCATGTTTTTAGAAGACTTGCAAAGGTTAAATTTTAAATTTTATTTAGTGATCTATCTCATGAGCTGCCCCTTTTAACAACAACAACAAAAGTGACATGAAATCAGGACAATTTCAGAGGGAGTCAGGCCTGCTTCCCCCTGTGGCCAGGAATGACATGATTTACAGGAGCTTCCATCTAAGCCACAGCTCCAGGAAAGTAAATGTTAAAATGACTAATGACAAGCCATCCCAGCAGCCTATGGAGCACCCTCTGGCCACTCTTTCCTCCTTTCCTTCCCCCTCCATCATGATTTCATTAACTGAGCCAGTATGAAGAGAAGGGAGTCCATCAAAATGTATTGTTGTCCCTCTCCCCAATCTGGAAAGTTGTAAAGTTGTCTCAGCTTGGTTTCTGGAAGAAGCGTGAATGGAGACACCATGGCATAAAGGCTAAGGCAAAGGTCAGGAGTTGGACAGACTGGTTTGAATCCTGCTCTGCCCCCTCCCCAACTGCCTGACCTGGGGCAGATGACTTCAACTCTGGGCCTCAGTTTCCTTATCTGCATAATCAAAAGAATAGTATTTAGAGAATGAGTTGAATGTCTCCCCTACTACAAAACCGTATTGCAATAGTTCTTCTTGACTAAAGCCTTCCTTACCATCAAAAAACAAAAAAGTATTTACTTTGCATTGTAACATTGCAATGCAAACATTGTGACATTTAAGTGAGATAATAGATGCTTAGAAATATTTCTCCAAAGACTATTTCAGCAGCTAAGAAATTTCTCCAAATGTTGTCAACTCTTTGGCCCCTTACAATCTATGACAATGGACCTCTTGATATTCCAGGCAGAAGGAGCTTCTCTTGACAACATTTACATGATTGGAGTAAGTCTAGGAGCCCACATATCCGGGTTTGTTGGAGAGATGTATGACGGGCAGCTGGGGAGAATTACAGGTAAGCTCCTGTGAATGGGCATGGGGCAGCGGCCTGGGCAGGGTGTTCATGGGGGAGCATTATGCGGGCAGTCCAACTCTTTGGGTTCTAAGCCTGCTCTTCCAATTACTTGACCTCTCTGAGCATGGATCCTCTTGTGCAAAAGGAAGACCACAATAATATTGACCTCTGGTTACCATTTAATAAAATATAAGTAAAGCACTTTGTAAATTGTATATGCCATAGGAAAGATTGGTGGGGTCTTTATTTCTCTTGTAGCTAGAAAAACTGCTGTGTCCCATGGGGATTTGGTCTGTGTGCCCAAAACAGATAGCCTCCTTCCTTTCATGTAATCCAGGATAGCTTGAGCTACAGACTTTATATACTTCAGTCCCCAAGCATGCCTGGAGTCTCATGATAAGAGAATGAAATGGGAATTTTGATGGCTGGGGCTTACTCACTAAATATCAGCTTTCAGGCCAACACTGAATGAAAATACTCAGAAACACTGCTGTCAACCCCCAAAGACTGCCTTGCTAGGATCTCTTGCCTACTGCTTAGTAACTTTCCACAGCTACACATGAAGGGCTGAGGGCAGCTCTTTCAGACTCAAGGCCTCTCCCATTCACCTTTCCCAGATAGCTCATAGCTCACTGGAGCCTCAAATGCCTGCCTTCCGAGTAGCTAGGACTACCACCACAACTGGCTACTTTTTAAATTTTTTTGTAGAGACGGGGTCTCGCTATGTTGCCCAGGCTGGTCTCAAAACTCCTGGACTCAAGCAATCCTCCTGCCTTGGCTTCCCAAAGTGCTGGGATTACAGGTGTGAGCCACCGTGCCCACCCCCAGAGAGCTATTTTAAATCTAGGGTATCTGAAAAGATAAAAGTGGCTGGAGGGAGGGGAGAGGTAAATGATTCAAATCAACTACACTTGGGAGGTAAACTTTTGGGACCGCAAGTCTGAATGTGCTATTTAAACTTGGCAGGTAGCTCAGGGCAAGTCATCTCCGTCTCTGTCTCTGTGTCTGTGTCTTTCTCTCTTTTACACACACCCCATGTTGGCTGACAGCTCCTCTAGCCCTGGTACCTGAGGACGCATTGTTTGTCCTGGATGGTTTTTTCTTACTTTTGCCCCAAAGCCCAAGGCTGCCCTCATCTTATTTACTTGTTTTCCTAGGAAAACAAAGCTCTTTTTATGTTTTAAAATGTATTATTATGTTTTAGAAAGCAATGTGTCTCTACTTTTTAAAAATTTTATTTTCCCTCATGTATAGAAAGAACAGATGGCTTGCGTTTGCCTGTATCCCTTATCTTTTGGGAGTTCCTCTTCTAGTGGGTGGGACTTTTCCCAGTGGTGTACTTGAAAGTTGAACCGCTCTCAAAAAAGAAGGAATAAGAAGGAGGAGAAGAAGAAGCAGCAGCAGCAGATTTTGCTGATTTTCGTGGTGTAAATACGCCCACCGTGGCTGCCTTCCAGCTTCCAGCCTGATGTCATTGACCACAGAGTTTGGGAAGACATGAGTGAAATCTGCCCTCCAGCACTGGCCCTGCTTTATCCTATCTATGCCCCAGTTTCACCCCTTAGCCTCCCAACAAATTTGTTCCCACAACTACTTTGATTTTCTTTTTTTAAGAGATGGGGTCTCCCGCTGTCTTCTAGGCTGGGGCTCAAGCCATTCTCCCGTCTCAGCCTCCTGAGTAACGGTGTCTACAGGTATGAGGCACCATGCCCAGCTCCCACAACTGCTTTGAATGTAAACTGCAAGGTATTCTGGCCTCTGATTATGGAAATACCCCAAGCCAGACTTCCTCCCACTCTGGGCTCATGTGGCCCTGTTCCACGGCCTGGACTCAGCCAACGATCCACAGCTCAATTGTCTGTCTCCACCGACTTTCTCACGTTCTCCAGATTTCTTACCATCTCTGAGCCCCAGGGTCAATCTCAGCTGTCCCCAAGAGCAGACTCAGGATTAAAACATTTCCCCTCTTCTTGCCTTGCCTGGGTGGGCTCACTGGATTGTTGGATGGGAGTGTGGTCTGTCACCCCAGGACACAATTCACTTCCAACTCCCGAGAATTAGTTGGGTCTGCCTGTTACTTATCTAAGCCCTGATGGCTGTTTCATCTCTTCCCTTTCCCTTTCTTCTGCCCCTCCTTTGCTCTTCTCTCCAGGCACATCTCCTGTTTTTTATTATTTATTTATTTATTTATTTCTGCTGTCCATTGTGTGTCCTATACAAGTCCTGTTTTACTTCCCTTGGACTTCTTCAACAGAAGATGGCAGAGGATGAGTGGATTTAAAAATATTTCAAGTACATACATGACTTGGAATACATTACATTTGATTCTCAAACTTATCTGCGTATAAAACTCACCTTGGGGTGCTGGTGACAATGCTGACTTGCTGAATGGGAATCTCTAGGGTTGGGGCCATGTCAACGGAAAAGAACACAAACTCTGTAAAATAATTTAAAGAGGTTTATTCTGAGCCCAGTATGTGTGACCATGGCCTGTACAGCCATGCCCAAGAAGCCTTGAGCAAGTGGTCTTGCTGCAGTTGGGTTACAGTTTGGTTTTATACATTTCAGGGAGGCAGGAATTACACATAAAGTCATAAATCAATACATGGAAGGCATACATTGATTTGGCCCAAAAAGGCAGGACATCTCAAAGCGGGGCATTATTACAGGTTATAGGTTGGTTTAAAGATTCTTTGATTTGTAATTGGTTAAAGAAATGAAGCTTTGTCGAAAGGCTTGGAATGTTTTAGGTTAAGACAAGGAAGTCTGTTAATCACAGACAAGCTACCAGACATATACGCTACATATACCCAGACTCAAGTGAGCTGTTAAGTTAATTAATGACCTGCTGTTGTGGTTTAAGCTTCATCTTGTATAGCTTTAGGCCTGTTAATGAGTTACAAAGGATATCTCCAAGAAGGAAAGGGAGCATGGGGAGGCACGTCTGACCTCCTTTCTTATAGCCAGAAACTCAGCTGTAGGGTATTTCCGGGGTCCCTTTGGCCAAGTGGGGCTCCATTTAGTCAGCTGGTGGGGGGGTTAAGATTTTATTTCAGTTCACAGCTGTAACGTCAAATTCCTGGGCTCAATTGATCCTCCTGCCTCAGCCTCCTGAGTAGCTGGGACTACAGGCACATGGTGTTACTGAAAGTTCGGTAATTGTCCCTGTGGCCGAAGGAAGAATGAGGACAAGTGGTTCGAGGAAAAAGAAAGAGAAGTTTATTAATTTGCCAGCAAATGAGGAGGATGGTAGACTCTTGTCTTAAAGAACCATCCTCATCCCTTTTAGCAGAAATACAGTTTTTGAAAGGGGGTTTTCAGCTTTGAAAAGCTGAAAAGGGTTTTGAAAGGGGCTATTTCTATTTAACTATAGCTTCTCTGATGAGGATAATCTTGTGACCTCTGACCTCTGTTCCGTGGAGCCATCTCCTGTGGGTTAAGGTACTAGACACAAAGAACATTCTTTTGACCTTCTGATTACTGGCCTCCGGCAGGGACGCAGGCTTTAATTCCTAAAAAGAGTGGGGGGCAGGAGGGTTAAAGAGACAGCTTGTAAAACATTTTTCTCTTTTTCAGGCCTTTACCTCTGTTACAATGCCACCACCCTCAGCTAATTTTTTTGTGGAGACTGGGATCTCCTATGTCACCCAGGCTGGTCTTGAATTTCTAGCCTCAAGAGATGCTCCCACCTCAGCCTCCCAAAGTGTTGGGATCACAGGCATGAGCCACAGTGCCCCACCCCTGGTTTAGATGTTTTATCTGCATGGATCTGGAGTTTGCTGTGAACTCGGGCTCTCACTGTTAGTTTTCTTAGACAGGAAGTGGTGCTGTCTTGAGGAGGGAGAGGCGTCCCCAGCAAGGTTATGAGTATTTCAAGTTGTGTTGAGAATGTCCTGTGGACTTGGTTGCCCGGATGTTGATCATCTCCTCCCACATTAGTTTCCGCTGGGAGTAGACAGACCGGGAAGAAAGGCTGGAGGAACAAAAGAGGAAGAGGTAAGAAAGGAGGCTGATAAAGAAATGCCTCAAGGAAGCAAAAGCGCTTGGGGGAGGAGACAAGGAGAGATTGTAGCTAAAACTGGGGAAGTTGAGGCAAAAATGCTATCTCTTGGATTTTATATGTAACACCAGAGGATGAGAGATGTCATTTAAAATGACATTCATAGATTAAAAACTTCGAGGAAGATATCCCTTGAAACGTTCACTCCAGGTAGGGCTCTAATAAGCAGATCCTTTTTGAGCCTCTGGCCTTTTTTTTTTCCAGGTTTTATTCGTGTGTGTGTGTGTGTGTGTGTGTGTGTGCGCGTGTGTGGTTACAACATCGTAAGAGCTGCTCTCCTGTTTTTCTGGCTTTTTCATAGCCAGGAACGCCCAACTAACATTGACCAAGGTAAAGAAATCAGTTCAGGCATTTACGGCGTGGGTTAATTCTCCAGAGATTGACACCCACTTTATTTCCATCTTCCCTACCTGGCCTGATACCTGGCTTGACCAGTGAGTTTCGCCCTTTCCAGCTGAGCTTGCTAAACTCTGCAGTGAAACCAAGAGCTCAACAGATAGAGGCAGCTGCGTCATGAGGCTATGTTCTGGTCAAGACACTTAATCTCCCTGAACCTCTCAGTTCATTCACCTGTAAAATGGGAATAATACTACTTACCCTGCCTCCCTCACAGGTTTGCAATGTGGATCAAATAAGCTAGTATATATGAATAAAAGTGGAAGCCATAAAGGAATTTTATTAATAACAAGAAGGGGGGCACTGAGTGAGGTATCTGGATCATCTAAAGTAGGATAAAGATGAGTAAAGCATATGCTTTTTTCTCTTTGTAAAATTTTCTTTAGAGATAGGGTCACACTCTGTCCCCCAGGCTGGAGTGCAGTGGTATGATCATAGTTCACTGCAGCCTCAAACTCCTGGGATCAAGTGATCCTCCTGCCTTAGCCTTCATGAGTAACTGGAACTACAGCCCTGCGCCACCAGGCCAGGCTAATTTTTATTTTTTGTAAAGACTGGGGAGGGAGGGATGTCTGGCCCAGGCTGGTCTCAAATTCCTGGCCTCAAGAGATCCTCCTACCTCTGCCTCCCAAAATTCTGGGATTACAGGTGCAAACCACCACGCTGGCCTTTTCTCTCTTTTGTGCACCCTTTAGTGCTTTTTTCCTTGAGGAACCAGTTTAACCCCACCCCCCAGATCCCCGTGTGTGTGCATTCCCTGCTGTTGAGCTCTGCAGGAGATTTGCCTCCTGATGTAGTCTGGGTGCAGTCCTCAGGGCACTGCCAGGGTAATCATCTCCACTGTGGGAACAAGCTGCAGGGCTGTGGAAAGGAGTCCTGACAAAGCAGGATGGGAATGTGCGTGCTCGCCCACCCGAGGGTGCCCTGCAGCCTGTGAGCCATCCTCATCTGAGGGATCAAAGCCCTGGCTGCAGGTGACTCATGGCGTGGGGCTGCCAAGCGACTCTGTTTTCCTTACAGGTCTTGACCCTGCGGGCCCTTTATTCAACGGGAGACCTCCCCAGGACAGATTGGATCCCGGGGATGCGCAGTTCGTTGATGTCATCCATTCCGACATTGATGGTAATGTTCCTGTCCCTGTGGGCCAGTGCCACCCCAGACTCAAAGGCATCTTCCCCCTCCCCTGCCCCCGCCCGGGAGATCTTCTTGTAGAGGCAGATCAGGTTCCTCTGGATTCCCACTTTTCCTACCAGGCAGGGTCCCAAATCCACAGAAATATTGAAGGGAAGCTGGTTTAATGCAGGCACCCAGAAACTTGTGCTGGAGTGGGGATGATTTTCCCATCATCTCTCTCTTTTTTTTTTTTTTTTTGGAGGGATCATTGTGCCCTGAAGGACAGGCTGATTTGTACAATATGTGGACAAATGTTTTCCTATGTGGAACTGGGTTTGGATGCATGGTTTCCTGGTTTTGTTGGTTCTTTCTCTGTATTTCTTCAAGCTGGAAGATATGTTTAGGTGTTGTGTCTCTCCACCCAGAGTGACTCTGACCCACCTGTAGCTCTCTAGCTCTCTGTAGATCTTCCTGGCCATTTCTGTTTTTCATGGTGCTAGTTGGACGTCAAGGATGAGTCCTGTGGACTTGGTTGCCTTCTAGACATCTGGTGTTTATATCCAGATGTCTAGAAGAATAGCTGGAGTAGGAACATGGGGAAGATTGAGGGAACAGAGTGGAGTGGTCATTTAATCGTACATCCTCTCTGTGACACAACCACCTAAAACACCCTTGACTGCCTGTCACGGCACTCTGGTGTGGTATTCAGGAATTGCTCGCCTTAGAAGAAATGTCTCTTTGTGAAACAGCTGTATTACTATGGAGTCTGCAAAGTATTACCTTACATAAGTGCGGTGACATGTTACTCAGTGACATGTTAATGCTTGGTGGAATAGAGCAATTTATTTTTTATTTTTGGAAAGTGAATTTTGAAGGAAAGAGCATAAGCTTTGAAGTCAGGCGGAGGTGGATTCAAATCCCAGGTTTTGCTCTTTCTACTGATAACATGTTAGTTCCTTAAGTCCTCTGAGCCTCTGTGTCTTCATCTAAGTTACTTCATCTGAATTTACCAATAGCTACTTTGCAGAGATTGTGAAAATTAGAGGAAAAGTATGTAGAACACCTACTATCATGTCCACAGACACGTGTAGGTTCTCAATATATAAGTATTATTACCATAAGGAACTATATATACATATTCATATGCACATATCCATATATAATCTTTTAAGCATTTTACTGATTATTTTGGGGTTACATAGTTAAAGAAAATAAGCAGTTATTAAGTCTATAAATTTTTAGGTCCCCATTTTCTAGAAGTGTTTCCAATCTATTCACCATTCTGGATCCCAAATATTTAAAGATTTTACCTACTAAATAAAAATTCATTTTTTCCTGTTTCTTAATCATTAAAGATTTACACAAATGCAAATAGATGCTCAGGAAGCACCTGGCATTCCAGCCAAATGTAAAGAAGAAATGTATCATTTTATCAGTCTTGTCGTAAGTTATGTCTTTAGAAATATTGGAAGTAAATTCCATTTTACCATCTTCACAGTCACTTTGTTGGAAATTGTTGCTTTCTAACTAACCAGCTGGGTAACTTTGGGTAAAACGTTTAAATAGGTATAACTATAATGCTAATAAAGCAACAATAATAAAATAATACAACAATTCCTGCCTATATCTTACAAGCAAATGAGCCATGAGATATGAAAAGGTCAAAGCAGTATAAAAGCATAGCATGTTCTTTTCAGCACTGGGCTACAAAGAACCATTAGGAAACATAGACTTCTACCCAAATGGAGGACTGGATCAACCTGGTTGCCCCAAAACAATATTTGGAGGTAAGTGTAGATACTTTGTATTTTGTAAAATAGTGGTTTGAAAAAGGTATATTTTAAAAATCTGATGTTATTCTACATGGAGTAGTTTTTAATAGAAAATGAATTTCCTGAGAAGATAGAGGTGGTATGAATATAAATTATAAATTAAAAATTGAAACTGAAATATACTGCTTTTAAAAACTACAACCATATGATTAAAAGCTATTATAAATTATTTATCTCTCTTGAAAAGGTGTGTCCGTGACCTAGAAATACTACATCTGGAAATCTCTCCTAGAGAAATAATGTAGACAAGCATTAGAGTGCAAAGATGTTCAACACAGCATTATTTATAATAGTTAAACTTTTAGAAATAGTCTAAGGCCAGGCACAGTGGCTCACACCTGTAATCCCAGCACTTTGGGAGGCCAAGGCAGTAGAATCGCTTGAGCCCAGGAATTCAAGACCAGCCTGGGCAATACAGTAAGACCCAATCTCTATAAAAAAATTGAAAAATTAGTCAGGCGATCATTTGAGACCAGGAATTAGAGGTTAAAGTGAGCTATGATGATGCCACTACACTCTAGCCTAGGTGACAGAACAAGACTTTGTATAAAAAAACAGAAATAATCTAAATGTCTAAAATAGAAAAATTGTTAAATGAGTTATGGTACACCTACACAAAGGAATATAATTATTAAAAATCATATTTTCAGAGATGAATAAAAATTCTTACATTATGATATTAAGTGAAAAAGACACAAAATTATACAATATGATCCCAATTTTTTTTTTTTTTTTTGAGACAGGGTCTTGCTCTGTTGCCCCAGCTAGAGTGCAGTGGCATCATCATAGCTCACTGCAACCTCAAACTCCTGGGCTCAAGTGATTTTCCTGCCTCAGCCTCCCCAGTAGCTGGGACTACAGGCACGTGCCACCACACCCAGCTAATTTTTTGTACTTTATGTAGAGATGGGGGTCTCGCTCTTGCTCAGCTGCTCTTGAACTCCTGGCCTCAAGCTATCCTCCCCCCACAGCCTGCTAAACTGCTAGAATTACAGGCATGAGCCACCATGCCTGGCCCCAGGATTTTTTTTCAAATGTCTATTTGTACATGTGTAAATATGGAAAAAAAGAACTAAAAGTAAATACTCCAAATAATTATTAGTGGTAATCTCTTGATATTGGACTTTTAGGTGTTTTTGCGTCATTATTTCCTATTGTTTTATATTTTCCAAATGAGCATATGTTAATTTTATAATGAGAAAAAACTCACAAAACAAAATGGGGAGTTGGAGGGCAACATAAAAGTGAAGTAGGGAGACAGAATATAAAAGCCTACCCCTAAATGTTCTAAATCTGTATTTCACCATTGCTAAACTAAAAGAACTATGGAAATAATTCTAGGAAAAAAGATGATGTTGTTAGAAAATGGCCGCGGTATATGGCCCCATTGGAATGACATAGTGTTTGAAAATGATCTGGCTGAAATAACATACATAGGGCCAACCATATTGTATAATACCACAGTGAGTGTTCAAATCCCATCCTGATGGTGTAACTACCTCCACAGCAGCCAAAGCTAATGTGCTTTGCTTATAAAAAGACATCCCCTGTATTCTTATCAACGTCATCATTTCTGCAAAAGGAAGTTCCAGGAACAGTAAGTAAATGCTCGCCTGTCAGGTTTTACTCCGGCCCAGCTTGGCCCCATGCCAGCCCCACGTTTCTCCCTTCTTGCCCTGGTTTATTTCTCTTTGTCCTTCACTGATCTCTTCCATGGGCACAAGTGGACTTGGGAGGAAGAGGAAACGAT
This sequence comes from Daubentonia madagascariensis, assembly GCA_023783475.1. Taxonomy (NCBI): domain Eukaryota; kingdom Metazoa; phylum Chordata; class Mammalia; order Primates; family Daubentoniidae; genus Daubentonia; species Daubentonia madagascariensis. The sequence goes on along the minus strand of JAKFHU010000322.1, from coordinate 22,717,347 downwards.
CCAGCACCCAGTGTTCTCCCTTTCCACACCACTGGCTCACAACACAGCTCCTGCTCTCATGGGGCTTACCGTTTCCTTTTCGGATCCTTACCTCCACTGATTACCCATCTTTTGGACCCAGTTCCCTTTTTTGAATGACATCAGCATCTGACCCATCAACCTTCTGACAATCTCTGTGCTGCAGTTCATCATCTCCAACTCTTCCGACACCCATCCCGGCGCCTCACCAGCTTCCTGTCTCATCACACCCCACGGCCCCGCTAAGAACTAACTTGAGGCGCGCCTCCTACCTCCATCCGTTACTTCTAGCGCCCCCTCCTATCGTTCAGCCCCTCTCACTTCACCCTTGTAGCAGAAACGGAGCCCCTGCCACTTGGCTGCTATCATGAATGCCCTGTCCACGCCCCAGACCTTTAGGTCTTGGCCATGGCAGTTCAACTTTTGCTGGGGAACATTGCTGGAGAAGTCATGAAGCCTTGTTGATTGAGTATTTGATTGAGTACAAGGTCCAGGCAAACTTGCTAACTTCTCCCTGGCTCTCAATAATGCCAGAGAGTGCCCTTGTTCATCTCTTGCTGACTTCCTATGATCATTCCTCATGCTCCTCTTCCAAATATCTCCTACCTACAAACCCTCGCCTCTAAGAGGTGAGCTAGATTTGACTTTTGTGCCTAGATCAAGGTTGCATGTAAGAGGGCCATTTTATCTATCCTCATCTTAGTTCACAAGAATGTAAAGACCACATTCATGTTTCTTCCTTTAGAGCATCCCCCACCCTTTTCTAAAGCTGTCTCCTCTGCTTGCCTTCCTCTTGGGATCTTCCTCTACCAGTTATTCCCCAATACTTTCTTTCCCTGATGTCTTTACTTGTTCCTTCTTCAATGGCCTGTTGCCTCTGCCTTCAATATTCTCGCCTTCTGCAGAAAACCTCTAGGGAATCTCTAATGCTCATTGAATTTTTCTCCTTCTTTCCACTGACAAACCCATCTAATGAGAGTCTTCATTGCTGCTTCCATCTCCTCACTGTCCATCATGCTAACCCCCACTTCCTAGTTCCCACCCACACCACTTTGCCGGAGGTGATTTCTTCAAGTTCACCAGCTGCCTCTTGGCTACCAGACGGCTGAGCCCAGGATTCTGTTCCCAGCTTCACTGTTCCAGAAGGCTCCACCTTCAGGTTACACTAAAACTGCCTTCCTTAAAAGTCCTCCCTTCCTTGTCTTCTGTGACATCTGGTGATGCTGTCCGTGGTCCCTCCTCCTTTGAGGGCCCTCCAAATGTAACCACCCCTCACACTGAGTCACAGGTCTTCTCATTTTCTCCTCACACTCCCTTCTTCCTTAAATATTTTATCTATTTTTCTGACTTCAAATTTCACCCTGAGAATGGGAAGGGAGAATTGATACAAATTCTGATTCTGATTCAATAGTCCATACTCATTTAGAGGTCCTCACTCTCAGAGTGACCCATTTTCCTACAGCTGCAGCCCTTTGGTGCGCACTTACATCTGAATCCAATTGCAGGGAGGAGGCGCTGATGGGAGGACTTACAGCCCAGGCACATTCATTTTCTTATGTAGTCCTCCTCAGAGAACTTTTTAGTACCTTTGGTCCTTTGATATCAGCTGATCCTGGTTCCCTGACCCTCAATATGGTGGTGATCATTGCTGGCCCACCATGCAGAGTCCTTTTGCACAACACACCTGGCAATGGTCTTCTGATAAGATAAAAGATGAATTCATCCCGTGGTCCAGTTAATGTGTTTCCAAGAACTGCTGCTTCCTAGTAAACCTCAGGTTAAGTAAGTCCTTGTTTAAGATTCAAGTCTATGTGCTGTTCCCCCACCCTCTGTCCCCCACCCACACACACTTTCATCAACTTCCATTCTGCAGCATAGCAGCAATTCTCAAACTTCAGCAGGCATCAGAGTGTCTGGAAGGCTTGTTAGAACACAGATTTCAGCACCACCCACCACCCCCACCCCACCCTCCCTCAGGGATGGGGTACAAGAATTTGCATTTCTTACAAGTGCTCAAGTTCTCAGGTGATCCTAATGCTACTGGCCTGGACACAATATTTTGAAAACTTCAATAGTAGAACAACAAACACAGGTTTTGGAGCCATGCAGACCTGGGTTTAAAATCTCTGCTTTGCCACTTACTGGCATGGGGCGTCAGGTTCTCTGTGCCTCAGTTTTCTTATCTATAAAATGAGGCTAGGCCGGGCACAGTGGCTCACGCCTGTAATCCTAGCACTCTGGGAGGCCGAGGCGGGAGGATTGCTTGAGCTCAGGAGTTCGAGACCAGTCTGAACAAGAGTGAGACCTCGTCTCTAAAAAAAAATAAATAAAATAAAAATGAGGCTAGTACCACCTACTTCGCAAGATTGTGAGGGTTAGCAATAAGTTGCATATAGCACCTGGTACATAGGATGTTATTATCCACAATACTGTTTCTGATTGGTTTATTCCAGTAGTTATAGAATTTATAGATTTCTGGTTTAAAAATATTTGAAAACAAATTTGAGATTCTTAATTTGCCAAGTAAGAAAAAATTTTTAAACCACAAAAATATATCTATCATCACCATCATTTCATAAAATAAAGGACATTTTCACACATACACATACACACACACACACACACACACACAAGAAAGGACATAAACCCAGAACAGGCAGAATTTTAAGTTGAATACATTTAGCTTAGTTAAATTCTCACTATCTCATCCATGTTTTTCCCACTCTGCCTCAGACCCGTGAAAACGTTGTCATAGACCAGCACTAGTCCAGGAATAACGGCGTTTGAGAACCACTAAGCAGTTGTATTTTGCAATGACTGCCAACATCTAGCAATTGTTCCCCATGTCTCCCTGGCCCTGTTGGTTTTTTTTTTTTAGAATGGGGTCTCACTCTGTCACCCAGGCTGGAGTGCAGGGGCATGATCATAGCTCACTGCAGCCTTGAACTCTTGAGGCCTGGTTACTTTTGACATGAATGAAAAATGTAGCAATAATCAGAACTATTCTCTCGCTCTTGACTTTTGGTAGTTGTTGGAATTATTAATGCTGCACAGTAACATATAGAAGAAGCTTGTACTAATCAGACTTCTAGTTATAGCCTTGAGCAGAAATGAGGCAGGGGGTTTTAGCAAACAGCAGAACCCACTAGAGGTTGCATTTATTCATTCATCCAACAAATGCTTATTAATAATCTGCTGTGTGCCTGGCACTGTTCTAGGATCTGAAGGTACAGCAGTGAACAAAATAGGCAAAGTCCTTATTTTGGGAGAAGCAGAGTCAAAGTTATTCTATTCAAGATAGAAGATAATACTTAATTAGATCGAATGGTGATATTTAACAGCAAAAGATTGGTTTTTTAAATGCCTCGGCAAAGCTGGAGGGTAGGTGAAATAAGAATAGTTTTTTTGTTTTTGTTTTTTTTTGAAACAGTTGCACTCTGTCACCCAGGTTAGAGTGCAGTTGCATCATCAAAGCTCACTGCAACCTCCAACTCTTGGGCTCAAGTGATCCTCCTGCCTCAGCCTCCTGAATAGCTGGGACTACAGGTGTGCACCACCATGCCTGGCTAATTTTTTTTTTTTTTTTCTTTTTGTAGAGACGGGGCCTTGCTGCACTTGCTCAGGCTGGTTTCAAACTCCTGAGCTCAAGCGATCCTCCCACCTTGGCCGCCCAGAGTGCTAGGATTACAGGCGTGAGCCACTGCGCCCAGCCAGAATTTTGATAATTATTAGAGCAGGGATGATATGTGCATGAGGGGTCTTCATATCATTCTCTCAATTTTTATGCCTGTTTGAAAATTCTCATAATAAGTGTTGTAGATTAGTGAAAGAGGTATATGATTGAAGCTAGTTGTTTAAGTTCCTTTCAAGCTCCCTCTAAGTAATATATCATTTTAAAAAACATAATAAAAAGGAATTAATTAATGATTAACTAATGATTTGCTCTTGTGATAACAATTTTGGTAATCCCTCCTGATTCTCCATGACCCAGGGAAGGTTGGCCACTTGACCCAGACACCATCAGCACAGGTAGTTGCCAACCTGACAAATGGACACAGACACAATCTGGGAAATAGCCCTGCAAAATTAGACCAGAGGCTTTCAAACTTTTATATGCTTCAGGATCACATGGGGAATATATGATTGATAAAAGAGCAATCAAGGTCTTTAATTAAGGCATATTTGCTTTAATTCTTGCCACAACCTTAATTTGATTTAATTTTTTCTCCTGTCACTTGCCAGCATGAATCCTTACCTATGGATGTTTATAAAGATTAAATGGAATCAGGTACACAGAAGATGTTACACAGTGCCAGCTGATAAATTGTGTGGGTATAAAATATGGCATGTACTATTATTAAATAATTCAATTAAATCTAATCATTTCCCCTACAACCAAGGACTGCAGTATTTTAAATGTGACCACCAGAGGTCTGTGTACCTGTACCTATCTTCCTTGAGCGAGAACTGCACTATCGCTGCGTATCCCTGTGACTCCTACCGGGATTATAGGAATGGCAAGTGTGTCAGTTGTGTCACACCAGAAAAGGAGTCCTGTCCCCTCCTGGGTAAGTCCAATGAACAGTTTCCTCTCTGATTAAAAAAGAGCTAACTTTTGGTATGAACCTCAGAATCATTTTACTATCTAAAAATAGGCCCCAAAATAGTATTAAAAAAAAAATTATAGTCAGTTTTTTCTAGCCAATTTGTTCTTTGAATATTCTAGTCTCCTAATAATAAACAGTATTAGAAAAGCAATCTGCAAGTGTTCCATCCAGAAGGTAGTACAACCTCCCTGGACACTCTATTCTATCATGGAAAAGAAGGTTCCAGAAGAGTTTCCAAGCCCACCCAGGGTACAGTCACTTGACATAGCCTGCTCCAATGGGGACAGGAATACCCTCTCTGTGCACATGACCTCTCTGCTGGGAGAGGGTCCACAGTGAGCCCGGAGACCCTCCTGCCGATTGAGCCTTGCAGAGTAATCCCTTCCAATGAGTCGTGTCTGTAAATGCCCTCGCTCCACACTCTGGCTCTCGTGTGCATGTACAGGGGGTGGAGTTGATACCGTGGAGGCTGCTTGAATGTTTGCTAGGCTTTAGTAGAAATATTCTAGGTGGTTAGGGCTTTGAAACTGGATGACCACAAGGATTTTCTAATTTCTTCCAAAGGGAAAAACCCAAGTTAAGAGCAGGGCATGCTATAAACAAGGGGTTCTCAACTTTGTGCATTAGAATCACCTAGGGAGTTTTTAAAACATACTGATGCCTTAAAGAAAAGACAAATATTTAAGGTGATAGATATCCCAAGTACACTGATTTGATCTTTATAAATTATATGAATGTATTAAATTATCACATGTACCCCAAAACTATGTACTTTTATTGTGCATCAATTAAAAAAATACTGATGCCTGGGTCTCAGCCCAGATCAATTAAGTCATAATCTGGAGGCCATTCTCTAGGCATGGGGACAGAGGAGAGAGAGCAGCCTCTCTGGACAGCACTTAACCTCGTTTCCTGTAGGCACAGATGTGAAATAGGACACTTACCTGTTTGGTGACATAGTCACATGGCAAGCCCAGGTTCTGTGCAATTTAGGGCCCCCCTTGTAGTTCTTTAGGAAGCATACTGCTTTGCAAGAGTGACGCTACTTTAGGTATGAACCTGAATCTGTTTTAATCTAGAAAATGAATGTAGTACTGGAAAATGTCAATGCTATTTTTAGTCCATGCCAGTGCATGCCACTCCCCACTCCCCCACCCTGTTACTGAGAGCCAGGTGGGGGGTGGAAACCACTGTAGGGTCCTTTTGCACTCCAGCTCTTAGGGATAGGGTCAGCCAGCAAGATGGGTGGCCCTGTGGGTCCTCGCCATGGGGGGTGGGAAAGCGGGAGGGAGGTTGTCTCAGTGGTGGTGGTTGCAGTCAAGCTCGCTGTTCTTGCTACCTCAGTTGCTTTCACATTTATATAATACATTTTAACGTTATACTTTTCCAACTTGTTTTTTAGGCTATTATGCTGATCATTGGAAAGACTATTTAAAGGAGAAAGATCCCCCAATGACTAAGGCATTCTTTGATACAGCTGAGGAGAAGCCATTCTGCAGTGAGTGGTGAATGTTGTTGTTTGCTTTAGCCCAACTCTTTTATTTTAGGGATGGCTGAGTCTTAGCTTCCTGGCTACTTCTTGGCAAATGAGGGCCATGGTGAAGCATGGACTTTGGAGCTGGAAGGACCTAGGTCAAATTCTGATTCTATCACATAATAGCTGTGTGACTTTGGTCAAGTCATTTAACCTCCCTGAATCTCAGTGTCCTGATTGGTAAAATGGAGAAAATAATCCCTATCTTCTAGGATATTAGGATTAAAATCTCAATAAGTCAGAGTTGTTAGCTTCACTGGATGGCCATTCTCATCACTAAGATCTTCCAGAAAATTGCTTGATTTCCCAAGATACGTGAAACTGGGGCTAGGAAAAATCAGATGTCAGCCACGTCTATGGGTCAGTTCCAGCTCTAAAGCAACCAGGCTGATTTAAAGGGCAACAAGAGGTTGAGTATTCCAGATGGGAGCTAAATGGGGCAGCAGATGATTTGATACCTTGGGAAGCAACTGGGATTTGCCTGGGCAGATGCATGTCTTTCTTGCAATCTTATACCCCTTTTCATTTTTCTTGGGAACAACTCTCCTGAAAGAAATTGCAGATCACTGTGTTTTCCTCTTCTGTTGGAGCCATGGATTTGGCATCTGCCTGGTCTGCAAGCCCCTGAGCAATAATGGGCCATGAAATGGCACCTCCAGGACTGACCTTCCTTCATGGGATCATCATCTCCCTGTGCCTCCTTCCCTTTCTCTGGAAGTCCGTTCAAGAGTTAGTGAATCTAACCATCATGAAGGGCTGGATCCCCATCTTCCCAACACATACTTGACCTTGGGAAGCAAAGCATAGGGAGGAAGGCTAGTTCTCCAAACACATCATAAGTTCCAATTTATTTAAGAGGAACTTATTGGGTGCTGCTGGGATTATAAAGAGGAATAATCATCCCTTCCCGGTTATTATTGTAGTATTTTTAATTTTATGTTTTTCAAAAACCCACAAGACATTATTCAGGCAATATTGGTACAGACATACCCACATATTTACCACTTTTTTTGATTATTATTCTTTCTTGCATTTTGTGAATATAGTAAAGTGTGCTGAGTAATGATGGGGGAAGTCCAGAGAATGACAGGAACTCCAAGAAAGGAGACTTGACTTAGTCTGGAGGTCAGGGAAGGCTTCCTGGAGGAAATGCCATTAAGCTGAAACCTGAAGGATGGGTTCGAAAAGCTGGCAGAGTAAGAGTGTCCAGGTGGGGGAAAGCCCAGGGGCAAGAGAGAGTTTGGCAGTGTGGGGAGTGCAGGTAGCTTAGCATGACTAGGAGAGAGATGAGGGAGGTTAGGTAGGCTAGTGGACATGGTCCAAATTTATGTTGCATATTCTTTTATTGGAAGACCCTTGTTGGCCATGGAGGGTCTCCAAATGGCCACTTAGTGGTTCATCCTAAAATGGGCAGGAATTGAAGTGAACTGACAATACTCAGCATTAGGCCATGAGACTTCAGTCAATAGTCGGGAACACTGATTCAACTATAAGGCCTGAATGTGGTGACTGGATACCACTGAATTCTGCTGTCACTCATGCAGTCTTTACCAAAGAGGAGAGAAAGGAACATCAGAAAATTCTGCCCTGGATCTTTGCAGAGAAACTCGAGAGGAAGGGAAAAAGATTCGGTCATGGGGAGGTTGGGTTTTTAGGAATCGGCCCCTCAGAGCAGCAGTTGGGAGTACCTGTCTCTTACCGTGTACTTTCCCCATTGTGCAGTGTATCATTATTTTGTGGATATTCTAACTTGGAACAAGACCATAAGAAGAGGCGCCATTACGATCAAATTGAGAGATAAAGCTGGAAACACCACAGAATCCAAAATCAATCAGTAAGTTGAATTGCAATGGTTTACAGTTTGCTGTTTCTTTTTGCTCAGAGAAATGAAATCCCAAACATTCCTACTTTCTTATAAGTACTTTTCCTTGTTCTACAAAAGATATAAGGAGACATACTGCTTAGTTGCTTGCCCTGGCTTTTGATCTCCCAGGTTCTTTACAAATGGGATTGGTCAAGGGTTTTCTTTCCTCTCTGCCTTTCTTCCTTCCTTTCTCCTTCCACTCTTCTCTCTTCCCCGCCCTCTCTCCCTTCCCTGCCTTCCTCTCCTCCTCACTTCCTTTGATTAAACATTTGATACAAAAGTTATCCCTGCTTGCTTTAAAGGAGTTGAACAACGAAGGAATATGCTGATTTAATCATTCTAGTAGTATACATATATCCAACATCACGTTGTACCCATAAATGTGTACGATTGTGATTTGTCAATCAAAGATAATCTTAATAAAAAACAATAAAGGAATACGCAGTATAAAAGTAGAAGTCCTTGCCCCATCCCACCAACAATCCCACCCCAAAAGGCACAGGGCATCCACCCACATTCTTTCTTTTTTCTTTTTAGACAGAGTCTCACTCTGTCGCCTTGGGCTAGAGTGCAGTGGCATCATCAGAGTTCACTGCAACCTCAGACTCTTGGGCTCAAGCGATCCTCCTACCTCAGCCTCCTGAGTAACTGGGGCTACAGGCAGGTGCCATCACACCCAATTAATTTTTTCTATTTTTAGTAGAGATGGGGTCTCGCTTTTGCTCAGGCTGATCTCAAACTCCTGAGCTCAAGCAATCCACCCGCCTTGGCCTCCCAGAGTGCTAGGATTACAGGCGGGAGCCACTGCGCCTGGCCAACACATTCGTGTTTTAGTCTTGTTTGTGAAGAAGTCACCACCAATCAGAGAATATGTAGAAAAAGGAAATAGTTGTTCTGTTACATGGTGAGTTTATGGGTAGTCTTCTCTTGTTTTCGAGATGAACTTTAACATTTTTAGTATTATTTTTACAATTTAAGATAAGAGAAATGATATTAGAGTATGTACCACGAGTTTACCCAGTCTCACCAAACTGTGGGAACAGATGGAGTCATAGTCAAGGTTATTATTTGCCTAGTGACTCTCTCTGTATCCATGTGTTTCTTTTTTAAACATTAAAAAATTGAGATGTAATTCACATAACATTCCCCCTTTGTATACAATTCAGTGATTTTTAGTATATCACGAAATGTACAACCATTGCCAACATTTAATTCTAGAACATTTTCATCATCTCAAAAAGAAACCCCATATCCATTAGTAATAATTCTTCATTTCTGCCCTCCCCACTCCCCCAGACCCTGGCAGGTACTAATCTACTTTCTCTATGAATTTGCCAATTCTGGACATCTCATATAAAGGGAATCATATAATATGTGGTCTTTTGTGTCTGGCTTCTTTTGGTTAGTATAATGTTTTCAAGATTCATTCAGGTTGTAGCATATAGCAATACTTAATTCCTTTTTATGGCCAAATAATATTCCATTGTGTGTATATACTACATTTTATTTATCAGTTGATGGATGTTTGGGTTGTTTCCACTTTGGGCTATTATGAATAACTCTTCTATGAACATGTGTATACAAGTTTTTGTGTGGACATATGTTTTCATTTCTTTTGGGTGTATACCTAGGAATGGAAGTGTTGGGTCATATGGTATCTCTACATTTAACATTTTGAGGAACTGCCAAACTTTTTTCCAAAGAAGTTATAGTTGTACCGTTTCGCATTCCCACCAGCAATGTATGAGGGTTCCAATTTCTCCATGTCCTTGTCAACACTTGTTATTGTCTGTCTTTAAAAAATTTTTTTTCTTTTTTATTGTGGTAAAAAGACATAAAACTTACCATCTTAATCATTTTTTGGTGTACAATACAGTAGTGTTAAAGTGTATTCATATTGTTGTGAAACAGATCACTAGAATTTTTTTATCTTGTTAAACTGAAACTCTGTACCCATTAAACAATTCCCCTTTCCCCGCTCCTCCCATCCCCTAATAAATACCATTCTACTTTCTCTTTCTATGTATTTGACTATTGTGGATATGTCATATAAGTAGAATCATACAGTGTTTGTCTTTTTGTCTATTTCACTTAGTATAACGTCTTCAAGGTTCATCTACATTGTAGCATGTGACAGGATTTCCTTCATTTTTTAGGCTGAATAATATTCCATTGTATGCATATATCACATTTTGTTTACCTTTTCGTCTATCGATGGACACTTGGGTTGCTTCCATATCTTGGCTATTGTGAATAGTGCTGCTATGAATGTGGGTGTGCCTATCTCTTAGAGCCCCTGCTTTTGATTCTTTTGGATATATATCCAAAAGTGGATATATATTTTTAATTTTTAATTTTTTGAGACACTGCTGTACTGTTTCCCATAATGGTTGCACCACTTTCCAATCCCACTGATGGTACACAAAGGTTCCATTTTCTCTACATCCTCACCCACACTTGCTATTTTCTGTCATTTTGATAGTAGCCATGTGAATGGGTGTGAGGTGATTCTGTCTTGTTGAACATTTCCATCACTCTTTCAAGCACTTCCTTACTTTCTGGCACACAGGGTGTTCCAGGATCACTTTGCACTTTCTCTGTCCCAGCCTTGGAATCAACCATTTCTCCAAGGAGCCTGGTTCCTTTTAGTGGAGATGGTATTTAGAAACCAAAATCTGGGCATCTTTCAGGTTAGTTTTACTTGCGGCACTTCTGCACTCCACAGGACTTAGACATGCTTCCAGTGGGAATGGGGTGACAGACACCTCCTCACATCCACCCTGCCCCCAAAACTAAGGATTCATGTCAAGAGTAAGCCTACTGCTCCTGAACTCAGGGGCTCCTCGGGTCTCCCAGCTCCCCAGAGTGACAATGACCAAACTGAACATTCCCAGTGATACACCTTAGGCTTAATTTGGCATTCCAACTGTAGAATACATCTCCACACACTTGGAAAAAATTATTGGAACCTGGATTTAGCTATTTTGAAGTTCATCTTGAGAGGGAGGACTGAAAAAATATGTGCTTAAGCACAATTCAGCTAGTACCTAGTTTGGCTGAAAATATACATATGCATCTAGCAATGGAGTTTAATGGAAAGTCCGTAACTTTGAACTCAGACAAAATTGGATTTGAATCCCTGCACTGCTACATGTAAGCATCTGTTTCCCTGTCTGTAAAATGAGGAGAATAGTACCTACTTTGCAGAATGTTTCAGGGGCTTGGAGAGATGTGTCAAGAGATGAGGACATGGTCTGGTGTATAATAGGCAGTCATTAGCAGCATATCTCTCTAGCATAATTTTGGGGTCAGTAGCTTCACTTACACAGTCCTGTGGAATCAGTGGACTTTGCCCATGGAAATCAGCTAGTACAGGCTATGGGGTCATGTGGTTACCTGCTTACCAATGCTTTGTGGGCTGCAAAACTGCTTTCTCTTGTTAGCAATCTATATCCATTTTTTGATATTATTTCTTCCTTTCAGTGAACCTGCCACATTTCAGAAATATCACCAAGTGAGTCTACTTGCAAGATTTAACCAAGATCTGGATAAAGTGGCAGCAATATCCTTGGTATTCTCTACAGGTTCTGTACTAGGCCCCAAGTACAAACTCAGGATTCTGCGAATGAAGTTAAGGTCCCTTGCCCATCCAGAAAGGTGAGCTGAAGGCAGGGTTTGACAAGCCCCTCTTTTCCATGTTGTTGGATCCTGTTCAATCTGCTTGGTCTGATGTTTCAACAAGGCTCCATCATTCACAATGACAAGAAGTAAAGGGTTTTCCAAAAATTGTTTTGATTAAAAACAAGTAGCCCAGTAATCCGAGAAAATCATACTGTTATGTGCTTAAAGATAAATAGCCCAGTAAGTCAAGGATATAATGTTGTTATGTGCTTAGGGTTATATAATTCCTCCCTAACCACCCACACTGCTTGCAAGTTGATAATTTGTTGCAGAAAAGAAAGCTTTGTATAATTTGGCACACTGGTAAAACAGAGCCTAATATTAAAAAAGGTACAGGAAAATTGGAATATTTTATTCCATTGACAGTCTGAAAGTATTATATCGACGTTAGATTTCTCAAATTTGATAACTGCACTGAGAATGTCCTTGTTAGGAAAGGCACACTGAAGTATTGAGGAGTAAACAATCTATTCTCAATTGGTTCAGAAAAAATAAACAACAATGTGTGTGTGTAAAGAGAGACAGAAAAAGGGACAGGGAGGGAGAGAGAGAGAATGATTTTTAAATGTTTTGTGACAAATGCCACTCTACCATGTAGTCCTACCATCTAATCTGTGGGCAGAGAGAGAGAGACAAGAAATGATGTGAGCAGTTTGTACTTTATGAATTCCTTTTTCTTGAAGGTTTAGGGTACTATAAAATATTTAATAATACAAATTTCTTCTAAGAGGATAGTCATTACATTCTAAAATGGTAGGACTTTTAAATATATTTTTTCCTGAATATCAAAGGAATACATATTCATTTTATAAAATCTGGAAAGTACAGAAAGCACTGTACTTTCTGCTTTAGGAAACAGAAAAATATCACCTGTATTGTTATTATTCAGAGGCAACCACTGTTGATATTTTTGGTAATTTCTTTCTACTATTGTTTCTATTATTGTTTTTAAACCTAGTTGAAGTTACATAGTAAATACAATTTTATGTCCTACTTTCTTGTTGATATTTTACTTACTAGAAGCATTCCCCCATATTATTAGAAATAATTGCTAAATAATTTCATATCCTAATGATATAATACAATTTACTAGAATGTGGTATTTTTGCAGTTTTATTGACAAGGATATTGTGTCTCAATTTCCCAGGCCCCAGTTGTGTCGGTATGATCTTGTCCTGACGGAAAATGTTGAAACAGTCTTCCAACCTATTCTTTGCCCAAAGCTGCAGATGTAACTGTTGCCAGGACATGTGGGCACCGGTAATATCAAGAAAGCTACAACTACAGGCTGTTTTAAAGCTTTGCCTCACCTTATCCTCAAGGCACAAAAAGTACAGAAAAACCAACGTTTTTTTCAGTAGCGTCCTATGGATGTCACATTGCACCACGTCAGACAACCTTGTGATTATGAAAGGATCCCAGGAAGGGAGCCCCTAACTAGGGCAAGTCAGAAATAGTGGGGCTGGCGGCCGCCAGGCGCTGTGTCTGCTGCGTCCTGGGGCCTCGTTTGTTCTGATCTGTCGATTCTGCTGCCTCTGTCGGCTATCAAACAGGCGGCTCTGCCCAGCACAGCTGCGGGTCAAGCATCCTAGAAGGAGGGACGGGCTGGAGGCCTCATTTTGGACTCAACTCCACATCCCTGTGCTAAATTCCTCCAGTTCCCCGCCTGTACAGGGGAGTGAAACCGACCTACCTCACTGGGCTGTTGTGTGGGTTTGGGAGGCAAGTCTATGAAGGGTTTTTTGAAATCCCATGGGTGCCACATCTGTGAGATGTTTGATAAATGTGAATATGCTTTTATTTATTTTGATAGGGCTTATCTAATATGCAATAAGAGAGCCTCTCCTTATTAATTTCTTGGGCTGTTTGCTCTGGGATGGCAAGACAGCCACACTCTGGCTTCCGGCCTTCTCTAAAGAAGTGTTAGGGCATGCAGGAAGTGGGGCAGGTGGGGATGGACTAGGTCATAGTGGATGAGAGAAGGGCAGAGACAGCAGTGGGGTGGCCTCACAGCTCACTGACAGGGGATGCAGCAAGAGGCAGGAGAGGCAAAAGCAGTGCTTGTTTTTCACCTAAGGTGGAGAAGGCTCACTTGCCAGGCAACCCTCACTTTAAGCAACCCTTAAGAAATGTTTATTTTTCCTTATTACCGATGTAATCTATGATTATTGAAGGACATTTGGAAAATGCATAGATGCAAAATGAAAAAAATACCATCCATAATCCTGCCTGTTAGAGGTAATTAGTGTTAACCTTTTGGAACGAAGTGTTTTGCTAAGGTGAATTCAAAGCATAAACCAGTTTTCTCTTGGAGCATCTGAAGCCTCCAGTTTGAGGAATCTTGAGGCTTCCCCGGAGGTAGGTGCGATCTGTGAATCTGGAATGGCAGCAGCAGCTCAGTGAGGCTGGAACAAAGGGAAGACAATCCCTGGGGCCAGATGCCCAGTGTGAGGTAGGCACGGTCTGTCCCATAGCTGTCGCCACTGCAGGAAGGTCTGCGGGATTCCTGGATGTCACAGGCCCTGTAACCTCCTCCTTATCCAAATGATTGCTCTTCAACTGCTTTCTGTGTAAACAGCCCTCATTGTAAAGAAATGGACTTTCTATTTCATAAATTATAGAAATCTGTAAATATGTTCCTGCGTGGCACAGATTCTTACAGATTTACATATGTATCAAATGCAGAGTCTATTTTACTATTGTCTCCACTATCTTTAGAGGCAAATTACCCATTTCCCAGGCTCCCTGGAAAAAAGAGAAGTTGGCTCTTTTGTCACTCCTTATCATGTCTTCCAGGTGGTCCCAAGACCATTCCTCAGCAAGCCCACCTGTCTTGAAGGCTAGGAGATTTCCACCCTTGCCCCACCTCCCCATTTTCACCTCACCCCCACCCCCACCCCCACCTTGTTTTAGCACCACTGCTACAACCGGCCAGGACCCTGCAACATTACCGGATGACTCCAAGCTGTAGTTCAAAATCCTCCCTTGTGAGCGGTGGCTCACGCCTATAATCCTAGCACTCTGGGAGGCTGAGGCGTGAGGATTGCTTGAGCTCAGGAGTTCAGAGACCTGCCTGAGCAAGAGTGAGACCCTGTCTCTACTAAAAATAGAAAAATTAGCTGGGTGTGGTGGCACGCACCTGTAGTCCCAGCTACTTGGGAGGCTGAGGCAAGACGATCCCTTGAGCCCAGGAGTTGGAGGTTTCTGTGAGCTATGATGACGCCACTGCACTTTACCCAGGGCAACAGAGCAAGACTCTGTCTCAAAAAAAAAAAAAATCCTCCCTTGTTTACTTTTCCATGACTCTCCTTTCCACCTGCTTTGCCACCAACTTTGTACATGCTTCCATCACTGTCACTGCTTTTATCATGCCATATTATAATACGTTTCTGTGTCTTTCACTCCTCTGAAACGGTGAGCTCCACAAGAGCAGCTGCTATTTATTTGTTTTTGCCTCCCTAGCACCTGGCATAATGCCGGGCACAAAGTAGGCACTCAGTAAATGTCTTTTGAACAGAATGGAGTGGGTTCGCGCTTAGGAACTTGAGGGAATCACCTCCACTCTGATTTAGACATCAACACACTTACCTGTGTTATTTCCAAAATCCTAAGCTTAGAACCTCCTACACTTGGAGCTGTGCCCCTTGCTCTCATTCCTTCAGAACTCCATCTTAGCCAAGGAGACTTCAGATGCCAGGAACAGAAATCCACTCACACTAATCCAAATTTTATAGATTATTGAGAGAGAGAGAGAGACTTGGGGAAACCCAGGAAAAGCAAAACCATCAGACCTCAGGAAGGGGAGGGATGGGGGCGCCCTGGAGCCATCAGCAACAAGAGTTCATGGGCCTTTATTAACCCTAGTGTTCTGCCACGAATCTCTCTGAGGAGCTCAGCTCCCCACACAGGGCAGCATCGTTGGGTTCTTAGCCACCCACTGACTAGGTGGCCCAATTCCAAAGTCCAGGGAGAGAAAAGAACCCTTGGACCCTCCTCTTGGGGAAGAGATCCATCCTGCTCTAATCAGTTATGGTTGGGGTGAGGGGGTGGGGAAGCAAAATCAGGTGACCTTCATAGCTACTTTCAATTGCTCTGGGCAAGTCCAGTTAAGCTGGAAAAGGTTGTGTGCCTTTGAAAAAGAACCTCAGTGAGTGCCTGGCTGATTCACTCACTCTGGGACCTCTTACCTTTTCTCCTCTCCCACTTTGCTGAGCCACTGGCACCCACCTGTTTCCCAGTCCAGCGTGTGCTCCTGGTGGGAGGTTGGGGTTGTCCTCTGTTACACTGCACAGGCATGTGCTGTAAATGAGTGGCCTCCACGGAGGCTGGTGCAGCCTGTAGGAGGTACATTGGCTGGTTAGCGTTGGCTGTGCAGGTGCTGGGTTGGGGACCAGGGTGGAGGTGGTTGGGAGTGGGGATCACAGTCCGGGGCTTTCTCCCCAAGCAGACAGGTTGAGCAGGAGGAATCAGAACAGGAGTCCAGGGGGGCAGGACAGGGTAGTGAGCAGATGCTGGGGTAGTGAGCCTGTAGACAAGCAGGTTAGCACCACCTGAAAGAGCTCTGTCAAAGGTCCCTTACCACCTCATGTTGGCCAAATCTCATGACCCTCAGATTTCCCTGCTGGGTTTCTCCATGGACTCTGGCACTGTCTACTGGTTTCTTTTCTAACAGTCTCTCCTGGGCTTTCAGGATACTTTTTTTTTCTTTTTTCTGTTTCTTATCCCACATCCCTGAATGAGCCATCTTGAACTCTTTCCTTGGTTCCACTTTTTCTTACCAGGCTTCTGAGTTCAGTCTTCTTTCTCAACAGGTAGTGCGTGGTAAGAGATGAGGCTCTGGTATTTGCAAGGTGTGTGACCTCTGTCGCTCTGTCACTTACTTAACTCTTCCTAAGCTTCAGTTTCCTGTATTGTAAAGTGGAGCTGTTAAGAGTTCTTACTTCATGAGGGTTGTTATATGGAATAAATAAACTCAGGCATGTGAAATGCTTATTATGGGGTCTGGAGTGTACTAAGTGCTTAATGAATGTCAGCTGCTGTTACTTTCCCTCTCATGGGGTTTCCAGGAGGCCTTCTCCTCTCCCCTCATTTCAACTCTCCTCTAGACAGCTGACCTCCAAATCTGAATGTTCAGTCTGACCTCTGGATTTTCTCCTGCTTGTTGAGTGGTGTTGCAGGGCAGAGCAAAAAGCATGGGCTCAGGTGATGGCAGACAAGGGCTTGTGTCCTGTTCTGCATTCACAGCTGTAGACTTTTCACAAGTGACTTCATCTGAACACCTGTTCTTCTACTCACCCATAGTGCAATACTGATACTTGCTTTGCTGGAGTGGAATAAGCTTCACCATGTCATTTCCACCATGGCACTCGCCTTGCTCTATAATTACATCTCTCCACGCTCTTCCCAGCTGCAGGGAAAGTAAAGTCCTTAAGAGCAGGGGCCTTGACTTTGTGCTCCCTCCTCTATTCCTTGCCCCAGCACTCTCCTGGCCCAGGCTCAATAACCTCAGTTCCTCATTCACTTTCTCTCCTCTTATATCCCTTTGGCTTCTCAAAGTCAACATGTACAAAACCAACTAATCATTGTCTTCAGTAGACCTGACCCACTAATTTAACAAGCTTTTATAAGTGCCAATAATAAGACAAGCACAGGGTTAAGGGTTGAGACAGACAAAAGACAGATGAGACATTGTCTCATTTATGGAAATGTTCACTGTCCATATAGTGATGACGCTGGAGCATTTTTGCAAAAGGAGTACGGATATTTCTCAGAGCACCCTAAGCGTACAGAAGGAACAACTTTTCTGACTGTGAGGCTGGAGAAGGCTTCTCAAAGGAGATGACAGTTGTCCTGGGTGTTGACGAAAGAGTAGAAATTTACCAGGCAGAGATTGACAGATGGCAGGAACAGTTTTGTCAGAGGCATGAACTAATATGGTGTGTGTTCAGCTGGAATGGAAGGCTGAGACCATTTCCTCTCATTTTCTTTCTTTTTTTTAGAGACAGGGTCTCACTCTGTCACCTGATCATAGCTTACTATAATCTTAAATTCCTGGGCTCAAGTGATCCTTCTGCCCCAGCCTCCTTAGCAGCTAGGACTACAGGTGCACACCACCACGCCCAGATAACTTTTTGATTTGTTTGTAGAGATGGGGTCTTGCTATGTTGCCTAGGCTGGTCTCCAACTCCTGGCCTCAAGTAATTGTCCTGCCTCAGCCTCCCAAAGTGCAGGGATTACAGGTGTGAGCCACTGTGCTTGGCCCCTCCCATTTTCTTAAGTGGCAATTTCAAACATACAGAAACAGAGGAAATAGGATTATACCCATTTCCATGTATCCAGCAGCCAGCTTCAACAATTATCAACTCATGGCCAATCTTGTTCTATCTATATCCCTAACTCTCTGAACTTCCATCCCATTATTTTGACATAAATCCCAGACATTGAATAATTTCATTTGTAAATATTTGAAAAGATAAAGTATATCCTCTTTTTTCTTCTTAAAAATGAGTCATAATATACTCTAACATTGCAACTTGTCTGGTCAATACTTATCCTAGCCATCTATCTGGTGACTGCACTGTATCAGGAT
Source organism: Daubentonia madagascariensis (assembly GCA_023783475.1). Taxonomy (NCBI): domain Eukaryota; kingdom Metazoa; phylum Chordata; class Mammalia; order Primates; family Daubentoniidae; genus Daubentonia; species Daubentonia madagascariensis. Next base: position 22,699,054 of record JAKFHU010000322.1, on the reverse strand, counting down.
CTATATTATAGAATTGCCTCCCTCTTTTAGGAGGCTACCTAGTATTCCATTTGTGACTATACCATAATCAACCTAGCAAGTCCATATTCCTAATAATGGACTGATGGGCATTTTGGTTGTTCCCAATCTCATAATATGGAAAGAAAGCTGAACGATTACCCTTAAACATATATCTTTGTCTGTGTATGGGTATGTAAATCTGTAGGTTAAATGCTTGGATTTGGAATTGCTGGGCTCTTGTACACATGAATTCTGACAACTCCTCCCTACTTGGCCCAATAGATACTTTGAATGACATGACAAGGACCCTTTCTGTCTGTTGTCTAGGCTTTTAACACTTTGGGGTCCTCTCTGCCTCTTCCTCCATTTAATCAGCCATGTGTCCTGCCAAGTCAACGCCCTGCAGCCTGTCCATCTTCCTCCCTCCATTCCCACTGCTCTGGTGCCCACTCAGGCCTATATCCTTTCTTATCAGGGCAGTTCCAGCTATCAACTTAGCGTGTATTCTACTCATCTGCCAAAGTGAACACCCTAAAACAGGAACTGAATCATTCTCTTACTAAAACACTTCTGTTGATGTCTCACCATCTACAATATTAAAAATCCAATTCCTTAGCCTGCCTCCAATGTTCTGTTTGTCCCCAGCTTCTCACTCATTTCTCACATATTTTAGGCTTCACTGAAACTGGACTCGAGTGCCTTACTTTGGCCCTAGTTCACTCCTTCCCTCCTTTTTCTGCTTGTGAAAGTCTTGCTCATCCTTGAAGGTAAACTTAAACCCCACCTCCTCCATGAATCCACACAGAGTAAGGACCACTAGTTTTGGACCCAGGTTGACTTGGGTTCTTATCCTGGCTCTCTTTGGGGGTGGGGGAGGATGGCATTTAATCTTTTGGAAACTCAGATTTTTCATTTGTTGAATAAAGACAAAAATATCCATCTGGCAAGATGGCTGTGAGAATTAGGAATGATGGGAATATAGTAGGTGCTGACTAAAAAGCAATTATGAATATTTCCGTGGTCGCTATTATCGTCCCACCGCACTTGATTGCAGCTCCTGGTTCTACGCTGGCTACATTTGCTTTGTGTGACAGCAGGTTGTGGACAAGACTATCTTGACCACTAGACTGCAAGCTCGCTTGTGGGCATGGCTCACGGCTCACCCCGGGTCTCCCCGCCCTGGCACAGGGCCAGCACTGTGGGCGCTCAATGCCTGCAGAGTAAGTGGAGAAAGAAACAGGGATGAACGAAGAAAAACATGCACAGACAGGCTGACGGAGGACAGACGCTCACAGGGACACACTGGAAGTCAGGCTCTCCCGGGAGTCCCCGCCGCTGGGCACAGTGGGCGGGGTCCGGGACGGGAGGCGGGGCCTGGCGGGGGCGGGGCTCGGCGCGGACCCCGCCCCTGTCCGTCCTCGAAGGCGCTCCGCTGGCTCAGTCGGCGCAGCGAGGTCCCGGCGCTGCCAGTGATCTCCACAGGCGCCCCGCGGGCCGGGGTGCGGCGCCGAAATGCGCCCGGTGCTCGGCCTCCTTTTGGTCTTCGCCGGCTGCACCTTCGCCCTGTACTTGCTGTCGACGCGACTGCCCCACGGGCGGAGACTGGGCTCCACCGAGGAGACTGGAGGCAGGTGCGTGGCGGGGATCGGGGTTCGGGTCAGAGGAAGGGAGCAGGTCCGAGGATGGGGGCTGGGAATCGCAAATTCGGATTCCGGGATCGGAAGCGTCAGGGTTTGGATTTGAGGTTCAGTTCCAGGACTAGAGATCCGGGTCGGTGTCCGGGCCCGCGTCTACACGGTCTCGGACAGGCCGGGTGGGTGGGAAACCGGGCCCGGCCCTGACTGGGACCTGTGTGTTGCCGGCTGCGGGGGTTGTGCCTTTCGTCCAGGTGGTGACTTAGGGAGGTGACTCGCTCCGGCTGAGGCTGCCCGCGCACTCTGCTCGCGCCGTGGCACCGTCTTCCTAGTCCCAGCCCCGGGCCCCATTTCCAGCCCACCTTCGCCCCTGTGTGGACCCCCGGCCACTTCACGTCCACTTTCAGCCTCACTCTCCTTCTCCCACCCCATCCCACTTCCATCAGGTCTGCCCTTGGGACTTTAAGAATCAGGTTTTCAGGAGAAATGGACAATTTAAGATTATTCATGAATTAATAATCGAACCAGCCCCTCTTCCTGGCTATCTCTACTTTTCCCCTTCTAGTGAACGACTGCGTGAGGCAGGAGGCAGAGCAATACCTGCCTGGCCGGTTTTTGTGAGTGCTGTATAGTGTATAAAGTGCATGGAAGTGTGCCCAGCACAGCATTGCCTTGTCAAGGGACTTACTGACATTTGAATATTAGGACAACTGTTTTCAGTTACTGCATTCTTTTGCTCTAGCTGAGAAGGCTCTGCTCTGCGTGTGAGACATCCTAAGATAAATATTCTCCCAAGAACTAAGAGGGTGTGCTCATAATTGATTAGTGATGGATTCAAGGACTGTTCAGATGATGGAGGCAAGGTAGCCTTTACACTATAACCCTTGGGCAGGTTTCAGAGTGCACCGAGGACCAGATTAAGAGCAGGGTGAAAAAGTAGATTCTTTCAAAGGGTTGATTTCAAGCCTGGCATATCAAGAAAGTTATGTTTATGGAGTAGGTTAGGTATACTTTTCTGGAGAGCCTTTAATTGGCATATTAGTGAATGATAAAACAGTCGTTTTACCTAGTACCTCAAGAACAGTGTGAAGTCTGAATTGTTCTTGGCTTGTGGGGGTGGGGGTGTCCTTGAAAGGAAGGTGATTTAGGACATTTAGTACTTGCCTGGAAATGAATCCACTTGCCTCTTAAGAATAGATCACAAAATCTGAGAGCTAAAGGGGAACTTAATGATTATAAAACCCCTCAATTTTTAGATAAGCAAACTGAGGCCCAGCGACTAGCCCAAGGTCACACAACTGGAAAGTAGGAGAGTTGGGATGCTAACCCAATTCTCTTGCTTCCAAACCTAGGCTTTTCTGTCTGCCTCTACTGTGTTATATCAGATCACCTATCATCTTGGGTTCACATTATGTATGTGTTCCCAGCAGACCAGGTGATGGGCATGTTTATAAACCCAGTTTGGAAAAAAGACAAAGCGAGTGACTTCTTAGGCACTGGGCTGATCCATCTGCTTTTCCAAATCCCCAGGTCGCTGTGGTTCCCCTCAGACCTGGCGGAGCTGCGGGAGCTCTCCGAGGTGCTGCGGGAGTACCGGAAGGAGCACCAGGCCTACGTATTCCTGCTTTTCTGTAGTGCCTACCTCTACAAACAGGGCTTTGCCATCCCTGGCTCCAGCTTCCTGGTTAGTGTTCTGCCCTCCTACCAACCCTGTTTCCTTATCTGTAAAATTTGGATACTCCCCCATAACCTCCTAGGATTATCCTGTGGGAGAATTAAATCCAACGGTGGGTGTAGGGGGGTGGCATGCAGTGGCCCTCGGCACTTTTTAAATTTTCTTTTGTTTTGTTTTAGAAACAGGGTCTTGCTCTGTCACCCAGGCTGGAGTGCTGTGGCCCGTTCATACCTCACTGCAGCCTCAAACTCCTGGGCTCAAGCCATCTTCCTGCCTCAGCTTCCCAAGTACCTAGGACTACAGGCATGCGCCACCATGCCTGGCTAATTTTTCTTATTTTTTGTAGAGACTGGGTCTCGTTATGTTGCCTGGGCTGGTCTCAAACTCCTGGCCTCAAGCAGTTCTCCCACCTTGGCTTCCCAGAGTGCTGGGATTACAGGTGTGAGCCATTGCACCCAGACCCTTAGCACTTATTGAAGGACTGAGTGAGGAAGCAAGAAACCTTGAAAGCTTCCTTTTGTCCTGCTTTCCTCTCCTGCCCCAGCATCTTTTCTCTACTCTAGGCTCAAGCCGGATCGGCTCAAGCAGTTTGTTGGAAACTAGAAGAAAAGCAAACATGCCCAAGAGAGGCAGGGGTGTGTGGGTTTGAGGTGAGGGGCCGACTCCTTGGGGGTGCCCTTGTATCTGTCTTCTCTCTTGAGCTGATCCCTCTTCAGGGCAGAGAGCCAGCTGCTCCTCAGTGGGGGCTTCACATCCAGACCTGTGGGTGAATCGGGCTCTGCTGGGTATGATCTTGAACAAGATACTTAATCTCTTATCCATAGACTGGGATGAAGACAGTGTATGACACAGGGGTTTAGTGAGGATTACACAGGACATGTAGTCAAGCATTTAACGCACAGTAAGTGCTCAGCAGACCCCTACCGTCTCACTTCCAAGGCCCCCTTTTACTTTCTGTCTTGGATCCCAGGTTTTGGCAGGATGATGTCTACCAGCTGGACTGCATTTAGGAAGTATTGGTTCACTTTAAAACTTCTTCAAGTGTCAGCTAGAGTTCTAATCAATATGGAACCCCCAGTATCAGCATACTGCATAGTTCCAACAAAAAGCAAAGAAACAAGACATTTTAAATAGCTTGTGTGGTCTTAGCAAGGGACAATTCATGGTTTGTGTTCATCCTTTGAAATAGTAAGAATAACTTGTGTGTTTCATTTCTACCTTCTTGAAGTGCCAGTGATTGCAGGATCCACCACAGCCCATGCAGCAGGCTGGGTGCTATATAAAATACATATGTTATTCCATTTAATTCTCTCCTGCCCCCAGAGGCTTTCATCCTTATCCATGTTTTAAAGGTGAAGAGTCTGAAGCCAGGCTTGTAGTTCCAATCCTTTTCATCATTTTTTATTCACCTCTTTAAAATAGGAATTGGGGCCAGGCACGGTGGCTCATGCCTATAATCCCAACACTTTGGGAAGCTGAGGGGGGAGGATCGCTGGAAGCCAGGAGTTTGAAACCAGCCTGGGCAACATAGTGAGACCCTGTCTCTACAAAAGAAAATTTAAAAAAAATTAGCTGGGTGGGGTGGCACACACCTGTAGTCCCAGCTACTGGGGAGGCCGAGGCAGGAGGATCGCTTGAGCCCAGGAGTTCAAGGCTGCAGTGGGCTATGATTGCACCACTGCACTCCAGCCTGGGCAGCAGAGCAAGACCCTGTCTGGAAAAAAAAAAAGGAATTGGGTTTTGGCTGGGAAAACCACTGAAGAGGAGGGAACCTATGACTCTCAGACTCCAGGATGAGGTGACTGGCTGGTAGCTGCCAGATGTTCTCATGGCTAAGGGTTTGTTTTCTTTGCAGAATGTTTTAGCTGGTGCCTTGTTTGGGCCATGGCTGGGGCTTCTGCTGTGCTGTGTGTTGACCTCAGTGGGTGCCACGTGCTGCTACTTGCTCTCCAGTATTTTTGGCAAACGGCTGGTGGTCTCCTACTTTCCTGATAAAGTGGCCTTGCTGCAGAAGAAGGTAAGGGGGAACACATCTGAGTGCTGGGCCCCCAGAGAGTCACCTCATGGCTTTGAGGGGAGTAAGGAGCAGGGATTTCCCACAGTGCTCCTCTGCCCTGTCTCAGGAGGTCCTAAGCCTTAGACTAAGGGTTCTTTTGATATCTTTAGGAGTTACAGACCTGGGATCAAATCCCAGCTCCATTACCAGCTCTGTGACTTTGGGCAAGTTCCCAATTTGTCTGATCCTCAGGTACCTCCGTTTTTAAAATGGGGATACAGTCTGTACCCTGGAGGGTTGTTGGAAGGGTTGGGAACATAATATGTAAAGTGTCTAGAACAGTGCCTGGCACCAGAACGTTTTCAATACCTGGAGACCCTTTCTGCCTCTTAACAGCCTTGTCCTCTTTGGCTACAGGTGGAGGAGAACAGAAACAGCTTGTTTTTTTTCTTACTGTTTTTGAGACTTTTTCCCATGACACCAAACTGGTTCTTGAATCTCTCGGCCCCGATTCTGAACATCCCCATTGTGCAGTTCTTCTTCTCAGTTCTTATCGGTAAGATGCTGGTGGGGTAAGTTTGAGTCTTCAGTCATGTTAGGGGACTGCCCTGAGTTGCCAGCCACATGGGCATGTGCCTGCCTCTGAGAACACAGGCTCACAAAGAGCATCTTCAAGGCTTATGACCTAAAGTAATTATTCTTGATTTCAAATCTACTCAGGCTTGAACATGAAAACGCATAAAAATACTTTTGGAATAAATACAGATTGTTCATTCTACAACTGTATTTAGTGCCTATTGTGTGCCAAGCACTGTGCTAGGCACTGGGATCAGAAGAGATAATCTATGTAAAGCACATGACTTGGCCCATAGTAAGTACTCAGTAAATGCTAGCAGGAAGAGCGCGGTTGGTGTGAGGGTATGTGGCTATGAGTTTTGGGTGGGGACAGAAGAAAGGAGCAGAGCAAGGGACTTCCTGTCTGGCCTTGGCTCCTGCCTTAGGAAGAGCTGGCATCAGTGAGGTTCCTTCTTGCCTTTTGACAATTGCATGACCTTCAGCAAACTCCCTACTTTCAATGGGCCACTTGGCCAGACAAGAGGCTGGTAATAGAGCAGTGTTTCCCAAAGTATGGGCTTTGGGCCACGTTTAACAGATGGTAAAGTCAGGGGGCTTATTGAGAATCTAGATTCTGGGGCCTCCTTCAGACCTAATGAATCAGAATCTTGGGAGTGGGATGTGGGAATATGCTTTTTAATCCAGTTCCTAGTCAGTGGTTGTCAAACTTTGCAAATCTATTAAAAATCACCTGGTGATTTTAACAATCCCTGTATTAAGGCCACACCACACACAAACTAAATCATCATCTCTGGAGTGGGACTCAGGGATCAGCATCTTTTAAAGTTTTCCAGGTGATGCAGGTATCCAGTATGAGTAGCTAGTCACTAGAAGGGATTCTGCTGGATCCTGAATTTTGCAGTCTGTTGAATAAGACGATTTCTAAAGCCTCTCCTTGCCTTTAATGATTGTATGACCTCTAGCAAGCTACTTACCCTCACTGGGCCACTTGGCCAGATAAGGGCCTGGGACTACAGCAGTGTTTCTCAAAGTGTGGGCCTTGGACCACCTTTGGCAGAATGGTAAAGTGCTAGCATCCTATAAAGTCAGTGACTGTTACTTTTTCTATGCTGGAAGTAAACCACCCTTTTTAAGCCTAAGGCAAGGATTGCCTTCTCTCTCTTTTTTGTTTTTTTGAGATAGAGTCTCGCTCTATTGCCCAGGCTAGAGTGTAGTGCCTCAAACGCCTGGGCTCAAGCAATCCTCCTGCTTCAGCCTCCTGAGTAGCTGGGACTACAGGCATGTGCCACCATGCCCGGTGAATTTTTTCTATTTTTATAGAGATGGGGTCTTGCTCTTGCTCAGGCTGGTCTCAAACTCCTGACCTCAAGTGATCCTCCCTCCTCAGCCTCCCAGAGTGCTACAATTATAGGCACGAGCGACCGCACCTGGCCTAGGATTGCCTTCTCTTAAACCTTCCTTAGAGCATGAAGGGAAAGGCAATTCAGGGCTTCTAGGTCAAACAGAACAAATCTGTAGTTGAGCAGCTGCTATTAATAGGGAATACCTGAGAGAAATTGACATCTTAAATCGAAGTGAGATCTGCCACAGCCAATTCTGGTCATATCAGCTTTCAGACAAAGTGCCTCAGCACCTCAGTTAGAGGGGGTTAATGTCTTGTAATTACCTAGGTGGCCTGAGGCTTGGAAAGACTCCGGAGACCAGGGTCTGACAAGCTGTGTGACCTTGAGTGGTCTGTGATCTTCATCTATAAACTTCCTCTACTACAGAAGAGGAGTGGATCAAGGGGTTCCAAACCAATCAGAATCTCGGGGTGGGGGTGGGGAAGAGGCTTTTCAAATACAGGTTCCTGGGCTTTACCCCAGAACTAAGTAACCAGAATCCCTGGGGTAGAGCCTGAGGATGTGTTTTTAAAAAAGTTTACCAGGGGATTGTTATGTAATCAGCCTGTCCAGCCACCAGTCAGACTTTTGGGTCCAGTGGATTTGATGACCTCTTAGAGGTAGTACAGAGCAAGAAAAATAGCACTTCTTTTAAGAAACTTTTTTTTTTTTTAATTTCATGCATACTGTAAATGATGGTGCTTCTCCCTTTACTTTGGCTGTTGGGTGCTCTGAACCAAGTTTGGGGCCCACGTTTAGCAAATGGGTGAACATTATGCATTTTTGTACTAACTATACTCCCTGACAATGTATTTTGTACTTATTTTGTCTTTCCTATTTTAAAATTTTTATCTTATGTAGTATATATATATTTGTGTAAACCATCCTCAGGTTCTTTTGTTGAACAAGGCAGGTGTATATGGGAAGTGAGGAAAGGAGGGAAGAGTGGAAACGCAGGAAAGGAGGGAAAGAGTTAATATGTTTAAGGGTCAGGAGTGAGGCAAAAAAACTGGAGTCACTGTTCTGAATTAATGGTGACATTTCTGAATTGTGATTTTCTTAGTTTTCCTGCCCCCAGTAACAGGCTCTTTTCCCTTTTCTTCTTCCAGGTTTGATACCATACAATTTCATCTGTGTACAGACAGGCTCCATCCTGTCGACCCTAACCTCCCTGGATGCTCTATTCTCCTGGGAAACTGTCCTAAAGCTGTTGGCCATTGCCCTGGTGGCATTAGTTCCTGGAACCCTCATTAAAAAATTTAGCCAGAAACACTTGCAATTGAATGAAACAAACAACGCTAATCATATAAACAGTAGAAAAGACATGTGATCTGGATTTTCTGTTTGCCATGTCCCTGGACTCTTGCTTATTTGTGTAATGGGTGTGGTCCTCTACAGCCCCTCATTGTTTTTTAATTACCCCGAACAGGTGATTTGGATACTTCATTCATCTGTGTGCTGTGTTTTGTCATAAAGGATACTCCGTGCTCTTGAAGGTGAATTATATCAGGTTTTAAAACCAGTCCTGGTTTAGCAGAACACTCTGCAAAATGGTTGGCCCCCTAGAAAGTCCTGTTTGTATTTTATTGTCTAACAAGGAGCTCAGGACAGCCTGCTGTAATTGCCTTGGGAGATGTTGACTGTCCTTGTCCAGAGTGCCTCTTTTGCAAAATGATAGGCTGTGGTGATGGATCTCCTTGTTAAGTCCTTGTGAATGTGATTAGTATCTATGATGACATGTGAACCTACATCACTGACATCGCTCTTCATCTGTTAGTCTCTTGAAGAGCGTTTCTTTTGTACTTTTTTGCTGATGAACTACCTCTTCCATAAGTCAAGGGAAACAAGCCAACGAACTGCCTAGGACTTCCATGGACAGCTCAAATACACAATGATTTCTGTGATGCTCTTTTGTTCAGACACACTGATGTTACCACGTATGTCACATCTCACAGTTGCATGTCCTGACAGTGAAGCTGATTGCAAACAGACTATTAAATATGAATGGAGCAAACTCTATGTTATGGATATGTTCTGGAAAAATTCTTATCTGGATGGGGGGGAAACGGGGCTCTTGACTCACCTGAATCAAATGACCATCCGTACAGTTTCTTATCCGTCCTTTGCATGACAATCCCTTCTATGTTCTCCTGCTAAGAGAATGGATTCAGTACACTAGGCTATCAGCCAGTATACCCTCTGAATGTTTTTCATTTTTTATTTGCCAAGAATAACTGAGGAATAATTGTATTTTATCTTTTAATTCAAGGAGGAAAACTTGGTTTCTTTTTTTTAATAATTTATTATTTTTTAACATATTGACAGTTTTCATAAGAAAACTTGTTTCTGATTACTTTGTTGTGTCTTAATTGCCTATAGCTGTCATTACGTCCTATAGCTGCAGTATTGGATTGGCACAGAGCTGGGTTAATGCTTCCAAGGACAGAGGGACCTTGGCACCTAAACTAACCAGCTCTGTGATCCTATACCCTGCAGGAGTAACTCAGCATGACCTACCAGAACTGTTGCTCTTGGGCATCATTATATTGAGTTTATGATTTGGCTTGGCCAAGAATTTTGCCAAGGCTTTAATCTAGGCCTCTTGTTTTATTTGAATTATTGGGAATACTCATATTCCATAGGAAGAATGGATTCTCAAACAGTGTTTTATGGACACGGTATGATCCTTTCACACCAAGTATTTCATTTCAAAAAAATGTGTTTCTTTAAAAGAAACCTTGATAATAAGAGTGGGGGTGAGCAGGAGGCTGACTTTGAAAGCAGTGGCTCTTAGTGTTCTGTAGTAGGGGGAGGGAAGGAGAAACAAGGACGTTTCCACATATTGCAAAAGTGTGTCCTTTGCCCCTTTTCAGGATCCTTAGATTTGTCTTCCTCCCTCCACCCCCACAATTTTGCAACAATGTGCCTTATCAGTTGTGAGTTTACAGGCAAAGGAATTTCCCAAATAAAGGAATATCAGTGTTCTGTGTGGTGCTTGTTTGTACATGTTGCTTTCAACTACTCTTGCCATTGGGAATCAGAATGGGCTGAAAACCAGACAATCTGAAATGGTGTTTTAGCTTTCTACTCAGTATGCTTCTTACCAAATAATTCTTTGGAAGCCAGATTTTCATCTTCCTCTTCTTCCTTTCTATGCTCCCTTTGTGGGGGGGGGGTCACTAAAAACAAAAGTAGCTATAAGATGAGCAGCAGGAAAGCATAGGGGAGAAGCAGAGGGCCTGCTTAGGCTTTTACAGAATGCTCAAGAACAGACTGTAACCACAGCAAATGATGGTTGTCTCTTCCTTTTGTGGTTGTGTCTGAAATACAAGAGTCATAGAAACCTGCTTTCCCCTTCACCTGATTTTCCTGGCTGCAGGAAACCCAGTCATGCAAAGTCTTCCTTTCCCTAAAGTTATGACAGTTGCTGAGACTTGTTAAGGCAGCTCTCAGGACACAAACAGTAAGTACATTTAGGAAAAGACAGGACCAGGAAAGGGTGAAGTACACTTTTTGTTTAATTCCATGCATCTGTTTGCTTTGATAGTCGTTCTCGTTCCCATTGCTGTTCAATACATAGAGGGAGCTGGCATCAGAAAACAACACTGGCTACAGGGGACTAACGGTACAGGAGACCACAGGGGACATGAGGGAGTTCATTTTGAGACTTAACCACAAAAAATAAATTCAATCTGTCCAAATTGATAGGAGTTCAAATTATTGTAATAAAGGAATCAAAGAGGATCTTCCCATTTCTGGAGTCTGGGAAGTGGTCACTCAGGTGAAAAGCCACTGGGGTGACATCTTCCTAATAGCTTGTACATTCTGGCCAGGGTTCCTTCTAGCCTGCAACCATCGGAGGATCCTGTCCACCTGGTCACTGGACAGCAGCCTGGGGCTGGAAGCCAGCGATCCCCTGAGTGCTGTGAAGTGGCTCTGGAGAGCAGGCCTGGAATGCTGCCAGAAGCTTCCTTACAGTGGCCTTGTCACCTGCTTGGGGCTTGGCTGTATGTGAAATCCTGCCATCGGGCTCTGGTCACTTGATGGTTAACAAAACCCTTAACCCAACTCCTTTGGTGTAACCCTGTTTCTCAGAGCAGAGATTTCAGAGCTCCCCTCCTTTGCCATCTGTCCCTGAGAAATGCTCCAGGTTCCATGAGGGTCCTCCACTTAGCAGCCTAGGTCATTCCAACTTGAATAGGCATTTGCAGTATCAGTTGTAACATGCAAACAAGCAGACTAATATGACTCTAATGTGCCAGTGCCAGTCTATGAGGTTGGTAACCCTGGTGGTGTGAATATATTGGGACATTTGTCCTATAAAATCAGCAAAGAAGAAAAATCTTGCTGCCTGGAAAGGCACTAAATTCATACTGACAGTACAAGTCAAAGTCTTGAAAAGAATGTCACATCATTTTGGTACATTAGTCTCAGAATCTAAGGAAGAAGCAAGGAACTGAGACTTAACATACTAACTTTCTGTTCATAGAAGGTAAGGGAGGAATATGCTCACTCGATACAATTAAATGATGTGAATGAAGAGACATTTTGGAATTTGGTCCATCAGTGATTGATGATTCTTCAATTGGAATTGTAGTCTAAAAGGGTAGAGGCAAGTGGCCTTTCCCCTGCCAGTGGTACTGCCCCTGGCGGCCATCAGTGGGATCCTTAAGGGGAACTCTGGTATGAGCCTGTCATTCTTCCATCAGAGCTAACTTAGGAGCTAAATCACCTTTAGGAAATTAATTATGAACTTTGAGCTAGGCTGGCAAATGGATTTGCCCTTGCACACCAATTCTGATCAAGTGGTAATTATTGCTCCAAGTGCTATGTTGTGAGAGATTCTGAGGCTATGTCTATGCTCAGTAGGAAAGGACATGGTGCTCAATAAATAATGTTGGCCTTGGGTGTTTAGGATGGAGGTGGTAGACGGTGGTATGTGCTGGTATTTTGGTTTCTGGTTCATTGGCAAAACAAAACAAAACCTAGCATACTCTACTTTGGAGTAGGGCAGGAATTCCTTGGATTCCAAATATTATGTTATGGAGAATTCAGTTCCAGGAAGATCAAGTAGGAATGTTTAAAGAAAAGGAAAAAAATGGACACATAGGGGCATTGGAAAAAAGAAAAAGTAAATCATCTGATCAATAAGGATGCATTTACTCTCAAAGGATGTCAGTGCTCCACAGTGGGAGAGGGCATTTAAAATAGTCTAGGTTGGTACCAGGAAAATCCAAAACACATCTATTACTTAGAGAAGGAGAGGGGCATATGTTAGCACAATGAAGCCGTACAGTAGATGTCCTATTAATCCTACTAAAAATGTCCTTAGTTCTAGAAGGATAGATTTGTTGATACTAACATTTTAAAATACAGTATCTGAACTTCAAGTAGGCCATACAAATCATCTTACAACAGGGCCAGCATCTTTACCTTTCTGAGTAGGAGCTCCTCACAATCTTGCAAACAGGTCTAAACTTTTGCGGTGGTAAGGTCCATTATAATTTCAAAGTGGATGCAGGCTTCTTAGTCCCTCTGCTATGCAATTTTAAGAGGAATTGTTATTCAGAGGACATGATCTAGAAATAGATGGAAATCAGAACCAAATGCTCATCTGCAACACAAATTAAAACTCATTATCTTGCAGTCAAAACCAGATGCTAAATGCTATGCGAATGTGGACATTCACCCCAATGCAGAAGCTTGAAATCAGTCTGGTGAGATTGCTTGGAGCACTGCTGCACAGTTGTCAGGACTGGAAAACTGGCTAATAAATTCCCTGGGCTCTTGTTTCAACACTCTTCAGATGACTGTGGAATTGTTCTCAAAGAAAAATACATCAATTCAAGATTTTCCTGCTTATCCAAGGCAGGCAGGGAAGGGCCCAGCTGGGATAAAGAAGGTATTTCCCTTTTTAGTCTTGACTAAGGACACCGTTCTTCTCTGAAACTTCTAGTCGATTCTACTCAAAAAATGTGTTCAATGTGGACTTTATTCAACTCTTGACAATACAACAAATGACTGAAGATTCAACCATTGTCTACTACCCTAATGTGCTCAGAACAGTTAATCCAGATAAGGTATATGGCATTAACATATCAGATAGTCAAGATGGGAACTCAAAAAACTGATAAAAAATATGAGGTATCTGGGGCAGGTTTTCTAGGAAGACCATCACTGAAAGGTATAAGACAGAACTTGACCCTCATGTTTCTCTGTTGCCACTAAAGGTGGGCAAGAATTGGACAAACTGAAGTGTCAATGTTTTATGTTGGACAGAAAGTGGACACAGAGTTGTAGCATCTCCATTCCAAGGAGTAATGAACCAAAAACAAAAAAAATCACAGTATAGTGTGATCTGAAGTCAGAGGATAGAAAATATGGCCTTTCAAGGTAATTTTCCAGCACTTGATCCTTTAAGTGACTCTTTTCTTGAATTTCTGTAGTCTTCTTATGGGATGACATCACAGCTAGGCATTTTATGTCATGCCTTATATGTATATACAGTGCCCCCTTATCTGGGATACGTTCCAAGACCTTCCAGTGGATGCCTAAAACCGAGGATAGTACCAAACCTTATATGTACTATGTTTTTTCCTATACATACATACCTATGATAAAGTTTAATTTATAAATTAGGTCTAGTACTCTTGCCCTTTGGGGTCATTGTCAAGTAAAATGAGGGTTACTTGAACACAAGTACTCCAATAGCTGCAACAGTGGATCTGATAACCGAGACAGCTACTAAGTGACTAATGGGTAGGTCACATCCACAGCATAGATATGCTGGACAGAGGGAGGATTCATGCCCAGGGTTGCACAGCGCAAGATTTCATCACATTACTCAGACTGGCGTGCAATTTAGAATTTATGAATTATTTCTGGAATTTTCCTTTTAATATTTTCAATCCATGGTTGATTGTGGGTAACTGAAACCAGGGAAAGTAAAACCTCAGATATGGGGGCACTACTGTATATATTTTTTTCTTAGTCTCTCCGCTAATCCCGACTAGTATAAAAAAGGGTGGCATTGAGGGATCTGGCAGGAAGGAGTTTATAAACTACGTTGTCAATTCTTGAAACTAATCCATGAGCCCCATGAAGAAACTCCCTAGGTCTGTTCCTCTCAGGGCATTAAATAATTCTCTTTTTGCTTCTAATGTAGTCCCATGATTTTATTTCCTAAGAAACTTGAGGAAGTTTACAGCTTTGAACTATTTGTCCATCTACTCAGTCATCTGCCCACCCAGGAGCTTTCAGGATCCAGTCAAAATCACAATGTATCCATTGGGCTTCAGGGCAGAACATGCATCCTCGCATCCTCCGATGATTGTTGCACATAGAAAACTAGGGAATACAGCCAAGATGGACACCAGGGAGCTCCCACATGGCAGTTCCATTTTCATTCCTTCATTAAAATTATAAAACCCATAATAATTCACGGTTAGCAATAAACATGATCTTTGTGCTACATCGTAAACCACATCTTCTGATCGACAGAAAATGAGAATGATAATATTATAAAATAAAATAACAATGATAATAATGCCATAACTTAAGATCTTTCATGTAGTCCAGCTACAGAATTTATACAAAATGGAATAATTTAATGCAAACAATACTGCTCTCTGTATAAGTTAAACATTTTCCTTCATTCTACCTAAGAGCTATAAATCATAGACAATAAATCAATGTCTCAACATAAAGTGTAAACAACTGGAGGGATCAAACAAGCAAAAGGAACTGCTCTAAATTCCCTCCTGCCTTTCCTTTTTGGCTGATGGAATTAGTGAAACCCAGAGGAGGGGCAACATTTTTATCTGCATTGGAAATGGTAATAGCTGTCCTTGCAAGTCTTTCATAACGTTCAGGGTGACGCAGTGTCAGAGTCTAGTGAATTGAGAGGTTGTCTGACAGTAACGTATCTTGGAGACACAGACTGGAACTAGGTCAACATCTGTTTTTATATAAAATTCTAGATAAAATTTTCCTTAAAGCCAAGGCACCATGATGAAGTACCTTGGGATTCTTTTCAGAGCCTGTGACCCTGAAGACAGGAAGGACCTCCTGCTTTTGACAATGTAAAAATCTTTCCAATCCTTGCTCAGCATCACTTGTTCTTTCCACAAATTTCTAAATCCAATTATTCAAAACTGCATTGATTCTGAATGAAATAAAAGATATTTTACCAGTAGCATTTAACAAAAATGCTATTATGCTGTGAGAGCAGTTGCCTTTTGCAAGTTGCTTGTTTTGCCTTTATTCTGACAGTGGTAGCCAGTCACTAAAGCTTCCAGGATAGAATGAGCTAATAAAAACAAGGGGTTGGTTTGGGATTGGACATTGGACAGACACACAGACATCCTAGCTGCCTTCAAAGTCTATTCTCTTGTTTGAATCAATATGACTCTAGCAGACAAGCAACCTGGTTCCAGAAAAAGGTGATCTCATCTTCACCATGTAGCTCAACTGAGCCATCCTGAGAATGTACTTTTAAAACTTCCACATTTGTTTTTCTAACACTGTTGTAGATGTTCTTTTTCTCTTATCCTTTTCTTCTCCTCAGCACACCCCACTACCTTTTTTTCCTAAAGGTCAGCAGGTGGAAAGGAAATAAGCTACAAGAAAATGGCACTTGAGTTTGCAAGATCAACACATCGGTCAAGGTAACACATTTGTCAGCATTAAAAAGGGAAGTATTTGCCAAGGACAAGGTTTGACATTATCTGTAAGCCTCACTACCAAATGCTGCTGAAATTTTTAAAAACGAAATCAGCTTCCACATAGACAGTTCTTTGTTTTTTGTTTTTTTCCTCCTAGAGGAAGTACATGCCCTCAAAGACCTTGGGTGCAATTATCTGGTCACCAAAATTTTAGGGTTATTTCCATCACCCACCTGGACAATATGGTTGAACTTAATGTGGTCTGTTCACAAGTTGCCTGGAATTGCTTTTCTTTTGCTGTTGTTTATGTTCTAAAATGCTCAATATGTCTTGCTCTGGCTCTTCTTCAGTCACTTATGGCCAAAAGACCTGGTCCCCTATTCAAGCAGCAATAATACCTCCCAGCCCCACAAATTCCCAAGGATGTTGCTCCTAAATTTCACTTCTTTTTTGCTTTTCTTTCTTTTTCTTTCTTTTCTCTCTTTTTTTTGCAAGAAATTATTGTATCTCTCTCTATATCATATATAGTTCACTCTTTACAGTACAAAGTGTTAAAATGTCAAACAAAAATAAATATCAATGTTACAGTAGCTAGAATATTCAATAAAATAGATCCCTGCCATTCTTGATTGAAATGTTCAGTGAGACTTAATTTCATTTGGATATTTTTTTCCAGAGATTTGCGAAGTCTCATGTTCCTATTATTGCAGCTCATTTCTAGGGGTAGTAAAGATAGGGCGGTTCTCTCCCCAGACAAAAAGCAGGTAGAGAGTGGGAAGAGTCTGGGAGTAGGGTGAATTTGAAATGCCAATATAGTTATGAGATCTTCAGGATGCGTACTCCTTCATTACCAAGTGGCAGAGCTGTAGTGTTTATTGGTCCTGACTGTGGCATCAGAACACTCCCCCTCTGAAGACTCACAGTCCGATTCCTCAAACTGCATAGGGTTCTGCAAAGTCAAGATAAAATAAGACCTTAATTTATTTCTACAAGCACTCAGTAAACATGTATTGCACACCTCCCACATGACAGGCACTGTGCTTGGTGGGGGGCTGCAGAGATAAATGAGATCAGGCCCTGTCCTTGTGGGGCATATGGAGAAAGATGACCCATGAAGATGATGACGATGACAACTACAACAATCATAACAGTACCACCCCCACACATTTCTATAGCATTTACTATGCTCCAGCCACGGTTGTAAGAGCTTTACCTCTGTTAATCCATGTAATCCTCACAACAACCCTCTGAGATAGATACTATTATCATCCCCATTTTATAGATAAGGAAACTGACCTACAGAGAGGTTAAGTGGCTTGCCCAAGGCCACACAATGAGTGGAAAGGCTGTCAGATTCCAGGGTATATGCTTACAACCACTATGCTATCTGGCCTCTCCAAAGGCAGTATTACAGATGTGCCTTTATATATATATATATATATATATACACACACACATATATATATAAAGTGTTACATGTGCTGTGACAGCATCATCTAGGGGACAGTGGGGATATGGAGGAAGGAGGCTCAGACCTTTAACCTTGTTGGAAGATGGGGTCAGGAGGAAGTGATATTTGAGTTAAATCTTGAAATGAAGGGTTCCTGAGCAGTTCAATGTTTGCACCTCATTTGGGAGAAACTGCCCTCCTTTCTGGGAACTCTGTTGATCTCTGTACTTCTGCTTACTTCATGGAGACGCTGTATCTTACATACTAAGTGAAAATGTAAAGGCCCTAGGGACTTGAACATATTCTAATGAAAAGAGCTAGGAAGGGAACAGGGACAAGAGAAGGAAGAAGCCCCCACCTCATAGCCACGTTCCTCCGCACACAGCTTGCCCAGAGACATCTGCGTCTTCACGCGGCGCACAGCACACTCTTTGTCAGAGAGCCCGTCTGAGTGTGAGGATATCTCAATGGGGATCTCCGGCGTCTGAGACAGCAGGTCGTCTAGCTTCTCTGCGAGGCGGTCTTCAAGTTTATCAGCTAACTCATCAGGACTGTTTGAGTGGTCACTGGTATTTCCCTCCTCTCCATCAGACACGGAGAAATTCTCAGAGCTGAAGGTTGAGTACGACTGGCAGCTGCTGATACAGCGATGGGGCCTAGAACCACGAAGAGCCAGAGGAACTTAATCATGGGAACGACTACTTTCCTTTCCTTATCTGTCAGTCACAGTCTTGGTGAAAGATAATCTAGTTTTCTTTCTGCCCCTGAGGAGGACTAAAAATCAAGATAGGTAGAAACTATTTAATTTTAAAGCAATAGAGAGGTGCTGTGGACTGAATTGTGTCTCCCTCCCCTCAAATGCTGTGTTGAAGACCTATGTAACTACAGTTGGAGATAGGGCTTTTAGGAGTTAATTAAAATTAAATGAAGTCATAAGAATGGAGTCCTAATCAGATAGGATTGGTGGCCTTATAAGAAGAGGAAGATCCCTCTTCCGTCCCCTGTCTTCCCTCTCCCTCCTGCTCTTCAAGGGTATGCACTGAGGAAAGGCCACATGAGGACACAGAGAGAAGGCAGCTATCTGCAAGCCAGGAGGAGAGCCCTCACCCGAAACCAAATCCTCTGGCATCTTGATCTTGAACCTCCCAGCCTCCAAAACTGCGAGAAATAAATTTATGTTGTTTAAGTAACCACCCAGTCTGTGGCATTTTGTTATGGCAGTGTCCAGGGTGACTAACACAAGAGGGAAATTTAAATTTCCCTTTCATTTGGTTTATATGTTCACGTGACTAAACACTACACTCCACGCTGATGGCTACCACTGGTCTTTGAAAAAAGTCAGCTTGTCTAATCACATTGCATACACGTATGCATGCTATGGAAATGTCCAAATTGAAATTATGGCTTCTTATTCAGAGAGTCAGAGAGTCTCAGAGGTGAAAGATACTTTGGAGATGCTCTGTTCTAACTCATTTCCCAGATGAGACAACTAGAGCCAGAGAAGGGGAGTGACTTGTTCAAGGCCATACCATCAGAGAAGGCAGAGCTGAGGCTTGGGACAGGTCTACTCACACCCTGCTCAGTGTCCTTCTCTACCCGCCTACTCCATCCCAGCTGCGTTTCCCAGAGCCCAGTGTCCACTGGGCATGGTGGCCCTGGAAGGCCAAGTGCCTTCACCACCCCTGTTGACCGACCCCCAACAGAAACGAGCTTTGAAGGAACATTCCCTCTGCAGCTGTGAGCACTGCCCAGTCAGTTAGTGAGTGGCTCATTCCAGTTAACAACTGGGTTTAGCTCTGATGAAACAAAGCTTCTTGGGAGGGAATTTGCAAACGTTCCTCATTTTCCCATAATTTACAAGTAGCTTATTAAATAAGAATGCTGTTAACTTTAATTGGCCTAAAAAACAAAACAAATATTAAAAAGAAGACTGCCTTTTTTTTCCTGTCATTGTCTGATTTTTCTGTATTTTTTAGTACAAAGAAATTGTGATGGCAGATGATGTAGGCCTGGCTCCTGCCCAGCCTGGGTGATAGGGTGAGATTTGGGGGTGGTCAAGGACATGTGAAAAGAGGTCATCAAGAGGCCAGAAATAGCAGAGGATGAGAACAGATTTCAATTTTGTGCACAGGGTGGGGATCCAGAATACCATTTCTCAAAGGGCTAGGAGTCCCTGGGTTTTTTGGGAATTCCTGTTTTGGGGGCAGGTACACAAACTTTCCTGAGGAGATTCTTAGAACCTTACTCTTTAAGAATAGAATGTCTGTTAGCAGAAAAAGGACTCTTGGGAGGAAAACTATCTTCCCCACTTCTACATAGGGGAAGCTTTTATTCTAGAAGTAAGGGGAGATGGCCCTTCTTTAATTCTACCAGCAAAATTATTATTGCCAGCTAAGCAGGAAGCTATTTCTAAGGCTGGTTGAAGAAGGACTCAACTTATCTAATCATACTTAACTTGAGGTGTAAAATCCAAGACATGGGGAACGCTATGGACTGAACTGTTTCCCTGAAAATTCATATGTTAAAGCCCTAATTCCCAATGAATGTATCTGGAGATAGGATCTTTAGGAGGTAACTAAGGTTAAATGAGGTCATAAGGGTAGGGCCCTAATCCAATAAGACTGTGACTTTATAAAAAGAGGAAGATCTCTCTCTTTCTCTCTCTTTCTCTCTGCCCCCGTCTCTCCCAACCCCCCCCCCCTTTTTCTCTCTCTGCCATATGAGGACACAGGAGAAGGTGGCTGTCTGCAAGCCAGGAAGAGAGCCCTCACCAGGAACCAAATCAGATAGAACCTTGATCTTGGACTTCCCAGCCTCCAGAACTGGGAAATACATTTCTGTTGTTTAAGCCATCCAGTCTGTGGTATTTTGTTATAGCAGCCTGAGCAGACTAACACAGGGAGATCCACTAGAAACCAATAAAATTTACCATAAAACAGCATGGCCATCCCTCACAAACTGCCCACTGCACTCTCGATTGAAACCTTGAATCTGTATTTACACTCCTCATCTTGAAGTTCCTATGAAATGAATGAACTAGGATGAACTAGGATCTGCTGTGTATGATCAACTGCCAAAATGTGGCAATGGGAAAACATGAACACAGTGAGTTCATATTTCCCTGTAAGGTGACTATCAAAGAGAGTGACTTGTGGTTGAACATCAGGTGTTGCAAACTCGGGATTTTTCCCCCTTACACTAAAAGCAATCACGTGTTTGTTGGTTTTACCTTTGTCTTCGTGGAAATTCAACTTCACTATCTACTTCCCCTTCTTCCTCTTCTGAGGAGTCGTCTCTACTCTGAGAAGAAAAAGGAGAAAAAGAGTTTAATTTATTTTAATGTCTCTCTCTCTCACCCTCATCCCTCACTACCTGTAAAAGATTTAATTAGCATCAAAATGCATTGAGTAGCAGCTTGCTGAATGTCATCTTTATTTTTATTTTTTAGAGACAGGGTCTCACCCTGTTGTCCAGGCTGGTCACAAACTCCCGGGCTCAAGTGATCCTCCTGCCTCGGCATCCTGAGTAGCTGGGACGACAGGCATGAGCCATTGCACCTGGCTCCTTAATCTCATTTTTAAACATATATATCCTCATTCATTCATTTAGCAACTTTTCTTGGGTGCCCATGATGACAGAACCTGTCCTAGTTGCTGGAAGACATGTAGAATGCAGCCAAACTTTATCTTTGCCTTCAGGGAGGTGAAAGCTCCATGAAAGTGTCCAGAGGTGAGTCATGGAGATGGAAACTGGAGAGGAGGTCTTGGATTTGGGGACAGTCTCTTGTAATCATTGCCACTAGTGGTTCCAGGCTCTGTCATAGAGATTTCACCAAGAAGTGATCTTTTGATTCTTTAAAGCCCAACAACCACTTTTTCCCTTTTTATACATCAATCACTTTCTCACTAATATTATAGTTATACTAAGACATACATTATTTGAGGGTCAGACCATATCTTGTTTCTATTGTATTCCTCACTCCACCATCAATGCAACACAGCATACAAAATAGGTGCTTATCCCCATAAATATATACAGTTATTATTTGTCAATTAAAAGAAGGTGCTTAATGCATTTTTATTGAGTCATCACATTTGCAGTGATAAGGGAGCTCTAGCTGGGCCACCTGAGGCCCAGTGATTGCTGGGGCTCTGTGTTTGATCTGGAAGGCTGGGTAAGTGTCCCAACCAAGAAGATGATCTTCCCTTACAGAGAAGATCTCATCTCACATCAAGGGCATAAGAGCAGCCACATGTAAGACCAACTGTCCTTAACCACAGCATCAAATTACAGTAGATTACCCAATCTCTTATTAGGTGGGTAATTGGGTCCAAGTAACTGTAGCAAAGATTGAGGATAATTTCACTTTTAAAAGTCAGTTCTAAAATATCGTGACTCTTACTCATTTGTATTCTGATGTGGTTTTTAAAATTTATTTATTTATTATTTATTTTTAGAGACAGGGTCTCACTGTGTTGCCCAGGCTTCAGTGCAGTGGCTATTCACAGGCATGATCATAGCTCAACTTATCTAATCAAACTCCTGGACTCAAGTGATCCTCCTGCCTCAGCCTCCTGTGTAGCTAGGACTACAGGTGCCACTGTGCCCAGTTGATATGTTTTTTTGAATAGGAAAGATAGGGATGGAGTTATCCTGACTGCCGAGATGAGCAGTTTACCCTAGGAATACATGTCGGAGTGTGTCTTGGTAAAGAGAAGTTGAGCTGTTCTCTGGGAGTGAGGTTCTAATGAGGGCAAACGTACAAAGTGTGTGCTCTGTGGCCTGTAGACCCACAGATGGCATCAAAACGGCATCAGGATGGTTCAAAGACACATGTTATTTGGGGGAGACTGGGGAATGGGATGAGGGTATGGGGTTTCTTTTTGGGGTGATGAAAATGTTTTAAAATTGATTGTGGTAATCACTGCACAACATTGTGGATATAAGGCACTGAATTGTACACTTTAAATGGAAGAACTATATGGTATGTGAATCACATCTTAATAAAGGTGTTACCAAAAAAACACATGTTACTGGCCATAGGGGTAGGGGGAACAGAGAATAGATTAGCCCAAGTTAACTGCACAATCTGAAACACAATTTAATCTCTGGGAATGCTTAGTCAGCACAGTAGTGGCAGTGTACGTTGAGGAAGAAATACAGCTCTGAGACAATAGCCCTCAGCTTCAACTTCTTGTCTGCTAAATGTCTAGTTGACCGAAAATACTCATATACATTTTATACCCTTTCATTCCTTCAACTAAATTCCTGATGAACAGTGATGATGACATAAAACAATATTTAGATTTGGGTGGGTGTCTACCATGTTGTAAATACTTTTCATACATAATCTTATTTTTTAACTCATTAGCAAAATAAGTGAATATTTTTGGAAGGGTACTATGTTCTAGGCCCTGTTCTAAAAGCTTTATATGTATTAACTCATTTAATCCTCACATCCACCAGTGAGGCAGAGTCCAACATTAGACCCATTTTATAGGCAAGGAAATGGAAGTTCACAGAGGTACTAGGTGGAACAGAGCTTGGCTTTGAACTGAGATCCGTCTGACTCCCAAGCTCATGATCTTTCTATGGTAGTCTGCCTCCCAGCTGATAAACCACAGGCAGCCAATGGATAAGCAGGAGAGAAACAGGTTTCAATGACTAAGAACTGGCTGGATCGTAATTGTTATTAATTAAGGCAATGTTTTCCAAAACGTATTGTGAAGAAAGCTAGTTCCATGGAGGATTAACAGACGTTATTTTTAAAAGGCTATATAGTCAAATAGCTGAGGGAAATGCTGGATTAAACAAGTTTACTGCACGATTTCTCAAAGCCAATGATTTGTTAATGTGCACTAGGAATCTCCAAGAAAGGACGGAGAATACTATGTTTCTCAAACTTATTTTATAACGGGATCCTTACTTCTTGCAATATCCTTCAGGACTAGGGTTCTAGGGTAGTGGATTCCAAACTATTTTGATTACATGTCTCCAATATATGGTTACCTATCTATACATTATATACATTTGACTCAGTACCCCAGTTCAGTAGTTCCTCAAGTGTATTCCCTAGTGCATCACTTAAGCAGTATGGGAAGAAAGCATTTAAAGTAAAAGAAACATCTACTTATGTTTTTGTTATCTCATCCTTTCATAAAATGTATGCTGTCTACGTGTGCTTTATAATGTCCATAGTGTGTAGGCTCTGACATTCTTTGAAGGCAGTAACATAGACTACTCTTGTCGTTATACTTTACCTTCTGAAGAGGTCTTGTCTTTCGAGGTAGCACTGGGGGAGTGATGTGATGAGGGGTGCCAAGGGATGACGCAGACCTACAGCTGTCGAATTCATTTTCTTCCATTTTCTCAGAACTCTGGGCATTTTCCGAGAGGGGATTGTGTGCTGGTGACTTGGAAAGGTCGGGGCTCCTCCCCACTGGCTCAGCAGAGGTTATGTCCAAGGACCCAGACTGTTCTGGCCTGCATTGGAGGCAGGGGTCATAAGGGCCAGCATGGCCCCCGTTTGGCTCAGGACTTCTCCAGCAATCTGCTGCCATGGCTGTGGAGATGAGGTCAGGGCTCGAGCCAGGCATACGTCTTTGAGCATGGTTGCTGAGTGGGCTCCGCAGGGCTGCTGCTGGGCCAAAGTACCTCAGGTTGTTGGCGCAAGTTGCAATGTCTTGTCCGTGCATGTTGAGTCTGGGATGGTGACTCTGAGACATGGCAGGAGGGGGCTGCTGGTATTGCTGCTGCAGATTATGGTGATGGAGAGAAGGGTATTGGGATTGAGCTTGGTGTAGGTGGGTAGGATGGGGTGAATTTTCCTGGGCTGGGTGGTTTTTCAGGATTGCTGCAAAGTCACTATGGCTGCCTCTGCTATTCCCCCGGCGGTGGCGAGGTTTGCATCGATATCGGCTCTTGCTGCTTGAGGTGGACGTTTTGGGACTTCCAGACAAAGGGGATGCAGTGGGAGCCACTTCTGTACTGGGAATGCCTTCAGATCTCAACAGATCTGGCCTGGGAGAAAAGTACAGGTTTAGTTTTAAACACATAAAAACACATCAGAGTTTGGGAAAATGTATCCCAAGCCTTAAAATACACATACTCTTTGAATCAGCCGTCACATATACGTGGATTTATCCAATGGAGATAACATATGTGCAACAAAGATGTATGTTTGATGATGTTATGTTATAGTATTGTTTAACATAGTGGAAAATAACTTAAATGTCCACTTATAGAGAATTTCCACAATTCCTTCTGGATCTTATTCTGTGCCTCACCAGCCTCGGTACTCAATCCTCTTTATTTTTATTTTATATATATTTTTAGAGATGGAATCTCTGCTACCCAGGCTGGAGTGCAGTGGCATGATCATAACTTGCTGCAATCTCCAACTCCTGGGCTCAAGTGATCCTCTCACCTCAGCTTTCTGAGTAGCTGGGACTACAGGCATATGCCATCACACCTAGCTAATTTTTCTATGTTTTTTTGTAGAGATGGGGTCTCCTTATGTTGCCCAGGCTAGTCTCAACTCCTGGCCTCAAGTGATCCTCCTGCCTTGGCCTCCCAAAGTGCTGGGATTACAGGTGTGAGCCACTACACCCAGCCTCAATCCTCTTTAAATTATAATTCTACTGTACAGGTTTCTTGATCTCTTCCTCGTTACCCTAGCTGTCAGCTTGGTGCCAGTATGCCAAGGTATGGGCATGGATGTTTGCTCATCACCACAAATCTGTCTGATGGTGGATCTGGGCAGACCTCCCAAGGAATAAAGGAAAGAGGTCTGGTATTAGAGAAGGAAACCTCAGGTCGATTAGGTAAGAGGCTAAGTTCAGAGACTTTGGCCTAGACATGGTCTCCTTGAGGGCTGGGAATATGTGCCGTCTATCTTTGTATGTGACAGACCCTAGAAAGAAGTCTTGCTCACAGTGGGTACTCAATAAATCTTGAAGGAAGGAAAAGAAAGGGAAGGGTCAGAGAAGGGGGGAATAGTAGAGAGCCCAGGAGGTTGGGCAGAGGCAGCAAGAGGAGGGCTAGTGAGGAGTGACACTGGCCTTTGACTTTGATCCTAAACGGAAGATGTCCTCTCACAGCCCTGTTTTCAAATGCCCACTGGGCCAGTCACGAAGATCATGTGCAAGAGGAAGCCAGAGGCCTGAAGGTAAACCTAGCCCACACTGACTGCAAGGCCCACAGGTAAACAATAAATGGTTTCTGAACTGATGAAATGATTCAGGGCAGAGCCTCTAGGATTACCAGGAAGAACCACTACTTTCTTCTTACCAGCAGTAGGAAGTAGCCTTACCCTTCCTTGGGACCAGACAGACACAAATCAGCAGGAAATTTTAGAGCTGGAGGGTCCAGACTGTTTTGTTTTTTAACAACAGAATTCTTTTCTCAAATTAATTATTATGAGAAACCCAGCATATAAAACAGATGTAGTGGAACTGGTTGGCAGGGGGGTGAGCAGAAGCCCCTCCCTGCAGGGCTCCCCCTCCTCACCCTTTCTACCCTTGCAGTGGCCTCTGAGACACCTCTGTGCAAGCCATGGGGTATTCCAGACCTTGCTTGGAAACCACAGATACTAGTCCTGCCTCCACCATATGTGACAAAGAACCCAAAGCCCAGCCAAAGTGGCTCATGGTCTCATAGCTCATTAGTGGTAGAATCCAGACCAAAAGTCTCTTCTAATTTTCTGCCTAGCTTATCAGACAGTCAGAGTACAAACTTGAAGGCACATACAAATCACTTGGGGAGATTGTAAAAATGAAGATTTTGATTTAGTAAGTCTGGGGAGGGGCCTAAGAGCCTACAATTATAACAAGCTCTCAGAAGTTGCTAAATTAAGGACCACGCTTTGAATAGCCAGAGCTCATAAGAAATAAGTAGGTATCAGGCAGCTGGAGATGGGTTTTTCTTCTTTTATAGGAAAAGTACAGTTAAAAGCTCATCTTAGCACAGAATTTCCAGGTATTACTGGTTTATGATAAGGTGGGTAGGGTATTGTGCTGCTATCAGGAGCTTCCTGTCCAAGATTAAAAAATCTGTGGTTAGTTGGCCAACTTGTGCTGCAGAAAACCCTTGGTTCCTACTATTACCATATCCATTTTATAGGTAAGGGCACTGAGGATCAGAGGTCAGTTGGCTGTGTCCATCACAAAGCTAGTAAACGACAGAACTTATAACTTGAACTCAAGTCTTTTGACTCCAAGGCATAGTTATTTCCCCATTTCAGGCTTCTCCTTATGGGGTATTTAGACTGTTATTGGACTATACTCACTTGTGACAGGCTTGAAAGATCTATAATTGAATGCAACACTCTTCTTTTTAATCCCTAACTAAACACAAACTGAAACCTAGGCATAAGGATGGTGAGTGGTTTCTCCTCTCCAATCTCCTCGGAGGTCTCTGGACTTCTGAGTTGTTAATCATTGGACTATCCAAATAATCTGAAACTTAAATCCTTCAAGGGGCAATCAACCAATGGTACAACTCTTTTTAGGTTGCCTTCCTTGTGTTCAGCTAGTTTACTGACTCAACATCTACTGGTGGTATCAAACTCTTTCAAATATCTCTCATAGTTAAAATAAAAGTAAACATGAGCTCATATTTTGAAAAGTTAAATAGTTCCATTTTCTCCCCCAGTGTTCTTGGTTCTAACTGTAGGCGGAACGCAGTGGGGAGACAACAGGCAGACTCTGTCACTAATTAGTACAACAAAAGAAAAGAGGAGTTGGGATTCCCCTGAGGGTTGTGCCAGGTGCCATCTAAAAACAGTTTCTCAGAATTTGACCAGAAGATGATTAGGGGCAGTAAATAAAAGCAAAATTGGATTAATCCATGTAGTTACTCATTAGTAGTTTAGGTTTATATTGGTCCTGCTATGGTAGAATGGCCACCATTCTGATAGCCTTCTAATACGTTTTTGGTTTGTGTTTTCTCATTTCCTTTGTTCTTACAAGTCTCACTATTGGGCCTACAGCCCAGGTTTAGGGATATTTCTTTCCTTTACATTAACTTAGCTAGGATGGAACCAACTCTCTCTTATTTGTAAGAAATGAGGCTTTACAGAGTCTGGTAATAAAAAAATGAGTGGAAGAGAATTCCAAGATTAAACTAATTAATATAAGGCAAATGTGTAGGAAAAAGGGGAAAGTGCAGTCCTTTTTTAACTATTCAAAAACCCATTTTTTGATTTGATAGGTGATTTTACATGTTATCTTATTTAAACTTCACAAAAATCCTATGCAGGGGTGAGATGAAGGAACCATATGGTTAGATATAGGTAATTATCAAAGCTCCAGCTTTTGTTTTTGGTGGTGAGTTTGCAGGCACTTATTACATTATTAAAAAGAACTAACTAAATGCATAAATAAAAGAGGGTCATGCACGGACCATTGTGTCATAAATCAAGAATTATGATTAACTCTGTTCTGTGTCCCAGAGGTCATAAAAATAAAAAGAACTCTCATGTGCTGTAATTATACCGTTTTACCCATGAGGATACTGGGGTTGAAAGAGGTCAAACCACACAGTTTACAGGGCAGGGCCAGGATGTGAATCCTGGTCTGTCTGGCCTCCAGTTTATTTCTCTTTCCACTATTCCATGCTAAGATAATACATATCTATGCCTCAGATAGTAAAGGCTAGATTCCTAGAGTCCATGACACACCCTCTCACCTTCCTACTCTACACTAGAGATGAGTACACTAATAATGAGCTACAGAAGTGGCCACATCCACCATCATGTGAGAATGGATTTTTAGGGGGCTGTTTTCCTACTTATCTGAATATCACATGGGTATGGGTGTCTCACCGTTTGGTCTGCATCCCAGGTTTGTGAGGCACAACTTTCCTTTTCATGAGTTTCTCCATGGCATTGGTGTGGATTATTGGACGGACAGGGTGTCGTTTGTAGGTCCCAGGATACTTCTTTTCTACTGCTTGCTCACGCCTGCAGAAAGAAAGAAAGAGTCACATCTCAGTCACTGCAGAAAGGATGGGCAGAATGTACTCACAGGCTAATTCTACCCACAGATTCTGGCCACACTTAAGACAAATAGGCATTTGAATAACAAGGCTGCTATTCAGGTTAAAAAAATAAACCAAGATATCAAATTCAAATTAACCTGACTTCATTCTGCCCCTTAGCTCATGAATTCAGATGCTGACACTGACTTTCCCTTCCCCAACAGAATACAATGGCAGAGGTCCTGCTTATTTTCAGTAGCTGCTGTTTTGGTCAGGACCCCAGAGTTTTCTTGCCACCATCAGGAATTCCTTAAGCCACTTTCAGCAGCCAACTTAATTCCCCAGGGGGCAATAAACTCCCACTTATCCACACCAAACTCTTCTTGAAATGAGGGCCCCTTCTCTGAGCTATGCAACAAGATGAAGTGCAAATGCCTGTCAAGTGCACATTCCCCTATAACTTGCTCTGCGGCAACTCCACTAATCTGTACACCTCACCAGGGGCAGGGACCTGTGCACAGCACATCCCTTAAAGAATGCTGATTAATAGAGTCAAATCAGTAAGGGCAGACACTGGTCTGGATACATACTTAATGAGCTCCTTCTCCCGCATTTCTAGCTGCAGCATGATGGCACTCAGTTCCATATATAAATTATTAGCCCGCTCAAGCTTTCTCTCATAGTGTTCACGAATATCCAAAGCATGCCTATCAAAGAAAACACAGGATCAGAGGGCCAACTAACTTGGGGGAGAGCAAAGGTCAGCTTAAGGAAATAAGAAACAGGATGGTTTATCACAAAAGCATTTGCCCAAGGGCCCCCTATTTTTAAGGCTCCCTTGTCAAATGCAACACTCAGACAAAATGGAGTGGGAGGTGGGAAATCGAAGCTGTCCACTTGGTTTATCCTTAAGGGTCCATCCACCCATCTAGAATAGCCAAGAGGGCCACAGATAAAATCTGAATGTGATTTGCATATAGTTTGTAGCGTTCAGCTGTGTAGTGTTGGCAATATATCAATAAGAATACAGTATAATATATTCATATGTTAATGGAAATATGCAGTTAAAATCAATACCATGATCACCCATTTATACTTCCCTATGGCACAGGTTCTGTCTAATATAGTGGTTGCTATGGTCTGAATGTTTGTGTCCCCCCAAATTCACATGTTGAAACCTAACATGCAAGGTGATGGTATTAAGAGGTGGGGCCTTTGGGAGGTGATTATGTCATTAAGGGTCTACCCTCACAAATTGGATTAGTCTCCTTATTAAAACAAAGTGTCTTAAGGGAACTCTTTTGCCCTTCTGCAAAGAAGACACAACAAAGGCACCAACTATGAGAAATAGGCCCTCACCAGACACTGAATATGCTGGTGCCTTGATCTTGGACTTCCCAGCTGCCAAAACTGTGAGCAATAAATTTCTATTGTTTATAAATTACCCAGTCTAAGGTTTGTTATAGTAGCTGAAACTAACTAGGATATGATTATCTATGAACATGTTTTATACCCCTTATATTATAAGCATCTTGAAGCTAGGACTGAATCTTACAAATTTCTGGCCTTGCATGGCACCTAGGACAGTGACTGCCTGAACAATTAGCATTGTTCCAGGAATCTTTGTTGCAGAGACATAACAAAAGGGGATAAAGGAGTTGGGAGGAGAGGATAAGAAAGAGGTATAAAGGAAGGTTAACTTTTAGGACAACTTTTAAAGAGCATAACAGTAGAAAAGCAGAGGTGAGAGGTGCACAGAAAGTGAAACGGTGATTCACAAAGACGGCTCCTGCTAACAGCTGAAGGCCTGGGTACGAGAGGAGGTGGACAAGGAGAGATCCGCTGACCTCAGCTCTTCTCTGCGCCTTCGAATCAGTTCTTCATCCAATCGGTGTATACAAGTTCCTTCACTTTTGATCTTCTCAAAATGCTTTTTCACCTCTTCTCTCCATTCAGCCTGGGTGAGGACAAATTAGATTTTGTTAAAACTCTTTCCTTCTTTCTTTCTTTTTTTGAGACAGAGTCTTGCTCTGTCGCCCCAGCTAGGGTGTAGTGGTGTCGTCATAGCTCACTGCAACCTCAAACTTCTGGGCTCAAGCGATTCTCTGGCCTTAGCCTCCCCAGTAGCTGGGACTACAGGCACATGCCACTACACCTGGCTAATTTTTTTCTATTTTTAGTAGAGACGGGGTCTCGCTCTTGCTCAGGCTGGTCTCGAACTCCTGGCCTCAAGTGATCCTCCGTCCTCGGTCTCCCAGAGTGCTAGGAGTACACGCCTGAGCCACCGCACCCAGCCATAATACTCTAGGAGTTTCAATCCCTGATATACCCATGCACAAATCATGTACAAGATTTTTTTTCCTGCATGCTTCTAGTGAAGAGCCTAATTCAGAATAGATGTCCAATAAATACTAGTTGATTGATAGCAAAATATCTCATGGTACTGTGTCTGCATGCCCTACCCCATTTTCTATATTTCTACCCCAATATATGACGCTGTATTTTTCCCAGTTTTCCTGCAGCATTGGCCGCCAGAAATATCACAGATGGCATAATAGCCATCATTTCTGGAACAAAAGAACTCAATTTAAGTCAAGACAGTGGCTGAGATAGCCTGGCCAGAAATAAAAAGTTCTGATAACCACATGGATACGTGGATGTGTCTGTGAGAATATGAACATCTTTACAAATGGCACCAGAATTCCTCTTAGGCTTTGTTTAGGAAACTATCTTGAGAAAACATTTAGAGTAGAAGACGCTGGGGGCATGAGCAACAGGAGATGGGAATAAAAATATAGGAAACTATACAGGATTTTGGAGTTGAGGGAAAGAACAGAAAAAAGAGAAGAATGAGGAGGAGGAGAGAGAGTATAGTGAGCAATGTAGTAATCTGACGTATTTTTTAGGGTACAGATGGATGTCTAATATGTGATGTAAGGTTGTTTAAAATGCAAACTTCTCCCAATTTCATAAGCCTTCAATAAAGTCTCTGACATTCACCTTGGCTTTAGATGAGTGTTTTTCTTTATTTGTTTTGTTTTGTTTTTAGAAATTAAGGAAAGGTGCTGAATTTCACATTTGGTTAATGATAGGACAAAAATAAAGGAGCAACCATAAGGCATCAGGGGTGGGGACCAAGAATTTTAGGAAGGCAGGGCCACAGTGGTCATGAAATTATATATCTTCCAAGAATGCACGGAAGTATTAGAAAGGACATTGGACTTTCCACAGGGCATGGAATTTTAAGCCAATTTTAGGGGATAAGAAAACTTCTGCTAGAATACGGTCTATAGGTGGTTTCTAGAAAAACAGCTAGAAGAAGTTTCCTCATACTATGAATAGACTATCATCCCAAGGAGCTAATGAGATTAAGATAATTTCCAGTGAAGGCTAGATGTGTAACTAAATGTCTCTAATTGTATAATCTTCCCCTAAAACTATTCTATTACCTTTAGATTCATGTTACAAATTATCTTTCTGGATGATATTATAGTTTTATTTTTAATTTGATGAGGAACCTCCATACTGTTTTCCATATTAGCCACACCATTTTGCATTCCCACCAACAGTGTACAAATGTTCCAATTTCTTCACATCCTTGCCAACACTTGTCATTTTTTTTTTAAATAACAATCTTAGCAATTCCATTTCTGGGTATTTATCCAAAAGAACTGAAATCAGGATCTCAAAGAGATATTAGCACTCCCATGTTCAGTGCACTGTTCACAACAGTCAAGATGTAGAAATAACCTAAATATCTATCAACAGATGAATGGATAAAGAAAATGTGGCATTTCATACAATAGAATATTATTCAGCCTTAAAAAAGAAGGAAATTCTCCATTATGTAACAACATGAATAAACCTCGAGGACATTATGCTAAATGAAATAAGCCAGGTACAGAAGAACAAATATTGTATTATTCTGCTTATATGAGGTATCTAAAATAGTCAAACTCATAGAAGCAGAGAGTAGAATGATGGTTGCTAGGGGAAGGGGAAATGGGGAGTTGCTAATCAATGGATATACAGTTTCAATTATGCAAGATGAATACATTCTAGAGATAAGCTATACAACACTGTGCCTATAGTTAACAATAGGCATATATACTATACACTTAAAATTTGTAAGGAGGGTAGAACTCACGTTAAGTATTCTTGCCACAATTAAAAAAAGAGCATCTATCTGGATCGTGGATGAAGCTATTCTTAAGTAATTGTGGATTTATAGAACATTTTCCCCAAATTAGCTATTTCTCATCTATTTTTATGGAGGAAATTATATTTTAATTATTTATAAAATGATCATCCTGCTTATCTGTTTATAATATGCTAGATTTTCATATGTTGTTCATTGGAGATAAGTTTCTGCCAGTGGGTTGACTGTTAGGCACCAAACCTGCCCAACAAAGTCATCACAAAGCGAAGTTCCAAAATACACTACCCCATGGTTTGATAACAGTCTTTGACAGCAACTAAGCGGTGAGTGAAGGTTTGGTTGAGGCACGTGGAATGCTGTTCTCTCAGTCATCAGATTGAAGTCATGGAGTAGGAAGAGTAGCTTTAAGAGGCCAAAGAATGACAAGCAAATGTTGTTAAATAAAGAAGGATAAGGGAGAGGGACAGATTTGGGCCTTGAGGGACCCTCTTTTGTGTAAAAACATGTCAGTGGATCCTAGCACACTTAAAGAAAGGACCAAGAAAAGGAATACCTCCCTCTGGTGGTAAGGAATCAAAGATCACAGATCACTTTTTTTTTTTCAATTCTAGAGGAAATAAGGTTTCTGAAATCTAGTTTATGGTTATGGGAAACTTAAAGAGAAACTTCTGAAAATTAAAATCCATAAGAAAGTAAATTTCCAAAAAGAATTTCCCGCTGGTCAAGAGGAAACAGAATGTATAGGAAAACACCAGGTACTAATAATGTGTTTTCCCCCAAAGGTATTGTGTTCTTGGTAGATGTTAATCTGGAGTTCTATCACATATACTTATAATCTTTATGTAACAGGAGTTCCAATTTGAGCTTAATCTGCAATTCAGACATATCTGGGAATATCTGAAGAAATGGAGGGTTGGTGGCCATGAAGCCAATTTGCACAGAGACTGAGGTGCCTCCGAAAGAACACATCATGAGGGTAGGAAGAGTCCTGCATGAGCTTGACCTATAACAAAGCCACTGTCATAGGAGTGAGGGGGCATTTCCCATTGTTTCAGTAAAATACCTGAAAAACACTGGGCCACAAACAAACATTGCTCTGTTACCATTCACAAAGTATAACTCAGCAGGGAAAGGGACAGTTCACTGCATAAACAGAACAACATGCAGCTTTGGAATCTTGAGAATTCCAGAGCTTCTGTTACATCAGGAGATGGCAACTCCCAGCGGGCGATGGCAGTGCCTTATGGATATGGCAGCATCCAATGGATGCTGACTGGGGACTATAGTCTTTTAGCAGAAAATAGTGATGGCTAACCAACAAAGCAATAGCCAGCAAATGCTAGGGAGGAGACTGCTGTGTCTAGCCAGAGTCAGTGGAAAGCAGAGCAGAAGTTAATACGAGGCTATTTGAGATCCCCACTCCTTACTTGGGAGTCCCCAAAAATGCATGTGTAGGGGTGAAGGAGTAGGGGAGTGCTTAACAAGGTACTTAAGTCCTGTAAGCAGGCAAGGGAAAAATCCAGTGAAACTTGGGTTATTATCATTAGTAATATCCTCTTTATGTCCCAGAAAAGGCCTGGGAAAGTCCATAACATTTAGAAAGATTTTGTCTTTTCCAGTCTCCCAGTAATTCAATCACTAGACTAAAGCTGTTGCACCCAAAACTTGCTTCCTTTATCTCCCATAATACAGTAGTCCCCCCTTATCCACAGTTTTGCTTTCTACAATTTCAGTTACCTGTAGTCAACCACACTGGAAAGTGATTAGGCTCTGCCCTCATGAAGGGGATAAGTGCCATTATCAAATAGGCCTGAGGGAGCTTGTTCACCTTTCTACCATGTAAGAACACAGTGAGAAGGCAGCATCTACGAACCAGAACTCAGGCCCTTGCCAGACATCAAATCTGCTGGTGCCTTGGACTTGATCTTGGACTTCCTAGTCTCCAGAACTATAAGAAATAAATTTCTCTTTAACAAATAAGACA
The DNA here is from genome assembly GCA_023783475.1 of Daubentonia madagascariensis. Classification (NCBI taxonomy): domain Eukaryota; kingdom Metazoa; phylum Chordata; class Mammalia; order Primates; family Daubentoniidae; genus Daubentonia; species Daubentonia madagascariensis. The sequence continues at coordinate 22,664,558 of JAKFHU010000322.1, read as the reverse complement.
CCTAGTATTTAGTATTTTGTTGTAGCAGCCTGATCTGATTAAGACAGATGCCCAATGTACTAAGTTTTCTCCTCCCCTCCTCTGTCCTTCTCTCCTGTCTTCTCTCCTCTCATTTCATTTCCTATTCTTGCCCCAAGACAACCTTTCTGAGTTCAATTTTAATGCTCCATGCTATGAGTATCTCGATAATAAAGGTGAGATGGTTCAAGTGAGGGACCGACTGTGGCTACTCAGTTTTCCTGCGCAGTGCTTCGCATATGGTAGGTTCTTAGAAAATGTTGTATTGGCTTCACAAGTGATATTTTGGGAGCACTTAAGTAACATCTGTTTAGAGTGTGAAGTTTTCCAAATATATACAGTTATACTGATTTCCTAGCGAGTACTCACTATTATTCGCTTTCCTTTTACAAATGGGTTAAGTCTTTTTCTGCATACTAACAGAAGATATTTGAAAGATTTCTTATCCGGTGCCCCATTCCTACATGTACTTGAACAGATAGGCAATAGTTTTTTTGTTGTGTTTTTAACAAAAAAAACAAAGGGTCTCACTCTTTTGCCCGGGCTGCAGTGCAGTGGTGCAATCAAAGTTCACTGTAACCTTGAACTCCTGGGCACAAGCTATCCTCCTGCCTCAGCCTCCCAAGTAGTTAAGAGTATAGGCACATGCCACCACACCTGGCTAATTTTTAAATTTTTTGTAAAGACAGGGTCTTGCTATGTTGCGGAGACTGGTCTTAAACTCCTGGGCTCAAGTGATCCTCCCACCTCGGCCTCCCCAAAGTGCAGAGATTACAGGTGTGAGCCACTGCGCCCAGCCACAATAGTTTTAATAGTTCTAAAGGAATTTATATGAATGCCTATCAAAGAACATAGCAAATGTAGAAGTCAACCTCCTACATCCTCTTATTTTCTCTAAAAGCAAACACTTTACTTACATAATAATTTCTAAGAAACACTAAAAAACTATAGGGGCAAGCCTAACTATTTTTTAGCTACAGTTGTGGGGAGAGCTAAGTTTGTGGATCATAGAGAGATTGTTAGAACTTTGGGTAACAGGACAAGAGTCTCTGATTTATCATTCCTTAGAAACTGCAAAAAAACAAAAGTGTGTCTTTATTAATATATTCCTCAATATCTAATGGGCAAAGTATCTCTCTGTTTATCAGGCACCAGAGAAGCAAGTACCCTAAGCCTCTGGTTGGGGCAGGTAGTAAAGCATATTTGAGGACTTTTTCAATTCCCAGGGGCAATGCTCCTCTTAAAGACACTTTCCTGGTAGGTAAACTCACCACCCATTGGGGAGGGGGGTTATAAGAAGCAGGTTGAAACACCAATTGGTAATAAAATGTCTTTTCTGAGAATGGATCTTTGGAATGATACCAGAAGTCAGTGGGGAGATGCAATTCACTTTACAAAAATTTATTTCAGAAACACAATAGCATTAAATGAGGCAAAGCTATATGAGAAATAAGAAATTAGGTAATACTATAGTTAAATTCTGTAAGCATAAAGCTATAATTTAGGATCATCACATTTATTTCAAAAGTCCTAGTTCTTTCCCTTTTGATACTGCCTGGGTCTGGAAGGGATAAGGATCTTGTATATACTCATCTCCCACCATTCCCTATCCCTAATGACAGTGGTTAGATGACCAATTCTTATGACATTTACAGCATTTTAATTTAATAGCCACAAATTCTTCCTTTCTCCAGACCCATGTCCTTACAAGTGCTATTGCAGATTCTCTCATCAAGAGGGGAAGCCTATTTCTCAATGCTTAGAATCTGGGTTGGCCTGTGACTTGTTTTGGCCAACAGTACATTAGCAGACATAATGCAAACACAGGCTTGAAAATCACTTGTGTATTGAGACTTGCTCTCTTGCTGCATTTGTTACCTCGGAACACCATGTGAACATGCCCAAGCTAGCCTGCTAAAGGGCAGGAGGACACACGGAAGAGAACTGAGGTGCTCTAGCCAATAGCCAGCCAATCACCAGACTTGTGAATGAGGCCATCTAGGACCAGCCAGCCTCCCAGCTGACCTGGCAACTGACTACAAACACATGAGTGAGCCCACTCAAAGCTGGCAGAAGAATTGCCTAGCCCAAATTGCCAACTTACAGAATTGTGAGCTAAATAAATGCTTCTTGTTTTAAGCCATAAGTTTTGGGATCGTTTGTAGTACAGTAGAGGCTAACAGACACATTAAAGTATATTTTATTCAGAGCTACTAGGTAGCACACTTAAAGTGAGAGAAAAGGTTCTCTCTGGGCCTAATTCTATCATGAGCTCTGTCTGGTATTTAACTTCCCACCGCTGTATTTCAGTTTTTCTACTTCAAAGAAAGCAATACTTTCACGTAGGTCAGCAGTAATTCTAATTCAGACGTATGTATGTTACGGTTTTCATATTTTCTTTTCCTCTTTTCCCTTCAACAATTTCACCAGAACCCACTATAAGGATGACATTCTGACACATGTTCTTTTCAAATGAGTTAATGATATAAGTGCTTAAAAAACTCAAAAATGTCATATGTGTGAAATACATATTTATTATTTCAGAATGAATAGAGTTATGTAATTGTTGTAACAACCAGAATGGCCCCCTTCTAGGAGTTACTCTTTCTCATTGAGAGTTCCTTGTCTGTCTGTTCAGTGGCACCTGGTAGAAAGTTTCCCAACTTACCTGAGACTTGAAGTAAGTTTCCTGTGGGGTGGCAAGCACATCTGCAGAGGCGATGTCTAAGTGCATGAGTGTCTGCCGAAAAGAAGGTCGGTTGCGAGGTTTACTTTGCCTAAAAGTAAAAAAGACAGTTTGTGCATTTCAGAAGTTGTGTCCAGGAGGATAAAGATTTTATTCTACTTTATGAAAAAGATTTTTTACTCTGAAATGGCTATATCTCCAAATGGCTATATCTGAGTATAACTGGCTGTACTCTGTTACACTCAGTATAGTTTAACTGAACTGTATCTCAGTACAGTTTTGATGTACTGAAGAGCAAAAGGAAAATGTAATTATGAGATACCTCTAATGACAGGAAATCTAGGACTAGTGACCTATTGATAATAGTCCTTTAGGATTGGCAAAGAAATAATAGCTATCATTTACTAAGGCCTATTATTTTGAGAAAATCATGCCAAATTATTTATAAATTTTAATTAATTACAACACATCAACTCTATGAGTAGATATTTTCTCCATTTTACAAATGAGAAAACTGATACTTGGATGACATGTCCAGAATTGCACAGATAGAAAAGGGCAGAGAGCTAGTATTTGTACCTAAGATTCTCAAACTCTAAGGCTCCCAGTTTTTCCCACCACCAGGAGATTCACTCCAAATACACATTAGAGACTTCTCTGCTGTTTTAGAGACAATATTCTTACCATGTCTGTTTCATAAGGATTTTGAATCCATCAGGGCAAGTGGAAGGAACTGGAAGGTGTAGGCTATTACTTCCAACACCCCAAATAATGGCTGAAGAATCTACATCTTTGTAAGGGATTTCTCCTGTCAGCAGCTCCCAAAGGACCACTCCAAAAGACCTACAGTAGTACAAGGAACATGTACAGAAGACATTTCAGAAATATTGACTTATATTTTAGTTCTTTATTAATTTTAATGAAATCAATACATATTCCCAGTTTTAAAATTCTAATACTGGTATAAGAAAAACAGAAGTGTCCAGGAAAACTCAGAAAAAGAAAATCACTGTGGGGTAACCAAGACTACCAGATATTAAGATATATTATAAGGCCTTAATAATTAACTCTGGTGCATGAATAGACAGCCAGACTAATGGACTAGATTAGAAATCCAGAAATAGACCAAATACATGTAGGAATTGAATATATGATAGTAGTGACATAACAAATTGGTGGGAAAAAATTGATTAGTCAATAAATACTGTTGGAACAATTGGGGAAAATAATTAAATCTATACCTCACCATACATCAAGATAAATTCCAAATGAATCAAAGGTTTAAATGGGAAAAATGACACCATAAAAATCCTAAAAGCAAACATGGGGAATTAAAAAAAAAATCTTGCTGCAATGAAGGCTTTTCATTTTATTTTATTTTTTAAGGAATCTGTAACTGGTTGTGAGATGAAGACTTTTAAAACTATGAAATCTAGAAGCCATAAAAGGAGCGATTGAGAAATTAAACTGCATTAAAAAAGTCTGGCATGAAAAAATCATAAGCAAAATAATAAAATGTGAAAAGTATCTACAATTTACACAAAAGGCTAATCTCCTTAATATACAGACTACTCTTATAAATTGATAAGAATAAAGATCAGAAAGCTAAGCAAAGAATATGAACAGTTCACAAATAAGAAATTATAAGTGGCTTTTAAAAATATGAAAAATGTATAAACTTACTTATAATAAGAGGAATGAAAATTAAAACTATACCCAAGATACCACTTTTTACATATAATTGGCATAAAATCCAAAAGTTTAGCACATTTTGTTGGTGAGACTGAGAAAATACTTTTATACATTTCTGGTGGGAACATAAATTGGTATAATCCCTAAGGAGGACAGTTTGGTAATAATTACCCAAATTACAAATGATCCCACATTTCTACTTTATCCTATTTACTCTGGTATTACATGCAATTTTAACATATGTGATTACTTTGGTTTTAAGCCTAAAAGTTACTAGTCACCAATCTTAAGAGTAAAACAAAAGCAATTACAAGGAAAAATACTGTTATTAGTAGACTTATAACCTCAGAGGAAATGTTGATAAAGATTAAAAAAAAAAGGCATAGCCCATAGGGGCTGTTCAATAAAAGGACAAACAGCCTATACATCTCAAACAGGTCTACAGCACATGACTGTATCACAGCAAAGCACATCATTGATATGTGTAATGATGACCTGAGTCATTAAGAATAGATAAACTCTGTTTAATGTATTTTACTCAAGAAGGTGAGAATCATGTAATACATTTCAGAAAGACTTCTATGCTAAATGTCATTTGAAGTAAACTTTCAGTTTTCTAGAAAGTTCAGCATATTCTCTGAGGGTCCCCCAAATTACTGAATGGATATTCACCTTAATTTGCCTCCTAATCCTTCTCACAATGTATCATCACACTGGGTACCCGAGATAATATGAGACTGAAATCAACCACAAGCAAACAACACTAGAGAATATTCTCGGAAAATAAAAGTGCTGAAGGAAGCAAGTACTGATATGGTGAAAGTGGGAAAAAGGCTTTCTAGTTGGCACAGATGGTGCCACTCACCATATATCGACTTTTTCAGAGACAGGCTCATTCCGTATCACCTCTGGCGCCATCCATGCGACTGTGCCAGCAAAGGACATCTTGGTACTTTTATCACTGAGTTCCTTAGATGTACCAAAATCTGAAATTTTTACTGCATCTGTGTGAGTCACCAAAACACTTTAAAAAGAAAGAAAGAAAACATCTGGATCATTAGTACTAATGAAAACCATGACTCTAAATAGCTGAAACTGAAGATTTTGTTTGCTTCCTCCTGCCTTGTAGAATTCAGCTTTGTAATTTCCAGTGTACATTGACTGTACACTAGAAACAGCATCATTAATACTTCTGAGGCAGTTTAGTGGAGTGGGGTTTTAACACTTGGTTTTATCCTGCCTCCATTACTTGCTAACTGTGTGACCTTTGCCAAGTTACTTAACTTTTCTAAAGCTAGTTTTCTTATCTGTAAGATGGAGACACTTCAGGTCACAGTACCTTATCCACAATTCAAAAATGCAAAAAGCTCTCGAAACGGTTTATAAATATTTTTTTCATATGTATAAGGCAAACTCACTTCATTTATCCCATTTTGTGTAAATATCATAGGTTTCCCTAGAGATATGTAAATGTGACTGATTACAGGGTGCTGCTCCAGACTTTGCTAGATGTCTAACACAATGCACTATGTTACCTTTCTGAAATCGTCTGGCTCCAAGAGTTTTAGGTAAGGAATTATGGACCTATAACAATGACCTCACTGAATTTTCATTTCAATTAAATGAGGTAAGATATGTAAAGCACCTGTGATCAATAAATAGTGGTTTTCATCCTTGCTGGTTTTAGCCAAGCTACTATGAAAAACACTTCTTTTAAACACTGTTTAAATGATAGCCAGCTAATATTGAAAATGAGGCCATGACACTAGGGATTCCCTACATTAAAAGGGTAATATGTATGCTGGGATTTCACTAGTGCTGATAAGGAAAAGCAGGAATAAATCTGAGCTTTATGTTCTCTCATAAGTCATGCTTTACTTTTCACAGTAGTTATCCGAAATGTGACCTTGGGCAAACTGCTTTTGCTGACCTTATAGAGGAATACAATCTGGTGCCAAATCCAAAGTACTGACAGCCTCACACACTACAGTGAATTCACTTGAAATAACCTGTTCAGAACCTTAGAATGTGAATAAGTTAGGGTTCCAGAGGCTTAATGATACAGGGACCTATTCTTAACAGAAAGAGGCTTAAACTCAAATAGTACCAGAATTGAAGATGTTAGAAAACAGAAAACATCTGAATCTATCCCCTCCCTTCTCCATTTGAACCAGAAACTTCACATTTGCCATGCTTACATACCCAGTGTCAAAAGCTCTCTATTTACCAAACAACTCAGCGCTTACAATTTCTTAAGAATACCTTCATCCACACCCTGGTGTTGTGCCTGATATGTAAAATTTATATAATTTAGGAGTTTTGATTTAATGGTGTTAGTAAAAATGCACAAGGATTGAAATATTATGGAATATCTGAGGTAATTGGAGAATTGATGGTATCACACCCCATGAAAGTCAGAAAAGGCAATAAGCCCCTAGAAAGAGGGAAATTTTTCTAGGAACTTCCTCTTTTGCCTCTGTTAGCATGACAAGAGGGAATGAACTCAGGAAACTAGAGAAAATATAATGTTGGAATTTTCTGAAATCTTCTCTGAGACAAAGTTGGGCTCATAAACCCTGCAGATTTAATGTAGGTAATAAAATCTCTTGTTACAGTAAGTCAGATTGATCTTGTCTTCCCAAAGTTAGCTTGAAACCCAAAGAGGCTGAGGGTGCCAGGGTTGGGAGTGCTACCGTTATCAGAGGGAAAGGTTTATTGGATAACCAACTTACTACTCTAATCTTTAAGTGACAGGAGTTAAGGGGAGTAGCATGTGATTTTAGATATTCTAAGATTTACTGACTCCTTCCCTCTAAAATTAATTCTCAACAACAAGATGGTTAAAAAGGTGATCACACTCAGAGGCCTTCGGCAAGTATTAGTATTTTGTATACTTTCCGTGTTATGTGGTGGATGGCAAAAGCAACAGGTTGTGTTAAGAAGGAATGAACACTATATAATAATGTATTTGCAAGTAAAGCAAGGAGGGGGTTGTTCAGTGAACTAGGCACTGTAATAAACATTGCTGAGAATGATGGTGCTAAATAAGACCTTCTTCCTTTGAAGTGTATAATCAAGAATTGATTTGTACCTTTCACAAAGAAGAGGCAGGATTCACTGTAAATCTCTTACCTTTGCATAATGAGGTAGGATGCAGTAGTCTTTAGTTCAGAAGTTCTGGGTTCAAGTCCTAGCCCCATGACTTTGGGCTGAACCCTAGTTTCTCTTATATAAAATAGGAATAATGATACTTGTCACATCTATCCCACACAGTTTTTGCCAGGATCAAAGAAGATGTGATAATGGATATTAAGAAAGTAAACCATGAAAGCACTATGCAAATATGTTGTTTTTTGTTATGTTTTGTTTTGTTTTGTTTTGTTTTTGAGACAGGGTCTCGCTCTGTTGCCTGGGCTAAAGTGCAGTGGCATCACCATAGCTGCAACCTCCAACTCCTGGGCTCCAGTGATCCTCCTGTCTCAGCCTCCCAAGTAACTGGGTCTACAGGCACATATCACCATGCCCAGCTAATTTTTCTATTTTTTGTAGAAAAAATAAGTCTAGTTTCATTGCTTAGGCTGGTCTTGAATCGCTGGCCTCAAGCATCTTCCTACCTCGGCCTCCAAAAGTGCAAGGATTACAGGCGTGAGCCACAGTGCTTGGCCCCACAAATATGTTTTTGAAAAAAGATTAATCCTCTGCTTCTCTAAAACAAAATGTGATGAGAAATAATAAAAATATTGTTTACAAATAGGAGCTACACTGAAATATACCATTTTGTCAATTCCTTTCTTCATACAATTTGGGGAACTGAATAAACACTCCACTGAAAGTGGTTATTAGTAGTCAAGGAATCATTTTGAAAACAGATTACTAGAAACAACTCTGCTTCCCTCAATTAACCAGTTTTTATTTTCCTTAAGGCTACTGTGAACCTTTTAACTATTTATTTCCTCCTTTGCTTAGATTCTAGGAAGCTCAAAGCCAAATATGTAGTCCACGTCTAACAACTGTACAGAATCTTACGGCACACATTTTGTGAAAAAGTTTTAGTTGTAATGTTTTTATTTTTCTTTGCCTTTGTTTCTTATTCACCCATTTTTATGCTGTTGTATACATTTCTGAAACTCAGTTAAAAAAATTTATTTTGAACACAATAGGAAAACAACAAATCAAGCCTTCAAGTGGGAAAGTTTGGCATAGAATATCTGAGATGATGGAAAGTGAATACTCCTGATAACAATGAATACATATATATATATTTTTGAGACAGGGTTTCCCTCTGTTGCCCGGGTTAGAGTGCAGTGGCATCATCATAGCTCACTGCAACCTCAAACTCCTGGGCTCAAGCAATCTTCCTGCCTCAGCCTCCCGAGGAGCTGGACTACAGGTGTGTACCACTATGCCCAGCTAAATTTTCTTTTTCCTTAAGCATGAAACAAGGTTTATTGAGGAGAGAATGATAGGATTATAGAGCAAGAGCAAGATATAAACTTACAGAGCAAGAACAAGATACATTCGCCACAGACGACGAACGGACCCCTTATTGCGACAAAAAAGGCCTCTTTTTTGTAGAGACGCAGTCTCGCTTGTGTTCAGGCTGGTCTCAAACTCCTGGCCTCAAGCGATCCTCCCACCTCAGCCTCCCAAAGTGCTAGGATTACAGGAATGAGCCACTGCATCCAGCTGAATAATGAATATTATTTCACAGTTGTACAATTTAAAAGCAACAAAAGGGAAAACTAGTGTCAGGTACTTGGAAATATATGCCATATAGGTAAGTAAATACGTCAACAGTAATCCAAAAGATATGCACAAAAGAATTACCCACTGTGCTGATTTCAACTGAACTGAAAGTATGATGTCTGAAAACTTCAACTGTGGTTGATAAAAATTCTTTATTTCAAAACAACAAAACAAAATAGCTGAAAAATTAGCTCCAAAACTCACTTGGGTGATTTGAGATCACGATGAATAATTTTATGGAGGTGCAAATAGTTCATTCCACTTGCAATTCCTGTGGACCAGTCTACTAGCAATCGAGGTGTGATCTTCCTGCCAGCTCTCAAGACCTCGTAGAGTTGTCCATGGGCACAGTATTCCATGATAATACAATAACATGGGGCCTGAGTACAAACACCCCTTCCAAGAAAACACAAACATGTACATAAATACACACATACATGTGTACATATTTATATTTTAAGAATATTTAATAAATTTAATAAAAGCCAATTCTATATCCAAATTGTTTCTAAAAATAATTTAAAATATCTTCCTTTGAGACTTAAATAGAGGGTTTTATATGTAGTGTACAGAAAGAGAATTCAAACAAAATATTGCTATTTTTAACATTATTTGTCGAATTTTAAATTACTCAAATTTAACTAACTACACTGAGGACCAAAACAGAGAGTCAATTTTCTATCTTACGTAGTCTTTGGAAAACATCTCTATTTAGAATAAAATAATGTTATATAACATTATATATCTATGTAGCCTGTATGTTCATCAATTCCTATATCTTCCATGAAGCATTTCCTGATTATTTCATAAATTCCTACATCTTCCATGAAGCATTTCCTGATTATTTCAGTCTAAAAAGATCTTTCTCTTCTCTAGATTCCTACGATATACAGCAGCCATTATTTTTTAATTTTTAGAGATAGGCTCTCATTCAATCGCCCAGGCTGGAGTACAGTGGCATGATTACAGCTCACTGTAACCTCAAACTCCTGGGCTCAAGTGATCCTCCCACCTCAGCCTCCAGAGTAGCTGGGACTACAGGCAGGTGTTACCATGCTTGCTTAGTTTTTTTTTTGTTTTTTTTTTTTTTTGGGTAAAGACGGGGGCTCACTATGTTGCCTAGGCTGGTCTAGTTTTTTACATACAAATTTTCTCTCCCCATATAGTTATAGGCTCCTTGAAGGGAAAGGTCTTCAAGTTATTTTCTCTCTACCACAAGGCCTAGAGGTTCACAGCAAGTCCTTGACAAATGTTTCTTTACTTCACCTCAACTTTCTTAGCTGAAAAAAGCCCTCACAATAACATGTGCAGACGCGTGGAGTAGGAGGAGGGACACCAACATAAGAGAACAACTTCTAGTTTTCGGGCATATTTCCATGTTTATTTGTCTTATTTAATCTTCCCCAAGCCATTGTAAGATAGATATTACCTTTTCCATTTTTATAGGTAAGGCTCGTAGTGAGAAAGTGACTTGTCTTAATCACAACTAGATCATACTAAGAAGCGACAGAGCTGGGATTCAAACTCAGTCTGTCCAACTTCAATGCCCTTTCCACTCACTATACTACACTGCTTCCCTTTCAGCTTTTTTTTTTTTAACCCACCCCCCCCAAGCCTCAAGAGTCAGGGCCTTTTAGCTTTTATCTTCTATATAGACGAGCATATTGGGGATTCCTATGTTAACACCATTATTTCATGAAAGAGGGAATGACCATAATAACTCTACTTCACAATTTTGTTCTCAGGATGAGATAAGAAAAGTTACCATATGCAATTCTCTGTGTCACATCTCTTATGGGTGTATATGCTTTCCTTTGAAATTTTCTAGAAAAGTTAACAGAGTACTCTACCTGTAAGACACCCAGTTAAAGTCTTCAGCCAGCTACCGACTCATGCCCTATCTCTTAAGCTTCTGTGAGTGATGAACGAATTTAGAGGCCATGGCTTGAGGCACTGATCATTGAAGATCTTATAACAATAGCAGGTTATGAAGTATAATTCGTCTTCATTTTTCCCTGCCTTGATGTGCTTGTCAAATGCCACAAAGCTATTTCTATTACTCTCCTATCATCTTGATTTTTAATGAAAATTTTTTCCAAGTTTGTTATTTGACGTTTAGGAAAGCTTGGTAAAGCACAAGTGTATAGCAACTACAAACAAATAATTGTCATTACAGAGAAATAATGAATAAGGAAGGAATAATGTAATATGCTTAAGAATATCAAGATAAATATTTGTTTGAAGGTACTCAGCATCCTAATCAACTATGTTTTAACTTGTTACACAAACATAGAAAGGGTCTAACAGTGATATATTATTTTCATTTCTTGACTGACTAATGAGAAGCAATCATTCTATCAGCCCTGTACTATGACAAGGCTTCTTAGTAGCTATAAATAACAGCTCTATAATCACTTCTAATTGCTACCTTTCTTCCCCTTGGCACTGAATTCCATTAGGAACAGTCAGGTTGGGTTTTCTTAAGAGAATCATAAAAAAAATTAGATGAAAAAAGAACATAGTATTCTTATCTTATACTTCCCCTTCTGTACGTGGTTCTTACTAACTTCCAAACAAGCTGTAAGCACAGAATCCGTATCCAGAGAGACATACTAAAATCTAATCATGCCCTCATATCTTCCAGACAGTCCTGAATGTGATTCATTGGCCAAGCAACACATGGCACAGATGGCTGCAAACATAACACTGCACAATGCCCCAAGAGCATGGTGTAATGGGCGAGGGACACAGTCTTGCTATTGTTTTCCATGTAGAGGTAAAGACTATTCAAGTATCTTTAGCCTAAAGAGTTGAGCGCTAATATGGCAATATGTGCCCAACAATGCTGAAAGGTGCATGTACAGGCAGGAGGGTCAGAAGGGTGAGATGGGAAAAAGACTGGGAGGTAAAAGGAAGCAAAAGAAAGGAAGTAAAAATAAAGCTTCTCACACCTCCACCCTCTTAGGACACATTTCTACCTTCAGGTACTCAGGGTATCCTGCTGGAAAGCCCTCGTACCTGGGACACACAGCTAGTTCACTTCAGGAGACCAAAAAGCCATATTAATCTACAGAACATTCTGTATCTCAAACCCAATGGCCCAGTGATCTAAATTTAAAAGTTCCTGACACTTCCTTCCATTTAGGAGGAGGTACCATACTGGAAGTGATGATTGTCTCAGTGAAGCAAAATGAGGGAAAGAAGGGGGTCTCTGTTTGTCTGCTTAAAATAATCCTCCCATTGTCTTCTGAAATTTATTATCTTTGGAGAGAGATTATAACTGGTCTCTATGAGCATCTCATTTTAGCCACACATCCTCCTGGCCCTACTAGGGCAACCAATGATAGAATAACTGTAGCAACTGAATCTCACCCATGTCCTCTGCACAAATGCCCCTTCCACAAGGAAATGAATCCAAATGCTGCTTTTAGTCTCTAGTATCCCAGCTGAATGCTTCTTTCCTTTTCACATCTTTCCCTTTCCATAAGGGTCTTATTTAGGAATCAAAACTCAACCTCAGTACTCACTCGAATCCATTCTATAAAACCTGTACCCAAGATTTCTCTTCCTTACTTTGGGGATGTGATTCTAATTAAGAGTTATCACATGACATTTCTAGCTTTATAAAGAGAGTTTTATCAAGGAAGGATCCCTCTTGAGTCTAGGAGACATTTCTCCTAGTTTAGGGAAGGGGATTTGTAAGTTATTCCATTTTTAGCTGTAGCATCACTGGTCATACTATTTTCCAGGAATAAAAAATATATCTCAAATATATCAAGAAGATCTAGTTTCTAAACTTTCATCCTACCTAAAGGCTACCTTTCCTGCTCTTCACCTTCCCTCCTCTAAAGCCACTTACCATTCATTTGTTCAAGCCCAGGGAAACCTTTAAAGGCTAGCAAGGGAGAGAACTCAATGGAAGGTTTAGGCAGAAGAGATTACTTATATTTAGAGCTCAGCACTTCCAAGTTTGGTGAATTCCACAATTTTACCTTTGATTCTTCTCCTTCTGTTAGGGATCCCAGTCAATATTATGAAAAGAATGGTCTAGACTGGAAAGATATGATCATACACTCTTAAAAAACAACCACTTTGTCAAATGAATATAACATATAACTTACTATCATCAATAACTCTACTAACATTAGATTTAGAAAGCTGAGTGTTTGGCATTACTTGAAAAGGGATCTAGCAAAACCTGACGCTATACTCTAAAGATAGCTGTTATTACAAGTTAATATTTAAGAAGGATTGCTAACAGAAACTAATAAAAATACATATCTATTACACAGGGACTGATTGTTCTCTGATCAATTCAGATGTTAGTTTTGTTTTCTTAATTGAATCTTAGGATGTTCAGGTTATATTGAGGTGACCTCTGTCATCCATTGATAAAAGAGGTTGATGCAGCAGATCTGACTGCTTGCGGGAATCCACTTCTTCCCTCCCTGTCCCAGGTGCATCCCCCTTCCGAGCAGTGCATACTCTGGTAAAATGACCTACTGGATGAGAAGATGCAAAAGGACATGACTCAAATTTAATAGTTCTTTGGTACCCTCCCAAAGCATCTAGCACAGTGCTAAGTCTAAGGAATGTTTTTGAAATGTCTCTCAAAGTATGAACTTGTGTGTATATATCGGGGGAAAGAAAATATCTCTATTTCTTAAAAAAAAAAAAGCCTTGACCTACTTGAATGCGATGATGTTAGGGTGCTTCAACTTCCTCAAATGCTTGATATCCGTCTCATTCTGTTCTCTCACTTTCTTGATGGCCACCTCTTCCGCTCGGAATTTGCCCAAGAAGACAGCTCCTTGGGCTCCACTACCCAGCCACTGCAGCTCTGAGATCTCCTCAAATGGCACTTCCCAAGTATCTAGGCACATAAGCAAGAAATAAGCTTGAAGAGATCTCGGAATTTGCTCAGGGACCATTCTACAAGGCCATTCTGAAGGTACCAAAACATCATCTAGAATGACCTCTACCCTCTGTCTCCCACCAAAAGATAAAACCTTTCTATGCACCTTGGTAATATAGATCAAATATTCATACATATTAGTTTGTATAGATTTTTAACCACTGAAATCAAGCAGATCAGAGATCTCCAATATACTCTCCTCCAAACAAAACATATCCTGACCCTCCTGTAGCCCTACCTCCTTACCTTAAGCTTGCATGTTCAATTTACCTATCTGCCTCTACCCCATCACCCATAATAGGTATTGTTTTATTCCTCCTTGAATGTCTATTGCAGATGCTCAGTGGATCCTTGCTGAATGAATTTTTAATGATACTCTCCTAGGAACCTAATTATGCATAATACTTAGGTTATTATTTACCTTTTATTGAGTACTTACTATATACCAGACACTAGATAGTGCTTTACATATATCATATGTTCAATCCTTATGAGTCTGGCCTTATTATAGTTATTTAAAGATGAAAAAACTGAGGCATAGGGTTGTTAAGTAAATTATCCAAAATCACATAGTTGGTAAGTGGCAGAACTGGGCCCAGAACCCCAGAATTGGTTGATTCTAAGAACAGTGCTTTCTCCGCTATACCACATTGCCTCTCGTGAAGTAATTGAGAGGGCCATTAGGCAATAGTCATGATGTGTTTACCCATATAGCTGCATTATTTTCAAGGTTCTCTTTTTCTCAGACTTTGATTTTTTTTGGCATCAAAAATTTAACAGGGGTCATTTCTCAGTGGTGGCATTATTAGTGATTCATATTATGTTTCTTTATCCTTTTCTGTATGAGAAAAATTTTTTTTTGCCATAAGCCTGTATCACTTTTGTAATGAATAAAATGCTATTTTAAATAAAGCACTTCAAAAATTCAATCAATATTTGCTTTAACCTCATGAAACTTTAAAAAAAGAACCATTGATCCCTTTTCTTGTCCCCCTTCTTACCAAGGCATTATCATAGGTAAGAAACAAACATCAAAGAGCTAGGAGCCCCACAGAGCGAGAAGAAGGATGATGACAATGTTAAAGGTTATGAGAGATTCTCATCAGATCACTAAAAGGCCACTGTTTGTAGAACACGGAACAAAGTAGTGTTGAGTTAGCTTTGAAGATATTCTGGTCCTGAAAGCAGATCAACTCACTCTCTACTACATTGATGAAGCAAGAGCAGAAAGAGTTCATCAAGTGAGCTGCATGTCCCTCTTACCTAATTTCCTCTACCTTAAGAGACAAGAAATTCTGCAGATTCTTAATAAAATGCATTTTCTCATTACAATGGCTAAAACTTGACCTTCAAATATGTAGAGCAGAAAAAAATTATAGTGAGGGTGGTTTATAGCATGGGCACTCAGTCCATTCTCCTGATATGAACAGTATTAAAGATTTCCACTCTGCTGAAATTGAGTAAGAGCAAATCTCTCTAAAATACAAATAGCTCACAAATACAAAATCACCAAAGGAACAAATGATACCAAGTGAGATTTGGGAGGAAACAGCAAGTTACAGCCTTGACTATTTCATTTATTTATTATTTATTGACTTATTTTTTAGAGATGGGGGTCTGACTCTGTTGCCCACGCTGGAGTACAGTAGCATGATCATAGCTCACTGCATTCTGGAACTCCTGGGCTCAAGTGACCCTCCTGCCTCAGCCTCCTGAGTAGCTAGGACTATACTTGTGCACCACCATGACTGGCTAGCTATTTTCATTTTTTTAGAGACAGGGTCTCACCACGTAGCCCATGCTGGTCTTGAACTCCTGGCCTTAAGCAATCCTCCCACCTCAGCCTACTGAGTTGCTGGGATTACAGGTGTGAGTCACCATGCCTGGCAGCCTTGACTATTTTAAATACATGTAGGGCTTCTATGACGAGTATTAAGTGGGTCATGGAATCTCGCTTTTATCCCCACGGGTTTATTCACGCAGCACACACGATACACGGATATTGATGGCATATTATAAGAGAATTTTCCTCATTAGGGGTCCAGTGAAGAATTAAAAACAGTGTCATTTTGACCATCGTAGGGACTGAATAAAGTATTATTACTGGATTCTGGGGCAAGAACATAACTGGTCAATGTATCTTTGAACAACTTTATATAGTCCAAATTACCCTAATTTTTAATAACTACTAAAATTAGACCAATGTTTGGTTGTCTTTTTTCCTTATTTACTCAATCTTTATTTACTGTTAAACATTAGAAAAAATTAGAAAAACACGCATTTTATCTGAAATTCCATCCCAAACTCACTGTCATCTTTCCTCTTAGTTTTTGTTCATGTTTATAGCTATGTAAAAGTTGTATGTGATGTATAATTTTTTCTACTTTTTTTATGTATCCTTCACGTAGCTACTGCTTTTATTATAAGATTTAATAGTTATTTAATGTGCCCTCTTACCTTTTGTGCTTAAGTGTTTTCATCTTTTTGTCTTGCTAATATAAATTTGATACTTTTTCTTTTTTTATATTATTTCCTCACATTTAATCCCTAGGTTAAAAAGTAGAAACAGCTCTCTGGCTGTTGGAATACATATATTCCAAATTGCTACCCAAAGGGATTTTGCTAGCTTTTGCTGATAGTAGCAAGGTGTGAATGTATTAGTTTTACCACAACCGTGCCAGCAGTAAGAATTATAATTATTTTTTTAGTTCTAATTTAATTTGGTATAAAATCGTGTTTTATAAGTTTGCACGAGTTTAATTGCCAGTGATGTAGAGTATTTTGTCCACATTTGTTTAATACTCACATCTGCTTTGTATGAATTGTCAAAGCTCCTTTGTCCATTTACTTATTAAGGTTCTTATAAACTTGAAGAAGCTCTTTCTATATTTCTGTGATACAAATTAAGAGAATATTTGTATAAGCTTTTTCTTTTAATTTTATTATTATTATTATTATTATTTGTGAGACAGGGTGTTGCTGTCTTGCAGGCTAGAGTGCAGTGGTGTCATCATCACTGCAGACTCCAACTCCTGGGCTCAATTGATCCTCCCACCTCAGCCTCCCAAAGTGCTAGGATTACAGGTGTGAGCCACTGTGCCCAGGTAATTTTATTATTTTTGAACAAAAATTTTATATAGTTGTCTATCATTTCCTTTGTAATTTCATCCACGGCCTAGTCTATCTTCTAAAAGTTATCTATAGCTGATTTTTAAAAATTTAACTTCTACATCCATCTGGAATTTATTTTGGTGTATGGTGTGAGGACAGATATGATATGGAAAATTAATTTGTTTCTATATTGCTATTTAGTGATTCCAAAATAATTTGTTAAATAATCCTTTTTTCATATTGCTTTATGATGCCTACATTATAATTCACTCTATTTTAGAAATAATGCCTATTACCTAGTATTTTTATAAAATGAGAAATAGATTAATTACTAAAATACAAATGACAAAGACATTTGGTGCTCAAATACCAAATGTTCAGGGTATTATAACAAAGAATAAAATTCTTCTTTACTAACTTCTACCTCATGCCTGTGCTATTCAGCTATGTTCAGCCAAGTCTTAATTATCCACAGAAAAATAAAGGGAATAGCATTGGTAATAAAAGAATACAGAGTGTAAAATAAAGTAATATTTCAAACATGTTTCCATCAGTCTTTTTACTAGAACTAACTAGAAGTAAAATTGATTGATGTGAATTTAGTACTCTGCCCAGTCCCAGAGTTCCTGTCAGTACCTAGTGGGGAGCCAAGGAACAGCAAAATGGCAGAAAAAAGAAAGTTACTAATAAGGGTGTACAAAATTAGGAGCCTAGATAATTGATGAGCAAAATAACTAAGCTCATAATAATACAGAACTGGCTATACTCTCTCCAGGGTTAGTCCCAGACTTTTTGCTGCTTCTATATCTGTCCCATTGTTACTCTTTCCCAGCTTTTATCTTCTCTTTTATTCATTGCTATGACTACTATCTTAATTCCAATATCCACCATGATCCCTAGGACTGAGAAAAAGCCACATGCCCATCCACTTTAAGGCAGAAGTTCTCCTTTGTTTATTCAGACATGGCTATGACAATACTTGCTTTGAGACTGGAAACTATTTGGCAATAAAAGATTTCAATCACACATACTACCTTACTTGGGCTTCACTATCAACCTACTAAAAGGCAGATGAGGGCGTCCTTAACACTTGAAAAAATCTAGTGAAATTTCCTCCTAAGTACCAAATGTAGGGACACATCTATTACATGTGCTATCCTTTGCTTGACTGCAATGCAGGATTAAAGATTAGCTCTTTGATCCCACAGCTACAAGGAAAACAGTACACTTAGTTTCTGGCTAACAAATCTCTTTTATGGCCCACAGCAACACCAGCTCTCAGTAGGATATCCTGCAATCTACTGAAGAATCAGGCACCTGCTATACCCTTATAAGAATCTTAAGGTGACCAGGCCTATTTCTTATTTATTTCTGAAATAAGCCTTTCTGAAAGCGACATAATCGATTGGAACACAAACTAAATACTAGTTTGTAGAACAATACAAAAATTTAAAAGGCTCCTTTTAAAAGACATACAAGATGTGTCTAATGTTCCTGTTTATGAGTCTGAACCTCAATGGTGCATTTGGATTCTGAGACCTCCAAATTATCACCAAAATAAGTAGAAGACTGAACAAGTGAAGATCCTAAAACCCAAAGGTAGTTTATCACATAAGCAAATAGGTTTTGTGTCTAAGCAGAGGATGGGAAACTTTTAAAAAATAATAAATTAAGAATGGTTATCTCTAGATTGTGGGATGACAAGTGATTTTTATTTTCTTCTTTGTGCTTATCTTTATTCCCAATTTTAAATATAATAATACTGTCTAACATAGGAATCCCCAAGTTTTGTGTGGCAAGGAACAACTTTAATTTCCTTGAAACCTTGAAATCATAGAGGAGAAATGAGGGCAGAATGTGCAGGGTATTGGAGTATGTCTGAACGAGAGAGGCAGACAGACAGATATACACACATAAAACCAGGGACTGACAAAGAATTTCTCCACAGAGCAGGAATGGATGATGTGGTTGACAAATCCTGAAAAGTACCTGGAACTGATAGATTTACCAGTAAATCCCAATACACTTACGGAAAATGGATATAGAGGGAGAAGTTGGTATTTGGTTTAAGACAATGTATTTCAGAAATAGGGAAAACAGAATGCATGAAAAAAGCAGTTAATGGTAACTGATGTCTATTGGCTATTGTGGAAAAGCTGTTAACAGTCTTGACTGGAAGAGATGAACAGACTTTTAGGAGAGATTCAGAGTCCAAAATTCAGTTATAAAATAAATAAAACAAAATTTCACTTTTTTTTGGTTTTTATTTTTTTTTTAGAGACAGGGTCTGGCTCTGTTACCCAGGCTGGAGTGCAGTGGCCTGCTTATACCTCACTGTCACCTCAAACTCCTGGGCTTAAGTGATCCTTCTGCTTCAGCCTCCCAAATAGCTGGGACTACAGGTGTGTACCATGACACTTGACTAATTTATATTTTGCAGAGATGGGGGTCTCACTATGTTGTACAGGCTTATCTCAAACTCCTGGCATCCAGCAATCCTCCCTCCTCAGCCTCCCAAAGTGGGATTACAGGCATTTGCCACCTTGCCTGGCAAAATCTCACTTTTTGGTCCATTTTTTTCCTTTCCAGAATTTCTTGATGAGAAAACTCATAAAAACATAATCATCTACATAAGGCTCAAAGATTTGTATCAAAAGCCTTAAAACAACAAATCTTTTGAATCCAACTATTCCTCTTCTAGAAATTTATCCTAAGGACTAATCAAATGTGTGTAGAAGTAAAGTGATAGATAAATGTTCATTGAAGTGTGGCTTATAATCACTAAAATTGCAAACAAATTAAGTGTTGAGCAATAGGATATTGCTTAAATAAATATTGGCACATTCATACAATTTAATATTATGTGGTCATTAAAATGATGCTGAAGAATTATATTTAAGATATGGAAAATGTTCACAATATGAAGTGAAAAATGTTACAAAATAGTGTGACTCCATTTTTATTTAAAGTATACATACACATACATAAGTAGACTAACATTATATATGCTGAAAATATTAATGGTGGTTAGTCTCAGGAGACTGAGGATCATAGATTGTTAAAAAAAATTTTTTTGGAACTTACCTGTATTTTCTAAATTTTATACATATATTACTTTTGTTATCATAAAAAAAATTCTTTTAAAGAACATAAATGAGGTTATAAAGACCACCAGGGCCTCAAAAGCATACCCTTTGAATTGGAATATATGAATATACATGTTACACAATGAAAAGTAAGTTAAAAACTTACTTTTCAAAAAGCTGTGGGATCTAGAAATAATAATGCTTCTCAAGATTAGTCAGATATTTTGTTCTTTCCTCAAAATGTGAGCTTTCTATGCTTTGACTGTAAGAAAATAATTCCTTTTTACTACAACCTAAGGCAGCCCTGCAATCTTTAGGGGCATTACCATGTGGCTTCTGTCTGGTTTTAAATTAGTCCAGTGGCCATCAGACTTTTTGATTGTACAGGCTATTACTAAAAAAATTTTAAACATGCACCTGCTACATGATTTATTTATAAATTATATATTTGCATAACTATATTAAAATATCAAATATATTGGAAAATATGTATGAAAATAGAAATTTTAAATGATGAGATACTATAAAAAGGAGCTTTAATATTTTCTTCTTATAACCTCATGGATTGTCTTGTATGTACTCTACTTTGGGCACCACTGAACTGGACGACCACAAAAGATGGGCTTTCACCAAAAAAGACCCACCAAATGTGAATCTATTCCTTTCAGATCTGTAGGAAACTGAAATGAGGTTTTCATTTGGCACTAGTTCTTTAATTTACCCCCAGGTCAAAGGTTATCCAATTTGTGGTGGTGATGGTGTTTTTACACAAGGAATATCTTCCAAGTTCATACTCCAGCTTACCTTGCTGCTGCAATTTGTAATCAGTAGAATACGCCTTCCCAATGATATTCCATACAGGCCTTAAGCATCCAAATAGTCCTTCAAGAAACCCACCGCTGCCACTGCCTGACCTGCTGAACTGAATCTTGATGTCTTCAGTTCCACTCATGTTCTCTCCATCCACAGTGTTGCTATTCCCCTGAGACACAGCCATCTCTGATTCATCTTGTTCCCTTAGCTGAAGAACGCTGTTCTCAAACTGGTCCCTAGAATCCTCACTTACGCTTGTCAACACTGTTGTGGTGATGGGGCTGTTCATGCTCTCGATTAGCTCTGTTTGCACCACCCCCTTTTCCTGCTGGTCCTCGAGAAGCTTGGGTGAAGGATGGTTCCCCATAGCTGTGAGTTCATCTTGTGGTCCATTGAAAGCTTTGTTTTCACCCAAGGGTAAGTGTGGAGAAGAGGAGGAGCTCAGGTGCTCCTGAGGGTTGGCCATCGTGCCATGAGTGTGACCAAGGTCCTGAGATGACACTCAGAGGATTAGTAGAATGGAGTTCTGATGCAAGAGAGGGCTCCAAAACCTGAGAAAAACAGGAAGAAGACATGAGATCACCCTTTCTTTAGTATCCAAACTACTACCCCTTCCTGTTTATATAATAAAAACATTGAAACAATGGGGACTGGTTAAACTGTGGTTTATTCCACATGATGGAAATGTGTGCAGTAATGAAAAATTATGTCATAGAAGAGTACTTACTAACATGAGAAAATGTCCATGATTTATTAATACAAAAAAACGGTTAGAACAATATATACAACATTAACTTAAAAAGTTATTTAAAAGGATATACAAACACACATACAAGAAAAAAGACTGGAAAGATAAATCCAAAGAATTAACAATAGTTAATTTTAGGTGGTTAGATTTGGGAGAAGTTTATATTGTGATTTTCAAGGTATTCCAAATCTTCTGTATTAATATTTATTACCTTTTTAATCAGAAAAAATTATTTCCTTTTCCACAAGGGAAATTAAGATGTTCTGATATGCATATTTTTTATCAGAAACTACATCCTGTGTTGTTATAAGTTGCTACTCATCTTTTCTCTTTTCTAAGGCATTCATTAAGTCACATAGATAAATGTCTTATGTATGTGACAAGACAAATTCCTGAGGTATAAAATATGTTTTTATTGTACTGCACTAAATCTGGGGCAACACAACTAAGCCCCAGCTCTTCAAACTTGTTCTTTGCTTCTCATCTGTTCACCAACACCATTTTCTTGGGGCCACCTAACTTCTACAAATAAAGATTTGTTCTAGATTGGCCAGATCATGCATAGTCAATCTTAAATTTATCTGAAGTACGTTCTTATCATAAATTTACTTTCTTTGTAAATCCCTATATAAAAGACCTCCCTTCCTTCAGTCTGTATTAAGCATCTAGAATGTGCTTCTAGGTTATAAAGATGACCTCACTTTGCAGACAGGGCAAAGAAAAACCAACAAAGACTGACAATACAAACCTTATAATGAAGTAAGTAGTGCTGTGAAAGCACAGAAGAGGGAGGGATAGTTTTAGGGAAAGGTGCTCCAAGGTGGTAACTTTTGATCCATTTGAAGGAAGTGTAGGCATTCATCAGGCAAGTAAGAAAGGCATGAGTGAAAGAAGAGGGAGAAGGTATTACAGACGTGGGGAAAAGCATGAACAAGGGCATGGAGCCTTGAAAGACTATGGAATAGATGAGGAATCCAAAGTGGCTGGAATGTAGGTTATATGTAAGTGCATAGAGAAAGATATGAATGGATAGACAGGAGCTAGATTATAAGGAGCTTTGGATGCTAGGCTAAGAGAATTTTCTCTTGAAGGTGATGGGGAGCCATAGTATCCTATATTGGGGATTATGGATAAAAATAGACCCTCCCCATTTTATTATTTTCTCATCTTCATTACTAAGACCCAAATTTTAAGCCTTTTTTTCCATTGCCATATCCTATGAATAGCTTGTGTTAGTGAACCAATGAAAATAGCCTATCCTCTGAACTCTCATTCATTTATTCAAACATTTATGGAGCTTCTATCACATGCTATGCAATGTGTTAAGCATTAATGAATGGTACATAGGTTCCTACCATTTAGGAACTTATAATCTAGAGGGAAGACCAACAGCTAATAGTCACATGGTTAGATATGGCACAAAGATATGTACAAGGTACTATGGGAGCTCAGAAAAATAAATATTAAATATGTCTACAGATGTCATAGAAGTTGTTTTATTTGAGTTGAGTCTTGCAGGGTGAATTAGTGGTCACTAGGAAAGAAAGACTAGGCATGCCAGGTAGTACTGGGGAGCAGCAAGAGATAACTCTTAGAAAAGGTAGGCAAAGGTCAGATTATGGTGGACCTGTATGACAAGCTAAACCTTTTGGATTTTATTCTCAGGACAACAGACAGCCATTAAGGAATTTTAAGGAAGGGAGTGATTTGGTCAGATTTGTAAGTTAAAATCACATCTATAGAAGTAGAGGTTGGATTGAAAGGGAAAGATTGGAGGTCCAGTTAGGAGGTGGAGTTCAAGTAAGAAATGATGAGGGCCTGGACCAAGACAGTAGCAATGGCAGTGAAGAGGATGGGGTAAATTTAAGAGGTAGAACTGCTAAGATCTAGCAATTGATTAGACATGGGGGTGAGTGAGGAAAAGAGGGAGAGGAAGACTTTTCAAATAACTTACTTGGAATAATGAATAGGTGGACAATGCCAATAACTGAGTCATGAAATACCAGAAGAAAAGAAGGTTTGGAAAGAAGATAATAGGCTCAGTTATGGATACTGAGTATTTAAGGTCTACTCTGTGTCATGCCCTGAACTAGCCTTTTATTTATGTTACCTGATTTTAAAAAGACACTTTGTAGAGAGGGATTTGAAGAAAGGTAAATACGGGGGCTCATTGAGCTCAGGGGCAGAAGTTTCCACATAATAAAATCAAGTTAAAAATGTATTTATCAAATATATTCTGGGAACTGTGCCACGTACTAGGCCAGGTTCTGTGGATATAGAACATTACTGTTACTCTTACTATTTCTAATGATAAATAAGACAAAGTGCTTTATAATTTACAGAGGCCTGTTTATATAATCAGCAGCGTACTGATAAATCAGCTCTCCTCAAAACGACAACAATCTGATTTGTAGTGTTTGCTGATTTCCCTGGTATAAATACTCCTACCATAGCAATAAAGCTAATAAAAATTTAACAACCTGCTTGCAAAGTTTTAAAATATTTGACAGTTGGCTCCTATGCGTGGTGTATAAGCTAGCTCCAGCACCATAATCCTTTTAATAGTGTCATTCCCATTTCACAAGAGAAGTAAGAAACTTTTCTAAGGTAATATATTGAGTAAGTGGTAGAGCAGAAATGAAAATCTACCTTAAAGTTCAGATTCCCCAAATCTTTTGCCTTTTTTTTTACAACACGGAACATTTTATGATAACCCCTCACTTTCTTAGGGTGCTTTACAGGTTAAAAAATGCTGTTACCTGTGATCATCTGATCTAAACATTTGATTCCCTGTGTAAGGAATCCAGAGCATGGAATCATTATTCCTATTTTACATTGGAGGAAATTAGGCCTACAGAGAGGTATATGCTAAATATCACAGAGCCAGGATTAAATACCAGGTTATTTTTCCTAATCCAAAAACTCTCTCTTGTACCATGTGGTCTCTGGAAGACATAATTCCTATCCTTTCAAAGCTCACCAACTACTTAAGGAGTTAACAGTTACATTGAGGGAATTACCTCCTGCTCTCATCCCCCATGACAATGAACCACGTTCTGTTCTGCAGAGCTGTGAGAGAAGGGGAACAAGAAGGAGGGCAGAGGGACTTAGCAGCGACTGAATGAAAGAGGCAGGACTTGAGATGAACCTTTGAAGGTAAGACGTGTGACAGAGGGAAGGAAGTCAGGGAGGAATAACAGCATTAGCAGAGGCAGGAGAGCAGGAATGACCAGGGCATGTGTGAGAGGGCTGCTGACCCAGAAATAATGAAATAGTGGCTAAGGTAGGGGAGCAGCGAGCAACAAGGGGAACTCCTGCCTCTACACAAGGGCTCTGAAAGCTTATAGTGTAGTGCAGGTGACTCTTCCCTCTGAACAAATCAGAGGCCACTTTAACTGGATGGGGTTAGGTTAAGAGGTACTTAAATTCTAGGGCATGGAGAAATCTAGACGTTGGTAAGCTGCTTGGGAACATAAGGTTGGGGGAAAAAGAGAAAGATGGAGAAAAGCTGGAGCCCTTTGTTACAGCAATAGCTGTTTGCTGAATTGGCCCCCATTCCCCCTCCTCCATCCCCCACCCGTTCTTTGTGTGCTCATCTCCAAGCTTTGACATGACTGATCCCTCCATTTTACTTTCTTGCTGATCACTCACCACAGCCTTGAGCTGTCTCTTGCCGTTGGCCTCTCTGACCTTGCTCTGCCTGATCTCTTTTAAGACTGCTCACTTCATACTATCTGACCTGGCCACTGCCTCAGCAGTTACTTCCACCTGGCCTTGGCCACTGGGACTCCGGTTATCCTCTACAGCACGGGGCCTACATTATGCTACTGGCTCACATCAAATTTGAGAATAATGCAAATACCCAACTGTATATGTGAATTGCAGCCAAAGGCCTATTTGTGCACTTTATTTTTTGAACCAAATTATAGGACTTTATATTAATTCCTGGTAAATTTCCATTTTGTCAGTTTTTATCCTGAGTTTCTGTGTGATGACATCATATTGGAATGAACTCATACACAACAAGTTAGAAAAATACGTTTGTTTTGTAATCTCTTCCCATCCCTAAGAGAGGGATGAGGGTGAGTGTGAAGTGGTCCTGTTCCCACTGGCACGGGAATGAGTCTAATTGCAGTCATCACAAGCAGTTTTATACTTAAGAGATCAAGGAAAAGCAGAAGATTCAAGGAATACAGTTTAACCTACTTGTTTTACATATGAGAATCAAATCTCAGAGAGAGTGCTGACTTGCTCAATGTAACAGATAACTAGTGGCAGAGTGGGATGAGTCCTCCTTCCTCATACCAGCTCCTTCCTCTAGTCTGGCTGTTTATTTATTCAAGGAGAAACAAATAGCTATGCTATCATGACCACTGATGACAAAAACAACAATAGCAATTCACAGTGTATTCTAGAGGCACTAAAAGTATTCCCAAGGAAGCACAAGCACCCGCCTCGAGGGGTGACCCTGTACCCATCAACAGAGCAGTGGATGAGAGCTGTTGGTGATTCAGCACTTCTCTGGGAGTGGGCAGAGGTGAGGTAAAGCTCAAGTTGGGTATAAAGATGTGTAGTCACATAGGCTTCCCTCTTGTGCACCAAGAATATCCAGTCCAATGTGAACCGACAAAGGCAGGGAAATTGAGAGGCACAAGAACAAAGGGAAAGTAAAATCATCACCATGACTATATTCAAATATGATCAGAGCTAACTCTACATTTAAGAAGCGTGTAGGAGGATAAAAATACCTAACTTTTACCTGTGTTTGTACGTACACCCACACACTGCCACTGCACAGTGGAGAAGCTGGTAAGTGGAAAGTAAGGGAACACAAGTGGCCCCACTATGGAAACTACTAGTTTCCTCAGGGAAACTGACTGGTTCTTTTAATTCACAAGAAATCAAGGTAGTATTTATTAGAGGGGGATGGAAAGGAAATGAGACAATACTTTTAAACATTGAGAGTCAAAGGGAAAAAAATAAGGAACATCAGAGAGGTAAAGGGCAAGACTGGAGTGTCACCCTTATCAGTAGGAAGCACTATGGAAAAGGTCTGTAGGTGAGGTGATGCTGCTACCCTTACAACAGGTCCTGAGTCTTCAAGGAACACAAAGCAGTGCTCCCATATCTGCCCCTGAGGCATACTTCCCTTGCCCTGTGAATTTCTTGGCCCCAAGAGGAGGAAGTGGTTTGTGCAAAATTAGTAGGCAAGAGTTGGAGACAGGAGCAGCTGCGCATTTGTCAGGGCACTGCCAATTTCTGGAAATTACCTTGGTTTTGTGCCAAGATCCCAGGATGCAGCACAGAGAGAAAGAAGAATGGAAGAGGCAATGTGGCCAAATGGCCCTCAAATTCTTGGGTTTTTATTATACAATTTTTCCCCACTAATCAAGGATACTTTTATAATAATCAGATTTCAAATTTTATATCATAAATATGAATAAATCAAAGATTTTTGGATACTTTAGCCCCACAAATAAAGTTTTCAGCATGACTAAAATTGAGTAAAAGTTTTAAATTAAGCATTATTGCTATGAGATTTATTGACTGATGCTGAGATTTTAAGCTGTCTTCTCTTTACTTGGTATTTTCTTGCCTATTTTTAAAAATGAATACACCACTGCCATCTTAGCCTTCGGTCATTTCTCTAAAATTCATATAGCACTCTTGAGAACATAAGAGAATTTCTGCTATTAGGAGCACCAATCCCATTTTAAAACTGGGATTAAGTTACTTGTTCATAAGTAATAACATAAAATCATCTTTCCAGGATAGAGGTCTGTGACACAGATCTTGATTTGAACTTTGAAAACATTAGATAGTTTTTTTGAATGGAGTTACAAAATTTTAAGTATGGATTTCAAATCAAATAAAAAGAATGGCCTATAATCATGCCTTTACCCCTTAACCGTGAACTGTCTACTGAAACTCCTGTTTGAAAGGACAATAATAATCTCAATCAACCAAATCCACTGACCTTCCTCATTGCATCTTCTTTATAACTTCTCCTTCAAGAATTATGCATTTAAAAATATTGATTCAGTGCTTACCATGTACCTATATTTTTTGGTTAAGATTGTGAATGCTTAATAATATTGAGGTATGCTGGAGCCAGCAAAAAAAAAAAAAATTACAAAAAGGCAAATTCTCCATGGTGATGAATTACCTTCTGAATACCAGTACCTATAAATACAACTGTGATTAAAGTTAAAATAAGTTTATAGTAGGTTTTAAAATGAATAAAGATGTTTCAATTTCAGCTTTGTAGTCTATAAATTTATCAAGAAATAAAAACTTATGAAGCTTCAAAAGTGCCATAAGTCAAAGGCTAAACATATTTCTTGATCAAAGGAATGATTTATCCATAACCTCCCTAAATGTTTAATATATAATACGTAGTATGCTAAGTATTAATATTCCAGAACAGAATCAACATTTTCTGACCTAAATACAACTTGCCATATGAAGAATAAAATCAATAACTAAATAAATTGACTTAAAATATCTTAAAAAATAAGGTACAGACATATATATGCCTTTAAATATACAAATATTAATAGGTATAAAAATAATTATATAAACATTTTAATAATAATATTGTAAGGGCTTAAGAGGGAAGGCACTGGAGGAAGATAGAACTGGATTCAAATCTTATTCAAAATTGATCTTAATTCTCTCTCTCTAGGCCTCAATTTCATTATCTATAATTGGTGATAATGGAATCCACCTCATGGAACGGATTAGATGATTATATGAGATAATGCATATATAACACATATATATAACACACTTACCCTCAATACTTGTTAGCTATCCAAATCTTTAACTAGAAAAACGAGAATAAACAGGTTTATGAGGACTGTCTGGAACGTATCCAGCCATGTAATATGAAAATTAGAGACATTTATTGAAGATACAAGAAACATTGTACATAGGATGATGATGCCTCAGTCCCTTTCAAAGTAGGCACCTTGGGACCTCACACAGTTCTCCCAGCATCTCTTAACCTAACCCGTACACATTTAACATTCTCAGGTGTTCTGCTTGTTGCAGGCCTTCCAGAACATGGAGCACTTTCAACAGATTCTCAACCATCTTTGAAGCATTTGTGCCGCACTTTTATTAGTGCTGCACTCATTGCATTGTCCCTGAAAGCCTTCTGAATCATCCGAAGAGTTTCTGTGGAGGAATGTTCAAGCTTAATGCAAAATTTGATGTAGATTCGTTGGTCTACTTGCTCAGTCATTTTGAATGCCACAGCCACACAGTGACCATGCTCACTCAATGGTGTCTAGCGCCC
Source organism: Daubentonia madagascariensis (assembly GCA_023783475.1). NCBI lineage: Eukaryota > Metazoa > Chordata > Mammalia > Primates > Daubentoniidae > Daubentonia > Daubentonia madagascariensis. Next base: position 22,635,443 of record JAKFHU010000322.1, on the reverse strand, counting down.
TACTGACTAGTACAGACATGTCATCATTATTCACGCATGTGCATCCCAGTCCACTCTCCTTGGCTGCCAGGTTACATTGATGTTGCACAAACCAATCTTGTTATATTCACAATGACTGGATACTTTCCGGACAGACCTTGTATGTCAATCTGCTCAATATACACGTAAAATCAAGGGAATGAAAGGAAGGGCAAGAGAAAGACAAGTAAGGTTTTCTTTAGGAAAGTGAAAAGATGAGAAAAGAGAGCTAAGAAGAGGGGGGATAGATCAATATATAGAAACTGAGGCAAGTTGGGCTTGTAACATTCATTGAAATTATAAATGAAAGCACAAAGAATCAATAAACAGTGAGATACCAGGTCAAAAGGGTAAAAGTAAGATGGAAAATAGGAGGGAAAAATCCCAAATGTATGCAACTTCTTTTTCATATTTAATTTCCTTTGTCTTTAATTATAGCAGTTATTTTTACATTCCAGGTTTTAATTAAATTGCACACACAAAAAAGGAAGGCTCTATGTAGCTATAATATTTGGGAGAATATTAATGCTATGTAGTTCTAGTATTTGAGAGAAAAAAATTCCCCTGGTTTTGACATTGCTATATTGAATTAGGAGATCATTACTGATTCAAGAAAATATCTTTAGGAAAATAGTGTTCACGCTTTAAATGAAACAGCAATTAAAATATAGGAGAACCATTGTAGAGCTGTGCTCCCAAAGGAGACGATGGAATTTTCTTTCCTAGAGATCCACAGGTTTCCACATCATGTTATGAACACATGAAACCAATCTGCCTTTTGGGGACTGCCCAACTCCACACTTGCATTACCACCTTCCTAGCAATGTTACTCTGTCTTCTGGCAGCTTGCCTTTACTTTTCTCAGGAAGATCCTATCCCCAGGGCAAAGTCTAGAAAGTTTTCTGTGGTTCTAGGCCTAGAGAACTCTGTACAATAGCAACTCCCCACCAATTTAGAAAAATCATAAAAAATAATCCTTACGTGATAAATTTAGCATTGTTGTAAAATGTGTGAGCTCTGGATTCAAACTGTCTGGGTCCTAATACTGATTTTGTCATGGGCAAGTTACTTATCTTGGTGTATCTCTATTTCCTCACAGGTTTGTATTGAGGACTAGATGAGATAATGCTTGTAGAGTGCTTTTCATGTTACCTGGCACAGAGTAAGCATTCAATAAAAGTTTGCTATTTATATTTTAAATTAATAAACATTTTATTCTAAAACAAGAGAGTATATTCTTTATTAATAATAATACTGATATAATTAAAGGACTAAGATCAAATGAGAACATATATTTTAAAATAGATTTTCCTTGGCTATCCCAGGAATATAACCATGGAGAAAGGGAACCTTAAAGTGGTCTCAAAGAATGGCTATTTCCATTTTATAATGAAAAGAACATTTATTTCCAAGTGATTAAGTAGAGCAGCTTAGACCGAAAATAAATAATGGCCTAACATACAGGATTTGACATTAATACTCAGTCGCCCTAGGCCTTGGGATCACACCACTCTGATCACTCTTGTAGTCTCTATGCCTTGTCTGGTTTGCAAAAAAACGCAAAAAACAAAAATTGATATAATTTGAAGAATTAATGAAAGATTAATAATCCCCCTAACTAGGAGATAGTAGGAGTAGCACAAGATAGTAATTTGATGTTGAAAATAAAAACATATTTAAAAATTACTTCTAATAAATGCCATGATATTAACATATAACTGTATTTATTTACTATGTCACATGTAGGCTAGGTATATGTTTCTAAAGAAAAAATACACAGAATCTAATTAGAGATTAATTCATATCCCAAATGTACTAGGGATTAAACTGATGGAAACTTTTTATACTGTACATAATCATTTTTCTGAATTAAGATGTCTGATATCTGGGTGAGTACTGCCTATATGAGGAGTAAGCAACAGAAGTAGGTGCTACCACTGAAGTTGTTGTAGGACCCTATATTAGTCCAGGTCCCAGCAAAAAATAGATGGCAGGCTCAAATGGGGCAAAGGGGGAGAGTTTAATAAAATAAGAGACTATTCACAAAGGAGTGAGCAAGACAGTAAACAGCAATGGTGCTGTGCCCTACGCTAGCAACAGCTAGGAGGCTGTTAACTGGGCAGGGGAAAGAATGATTACCAGAACCTGAAGTGCATAACTACAGAAAAAGGTTATCCAACAAGAACTGGGCCTTTGGCAGAGGATTCAACTAAATCCTCTACCAAAGAGGGACCTGATAGGGAAGAAGCCAGGGGAATTAATATTGAACCTCAAATTCACTCTCCTCCTGGTCTCTGAGGTCCTGCAGGTGCTTCCCATTGGTTGAACCCAATAGAAAACCAGAGGGGAAGGGAGCGACTGATGTAGTCCATACAAGTCAACCTCCGGTGCACAGAATAGGGTGCTTTAAGGACAGAAAGTGAAATCGACCCTAAGCATCATACCAGTTGAGATCCTGCTGATAAAGGCAGAGAAATATTGGCCAAAGCTAGAAATGGAACCTGCAGAGCTGAACCCCTGCTACCAAGAGGTCTACCTCTGACTTCTAGATCTTTTGGTTTGGTGAGAAATCTCAAATTTGGATGTCAGTCACGGGCTCTACAGATGTCGGGTATCCACTAAATAATCTGTTCTTCCTTCCAGAACTGAAGTATGGAGAATCTTTTTTCCTCTAAATATAGAAAATACTGTTTATCACATCTAGGTATCCCATGAGTCTCAATACCATGCAACATGTTAAAAAAACATTTCATCAATGAAACCTCAATCCATATTGTGATCAAATACTTATGGTGGAGGCAGTTTGCTACACATGGGTTCTGAAAAATGGAGCAATAGGCTTCCTTATAAAATTTATGTAAGTATTAAATTAGATAATAGACATCAGTGCTTTTCAAGCTATGAAGCAATGTGCTGGATGCTGATTGTTGCTATTAAAATATATGCCAGCCATAGGGAGGTGATGGATAGTGTACTACTTAGTAAGAACTGGCTGGCTGTACTGTCTGGAGCTTCATGACTCTAAACAAGTGAGAGAGAAGGGAAAATCTTTTTGAAGGAAATTATATTATGAAAGTTCTCTTTTCCCATTAAATTCATTGTCAGTATTTGGATTGTTTAGTTGGACAGTAAAATGTAACTGAAGTAGAGATATGAATGTAACACAATCTGCACTTGTTTTATACTATACAACATTAAAGCCAAATAATTCACTGTCAGTTTGCTATACGGAGCTATTGAAGAGCATCAGTAACAGACTTCCAGTGATATATCTAGAAGTTCTCACAAAGCTGCAGATAGTACACACTGTTCCTAGGCAAGTCCTACATACAGTTGGCAGGCAAGATGCTGTCAAGGGTCCTTCTGCCATCCTTGTGTTTCTTTTTCAGGTCTTAGGAATGATAGAATCATAGATTGCTCAAATTGGAGGGAGTAGTGAATTGCCATGACTTCTATTTTTCAAGAGAAACAACTAATTCTCATAAGCTTGTGAATTCACTGAGAATAGAATCAAGTATTGTTTATCTCAGAATCTTGTCCTTTATCTTTTCCTCCCTATCTAGCCCCAGCACCTGGTACAGGACCTGATATAACAGGATGAAATTCACTTTTTGGATGAGAGAACTTTACACACACACATAGCAATGTGATAAACAACATATTAATAACAATAACATTTATGGAGATTATGTGCTACTCACTGCTCTAAACACTTTTCCTGTATTAACTTCTCTAATTCTCACATCAACACTTTGGGAAACATACTATTACTACCCCCTGATAATAACTGATGAAAAAACTGGGGCACAGAGAGTTTTAAATAATTCACCTACAGCTGCTAAGTGATGAAGACAGGAATTGAACCCAGTTCTACTCTAGTTCAGAGTTTGAGCCCAAGCCCAGGCCCTTAACCACAACACTTGATTGTCAATATTATAATGGGCTTCTATTTAAGAAAGGCCTAAAAAAGAAAAATATGAAATACACTCACATAATACCTTGAACCTAGGTTCTAAATTTAGGATGAAAGGTAAAAATTCTTAGCAACAAATAAAAGATAAGTAGAGAATTCTAAAATATGCCCACTTTCTGTAGGGTTTACCCCATTCTGTTTTTTAACATTGAAACTCTATATCTGCATTGTCCAATATAGTAGCTTCCAGTCACATGTAGCTATTTAACTTAAAATTAATTAAAATTAAATAAAATAAAAATTCACTTCCTCAGTTGCGCTAGTCCTTTTTAAGTGGTCAATAGCCACATGTGGCTAGCGGTGACCATATTGGACAGTGCGAAATAGAACATTTCAATCATCAAAGAAAATTCTACTGGACAGTATTGTGCCATGCACTTTTTTCGTATCAATAGATTTGTCTGCTGTGAGGATTAATCAAGATGGTGGCTTCCCTTTGCACATGGGAATTTGCTAAATGCATAGAACCCCACTACCTCCTTCAAAATAACAGGTTTGCAACCAAATTTTGGTAATACCTGTGAATGATTTAAGTATAGCTCATTTTAATGATGGTTCATCAGGATCAAATTAAAGCAGAGGTTTTGTTTTTTTTTAAAGATTTTCCAAGGGATCACAGCAAGGTATCTAAAATCATCTGAACAGCCAGATGAATAATTTTCAAATATCTAAGTAGGTTCAACAGTCATTTGTGGAGAATTTTTAAATTGAAATTAGACTACTGCTACTATCATTCCTTGAAGTTCCTAATTACAGGACTGGTGTAGGTCAAAGGCAAAAAACTAGGGGAGGGCTAATGGAGGAAAAGGTGAATAGTACCAAAAGCTTTTACCAAATCACCAATAGTTTGTGTCACTTCTCAGAGAAGACTGTATTACAGATAACCAGGACAAAAACTCCAGGGGGAGCAAGGCACTCTAGACTCTGGATCCAATGTCAAATGTTAATGGAGAAGTAATTAAAGCCAAATTAGTGAGAGATCCTATTGTTTTAGACTTTCACATTTCTCGTTATTTGTTGTGTTTGCTCACCAAAGCAGTCCTGAGTTTTAATTTTTTAAAGTCATGATTCAATCAAGATGACACTCTAGAAAATGTATGATAGAACATTTTGAGCTTTACCAGGAACAGAAATTTGAAATCGGCAAAGATCAAACATTTTTCACTTATCTCACGTCACTGTTTTGGAATATGAATTTGACTTTGTGCTATAATCTATACCCATTATTTAATTATTAATTAGGGTAGTTTCCATTTCTACTCCCAATATATAGCTGAAATGTGCAGACTACTAAAGGATCCTTGTTAAGTCCCATCTGTCCAAAATGAGGATGACAAGGAAGAACCTCAATAAATGTTAAATATTTATTCTAAGTGCTAAAAAACAATAATAAATACATGCCAGTTCTAATGGAAAGAAAAATAAATGCAGAGTAATAAACTGTTTGTAATAGAAAACAGTATGTAGCTCCTCAATACAAAGATTAATGTTACAGAGAATAGAATTTAAAGACATATTTAGCTGCCTCCCTTCAGAAATTATAATCTGAATTCATTATAAATGTACATGGTTTTAATACATGTGTTCCTAAAAAGTTGCATATAAATCACATTTTTAAAAATTAACATTTAAAAATCAACAATAGAAGTTACTATTTGAAGTAACACTGGTAAATCTGTTTGCAAAGTGGAGAATACTTCTGAAATGCTAATGATTGCTTTATTTTTGTACTTGTTTGGTTAAATGAACTTTCTTCTGTCTCAATGTCTGGTATTAGTTGATTCATTAGACACCAACTCTCACAGTTCTTAGTAAATCTGCCTGAGTAGTTAGAATGTCCTGCAAATCTGTCTGAGTAGTTAGTATTTGTTGTGGACTTGGAGACCATATAACCAAACTTGTTAGAACTGTGCAAAATAATAGTAATTAGATTGTATACAAAGGCTTGAAGACTCTTTATATGAATAAACTATGAGGGTTTGTACATGGACTTTGTGACATCTATCCTGGCTATATGAAAACATTTTTTCCCCTCATTTTCTAGTTTTTAGCTGTGTTCTAAATAACTGACTGCAAATTCATGTGTGTATATGTCTAGCTGTTCTTAAAGCATAGCATGATCTACAGTTAGAACATCTTGTAAAGGATAAGAAAAGACAACGCTACCTGAAGAAGCTAGGAAATGCCAGTGGCCCTTTTAGCCTAATACTTTGCTTCTGACGCTTTGAAGGAGACGTAATTGTATTTTGTGATTTCTACTTCCAAAATGAATGGGTGTTTATGTCATATAAACATCACTTACTTCCCTTAATAGTCCATTAAGAATCTTATTAGTCCATTAAAGAATCTTATTCATACGTTGTATTAAAAATATTTTTTTAAATCGATACATAATAATTGTACATATTCATGGGATACATAGTGATGTTTCAATACATGCAATGTAAAGTGATCATATCAGGGTAATTAGCTTATCCATCATCCCAAACATTTACCATTTCTTTGTGTTGGGAACACTCAATATTTTCTCTTCTAGCTATTTGAAAATGTATATTATGGTTAGCTATAGTCATCCTACAGTGCTATAGAACACCAGAACTTACCTAGCTGTTATTTGGTAGCCCTTAACAAATCTCTCACTATCCCCCATTTCTCCTACCCTTCCCAGCCTCCAATAACCTCTGTTCTACTTTGTATTTCTATGAGATTACCTTTTGTAGCTTCTGCACATGAGTGAGAACATGTGGTGTTTAACTTTCTGTTCCTGTTTTGTTTCACTTCACATAATGTCCTCCAGGTTCATCCATGTGGCTGCCAATGACAGCATTTCATTCTTTTTAATGACTGGATAGTATTCCTTTGTGTATAAATACCACATTTTCTTTATTCATTCATCTGTTGTTGGACACTTGGGTTGATTCCATATCTTGGCTATTGTGAATAGTGCTACAGTAAACATGGCGGTGCAGATATCTCTTCAATATACTGATTTCCTTTCCTTTGGATAAATACCCAGTAGTGGTATTGCTGGATCATATGGTAGTTCTATTTGTAGTTTTTTGGGGAACCTCCATATTATTCTCCATAGTGGCTGTATAGTACACCTTGCTAGTGTATAAGAGTTCCTTTTTCTCTGCATCCATGCCAGTATTTGTTATTTTTTTGTCTTTTTGATAAAAACCACTCTAACTGGGGTGAGATGATATCTCATTGTGGTTTTGATTTGCATTTCCCTGATGATTAGTGATATTAGGCTTATTTTCCTATTTTATCACTAACAATATTATAAATGAGCTCTTTAACATGAATATTTCTCTTACTAGATGAGAAGCTTATTGAGGATAGGGACTATCTTATTACTCTTTTTCCCCCGCATCTAGTATGGAACCAGGCATTAATAAAAAGGTCCTATAAATTGTGGAATCAAGGTTAAAAATGCCTTTTCAAATTTTAAAGTAACACTTTAAAAAATTTGCAAAACTCTTTCAAGTTTCAGTTTATGTTCTTGAGGTCTAGAATTCCAGAATTTGTATACCATCATTTTATAAATAGCAACCTTTGTTTTTCAACACTCATGGGTCTTAAATGTTCCAGTCTGCAATTCTAAGGCAGGACACACACTCCTTGAATCATCTCAATTGTTCCTTGGCGGATCTGTCTCCAACTCTAGTCCAACTTTCTTTAAAATGACCACCCAGAATTATGCTCCAAATGTCACTGCTCCCTGGCTGTGGATTAAGGGAAGGATACTGTTTTCTATTTCATTGCTAGCCCTCTTCTGATGATACCCAACATGGTAGTGAGTTGGCCACAAACAGCATACTAAGCAAATTTCATCAGTGAATAACCTACCATTATTGCAAGTTTCCTTCTAGGAGTGTAATAAATCAGACTGTAATGAAGCTCAGTATATTATAGTTGTTGTTCCCATGTTCATTACATTATGCTTGTGATGTGTTGTAATTGGAAAGAATGCAGGTTTTCAGGTATAACAAAACTTATTTCTTAGCCATTTATCAGCTGTTAAGTCTTCAATAGTTCTGTAAATATTCTGAACACCAGTTGCCTCACTTGTACTCAGGAGATAAAAACCTCCCTTTTGGGGTTGTTGTAGATGCAAATCAAACTAATAGGCATTATATTGAGAGCTTACTAAAAAGAAGACCCCGAAATCTTCAAATGGTTTCTCTCTGCTGTCTTGGTATTTCTCACCTGAAATAAGTTTAATTTCAGCTGCAAAATTGGAGGATTTCATTCTATACTCCCACTTTCTGATTTTTGTCCCCAAAAACTATTAAATAAAATTTTTTAGTTAATTGTGGTAGATTGAACATAAACATTTTATCTCTACTCCAACCCCCTCACCCCTTCCATTCCCCCGTACCAAACTCCACAAAGATAAAAGCAAGGTGAATAAAAAAATAAGATATAGAATGCAAAAATATGAATAAATCTCAAAAGATTCTAAGAGAAAACCTAAAAAGAGTAAACACAACAGGCTACATACTGTATGATTCCATTTATATGAAATCCATTTAAGAAAAGACAAAAGTACAAAAACAGAAAGGCATGGTGTGGGGAAGAGGGAACCGACTTGAGCTTTTTTCCTCCTTAACTCCAATGCTGAGATTAGCAAAAGGTATTCTGAAGGTAAACTCCCCAAGTTGTCCAGAGCAATGGTAGAATCACCAGAATATATCAACTGGCTTTTGGACACAGATACTTTTCCTGACACTTTTACTAGGATGTCTTTGACAAAGACAAAGTCCATTTAGTTGTGTATGTTGTGGCAAGCATTGTTAAAATGCAATCACATTGCTTTACAGTTATAACTTTCTATTTATGTGTACATTAGAATTAATTTTGTATTTAGAATCTTTTAATTCCTTTGAGACAGAGGTACCTCTGGGTGCTTCTAAATGAAAGTTAATAAACATAAATCTAGAGGATAAAATGAGGTAAGAGTTTAGCACAGTCAAGGTTATATGTCTTTAGAATCCGAAAGCCTTAGAGGATTCCCACTCCAGAATCAGTGTTGGGTTAAGGGTCAAGACCTACGGTCTGGTAGTGGCAAAAAATGGTTAAAGAAGGAGACATTACTTATATCCTGAAGGTTCACAGACAAATGGATAATGAGTTCATGAACTCTTTCCCTCACTTACTGGGGCAAATCAAATAAGAATGTCCTTCCCATACAATTTTTAGGGTTTCGATTGTTCTTTTACAGTTTTCTTTCCTTTACAGGCATGCTTTTAATATAAAATTTTAAACCTTATTTTACTGCATGAAAATTTTGTGGGAATATATCCCACATCTCTTCTGGGATGATCCTACCACACCCTATGATTTCTAACTTTCTTTTAAAGGACTTTTCCACGGAGCCTTTTTTTACTTGCCTAGCATAAAAACAAGTAGGTTCATTAGCGAGCATGGGTACTGCAATGGAGCATCCATTCAACCTCACTAGACTAAAATGAATTAAGTGCCAAAATTTAAAATATGAAAATAAATCATTATTAAATCCCTCTTGGAAATAACAAAATCCTTATACCTAGTCTATTAAATGGCCTTCTTCTCATAATTACTGAAATGACAATAGGGCTAGGATAGTTCATGAATTGTACCAAAAACTTAGAAATTAACCCACCTACAATAATTTGCAAAATCCAGGCTTTGGGATTAGTGGTTTTTTCCTTTAGCCTACATATGTTTAATCCCACTGGACAAAATTAGAAGGCATGTTTGGCTATGGTCACAGAGAAGCTCAAAGAATAGTCTGATTATTTTTTATTCCCAGTAGATTGAGATTCTGATTTATTCTCTCTTTCTTGCTCTCCTTACTACTACAAAAGAATCAAGAGAAAAGACTCAAATTTCACATTAGCTAGAATTTAGTTTGAGAGTTGAAGTGGTAGAATAAAAACATATTTAGCATACTCCTAAATATGCTTTCCATGTTACTGGCTTTATTTCAAGCCTTTTCTTGACATTGCATTATAATTACGGAAGGTGCTACAAAAAGAAAAGTTGAAAACTAAATTGCTGGTTAGGATTGGCTAAATTGAGAGGGAAGTGGTAGCCTGGGCTTCCTGTTTTTCTGACTTGAAACTGTTTTAGGTAATTTTTCCTGGCTACTCTGGGGCCTCCCAGTCCTTTTAAACTATTCTGCTATTGGACTATCATTACTCTTTCACCCAGAGTCACGACATTGTATAACTCTAAGGGGCCTCATTCCCACTGACATCCTTGCTTTTATTATTTCTCTCTTGCACAAATAATTTTCAAAATCAAAACTATTTCTAACAAGATAAACTGATGTCAACTGGCTGTTTCACTTTAGAGGATTACAACCCAGTGCTTTTCCAGTTCCCTCACTAAACATGTATTGAGCATGTGCCAGACATTGTGTTATTATACAGTGCCACAGATAATGGACTAGACACAGATTAGACAGTCCTACCCTCAAGGAGCATACAAAATAATGTGCCAGATAGGCAAGCAAACAAGTACAAACAAGTACAACACTGTCTTGTCTGGTACAACACAAGATAGAATTAAGCCTTCAAGCCTACAAGCCATGGCACAGCAGAGGAAGCACCAACTAACTTTGATTGAGAATATCTAGGGGAAAACATCACAGAGAAAGAGACATTTGAGCAACAAAGTGAGGCCTTAAATAAAGAGTAAGAGTCACACCAGTAGAGAAAGGGTAGAGGATGGGGAGAGGTGGGGGTGCTATTTGGAAGAAGGTACACATTCTTATCAAAGGGAACTGCATGAAGAAAAGAGTGGAAGGCAAGAAACTAAATGGCATTTTCCAAGAATAGCAAACAATCTGGAATAGCTGGAACGTAAGGTGCATGGAGAGCAGTGATCAGCACTGCTCTAACTATAGGGTGGTGCCACATCATGAAAGGTTTTGAATGCTGGACTAACAAGTCTCTTTTCTTTGATCAAAAAAATTTGGCCTCATAAAAAACATTACTCATTACTTATGCAATGATCAGAAAGCTTTTGTTCAAGACCACAGTAATTGGAATAAGCAAAATACATAGTTTCTGAATTCATGTGATTATGTTAAATAATGCATATATGCCTTATTAGCAAAATAGCATTGTTTTGGGGCATAAATTTGAGGCAGAGTTTCCCTTAAGCCATTCATTGGCATCAACATACTCTTCAGAGCCACTTCCAGTAATCTAACAGTAGCAAGGTGGGAATAAGCATGCTGGCCTTTGAGCAAAAAGGGGTATGCCACAGGAAGTGTTCGATGCATTGTTAGCGAGAACACCATTTAAGATTTATGACAATTTTATACATTGCCAGTAGGATGGGCTACAAAATTTGCAGGGCCAGTACAAAATAAAAATGAAAGACCCCTTGTTCAAGAACTATTAAGAATTTCAACATAGAGACAGCAGAGCATTAAACCAAGTGTGGGTCCCTGTGCAACGGCATAGGTTACATACCCCTGTAGCTGGCCCAACTGCCAACTCTAAATTTAATGATCATCCTTTCAGTCTCCATAGCCTGATATATATAAAGCAGCTCTCACATTCAAGTGTAAACTTTTGCCACCAATTTATCCCCAGAATTGACACCATCTCCACCACTGCGCTTTCCTCATTGCCTTCACTGGTAGTGGTGATGACAAGAGAGCCCTTCATCTGTTCCTATAATGCTATTTTTCTGCTCACTGAAAACTTAGGCTTTCTTTCCTCAATCTTTTGTGTTTAAAATCTCCCTTTTTTTCAAGTCTTCACTAATAGGAGATAATGTAATACATTCTCAACCTTTTCCAGTATTTAATCTTAAACTAATGCATTATTCAGGCTACTGTTTATGCAGAGTGTAAGTATGGCTGCTACTGCTGTTGATAATGTTAATGATGGTGGCAGTGGTAGATTCTACTAGCTCAGTGCTTAGACATTGTGCTGGGCATTCTACAGTCCAGAAAAGTGATCAGTGGATGATCCCATTGTTATCTGATTTCCTTGTTCTTTATATTTTAGTCCTATTCTTTAGCACCTTCCCCAAAAGGAAAACACTTTCCCTAAAGGAAAAGGAAAGGAAGGAAGGAAAAGAATCCTCAGATTAGACAATTTTGCTACTTGTTAACAGAGTTGGTAAGAAAAAACTGTTAATGACTTTTTATAAGAGGTTTAAAATAATCACTTAATTACGGCTTCTATATGATCTGTGTATTTCATTTATTCTCCTGACCTTCAATGGATAAGCTGACCATTAAGTTTATCTGTATCAATAAGTTGGCCATTTTAGGTAATAAAGTCACAGAGGGAAGATGGTATGCTTTTTTTGTTTTTGTTTTTCAGTTTTATTGAAGTATAATTGACATATAAAAATTATTTATATTTACAGTAAAAAATAAATTGACTAAAATTATATAATGTGATGTTTTGATATGTGTATACATTGTGAAATGATTACCACAACCAAGCTAATTAATGTAACCATCCCCTCACCATGCTCTTTTGAATTATATTAATACAATATATACATAGGCTTAATTGTCAGTGGAAAAAACTAAAACAGAGCATTTACTCTATAAATTTTACTCAACCAATTAATAAATATGTATATTATGCTGAACCTTGTGCTTCATGCTATATTAAAAAGGCTCAAGTTTTCATAATTGTTAGTGTACCAGCACCACTGAAGAACTTCAGACAAGATCACCTTGTGGCCTTGAATCAATCAAGGAGAGGTATGCTTGGTTCACAGGGGGGTTAATTTGTTTAGATGTTACCAATTTCAGAACAGCAGCAGATCTAAAGTCAAATACTCTCAACTGATCTGAATTAAAGTCTTTTGATTAGATTATTCCTATTTGCTTTAGCTAGATAGGAATTATTTCAGTCTACTAAGAATTTCCAAAGCACTCTATGTATCGCTGAAGTTTGGCATGCCATTTTTCTTTATCTCCATTTTACCTTTTTATTTTTGATTTGGGAAGACTATATACCACTATCTTCTGAATATGAGAAAGAGGGAGGTTTTTATTTTTACAGGCATAAGATATATCTAGTACCTCAGGACATTTGGCCTCCTAAGCCACAGCTTAACAGCATTAGCAAAAGCAGTTCAGCCAGAGGGGAACTGAACAGCAGCTGAGTCAGTCTAATAATTTACACTGGGGAAAGCCCTTGGAATTCAGAGGCACATTGCCCAGCTGGAGAGACAAATCTAATCTCTGCTAATGATGTTCCTCCCTTCCTTTCCTATCAGGGCTGGGCTTTTTACACATGCGCACATAATTATATATGCACACTCAGAGTCCAGTGAAGCCAAACAACACAGCACCCAGGATTAAATTACACAGTAAGACTTACAGGCGTCATCTGGCCTCTACATCCTGTCTAATAAATGCTGTCCGTAGTTCACATTGTGGAGCTGTTAAAGCTCTTAAGAGTTGAAAAACATATACAACTAAATACTAAAATTCAAAGGTGATAATTTTATGGTTTTATTATGAGACTAAATATAATAAGCTTGACTTCTTAAATAGACTTAAATAAAAAAAAAGTATAAGAGAAGACACAAGGACTCCAGGCTGTTGACAAAAATGCACAAAGTACAGTAGGTAAAGAGGTGAAGGGAAAATATGAATAAAAAAAGTCCAAAAAAAAAAAAAAACCCAAGGCAAAAACCAGTAGATAAAAATAATCTGTGTGCTAACAATTTTAAAGATGGTTCACAAATTTGGACCAGAGCTTTCTGTGGATCAAAGTAAAGAGGACACAATTAATTATTCAAGTAAGATAAAAACATACAAATTGTCCAGAAGAAGCAGTTTTTACTTGTATTAAGGTCTGAGAGGCCTTCCTTTCGTTGATATACCCAAAATGAGGAGCATAAAGTAGACTCAACAATACTCTCCCAGAAAATACAATAGCATCTTTCCTAGGACAGTTTTGAAGAGTACCTCTTTCACACAAGGTGAAATTCCTAAAATTCTAGAAAAGCAACACTTACAGTAAGAGATTCAAAGTAAACAGCTCTTTTAAAGTCTGATTTAATCCAGAAGGGCATGGACTACATCTCCTTTAGGAAATCTTCCTTGAGCATTATTTATCACACTCAAGCTTTCAAAAATATTGAGTAGCTAAAAATTACAGGTTATATTCTCTGGCAAGAACCTGGAATGCAAATATTCTGGATTTCCATGTAAAGGGTATACCCATAAGCTTTAACAATCAACCAAGAAGAAAGAGCTGATACCCTCCTATAAAAAAACCCAGGAATCCGACCGGAATTTGTGCCTCAAAACCTCATTTCCACATGGAGATATGCCAAGAAAAATCAGCCTTACCATGTGGTTGTTTATTTTTTTATTACAATGCATAATGTTCTTCACATTCTTCTGAAACTTTAATTTTTAAAATATTTTAATAAGTACATTTATACAAAGCCCTTTGCAAACAGCATCAATTATTTTGAAAAGAGGGAAGCAATTTAATAGTTAATATCTCTGCCGCTTTACTGAAGTAAATAGGTAGGGGTGGGGTAGCGAGTCGCCATCTGGGGCTATAAATTGTAATCCTGCTACATGGTAATGGACGGAGGGCTGATCCATGAAGCTCCCCGAGGAGATTCCATCTATCAGTGCAGCCATCCAGAGAAGGGACCAAAGGCAAGGGCAGCTCTGAGTCCGGACAAGGAAGGGACTCTGCTACAGCAGCAGTACACAGTGCTGTCAGGTTTTCAAAAGCATCCCTTACTCACCCGCTCCCATACAAATTCCTAAATTCAGGAAATTACAGGGAAAATTCTCACACTTTTAATATTGGCAATTAGAAGGGAATTTAGGATTCAAGCAGCTCTGGGCAAATAAAGTCCTCAAGTGAGGGAGAACAAGCAATAGGTTTAGGGCTGCTTCATCTATGTTTGGTCAACTTGCAAATCTCTCTTAGAAAGGAAATGGTGATGTTATTTATCATAAAATGAAAACTACTAATGTGATTTTAACCTGACAAGAAGCAAGACCATTTTGCATGCATGTGCTTGTGTAAACTTGCACAGCCCCCAAGCAAGGTGCCCTAGTTCCTGATTATTCTCTTCTGCCTCTTACTGCAAGCTAAGAGCTTAGCTGCTTTGGACTATTTCCCAAAACATGATCATTTTAAAGACAGTATAAGCAGGTAAAAGGAAGACAAAAGACAAGAGTAATCCTAATAGGAAGGGAAACAGTGGCAAAAAATCAAGTTTATCAAAATAATCAGAAAATTACAAGTCAAAAGAAAAACTTACAGTTAGCCTTAAATGGTACCTGGGATCATTCTTAGAAAGAGAATACAATTAGAAGTGCTAAAACAACTGGATTTTTTTGGCATGTTCCTTAAATACTTAAAGCTTAGATCTTTCACGTCTTTTAAAATATTCAAGGACTCTTACAGACGTCCTCACATCAGTTCCCACCTACAGCCCTCTGAGAAAGGCCCTCCTCAGATTTGCCATTGAAATCACAAGACTACATCAAAAAACTCCCATTTCTGTGAGGAAGGTGGTCACTTACCAGACATTTTTTATTCATCTCATTCACTGATTTAACAAATGTTTTGTTAATCACCTACAGTGCTGGCTCTGTGTTAAGCAATAAGGATGATGCAAAGATGAACAAAACAGTGGACCCCTGCTCTGAAGGAGTCTATTAGAGGAGAAATATATGAATAAATAGTTGTGATATAGTGCGAGAAGCTGTCTAAGGGAGATGGGTACAAATTTTTGAACTACAAAGAATGGAAAATTGCCATCCAGGATGAATAGGGAAGGGTCTAGAGAATATCTGTCAGAGGGACAACCATGCACAGAGGCATGGAGGCGTGAAAATCACATGGTTATCTGGAGAGAGGGAAAAACGTCAGCAGGGCTGGTGGGAGGTGATGAGAGATGTAGAAAATAGGGCTTGAAAGGTAGATGAGAGGATTTTTCCTCCTATAGACAAAGAACTATGTAGAGGTGAAGAGAGGTGACATAATTAGATTTGAAAGATGACTCTATTTAAGGGTAGAAGATGGAGAAAAGGAGAATGGAGTGTGGAAAAAGCTACTCTAGGGAGAATGGGAAGAATCTGAGCGATATTTAGAAGACAGAATTAATAGGATATAGTGGCTGGCTGGATGTAATGGTGAGAGAGGGTTTTCTAGTATGGAGGCCTACATGCTACCACTAATCAGGGCCAGCAGAGGTGCTGCAGTAAGGAGGAACTGCAGTGAGGAGGTAACAAGCCAGGGTTTATACTTTCACATACTCTATCAGGCAAGGCAGTTGGAAACAGATTAAGGAGGTAGCTAAACTGAAACTGGGACAAAGAACTACAAATATTGTCGGAAAGACAAATACAAGGTAAAAGTTTCATATAATTATTGCACTGAAGTCAGGAAGGTTACAAATTTTATGGACCCATTTTATCCTTAGCTTTGGGCCCTGCAGTATTTCTCAAGGGTAATTTTATCATTTTCCTTTGTTTCTTTTTCCTCCCCACCCTAACACTGATATACATAATCTCCTCCTATCCTTTCCTCAATCCAACAGTGTTCCTTTCTTCAAAACCCTCTGTCTTCCATAAGCTACTCTTTGGTCTCCTCAATAAATCACTGATGGTTAAAGGATGCAACAGTGAACACAGATAACAAACTACTTGTATCATCAAAGGCCATATCCATATTCCCATTAGCTATATAAACCTTTATTGTTTCACTGCTTTCTTTAAACTTTAAGTCTTCTGAATAGAACACTTGGCTACCTCGGAGTTCTAATAACCGTCAACAATTAGGACTGTCTAATGTGGGCACCACTGTTCCAAAGGCATTTCAGGCCAGGCACAGTGGCTCATGCCTATAATCCCCCCAAAGTGGGAGGATCACTTGAGGCCAGGAGTTCAAGACCAGCTTGGGCAACATAGTGAGACCCTGTCCCTATAAAAAAACAAACAAAAAAAATTAGCTGAGCATGGTGGTACACGCCCGTAGTCCCAGCTAGTTGGGAGGCTGAGGTGGAAGGATCACTTCAGCCCAGGAGTTTGAGGTTGCAGTGAGCTTTGATTGGGTCACTACATTCCAGCCTGGGTGACAGAGTGGTACCCTGTCTCTAAAAAACAAAAAACAAAAACAAAAAACAAAACCAAAGGCATTTCAGAGCAGCTACTATTTCCATGAATATCAGAGTATATTTGCATTGACTCTGAGAGTTTAGGCCTCCAGAGAAAATTATTCTGATTCCACATAATCTTCAAAGAATAAAGACAATGATTGCATAAGTTTAAGAAGGAAGTCAGTATCACAATTTGACAAACCTTTCCTGAGTGCCTGCTACGTGCCAGATACTGTGTTTCTCAGAAGTCATATGGGGATATAAACGTGTAAAGATAGCATCCTCTTTATCTTTTGTTATGCCTGATTTCATAATTTTTTAAAAAAGAAAGAAATGGTCCCTGTTCTACAGAACTCAAGTCTAACCTAGTAGGGGAGATGGTCATATCTTGTAGAGGAGATAGCCACAAATACACGTAATTCTGAATGAAGGTAGACCATGCTAGAGTTTATAATAGAGGTACTAAGCACAGTGAGATTAAAATAAGGAATTGAGGGATTAATTTGCTTTTGGGGAACAAGAGGCTGCTCATTTGTCTTCACAGGGATAGGAGATCAAAAGTTTGAAATTTGGGGGGAAAATGTCTTTCTTGCTGATGCATCTGATAAACCATAAATGAATTATTTTTACATCTATAACTAAAAGGGCATTAAGGCTAACCCATTGGATCATAGACCCAAAGATACTGCCAGGTCCCCTTTCGAAGGCTCTTGGTTATTTCTTGGAACAGATAGCATTGCTTGTCAGTTTTTTACATCACATCATTTTGAATGTTCCTCCTGTCACTCCCCCAAGTCTGTCCAAATACCACAAAACCCTCTCAGGGTATATTAGCTTCTCTTGTCACAGCCAATCAGTGTTCTGCTCTCCTCCTTACCACACTCCCACACACAGGGCAAGGGGTGACCCTAAAGCTTCCTGTGAGTAATTGCACAGGACAAAAAGGTGACAGATCCCCCTTAAGTGCAGTCCTTCCAGGAGGCAGGGGAGGCCAGGCGAGCTTTCAAAGTCTCCCTGGCATATGGGCAGGCTTTACTCCAGTCTCATCCACATTGCCACTGACAGGCCTGGGCCCAACGCCTGACAGGAATATAAAAAAGCCTCTGGCTCCAGTCCACTCCCCAACCATCATGTCAGGCAGAGAAATGTGTTATTGTGTCTTTTCTGGCAATATGACTTCTTAGATATAAGGGTCAGACTGATTACTTCTTTCTCCCCCTTCAAAAAAGGAAAGCAAAGCAAAAAAAAGTCCTGTTTTTCTGAGAAAGCAGGGAGTTTCTTAGAAAGCTTTAAGGAGATCTTTATGCATAATTAATAGGAAAGACTTAGATTTTGCCATCAAAATCAAAATAAGTTTATCTATAGTGCAATATAAATATTTGCTATGCTAAAATATGCTACATTCTAAAGCATTTATATACTGCATAATAGCATTTAATATTACTCAATATTTATGAATTCAACAATTTTGTAGTTTAATGATTTGGAAAGAAGTTACCATGAACCAGGAGTACCGAAAATGTTTGATGTTATGTTAACAGAGCAATGATAGGTATGGCAAGTCACTGTTTAGCTAAATGGGACTGTTTGTCTTAAGCTAGGTTGCTGGGAGGTGTAAATAACTCACAAACACAACACCCAGCAAAGAGAAGGTCTAAATGCCTTCAGTTACACAAACCCTTCTGATTGACAGTTAAGAAAAATTAAGGGAAAGAGGGAAGAGAATCATGACTGTGCCTCATTTGTTTGGGGGGGCATTCAGATGCTCCCTACAGCAAGTGTGCTCCACTGGTCTATGTCCTTAGGAACATATGTCAAAAGAGCATCAAATAACAATAATCACTGTTATCTTACATTTATATATTGAGTTACATTTCCAAAGTAATTTCACATATTTCAATTTTATTTGAGCCTCATAATAGCCATGTGAGGTGGGTAGAGCTGGTATAATTGATCTTTCTTTGAGGAAAAATGAGGCTTAATGAGGTTTAGTAATGTACCCTTTCCTTAACAATGGGAAACAGCTCCAATCCTTATTATATCACTTTCAACTCAACCCCTTTAAATGCTTTTGTCACAAGAGGTCTGGAAGGATATATCTATCTGTTTATGATTTCAGTATATTTGTATATGTTCACATAATGGCAGAAGAATATAATATTGTTATGGAATTTTAGGAAACACATTTTTAAAAGGAAACCAACAACAATCCTGAATTATAATGGTGTTTTTAAAAGCTCAGTTAGAAATAGATGTTGAATTAGAAATGGCTGCTGCATCTGAGAAATTATAAATGGGACCAAACAAATGATAATAAAACAAACCCAATTTAAGTTGTAATCCAGCAATGTTATTCTGGAAGTATGTAATGGTAAAGCTTAGTATAGTGGAAAGAAAAAGAGAAAAGTACATATACTGGGAGGAAGGAGAGAAAAGCTGAGTATTTGAAATAGGTGATAAATATATCAAGAAACAAGGATCTTTCTACCGAAATTATATCAAAAAAACCAAATTTAGACCAGTCATGAATTAAGCAAAGGAGCTAAGTGATAATATAGCTCATGTTCAAATAAAGGCATATTTTGGTATAAAGTAAACATGCAAAAGCTTTACACCTTAGAAGAAAAAGTGCCAACATCTGTTAAGGCACCTAGCTATTATGCTTAAACTTTTTATATATTTTATCTCATTTAATCTTTATATCTTCATGCAGGTCAGTATTATCATTTTGTAGAGGACAGAACTGAGGTACAGTGAGGTTAAATAACTTGTCTGAGGTTACACATTTAGTAAATGGCTTGTTAGGTCCATCTGATTTCAAACTAGGTCCTTCTAGAACGTTATCTCTCCTTAGAGTATGCCTAAATTTTGCAGTTATATTTAGTTACTGGAAACATGAGAAATTAAGAACTGAAGAAATACTTGAAATACTTTAAAAATCTTTCCTAATAATTAACTGGAAGGCTTAAAATTCCATGAGATGTTGTAATTTAACTCACCCATCCTAGTGATATGAGCTTTAGAGTCATAAGAATTGAGTTTGAATCCAGGAATCCTTACTTACGGAGCTATATGATCTGGGGGTAAGTCCTTGACCTCTTTATGCCATAATCCAATACATAATGTCTTTAATATATTATATCTTATATCCAATATGTCCAAACTTGCTATTGTTTACCACCCCAAGGTATAGCACAACATACAGCAGTCATTCAAGAACATGTTCTAAGAGCTGAGTTCTCTATATGGTCCCAGGACAATATAGAAACTTTCCTATAAACATCCTTCTCAAAGACTATGACCCACCCCACCCACCTCAGCCCTTCACCCACAAAAAAGCACAGGCTATACTCTAATAGAATGTACTTCAGTTTGTTTAGGTTTTTATTTTATAAAGTCAGAGTAAAATAGTCAACCTGTCTGCTTTTTAATTGTGAACAGTTCCATAAAATGGCCATTCCTAGAAGAGATGAAAGAGGGTTTTGTTTTACTTTCCCTATGAAAGGGAAAAGGGATTGGGAGCAGAAAAAACATGAGAAAAGGAAAAGGCAGCCAGAATTATGTGAAACGGCTACAGTAGATCTGATGGCTTCTAGCTGTTAGCCATTTTTTAAAATCTCCTGCTGAACTATTCTTATATTCACCCAAGCAATATTATGAGTTTTAGAATAAATGTTGAAAATAATAACTTTGTAATAAGGCATAGAAGCAGTACATTATAAGTCTATGTTCCTTTCTTGAAATTCTATAGTGTTTTATACCCACTTTTAAAAATTAACTGATATTTCTTTAGATCCTGTGTTTACAGTTTATTCTTAATGAACAACATCTTGTATTTATTATTCAGTCTTAAAAAGGAAGAAAATGCTAGCACATGTTACAGTATGGATGAGCCTTGAAGACATTATGCTAAGTGAAATAAGCCAGTCACAAAGGGACAAGTATTTCACTTATATGTGGTACTTAGTCAAATTCATAGAGACAGAAAGTAGAATGGTGGTTGCTGGGATCTGTGGGGAGGAGGGAATGTGGAGTTATTCAATGGGTACAGAGTATCAGTTTTACAAAATGAAGAGTTCTGTGGATGGATAGTGGTGATGGTTGCACAACAATATGAATATACTTAATGCTACTAAATTGTACACTTAAAATGATTAAAATTGTAAATGTTATGCTATGTATATTTTATCACAATAAAAAAAGAAAGAAAGGGAAAAATCCTGTCTTTACCCTTGAAATTGCAGTAACTGGTAGCTATTGGGAGGAACCCTGCACCTACTGGGGTGTGCTGTTGATGCAGGTACAAGAAAGGAACAAATTCTAAACATAAAGTGATTTAGAAGAAACTTATTAGATAAAGCTGAAGGTTGAAAACATTTTACAATGATAAAATCCTACTCTGTGTTTAGTACCAATGAAGTGTTCTGTTAGGGTTGTCTATAAGAACCATCATTCTTGCATAGCCTTTAAGAAAAATGTTGTTTTGTCTATGAAATTTTACTCACTTCCCAAGGAGGGAAGCAGTGCAGTGGCATGGAAAAAGAGTTTGGACCCTGGAGCCAGACAGTCTGAAACTGAATGTTGGCTCCATCTTGATATATTTACTTTCTTTGTGCTTTGGTTTCATCTGGAAATTAGGGATAATAATAACAGAACTACCACACAGAGACGTCATGAGGGTGAAATACGTAAAGCACTATGAACAGTGTCTGGCACATAGTAAGCACAATAGAAATGTTAGCTGCTATTCTCGCTCCTTCACATTCACACCCTATGCAGTGGTGCTCACAGTGTGCTCAGGGGACTTCTAGGGATCCCTGAGATCTTTTAGGGGGTCTGTGAGGTCAGAACTATTTTCATAATAATAAGATATTATTTTTCTTTTTCGTTCACCTTCTCTCACAAGTAGACAGTGGAATTTCCCAGTGGCCACTATATGCCATTTGATATTACAATGGACTGAAAGTAGAAGCAGACATGAGAATCCAGCTATCATCTATAAAGTCAGACATTAAAGAGATTTGCAAAAATCCCTTTTCACAATGCCACTCTCCTCACAAAAAAATTTTGAAGGTTTGGAAACTATAGTTCTTTTTCATTAAAGGAAATGTTCTTTATGTTGGTAATGAGCTTATTATTTTTAAAATAAATTAATAAATATTATAAAATCTTCTCATTTTTAATTTCTAATATGGTAAATACAGAAGATACAACTCACATAAATAAAAGCCCTTTGGGGTCCTCAAATTTTTTTGCTCCTGAGACCAAAAAGTTTGAGAGCTGCTGTCTTATTATAATACAGTGTATGTGTCAATCTCTCCAAGTAGACTGTGAGTTCTTGTGGACAGGAATATTATTTATTTTTCTCTTTTTCTTTTCTTTCTTCTTTTAAAAAGATTTCCTCAAGGTATCAACTGTCAGTCTTTTTATGTGGTTAGACAATCAATGAAGAGAATGAAGCTAACATATATTAGTAACTACCATTTATTCAGGGCTTAGTGTATGCAATGTACTGTGCTCTCATTTAACCTTCACTAGGCTCTATAATTATCTCTATTACATACATAGGAGAAACTTAGAGACATTAAATAACTTATTCAAGGCATATAGCTAATAAAATGGAAACATCAGGACTCAACTCTCATCTGTCTGACTTTAGAGGCCAAAGTCTCAACCATATTGAAAGAGTGGGAAAATGCAGAGAAATTCAGAAAGCTATGATTAGGCAAGACAAATTATTTATAAAGCATGGTTCCAGTAGGACCTATTAAGTACAGAGTTTACCTTTGCCAGAGGTTTATAATTCTGGATTACTTTTGGACATTTACATTGTCTTTTACAGCAACTTTTATTTGGTTTAACATAGGCAGCATACTCTCTTATACTAATGTTAAAAAGGTCTTTCCTAAGAAGATCAACTCCTCAACCAGAATGTATTGCCTCTGCTGTGCAAGGAATTGAAAAGGAGGTACCTTTTAGTACATTAGTACCTCAGAACTAGAAAGACACAAATTTTAAAGTGTAACATTTTAAAAGCTATATAACAATATTACAAAAATTTGAGAAATAGAAAAAAAAAATCACCCTAACTCAAAAATTTTTGGTGAAAATCAGTTGGCTGTAAATATGTGGATTTATTTCTGGGTTCTCTATTCTGTTCCATTGGTCTATGTGTCCATTTTTATACCAACACCATGCTATTTTTATTACTATACCTTGGTAGTATACTTTGAACTCAGGTAATGTGATGCCTCCAGCTTTGTTCTTTTTGCTCAGTATTGTTTTGGCTATTCGGGGTCTTTTGTGGTTCCATACAAATTTTAGGACTTTTTTTTCTATTTCTGTGAAGAATGTCATTGGTATTTTGATAGAAATTACATTGAATCTGTAGATTACTTTGATTAGTATTGTCATTTTAATAATATTAATTCTTCTGATCCATGAGCATGGGATATCTTCCCATTTATTTGGGTCCTCTTCAATTTCTTTCATCAGTGCTTTGTAGTTTTCCTTGTAGATGTCTTTCACCTCCTTGGTTAAGTTTATTCCTAGATTGTTTAGAAATACTACTGAATTTTGTATGTTGATTTTTGTATCCTGCAACTTTACTGAATTTGTTTATCAGTTCTAAGAGTTTTTTGGTGAAATCATCAGATTTTTCTACATATAAGAGCATGTCGTCTGCTAAGGACAATTTGACTTCCTCCCTTTTCCAATTTGGTTGTCTTTTCTTTCTTTCTTCTCCTGATTGCTCAGGATTGGACTTCCCATACTATGTTGAATGAGAGTGGTGAAAGTGGTCATCTTCTTCCAGTTCTTAGAGGAAAGACTTTCAGCTTTTCCCCATTTAGTGTGATGTTAGCTGTGTGTTTGTTATATGTGACCTTTATTATGTTCAGGTATATTCCTTTTATTCAAAAATTTGTTGAGAGTTTTTATCACGAAGGGATGTTGAATTTTAGCAAATGCTTTTTCTGTGTTGACTGAGATGAACATATGGTGTCTTAGTCAGTTTCATGTTGCTATAAAGGAATACTTGCGGCTAGGTAATTTATAAAGAAAAAAGGTTTATTTGGCTTGTGATTCTAATGTCTGGAAAAGTTCAGGACTGGACATTTGCATCTGGTGAGGGCCTCAGGCTGCTTCCACTCATGGCAGAAAGCAAAGGGGAGCCAGCATGTACAGAGATCACATGGCATGAGAGGAAGCAAGAGAGAGAAAGGGAAGGTGCCAGGCTCTTTTTAACAACCAAGTCTTGTGGGAACTAATAAAATGAGAACTCACTCACCCATGAGAGGACATTAATCTATTCATGAGGGATCTGCTCCCATGATCAAAACAACTCCCATTAGGTCCTACCTCCAATATTGTGGATCAAATTTCAACATGAGATTTGGTGGACACAAACAAACCACATCAAAACTATAGCATATGGTCTTTGTCTTTCATTCTGTTGATGAGATGTATCACATTTACTGATTTGTGAATGTTGAACCATCCTTGCATCCCTGGGATAAATCCTACTGATAGTGGTTTATTATCTTTTTGATGTGTTGTTGTATTTGATTTGCTAGTATTTTGTTACGGATTTTTGCATCTATGTTCATTGGGAATATTGGCCTGCAGTTTTCTTTTTTTGTTGTGTCCTTGTCTGGTTTTTGGTATCAGGTTAATGCTGGCCTCATAGAATGAGTTAGCAAGAATTCCCTCTTCAATTTTTGGGAATAGTTTGGGAATAATTGGTTTTACTTCTTCTTTACAAGTTTGGTAGAATTTAGCAGTACAGCCATCCAGTCCTGGGCTTTCCTTTAATGGGAAACTTTTTATTACTAATTCAATCTCATTACTCACTGGTCTGTTCAGGTTTTCTATTTCTTCCTGGTTTAGTCTTGGTAGGCTGTATATGTCCAGGTATTTATCCATTTCCTGTAGGTTTTCCAATTTGTTAGTGTAGAGTTGTTCATAAGTCTGTAATGATCCTTTGTAATTCTGTAGTATCAGCTTTTTCATTTCTAATTTTATTTATTTGGGTATTCTCTCTTCTGGGCATAAACATTTGTTTGTCTTTTCAGAAAACCAAATTTCATTTCATTGATCCTTTGTATTGTTTTTTTAGTCTCTATTTCATTTAGTTCTGCTCTGATCCCTATTATTTCTTTCCTTTTGCTAATTTTTTGTTTGGTTTGTTCTTGCTTTTCTAGTTCCTTGAGGTACATCATTAAGTTGTTTATTTAAAATCTTTCTACATTTTTGAGGTAGGCATTTATTGCTATAAACTTCCCTTTAGCACTGCTTTTGCTACATCCCATAGGTTTTGGTATGTTATGTTTCATTTTCATTTGTCTCAAGAAACTTTTTGATTTCCTTCCTAATTTCTTCATTGACCCAATGGTTGTTCAGGAGCATGTCGTTTAATTTCCACGTGGGGAAAGGACACCTCTTCAATAAATGGTGCTGGGAAAACTGGATATCCATATGCAGAAGAGTGAAACTAGATCTCTGTCTCTTACAAAAGTCAACTCAAAATGGATTAAAAACTTAAACAAAAGACCTGAAACTATAAAACTACTAGAAGGAAGTATCAGGGAAACACTTCAGGACATTAGTCTAGGCAAAGATTTTATGGCTAAGATTTCAAAACCATAGACATCAAAAACAAAAATAGACAAATGGTACTATATTAAACTAAAAAACTTCTGCACAGCAAAGGAAACAACCAACAGAGTGAAGAGACAACCTGTTGAATGGGAGAAAATATTCGCAAACTATTCATCTGAGAAGAGATTAATACCTAGAATATACAAGGAACTCAAACAACTCAACAGCAAAAGGAAAAAAAAAAAACCAAAAACTAAAAACCAAACAAATTAATCCCATTAAAAAGTGGGCAAGGATCTGAATAGGCATTTCTCAAAAGCAGACATACAAATGGCCAAAAAATATATGAAAAAATTATCGATATCACTAATAATCAGGGAAATGGAAATTAAAACCACAACGAGATATCATCTCACCCCAGTTAGAATGGCTATTACCTAAAAGACAAAATATAACAAATGCTGACAAGGATGCAGAGAAGAGGGAGCTTTTATCCACTATTAGTGGAAATGTAAATTAGCACAGTCATTATGGAACAGTATGGGAGTTTCTCAAAAAAACTAAAAATAGAGCTACAATATAGTCTAGCAATCCCACTACTGGGAATTTATCCAAAGGAAAGGAAATCAGTATATCAAAGGGATACCTGCGCCCCTATGTTTATTGCAGCACTATTTGCAATAGCCAAGATATGGAATAAAACCAAGTGTCCATCAATGGATGAATGGATAAAGAAAATGTGGTATATATGCACAATGGAATACTATTCAGACAGAAAAAAATAGTTAGAAGAGAAGATTTGAAATGTTCCCAACACAAGGAAATGATAAATGTTTGAGGTGATGGATATCCTAAATACCTGATTTCATCATTACACATTGTATGCATGTATCAAAATATCACATATACTCCATAAATATGTATAATTATTATGTATCAATAAAAATTTTTTAAAATCTTGGTATACTACCTTCAATTTTCTTACTTAAAAAATTTTAAATGTAACTATAATTGTACTGTACTTGAAAATCTGTCTTGTTTCTTTTCTCTTATCACTATATCATACACAGTAGTCCCCCCTAATTCACAGTTTCGCTTTCCATGGTTTCAGTTACCCTCAGACACCGCGATCCAAAAATAGGTAAGTACAGTACAATAAGATGTTTTGAGAAAGAGAGAGAGACCATATTCACATAACTTTTATTACAGTCTATTGTTATTATATGACTGTTCTATTTTAGTTATTAGTTCTACATTAGTTGTTAATCTCTTACTGTGCCTAATTTATAAATTAAACTTTATCATAGGTATGTATGTATAGAAAAAAACATGGTATATATAGGGTTTGGTGCTATCAACAGCTTCAAGCATCCACTAGGGGTCTTGGAACATATCCCCCTCAGATGAGGGACTACTGTACATTTTTTATATTATTGCATAGATTTTATCATCATCATTTTTAAATGACAGCATATATTTTATTACTTGGTTATTAGCTACAGTTAATTCTTGTTATCCACAATAGTTATGTTCTATAAATCTTTCGCGAACACTGAATTAGTGAATACTGAACAATTGCTACTAGGGGAAATACAAGGTTAGAGTTCTGTAAGCCTCTGGTCACAACATGTTTGTCAACTGATTGATACATAACCTTGTTTTATGTGTGTTTCTGTTTAAAGATGCTTTACATAATATATATTTTTGATTCATTATTATCAAACTCATGGCCAATAGCACAATAACTCATGCCTAAATGAAGCTTATTTAACACGTATTTTCTCTGTAAGGCACATCACAGCTTTCTTGTGCTCAGGAACACTAGACACACCTCAGCACTATGCTTAGGGGCCATTTTAAACAGTGAAATCACTAATAAAAAGCACAAAAATGCAAAAAACAGAGCACTAAGTAGACCACAAGAAGGACACTCGTTTACAATAGGAGAGCCGAAACAAGAAAGCAGAGCCTCACCTTGCTCAACCTTGGCTGGGCGTATGTTAAGTCAGGTGATACAAATTTTTCACTGTTCTGTGCATGTCTGTTAATGACTGTAAAAGTACCAGGTGTATTGATTTTGGGGTTAAAAATAAATTCTAGCTACTAGGTGAATTTGCAAATACAGTATCTGTGAATATGGAGGATCAACTATATTTTCCTATTACTGAACAGTTAAGCTATTTCTTTTTCTTTCAATTAAAATAATCTATGATCACTACTTTACACATAAAACTTCTTTCTCTTTCAGAAGTGTTTCCTTAGGAACTACTGGGGTAGTTATAATTTTGATACAGGCTGCATATTGCAGTAATTCTTAGAGTGACTCATGAAAGTTCTTCAGATCCTTACTACTCACAAAATATGGTCCAGCAGCAGCACCACCACCACCACCTGGGAGCTGATTAGAAATCGTGACAAAATCACCCCAGACCAAGTGATGTAAATCTGGTTTTAACAAAATCCTCAGGTGATTTCTATGTACATTAAAAGTCTGAGAAGCTGTGCTATAAGTCAAGGATTCTCAAAATTCAGCATGCATCAGCATCACCTAGCCAGCTTGTTAAAACACAGGTGGCTGGGCCCCACCCTCAGCATTTCTGAGAACATCTGGGGAATGGCCTGAGAATTAGCACTTCTAACAAGTTTCCGGGTGATGCTGATGCTCCTGGTCCTGTGACCACACTTTGAGAACCTCAGCTTTAGCTGGTACATGGGTAGGTCTCTTGTAGGATTAGTGTTTTTAAACTGCTAATTCATCTTTTTTTTGGCAGGAGGGAGGAAAATAATAATTGATTTATAGCTCATCAAAAGAAATCCAGCCAGGCGAGGTGGCTCATGCCTGTAATCCCAACACTTTGGGAGGCTGAGGCGAGGCAGGAGGATTCCCTTGAGGACAGGAATGTGAGACTAGCATAGGCAATATAGTGAGACCCCCATCTCTACAAAAAATTAAAAGAATAAGCCGGGATGTGTTGGTGCATGCTTGTAGTCCCAGCTACTTGGAGGCTGAGGCAGAAGGATCGCTTGAGCCCAGGAATTAAGGTTGCAGTGAGCTGTGATCGTGCCACTGCACTCCAGCTGGGGAACAGAACAAGACCCTGTCTCTAAAAGAAAAAAAAAAAATCCTTCTCACAGTATAGGGCCAGGGGGTGGGCAGGCTTTATGGAGGTGGATTAAGCTAACCAGGTTGATAAGAACTAGTCATGGTTGGTAGGGGTAGGCCGATATGGTTGGGTCAACTGAGAAACAGAAATAGAAAAAAAAAAAAGTTTTTTTTCTCTTGTTATTTATGCACACTCTATAAAAGAATCTATCATTAAAGTATCTGAAAAAATTCTATTGAGTAGTTTTTTCATAAATTATGTTTTTGAATTACAAAATACAAAATAGGAGAAAGAAAAGAGAAAGGAGAAAGGAAGTGTCAAAGAAACTTTTTTTTTACTTTTTCAGTTTTTTGTGATAAAAAATAACATACAGCAATGAAAGGACACATCCCAAAACGAGGCTCAAAAACTTAGTTTCCTGGTCACCTGTAAATCCTTGGTGGCCACCACACAGGAATAAACAGGAAAAGATTTCTTAGAAGATGGAATCCTCAAGACTATAGTTTCCTCACCCTGAAACTTCAAGTTCAGCACATGGTCAATTCAAGCCCATAACTATTCTTCACCATAAAGCAATTTCTGGGTACCAGCTCTCTGTATTTCAGGTCAATCATAATGATGGTTTCATATTGCTCATGAGCTTGGTGAAACTTTAAAGCAGGACAGTCTTCCTTGGAGTGATTTCCTTTTCCTTATCCCAGGGTCCCCTTTGCTCTGCATTAATAATGAAGTTCTCTTATCATCCCTCTTTACTTTACAGATCTGGTCCAAGGCTTTTAGAACCTGGGTGGCTGTTTTTTGTTTTTAAAACCATTCCGTGATCTTTTAAATAGTTAGCAGGAAAAAGACAAAGGCTATTTATAAGACGATTTGTGGCAAAAGCAGTTTGACTGTAACAAATGCAAGTATCAAAGGTATAAGATTTAGTTAAAAGAAATTCTTATCAATGTAGATAATGTTTAGATCAAAGGAGATGGGGAGTGAGTGCTGTTTCAATGTGTTACAGCAGAAGCTCTGATTAGAGAAAAGAAATTATTACAGAAAATATATAGGATTATGTGACTGTTTTTCTTTCTCCAAGAAACCTACTCGGTCTCTAAGAATCCTTAAAAGGCTAGATTAGGGCATAGCTGTGATCATTAACACAAGCAAATGTTCAGTTATTTTTTCTTACACAAACAGATGGAAGGGACTCACCTCAAAAATGGCCAGAAAAAGGAGAAGGAGGGGGAGGGGAGAACCTGGCAAAGTAGTAAAATTTCTTTTCAAATTGGCTTTTGAGCTCTAATAGCTACAATATCAGGTGGGTATTTCCCAGGAGTTTCTATGCTTAGCAAGAATTAAAGTGAGTCTGCAATTTCCAGGCTAGAAGTAGTGATTGGAAATATCCAAAGATATGTTGCATCTGTTTCTTCTTAGTGTGCATATGTATTTAAATTTGTTATGAGAGGAAATAATTGGTGAGTAATTAGTAAAATGCTTAACCTAACTTTAATCAAGAGGTTATTTTCCTTGGATAAAGCAATCATGAATTTGTATTTTAGTGAGCTGTATCTCACTAGTCTTAATTATCCATGGTTATCCAAGCCTGCAGATAGCCTAATGTGTCCCATTAAAGGCAGGCTAGCTACTAAAAACGCAGGCACACTGCCTCAGGGTAATAAGAAGACTTCGTGGGCTTATTTTGCAAATTGAGCCCTCTTTAGCAATGGTAACTGTGACAGCCCCCTTTATGACTCTAAAAAGAGTCTTTTCCAGTCTGGGTCCCAGATCCACTCCCTTCTGTTTAAGGTGGAAACTGCTGTCCTAACTGCCACCTGCCTCAGCAGCTTAGCCAGTCTCCCTGGGCTCTGCCCTCCTTTTTTTCTGTCACCTTTTCCAGTCCTTCATCTTTGGCTACTTCCTCAGCCTTTAACCCTCAATCAACTCATTCTTTCACTTCTCTGGCCTTTTTTGAATCCAGAATTTCACTGAAATGTCTTCTTAGAACCGCTCAATTCTATTACCCCCAGACTAGGAAGTCACAATACAAATTAGCATGATGACAATCACCATCTGTCAGCAGGAAGTCCTACATTGTTTTTCCTTAAAATTTTTAAACAATTAAAATTGCACACTTATTGCACATTCTCTTAGGGTCGTTCTGCAATACACAATTGCTTTTTGCAAGAAGATGTTTTTACCACATTGCTACAAAGATACTAAATGGTACCACTATGTGAAATTATTATAGCTGTTAAGACTAGACATTAGACTTTTCTTCTTGACGATTATACAAATGGACAAGAATATAAGAAGACGTCCAGACTGATGAAATGGAAATAAAAATGAAAAAGGGGTTTTCTGTTTTGTAATTTTTTTAACTTATCTTTTTTCTTTGACAAAATCTACAAATTTAAAACACCAATCCATCAACCACTTTGTTATCTGGAGAATTATGAAAATAATTTTCAAAAGCTTAGTAACTATCATGCAAAAGAATAAAATCTTATTTTTACAAAGACTGGTTATACTATTTATGGATTTAGTGGGTCTTCATTTTCTTATTTAACACAGTCTTCATCTTTCATCAAGCTTCAGCCTGAGTTAGGGGACAATAGGGAGTAGTGAGAGATGGACAGAAAGAGCCAATATGATGAAATTGCTTCATAAAGGGCACTAATAAAAGTCATATCAAATAAAAGGCTACAACACAACCAAACTGAGGTTACTGGATAATCTGTAGCCATACCTCCTATTAGCCCAGACCACCAAATCACCAGCCTAATGGAAACTCTTCTTTAACTACAGAGAACAATGGCCAAGGCAAATGACTTTTATAATGGGCATGCCCAAAGGTGGCAAAGTCATATCTTATCAGGAATCTTTTTCCTGCTTATAAGGAAGTCCCTGGGCAAATCTGAAAGTGATTTAACCTTTTTATGTCTCACCCAGATATCTCCATCTGAAACACTTCTGACACTTTCCCCTCCTCCTCAGCTGCAATAGCATCCCATGGGGGTTAAACTTCTATAAAAGTACTGTGAAAGAATTGGAATAAAAGTAGATTGTAACCAGATTGCCTCAGAAATTGTCACTTGCCTATTCGATGTTGGTAATTAAGAACCAGATTCCAAGAATCCTACAATGTCAGAGTTAGAAAGGACATTTGAGATCATCAAGAACAATTTCTTCATCTCACATGTTAAAACCAAAGCTGAGGAAAAATTTTAAAAAGCTAAGAGGGTATTGCCTTGGCAAGGATGACCTGAGACTGCTATATAGGCCCCAATTCTTACTCCAATTTTTTTCCATTGCATCATTGTGCCTTATAGCAGGTAAACAGAAAACATGTTGATTTTATCCATTTTAGTGTAAGTAATCTTCTAGACAAAGAAGGCAGGTAAATGGTTGCATAACAGAACCTCATCATTAAAAACTTTACTATACACCAATGGTTCAATCCACCCTTTGTTCAAGGTGGTACGTGTGAATCTCCTGCTAAAGTATAAAAAGCAAAAGAAATGTGTACGTGTCTTCAGTATTGCCTATGCTGGTGGTTCTCTGCCCAACTCATCTGAGAACTAGAGTACCTCCCCCCCATTAACTATGGCTTACTATGCAGTGATTCTCAGTGGCCATATTATGGGAGGACCCACACCCACATTCACACGCATACTTTGGAGGATCTATCCTAACAGGGCAGCAAGCAAAGTTTGAAAGAGTTCTCTGAGCACCACCCCTGCCTGTCCTCCACCCACTAGAAAAATCATTAATCCAAAAAACATGGCATTTTACAATAAACAAATGTTTATGGAGTGTCTGTGCCACGCACTGGTTATAAGCTGGTAAACAAAAAGTTAACACTAGATATTCACTTTGAGTTTTAGGACTTAGAAGAAACTCACTCTGTATACCCAAGGTACCTGACTAGGTCAACCACTGACCCCTTTGTTTTATGGCCCATTAATCTCTTTGAGGAATCTCTATCTGATAAACAATGAAAAAGTCCCTTTTTTACTTTACCCCAACCCCAGCACTCTCTATTCCCCTTTACCTTTATTTTTCTCCTTAACATTTATCACTGTCTAAACACAAATTACTTATTTACTGTTCATCTCCTTCCATTAGAATAAAATAAGTCCTTTTGGGCAAGAATTTTGTCTATTTTGTTCACTGCTGTGTACCCAATACCTAGAACACCTAGTAAATACTCAATAAATATTTGTTGATTAAATGAATAGAAAAATGATGACAACACCTCTGTACTTGCCAACTCTTCTTGGTTCATCATCTTTTCCATCATGGTCTCCCCACCATTCCCTTTAATCATTTGCTCATGCCCAGTATACTGGCCCTCCATTCTCTTAGGGCTTTTTCTGCTGGCTCCCTCTAGGCAGAGTACACCCAGTCAGGGCTCCATGATTATCTATTACATGATAATCCTCATTTACCCCCACCCTCTTATCTTCCACTGCACCTGCTGTGCCAACATTTAACCC
This sequence comes from Daubentonia madagascariensis, assembly GCA_023783475.1. Classification (NCBI taxonomy): domain Eukaryota; kingdom Metazoa; phylum Chordata; class Mammalia; order Primates; family Daubentoniidae; genus Daubentonia; species Daubentonia madagascariensis. The sequence goes on along the minus strand of JAKFHU010000322.1, from coordinate 22,602,159 downwards.
TATATTACCCCCAACATTCAACTTATCTTACTCTGCCCAGTCTGGAGCAGCACTAGAGATGATTTTAGATTCATGCTGGACTGGACCAATAACAATCCATGGTAGTATTCAATGTTCAAAATCCATGGTATACAGAAGAAAGAGAATGTGATTAAGAATTTAGACTTGGGTTGGAAAATTGGGTATGGCTTCTGCTGCCTGGTGTTTTTGGCTGAGTCATCAACCTTTCTGAGCCTTTTTTCTCATCTGTAAAACGGGAATAAAAGTACCTACTTAATATCATGAAAATTATATTTTAAATAAAATAATGTACATAAAAGCTCCCAATAGATTTATAGGCATGTAAAAAGTACTTAATACATGTTTGCTCCTCCTCTTCCTTTAACATAATTCACTAACCTCCAATGATAGCCTTACTCTCTGAGTGATTAACAAAAAAATCCATGCTTTCTGGTATGAATCTTCTTAATTTTCCTCCCTTCCCTCCTTTCCATATCAGATATTCTATGTTTTCACTCATCTTCTCCCCTGATTCAGAAAGCGACACTCTTCTTTTCTAAGACTAACTCTATCCATGCAAATAGTTTTCAAGCCTGGCTGCACATTAGAATCACCTGGTGGGCTTTTAAAAAATGCACATAACTGGGCCCTACCACAAACCAATTCAATACGAATCTCTGGAGATAGGAACATGGCACCAGTATCTTTTTTTTAAGTTCCTTGGTAGGGTGCCAAGACAATTCAATGGGAGAAAGAATAGTCTTTTAAACAAATATTACTGGAACAACTGGATATCCACATTCAAAAGAATAAAGTTGAACTCCTTCCTTCTACCATACACAAAAATTAACTCAAAATGGATCATAGACCTAAACGTAGAGCTGAAACAATAAAACTCTCAGAAGAAAACATAGAAGTAAATCTTCATGACTTTGAGTCAGGCAAAGCTACCTTAGATAAGATACAAAAGCATAAGCAAAAAAAGAAAAAGTAAATAAATTGAACTTCATCAAAATTAAAAATTTTTTGTACTGCAAACAATATTATCAAGAGAGTGAAGAAAAACCCATGGAACGAGAGAAAATATTTGCAAATCATATATCTGATAAAGAGCTTGTATCCGGAATATATAAAAGACTCTTACAACTCAATAATAAAAGATAAAAATCTCATTTTAATATGGGCAAAGTGTCTAAATAGATATTTATCCAAAGAAGATATACAGATAACCAATAAGGACATGAAAAGATGCTCAACATCATTATCTGTTAGGGAAATGTAAATCAAAACCACAATGAGATACCACTTCAAACTCACTAAGATGGCTGTAATCAAAAAAATAGATAATAACAAGTGTTGGCAAGGATATGGAGGAACTGGAATACATTGCTGATGGGAATGTAAAATGGTCCAGCCACTTTGGAAAACAGTTTAGCATTTTCTCAAAATGTTAAACATATGGTTATCATCTGACCCAGAAATTCCATTCCTAGGTATATACCCAAGAGAAATAAAAACATGTTCATGCAAAAACTTGTCCACAAATGTACATAGCAGTATTATTTCTAATAGCCAAGAAGTGAAAACAACCTGAATGTCCACCAACTGAGAAATGGATAAGTAAAATGTGGTACATTGTAATATTACTTGGCAATAAAAAGAAATATACTGATACAGGCAACAACATGGATGAACTCTGAAAACATGCTAAGTGAAAGAAGCTAGTCACAAAAGACCATGTATCGTATGATATTTCATTTATATGAAATATCCAGACTAGGCAAATCTATACATAGAGAAAGTAGATTAGTGGTTGCCTAGTGCTCAGGTCAGGAGAAATAAGGATGACTGCTAATGGGTATGTGGTTTCTTTTTGTGATGATGAAAATGTCCTAAAATTGATTGTGGTGATGATTGTACAACTCTGTGAATATACTAAAAACCATTAAATAGTAAAAACGAAAAGAGTAAGCGAGGAAGGGAGGAAGAGAGGAAGGAAGGAAAAAGTTCTGCAGAGAATTCTAATGTTAAAGTTTATTTCTGGTAACTTATCTTCTAGATTCCTTCACAGTAAAGATTGTATCTTCTAAATCTTTGCCTTCCCCATATCCTTACAGAAAAATAACTGACACAGAGCAGGAGTGTGATATGTTTTGAAATGACTTCTTTTTTGTTTTAAGTAGCAGAGGAATGTTCCTTATTTTAATCAAAATTGCAAGAGTTAGGCTGCCATGTGGCAGGATTGGTCATCTTGGCTATCTTGATTTATTTGAGTTCCCCAAGCAATTAATTCAGGTGAAGCACATAGAAAGAGGGTAGGTAGACAGTACAAACCAAACTGACCGGTTCTGCCATCCAAAGTATGGTTGTTCTGTCATATATCAGTGGATGTGGCCTCTGGCCCTTAGGAACCATTCTTTTGACAGTTCCCCAGGACACAGCTCTGGTTTGACTGACTTTGTTTACTAAATAAATTAATTCCTGCTTCTGGAGTAGCTTCAATTTTTAAACAGAAAGCCATCTATTGACAGTCACTGATACACAGGATTTTATTGTTTTATATTAAACAATTAAGAGTTATTGTTTTTTTTTTCTACAAGTACACTATACATGAAAATAAATAAAATCTAGAATACAGTCAGTAGGAGTAGGGAGAGAGAGGGATTCTATATCTACTCTGTGCCTTAAAGGGACAGTTTTATTTTAATAAATCCAAAGTACAGGCTGTATTTCTTTTATGGAAATAAGGCTCTCTTTTGGCAAAATGTGCATAAAGGACAGGGTCTGATGAACATTTCTTAAGATGAATTTGATTATGTAAACAGAATTTTTAAAAAATATCCTAAGAATTCAGTTTTTTGATCTGGTAGACTTCAATAATTGAAAATGACTTGGGAATTGCTACTTTCAACAGTCTCTACACAAAAAAAGGAAAATGCTAAAGTAAGTCAAGATGTTTACAAATATTGTGTCTAAAATGTTATCTCATTTGTTCAACCAAGCAAATAAGAAATAGCAAAATATGAAATCACAATTGAGCATAAGACAAAGATCTGATTTAGAATCAGGCAGAATTTTCCTGTCTGTAACTCTAGTGATTTCAAATGCGTTCAGAAAAACATAATGAGTGAGGGCAATGCCAAGATGAGAAACAAAAGAAAATGTTACATTCTCAGGTATGATAATTTTCAAATTAAATGAGTTTATAGTTGGAAGATTCATTAAGAACAGTAATTCCAAAGATATAATTAGAACCATAATTTAGAAGCCTTGCTTCATGAGAAAAGATTATAACATGAAAACCTCAAAACTAAGTATTGATTATACAAGGTAAACATGCTAAGCCTGGATAATGAGAAATAGCAAGCATTTGCTTTTTCTCTCACCAGAAAGAACAACCAGGTATATGCTGCAGACTGGTATATAAATTACTCAAAGTGAGGCAGCTGGAAAATTATCTGGGTCGAGGAACTGCCCCAGGGGCAGAACATGTCACAATGTCAAATCCTTCTTTTTTACTATCACAACTTTCACTAGAAGAAACCAGAGACTTGGGAAACAAATTCAATCACAAATACTTTTTGTTAAAACTACAGTGGCAAACTATCAAACCAACTTCGTATGTGGAACACATCAGAACTTTTCCATGTTTCCCCAATACAGTGGAATAAACTATTTTCACCTGGAAATTCATCTTAGAAAAATATTCATGTCCATTTCTATGTAATATAATTTTAGAACATAGTAAGAAACCACTTCTTCGTTTTCATTAGGGGATATTAAAAAAACAGAATTTAAGGATAATTCCCCTTTGCCTCTAGTGCAGGTTTTTAGGCATTTGACAATGTAAATAGAGTACAGAGTGACATAAAGAAGAGCTACAAACATGTATAAATACAACACTATGGCTCCTGTCATAAGAGCTTTTGAAAAATTGTTGAACAAGTGTTCATCCTCCCAAATTGCAATCGCAAGATATTGACTGTTACACAGTTATGAAACAAAGGCAAGGGGAAGGGTGAGAAACGACAGAAAGGACAGCAGCAAGGAAGACAAGTGCTCGGCAGGATAGAACCTGCTCTGTCTTGCTGGCCCCGCTTTTCCCAGCACCTTTCTGTTGTTCTGGGCTTTTCCTCTGATGCCATCTACATCATCTCCTAGGGAAACGGATCTCCCTTTAAGAAAAACCAAGCAAGCATCCAGAGGTAACGTGCAGAACCGTAAATGAAAAATGTCCACGTCTAGCAGGCAGACAAGCAAAGGAAAACCAGCTGTCAGTTTCAGAAGCGCTTAGCTGTAACGGGGTTTCGGGTTTCTCTCCGCCTCTGTTTCTGTCTCTCTTGCGGTGTCTCCCTCAATAACATCAGTTTTCTAATCACCTCAAATCACAAATACATTCTCCGTCTGTCCTTGTGAAATAAATGCTGATGAAACAGAAAAACAGAGTGCAATACTCACAACAATGAAGAATTCCTACACATGCTGTTCCATTTTCTTGCTTTAAAATGATGGAAGGTTAATTTAAAAAGCCTTGCAGAATTAGAAAAATAAGGGGGCGGAGGATTCCACCCACACAATCCTCCAGCCCACCGCAAAGGAGCCCAAAGGCTTGCTGACGTCACAGATTCATGAATGGATGTAAATTGGGAATTGGGCTGGTTTAGGATTCCGCACAGACTTCGTTGTGGTGTGTGCCGTGGAAAAAAAAAAAAAAAAGGAGGGTCCAGATCACACCGGGCCAATAGGCTTCAGGCTGACATGGCCTGCCTTCTTTTAGAAGGAATCTGGTCACAGAATAAACAGAGCCCGCCAATCAGGCGTCTGCCACTGCCTTAAGACAGACCGGCAGCTTGAGGAGTGTGTGTGTGTGTGTGTGTGTGTGTGTGTTTGTTTCAAGCTGTGATAGTCATGAAACATTATTATTGCTATTGAATGAGGGAATCAAAATAGAATTTCTGTGGAAGCCAGGCTAACAAAAATGCATGTATAAGAAATTCCATCTTTTATTCATTAGAGCTATTTTCTTTAACCCTCGTCTTGCTGTTCAGCAATCTGTCTGATGTGGTACAAATAAATCAAAGTCAGGAAAATAGTTTTAAAAACTGGTGACCAGTGGACACGCATGCCCTGCACACCATGCCTTGTAAAAGCAAAATAGGAGGGAAAGGGTACATGGGAATAATGATCCATTGACTAAGAAAACATAAATATCTAAAATAATATTACATGAATGTGATTGTTTTGTATAACAACATCTTGCTCATCTCCATGATGTATTGAGAGTGGGTATGGAACAATAATTTATTGCTACATTTAAATAAGGTGCAGCATCTCCTCATTGGTTTATTCAACTTCTGACATTCAATGAAGACACAGCTCCAAAAGGGCTCTTAATGAAACTTTGAGCAAATTTTGGTTTCAGTAAGATGTCCTATTATTAACAGCAAAAACAGCTGTATTAAATTGATCCAAAGGGCACTTCTTTACTCTTTACTTAAAAAATTTTCAAAGTTATATAAAAGTGGAGATTAATATAATTTAAAATCCCTATTTCCCATCACTACATCACAATGACCAGTACTTTACAAACACTGATCATGACTTTTTTGAACTTGGGAAAATGGCCTCAAATCCTTGAAATTAGAACAATAGTGGTTAATATAAGGCCTCAGTTATGAGATGTCCAGTGACCAAGAACATTCTGAACAGAGATCTGCTCTATCTCTCAATGAGATTATTTGTACAGCTGAGAGAAGGAAAGTGGTTGCCTGTTTCAGAAAGTCCAAACCTGACCACTAGTAAGTATTGCAAACGCCTTAGCTCATTTGGGAAAAGAAAATTTTTCCAGGATTATTTTACACACGGGAAAGATGTTCAGTGTACTCTTCTACTATATACTCAAGCAATAGAATATCATTGGCAAACAACATAGTCAACAAATTTCTCTAAAGGAGCTTATTGTGGAATATCACTACAGAAAAGATAGACCAAAGGAGTTTACCCATGCAAGATGGGAGTGCTCAAGGCCAGTATAGTATTGGTACATTCCCAGTAGGCCTAAGTGTACCACATTATTTTAGAACCAACAGATAGAAAGAAAATGAAGAATATACATCTCTGTTTCTTTAACAGCAATCAAAGCCAACCAGGATACACTAAAAGAATCAGATTTATAAAAAAAATTTTTCTTCCAAAATAATACAGACTAATAAAAGCAGACAACCTCTTCGTGGAATATGTCAATAGGATAGCCAACAAACTCATCAAGTTGTATACGTTAAATATCTACAGCTTTTTGTATGTCAAGCATACGTCAATAAAACGGTTTAAAAAAAGATGGCCAAATCTGTTATAGAAGCTAACACATTTGCTATAAGGTTTGACAGCAACATCATTGCTAACAAGTCCACCAGGGATGGGGGTGATCTCTTAAGCAGTTTAACAAAACAGGGTCTATAAATGCTTCTAATAACCAGCACCTGACCTAAGATTTTTGGCTCAATACATAATCTGGCAAACAAAAACTAGCTGGCTCTATGGACTTGCTACTTTAGTAAGTTGAACTTGGTCTAGGTTAGTATGCTTCCTTATACCACAGAAATATCAACTGGGCCAACAAAGATTCATCCATGTCAAATATCATGGGAAATCATTGGAAAGAAAAGCTGTCTCCCCAAATTATAGAAGCTATAGAAGTCACTCTTGGAGGACGGCATTGTTGTTCTAGGGGCAGAAGGTAGGAAGGGAGATGGAGGCATGAAAAATGTACACTCTAGAGCAGTACTGCCCAAGAGAACTTTCTGTGATGATGGAAGGTTTTATAATTTGCACTAATACAGTAGCCACAAGTGGCTACTGAGCATTTGAAATATGGCTAGTATCCTTGAGGAACTGAATTTTTAATTTAATGTAATTGATATTAGTTTAACTTTAAAAATAAATAGTCACACACAGCTGGTAGCTGCCATATGAGACAGTGCAGCTCTAGAGAGAGGAAGCCAAGTCCCATCATGATAAGTAATTTTTTATTTCAGCATGTGGGCATGCTAAGTGTGGAGGACTACAAATCCAATATGAAGGTGAGAAAGCTCTTTTAAGAACCAAATGAACCTCTTTAGTCTTTAATAATGACTAGAAAATGACTCTGGTATTGTTACCCAAGGAGATACTCAAAACTCATTATTAGATAAAAATCTACATAGAGAAGTTAAGGTACAATTATAATTGTTTTTTTTAAAAAAAGGGAACATGACTCATTTAAGCCAGAATCTAAGAGAAGTCCAAAGTATCATGACTCAGTGGCAATTTCTGTCAGAAATACCAGGAAAAAGAAAAGTACAGTGACCTCAAATGCTAACTCATGGAGATCCAAATTTTTCTCCAAGGGCATCAATGTGTAGTGGTTACAAGCTGGTAAACAAATCTGGGCTCCAATCCTGTCTCTGCCATTTATTCATTCTGTAAGTTCAGGTAAACCTGAGCTTTAGTTTTCTCATTATCAAAATGGGGATAATACTAGGCTACATTATTAAGTGAAAGTTAGAGTAATACATGTAAAGAGTTGAGAACAGTACCTGCATATAGAAGTTACTCAGTAAATGATACTCAGTAAATGGTAGCTGTTTGTGTTTTGTTGTTGTTATTATTCAAATACCATAGACCCTTCTACTCTCTCAACAAGGGAAATTTCAAGAACTATGCAGATTCAGGAATGAAAACTACAGAAAAGAATAAAACATCTTTATTTTTCTTATAATAAAACTTGTACAGAACTTTTCAGGAAAATTTAAAAATACCTATTAGTGACACATCTTCCAAAAAAAAGCTCATCCATGTCATTTTCCTTCAGGTGGTTGGGGAATATTCTCTGGTTCTGAATCAGAGGGGGGAAAAATGCTCAGGTAGTTAAGCTATCTGATTAAGAATTCTGTTCTTTTTTTTTTTAAAAAGCAGCTAAATTTTTCTACATAAAGATGTAGTTTGTATAAAATGATATGAACTAATATGGAAAACAATCTGTCTACTAGGTGGGAATACTGGTCAGAATTCTCCACTTCCATATCAGAATGCTAAACCTGTTTCCTTTCCAAAGCATATGGATCCTTAGTCTAACAGTTGAATTTCAATATTCAAAGATCTCAGCAGACTATTACTTTAATTTTTTATTTTTGCTGTCCTGTTCCCATTAAATGCCTATCTGAGAAAGTGATTTAAAATTTTTTTTTTAACTGATAGAACATATGAGAAAGTGATTTTTAAGAAACATCTAACAATCTAAACATTCCTATAGGTTTTCACTAAAATCTATCCTTGTATCAAGGGAGATCATCAAAAAGCTACATGCTCTCTAAATATCATTGGCCTAGTACCCTCTGCAGAATTACTATCATTGAGTGTTATGGCCTTGCTTTTATCAAAAATTATTATAAGGAAGGCCATATTGCGTCCATTATCTTGCATATCTCCCATGTAAGGAATTCACATGAGATATTTGTTTTACAATTTAATACCAGGGAAAAGTATTCTGTTCTTGAAGAAAATTATTAGGTATCCTTTTAGATGACAACAGTGTAATCCACTGAATTTCCATTTTTTTTACCCTGCTGCTAAGAAGCTCAGACTTTATATTCATATATATGTATATATGTGCATATATATACAAATACATATGCTTTTTGTGATTAGCGTATTTTCTTTCTCTTCCTTGTTATGAGTTTAATTTCTCTTTTGTTAACCTTATTTTATATATATAATGTATATTTAATAATATATATTATTCCTTCATGATAAGCACTTCAAATTCTTTTTAAAAGACAGAATATAAACAAAAACTTATACTAAATACATACCAATAAACTTTTAAAAAGATGAAAGCCTCATGTTGATAAATTCTATAATCATCTTCATGATAAAAGAAAACCCTAAAATTACACACTTTATTACGGCACACTTTGAAAAACATAGTGAGTTAACCAGATTTAAACTCTTTAATATTTTTTATTAAAGGATAATAAAACATCTAGCCAGCTGGAGAAAAGCAATTGCTTGAGCTCTTACATGCTATTTAGAATAAATCTTAGCAGCTTAATGAAGTTTTAGTGTACTGCCCCTGTCAAAAGGATGACTACAAATGAGGGATGTAAGAATTCCTCTCTGATTGATAATGCAAATGCACTGAAGCAAATCAAAAGCAAATGGATTCCTCAATTAATAAAATATTTAACATCCTCAAAATACACCATTCCATAATACACAAATTCTGGCAAGGCACCATAAAACAAACCTTTGTATGACTAAAAATAATATGTTGCATTCATAAAGGTACTTTATACATTGAAAGAGCAAAAGGAAACTATACATTACTTTACTCACTCACATAGAATTCATACTACTTTCTGAGAGCTCATGTAAAAAACTCTTAACCATCTAACTTCTATTCTTCTGATCCTGTTTTAATTTCTCCTCTTCTTTAGCTAAATACAAGTTGGCATTTCCACTTTAGCCTCACAGAGCAGGCAATATAATTAAAGATCAAAACATGAGAGTAGTGGATATCTGACTTTTTTTTTAAGTCTGCACCTATATCATCTCCATTTGAGGGAACTGTTTCTCCCCCACTTTCATGTGGTTCAGATGGAGCTGACCCCATCTAAAGCTAGGACTCCAAGAGTGAGCACGTGGCATAAGGCTGGCCAGCTCATCTGCTTGGTCATAATGATTAGTGAAAGGATAGACACATAATCCAAGCCAGCCAATGAGAATCATCTGAGTTATCCTCAGGATGTTTGGCAACTATAGTGGGGTGGGGGGACATACATTTGTTTCATCAGGATACTAGTTATAAGGACAATGTAGGCAGAGAGCCGCCATCTTTGTCCTTATATAGGGCAGAGGAAAGCAGACCAGAGATAAAGGAAAGAAGACAGACACCTGACAACAGTCACTGACTCTAACTTCAGTCATGTCTGAAGCCAGTTACTCTGCTGGACCTCCCGATTACATAAGCCAATCAATCCCTTCCTCCTCCCTACTTTTTTTTTTTTTTTTTAACTTAAAGTCAGTTTGATTTAGGTTTCTGTCACTTGCAGCCAAGAGTCCTTATTAACACAATGTCATTAATTGATTCTCTTCCATCACACTCAAGAAAACCAAATTAAAATCAGATTCCCTGTACTATGAGAGTTCCTTTTATGCCACCAGTAATTTCAGTACTTTGGTAGATTAACTTTCAAATACCGTCTTCTAACTCTTACATAGTGTTTATACTTTATTACTGTCTTTGTCATCCTCAAATGTTCAACATTCTTAAGACCCAACATTTCCTCTCAAAAGCAAGCTCTATCTTTGATATTTTGAAGTCAGTGACTTTCATAGAAATCATTTTACTGTTTATTTCAATTAATCCAGGCTTTAAGATATATTAGCTCTGAAATCCTGAGCAAGGTTACCTAAATGTTCTGTGCCTCACTGCAAAATGAAAGTAGTTACAGGTGTAGCATAGCATCTCAACATGGTAAACAATGTTAGCTACATTACTCAATAACCTCATAATCAAATTTATAACTAAACTTATCTTTTGTATCTCTGAACTGCATGTGTTTTGTTATTGGTTATTCTTATTCTGAGGTTGACAGACTATAACTTTGAATCTCTTAATATTTTTTCTATTTCTCTCTATTCAAAGGTTGTAAAAACATATTTTTCATATGATCTATCCTTTTCTTGACTTTCATTTTAAAGTCAATTCTCAATTCTCTTTGTCCAAATATCCACTTTAAGGGCTTCCTCCTTCTATGATTAGTCTGTGCGTGCTGAAAGAATTTAAGCCCAAGCAAAATATAAAAGAATGGCAAAGAATCTGCCAAAGAACTTTTTGTCCCAAGTGAAAAATGATTTTATCATTTACTAATTTGAATTATCTGTGCCATTACTTTCTTCCATTAGTGAAGACAAATATTATTGTTGAGTACAATAATGATATAGCTGTAAATTATCAATTTTTGTTGTATGTCAAGCATTGTGCTAAGAGCCCCATATAAATAGCTCATTTAATTCATACAGTGATTTGAGGCAGGTATTTAAATCCCCATTTTAAGATGAGGAATGTGAGGCATAGAAAGGTTAAATAACTTGAAGTCACAAAGCCAGTTAAAAAAAAAAGCAGCAGACTCTGGAGCCCATTGTCTTATTCTACTTATCTCTGAAAATAAAAGATAATTTAAATGGGAGTCTCACACTAGAAGCTTCCAAACAACTGGATATATGAAATATGTACAACCATCCATTTAAAAAGTTACGCTACAGTAATTATTGAAGAAACACATTTTAAGAGTACAATCCACAGCCTGTGAATAAGCACTAGGAGATGCCTGGCAGCCTGAGCTGTGAGAGTGGCAAAAACAGTAATAGGCAAATGAAAAACCAATCCATTAGAATCTATTTCATGAAGTGAACTGTTCGGGACTACCCAGGAGACTATGTATGTGCTTAGAACTCCAGCAAAAAAAGAGGCACTCAAAATATTAATTTTTGACAGAATCAGATATTTGATATATTTGTTTTAAATAATCAATGTTGTTACTGTGGGGAACTTAGGAAAATCCACAAGAAAAAATCAAACAACCCCATTAAAAAATGGGCAAAGGACATGAACAGAAACTTTTCAAAAGAAGACAGAATAATGGCCAGCAAACATATAAAAAATTGCTCAACTTCTCTAATCATCAGGGAAATGCAAATCAAAACCACAATGAGATATCACTTAACTCCAGTGAGATTGGCTCACATCAAAAAGTCCCAAAACAACAAACGTTGGCCAGGATGCAGACAGATAGGAACACTCACACACTGCTGGTGGGACTGCAAATTAGCACAACCTCTATGGAAAGTAACATGGAGATACCTCAAAGAACTAAAAGTAGAACTACCATTTGATGCAGCAATCCACTACTGGGTATTTACCCAAAGGAAAAAAAGGCATTCTATAATAAAGACATCTGCACGCGAATGTTTATAGCAGCACAATTCACAACTGCAAAGATGTGGAAACAACCCAGGTGCCCATCAATACATGAGTGGATTAATAAAATGTGGTATGTGTATACCATGGAGTATTACTCAGCAATAAAAATCAATGGTGAATTAACACATCTGGTATTATCCTGGATGGAGCTAGAGCCCATTCTTCGAAGCAAAGTATCACAAGAATGGAAAAACAAGCACCACTGGTACTCACCATCAGATTGGTACTAACTGATCAATACTTATGTCACACAGTGACAATAATATTCATCAGGGGGCGGGCAGGCGGGAGGGGGGTGGAGGGGATGGGAAAACTCTCACTGAATGGGTGCAGGGCGCACAGTTTGGGGGATGTCCATGATTGTAGCTCTGACATGGGCAGTGCATGGGCAATATATAAAACCAAAGTCTTGTACCCCCATAATATTCTGAAATAAAAGGAAAAAAAAAAGTGTTACTGTGGGGAAAATAGGAATGTTATTGGATTTCATTATATGTATTATATAGTTAGCATTGTTTAATGATTTTGACTTAATATTTAGGCAAAAGGTAATTTTTTTCAGCATTTGGGGCCACACAGGTCTTAATCCTTGGGTTTTAAAACATAATAATCTCATAAATTTATAGAACAAAGTTTATTGTCTTCTAAGCAGGAGGTATTCCAGATGCACAGTATGAAAGAGCAAGTTTGTAGCTCTGACACGGGTAGTGCATGGGCAATATATATAGCCAAAGTGTTGTGCCCCCATAATATTCTGAAAAAAAAAATAAATAAAAAATGAAAAAAAAAAAGAAAGAGCAAGCTGAAAAACTAGAGGTTTGGCACCAGGAAGATGACTACCCTGGTGGGTCTTTTCAAAAGAACTGGTATATTCTATCTTCTCCTTCAACAGAAGCTCTTAAAATATAGCCAAGAGTTTCTTAAAATGTTAAACGTACACCTGCCAAATGATACAGCTATCCCTCTCCTAGGTATTTACCTAAAAGAAATGAAGCATACATCCATATGAAGACTTGTACACAAATGTTCATAGCAGCTTTATTTGTAATAATCCCCCAGCGAAAACAACCCAAATGTCCATCAACAAGTGAATGAATAAACTGTGGCATATCCATTCAGTGGAAATACACCTCAGCAAAAAAAAGGAATGTACTATTGATACAAGCCATGACATGGATGAATCTCAAAATAATTATGCTGAGTGAAAGAAGCCAGATAAAAAAGAGCACATACTCTATGTTTCTGTTTATATAAAATTTTAGGAAATGCAAACTAATGTATTGTGACGGAAAACATACAATGGTTGGCAGGTAAGGGGGACGATGGCAGAGAGGGACTACAAAGGGGCCCGAGGAAGCTTTTGGAACTGCTACATATGCTCATTATCTTGATGGTGGTGATGGGTTCATGGATGTATAGTTATGTCAAAATGTATCATATTATGCACTTTAAATATGTACGATTTATTGTATGTCAATTTTACCTCAATAAAGCTATTAAGAAAATAGTTTCACACATACACACACACACACACACAAAGAACCAAAAAAGATTTTATGTATTTCAAAATTATTGCATGATACTTTTTTGATGTTTTCAAGGTAAAGAACAAGCACTACAAATAATAATGTTCAGTGTGAGAACTAATAAGTAAAACAAACGTGTTGTGTTCATATCCTTAAATACGTAGAATTTGTGTAACATGCTTTTTCCATTTTAAGATGAACAAATATTTGATAGATTCAAAAGGATGACAGAAAATACATTCTTTAATTGACTCACATGATAGATAAAGGGAGTTTTAAGAAAATATTTTTCAAACTGCAGTTGCAACCCTTAGTGGACCATGAAATTAATTTAGGGGATCATGACTAGCATTTTTAAAATGAGACATATAGAACAGAAAATAGTATATCACATGTGGTGAGGCTAAGTATATTGTTTCAGGAAACTTGTTATATGTGTGTGTGTACTGAAACACTATGATGGTCGTATTTCTTACTGTAGGTAGTGGTATAAAAAGTTTTAAAAAATCACTATTCTATGATACATACATTTAACACATGTCTATTTCTTGTTATGCTTTATGTCCCACATTATATACCGTGCCTTTTATGCTAAAGTATCTTCTTTATATCTTCTTTATATTGTAAAGTTTTTAAAGTATCTTTTTTATATTGTGCTCTTTTGCAGTTTCAGATATCTAAATTTGAGAAACAATAATTGAAAACATATCTGGTCCTAGACATTCTTTGTAAACAATCTTATACTGCACTTTACAGTTTACAAAATACTTTAAAATAGAGCAGTTGTTAGTCCCATTTTATATGTGAGAATATTAAGGCCACAGAGAGATTGGCTCATCTAATCTAAACTCTATACTTTTAAATTCTATCCATTACCTCTTGCCCCTCCCCCTTTAAAGACTTCTCTTCAGTCATCCAATGAGTAAAAATGAAAGATTAATTTTTTTAAAGTGGCAATGCAAAAATTAAAAAGCCAGTTTCATCCAGGCACGGTGGTTTATGTCTGTAATCCCAGCACTTTAGGAGGCTGAGGAGGCACGATTGCTTGAGGCTAGGAGTTCGAGACTAGCCTGAGCAAAAAAGCGAGACCTTGTCTCTACAAAAAATTTAGAAATTAGCCAGGTGTGATGCGTGCCTGCAGTCCCAGCTACTTGGGAGGCTGAGGGAGGAGGATCGCTTGAGCCCAGGAGTTTGAGGTTACAGTGAGCTGTGATCCGGCCATTGCATTCCAGCCTGGGTGACAGAGCGAGACACTGTCTCACAGGGGGGAAAAAAAAAGGCCAGTTTCTAGTATCAAGGGCTTTGGTTAGAGGAGCAACTAGACAAAATGGAATAAATGCTTAATTAGTTGGGTAGACAGGAATGTTTTACTTAAGGTTGGAAAACAATATTAGAAGGAAGTTACCTGAAATTTGGGGGCAAGAATAGTCTTCCTTGCACGGGACTATCCTATACACAGCAAAACATTTAGTACCCCCTCCCCCCATGCCTGTAACAGCCCCAGACTGGTTCATAGCTAAAAAAGTCCCCCACGCATTTGTCTCCCTGGGTACTAGGGGACCGAGACTGCCCCAGCCTGAAACCTACAGGTTAGGCTACAGAGCGATGCTTTCTGCTGCCCTGTTGACAGAGAGGTAGGAGCAGGCCCTTAGCAGATAAACGTGTCGTGTCCCTTGGGGAAAAATATGCCAAGGACAAAAACGCCTCACACTGAGGCTCATCAAGAGCTCTGGGAATGTGGGATGAGGCTGAACAAAGGCCAAGAGCCACTCTTTCTACTCCAGACTATAGCCAGTACTTGCCATTTGCTTGTCTTTGGCAAGTTGGCATGTTTGTAAAGGTGTGTCCTTACATGAACACACCCTGTCTCTATGCTGCAGTCTGCTCTACCATTCCGGGTTTGCACTACTACCCTCTTACCCAGGGCTTGAATTGAGTCTTTCTTCTTCTCTTTCTAATGGAATGATCATTTTGGGCGGGGGTGGTTACAGTCAGTAACAATAAGGAGGTAGACTGGAACTGGACCTTGATGGGGAAGCCTTTGAGGAAACTAGACATGAGAGAACAGGGACAATTCTTCCAAGGTAGTCCATATCAAATGTAAAACCGGTAAGGCATAGACTATACTTTTAATTCCCATATAAGATTATAGTGTATAAGTATAGCAGATGAAGAACTGGAAGTCAGAGAGGATAAGAGATTAATACTGGATCAGTAAACTGTGACCTCAGTTTTTAAAATAAGCCTTATACAGCTATCCAAAAACTGTATGGCTCATACTATGTAGATTCACACTCTGCACTGTATCCATCTCTTTATTATTAACAGTAATGAAGGGAACAGAGAAGACAGAACCCAAAAATCTTTCAGGGAAAAATTAATTTTAAAGTTTACTCATTAATATAATTACATGTTATGTCCACGGAATACACTTAAAACCAAATAATTAAGCCACCCTGGAAAGCTCTTGGTTTTCCATTACATGTAATCATACTGCCCCAAAAGAGGGTAGTATTATCTTTTACTACAACTAGTAAAACATAGTAGTTGCAACTAGTAGCAACTTGCCCCAAATCAATCAATCTGTAATGCATTTTTAAAATTTTACTTCATAGGTTCCAATCTAGTTTCCTCACCTAGGTTGAGAATTAAAGGTTTACATGTAACATTCACTAAACAAGTAATATGTAGATAGAGCAGAACACAGAGGTGGGGAAGGGGATTGGGCATAGTGCTGTTTACTTAGATACTCTGAAAGTCAATATATAAATCAAATATACACATTTTTATTGCATGCCATCTATGTTCAAGATACCTTGACATATGCTGTTGGATATGTACATAGGGATAAATCACAGAGCCTGGTCTCAGCCTATTTCACTAGATAAGAAACACAATAAACAGGAAAATAAAAATTGTTATAGTGGCTTAAGATCATAACAGAAGGCATAGTGGTGGAGACTATCCCCCAATATCCAATCTTCTCTCTTTCCTTTTAGTTAGGGATTCCTTGACCCACACCCCTACTCTTAAAGTTTTAGGTAGGTACATGGCCACTCTGCTAAAGACTTCTCTACTCTCCTAGCTATAGTTGTGACCACACGACTAAGTCCTAGTCAATGGGATGTGAGTGAGAGTGATTGCAACTTCCAGATCTTAGAGATGAAGCTTCTTGTCCTACCCTTTTTCCCCATTCCCATACTGAGTCAGCTTCTACCATGCAGATGATGACAATACGCCAAGCAATGGCAGAACAATGAAACAGAAGTAACCTTGGGCTTTAAATATCCTAGGGAATCAAAGCAGTCTATCTGTCCTGAAATACCTGCCTACTTCAGGATTGCTAATGAAGAGCAAAATAATATTATTCCTTTTTTGAGCAACCAAATTTTTTAAGACTCTTTTACTGCCTCTTAGTCTGTATCCCAACTAATATTATATATCCTGCTAGTAGGTGGTATACGGTTATTCCTTAAATGAGATAAATAAGCAATGATTGCTCTAGACATTCTAAGAAGAATTAACAACTCAGAGAATCAAGGAGCTGGGACAAACCTTAAAACTCAGTACTCTGTCTTCTCTTGTTTTATATACGAATAAACTGAGGCTCAGAGATTTTTCCATAGTCTTGGAATTTTTGTGGCAGAGCCAGGAATTGATCCTAGGTCTCTTGAGTGTTCTTTGCGTTACATCATCCTATCTTTGGATAACAGTGACCACTAATGCTGCCTATTTCTTTCCTTGGCACAGCCAATTAAGATTCACTCAGTACTCCTGGGACATAGAATACTGTCCTCAATTTTAAAGGAAAGCCAACAAGAATTTTAAAAATCACATGTTTTGTCTCAAAAGTATGTACAAGCTAACATAAAAGAAAATACTAGCATAGCTATATATTAATAGTGTGACTAATACAAGGATGAACAAAGAAAAACATAGACCCAAGCAATTATAGTCAGAGATCCAACTAGATATAAGTGGAAATGGTCATAAAAGTATTTTAGAAGCAGTTCATCTCCTGATAACAGAAGTACTTTGAAAATATAGAAAATATGATTCAAGAATACTTGAATCAATTTATAAGTGCTCTGTTGGAACCTAATTAAACATGCCAGGGTCTGGGAATATAGTTTCAATTCTCATAAAAATTCCTTTTTCTCCTTGGCTTAGAAATTTTGATGCTTTAATCTTTTAAAAACCACCCCAAAAGCGTTCAGCTTAGGGATCTCTCCTGTGCTGGCTAACCAACACTCACCATTCTTTACCAGAAATCTCTCTTTTAAGCTGTATCCTTGCTGAGGGGGAAGAGTTAATGCATACTTCATTGTATGCACATAGCATGCTAAAGAGCATAGCACGAAAGGGGCAGTTTTAGGGAGACATGAAAGGAAAGAATGAAATGAGAGGGTCACTATAAAGTAGTTAACTTCATTTATTCATTCAGTAAAAACTTGCTGAGCACTCAGTATGTGCTGGCATTGGGCTGAAATCTGGTGATAAATACATAGTGCCTGCCCTGAAGAAGCTTAGAGTCTATAACTGGAAACCTTCCTTTCTTAACACATCTTCACATATAGAATTTGGGCTGGGATGGAATTAAGGGTGAAAGAATTCTTCTCCCCAAAACACAATCTTTGGAGTAGAAAAAAAACCACACCAGACCTTCTTCACTTTGTTGAATCCCAATCTGGGCTATCTCATTCGGAGGCAGTCTTAAGAACGAGTAGAAGAGGAAGCCATGGCTTATGGTACCATATTCTTCTTACAGCCTCTGGTGGCTCCTGGGTCAGAACAATCTGGTCTCTCTGCCATCAAAATCATCACTGGCTTTCAACTGGCCAGAGTAGCAAGTGTTTCTCTTTTCCCCCTCAAAACCCATAACCACTAGGCCTCTCCTCACCCCTCCTGCTCTATGGGACATAATATCCACCTATCAGTATAGCTTAGAAACAAAAGCAGGCATGTGTCCAGGTCCCCTGCGGTGGTGCTGCTTTCTCCTGTCGTGAACGGACTACAGACAATGCTTATCTAACTTCGGGGGAATATTATGATCTATAAAAACCTCTTATAAATACTCATGAGAGATGTATTGGACCTGAATTTTTAAATTAGCAAAATGAAGCTTCCCTGAAGATCATTCATAATGGAAGCAGTGGCCTAAAAAGGCCATATTTTCTTGGCATGTATTTTTAGCCTAATAAAATACTCAAGGCTTTGTATTTAAATGTTCATCTTCAAAAGACCACTCCTCTAGAAAAGAGGCTGGTGTCTTGAAGTGGCTTTCACTCTAAGTAAATATAAAAAGAGGTAGGAGGAAATAGTAAAATTCCAGAAAAACAGTAAAACATACTGTAATTAGTAAACATTATAACATTTAAAAAATAAAGTGCATTTTCCCCAAGACGGTATTTATTGGAGCTTACTGCTTAGTCGGGCTATGAAATAGTCACAAATTTCATGCTGAATTTGCATTTCTAGAGCAGCCTCCATCACAAACTCTTCACATTTAGGGCAAGTTCCTTTATATCATCCCCCATAAATGCTTGATTACATTCTCATCTGAATGAAAGAATGCTTTCTGATGCTGCCATCTACTGCAAACTTGGAAAACATGTTTGAAAACCTTGAAAGAGAAAAACGCAATTCACTAATATTACTGAAGAATAATTTATGTCAGACAAATAGACTGAGATAAATCTTTACTTTTAATTAAACTATTAATTATTCCAGAACCCTGAATGATGATCAATAAGGCAATGTTGTATAAAGAAATAGAGTAAATAAGCTACACAGGGCAGTATTGAATGGCTTTGTCAAGCTACCGCTTGATATATCTATATCTATACACATAAATAGTCCCTAGCCTATTCTGTATGCAAAAACAAGTCCATCTTCCTTTGTGTTGAGAAAACCCCAATTCAAAGCTATCAGAAAAATGAAGTATAAAATACGCTTTTACTAATTTGAACAACTATGAGTTCAAAAATTATCAAGGTAGATAAATATACTAATAAGGCAGGAGGAAGGAGGAGGAAAAAGTTAGGAACAGGCAATTCACAGACAAAAAAGTTGCAATGGCTAATAAGAAAAATGTTCAACTTCAGTATCAAAGAAACACAAATTAAAACAAAATGAAATACCAGTTTCTCCTTGCAAAGTGGCTAAGATTGTTAGTTATTTTTAAAAATGTGATAATATACTGCTTGGTAAAGGGTGAAGCAAAATAGGCTGTCTTACATGCTGCTGATGGTTAAATAATTGTTACAACTTTTTTGAAGTACAATTTGGCAACAGGTATCAGTAGGCTTAAAAGGTAAATATCTTTGACCCAAAATTCAACTTCAAGGAATTTACTGTAAACAAATAATCAGCAATTTGCAAAAGGATCTAGCTATAAAGATTTCATCACATAATTGTTTAAAGCAAAAATAATTGGGAACAATATAATACCCCTACAATGGAAGATATGATAAACAAATTATGGTAAAACTATACAACAGGATATTTAAAACCTCTACAAATTATATACTAAAATATATACAAACAGGTAAAAATATTCATGACAAAGTGTGAAGAAAGGCAGGTAACACAATAATAGGTACTATGTGATACAACACATACATACGACTACAAGAATATTTATATTAACCATGGTTATCTCTGGATATAGGGATACTGGTGATTTTATTTTCTTCTCTTTTAATCTAAATTCCTTAATTATCTATGAAGTACAAATGTATTGCTTTTGGAAAAAGTTTTAAAAGTTGCTAAGTTAATAAATGTTCACTGCTATTTTAACTAAATTATTTTAATTATTATTATTATTTTTTGAGACAGGATCTCACTTTGTTGCCCAGGCTAGAGTGCAGAGGAATCATCATAGCTCACTGCAACCTCAAACTCCTGGGCTCAAGCGATCCTCCTGCCTCAGCCTCCCGAGTAGCTGGGACTACAGGCAAGCACCACCATGCCTGGCTAATTTTTCTATTTTTTGTAGAGATGGGGTCTTGCTATGTTGCTCAGGCTGGTCTCAAACTCCTGGCCTCAAGCAATCCTCCCGCCTCAGCCTCCCAAAGTGCTGGGATTATAGGCATGAGACACTGTGCCTGGCCTCTATAAATTATTTTAACTTTAAAAAACTTGTTAAAGGGGGTTTTGGGGAGATGTTGGTCAAAAGATATACAATTTCAGTTAGGAGGAATAAGTTCAGGAGATCTATTGTATAACATGGTGTCTATAGTTAATAACAATGTATCATATACTTGAAAATTGCTAAGAGAATAGATTTTAAGTGTTTCACCACAGATAAATGATAGGTATGTGAGGTGAAACAAAAACAAAACTTCTTACAGTTTTTTTCCCTTCTAATTTTAAGGAAGATAGCCTGGAAATGATTCTGTAATACACTATGCTGTAGTAGATAATGTGTGTTTTCAGCAGAGTGAGGGATGGTCATGGCTGGAATAACCTTTAAGGAGGTGGGAAAGCTTGGGATGAAAAGCCTCAATCAGAAGGTGTATGTATATGTATGTAGATGTGTACACATACATTTTTTTTTTCCGCAGAAAATAGAAAAGTGTGGATGGCAATAAAAGATTAGGAGATGAATAGAAAGGAAGTTGAGAAATTCCATTTCCAATAACATTATAGGAGGCACATCACCTGGTGAAAGGGAAAGATGATAGAGTCGGGATTGTACAGAACAGGAGAGGTTTGGATGGCCCCCCGTGGGAAATGCAATAGATATGAATGAAAGGCCATCAGTCAGCAGTGAGGACCCAACTGAGAATACAAAGCAATCAACATGGTAGCAGAAAACATGATTAAGGAGGTACTCTGTGTTGGGCACAGTCGAAGGAGGAAGGGCCAAAAGTTGACAAGGGGTGGAGGAAGTAAGACTGGAGGAAGTGATTATTGAATGGCTAAGGATGTTTCCAAGTTGCACGGGGCATAAAGGGAAAGGGATCAGGGACATACTCAGTTTGGTTACTATGGTATCTACTGCCATGTAAGGTACATAGCAGAGCAGGTTAATATACGTTTAAGAAAAAAAAGTACAGAGAGACTGTGTAAGGAGAGGGGTAAGACAACTGATATAACTGAGCACTTACTATGTAACAAATTCTTTTGGCACAGATAAATATACCACATCTTCAGTCTATTCTTACTGGCTGAACTTCTTCTTTCCCTATAAGCATGTCCATGTCTCTCCTTTTCAAAATTTTCTCCTGACTTATCTACTCACTTCCCTGTCTTTTACTGCCAAACTTCTTGAAAAAATACTATATACCAGGGCTGGCAGATACTAGGCACATGTGCCTCTACTCCTCTTTCCACACCCATAGCAGTTATAGCCAGTAGATGGTGGCACACTTTCCCACTGATATACACCATCAACTTATGCAAAATTGGGTAGCACCTAGCAAAGGGCCTTGTATATGGGAAGCATTCAATAGTGATTTACTAAATAAATGAATGAATGCATATCACACATCAAGGTAGATTTGGGATCTATCACATCCACTGGAATAAATAATAGAACTTTTTACACTGTGTCTTTGATCTTGTGGAAATAGGCTCCCTTTATGCTCCTCGCAGCAGCACCTTCGGCTCCTCATATGCAGGAAGCCTTTGCTTAGGTCAGTCTTGCTAGTTGCATGCCAAGCTGTTTCTAGCTACAATACATTCCAGTTTGAAGGTAAGTTTGGGGATTAGGTGTATCTTTTACCCTCCTGCTTTCTATTATGCCATTTCTATGCAACAGAAAACTCCCTGCTGGAAGTTATCCATGTGCAGCACAGAGGAGGCAACAAAAATAAATAAATAAAATAAATAAAAACAATGTACTACACTGCCTTTTTAGGTACAGAAACCATCTTTGGTAAGGCATTAATTCCACCTTGCAAGTAGAATCTGCATGATCTCTAAGTCCATTGTGGCAGACACACTCTTAAGGTGACCCCTATGATCCTTATCTTCTCGTGTTCACACCTTTGTATGAGTAGTACTTGCTTCTAATCAATAGAATACAGTAAAGGTGCTGGTATGTACATGATTACATGCACATACTAATATCATCATACTATATAAAACTATAGTGACTGTCTGGAGACTCTTTCCCCCCTGCTACCTGTGAGGAAGCAAGTAGATGTGTTGAGGAACACTTCCTGTGGCAAGGAAGTGTGGGTGGCCTTTGTAAGCTAAGGGCAGATTCTAGCCAACAGGCAGAAAAAACAAAACCAAAACAGTTGAAGACCTCAGTCCTACAAGCGCATCCTACAACCACAAGGAACTGAATGCTGTTATCAACTGCATGAGTTCCTCAGTTGAACCTCCAGATGAGAACCCAGCCCTGGCCAAAACCTTGATTGAAGCTTTGTGAGACCTTGAGCAGAGGACACAACTAGGCCATGCCCACTTACTGAGGTCATAAAGTGTGTTGTTCTAAGCCACTAAATTTGTGATAACATTGTTATGCAGCAACAGAAAATTAATACACCCACAGAACTCAACACCATCCCAACTAGAGACAAATTGGTTTACATTTATAGAAAGCATGTAAAATCCTTGAGACACACCTAATAAAGATTATAATAGCATACTCTAATACTCCTTTTTGTATAAATAGTAGTGAGTAACATAACAAACATCCTGCCTGATGACTCAAATAAGCATGGTTTATAAACCTAAAATCAGTAGCACTGACCATACATAGTGTTTTATTAGATAGTAGGAAGAATTATGAAAAAATATAGGCAATATATTGTCACATTGAGGATTAAGTAAAAAAAAAATATGTAGAAGATATAGTCCCTGCCTTCCAATATTCTTTGTTTCCTAAAAGTCTTGTCTATGTCATCTTGGAGTTTCTTTACATAAAAGTCTCATTTCCTACTATGTTTCTAATGTAGCAAAAGCCTGTGGCATAAATAAGATAGGCAGAGCAGCTTGCAGGCTGCATTTAAACTGCAGAAGGAGAGGGTGAGTATATTAGTTGTATACTGCAGCATAACAAACTGCCCCAAAACTTAACAGCTTGAAATAACAAACATTTATTATCCCACACAGTTTCTGAGGGTCAGGAATCTAAGAGCAGATTAGGTGGTGGTTCTAGCTCAGGCTCTTTCATAAAGTTTCATTCAAGCAGTTGACCAGGGATGTAGTCCTCTGAAGGCTTAACTGGGGCTTGAGGAACTACTTCCAAATTGTTCACTCACATGGCTGTTTGCAGGAGGTCTTATTCCTCTCTGGCTGTTTGAAGGAGGCTTTGGTTCCTTGTCACATGGGCCTTTCTGCAGGGCCATCTGAGTGTCCTCATGACAAGGCAGCTGGCTTCCCCTAGAGCAAGATATCCACGGCAAGCAAAAAGCTGCAGTGCTTTTTATGACCTAGTTCAGGGCTTGGCAAACTTTTTCTTAAAGTGCTAGATAGCAAATATTTTAGGCAGCGTGCCATATAGTCTGTATTACAACTACTCTTCTCAGTTGTTGTAGTGCAAAAACAGCCACATACAATATAGAAACACATGGGCATGATATGTTCCAATAAAACTTTATTTATAAAATAGCCTGTGGACTGTAGTTTGCCAATCCCAGACCTAATCCCCAAAGCTGCACACCTTAACTTCCTCTTTATTCTATTCATTAGAAGGACACACAGATATACACATAGTAAGGAAGACCATGTGAAGACAGAATTAGAGATTGGAGTGAAGCAGCTATAAGCCAAGGAACATCAAAATACCAGGAGCCATCAGTAGCTAGAAAGAGGCAAGGAAGTATTCTTCCCTAGAGCCTTCAGAGGGAGCAAGGGCCTGCCAACACCCTGATTTTGGACTTCCAGACTCCAGAACTATAAAAGAAAAAATTCTGTTGTTTTAAGCCACCCAGTTTGTGGTAATTTGTTACAGTTTCCCTAGGAAATTAATGCAATGTTTAACCCACATTCTGCTTACTGTGTTAAGCCCATGGTAATGGTTTTAAGACATGTCTACAAATTCTTTTATTTCTCCTTTCAAGAGGTAGAGCCTAATTCCTCTTTCCTTGAATGTGGGCTGGACCTAATCTACAAAGATCCTCTTCTGGTAGACAAGAATTTTAGGGGGGCAGTATTGTGTGTTGTAGTGGGTAGAATAGTGTCCCCCCAAAATGCATATCTATCTAGAACCTGAAAATGTGACCTTATTTGGAAATAAGGTCTTTGTATATTTAATTAGTTAAGTTAATATGAGGTCATACTAGATAGGGTGGATCCTAAATCCAATGATTGGTGTCCTTATAAGATGAGGAGAGGACACTGAAGCCGTGAAATATGTTAAGGGAAGTTCATCATAATCCTCAGGATGAAGTACAAACTCCTTAAACTTGTACATAAAGCAGTTCCTGATGCGAACCTATCAAGTTCTCTGTCCTCATTTCTTGCCACTCTCCTAATATTCACTCTAGGCTCTAGTCAAACTGAACTGTTCCTTCTCCCAACCTATTAGGCTACATGATCTTAATGTTGCTTCTCCCTCTAGTGCCTCTTTTTCTTAGATTTGGCAGGGTAGCCCATAATAAACATCAAGTTTTATCTGCAATAAGAATGTCACCTAATGTGAACTGCAGATTTTATTCCAGACCTTTATTTTGTACTTTTAAAAAACCTTTGATTGACATATATATAATTTACATACATGAAATGCACAGTTCTTAAGAGTTCAGTACAATGAGTGTTGACAATTCTACACACCTATGTAAGTACCACCCAAAACAAGATCTAGAACATTTCTATCACCTCTAGAAGGTTCCCTGGTGCACCTTTCCAGTCCACAAAACACCTTCCCCATACCCCTTACCAAAAATGTTTCAACCAAAAAAAAAAAAATTAAAGGTCACAAAACAATTATGATTTTTCCCATTAGTTATTAAAAGTGTTCTGCATGGTTTTAGCTTGCATGATCATTTTTATGCAAGTCCCACACTACTGTGCAAAGAGAGGACATTCTGTGTATTTTAATTTTTCTTTTTATTTTATTTTTAGTATATTAGCAGTCTGTGTGTGTGTGAGTGTGTGTGTGAGAGTGTGTGCGAAAGGTTGCTCTAAAGCAGAGGTAGGCCAACTATAGCTGGAGAGCTAAATCAGCTGGCTGCTTGTTTTTATAAATAACACTTCATTAGAACACAGCCTCTCTCATTCATTTATGCATTGTCTATGGCTGCTTTTGTGCTACAACGGCAGAGTTATATATGCAGTTGCTACAGAGACCATATGGCCCACAAAGCTTAAAATATTATCTGGTTCTTTATAGAAAAAGTTTTCCAACTCCTGCTCTAAAGCAGTGGTCCTTAAATTTATCACAGAAAGACAGATTATGGTGCCATACCCCTAGAGTTTCTGATTAAGTTAGGTCTGGGGTGGAGCACAAGAATTTCATCTCTCACAAGATCCCAGGTAATGCTGATGCTGCTGGTCTGCAGAATACACTTTGAGAATCACTGTTTTAGAGATAACATTATATAACTTTAACTTATTATAGTCTACCTCATATACTACTTTATTGCCACCTTCTGTGCTCTTGTTGTTATATATTTTACTTCTTTATATGTTTTTAACCCTATCATACATTGTTATTATTTCTGCTTTAAACAGGCCAGAATCTTTTTTCATAATTAGTATACAGTAAAATTGACTTTTTATGGTGTACAGTTCTAAGAGTTTTAACTTATATATGGATTCTTGTAACTGCCACTACAATAACTCCCTCTATTAAAGGATCTAGCAGAAAAGGGGAGCACGAACAAATGGTGAATTTGACCACAGAGATGGAACATATGAAAAAATTAAGAAGAAATGCTAGAAATCAAAAATAAATATCAAATTTGAAGAATTCATGGATAGGCATAAGGGTAATGCTATAGAATGAAGGTAACTTCTCTACTGAGTTGTAAGGTTTTCATAATGTTTTCTGTTCTTTTTTTCTTTATTCAGGGAACCAGCACTATCAACATCCACCTGTATACTGGTGATTGCCAACTTGCTACTTACTGCTTCTAATGCATTTCTTGTATAATTTCTTAAGTACATTGTTTGTACACTTGATTCTTGAAACTTTCAATTGGAAAATTTCTAGCAAAATTATTTCTTTTTTCTTTTTTATAGTTTCTCAAAGCACCCATATAAGACACTTTTTTTTCATGTCTGTTCCTATGGACCTTATTATCTAATCACCCTCCTGATAATAGATCCTACAGGCAGCCTTTTTCAATTTTTCAATTAGTGAATTTTTATGGTCTTTCCTTGATGGGTTTATTCCCTAGTTTGTGATTCCCTAGTTATTTTAGGGAACTTCAGTGAGGAAAGTTCGTAGTTTCCTAGATACATGGCAACTATTGTGCCCCTCCCTACCATATTACTAAATTCTGAAAGCTGGAAGGACAATGGGAAGACAGCCTAGAGGTGGGGCCCAGTAATTCTTAAACGTTCTATTCTGATTATAAAATATAAAAAGGGTCAGTTGCTACAAAAGAGATCAAGTTTTTTTTAGCTACCAGGTCCAGGTTAATAAATATTAGAGTTATACAAGCATCTTTCCATTTGACCCCTCACTACCCCTATAAGCTTTCTGTGGTACTTTTTATCTTCTAACTGTTCATCTTATCTGTGAGGCCAAAAATTGGTTTTAAAGTTCTAATGTGCAATTCTTTTTATTATCATCTGTGTTGTCATCCTGCCTCTACTTATTTGCCTAAGTGCTTCTCTTGCCCATTTTTCTTTAATGAGGTGTGTCATAAAGTACTATGAAGGGTGTGTTTACTTTGTGTTGCATTTATTGACAAGTAGAGAAAAGATTGTTCTATACTTTCCAGGTGTTTCACAATTGTCTTTGATGTCTGTAAAACATCCTGTGTAAACTACTTTGTATTGCAGGTGTATTTTGAAATGAATTTTACCAGAATCCATCACATCATTTTGCTATGGAAACCACTGGTATACATCTCACAACATTGCATTCAAGATTTATTCTTTAAATTATAAAGTAATACTCAAAGTAATATATTTTATTGCCAGGTTATAATCACATTTGTTGTTCTATGAGGAAGGCAGAACAAGATATCATTATCCCATTTTCCAGATTGAGGAAGCTGAGACACGGACAGATGAGTAAATGAGACAGCACATAAGAAAGTATCTAGGACAGATTCTGGTGTGTGTGTGTATGTGCACACATATACATACAGAAATACACATATAAATACTTTCTTTTTCAGTAAAGGGGAGGACAATGACTTTTTTCTTTAAAAGAGTACATTTTACCATCAAAAAGCAAATTAGTGGCAGATCTAAAATTAAAGCCTCTTAATTTCTAGTCATGTATAGTTTCTCTAGTAAGCTCTATTCAGATGACATTGATGACATTTCCATATCTGGTCATTGGCTTCCCACATTCAGGAGAAACTAATATTTATTAAAGTAATTCAATGTAAAAGATACAACCCAGAGATATTATAGGGATACTTCTTTCAACTTTCTTTCCTTTTTATATTCCTTCTGGCATTACATACCATTGTGACTTCTTTCTGAGATCATCTCTTTTCCTAAACAGGATGAGCGTTGGGCCAAATTCTGGTTAAGTTGAAGTTTGACTTCTACTTTCTCTTCTGGCTCCTCTCCTACTTCTTATGTGACAACTTATATTCCATAAAACTTCAATTCATGGGCGGCAACAGCAGGTGAAGAAATCTGATTAGGTCAGTGAACTGAGTCAGAGACCAGGTATGCTACAGAAATCTAGAATGCATAAAGACTGTCAGTCTAAAGGCCTTCAATCAATTAGGACCTGGAACTATTGGAGTTGAGCAGGGAGAAGCAAAGGGTTAACAACCTGGAGTTTGATACACAGTGAGAGAGCAAGCAGGCCAAACAAGTATAGTGGGACCTGCTTATTCTCCTCTGTATCCGTGGATCCCAAGGATTGAAAATAGTTGGAAAAAAATTGAGTCTGTACCGAACATGTACAGACTTCTTAAACAATATAGCGTAACAACTATTTACATAGCATTTACATTGTATTAGGTATATAAGTACTCTAGAGATGATTTAAAGTATATGAGAGGATGTGCATAGGTTATATGCAAATCCTACACCATTTTATATCAGGGACTTGAGCATCCTTGGATTTTATTATCCTGAGGAGATTCTGGAACCAATCCCCCATGAACACCGAGGGATGACTATATGTGGAACCCTCAGGAAGAAAAATGCAAAATGCTTTGCACCTTCAGTCACTCTTTGCTCCTCTTACTGTGGTGAATTCTAATCTGATGTGACATTGGCCTAGAATCCTACCAGTAGTAACGACTGCAACTGTTGGCTGGCTAACCGGTGAATATGGGATGGGAGTAATCACAGTTCTTTGGGCATAATGGTTTTCTTCAGTTGTTGAAAGGAAAGGGATCCAAATACATAATTTGCACCAAAGAGGGGGCTTATTATAATTCTCAAAAATAGTATGTTTTGAGCAGAAACCAAAGCAACACTTCTCCAAGTATATTCTATTCACTCCTGCATTTCAGTTGAATGCTCCAGATAAATAAAGGATTCTGTTATCAAAACACCTTGAGAATGGTGCATGACTAAAAACATTAACACATTAAAGGTCCTGAGAAGTCTTGCAACAAGTAAGCTCATTTAATTTTATTTAATTTACTTTTATGGTTAGCACTTTTAGTGTCCTGCCCGAGAAATCTTTGCATACCTTGGAATTTGAAAGATATTTTCCTGGTTTTTTCTAGCTTTCTGGTTCTGAGTTCTATGTTTAGATCTATGATCCATGTGTATTTATTTTTATGTATAGTGAGAGAGGTGTGAAAGTTCTTTCTTCCCCCATAAGAAAATCCATTTGTTTTTGCAACATATTAAAAAGACTATCCTTTCCTGCATCAATTCCAGGATGAAAAAAAAAAAAGGCTATCCTTTTCTCATTAAACTTACTCATCATCTTGATAAAAAAATCAACCAACCTTGTATGGGTGGATCTATTTCTGGTTGCACCATTCTGTTCCAGTGATATGTCTGTGTATCCTTAGGACAATATCACACTGTCTTGATTATTGTAGTTTCATGGTTAAGTCTTGAAATTACATATTATAAATCATCCACCTCGTTATTCCCTTTTAAGATTGTTTTAGCTATTTTATGTCCTTTGGCATTTCCACATAAATTTTAGAATCAGCTTGTAAATTTCTTCAAACATGCCTGCTGGAATTTTGATAGGATTGCACTAGATCTATAGATTGATTTAGGGAGACTGGCATCTTAATAATTTCGAGTTTTATAATCCATGATCATGGTATATATATTGCACTTTTTATTTCTGGCTTCTTAAATTTTTCTCAGCAATGTTTTGTAGGCTTCAGTATAGAGATTTTTGTGCTCTTTTTAAATATTTATTCCTACGTGTTAGATATTTTTAATGGCGATATTTTCACTTATTTTCTAATTGTTTTAGTTCTAATTTTTTAATTCAATTCATGAGGAACACAATTATTTCTAATATGATTTTTATATTGACTGTAACCTGTGACTTTACTAAATTCATTAATTAGTTCAAGTATTTTTTATAGATTCTACAGAGTTTTTTTAATGTACTTTTATGTATTTTCACGTAATGTGTGAATAATGAGAGTTTTACTTCTTTTCTGAGCTTTAGGCCTTTTATTTCTTTTTGTTTTTGTTTTTGTTTATTTATTTATTTTTGCTTTGTCATACTGGCCCTATGCTAAACACTTAATATACCTCATCTCATTTAATCTTTACAACAACCCAATGTCATTCCTATTTAACAGATAAGAAAATGTAGCTCAGAAAGACTCAGTAACTTGCCCAATCAAGCTTGTACAGCTATTAATAGATCAAGAAATCAAACCCACTCTGTCTTATTCCACACCTGTAGCTATGACTATCATACTAGCTTATAAATTTGGAAAAGTCAGAGGCACAAGAACAAAAAATGTTATCAAATTTATAATAGAAAACATCCCATTAAGGGCAAAGAATACAAACAGTTCACAGGAAAAAGGGCAAGTTTCTTTTAAATATGAAAAGATGCTCAACCCCTCTCATAATGAGAGAAATACAAATGAAAACTATGATAAAATGATGCAGCCACTATAGAAGACAATATGGTGGTTCCTTAAAAAATTAAAAATAGAATTACTGTATGATCCAGCAATCCCATTTCTGGGTATATATCCAAAAGTACTGAAAGCAGGATCTCAAAGAGATTTCTGCACACCCATGTTCATAGAGGCATTATTCATAATAGCCAAGAGGTAGAAGCAACCCAAATATCCATTGATGGATGAATAAACAAAATGTGGTATATACATAGAATGGAAAATTATTAATCTTAAAAAGGAAGGAAATCCTGTCATATGCTACAACATGGACAAGCCTTGAGGACATCATGCTAAGTGAATAAGCCAGGACAAAAAGACAAATATTGTGTGATTCCACTTATATGAGATAGGTACTAAAATAATCAAATTCATAGAAACAGAAAGTAGAATGGTAGCTGCTAGTGCATGGGGGAAAAGGAAATGGGGAGTTGTTATTTAATAGATATAGAGTTTCAGTTTTGCAAGATGGAAAAGTTCTAGAGATCTGTTGCACAACAGTGTGAATATACTTAACACTACTGAGCTGTACACTTAAAATGGTTAAGATAGTAAATTTTATGTTATGTTTTTAACCACAATTAAAAATTAAAAATACTTTTGAAAACTTTAACATAAATTTTATTATAAATTCTAAAAAATAAACACTATGCTGAAACCATTTTTTAACCTATCAGATTGGCAAAAATCTGGAAGTCTGATAACACTCTCAGTTGGCAAGGGTATAATAAACAGTACTCTTATACATTGGTGGTGGAGTACAAATTGGTACAATCCCTATAGAAGACAATTAGGCAATATTTGTGATACATTTTGATCCAGTAATTCTACTTTTGGGAATTTAATCATCATATACTATATGCATGTATGAAATTATATATGTATAAGGTTATGAACTTCAGCATTGTTTACAATAGGAAGACACTGGAAACAACCAAAATGTCTATAAATAGGTGACCGGTTACATAAATTATACTACATCCATACAATGGAATAGTATGCAGCTATTTAAAAATGAGGAAGCTCTCTATTACCTAGATGGAAAGAGATTCAACATCTATTACAAATGAAAAAATTCAGAACAGTATGTATATTATTAATATCATGCATAAAAAGGAGGGAAATAATAATCAATTTATACTTTTATATTTCCTTACATAAACTTCAAAAAACTCTGGAAAGATACATGGAAAAATAATAGCAGTGGTTTGGGGACCTTGAATGGGAACTGAATGGACTGACTGAGTTGGGAAGACTTTTCAGTGTATGCTTTGGTCTTAGAAATGTGATTATAGCACCTGTTCAAAAAATTCCTATGCTTAGAAATAAATTTTAATGACACCAATTGACATTAATTTATTCATACAACTGTTTACCAAGTGTCTACTATATGTCAAGTAGGCACTACTCTGGGCACTGGCAATATAGCACTGACCAAGACAAAGTTCTTGCCCTCATAGAACTCACATTCTGGGGGGAAAAACAAAATATATATCCTGCGCGCGTGTGCGCGCACACACACACACACACACACACACACATACAGGTATACATATATTATATATATACACACACATTTTAAAATTTATATAATCAATTAAATAATGCCAAGTAGGCATTAAAAGGTAAGTCAGGGGAAAGGAATAAGGGGTGATGTGGTGGAAGCCGGGTGCTATTTTAGTTAGGGAAGTCTGGGAAGGTGTCTCTGAGGAGGAGGCATTTGAGTAGAGATCTGCAGGAAGGGAAGGAAGAGGTTTCTAGGCAGCAAAGGTCCTAAGGCAGGAACAAGCTTGATGTGTTCAAGAAACGCCTGTGTAGCTGGAGCAACCCGGATGAGGAGAACAGTGGTAGGCAATGATGTAACACAGGTGCTCAGAACCCAGATTGTGCAGGCTTTGTAGGGCACGGGCAATGGTCTGGATGTTACAGGCAGCTACTGGAGGTTTAAAAAAAATCCCAAAGGGGCTTGGTTACAATTCAATCAGTACACACCTGTATGGCCTTCCAGGTCATTAAAAGACTGAAATATTTCAAATCTGGTGAGGAAATAGCTGTTTCCCTGGTAACGGTGTCACCTGCCACACTGGCTTCTTTCCCAGGATCTGCATTCCCCCCTACTCCTGCCCCATGAACCAGCAACTAAATGAGTAACTTGGCTCAGCAGAGGCTATTGACTTGAGGATGTTAATCAGCTCAGGAACCTAGAATCACTGAGATTCAGCAATCTAAGGGGTGAGCAGAGGTTTGCACTTCATTACAGCCCTTAGAGCCTGCTTAGGACAGTGTGTCTTGGGCTTCCATCTCACCAAGAGTCAACTGGGGCCCAGTACCATAATCTGGGCTTTCTCTCAGTACAGCAGGAACAAGAAGCAGGCAAGAGAAGTAGACTGAATGTCCCTGAGGTCTAAGGTGAAGCTAGAGGAAAGAGGAAACCCAGTGAACCTCTATATCAACAATCTCTCTTCTCAGCACTCCCCAAGTGATTTGAAAGGCGAGTGGCTAACAGCCAGCCTTTAGAACTTTTATATATCAACCTCATCAAACTTTATTTCTATATTCAAATCATAAAATTGTCATGTACCAGGAGTTTTTTTTTTTTAATACATTGTGGTAAAAGGGAAATAGAAAATTTCAACACCAAATGCAACCTTAACATTCTCATAGCTGCACTCAATAAAGTCAATATGTTTGCATAACAATGTGTAGTTCCTGGATCCTAATCTCAACACAGAGCTAGAACAGCTGAAACACAGCAACTCTAATTTCAAATATGAAACATTTTACATACTATAGTACTGGGAATTTAGTGTGAAAAAATCAGTACAGATGTCAAAATCTTAAAAAAAATAGGTTTCTCTGAAGTTTCATAAAATTTCCCAGGCTGCTTGTCACTTCCATCCATTTCACAAAGTTCCTCCTCTTTGAAAATATATTCTGCTGCTCTTAAATCTAGGATCCCCACATCTTGTTATAGCATATTAAATTCTCATTCATTTAATTTATTTGAACATCAAAACCTCCAGTTTAATTACCTGAGAGACTACTAAATATTTGCTAACATGAATTTGTAGCATGAACCTACCAGGGGTGAGTAACTTGGGGCCTCAAGGCCACATGTGGTGCTCCAGATCCCCAAGTTAAGTGCAGCCCCTTGACCGAATCCAAACTTCACAGAACAAATCCCTTTTATTAAAAGGGATTTGTTCTGTAAAAGTTTGGATTCGGTCAAAAGGCTGCACTCAGGATCCAGAAGGCCACATGTGGCCCAAGGGGAGAAATCTAAGTACTACTTAGAAAAAAATCAATCTCTGGGCACCAGATGTATATTCACTCACTTTTATTTTCTAACTATAAACACCTTCACTCAACATAAGATATTAAAAATCACTTTATGCAAACAGGACCTGTATTAGCAGACTACTTGCTCAAAAACTTCATGGCTTTCCTTTTCATTTTTAAAAGTAAATCTACTTGTGAATACTGAAACTTTCTTTTAAATAGGTCTAGTATACAAGATTTAGAGCCAAGTAGGAACTTGATTTACTCTTAAATGGAAATTATTCTTACAATCCTTTTTATATTAAAATGTCATAATAGTTTTTTAAAAACTACTTACCTAGAGCTGAAGTCTGGACAGACAGCGTGAAACTACCAGCAGCCGACTATTTACTCACAGACTAAACTTTGTTCCCTTCCTGGCTGTTTCTGGATCAGGTTCACACAGATACACATTTACAGTGGCCTTGGAAGCTACCATCCAACCAAGCAAGGTGGGAGGGTTTGTTAATTTAACTCTTGTTTGATAACTGCTTATCAGCAATTTCTCAAAGGTCAAGTTAAACGTGTTTAAAGAGACAAATGTAAGGAAGATTATAGGGAAAGCCTGAAAAATCTCATAATCTCTGATGGCTAGGCTTTGGTTTCAGAGGGGATTTCTTTCCCATATGTTCCTAGAAAAAAGAAAAAAAAAAAAAAGAAAGAACATTCCCGTGAGCTTCAAATATCTTGCTTTCTTCTTTTTATAAAAGTTTCTCTTTCTCCTCAGAATCTATACATTGTACATTTGTGGCAGAAAGAGGCCAGGAAGTTGCTTCTTTACTATGGTCCTCTCCCATCTCTCCTATTCTCCCAGACTCTCTCACTAGTGAGAGAAACAACGCAGAGTTCTTGGTAAACTTAGCGCTTTCTGACATGCAAACCACTGGCTGATCCAATGTAAAGTGAGAACTTGGATCCCAAATTCTATTCTTTGCAAGATAAATATTATGCTGATTCATCTCCTTCCACATCGCTAAGCTTCTTTTCCCTTCTAAGCTACGGTATTTCTGTAATTTGTACCATTATCCTTTGAAGCAGCAACCATTTATTATGCACTTACTGCACGAATCCCTTTATAAACATTATCTTATTCTTTCCCAGGCAATAAATTTTGGGATCATCTTCAATTCTTCTTAGTCTGATTCTCTGTATCCAATTTCACCCCTTCACTACCCTGGTGATCCTCTGCAATAAGCATTGTGGTAGGCAGAATAATGCTCTCCCCAATCCCCCCCCAAAGATGTCCATGTCCTAATCCCCAGAACCTTATACATGGCAAAAGGGACTTTACAGATGCGATTAACATTAAGGACTTTGAGATGGGGAGATTATCCAGATGGGTCAAACCTAATCACATGAATCCTTTAAAAGCGGTGAACCCTTCCCAGCTGTGGTCAGAGAGATGTGATATGAGGACTTGACTAGCTCTTGCTGGCTTTGAAGATGGAGGAAGGGGGCCACACTCTGAAAAATGCAGGTGGCCTCTAGAAGCTGGAAAAGGCAAGGGAACAGATTTTCCTCTAGAGCCTCCAGAAAGGAACACAGCCCTGACGACACCTTGGTTTTAGCCTAGTGAGACCCATGTTGGTCTTTTGACCTACAGAATTATAAGAATAACTGGTAGTGTTTTAAGCCACAAAGTTTGTGATAATTTGTTATGGCAGCAATAGAAAAATAATATAGGTACTTTAATTTCAAAATGCTCCTTAAAAAATATAATTTCCAGGACTGAATATATTACTCCAAATGAAATCTGATGAAGAAAAAAAAATTATGGAATTATCAAGTTCCTTAATCTGGATGCTATACTTTTACAAATGCAACTCAAGAGTGTTTCAGATTTGTAATGCATTATACTCTAAAATTAGTAGACTCCTAAGTCTTTGCCACATGAGCTTCATCTAGCCAGGTCCCTGACTCTACCCTCATTCTTTTTTTTTTTTCTTTCCTGTATTGGGATCAAACACATACAATTTTCCTGAGTATAAATCCTCGTTCTATCCCTTACTAGCTGGGTGGTCCTGGGTAATTTGCTTATCCTCTCTGTGCCTCAGTTGCCTCATCTGTAAAGCGGGCATGATATTTCACCTATCTTTTAGGTAGGATGAAGTGATACAGTTCATACAAAGCACTTATACCTGTGCCTGGAACATAGTAGGTGCTCAATAAATGTCAGCTCTATTGGAGGGGAGAAGGCTTTCTTGTGGGAGCTGAGGAAGTGGCTAAGGTTCATGTCTGGATTGACAGAAACAATGTAGGAAAAAGCAGAAGTTCCAGTGCAGAGGCAGCCTGGAGAAAACTCCAGTATCTGTAAAAATCCCGGGGTGTGATAGGGTTTGGGACTTCCCAGTACATGTGGAAAAGGCTTCAGCTGATCCTAGTTGGATTTCATGAGCTTCTTCTGGAGTTTCTTCTGGAGTTACAAAGTGAACACCTGCTACCTGCCGGGTGCCGTTCTAGCAATGAATCAATCCCACAAGATCCCTGTTCCCCCAGGACTGAAATTCCAGTGGAGTGAAGCGGAGAATAAACAAGCCAGGAAATTTCAGGGGGTGACAAGTGCTGTGATGATAACAGATCAGGGTGACTTAGGGAAACTCAATATTCACGACTCACTGAGAAGGAGGAGAC
The DNA here is from genome assembly GCA_023783475.1 of Daubentonia madagascariensis. Taxonomy (NCBI): domain Eukaryota; kingdom Metazoa; phylum Chordata; class Mammalia; order Primates; family Daubentoniidae; genus Daubentonia; species Daubentonia madagascariensis. The sequence goes on along the minus strand of JAKFHU010000322.1, from coordinate 22,565,506 downwards.
ATTTGAGCTCATTTAGGAATAAGAACCATGTATAAACTGAGTGGAAGGAACAGTACTTTAGGCAAAGGAACCAGGTATGAACTGAGTAGAAGGAACAGTGTTTCAGGCAAAGGAACAGCCAATGTAAAGCTTCAGAGGCAAGAATGAGTTTGGCTTGCACAAGAACCAGGAGGATGAAGGCCAGAGTGGCTGGAACAGAGAGATTGAGGATCAAATTTGAGGACCAAAAGATAGGCAGGGGCTCTGTAACCATGGGGAGATGTTTGGATTTCATTCACTGAGATGCCATGGGAGGGTTTTCAGCAGCTGGACAGAATGTGATTGACAAAGGAACACATGGACCTGACAGGATGCCAGTGCAGCCCGAAGCCTCTACTTTTGGTTCCACAAGCCCCTTCACAACCAGTCTGACCCACACCTGGCCCTTCTTGCCCTCTGAATATTTAACCCTTCCCTACCTCCCAAAACCAAACAGGCAGTCCTGAGGTGACCCGGAGCCAGAGCAGCAGTCTGTGAGGAGGAAAAGAGCAAGGGATGCAAAGCCACGCAAATGAAGGCTGCAAGTACATCTTTGTAGTGAGCTGAATGATGCCTCCCCCCAAAGATATCCATGTCAAATCCCTGGAATCTATGAATGTGACTGTATTCAGAAAAGGGGGCTTTGCAGATATGATTAAGCTAAGGATCTCAAAATGAGACCACCCTGGATTATTCAGGTGGGTCATATATCCAATGACCGTCCTTATAAGAGAACCCCCTCATTCTTTCCTCAACTGATTTTAGAGATGAAAGGTAGAGCTTTATATTCAACTCTTTTAAATTTAACCTTATTGGTTTTAGCCCATCCTTCCAAACTATTAAGGTTATTTTGAATTATGTCTCTCTCCTCTGTCATAGGAAGTATCCTTTTTTAGCCTAACTACATCTACTTAATTACCATGATTTTGTCCAAGTTATTAGTAAATAAACATTGAACAGTCAAGATCAAGAATAGAGTTCTAAAACCTGTTATTAGACAGCTGTAGTTGGACATTGATCCATGAATCAATACTCTGGGTATACATGTTTGATCAACTACAAAACTACCTATTCTCATACAGCTTACATTTTTATAGCTCCTCAATCATATCAGGAGAATAAAATATCTTAACAAACAAAGATGTGTCTATAGCATTCCAATGTAGTCAAACTCTACTGGAAATAGGGATATGGTTAGTCTGAGCAGGTCTTTTTTTGCTTTTTTTTTTTTTTTTTGTAGACGGAGTCTCATTCTGTTGCCCGGGCTAGAGTGCAGCGGCGTCATCATAGTTCACTGACAACCTCAAACTCCTGACCTTAAGCGATCCTCCAGCCTCGGCCTCCCAGAGTGCTGGGATTACAGGTATGAGCCACTGAACGTGGCCCAGTTTCTCTTTTTAAGAGTTGACAAAATATCAGTTAATTCTTCTTTCTAGAACTCTCCTTGAGATTAAAAGGAAGTTTATCCAAATGTAGGGAGTGACATGGATCTCTGTCTCATAAGAGGAGATATAAGTGAAGGGGAACACTATAGAAGAAGGCCTGGTGGTAAGAATGACTATAGTATGGCCCTGGAAGAGTGAAGAAACCAGACTGATCAGAGCAGGGGTGGCTGTTGAAAAGTACTGAGAAACTGGGGTTGAAATTTAAAATGTTAAGTATAGAAAAGAGGACAAGATTTAAACTTAAAATATCAGAAAATAGGAAGAATTGAAAGATTTTAAAGCAAGAAAATAAAAATAAAATAATAACCTAATTGAAAACTGGGCAAAGTATAGGAACAGTTCACAGAAGAAGAAATACAAATGGCTCTTAAATATGTTAAAAGACACTCAATATCACTCATAAGAGAAATGGGAATTAAAAGCACAATGATATCATTTTAGCCTACATTTTAACCTACCAAATTGGCAAAGTTCAAAAAGTTTCATACGATACAATGTTTGTGAGGTTATGGGGAAACAATGGAGGATAAATTGGTAGAACCTCTCTGAAGAACAAATTGGCAACCAATTTATGAACACACATACACTTTCACCCAGCAATAACTAAAAACTTACACACATAAAATGACATATGTACATGGCTATTAACCATAGCATTGTTTGCAAAAGTAAAAGATACTAATCAGGAGGGAACTGGTAAATTAAATTATAGTACAGATATCTAATGGAATATTGGAATTTAAAAATTAGGCAACTTTGTGTTATTGATAAAGAATGATCAAGCTATATTAAGTTTAAAAAGCAAGGTACAGGCCAGGCATGGTGGCTCATGCTTATACTCCTAGCACTTTGGGAGGCTGAGGTGAGAGGATCGCTTGAGGTCAGGAGTTCGAGACCAACCTGAGCAAGAGCGACATCCCCGTCTCTAAAAAAAAAAGTAGAAAAATTAGCTGGGCATGGTGGTGCACGCCTGTAGTCCCAGCTACTCGGGAGGCTGAGGCAGGAGGATCCCTTGAGCCCAGGAATTTGAGGTTGTCAATGAGCTATGATGATACCACTGCTCTCTAGCTGGGGCAACAGAGTGAGACCTTATCTCAAAAAAAGTAAAAAAAAAGCAAGATACAGAGTAGTATATTTAGAATGCAGCTATTTATGTATGTGTTAGAGAGGGAGAGAGTGCAAGGAGAGAATCTCTCCAGAAGGATATCAAAGAAACCAGAAGCAATGAGTTGCCTCTAGAAAAGGGACTGGATAGCTGGAGTTCAGAGGTGGAAAGGAGACATATAACTTTTTGTCCTTTTTGAATTTTTACCAAAGCTGGTATTACCTATTTAAAAATATATATGTTAACTGCAATTTGGTACACTGGATTAGATCCTGGAATAGAAAAACTACAGTAGTAGAAAAGCTGGTAAAAACCAAATAAAGTCTGGATATTAATTAATCATCATGTACTGATGTTAATTTCTTAATTTTGAGAAATGACCCACAGTTATGTAAGATGTTAACATCAGGAGAAACTGGGCAAAGGTTCTGTAATATCTTCACAAATTTTCTGTACATCTAAAATTATTCCAAGAGCAAAAACTTTAAAAACAATAAGCAGATTTTTTGTCAATAAACAGACATTTTAAAAGTTATTAGGGCAGCTATGGGGAAAATGGGTTGAAGAGAAGAGAGATTAGAACCAAAGAGGCCAGAAGGGCAACTGTGGGAGGAATCTTGGCATAAGGTGAGAGGGTTTACATTAGGGTGAAGGTCATGAAAATAACTAAGCAAATATAAAATACATTTCAAAAGAAAAAATATTTGCAATATCAAAGAGAGACCAGAACAGTGACGAAAGTGTCAAAAGATGAAGAAAGGGAATGAGATTCATTTAACTCATTCATTCAACAAATATTTGTTGGTACCCACTATGCTAGGCACTGTGCAAGGCTCTGGGGAGGTGAGAGTGAGTTTATGCAGGCCAAGTAAGAAGTGACCCTAAAATGTCCTACTTGAAGTGTCCAAAAGCCATCTGGATATACAAGATGAGAGGACAGAACTGGGATAACTGAGAAAGATTATGTAGAGAGAGAAGGAGAGGCCAAATCTGAGCCATGGAACAGAAACACAGGGGAAGAGAAAAACAAAGAAGACGGGGAAGGAATGGCTAAAGGGTTTTGAAAAGAAGCAGGATAATGTAATTTCTTGGATACCAAGATAAAAGAAAGATCTAAGAAAAAGGGTTCCATCAAATGTGCTGTCCAATAAACAAGGATATACAAAAGATGACAAGATAGGCAGTTAAAAAGAGAGAGAGAGCACACTGACGGCAAAAGGAGGTGACTCAGAGACCTCTTTCACTTTCAGTAAAGACTAAATGGAACTCACATTATGAAAGTCAAAAATTTCTTAGAAGAAAGCACTTCTGATTTAAAGGCCTTTGGGAAATAGGATTCCAGTTATTATCATGCTTCTCAAACAGGGATATCTGAAGCCATGGGATAAATCTTTGTATAATCTCAACTTTATTTGGGGGAAAATATATTGAAACAGAGAGAAGAATGCAAAGCTTGCATGAGCTTTTAAGACAAATCCTAAGATTTCAAGCATAGAATGTGTGTTTATAGGAAGTCACCTTCCTATTTCTAGGGCTGCAAATTCACTTTCCACTTCCATAAGCGGGTACTTGGGTAGAAATTTGAGAAGCAATTATATAACAGCCACCTATATTGAAATGTGTACTTGCTATTAAAAGTCAGGATACTTGTAATTTTAAAAATAACTTTATGAACTATGGCAAATTACAATAAGTACTTTGCATTCAAAGAAGAAAAATAATGAACAAAATCTTGAATTTATCATATTTACCACTATTTTGCTATTGAGTCTTATTTATGTAACCATTTATTATCCTATATGCCTATAGCTATAGCTTAGCTACACCCTTAGAGGGAATTATCTACTATATCCAGACGTTTAATCAATGATATTTGATACTGAATATATAGTGAGTCCCAATCCATATTATATACATACATATGTGTGTGTATATATATAATGTATGTATGTGTGATATATGTGTATATTTTATTTGTGTGTGTGTGTGTGTGTGTTATATATATATATATATACTGTCCCATACTATAGGTGTTAAGATAAGAATTGGTCACTATGCTTCAAATTCTAATTTACATAAAAACCTAATTTATATAGAAACCCTGACTTATGTGTAGTGGACAGTATAGCAGTAAAATCAAAATGCAGTTTTCATCTGTAATTCTCTGCCAAGTAAGTTAAAATACTACTTTGGCATTAGATCTTCATAAACCAGGGTAAGCATGATCTTGAAAGCCTTGCTCTGATATTTTCCATCTAATTTTAAACATCCTCAGTCAACAAGCCGCAAAGCAATACTCCCAGCAAGTAAGATTTCTTTTAATTTTTTTGTGTGAGCAAGCCATTAGAGCAGTAACAATGTAAGTAATGTACAGAAGCTTCTTGAAAATGTCATGGGAAAACTATGTCAGGTTAGTGATTTTCCTAAAATTAATTGTCTAGTCTGATGTCATTTGAATGGAGAAATTAATATTATCATTTATTATCCCAATGTAATTCTGATGATTAGAGACCTCTACTGTTTAGTAGGAAACCAATTTTAAGAATAGTGAAAATAAACCAGCTTCTTTTCTAAACGTTTGTGTTTCTACGACTAAAAATTACTTACATAGCAAATAGCTTTCAGTACTCCATCTTGTTTATATTATCTGAAAATACCTCTCGAGGCTAAGAAACAAAAAGCTAATGCATTAGCAAACCTAGAAGACAAAATTACAGCTCTCATAAATAATCCATTTAGCCTAAGCTGTGGCTTTCACAATTAGTAACAACTATGGGGCCATGTTGTCACTTCTTAACATTGCCTACTGCCTACAACTCTCTGCTGTCAAGGAATTTTGACATTATCATGTTTTGACAAAGCAAGTCTGAATTGGTATCTTGGGAATAATTATTTCTTTTCTTATTTGACCATAATCATGAAATTGGTAGAATTCTCAATAATTTCCTTTTTGTTTTAAATATATATTCAGGGAAAGTGAATTGATACAAACACTCTAGATGTCAGTTAAAAGGAATAATTAATACCACCATGCAATTTGGTATTATCTGGAAGGGTTGAAGAAGCATGTACCTATAACCAATATTCAACTCCCAGGCATACTCACTAGCAGAGCTTCTCAACTAGTGTGCCGAGGCACCCTAGTGTGCAATGAATGGGTTATAGGTGTTCCCAGATATGGAACGCAGCTCTCTAGTCAAGCAGAAGCCCCCAGGCCAGGGACATAGCTTCATTTCTTTAACCCAGTGTGTTGTACAAACATTATCTATAATTTTCTGTGTGCCACGACATGAAAAAGGTTGGGAAACATTGACAGAGAAGTTCTTGCATATGTGTGATAGATAAATATACACACAGAGTATATATAGGAGCGATGTCTGTAATAACTAAAAACTGGAACATCCCAAATGTTCATCAGTCATCTGCTAATAAATTCGGTAATCCTCATACATTATAATATTACACAGCAGTGAAAACTGATATGCAATAGCTATATGCATTGACATGGATAAATCTAAGGCTATAATGTTGAGCAAAAAATAAAAAAGGCATGTCGCAGAAAAAGACATACAATATGATTCCATTTTTATTAAGTTCAAAAACATGCAAAACTAATCAGTATACTGTTTAGGGATATACAGAAATGCGACAAAACCACTGAGAAAAGCAAGAGAATTATTAACACAAAATTTAAAACTTGGTTACCTCTGAGGGAACAAGAAAAGCATGGGATCAGAGAGGAGCCCACAGGAGATATTAGAGGTAATGGTAATATTGTTTTCTTAAACCAGGCTGTAGGTACACAAATGTTCTCTACATAGTTATTCCATAAGCCTTACAGATATTTTATAAATATTTTATATCTACTCAATATTTAATAAACATCTTTTTAAAAAGCTCTACTTTGTCCAAAGGGAGGTAGTGAATGCACCTGCCACGTCTGTAGCAGTATAAGGTCTGTGGAATAGAAGGGACCTTAGTACCAAATTATACAGAAACTTTCACAAAGGCCCCTACAGACTCACACAAAATTCCAACAAAAAAGATCTGAAGGCTACCAAAATAATTAAAATTAAAACTCAATTCAATATGCTATGATTTTATGAGGCACTATATATGCCAATTTTAACATTAAATGAAATACGAATTTAAAGAGTCAGGACCAAGTCAACTGCCAGCCTAGGAATGAATAACTGCTCTTGCTATTTTCTAAACAGTCAACATTTTATTTGTGTACTTAGACCACACACAAGACATTTACAGAATGACAATACTTTAATTCATCATGTATATCCAGCAATGTTTGCTTAGTCAAATGACTGTTTGTCAATGTCATTTAAGGGCAGATTTATACAGCTTCAAGAGCAAGAACTGGGTATGTTTTAACTGATATTAACTACCAAAGAAAACAGACTGAAAACATTTTAAGAATTCCTTCCTGCCTGTACTCTGTACTCTGTATTTTATGGGTTAGACAGTGGGAAGCCATTTTTGGTAAGTATTGGATATTTTGCCTATCCAGAATAGATATAATAAACCACAAAGGTATACACTTAACTTCTAAATTAATTAAATTTATTATTTTTGATTTGAAATATAAAAGAAATCCAGTTTGAGCTCTCCCTTTAATATTAAAAAAAAATAAAAAGAGCCACTTAAAAGCAGATAGGTTAATGTTTACACAAAGGCAATTTTTTTCCCTTTGTTTTTTTTTTTCTTTAAAGTTTTAATCAGTGAATGACCTTGCTGGAATTCCCCTGTCAGTTCTGGAGTATCTATCTGGAACTTTCAAATAGAAACTACTTTCACATGATACATTAGAATAGTATGCTAAGTAGTATCTGTCTGTGCACCTTGAACTTAGATGTTAGATCACAGATGAATCAATAAACTTTACACAAAATGAAAAGCTTCCTCCAGCTCTTAGGCCATTTAAGAAGAGATCAAATTTAAATATATTTGACATTATATGTTTATAAATCATTATACACAGAAAAACTTTACAGAGTTACCCAATTAAAGAAATTTATCCTTGATATAACTTCAAGCCATCAAAGACAGGCCTATTTTCAAATCTGTCAAACATTGACTATAGCATGCTGAAGTGAGAATCTGAGTCCATATTAAATTCATGTCACCTTAGTATAATTACCTAAAAATCTAGATAATATAAAGCATTTATTGTTTTTGCTTTGTTTCAGAATTTCCAAAATATCTATTTTCACAGAAAGAAGTTATTTCAGGTTTACTGTAAAAAGGCTTATGGGAAACCTGTCCTTTCCAGTGTGAGCCAGTTATGACACTAACCCTAAACCACTGAAAATCAATACAGAGTCATAGGCAACAGTGGGGACAATTTAGAGCAGAAACAAAATATTTCTCTGATCTAGCCACACCTCTAGTTTCACCCTTGGCACTTGTCTCCCTCATTTGCAGAAGGTGAAATGACAATAAGTATTGTGCTGAAATGTTAGCCCAGTCATCTATCTTACTCTCAAAAGCTGTTTTCAGGGCAGAAAAAATGCAACCTTTCACAACCTGAGTTTCTACAGAATATGCTGGTGTTTCAGAAGTTCAGATGAAGTGAATGGGGAAAGAGTAGAGTATCAGGGAAAGTTCAGCAGAGAAAGCACTGCTTTTTAATATTTTTCCTAGAATATCTCAATACACTATTTTACAATAGTGGCTACAATATTCTCAATACTACTGGCCTTTTAACAAAAAATTTTAAACCATTAACATGACATCACAATAATTATAGAATCAAATTAAAGGCCTAGTCATTGTCTCTCCTGCCCAAGCTCACAATGTTTCCTGTCCCTACTGCCTCCAATTTAGGAAGGCACTGTAAATGGGTTATTATTTCCACATGTAACCACAACTCTGATTTTTCAAATAAAGCTGGAATAAAAATGTAGTGGTTGGGGGCAGTGAGGGAGAAAAAAATTAGATAATCAAATTGCTTTTTCCCAAGGACATCTCTCTTCCATTTCTACCTCCCTACTCCCATCTAGTCAATGAAAGGAAAAAAAAATTTTTTTTGATAATACTACTTTGGAGATATTAATAAAATATTTAATATAAAGAATTTACAATTATTTCCTAACCTTTACTTCCCAAAATACTTTCTTTAAAACCTATGCAATACAGAGAGAGGTCTCAAAGGATATTAATGAAAATGTTGACATCTCAGGGAGTGAGGCGTTAAATTTCAAGAACATCTCTTCTTTCATTTTTTATATATTTTGGCTCAAATAAATTTGTAACCAAAATATCCCAATAAAAATTTATTTTCAATGCAAAGATTTTTATGTGAAGATATCTATCAAACAGTAAACTCTCACATGCAAAATCAAGAAGCATTTTGGCTTCTAAGATACAATTGCATTTTCACAAGTAAGGGAAAATATGTTCAGTGCCTTTTCTGTTCAGGGCTTTCTCTTATTGACCTCCTATATCCTAATGTCTCCCAAATTGATATTTTCTGCTCAGACCTCTCTATCTCTCTTTTCTTTTCTGTGGTTAGTTTTGATATATCTTAACCAGAAATATAATATAGTAATAGGTATTAAGCCAAACATGGTTCTGAACACTTAATTAATTTAATCCTCACAACAACCCTGTGAGATATCTCTAGTTTAATGACATACTGTTATCCCCATTTTATAGATTAGGACCTTGGAAGTAAAGGTGGTTAATATCCCATTTGCAATAGGGTATGATAACAAATTTGTTTGGGTTATTATTAAATAATTTCCCTGTGCTTGCTTGCTTGCTTGCTTTTTTAAAAATTTCTTTAGGAGGCACGAATGATACTTGGAGGAAAGGGATATGTGATTTTGTTATTTTCATTATGTATTTCCATATTTCTTCCCACAATTTTTCTAATGCTGTGGTTCTCAATTTATGGTCCCTGGACTAGCAGCATCAGTATCACTGTGAAACCTGTTAGAAATGCCAATTCTCAGGCCCCACTCAGACCTACTGAATCAGAAACTCTAGGGTAGGGCCCAGCAATCTGTTTTTGTTAAAATATACATTCTCTTTCTCTCCCTCCCTCTCTCTCTCCTCTTTGTTAAATCACTACTCTGGTGTGATTCTGATGCACACTAAAGTTTGAAAACTACCATTCTAATGTGTAATATATCCATCAGTTATTTTAAAAATCCCATTTGGCCACATATTTCGCATATTGAAGTATAATTAAATACTTTTACTAATTTTACTCCATCTCTTGGAAGGGAGCACTCACTTGCATTCATTCCACAAACATTTACTAAGCACCTTCTATGTGCCAAAGAATAAGTGCTTGAAGAACCAAAAGTTTAATAAAACAGGCAGAAATTTAATAATTACAATGCCAGGTGATAGGAATCCACAGGATGTTGCGGAGGGGCAAACTTCAGTGGGTTGAGGATGATGTCTGATCCCTTGGGAAATGCTGCACTCCACTTCTGAGAACGTTTCTTGCCAATACATTCTGTACCCTAACCTAGGGACCCATATCCCAAACAGGGGCACTGCCACAGTAGCATTCCCTATCATATAGTGATTAACAAACTCAGTAATGTCATTCCTCCTTGGTTAGAGTCCAGAGGCCATGAGAGAGAAGTGAAGAAAGTAGCCAGTCTCTGGAGCTGCCTAAGAGTCCAAAGAGCTTCCCAATTCTAGTCCACAGGTAACTTTATAATAATTTACCCTTTCCCACCACTACTTCAGGTTTTTCATGATTGTATCAGATATTTTCCAAAACTTTTCAAACACCCTTTGTACTTTTTCAAGTTCACATTCTTCTCTCTAGTATTTTAATCACTATTCTAAATTTGGTGTTTATCATTCAAAAAAATTGTACTATTTTTCATTTTTGTGAAAATATATAAGATGCTCCTGAAACTTGTTTTACTTAACATTTTTCTATTTTTCAATTTCTTTTTTATTTTTGTTTATTACGAAATTCAGAAATTATATCAATATGTGGTGTTAAAGTTTGACATTCATCTAACATACTTTCAAATTTACTTTTTTTTATTGGTTATAAATAGGGGATAGGCCTTCTAATAACCATGCTGCTGTATAAATTGTCAAGAGCTTTCCTTGGAGAGAAGGCTTTCCTTAGAAAGCTTTATTATATATTTCTAGTTTGTTCAAAATATCATCTCACTGATAATTTACATATAATTCTATAATCTATTTGCAACAAGATGCTTTTGATTTCAGCATCGTATATTTCCTCAATTGATATTCCATATATAATTACTTGATAAATGTTATTGTTTAGAAGTATCCTGATTGCAATTACTCTTTGTGCTTCCTATAGCAGCACAAAGTGGGAAATCTCTGCATTGTATAACCCCCAAACACTTCTCACTAGATAATTCTCTGCCAAGATCATGTAAATCCTTCCTGTCCCAAAGACACTAACATCCCCTAATAGAATCCTGCTGGGGACAGAGCCAGAGGGGTGATCCCCAATTTCTGTCCAAGCATCTCTCCACATAACCCTTGAAACACACATGCATGGATAGACTCACAGTAGCAGAGCCAAAGAAACAAAATTAGAATTGAGACCCAAGCTTCTATCTTCCATCTGCATCTTGGAGAGTGAAAAGAAGCAGTGGTTCTGGAGGCTCATGTGGCTTGACTAGAAGAGGCAGCTATACAAGTAAATACCCTTCTCCTTGGCCTGCAGCCTATACCAAAGGTTAGTCAGTCTTCAGAGTACCCAACAGAGGAAGGACTTCATGTGGAAAAATAGAATTCAAAATTTCCAGTTTCCCCAGCCTCCCAAAATCACCATGACACCAAAGGCCTAGTGGCTATATACCCATTGCCTTTCTAAATAACATTCAGACTCTGGTAAGGGCAGTACATTTCATAACTTGTACTCAACATAATTTTTAAGATTGATCAATGTTGATACAAGCTACTCTATAATTCATTGTTAAATTTTATTCCAATGAATGAACAGTCCAGCAAAGCTCATTCATTCACTCTACTCTTGATGGATATGTAAGCTATATCCTTTTTATTTTAAAATAGTGATGCAGGTTGGGCATGGTGGCTCATGCCTATAATCACAACACTTTGGGAGGCTGAGGCAGGAGGATCACTTGAAGCCAGGAGTTCAAGGTTACAATGAGCTATGATCACACCACTGCACTCCAGCCTGGGTGACAGAGCAAGATCCTGTCTCTAAACAAACAAAAAAAGTGATGCAATGAACATTTTTGTAGATAACTTGAGCAAATATGAAAGACCACCATACTTTTTTAAATGTGCTTCAGTATCTGTCCCCTTCACCTTCAACCAAAAGTGGAGAAACTCTTTCAAAATAGCTGAATGAGAAGGAAAGGAGAATCTAGAAAATAACTGGAGAGTCTACAGGCCAATTTGGGGGACTGAGAACTCTGAGACATTGGGAAACCTTGATGAGCCTGAGAATCTCCCCATGCTGCCAAGAAAATGAATAATGATGATTCTGGGGCTCAGAATAGACACATGGGATTTTGGGATTAATAAAGAAGAAAGGAAAGAAAGGATACTACTACTTGGAGTAGGAATATTCCAAGAAACTCATTCATACCACTTGTTTGAGCTCTTTAGAGACATACAATTTTGAGAAACCCAAAATAGTTTAATTCAAAGTGCCTTCTGACTCAACTCCTGCAAAATTGTCTTAAGTTCCATCAAAAGAGCTTCGGTTCCTTCTGGAAAGTCGGTGTAGCCTTTGGTCATTACTGTGAATACTGAAAGCAGAAAGTAGCAAAAACAGGGAAGCACTAAGGAACACAGAAATGAATGAAGAGAAATGGCAATGATAGCACAGTGGCTGGTATTGACCCCTCTGCCCATCATAGGGATGACTGGGCAGTTGAAGAGTTATACCATGTCATTTTCATTTTTTTTCCTTCTTATATCACTCTTTTTCCTTTCCATATCATTCATTTTTCTCTTTACGCTTTAGTTTGAATAACTTCTATGGAACCGTCTTCAAGTTTACTTATTCCTTCCTCACCTGTGTCCAGTCTGTTGAAAAGCCTGTCAAAGGAGTTCTTCATCTCAGATGTCATGTTTTTTTTTATTTTAGTATGTTAACTTGACTCTTTTTAGAGCTTACATTTCTCTGCTAAAATTCCCCAACTGTTCATATTAATCATAATTAAAATCCTGGTCTGACAGTTCTAACATTGGAGTCATCTCTGGGTCTGGGTCTATTGATTGCTTTTTCTGTTGAAAATGGGTTGTTTGTTTTTTCACATATGTTGTAATATTTTACTGAATTCCAGAGACTGTCAATAGAATAATATTAATAGTACCAACTGAGGGAAAGAATAATCACTCCTGGAGATGGGGATGCCTATTCTTCTGTCAGGCAACTAGGTAAACCAAAATTCCAAAAGACATAATTTTAGTCAGTAGTTGAGGTATTGTTTTCTTGTTGCTATAGTTACCTTCTGTGTACCTTTCTCCAGTAGTGGGCAGCTACTACCTTGTGCTTAGTGCAGAACCTAGGTTGCTCAAGGGATTTTACTCAGTGCTCTTGCTCCGCCCTCAGCTTTCAGCAGTCACTGCACGTCTGTGCCATAGTAGGGGTTCTCTCTCTACATCCTTGCCCTTCCCTCAGCAGTAGACTGCTGTTGTTTGTTACTCAATGCTAAGTGTCTTGGTTCTCTTGATACCTCAATCTTACACAGGCCCTGTGCATCTAGGCCTTGGATATGGGGTTTTCTGCACTCCTATTCCAACCTATTGGTGAAATTCTGCCTTGTGTCTGTGGAGGAACACTGGAAAAACCCTCCAGTACCCCAGGGACCACACTAAATACAAGATAGTAGCACCTACTTCAGGAGAATTTCCTGTGCCTCCCCTAGAAGCAGATAGATTTTGCTTCTACCCTTCCCCCTTAAGAAGTGTATCTATGCCTGGACTCTGAGGATAAAAGGGTTTCTTTTCCCTCCCACAGTGGCTTAGTTTTTGCTTCATATGAGAGAATGTTTGGTAAAGTAGGCAGGGTTTTGTAACTGTGTATCACTAAAGAGTGGCTCTCTTCAATCTGCTGTCTTGCCCTCAATCTTTTTATGAGCACTAGTGGAGGTTGTTGGAGATTCAATTATGTCCTCCCAAAAGATAAGTTAAAGTCCTAATCCCTGGTACCTGTGAATGTGACCTTATTTGGAAATAGGCCTTTTGCAGATGTAATCAAGTTAAGATGAGGTCATACTGGAATAGAGTGGGCCCTAATCCAACATGACTGGCATCCTTATAAGCAGAGAAAATATGGCAGAATAGGAAACCCTATAGCTCGTTGCCCCCCAGAGATGCTGATTTAACAACAATATATGGTCCAAAAAGCTTTTATGAGAACCCCGGAAACCAGTTAAGAAGTTGCAATACCCCAGGCAAGCTCAAAGCTAAGAATAGGCACACTGAAACAGGAAAGAAAAGCCATTTCATTTCACTAAGTCTTCCCCCAAGCCAGCCCAGCCCTGCATGATTGGGAGTAAACACCCAATTTGCATCTTCTCCATCAGAAGGGATAGAAAAGAGTGGAATGTACATCCAAAGTTCTGGCAAGAGACTGGTTACTGTCTCACCTGATGTGGAAAGCTGACAGGACCAGCATACTTTGGATGCTTGGGGGCTGCTGAGAACAGAGGATAGTTCAGCAGCTATCTGTAGCACCTGAGAATCTGCACTGAAGACAGAAGACAGCAGAGCTCAGTGCAATTGGAAGAAAATGCCCAACTCATGATTGTTCCCTTGTGAAGAAAAGAGAAGAGTGAAAGTATGTCTAACATTCCAGCTTTTCAAGGGACTGCCTGACAGACTGGTTTCTATCTTGCCTGACTTGGAGTGCTGACAGAACTGGCAACTTTGGATGCCTACAAGCTGCCGAGAACAAAAGAAGCTCATCAACTTGTTGGAACACTGGAGAACCAGCATTACCACAAACACCAGAGGGAGCAAGTTCCTGAAAAAGAAACCAGTAAACATCTCTAATTGGAAAATTACATATGCAGTCCAGAGGAGATACATTGCTGTTAAAAAGTTTAAGAGGCCCTAAGAATCAATCTATAACTAGGCTAAAGGTCTTCCTTGTATGAAGCCAGTTCATAAGACTGGGAGAGGTGGCTGTTTTTTTAAATGTGCAAATCCCAGCAAAAAATAACAAGGTATACCAAAACAAAAAACAAAAAACAAAAACAACAACAAAAAACAACCCCACAACAACAACAACAAAACAAACCCAGGGAAACATGGCTCAACCGAAGGAACAAAATAAATCTCAAGAAAACTAACTCAAAAGAAATGGAGGTCTATAAATTACCAAACAAAGAATTCAAAATAATCCTCTTAAAGAAGCTCAATACACAACAAGAGGACACAGATAGACAAATAAATAAAATCATGAAAACTATGCATGAACAAAATGAGATTATCAATAAGAAGATTAAAAACTATTTTAAAAGAACCAACAGAAATTCTAGAGCTGAAAAATAACTGAATTGAACAATTCACTAAAGGAGTTCAACAGCAAATTTGATCAAGTTGAAGACAAAATCAGCAAACTCATTAAAAATTAGTAAGTAGGAGGAACAAAAAGTGAAAAGAATGAAGAAAAGTGAAAACTGCCTAAGGGATTAGAGGACATCATCTAGTTGACCAATGTACACATAATTGGGATTATCAGAAGAAAAGAGAGAAAAGAATGGAGAGTTTATTCTAAGAAATAAGAGCCAAAAATTCCCAAATGTGAGGAAAGAAATGGACATCTAAATTCAACAAGTTCAAGGGACTCCAACTAGGATGAACCAAAAGAGGCCCCCACTGAGACACATTATAACCAAACCATCAAAAGTCAAACACAAAGAATCTTGAAAGCAGCAAAAGAAAAGCAACTTGTCACATACAAGAGAGCTCCCATAAGTTTATTATTGGATTTATCAGCAGAAACATTATACGCCAGAGGAAGTGGGATGATGCACTCAAGATGCTAAAAGAAAAAAATTGCCAACCAGGAATACCATAGCCAGCAAAACTGTTCTTCAAAATGAAGAACAAAAGACCCACCCGCCACCCGCCCAGATCATCAAAAGCTGAAGTTGTTCATCACTGCCTTATGATAAATGCTAAAGGAAGTCCTTTAAGTTGAAAGGATACTAGACAACGACATGAAAATATAAGGCTCTCTGTAAAGGTAAATATATAGGCAAATATGCAATCATGTAATACTGTAATGGTGGTATGTAAATCAGTTTTAATTATGATGTAGAATTTAAAAGATAAAAGCATAAAAAATAAACTATGTTAATGGATGCAAAACATAAAAAGATGTAATTTGTGACATCGATAATGAAGTAGGGAGTGTACATAAAGAAGCAGAGTTTCTGTACATGATACAAATTATGCTGTTATCAGTTTAAAATAGACTGTTATAGCTATAAGATGTTTTATGTAATTCCCATTGTAAGCACAAAGAAAATACCTATAGAAGATATACAAAAGAAAATGAGAAAGGAATCAAAGCATGTCTCACTCTACAAAAAAAAAATCAATGAAACTAAGAATTTTTTTAAAAAGATCAACAAAATTGACAAAGCCATAGCTAGACTAAGGAAAAAAATAGAGAAGATTCAAATGACAAAAATCAGAAATGAGAGAGAAGACATTACACCTGATGCCACAGAAATGAAAAGGATCACAAGAGACTACTGTGAACAATTATACACTAACAAATAGGATAACCTATACAAATTGATAAATTTCTAAAAGGATACCACCTATTAAGATTGAATCATGAAGAAATTAAAAATCTGAAAAGACCTATAACTAGTACAGAGATTGAATTAGTAATCAAATACCTCAGACAAACAAAAGCCCAGAACCAGATAGCTTCACTGGACAATTTTTTCAAATATTTAAAGAAGAATTAGCACTGATCCTTCTCCAACTGTTTCAAAAAAATTGAAGAGGAGGAAACATGTCCAAACTCATTTTATGAGGCCAGTACTAACCTGATACTAAAATCAGACAAATATACTACAAGAAAAGAAAACTACGGATCAATATCCCTGATTAATATAGATGTAAAAATCCTCAACAAAATACTAGCAAACCAAATTCAACAGCACATTAAAAGGATTATACACTATGATCAAGTGGGATTTATTCCTGGAATATAAGGATGGCTCAACATATGAAAATCAATCAATGTAATGCAACACATTAACACAGTGAAGGCCAAGATCCACATGATCATCTCAATTGATGCAGAAAAAGCATCTGATGAACTTTGACACCCTTTCATGATAAAAACAGCCAACAAACTAGGAATAGAAGTAAATTACCTCAACATAATAAAGGCCATTTATGAAAAGCCCACAGCTAAGATCACACTCAATGGTGAAAAACTGAAAGGTTTTCCTTTAATATCAGGAAGAAGGCAAGGATGCCCACTTTCACCACTTCTATTCAACATAGTATTAGA
The DNA here is from genome assembly GCA_023783475.1 of Daubentonia madagascariensis. Lineage (NCBI taxonomy): Eukaryota > Metazoa > Chordata > Mammalia > Primates > Daubentoniidae > Daubentonia > Daubentonia madagascariensis. The sequence goes on along the minus strand of JAKFHU010000322.1, from coordinate 22,548,450 downwards.
AGTTCTAGCCAGAGCAATTAGGCAAGAAAAAGAAATAAAAGGCATTCAAATTGGAAAGGAAGAAGTAAAATTATCTCTGTTCACAGATGACTTGATCTCATACATAGAAAACCATAAAGATTCCACAAAAAATGATTAGAATTAATAAACAAATTCAGCAAAGTTGCAGAATACAAGATCAACAAACAAAAATCAGTGTTTCTATACAATAACAATGACCAATCCAAAAACGGAAACTTTGAAAACAATCCCATTTATAATAGCATCAAAAAGAATAAAATAATTAGGAATAAATGTAATTAAGGAGGCGAAAGACTTGTACAATGAAAACTATAAAACATTGCTGAAAGAATTTAAAGAAGACACAAATAAATGGGAAAACATCCTATGTTCGTAGAGAGGAAGTCTTAGTATTATTAAAATGTCCTTACTACCAAAAGTGATCTATAGATTCAATACAATCCCTATCAAAATCCCAACAATGCTTTTTGCAGAAATAGAAAAAAAAATCCTAAAATTCATACAGAATGTCAAAGAACCCTGAATAGCCAAGACAATTTTGAGAAAGAAAAATAAGAGGAGAGCTCAAACTTCCTGACTTCAACACATATTACAAAGCTAGGGGTAATCAAAACAGTACGGTACTGGCATAAATAGACATATTTTCCGATGGAAGAGAATAGACGGTTCAGAAATAAACCTTCATGTATATGGTCAAATGATCTTTGACAAGGGTGTTGAGGCTATACAATGGGAAAAAGATAATCTCTTCAACAAATGGTGTTGGGAAAACTGAATATCCACATGCAAAAGAATGAAGTTGGACCCTTGCCATAAACCATATACAAAAATTAACTTAAAATGGATTAAAGACCTACATGTAAGACCTGAAATGGTAAAACTCCTAGAAGAAAAGATAGGGGAAAAGCTTCATGACATTGGATTTGGCAATGATTTTTTAGATATGACACCAAAACCACAGGCAATAAAAGCAAAAATAGACAAATGGGACTATATTGAACTCACAAACATCCATCCAGCAAAGGAAATAGCCAAAGAGTGCAAAAGGCAACCTAGATAATTAGAGAAAATATCCAGAATATATAAAGAATTCTTACAACTTAGTAACAAAAAACCAAAATAACCTGATTAAAAAATGGGCAAAGGACTTGAATAGACATTTCTCCAAAGAAGATAGACAAATAGCCAACAAGCATATGAAAAGATTCTCAACACCACTAATCATTAGGGAAATGAAAATCAAAACCAGAATGATACTACCTCACACCTGTTAGGATGGCCACTATCAGGAAAAAAAAAATAACAAGTATTCGTCAGGATGCGGAGAAATTGGAACCCTATACACTGTTGGTAGGAATGTAAAATGGGAAGTTGCTACGGAAAACAGTATGGAGTTCCCTCAAAAAATTAAAAATAGAAATTCCATATGCTCTAGCAATCCCACTTCTGGGTATATATCCAAAAGAATTAAAAACAGAATCTCAAAGAAATATTTGCACACTCACATTCATTGCAGCATTATCCACAATAGCCAAGAGGTGAAAGCAACCTAAATGTCCATGAACAGACAAAGAAAATTTAGTATATTTATACAATGGAATATTATTGAGCCTTAAAAAGGTAGGAAATTCGTCATTTGCTACAACATAGATGAACCCTGAGGACATTATACTAAGTGAAATAAACCAGTCACAAAAAACAAATACTGTATGATTCCACTTATATGAGGTATCTACTTCCTATTTCTAAACTCTTAGAAACTGTAGGCAATTGTAGCACAATGGTAAGTATTTATGTATCAAAGCATAGAAAAGGTACAATAAACATATGATATAATATTATGGGACCACAATTGTATACGTGTTCCATCTGAAACATTGTCATGCAGTACATGACTATACTTTGCTTTGGCAGCCATAGGAAACTGATACAGAGGCCCACAGAAAAAAGCTTGCAAGTAAATGCAGACTCCCCTTGTGATTGGGCTCCCAGTTATTCTAAAGTGTTATGCTAGCCCATATTCAGCCTTTAAGAATTCATTAAAATTTTAATTTCTTTCTTCTTAACTACTTTTATGGTGGCTTTTCTCTTCCTCCTATGCTCTGCCAAAGGTAACACAGTGTGTCCTATCTCTCCTTAAAAGGACTTGTCTGTCTTTAGAATTTGAGTGCATGTAATTGTCTTGTGACCTCAACTTTCTGATGGGCTCAAGAAACATTGTGACTTCGTGGATTATCAAGATTTTTCTCATTGTTAGGGTGGGAGGAATGTTCTCTTGCAACTTTCTACATCCTCAACACAAGCAAAACTTTCCGCATTTCCTAAAAGGCTATCCAAGAGTTACTGATCGATTTTATGAGCAAAAAAGAGTTCTGGCTACACGTTTGGAAAATGTAATATGCATTATAAACTTCCAAAAAAGAATGCAACATTTTCCAAACTTATGTAATTACAGAACCCTTTTGGTTCACAGTTTCTTTTAGTTGTCAGGCATTCTGAGTAACACAGTTTGGGAAATATTGAGTTAAAAGCCTAGACATATTTTTTGTCCTTACTGTGTGGCAAAATTTGTGTCAGCAAAGTTAAGGGATATTTTCTTTCTGCCACTTTAACACTTTCACTGAAAATAAGCTCTTTGTGCTTCTGCATCACTTATGGTAGAAGATATGATGACCTTTGCATTACTTTTACACTGATGATTCTATCTATTCTCGAGTTTCCTCCTATTACTCATCAAATGCCAAAATGAAGAGAGGCTTGGTTTCTTAAAAAATGATTTGATGAACTTTACGTTCGTAAAGTTTCATCAAATAAATAAAATATGTAAAGCAAATTCAATTAACACATCTTAAATTGGTTAGAATAATGTATACTTATGGATTACATATAACACAATATGATCATTTAATAAGCAATATGTTAAGCATAATGCTTTTGGTAAAATTACTTTACATGAATTGTCCATTTTATTGGTTCTGTAGTGTTCTTATTGTGTCTCCTCATATCCTTTCCTTGAAATATGTAGAACATAATTTTTTTAAAAAATACATAGTTCCATGATTTTCCTAAAAGCGTACTGTTGATTTAGTTCTCTTCTTTCAACCCTGAAAAAATGGGTCAGGACAGATTTGACTTCAAAATGTACTCCAATTTTATGTCCAAGTCAGAAAGGTAAAAAAGAAGAAAAAGTCAAACAGAGCTAGCACATCTTGCAAGTAAAATACCAGTTAGCTAAATATTCTCATCTTTTGCCTCAAAATACCAGCTTTGTTTAGTGAACTACTGCAGTTTACTGAAAGGCCTGGAGTCCATACCCACATCCCCTCTTTATCTCTGGCCTGCAGGTATGCCATAATTCTCAGACTCAGTTTTAAATAACAACAACAACAAAAAAAGACAAAACGAATTAGGAAAGTACACATATCATGAACAGAAAGACATGCACTGTATATAATGTCCCATTTAACTTTACATACACACACACACGGTAGTTCTGATTTTAGTTATATATCGGTAAAAGAGTTCTTGAAGTCTAATTCACCTACTTAGCTCCCCATCCTCCTTCCCAATTCAGTTGTTAACTATGTGAAATCTATTTCTAAGTTGCCAATTATCTACTTCAAAAGGAATAAGGCCAAAACCACTGGACTCTCATACTACCTCATGATTAGAGTAGGAGAAACTAGGGTAATTAATGTGCTTGTTGGTATCTTTGACAGCTAACTTTCAAAAATATCCAATTACTAAGTTTGAATCACTCTTGGAAATGTCCTGGTCATGATATAAGCAGAGGCTGGTAGCTGTGACTGCCATCTCTGTGATATAGCAGAGCATTTATAATAGACTGTGTACATTTTATGCCAATAGAGAATTTCCTAATACAGAAAGTAAGTTTTTATAGCAGAGTAATTTCACAATTTTTACAGTTAAATAGGTTTTCTGGGTTCCTATGTAAGCCTCAAATATCTGTGACCTGCGCCACAGAACAAAGTTCATGATTCCAGTCCAATCATCATTTCTGAGGCACCTAACTCTTTAATGAGCCAAAATTACAACCTGCCTTTAGCCACTATGCAGGACCTTCTGTATATTAACTTTACCCACTTTAATACTACTTATCCATTCTCTTTGTTTTGTTCTCTTTGTATGTCTTCATCCCATTGTACTATATGCATTTTTAGAAGTCATTTCAAATACTTTTCAGAAGAAGGCAGGATATAAATAAATTTCATTAACTCATCTTTTAAAAATCATTTTGAAATATTAAGCCCTCATAATTTGAGTTATAGATCTTATTCCAAATATGCATCTCTATGAGTACAGATTACATTCACTCATTTAATAAATATGTTCCAAGTGCCTACCATGTGTCAGTCACTGTTCTCAGTATTGGGGGAAACACCTGTGAAGGGCATACCAGTCAGAGATAAGTACGATGGAGAAAAACAAGGCAGAGAAGAGGAATAGGGATGCCATGTAGTGAGGTTACAATTTTAAATAAGATGGTCAGAGAAGGCCTCACTGAGGTAGTAACATGTCATAACCTGAAGGGCCTGAAGATGATGAGGGGTTAAACCCCTTAGATATCTAAGGCAAGAGCATTCCAAGCACAGGGAATATCAAATACAAGTATGAAGGTTCTGAGGCAGAAGAAAGGATCAGCTAAGAGAACAGGGTGGCTGGGCAGTCTGTTAGTACATGAAGTAGGGCCCTGGAGACCAGTATAAAGAAAAGTAAGGCCCTGGAGACCATTATAAATAAGGACTTGGGTTTACACTTGGAGTGAGATGTGAAGCAACTGGAGGGTTCTGAACAGAGGAAGTTAACCCAGAAGAATTTACAGTACCGAACTATGTAAATGAAGAGCGGTGGCTGAGGCAAGAATTATTAACAAATATTTACCAAATCCCTCCTATTTGCTAGGCATTTACCTAAGCACTGGGCATACAGTGATAAAACACATACCAGTCCTTGCCTTCATGAAGGTTTAGTCTTGTGGGTAAGATTATTAACAAATGATTAAGCAAATAATTACAAATATGCTGGGTATGAGAAAAACTAGGTGATTTGTGAAAGAATGATAAAGGAGGCAGGTCTCATCTAGTCTGGGGTGTAGGAGAAGGCTTCTTTGAGGAAATAATATTTAAAGTGATAAGTAGAAGTGAGTTAAGTGAAGAGGGATAGGAGGGTGGAAAGCATTCCAAGCCAAAAGTATCTGCAAAAGCCCTGAAGAAAAAAGAGTTGGCATCTTCTGAGAATTGGAAGACCACTATGGCTGGACCTTAGTAGGCAAAGAATGATTGAAGATTTGGGGTTGAATTATAAGGGCAATAAGATATCAGGAGTTTGGATAAGGGAACCAAAAAGATTAGAGTTGTATTTTTAAAAGATCACTCTAAAAGCAATGAGATTAGAGGAGGGAGGAGTAAATATAGGAGAGCACTCAAGAGATATTGCAGAAGTACAAGCAAAGATGATGATAGAATACATTAGGGTGGTGGATATGGTAACAGAGATGGACAATTTGAAAGATATTTAGGAGGTAGAAAAGATAGAATTTCATAATGGATTAGATTAATGTGGATTGAGGAAGGTCAAGGATGGCTGAAGTTGCCTAACTATTCATACTTTCTTGAACTTTTTCACAGGTAGATCCTACTTTCTACATGGAGAGGTAGTAAATGCCAATGTGATTTTTTAGCAGGGACTTGGGGGAAGAAGGAAGAACAATGTCAATCATATGTGCTAATGAGCCTTTATGCCACAGCTGCCAACTGTCATACACAATAGCCTCAATTTGTATAATCTATGCAATTTGTTCTGTCTCCACCAAAGCAAGAAGCTTGGCCATGACTGTTCAAGAAAAATGAAGCAGTTAGATTCTACATTTTAAACCTTCTGATAAATATTCATATTGCTAGGATTTATACATTTATATAATTTGTAAGCAGAGAAAATCATTATCTCGTACAACCTTCTTTCAAAGTTTAAGTAAGAATCCCAGGGCACCAAAAATAGCATTTCAGTATACCAAAGTACTAAAGAATTAGTTGTTCATCAATGAATTGGAATGTACAACCCTTGGAGGAAGAAGCCATTCCCTATTGTTCATGGACTATAAAATTCACCTGTGCTAACCTAACTGATGCTATCACCAAAGAGGTGGATATCTGTTTTTAGGGAAAACAGTTGAACAAGTTAATGCCAGTGACTCATTTGTCTTAAACCATTAACCTAAAGATAAATTTAGTTACTCAGAGAAAGAAAAAATGGCATTTTCTCTTCTAGAGACTATCAAACTCCCAGTCATGCTAACTATTAATACATTCTCTATAGCCTCTCTCTACTTATTCCTCAAACAATGCTAAACTAAGTGGGAGGTTTTTGTTTGCCATTGGGCCAGAAAGATAAAAGTAAACAATTTTAGAAAGCAAAATACTTAACACAATCTTTCTATTAGTAGAGGTTGAACCAACCATTTAAATGCTATAAGAGTCTGGGTTTCAGAGTAGATAGTATCAGAATATTAAATACCTATAAGGTGCACAGGCTTTCTCTGTGCTATGAAATAAAAAATATTTCAATTAAACCAAAAGTCAAATTGATATTGACTGTTAATTCCTTTGTCACAAGTAGCAGAATGAAGTGAAAAGAAATGCTGAGTCTCCTAAGAATCCAAATGTGTAGAAAGGCATTAGTACTAAAATGATACTCCGAGAACAGCAACTACAACTCACAGGAAAAAATGCATTTTATTTAATGACCAAGTACACAGACATTCATACATATGTATTACTAAAACCATATTTACTCTTAACCATATGGGATACATTGTGAAATATTCTGCTCTGTGTTCTTTTATTTTTAAAAAAATTGCTGGTCACAACTTAGTAAACCAATTTTGCAAACCACTAGTATGTTATAATCATAACTGCTCTCTAGAGCATTATCAATGCTAATTGATAATTTTAGGGAAATTTGTAGTCTTGCTCCTTCTTAGAATTAGCCCATGGTAGTATTCTATGTACTTAGAGAAAAAAAAATTAACATAGCCTTGTTACCATGTATCCAGCTTTGACATGGTACATGCTTCTGGTATGCTTAAATCACCTCCCTCCCAGGCCCAAGAGCTGAGGGGATGACTTGCAACTATGCAATAGGATCTTATATCTGTATTATACATTTTATATAAAAGTCTTTTTTATGTACATTATTTCGTTTGATCCTCACAACAACCCTGTGAGGTAGGTGGGGAAAATATTATCAGATTCACTTTGTAGATAATCAAAGGTTAAGGTTCAGAGAGGTTAAGTGACTTTCCCAGTCATCACCTAGTAAGTCAATAATCACCTCATAAGAGGCATACAGAATAAGAACCATCAAATTTTAGGTTAAGGGCTCTTTTTTCTAAACCACCTGGCTTCTGAGAATATCATCTAACCTCAAATATTTTTACTACTTCATACTCATTTTCTTATTGTTAATTCAACTTTTTATAGGATATAACAGAAGACCTAATTCTAAATTTATCATGCCAAGTTTATGCTTCTCTACCAATGAAAACTGATGGCCACAGAACATATATTTTTTGGAAAGCACTGTTTCTTTGGCTCTAGTCTAAAGGAACATAAGCAATATGAAAGCCTCTAGTGGTCAAGGAAATTGAAGAGAACAGAGGAAGGGATATAAAATGGAATGTATTAATGGATGCTAGTCCCTTTAAGCTTCCCCTTTTGTGAGGGGGTTCAATGGAGAGCTTTAATATAGATGAGACTTGAAGCTTTTGAAGAAGATCTAAGTCTTGATGAGGTTATTCAAACTCAAATCTTGAATGTGTAATGATGGTAGGCCACGGTCTTCAAAAACTTGGTACTTGATGCTTGAAAACAAAACAAAACACACAAAAATTCTACTAGTAAGTCTAAGAAATTATTTTAAAAGGGAAATTAAAAAGCTATAACTCTTTGGTCAGTAATTATCAGATCACTAGATACCATGCTTAAAGAATAAAAGGAGAAAGTCAAAAAGAAAGAAGAAAAGGAAAGAAAAAGTTTTGAAAAGATGTAGTATACAGAATGGCTAAATATGTTCATTGGCTTAGCTCTTTGATTAATATCCTTCACTGTAAATTGCAACAGAATTTAAAGTTCTTACAGAACTTACTGTCCACCCTGGGACAGTAGTCAGATAAACTGATTTAATGATAATTTCTTGCATCTCTTTGATCACTATCCATGATATCAGATTTTCTTGAAAAGCTTTTGATCTCTGCAAGCATGGCCAAAATGTTTGCTGGAAGAGATAGCATAAAATAACGTTGATTTTGTGGGGTAGAGAAAGAAATTGAAATAGAAATATTATGGTTCAAAAATATTTAAATAGGGAGAAAAAGTAACAAAGCATTCAAATGGAAAAATTCAGACCCCATTGCAAGGTTAAAATGAAAAACGTACAGTAAAAACACTGTAAACATGTGCACGATGTAATAGAAGAAAGGTTATAGTCATCTGAAATTCCAGCTCAGTAAATAATTACCAGTAGCCTATGTCCCTCAGGGGATACTAGCCTCTCTTCCATACCTCCCCCTTCTCTTTTTTTGGAGAGAATTTTTAATCTCATTGACTTAATTTTGTGCTCATTCTGTTTCTTTTTACTTTATGTGCTCCTATAAACCTGCCTTTTTCCTCAAGAAAACTTTAAGCTTTCAAAAATTAATAATAATAACAATAGCAGCTAATGTTTACTGAGTTTGTACTCTGTGCCAGGCACTGCTCTAAGCACTTTATGCAGATTGATTCATTTAATCCTCACAACAACCGAGGAATTAGATAGCACTGTTATCCCCAATATACAGATGAGAAAACTAAGGCACAGAGAAATTAAGAAATTCAGGTAGTTACCCAGCTAGGAAATAGTAAAGTCAGGATTTAAACTGAGGCCCTGTGGCTCCAGAACAGAAGGCTACTCTATAAAACTAGTTTCAATACAACAAAATTTACTAGGACTAGAGCTTTATTTTAATCAGCATTGTGACATGTCACAATCTTTCACTGCATATTATGATTAGAAAGCATAGTGACTAATGTAAATTCCCCAACAGCAGTAATATAGAATCAGTTTCAGCAGTCACTACTCAGAAATGCCACCCTGCAGGAATGTCAAAGCAGTTTAAAAATAAAGCATGCCACTAAAATACTAACAGTGATAACAGGATTTGGGTAACTTTGCTCCTTTTTTGCTTAGGTATATTTTCTATAACCTAATTTTTGTTAAGTGGACATGGATTACTTATATAATTTTTTAAAGGTTTTTTAAGCATGCTATCACCATTATTAGCATTAATATATATTAAAGTTACACTAAAATTATTAGATAAGTTTGTTCTTGCTCTATTAGAAGAGCAAAAAAATTCAAGATAGAGTAAGCTATATGGTAATAATGAAATAACCATAGCTATTATTTACTTAGCACTTAATACAGACAAACCTTTATATACATTATCTAACCTTCAGTAAATTCCTATTTTACAGATGAAGAAATTGAGGCTTGGAATGACTAACAAAACTTAATAGAACAGCTAGTAAAGATTGGAGCCCAGATATGTCTATACTATTCTTAGCGTTAATGCTCTTTCCCCTATACAAAGCATCCTCTCCAAATGCCAAAATATCTTTCTGTCTTTTGTTATGAAACATGCCAAAAAGAAAAATTCAGCTATTCTTCCCTGACTTCTTAATAGAAAATACTGAATGTAAGTTATTTACATTGAGTCAGGGTTATTATTTTAAACATCCATTAATACAGAGCTGTTTTCATCTAAGCAAAAGGGCTCAGGTTGCTACAATTTCAAAATTAGTTGGTCTGCTTTATGACTTTTTTGTTTTCCTTCCTTGTCAATGTGCCTGCCTCTAATAGGAGTGCTTGGCCCATTCACAATTTGTTGCTCCTTAAATCCTGTGGCGTTAGATACCAGTTAATTAAATCTGTCAGAACTGTGTCTAAAATAAAAGTAAGTAAACCAAGTAAGGACCTGAGAAAAGCATAGAAATTTTGCGTCTTATAATTTGGGTGTTCAGGTAATTTTTAAATTTACATCCTTGTTATGGACAAGTTGAGGTTGGTGGATAAGTGACTGGTGCATAAGTTAGTTATATTTCTATTTAAATATAGAAATAATAGACAAAAACTTATGTACAATAAATCACTTTATTACACTATAAAAAAATTTAGGATTTGAAAGAGGCCTTGAGAATAACTAGTACACTCTCCCATACAATGAGAAATTTCCTCTACAATGTTCCTGATGTTCAAACTCTGCTTAAGCAATCCCAATGACCAGTTCACTGCCTCTTGACAAAATCTGCTTTACTGCTGACTAGTTCCATACTTCTCTCATTTAGAACTAATTTTAGCCTCAAATTAAAGTACACAGAGAACAAATGTACTTCCTATGGAGTTCCCCCAACCCTACCAAAGTCTTTTGTTTCTGAACAAGACAGTCCCAGTCCCCTCAATTGAGATCATCACAGTAGTCCTTTCATATAACCACAAAACTGATTACAAACAGTTCTCTTGTTTTTCAAGGTATTTCTAGTAATAAAATCAGCTTTTATATATTAATGTTCTGTAAGTTAATAGGGTCTGTTTGATCTTGGTTAATCTTGGTCATACACAATTGGAATGCTAGGAAAGACTTATGGATTTAGCCCAGCTCAAATTGAACAGCAATAAATTTTTAGTTCTCTTTTCTTTTTTCCCCTCCCCAAAACAATATCACAAAACAGAATCTTAAAGAATACCCTTAACCACAATTGTTTATGTTGGTAGATTTTAATTTTCTCATTCTTAGGCTTTTGTCTGCCTTCCTGTCCCTAGGATGCTGTGAATGATCTAAAAACTTCCAAAATTCTTTAAGCTACTCTCAAAATCATGAATTAGCCCACCACAGGCCCAGCTAGGAGGCCTTAAAATGTTGATCTTTTTTTTTCATTGCATTATCTGGATAACTTCCTATCTGGTTTTCAAGAAATTTTGATATATATGTAAAATAACATATATATATATAAAAATATATATATAATGTATTATATATCTATGTCCACACACATATAAAACATCTTCCTCAATTCTGTGTTCTCTACATGTAACTCTTACATTCATGTTCATCTCCTTTCTTTCCATATGTCACCTTTACCATATTCTAGCATTTTGACTCAGGAAAAAAATCTACCCTCGGATTCAATTCACTGCTATCCATTCTCTTAGCAGGAATAAGGAATCTCACTCTAGGCATCCTACCTAATGATTTCCCCTTTGTGACTATAGTGATTAATCCCAAGGACCTGAAGAAGCAAAGCATCTACAGATGCTATATACAAAATACTCTGCCAAAGTATGGTATAAAACACCTGACATATCATAACCTGTTCTATTCCATTAATCATGACTCAGTTCCTAGAGTCGCAGCCTTCATTATGATTTTAACAAGACACACAATCAGTGGTATCATATAGGTTATGTATCTTACATAGCCTATTCTCAAGCAAGTTTCACAAAAAAATCCCTTTATTAATACAATGAAGATTATTATATCTTTATTTTTTTGTGTGTAATTCATTTAGTTACTTATTACTATTATTCCAAATGTCCCACAATAAAAATGTGGGCAGACAAAAATGGCTAGAGAAGTAAAAGTCACCAGAAATTTTTGCTGAGTCCCAAACAGATAATAAGCCAATTCAAAGTAATATAACATGAGATTATCCACATATATCTTTCTAAATTATCTTTCTGGTTTACTGATTTTACTAAGAGAGAACAAGCCGTTCTTGGAAATGCCTTAAACCAGTTCTAAACATCAAGAACAAAGTGAAGTAATAACTGTAAGACGTGTTTAAAGAACCCCTAAATAGCAATTCAAATAAAACAAAGTTCATCCCATTCAGTAATACTGAGAAGCTCAGAACCATGCCAGTGCAATACAAACAGCTTGTAAACAAATGTAACAACCACTATATCACCCGGTCAAGTCAGTAACATGCTATATATTGCACATAGTATTGAATTTGGCAGCACTAAGCACTTAGTATTCATAAGTTCTTATTAATAGTAACAATCTAATGTCAAGGTTTAAAACCTATTACACACAAATACACAAACAAAAACAAAAAAAATAAAAAAATAAAACCTATTACAATATCACTAAACTTTCCTTGCAGATCTAGAAAAAAAATTCACTTGTGTAACCACACTCCTACTACTATAAGAAATAGTAGTAGGCTCCCACAATTATTAAATTATCTTAAAGCCTTGCTGTTTGTTTCTTAGTATTATGAAAATAAAAACATGCTCATAGTAAAAAAATTCAACCCACAAGAAAGAGTATACAGAAAAAATGTGAGTCTTCTTCCTACTGGGGAGTCTCATTCCCCAGGGGTACCTCTGTCCATAGTTCCTTACATCGCTTTGAAGAAATTTTTTATATACGTATGTATGTATATAAATGTATGCTTTTAAAAAAATAAATGAAAACATACTATATATATTGTTCTACATTGTTTTTCTAAGTTAACAATGTATATTAGAGATTTTTCCATATCTGTACCTCTATATCTATTAATATTTCACTCTCTGTAAGAACTGCAAAGTATTATTAATACTTTGTACAAAGGCACTTATTTAACCAGACTTTTGCTGAAGCATATTTAGGCTATTGCTCATTTTTTAAAAAATTTCAAACAATATGGTGACAAATATCTTTGTATGCAAATTTTTATGAGCAAACACAAACATATCTGAAAGATGGATTCCTAGAATTACTGCCTGGTGTTGGAATTAAACAAATTCTAAACGAGTAGTCAGTGTATCTACAAAGGAGACCAGGACAATGTACAAGTTTAATGCTTAGTGATTAAAAAGTGCCAAACATTATCATAAAGTTAGAAGTTAAGGTTTTGAAAATTAACAAACTGATGAATTAGTAAAGGTAAAATGGAAAAAAGAGAAACTTTACATCCTGAGACAGAAAGATAAAAGGCCTGGAGAATGAATCTCTTAACAGATTAAAAAAAAGAAGAAAGAAAAAAGAAAAGAAAAAGGAAACAGCATAAATAAGGCAAGATAAAGAAAAAAAGACATTTTTTGGCCTCTTTTCTTCTTCAAACCTAAAGCACAAAATAAAATTGACCAGTAGATTTGAGACGTATACTATTACATAGCCAAACTTGGATGCAAGATGATTTAAATGACTATTTGAGCCTTTATTTCTACAGGGTATCCACAGATTGATTTATTTCTACCAGGCTCTAAAGTGTTGAAAGGAGGTCTCCCCTGCCCACCCCCAAAAAAGAAAGCAGAGCAGTAACCTCCCAGCAACAATATAAATACAGCTTGTCGATCTTTTAATTTCTGATCAATTTAACATGGAATTAGTATCAATAATTGCCTCATATATACAAAACAAATCTCTCTTTGGAAGGTCCTCATTAAAACAGAGATTAAGGCTTACATTTCTCAAATACAATCCTACAATTTCCCAGGCAAATCTAGGGCTTGTTCTAATATTTCACCTAACACAAAACACAGTCAATGACTTACCTCTCCCAAAGTGCTAGGATTTGAATGCCACAATACATAATGATTCATGTTTTTGTCCATTAATGGTCCGTGGGTTTCTTTAAATGAAGTTCATTTTAGAGTCCATAGATAGCAGTATTCTGCAAAACTGAAAACCTCAAGAATGTCAATGCACAAACCTAAGTTACCACTTGGATACCAAATTCATAATGAATAACAGTTATATAGACATTTAGATGTGCAAAATTTAGTGGACAAGACATGGAACAGCAGACTGAGGTAGCAAAATTAGACTTTATTTTAAAGACAGTAATATTAACACAAATCTAGAGGATCTCAAAACATTACTTTGTACCATATTTATATATGTTCTAAAGATGGCATAACAGTAAGAGCATACAAAGATGGGGATAATTTGGATACCAACACTTTCCATAAACCGGGAAAACAAGATTTAAGAGTAGGTAAACTTTTAAAATTTAAATAGTTCAATAATGTTGAATTAATGTTAAATGTTGGAGTTTTCAACCTATTTTAAGAACATCTTAGATTTTAAATAAAAAAGCTTACTAGTTTCTTCTTTATTAAAAAAAAAAAAAAAAACCCAAAACACAACAGTATGGCATAAATACAGGGTTTCCTACTCAACTATATCCAATCTAATGATAAGATTCTGGAACCTCTCAAGAGCTGCTATCTCACTAGCTAGCCCATACACAACAGACTGGGTTGTGATTCATGCCCAGACCTCATTACATAGCCTGATGACAGTCTCATCTGCACTTTTTTCCATTTGACAACCAAAACCAATCTGGTTACCGTACTTGTTTTTTATGTCCATACCCACTCTTTATCACATTTAAGACACCTAAACAATACTTTTTACAAAGGAAACAATTCAATCTTCAGGGATTCATTCTTTTGGGGGTCTTCTACAACTGTTTGGAAGGAGTTAGCCTTATGTGTACCAGGTGTAATCTCTGACTGGATTTTTATAAATTACTATTTTCATTTTTGTTTTAATTCTCATTTACATCTCAAATGTAAATAGTACATTTACTTACAATATAAGAAGAAAACATTAAGAAAAAGTAAAGTAAGTTGAAATTGCTGAAAAGAAAGCACTTAGAACACTCAGTGCTCCAAATGCAGCTTATCATTTGATGACCTACTCCTCCCTGATATCATTCCCCTGGGAGCCCTTCCCAGAAAAGTAAAGGAATATAAAAGAAGCCTTATCTTCGCCACCCAAAAAAAGTATTAAGACACATTTCTAAATTTCATTAACAATGAACAAAACAAAACCAACAACGTCCTGATCTCTCCTGCACCGGCATCCTGATAAACCACTGGTTAGCAAACTAAAGTGGAGTCACCTCTACATTCAGAGGTAGGGATACCGAGCAAGAAGTTCCTTCGCTAAGGCAGAATCAGGTTCTTTCACTCATTAATTCATTCATTCCTTTGGCAGCATCTAAAGAATGCCTAATAGAGGCAAGGCTCTATCCTACGGATTAAGAGACAAAAAGGTGAGGTCCCTGTGCCCTATTAGCAGAACGGCTAGGGGTAGGTGGGGAATGAACCCTAACTTAGCTCATCTCAGTGCCCCAGGCTCTGTCTCTCCAACATGAGCGCCAATGACCGGAAGCCCTGGACCGCCAGCCATTACCGATTCCTACAAGACTCAGTTTGTCTGTATTTCCTCGACAGCCTCGGCGCCCACAACCCCGTTCCCAAGAGTTCCCCGTATCCCTACACCCTCAGGTAATCTCAAGCCAAAGAGCCTTTCCTCCAGCCACCACCTAATGAGAAAGCCACCTCTATCCTCCCGAGCTTAGGGCCCGGAGCGACTCGGGCCATCAAACCCAGCTTGCACCCCCGACCCCGTTCAGATCCGGCCCGCAGGTTACCTGTCGGGGATACAAGTCTCCCAGCGAAACACAAGCGTTCCGCCCCGCCCATCGCGACACCCTCCACAACCAGGTACCGCCTCCATGACGTAACTTCCTGTGCGTCGCGTCCGACCGGAATTCCACCTGCCCCCTGCAGTCCCACTAAGCGCCCAACGCTCCTGGTTGACGTCAGTTCCGACCTGTTCCTCGGTTGTACGCTGCAGTCCTTGCTTGCCCAGTTTTATCTTCCGCCTGCTTGCCTAAACTCCGGTTGTGTAATGCAGCCCAGAGAAGTGCATTTGCGTGTGTGTATGTCTGTGTGTGCGCAAACTTCTTTGTCGGCTTCTGTAGCCTTCTCTTCTGCAGCCTCTTCTTTCTACTTCTGTACCTTGGTCTCATTTCTGCTCTCCAGATTCTCCCGGCCTGTAGTACATAACGCAAGATTGTTCTTGTGATTTTTCTTATTTACCAGTGGAGTGCGGCCTCTGAGGTTGCACTGTCTAGTTTCAAATGCAGTGTTACCTAGTCATGTTACTTAACTTGTCTGTGCCCGGTTCAAGTGTGAAACAGATATCAGTACCTAGAACATAGGACAATTGTATGTATTACTTGAGATAATACATGGAAAGCGCTGGCACACTGAAAGCACCCAATGAATGTTAACTGTTACTATTTGCTCTATTATGCACTCTTGTTCCCTGTTGGAACATATAAGTGCTAAGGGAGGCTGGAACCAGTTTTCCTGTTATCTTTAATTTTTTTATTAAGTGATTAATTGATGATGCGTGGTACCTTCTTCAAAACTGTGAGCTCCACCAGACCAGGTTGGAATCTTACATAGAAACTAACTTTAACCCTGCTTGAAATCACCAGCTGAGTTAATGTGCTAGGTAATGGGGGGAAGATGAATAAAACCCAGGCCCTACCCTCAAGAACATGGAGATACTCAATATGGTTATAGGAAGAAGGAAGTCAGCCCAGAAAAAAACAGAAGGGACCTGCTGAGCTGAGGATATATCCTTAGGACAAAAAATTCACAGAATGATAGAAGTGAGAGGAGCTTTAGAGGCAATCATTTAGTCAGCCTCTTGGTGTTACAGGTAAGGAAAATTTGATCCAGAGACGTAACTAAAAGTCACACAGTTAGTGGCAGTGCTAGCACAGAAATGGAGTCTCAAAATGCCCACCACCTCTCCCTATTCCGAAAATCTGCCTCAAGCTGTTAATAAGGTAAAAGCAGATTCACTTTCAAGACCTTCACTCTCAGGTGAAAAGGACTAGGAAAATTGCAGTCCATGGGAGACAAGGGCTAGGTAATGTAGATGCCACAAAACTCTAATGATCATTTAATGTTCTGGTGTGGCCACTGCTGGGTTCATTTCAAACACAGTATCCCCCTTTCCCTAGCAAACTTCTTATATTTACCCAGAAATGAGGGTACCTTCAGCTCTGGTGAGATCTACCTTCAGTTTTAACTGGCTGGATGGAATAAGTAATATACCCAAGAAATTGCAGAAAGTAAACGTAGACTGTGAATGCACTGCCAATGAGATGGCACAATTTCATTTAATTTTCTCTGATTGGAAGCAATTTTACTTAACTATTCAACCTTTGTTTTAGGAATATGACAAAGCTAGCATAGATACTATTATTATTGAAATGTTGGTAATGAGTCTGTGTTCCAAATACGGGACCTTTTAATGGAAAAATAATTCAATGTTAATGTTATAGGCCCATCTAGTTCCCTCATTCTGCCAATGGCTCTTTTCTCCTTTTTCTACCAATACACAATAACTTGATAAAAATAAATACAAAATATGATGCTTTAATCAAATTTTACATCATTCAAATCACATTTTTAAGAGTTTCAATCACAATTTACACATCTTAAAGTCAGCTTGTTTGGGTTCTGTGCCTAGCTCTGCTATTAACTAGCCATATGGCCTTAAACAAACCACTTCACCTCTCTGTGAGCCTCAATTTCCTCTTTAAGATTTTTTCCTAGAACAAACCTTGCATTGTTCTGTCTAGTAGAAAAAATGCAGGATGCTTACCACTGTGACCACTAGATGGCAGGTGGTAAGAGACTCACTTTTTTTTTCCTTTCTTTCTGGTTAATCTGACCAAAGATATCATTGCACAGTACCCCATATCTGAATAACTGCCTATACTGGTGATGATTGAGTATCCCAAGACTTTGGGAGGTGATAGATTCTAAAATGTTTGTTGAATGAGTGAAAGAATGAATGGAGTCCAATATTAGTTCTGGGCCTTCTATCTCCTACTACTACCACCTCTGCCCCTTCTACTATTAAAACACTTCCTCTTTTTAAAACTATGGTGGTGGGAAGAGGAAAAAAAGATGAGACAATATATAGAGGAGTTGGATTGGGAGGAGAATGGAGAAAAATAAAGGCATTGTAGTGCATCTCAAAGCAAACATCAGTACATGCTACTATTTATGGATGGAATAATATAATGTCAAGGACTTGCTTTAAAATAATATGGGAGGGTATCAGATGATAAATATTGGTCATATGTTGATATTTCATTATATTCTTCTGTTTTTTGTATATTCTGAAAAATTTCCACAATATGAAGTTAAAAATAAGAGAGATCATGAGTCCATTTCCTTTCTTCTAGACAAGACTGAGTTCAAACTATCCCACTGAATCTCTGGGTGCTTTTGCTTGATGTTACAGAAAACCTGTCACAGATTGGGTTATCTAGAAGTAGACAATGATATGGAGGTGGAAAGAAACATTTTTGTTATGAATAGGGAGGAAGCAGGATTGTTCAGAGTTGAACTGCTCTGCAGGACCAAAGAATCCTCAGCCATCCTGGGGAGTAGCTCTAGAGTAATTATTGCCCAGCAAAGTATCCTTGTCAGGCTGAAATGGCCAGCTCATTATATTGGGTGCAGTCTGCCCCAGGAAGGGTGTGATCTCAAGCAAGGTGGCTCTCTGTAGCTGAGGCATATCCTGAAGAAACTGACAGCTAGGACTGCCTGCTAACCCCAATCCCTGAAGCTGGGCAACAAGTGCTTCCTTGAAAGAGAATCTGGACAGCACATCTTTGCATCTTCTATAAAATGTGACACAAACTGGCTTAATAAGGGGATATATTGACTTCTATAACTGGAATGTCATGATAGGCATCGTGGTTGGTTGCTTAGCAACTCAATGATATCGTCCAGGACACGTATTTATTTCCTTCTTTGCTCTGCCTTCACTAGCATTGGCTTTGCTTTCACTTATGGCCAGCTTCCCTCAAGGTGGCAAAATGGCTATAGTAGTTTGTGTTCACATATACACACTGTGCACAATACCCTCAGAGGGGATGGACATGTATTCAGTACAGGCACACCTCATTTTATTGTGCATCACTTCATTGTGCTTTGCACAATATTGCATTTTTTCCAAATTGAAGGTTTGTACCAACCCTGCATCAAACAAGTCTGTTGGCACCATTTTCCAACAGCATAGGCTTGCTTTGTCTGTCTGTGTCACGTTTTCGTAATTGTAGCAATATTTCAAAAATTTTCATTATTATCTTTCATAGTGATCTGTGATCAGTGATTTTTAATGTTACTATTTTAATTGGGGCACCATGAACCGTGCCCATATAAGACAGTGAACTTAATCAGTAAATGTTGTATGTGTTCTGACTGCAACTGGCAGTTCCCTTATCTTTTTCACTCTCCTTAGGCCTCCCTATTCCCTGAGACACAGCAATATTGAAATTAGGCCAGTTAATAATCCTACAATGGTCTCTAAGTGTTCAAGTGAAAGAAACAGTCACACATTTCTCACTTTAAATCAAAAGCTACAAATGATTAAGCTTAGTGAGGAAGGCATGTCAAAAGCCAAGATAGACTGAAAACTAAGCCTCTTGCACCAAATAGTTATGCAAGTTGTGAATGCAAAAAGAAAAGTTCCTGAAGGAAATTAAAAGTGCTACTTCAGTGAACACGTGAATGATAAGAAAGTGAAACAGCTTTGTTGATGATATGGAGAACATTTTCGTGGTCTGGGTAGAAGATCAAAAGCAGCCACAATATTCCCTTAAACCAAAACCTAATCCAGAGTAAGGCCCTAACTCTCTTTAATTCTATGAAGTCTGAGAGAGGTGAGGAAGCTGCAGAAGAAAAGTTGGAAGCTAGCAGAGGTTGGCTCATGAGGTTTAAGGAAAGTAGGCAACTCCATAACATAAAAGTGCAAGGTAAAACAGCAATGGAAAAGCTAATGGAAAAGCAGAAGCAAGTTATCCAGAAGATCAAGCTAAGATAACTGATGAAGGTGGCTACACTAAACAACAGATTTTCAATGCAAATAAAACAGCCTTCTATTAGAAGAAAATGCCATCTAGGACTTTCATAACTACAGAGGCGAAGTCAATGCCTAGTTTCAAATCTTCAAAGGACAGGCTGACTCTCTTGTTGGGAGCTAATGCAGCTCGTGACTTTAAGTTGAAGCCAGTGCTCATTTGCCATTCCCAAATCTTAGGGCCCTTAAGGATTTTGTTAAATTTATTCTTCCTGTGCTCTATAAATACAACAATAAGGCCTGGAGGACAGTGCCTCTGTTTACAGCATGATTTACTGAGTATTTTAAGCCCACTGTTGACACCTACTGCTCGGGAAAAAATATTCTTTCAAAATATTACTGCTCATTGACAATGCACCTGGTGATGGTGATGTATAAGGAGATTAATGTTATTTTCATGCCTGCTAACATAACATTTATTCTGAAGCCCATTGATCAAGGAGTAGTTTTGACTTTCAAGTCTTATTATTTAAGAAATACAGGCCAAGTGTGGTGGCTCACGCCTGTAATCTTAGCACTTTGGGAGGCCAAGGTGAGAGGGTTGCTTGAGACCTGCAGTTCGAGATCAGCCTGGAGTTCGAGATCAGTCAAGACCCCAGCTCTACAAAAAAAAAAAAATTACCTGCACATGGTGGCACGTGCCTATATGCCCAGCTACTTGGGAGGCTGAGGCAGAAGGATTGCTTGAGCCCAGGAGTTTGAGGCTGCAGTGAGCTATGATGATGTCACTGCACTCTAGTCCGGGGAACAGAGTGATGAAGACCCTGTCTCAAGGGAAAAAAAGAAGAAGAAAATAAAAGAAATATATTTCATTAGGCTAGAGCCACCATTGAAAGCAATTCCTCTGATGGATCTGGGCAATGTAAATTGAAAACCTTCTGGAAAGTATCCACCATTATAGATGCCATTAAGAATATTTGTGATTGATGGGAGGAGGCCAAAATATCGACATTAACTGGAATTTGGAAGGAGTTGATTCCCACCCTCAACTTTGAGGGGTTTAAGACTTCAGTGGAGGAATTAGCTGCAGATGTGGAAATAGCAAGAGAACTAGAAGTAGAAGATGTGACTGAATTGCTGCAATCTCATGACAAAACTTGAAGGAATGAGGAATTTTTTCTTATGGATCAGCAAAGAAAGTGGTTTTGTGAGATGGAAGCTACCCATGGTGAAGATGCTGTGAGCTTTGTTGAAATGACAACAAAAGGTTTAGAATATTACGTAAACTTAGTTGATAAAGTGGTGGCAGTGTTTGAGAGGATTGACTCATTTTAAAAGAAATTCTAATGTGGATAAAATGCTATGAAATAGCATTGAATGATGCAGAGAGATCCTTCATGAAAGGAAGAGTCAATCGATGTGGCAAACTTCATTATTGCCTTATTTTAAGAAATTGCCCCCTTTCCTCAGCTACTGCCAAGGTCCTTCATCCTTCCAAGGAAGCTAATATTGCCTTGGGTGAGGCCCTTGCTTTATCCAGTGACTAGTGCCATGCCCGGCAGCACCAGTACCACACTCACTGGCAAGATGGCCTCTGTCTCTGTCTCCAAGATCACCCACATCTACTGGGCCCTCATTCTGCACAAGAATGAAATGACCAGTCTGGAGAGGAAGATCAATGCCCTCATTAAAGCAGCTGGTATAAACGTTGAACCTTTTTGGCCTGGCTTGTTTGCAAAGGCCTTGGCCAACATCAATGTCAGGAGACTCATCTGCAATGTAGGGGCTGGCAGACCTGCCCCCTCTACCACTGCTGCCCCAGCTGAAAAGAAGGAAGTGGAAGCAAAGACAGAAGAATCTGAGGATTCTGATGAGGACATGGGCTTTGGTCTTTTTGACTAAATCTCCTTTATAATACATTCAATAAAAAGCTGAACTCCCAGCCTGAGCAAGAGCAAGACCCTGTCTCTACAAAAAAATAGAAAAAATTAGCTGGGCATGGTGGCATGCCCAGCTGCTCGGGAGGCTGAGGCAGGAGGATCGCTTGAGCCCAGGAGTTTGAGGTTGCAGTGAGCTATGATGACGCCGCTGCACTCTAGCTGTGGCAACAGAGTGAGACTCTGTCTCAAAAAAAAAAAAAGCTGAACTCTTTGCTGCTGTCAAAAAAAAAAAGAAAGAAAGAAAGAAAGAAGTTGCTGCAGCCACCCCAACCTTTAGCAACCACCATCCTAATCAGGCAGCAGCCATCAACACTGAGGCAAAACCCTCCACCAGCAAAAAGATTACAACTCACTGAAGGCTCAGATGATCATTAACATTTTTTAGCAATAAAGTATTTTTAAGTTAGGGTATGTACATTGTTTTTTTAGACATAATGCTATTACACACTTAATAGACTACCATATAGTGTAAACATAACTCTTATATGCACTGGGAAACCAAAAATTTTGTGTGACTTGCTTTATTGTGGTGGTCTGGAACCAAACCTGCAATATTTCTGAGGTATGCCTGTAATTCCAAGATGATTCTCAGGTTAGAAAAGAGCAATATACATTAGTCTCTGGACCAGATCTTCTACTCCCTACAATTTTTATCTTTTCAACATTAATATAGGGCTTTACAATAGTCACCCTTAAATTTCGTGCTGTCATAAACTCACCCTAGAATCTTGTGTCAGTTAGAATAGGCAAAATAATACTGCAGTGAATAACCCCCAAAACTCAGTGTCTTAAGACAACTTGGGTTTATTTCTTACTCATGCTACCAGACTATTTTGGGTCTGCAGACGGGGCTTTGCTCGTCGTAGTCACTTAGGAACACGGGCTGATGTGAAACCACTGTCTCGAACACTGCCAATAACCAGGCCAGAGGAAAAAGGCAATCTAGTGAAGCATGCATTGACTCCTAATGCTTCCACCACTTCTACTCACATTTTGTTTGGCCGCAGCAATGCCACAGGACCTCATCTACTTCAAGTAGGCAGGGAAGTGCAATCCTACCATGGATAGAACATTTGTGAACAGCACTAATGACTATTATAAATACAGCGCTCTCTCTATTTTCTTTTTTTTCTTTTCTTTTCTTTTTTTTTTTTTTTTTGAGACAGAGTCTCACTGTGTCACTCAAACTGGAATGCAGTGGCACAATCATAGCTCACTGCAACCTCCAGCTCCTGGGCTCAAGCAATCCTCCTACCTCAGCCTCCTGAGTAGCTAGGACTACAGGCATGTGCGACTACACCTGGCTAATTAAAAAAATTTTTTTGTAGTGACAGGGTCTCACCATGTTGCCCAGTCTCCAACTCCTGGCTCAAGTGATCCTCCCACTTCGGCCTCCCAAAGTGCTGGGATTACAGGCATGAGCCACCACACCTGGCCATATAGCTCTATATTTTAGGTCTTGCTGACACAAACTCATCTGGAATCCAACTGTACCAATCTGTGAATAAAGTACAAAGCAGCAGGAAATTTCAATTCCTCATTGAATTCTATTATGATGTGAGCAATTATATCATGTGTATATCTGAAATTGTTCTGACATTATTAGTTGCTCAGCTTGGAAAGTAATATAGTTCAAGGCAGAATCAGGCCAAAAACAGTACAGTGAACTACTATAAAAGCTTCCCTCATGAGAGTTTCTTAACCAGGAATGTGCTTTAGAATTCCCAGGGGTGCTTTTTTAAACTGCTGACTCCACCCAGAATCAGAATCTTGCAGAGTGAGTGCCAGATGTGTGTGTTTTCAAAATGCATGCTTCTCTTTAGTCCTCCTTCAGTTAAGAACTTCTGTCTCATAATACTATAATATAAGCAACATAAAGGCCGGTACCGTGTCTGTTTTTGCCACATTGCATTAGCAGTGCCTAGTACATGTAACTGCCCAATAAAAGTATGATTGGTCAATATTTATTCATAAAACATTGTTATCAAATAATCCACATCATATCCACAAGGATTCCATTATCTAACCTTGTTAAATCTCTTTAGGGATCTCAATACAACACTTCTCTGATTATCCAATGTATTAATCCTTTCAAAAACAGAAATGAGGCCAAGCGTGATGGCTCATGCCTGTAATCCCAGCACTTTGGGAGGCTGAGGTGGGAGGATCACTTCAGGCCAGGAGTTCAAGACCAGCCTGGGCAACCTAACAAGACCCCCCATCTCTACAAAATAATGAAAAAAAATAGCTGGACATAGTGGCACATGCCTGTAGTCCTAGCTACTGGGGAGGCTGAGGTAGGAGAATTGCTTGAGCTCAGAAGTGAGCTCAAGGTTACAGTGAGCTGGTTATAATGAGCCTCTTCACTTCCACCTGGGTAACAGAGCAAGACCTCATCTCTAAAAAAAAACTGAAATTAAAGTAATATGGCAAATCTTGTTAGCATACATAGTGTATCTTATGATGATCACAACTTCCTTTTCACAAAGTGTCTCCTTGATTATTTTAAAATTTCATAAGGTATTGATATAAAACTTACCAGTTTAGAGCATCTTTTATCATCTTTTTGCCTATTCAAAAACCAAAATGTTTGCTCATCCTTAGTCTTCTGGCCCTTCTTCTTTTCCTTGGAATTCCTCAAAGCCATATCACATCAACACATTCCTCAGGCTTAAATCAAGGCACTTTGATAGAAAAACCTGGAAAGAAATAACAGTTGCTAGAACGTTTGAGTTATGTCAATCTGTTTTACTTTGTCCTTAACAATGCATGGTATATTAATTTAAATCCTGTTTGCTATTCAAAACAGATGGAAATATAATCCTAGAGGAAAGACAATTCAATTTGATTGATGTCAAAGGAACATAATACTAATAATGGCTAATATTATGAATATTTTTATTGAGTGCTTTCCATAAGCCAGGCAGATTCTAGATATGCATTCACACAAAAAGGGTGAAGGCCATGCTTGGTAACAAAGAAAGATATGATGCAACTCATATCTAAGAACAGCCAATCATTAAAAAAATGGACAACAAATATTGGTAAGGATGTGGACAAATTGAAAGTCTCCAATTTCTAGCAGGAATGTCAAATGGTGCAGCCACTTTGGAAAACAGTTTGGCAGTTAAACACAGAGTTACCATATGACCTAGCAATTCCACTCCTAGATATATACCCAAGAGAATGAAAAACATAGTTCATGCAAAAATTTGTACATGAAATGTTCATAGCAGCATTATTCATTGTAGCCAAAAAGTGGAAACAACCCAAATATCCATCAACTGGTGAATGGATAAACAAAATGCAGTTTGTTTATGCAATGAGATATTATTCAGCCATAAAAAGGAATGAAGTACTTATACATGCTACAACGTGGATGAAACTCAAAAACATTAGGCCCAAGTGAAAGAAGCCAGACACCAAAGGTCACATATTGTGTGATCCCATTTATATGAAATGTCCAGAATAGGCAAATTTGTAGAATTTGACAAGTGTCTCTATTAGAGTAGATTAGTGGTTACCAGGCATAGGGAGAAAGGGGAATGGTGAGTGACTGCTTAATGGGTGTGGGGTTTCTTTTTGGAGTGATTAAAATGTTCTGGAATTAGAGAGGGTAATGGTTGCAAAACCTTGTGAATATACTAAAAACCACTCAATTGTACACTTTACAAGGAGGAATTATACAGTATGTGAGGTATGTATCAATAAAAAATTTTAAAAGAGCACATCACTTGAAAATTAAAAGGAAAAAATATATTTATGGTTAAGAAAAAAAGAGAGCCAATATGAGTTAAGGAAACATGAATATGACCTGATTGATGACAGGTACAGAACACAGAGAGTGGATGCTTTTTAAAAGGGTCATTGACAAATTTGAAGAGAGTTCTTAACAACCAACATAGCGACTAGAAATACCTTATCATATGGGAAATGGTAGTTCCCAAAAAAGAGCCTAAGAAGAGTGGCTTAGGATGGACTTGTTAGCATCTTTAAATATTTGATGAAAAACTATTCTATTAAAGAGAGATTTAATGTATAATCCCTGAGAACAAAAGTAGAATCACAGAGTGGAAGATCCCAGGGAATAGGGCTTTTTTTTTTTTTTTTTTTTCCCAGCAAGCAGAACTATCTAGCATGCAGAGTACTGTACTCCATCACTGGAAGCATTCAAAGAGTGGTGCGTCATCTTGTGCTAGGAATGTTGTTGAGGCATTCTTGTATTAGAAGGAATACTATACTAAATTACCTGGGACATCTCTCAAATGTATGTCTAGGCAGCCTCTTTCTAAATAGTATCAGTTTGTCAGAAAAGCTGAAAGGGATGATCATTAGCAAATGAAATATCCTCTTTTCAGTAAAATAATTTGGTGAGAAATTAGGAAAGAGATCTGGGAACTATAGCCTAATTGCATTTTCAGTACAAAATGAAATTGGATGCTGGAGAATGCCAGAGATGTCGTAAGATGTGTTTGTGCTGTTGAGAAGGGACATTTCTTGCATGTTTTTCAGTTCAGAAGCTGACAGAGATGACATATATGATGAAAAACTACCTGCAAACCTAAAATGATAAGCCAAGCTTATGGAAAAGCTGAAAGGTTGAAACACGGGAGATAGCAGTGAATGCATTCTCAGTTCAGATCTTGAGCCTTCAGCTCAGATTTGATGACAGCATATAGGTGTGATCTTTAAATATGATCAATAATATATCATCTGACTTATTTCATACATACATCTCTGACTTATTTCACCTGTTGAAGATAATGAACGTGTGACTGAGTCATTTTTGCCACAGTTGGGTTTTCTCTTGATGGCTTATCTCCAACATTAAGATACTCTGTGTGTATATACACATACACACACACACACACACACACACACACACTCTGTGTATATTTTCAAGGCTCAACACTTGAGATTTGAAAAAGCCACTTGATATTATATATCATCATTACTGATATTGGTGTCAGTCTGAATAACTAGACCAGAGACGCTCTCTAAAAATATTGAATTTAACTGGGAATAAGCGGAAGCATTACAATGTGGAACATGGGTGCTATAGTAAACTGTGGGCATATTTGAGGAGAATGAGACAAGGGAAGGCTTTTAAAGGCAAAAGAAATATATATAATTTGTTTTGAAAGAAAAAGAACATGAGTTAGAGGGGCTTATCACAAA
This sequence comes from Daubentonia madagascariensis, assembly GCA_023783475.1. Classification (NCBI taxonomy): domain Eukaryota; kingdom Metazoa; phylum Chordata; class Mammalia; order Primates; family Daubentoniidae; genus Daubentonia; species Daubentonia madagascariensis. Next base: position 22,521,579 of record JAKFHU010000322.1, on the reverse strand, counting down.
AGTTGACATCAGTTCATTAGTGGAGACAGTGTGTAAGGCAAGCATTCTTGTGCATCGGGCTAGCTGTCCTTGTGACTCATGTAGCAAGCTGCACTTGAGAAAGTCCTTGGCCAAATTTCTTGTTACAGGCATATGTGCATAAGAGCCCTTCAGAGAGTCTTGGTAATAATTCTTATCATAGGCATGTGTGCATGAGGCCCCTCCCTTTCTAACCTGACTTTGTTTGGCTTTGACACAAGCGACTCCATCTTAATTTTGACAACTTTCACATTGGTGTAGTGAAAAAACTATTTTTACCTCTTCTCTCATTTCAGACATTTATGTGAGCAGCTTTTTTCCTCGAATGTCAGCCAACTGGACTGTGGAAGAGTGTACTCACTGCCCACTGCTTCACTGTATTAATTAGGACAGGGTAAAATTCATTACCAAACAGATCCACATTTATTTCTTGCTCCTTTAACAGTCCACGCTAGTTCCAGTCATTGGGTGGAATGACTGGAACTAGTCGTTCCACTCAGTGGAATCAAAAACAATGGAATAGTTTTTTCCTCCACAAATCATTTGGGAAGTCAGACTGCTTCTGACTGTGGCTCTATCCTCCCCTGGAGGCTTGTGTCCATCTGTCTCCCACAGTGAAAGGAGAAAGACATGGAAGAGGGTGTGTGAGAGATTTTTATCACTCAGTCCAGAAAGCGTTATTTTGTTTGTTCCAAAAAACCTGATTGGCTTACCAGAGAAGTAAGCCTCAATGGCTTCATGTTACTATTGAATGAAGTTTCATACACAACACCCTGGGCTCCAGGACTAATAGATCACCGTTGCAGGGAAAGCCAGGTTTAGATAGCATTTCTGTTCTTACTGTGAGTACAGATTTGTATGTTCTAGCAGGCAAAAGGTCTGTATTTGCATTGAAATTCAGTTCACCGTTTACCTTTTGGGCATTTTGCTAAGTTATAGCTTTATTTTCTTTTGTCTTTCTTTTAAGTTTTAATGAACCACTTCTGATGAACTGATCTGGTTTTGTGAAATGGGAATATAATGCAACATAATGACAACAATGAAACCAATGTACTTAACAAGCAAAAGCAGTAACATGCAAATAGTGTGGAAGTGTATTAGCAAAGAGGCCCAGCATCCTGTTAGGTAGCAATTATTGAGACAAATTAAATGAGAAGATAATTTAAGAATATAACAATTCATAACAATGATCAAGAGACTGTCAAGTGGTCAAGTGGTCCATAAGCAGTCTATATGCATGGTAGCACTTGCTAAATCGGCTTGTCACACTTCCATAGACTCAGCAAGTAAGGAGCCCAAATAGATTTAGATAGTTTATTATTTACACAGACAGCAAAAGAAAGATTAGCATGGTATCGGTTCCCTGTATCCCTAGTCCCACAGCATGACACCAAACAGGGGACTAGATGACAGATGTCAGGATTGGTGGGTTGCTCTGTTGTTGAGGAGCAGGGCAGGGTCAGCATTGCATGATCCTGAGAGTGAGTGTCCCCTTAAATTTTGTCCACTAGGTGCCTCGTTTGTGTCATCCTAGACTCTGTCAACCCTAAACTACTGCCAACCCTAAACTACTGCCAAGTAGTTTTACAGATCTATACAGAAGTTTGCCCTTTGATGGGGGCACAAGGCAGAAAGTTATGCGTTCAATTGAAACTAGGGAGATAGATGAGAAGTGGCCTGGAGCAGACAACTGCAAGACAGAGATGAGAAACTGCCTCAGAGTGGCTCCACACCATGCTTATTATCTCCTCTTGCTCCAGGAGGAATTTCAGGCCATTGAGAGCTGTGAAGCCGTGCCTACTTGGAGATGTTCAAAGTTGCTAGGATGCCATGGCAGATTTGTTCCCCTAGAGACTAATATCTGAAGGAAGATGACTGAATTTTTTGCTGACTATAGTAAAGGAGAACTATCTTGGCCGTATACAGTCTCTCCAAGTGGAACAGACTATTGCTCTCACGTAGAGTTTTTGGGCAAGGTGGAATTTAGGAATCAGCAAATTTTTAGAGGCATTAGAGACTGATAGCACCTATAAGAAGCTAATTGCTCTGATGAGGCTGTTGTTGATGTTGGCATTCAGAGGCAGGATCATTGGACTGTTTGTGATTGGCTGTCATTGATAGTTGGCTTTGATCATTGAGGCAGTTGTCCTTGCTGGATTGAATGGGTTCTGACTGCTACTTGTTACCGGGGCTTCAAAACAATCAGTACTTTTCTAGTAGTAGGAACCTGTTTTTATTTTCAGGAGGTAAAAGAATATCTATGAAAATAATCCTTAATCATTGTTAAAATTTGTGAAACATCAGTGAACAAAATTATTCCATTAGTTTTTCCTCTGAAATTTACAGAATGCCTTCTGACCACTTGATGGACTGTGGGGTCCAAGAGAGGCCAATGCCATTTAGAAAAACCTTGTCCTAGCCTGAACTTTTGGAAAGAAGAGGCTAGGCCTTGTTTATCTTTACTCTCCAGCCCAGGTCTTGCACATAATAGTGCTCAATTCATGGATGAACGGATTATGTATTACAAATCATAATCCTTAGGAATGGCAGAAGGAAAAAGAGGACTAGGCAGACAAGAAACTCAGGTTTCACTAGTTGCTGTGTGATTGTAAGACAAGTAAAAATGATGTTCCTTAAATATTTGGTTGATGTTAGTACCGTATTCATTTAGGAGAAAGGCATGATGTGTGTATTTTATGTGTTACGGATGTGTATTGTAATCTCTCCCTGTTCAGCGGATCATGAAGATGAATACTGTGATGAGGACAGCTTGCCCGACTCAGTGAACTCAGAACTTGTCCTGAGAAGCCAGCGCCTCTGGGCCAGGGGGTTGCAAACCTCGGTCAGCCGGCAATACCACCCGTTTCCCATCGTCCTCCCTGTAGTGGGAGCAGGATGGGAGCCAATAAAGAGAAAGGGACGACCGGAGTACGCAGAGCGCGGGAGTGGGGTGCGGGGAAAGAGGAAGGCTGCGTGGGAAGCTCGGGCGGGTGCAGCCTGGCAGTAGGCGCCCGCGGGAGGCGGTGCCCCGGCTCGCATTGGCCCAGCGGGCGCCCCTCCTCGCTGAGCCGCCTCGGCTCGCCCAGAAAAGTGGCTTCGCCCTGCGGTGAGAGGCACAGGCGACTTCAGTGACCGAGGAAACATGGCTGAGTATACCCGGCTGCACAACTACCTGGCGGTGATCCGCCTCCGAAATCCGCCGGTCAACGCGATCAGGTAACGGGGTCGGTCGCCTCCAGCCCGGGGACAGTGGGGGCCTTACCCGCCTGCCGTTTCTGGAGGCTTTGACCTCCCCTTGCTGGGTTTAAACTAAGAAAGACACTGACAGATTGAGCAACTGGCATATGCCAGGTATGCCAGCCCGCCCGCCCCTTTTTTTAAACCTAAATTAGCTTGGTTAATCTTCGCAGAGAACTCTCATCCCCGTTTTACTAGTAAGGAAACTGAGTTTGAGAGACAGATGGATACTAAGTTGGGAAGCTGGACTCTAACCGGGTCAGTCGACGACGGCAACTTCGTGCCAAACCCTTCTGCTTGCTTGCAACATTGGCTTCTTAGCGGACTTTCTATTCCAAAGATCTTAACTTAATTCAACTTTGGACCTTGATCCAACCTCACTCCCCAACTTCGAGTCCAGGCTGCCCTTACAATGTGTGGCTAACAGCTTTAGTAATCGGACAGTAAAATGGTTTAACATTTTAAAAAGTAAAGCAAGGTCCCCACTAATGCCAACGCAGTGAGTAAAGGAGAATTGTGTCCTGGCCCAGAAATGCAAAATTATATCTCCTGATCTGTTTAAACCTCAGGGTCTTTCTTGGTGCTTCTGTGGATGACCCCATGTCAGAATAAGCCTACTAAATAGCATTTTCTGAAAAACTGCAGTTTATCTTCTTTTATTTCATCGTGAGGTACCGTCCTTGTGCAGTGCACTTATAGCATTACTTTTAAAAGTGAGATCAATGCTACTTTTTTGAAAATTAATGAAGTTAATTTGGTCTGATTCTTCCATATCTCTAAAAAAAAGTGTAGTTATACATCAGCTTTGTAAAGAGCCAGCTAGCCACAGGGAGTAGGATTAGTGGAAATTATAATTTATAAATTATAATTTACACTTTATATAAAGCATATAAAGATATTTGGTCAAAATTCTTCCCACACACTGCTGGAGCAAAAAAGAGACTGAATTGAAGACACTTGCTAATTTTAATGGAATTTTTTTTATCCTACTGTCATCAGATTTGATTTTATCATTAGTATTAATATTACAGTTCTTATTTTAATATGAATTATTGCATTTAATAATACAAAAAATTGCCAGAATAAAATCACCCGATGATATGTCCACTTACTTGCCTTCCCCCCTCAAAAAGCAAAATATCTGTTATATTGGTTTTGACAAAGAAAAATGTAAGCAATATGATTACATATCAGTTTTGGACTGGTCTGCATACTGATTAGAATTACTAGATATTAGGATTCTGCTGCAGCCACTGCACATAGTGGGAAACTGTGCCCATCAACACCTTAGGGGGAAAAGTTCCATAGCCTAATACCCATAACTACCAATATTTTCTGATAACTATTTTAAATGTTTCTGGTATTTAACCTGCCCTCCCTACCACCACGTCCCCTCCCCACTTTACAGGAGAAATGTTGGTATTTGCCTCATAAAGTTGTGAGGTTTAAATGAGTTGGAGATTATAAAGCAGCAGTTAACACATGTTAGCTATCATTATTCCTGTTAGTCAGAAGGCCTGTTACAAGCCCCCACCAACAGGCCCTGCTGCTCAAAATCACTTCACCTTCATCAGTAAGATTTTCTCCACTTGGGAATAAACATTTCTCTTCCCTTTCCCTTCTGTCTTATTCCAAATTTTTTCCTAGGTATTATAGAGGTGTACATCCCAGCATGTTAATCAAGTTTCATAGATTCCCTGACTTTTTTTTTTTAAACACTCTTCTTTCCTTCATCTCTTCCTTCCTTTTCCCCTCAGTGGTTCTAATTTTGTGTGGGAAGTTATCTCTTCCTAGCTCACTGAAAGATTCTTAATTGAATTTTTCCCCCCAAACAAATAGTTTAAATCCTTTATTACTAGTTTAGCCAGCCATGTTTCCTTCCATTCACAAGAATGTCAACCCTCTTTATAAATGTTGGACATGCCTGATTACTAGGCTTGTCTCCTAGAACAGTGGCTTTCACACTTTATCTTTTTCTTTCTTTTCTTTTCTTTTTTTTTTTCTTTGACACAGGGTCTTGATCTTTTGCCCAGGCCAAGTGCAAGTAGTGCAATCATATCTCACTGCAGCCTTGAACTCCTGGGCTCAAGCAATCCTCTTGCCTCAGCCTCCCAAGTAGATAGGACTACAGGCACGTGCCACCACTCCCAACTAATTTTTCCTATTTTTTGTAGAGACAGGGTCTCATTATATTGCCCAGGCTGGTCTTGAACTCCTCACCTCAAGCAATTCTCGCGCCTCGTCCTCCCAAAGTGCTGGGATTACACCTGGCTCACACTTTTTCTTCACTGTAATCCACATAGTAAGAAACCTCATGTTTTATATAGCAACTCAAGGCACACATACATATGAATGCATGATCAAAAAGAAAGTTTTATGAAACAAAACCAATCCTTATATGTTATATTGTTTGATTTATTCTATTTTCTCTTCTATTTCTTTGTTTGAAAAAATGCTGGTTGCAAGCCACAAACTTTATTTGATGACCTTTAGTTTTTTTTAAAAAAAAAGCTGTCAGAAAAAGAAAGACCTCTTCATGGTCAAAGACTTTTGGACAGCACTCATGAAATGTTATCTTTACTGAAGACTCCATTTCCCCATACCTAACAGTATTAAGGAGAGAAAATAATTTCTTAACCCCTGTGGCCTTTACATTGCTACAAGACTGTGGTTCCTCTCAGTCAGCTTGAATCTAGTAAAGCTATATCTGTTATAGCGGTTTTCATTTTTCTTTTTTTCCTGTTTTTGATTTTGCAAAATTAACAAGAACATAAATAAAAGAGGAGGGGTTGGGAAAATGGGAAGAACCAGTTTCTTCTCCTTAGTGGCACCGATTGAGCTAATGTTGGCTAATTTTGTAGGCATTATTTACCTAGCAGGACATATATGACTTTTGGACTTCTCAGTATTACATAATGGTTCTGAATCTGTTTTTCATGATAAGATTTGGTTTCTGATTGACTAGTCAAATGCAAGAGGTTTTTTTTTGTTTTTGTTTTTATCCTAGGTTAAGAAATGAAAAGTAATTAGGTGAAAGGGAATCATCATTGACAAGGGCAAGTATCTTCTTTATTCCCTGAGGTTTTAACTCATTGTTGTTCGCTCTTGGCATATAGAAATGCGACTGATTTTTGTAAATTGATTTTGTGTCCTCCAATGTTACCAGATTTGTTTATCAGTTCTAGTAGTTTTTTGGTGGAGTCTTTAGGTTTCTCTAAATATAATATCTTCTTGTCTGCAAACAGGGATAATTTGACGTCTTCCTTTCCAATGTGGATGCCCTTTATTTCTTTCTCTTATCTGATTGCTCTAGCTAGAACTTCCAGTACTATGTTGAATAACAGTGCTGAAAGTGGGCATACTTGTCTTGTTACAGACCTTAGAGGGAAGGCTTTCAGTTTTTCCCCATTCACTACTAGCTGTGGGTCTGTCATATATGGTTTTTATTGTGTTGAGGTGTGTTCCTTCTATACCCAGTTTTTTGAGAGTTTTTATCATGAAGGGATGTTGAATTTTATTGAATGCTTTTTCAGTATAAATTAAAATGATCATGCAACTTTTGTCCTTGGTTCTGCTATGATTTTTCACATTGATTTTCATATGTTGAACCATCCTTGCGTCCCTGGGATAAATTACAGCTTTGTGGTATGATCATGATGAATAATCTTTTTAATGTGTTGCTGAATTTAGTTTGCTAGTATTTTGTTGAGGATTTTTGTATTTATGTTCGTCAAAGATATTGACCTATAGTTTTTGTTTTTTTTGTTGTTGTTGTTGTGTCTTTGGTTTTGATGTCAGGGTGATACTGGCCTCATAGAAAGAGTTTTGGAGTATTTCCTCCTCCTTGATTTTTTGGAATAGTTTGAGTAGCATTGGTATTAGTTCTTCTTTAAATATTTGGTAGAATTCAGCAGTGAAGCCATTAGGTCCTGGGTTTTTCTTTTTTTTTTTCTTTTCTTTTTTTAAAAAAATATTTCAACATCTCTATTAAGTTAGCAATTACAAAGATAGCTGCAATGGTTATCTATTGCAGATTAAACACAAACATTTATTATATCACAAATTCTGTGGGTCAGGAATCCAAGTGAGGCTTAGCTGGTTCCTCTGGCTCAGGGACCCTAATAGGCTATAATGGAGGTGCTGGCTAAGGCTGCAGTCCTCTCAAGTCTCACCAGTGGGAGGACCCACTTCCCAGCTCAATCACATGCTTTCTGATAGCCTCAGGTCCTTGCTGGCACAGATCAGGAAATGTTATAGATGAGGTACCAGGTCAGTTTTTTCCAGAGGGCTTTTTCTTGGCCTTATAAAGTTAACCTAATTCCTCAAAGCAGTATGGATATATCTGAAAATATATCATTCTAGTCAAAGCCTTGGTAAAATAACCAGTGTTTTCCACTGTGTCATTTTTGTTTGGCTATATCCTCTAGGCTTTCTGCTTCTCAGCGGACCATTTACATACAGAAACCCAAAAGCCTCATGTGCCTCTCATAGGGTAAAGAAAGTAGGAAATTAAAGGTTGTCTACAGCTTGAAAGCAGGAAAACCTGGGCTTCTCTTTGATGGGAGACTTTTTATTATTGCCCCTTCTAACTCGTTAGTTGTTATTGGTCTATTCTGGTTTTGGAGTTCTTATTGGTTCAATCTCAATAGGTTGTATGTATCTAGGAATTTATCCATTTCTTCTAGGCATATAGGCTTATAGTAGTCTCTGATGATCATTTGAATTTTTGTGGTATCAGTTGTAATGTCTCCTTTTTCATGTCTGATTTTATTTTTTCATTTTATTATTTTATTTTATGTTTTTGGAGGTGGGGTCTCGCACTGTCACCTAGGCTGGAGTGCAGTGGCATGATCATAGCTCACTGCAACCTTGAACGCCTGGGCTCAAGGGATTCTCCTGCCTTAGCCTCTCAAGTAGCTGGAACTAGTTGCATGTGCCACCATGCCCAGCTAATGTTTTTTATTTTTTGTGGAGACAGGGTCTCATTATATTGCCCAAGCTGGTCTTGAACTCCTGGCCTCAAGCAATTCTCCCACCTCATCCTCCCAAAGTTGTGGGATTACAGGTGTGAGCCTCCATGCTCATGATATGTTGTATTTCCATTTTCATTTTTTCAATAGATTTTTAAATTTCCTTCTTAATTTTTTCATTGACCCCCGGTCATTCAGGAGCATATTGTTTAATTTCCATCTGTTTATATAGTTTCCAAAGTTCCTCTTGTTATTGATTTCTACTTTTATTCCATTATCATCAGAGAAAATACTTGATATGATTTCAATTTTTTTGAATTTTTTAAGACTTGTTTTGTGGCCTAACATATGGTCTATCCTTGAGAATGTTCTATGTATTGGGAAGAAGAATGTGTAGTCTGCAGCTGTTGGATGAAGTGTTCTGTAAATATCTATTAGGTCCATTTGTTCTATATTACAGATTAAGTCCTATTTTTTTTAAATTTTCTTTCTGGATGATCTGTCTAGTGCCAAAAGTGTGGTGTTGAGTTATCCAGCTACTATTATATTAGGCTCTATCTCTCTCTTTAGCTCTAATAATATTTGCTTTGTATGTTTGGGTGCTCTAGTGCTGGGTACATATACATTTACAGTTATTATATCCTCTTGCTGAATTGACCCCTTCATCATCATATAAAAACCTCCTTTGTCTCTTTTACAGTTTTTGTCTGGAAATTTATTTAATCTGATATAGATATAGCTAATCCTCCTTTTTTTTGGGTTCCATTTGCATGAAATATCTTTTCCCATCCCTTTGTTTTCAGTCTATGTGTGTCTATAAGGTGAAGTGAGTTTCTCGTAGGCAGCATATAGTTGGGTCTTTTAAAAAACAATCCCTTAGCTACTGAATGTCTTTTGATTGAAGAGTTTAGTCTGTTTACACTCAATGTTATTATTGATAGGTAAGGACTTACCACTCCCATGTTGTTATTTGATTTCTGGTTGTTTGTGGTCCTCTCTTTCTTCCTTTCTTCTGTCTTCCTTTGTGAAAAAGTGATTTTCTATGGTAATGTGTTTTAATTTCTTGCTCTTTGTTTTTTGTGTATCTGTTGTAGTGTTTTGATTTCAGGTTACCATGGGGCTTGCAAAAAAAAATCTTATAATCAATTATTTTAAATTGATGACAACTCTCCTTACAAAAAACAAACAAGCAATGAGAAAGCTACAAAAAAACCTATACACTTTAACTCCATTCCCTCACTTTTTGTTGTTTCCATTTATATCTTTTCATATTGTCTCTTAAAAAGTTGTAGTTATTTTTGATAAGTTTGTCTTTTGGTATTCCTACTCAATATATGAGTGCTTTACACATTGCAGTTACAGAGATATAGTATTGTATATTTGTCTGTGTACTTACTGTTACCAGTGAGTTTTATACCTTCTGATTTCTTGTTGTTCCTTAATGTCCTTTACTTTCATATTGAAGAACTCGCTTTAGCATTTCTTGTAGGACAGGTTTGGTGTTGACAAAATCCCTCAACTTTTGTCTAGGAAAGTGTTTATTTCTCCTTCATGTTTGATAGATATTTTTGCAGGATATAATATTCTAGGATTAAGGGTTTTTTCCCTTCAGCACTTTGAATATGTCATGTTACTCTCTCTTGGCCTGTAAGGTTTCCACTGAGAAATCTACTGCCAGGTATATTGGAGTTCCTTTATATGTTGGTTGTTTGTTTCTTTTCTTTTGCTATTCTTAGGACCCTTTCTTTACTGTGAACTTTGGGAGTTTGATTATTAAATGGCTTGAGGAAGTCTTATTTGTGTTATATCTGCTTGGTGTTCTATGACCTTATTATACCTCAATATTGATATCTTTCTCTAGGTTTAGAAAGTTCTCTGTTATTTCTTTGAATAAACTTTCTACCACAATCTCTCTCTCTACCTCCTCTTTAAGGCAAATAACTCTCAGATTTGCCCTTCTGGGGCTATTTTCTAGATCTTGTGGGCATGCTTCAATCTTTTTTATTCTTTATTCTCTTCTGACTGTGTATTTTCATGTAGCCTGTCTTCAAGCTCACTAATTCTTTCTTCTGTTTGATCAATTCTGCTGTTGAGAAACTCTGATGCATTTTTCAGTTTGTCAATTGAATTTTTCAGCTCCAGAATTTCTGCTTAACTTTTTAAAAATTATTTCAATCTCTTTGCTAAATTTCCCTGATAGGATTCTGAATTCCTTCTCTGTGTTGTCTTGAAATTCATTGAGCTTCCTCAAAACAGCTATTTCGAATTCTCTGTCTGAAAGGTCACATATCTCCATCACTCCAGTATTGGTCACTGGTGCCTTATTTAGTGTGTTTGGTGAGGTCATGTTTTCCTGGATGTTCTTAATGCTTGTGGATGTTCGTCAATGTCTGGGTATTGAAGAGTTAGGTATTTATTCTAATCTTTGTAGTCTGGGCCTGTTTGTACCCATGATTCTTGAGAAGGTTTTCCAGGTATTCAAAGGGAATTAAGTGTTATGGTATAAGTCTTTCATCACTGCAGCTGTATCAACACTAGGGGTGGCCCAAGCCCTGTAATGCTGTGACTCTTGCAGACTCCTGGGGGCACTGCCTTGGTGGGCGTGGGTAAGATATGGGAGAATTCCCTGGATTACTAGGTGAAGTCTCTTACTCTCTTCCTTCACTTTCCCCCAAACAAAAGGAGTTTCATTCCCCATGCTGGGTTGCCTGGAGTTGGGAAGGGGTTATACAAGTACTCCTGTGGCCACCAAAGCTGGGACTATGCTGGATCACATGTAAAGCCAGCACCATACTGGGTCTTGCCCAAGGCCTGTGGTGACTACTACCTGGCTATTTTTCATGTTTATTCAAGGTTCAAGGGTTCTTTAGTTAGCATGCTCTTTGGTGAATCCTGCCAGGACTGGGTCCTTCCCTTCAGGGCAGCACATTCCCTTCTGGCCTAGGGTGGGTCTGGAATTTCTATCCAGGAGCTAAGGCCTAGAATCAGGCACTTCAGGAATCTGCTTGGTGCTTTATTTTACTGTGGTTGAGCTGGTACCCAAGTTGCAAGACAAATCCTCTGTATTCTTCCCTTTCCTTTCCCCAAACAGATGGAGTCTCTCCCCCAGTTGCACTGCTTGCAATTGGGTTGGCTGCCACAGCTAGTGTCTTACTGGGAAATGTGCAACCCCAACTCCACTGCTCTGAGCACAGTACAGCCCCAGGACTTGCCCAAGGACTACCATCTTTGTGGCTTGACTGCCTTTCAAATTTATTCTGGGCCTCAGGCCATTTTCATCAATTGGTGGTGGAGGTGAGCCAGAACTCAGGTTCCTACTGCTGGGGCAGAGGATTCCTCTCTGGCTGGAGTAGTATAAATGCACCCTCTATGGGTGCTGGCAGAATTCTGCCCCGTGTTGTGTCCCCCTGTGACAGGGCAGCACTAAGTTCCAATGCAAAGTTCCATAATCACTTCACTTTCCCTCCCCCAAGCACACAGATTCTCTCTCCACCCAGCACTGGCATTGGGTGCTGCTGGGGGATAGGAGAGGGGTGGGGTAGGCAGTGCAAGACTGTCTTGACTGTCTTTCCTACCCTCTTCAGTGTCTCTTTCCTTGATATAATGTTAAAAACCAGGTACTGTGATTGTTTACCTGATTTTTGGTTCTTATGAAGGTGCTTTCTTGCATGGATAGTTGTTCAGTGTGGTGTTCCTGAAGGAGTATGATCACTGGAGTGTTCTATTCAGCCATCTTGCTCTGTCTCCCTTTCTCTGTCATTTTTCCTTTAAGTAGTTTCTCACCCCTTTCCCGAGATTCTCCTCCTTCACCATCCCTTGGCACTTATTAATCCCCTGCTTCTGGCAAATCTGCCTTTCTTGGTCTTTATGATTTTGGGCTCCCTTGTTGCTGAATCACTCTGATAAGCCTCTCACCTTATTAAATGAAGATGTATCTAGAGGATTTGCCCTCAGCTGTCTTTTCTTTGCCTTTGGTAGACTCATTCAATCTTGGCTTTAGCTATCTCTTCTGTGGATGACTTCCTCATATATTGAAATGTGGCAAAATCTATTACACCTTGCCTTTATCTTCTAAATTATTTAGGGTTAGGTTTGGCTCTCAGTGACAGAAAACTCAAAATAATAGTTAATTCAGCAATAAAAATTAATTTCTCTCACAGAAGTGTCTTAGAATGGTATGTCTGCTCCACAGTCATCAGGGACCTCAATTCTATCTTTTGCTCTGCCATCTTCAATACATGGTTTCTACCTCTTGGTAAAAGATGGCTGCTTGATCTAGCCATCACATCTGCATACCTGCCAGGTGTAGGGAGGAAAGATAAAGAGAAAAGCATACTCAATCCTTTAAGGACTCTTTCCAAAAGTTGCATGTACCAAATATGCTTCCATCCCATTGGCCAGAACTTAGTGCCTTAGCAGACCTTACTGCAAAGCAGGTTGGAAAATGTAGTCTTTATTTTGGGCAATCATAAATCCAGCTAAAAACCAGATGTCTTAATACTTAGAAGAAGGTGGAAAGGAATGAATATTTGAGGTAACTATTAATAGCAGCCCCTGCCACATCTCCTAGATCATTTCTCCTTTAGTTTTCTCATATGACAAATTGAAAGTAACTTCATCACCCTCTGAATTTTACACAATTCCAATTTTACACAAACATGATAGAAACATCACTTTCTTTGTACCTTTATTACAGCACTCATCTTAGTGTGCCTTACATGATAAATTGTCTTTATCAGAGAATTTTTTGCACTGTGCATAGAAGATGTATAATAATATTTTAAAATTGGTTAGTGCCGATTCTAAGTGGTCAAAGTTTAAGTATAGTGCAAGAAAATAATTTTTTAAAAAGTGGATTCATTTAATCAGTTCAGTGTTTAATTCACAATAGACATTTATATTATTTGTTAAAAAATTAGTGAAAGCTTTAATGATAAGTATCAACAGTTTTTATCCATTGTGTGTGTATATAATTTTCCATTGTTAGGAAAGGAAAAAACACTGAGATGGTAGAATTTGATTCTAACTAACTTGCTTCATGTAATTTTTTTTCTTTTAGTGCAACTGTACTCCACAACATAAAAGAGGGACTGCAAGAAGCTACAAAAGACCCTACGGTAAAAGCCATTGTGATTTGTGGCACTGATGGCAAATTCTGTGCAGGTAACTAGGGTCTAACTCTTTCCCACTGTCTCTGGAATCCAGCCACAGACTAAGATCAATACTGCATTAGCTATCCCTGTGGCCAGTAACTTAGTGTGGGTAATGGATGTGGGAGAATTGACTGGGAATAAGAAACACTGTGGAAAAAGAGACCCGGAGAAGACTTTGGCCTTATGCTTTTTTATACTGCATTGTGCCTCTGGGGGAAATTTAATTCCAGACTTGATGGCTGTTACACCTGCTGGTATACAACTGCTCATATAATATATACATGCTCTCCATGTGTCTCCACCGTACGTGGACTTGGGCAAGTCTCTTTAATCTCCTGAACCTCAGTTTCTCTGTTAAGTAGGAATAACGATAACTATTTTATGGGGTTTTTGTGAGATTAAATGAAATAACATATCTGAAAGCTCCTAGTGTAGTGCCTGCACATAGAAGATGTTCAATAAATATTGTTTTTAATTCATGCAGAGTCTTCATATGGAATTCATTTTTCTTCTGGTAGTCACACATCTTAGTGACCATGGTATTACTTTATTGGATTATTATGTGAAGATGCAAAAATATTGACAAAATATGGCAAAAGTATTCTGAAATGGTGATTTATTCAATGGTATTTGTGGCACCTTTTCTTCTTTTCCCAAATGAATATATTATACTCCTTGACAAAAGTCACATGGATATGAGGGCCTATTCAATATTACTATACCCAGAGGAATTTAATGTGTTAATGGTAGCCTGAAAAGACACAGATGTTGGAATCATGGCAATAAATAATTATTATAATGATTAATATTTTTATATTTACCATTCATCTTGCCCATTTTGTGCCAGTATTATGTAGGTTATTTATTAATTAATAATAATGTAAATAGTAGTACTTTTATACTTTTAATGAGGATTTTTAATCCTCAATAAATCCTCCAATCCCCATTTACAGATGAGAAAGTTGAACCTGAGAGAGATGAAAATAACGTGCCAAATATTAATCAGCTATTAAATGGCTTATTCACTGTTTGGAAACCTAAGGTTGGGTACCCATGATGGTGGCTTTGAGGCATGGAAAGAGGGATCAGAATCATGGAGAACTTGATATTTCTTTGTAAGGAAGGAGGTAGAAGAGAGAATGTAATTAGAGTTCAGAGGCAGAAAAAAAAAATTCTTCTAGAAAAGCATTAGGGATTATCAAACTTGACTTAATGTACTTATATAGAATAATGTACCCCCAAATTGGAAAACATACATTCTTCTGAAATACATCTGGAACATTGATAAAAATTGACCAGATACTGGATCATAAAAGCTTATCTAAATGAATTTCATTTAGAGCATATTCTCTGATACATTGCAATTAAGCTAGAAATCAATAAGAAAACTATAACGAGAAATTCTCATGTGTTTGGAAATTAAATTCATTTCTTAATAACCTCTGAGTCAAAACAGAAATCATAATGGAATTTAGAAAAAAAATTGAACTGAATGACAATGAAAACATAACATAAAACTTGAGGAATGCAGCTAAAGTAAAACTTATCAGGAAATTTATAGCTTTAAAAGTATATATTAGAAAAGAAAAAAAGGCTGAAACATAGTGAACTAAGCATCCATGTCAAGGAACTGACAAAACAAACAAACAGTAAAATAGACCCAAATAAAGTAGGAGAAAAGAAATAATAAAGAGGAGAAATTAATGAAATAGAAAACATCTGAATGAAGAGGAACAACAATGTCAAAAGTTAGTTCTTTGAAACTAAGACTAATAAAATTGACAAACTTCTGAAGAGATTGATCAAGGGAAAAAAGGCATATGAGGAATGATAAATGCTGTAGCCACTAAAAATGAAGATATTATAAACTAGTAAAAAAAAAACATAGCTTACTAAAATTAACTCAAGAAGAAATAGAAAACTCAAATAGTTCTATAACCATTAAAGAAATTCAAGCAGTAATAAAAAATCTCACTAAGTAAATTCCAGGCCCAGATGACCTCATTGGTAAGCTCTACTGTAAAGTCAAGGAAAATATTATTCCAATTTTATGCAAACATTTTGGAGAATCAAAAAGGAGGGAACACTTCCTATATTAGTTTCCTAGGACTGCTGTAACAAATTGCCACAAATTGAGTAGCTTAAAACAACAGAAGTCTATTCTCTCACTGTTCTGGAGGCTAGAAGTTTGTAATCAAGATATCAGCAGGGCCATTCTTCCTCCAAAGGCTTTAGGGAAGAATCCTTCCTTGCCTCTTCTAGCTTCTTGTGGTTGCTGGCAATTGTTGGCTTATAGATGCATCACTCTAATCTCCACTTCTGTCTTCACATGGCCTTCTCCCCATATGTCTGTGTCCAAATTTCCCTGGTCTTATATAGGCCTACCATAATCCGCTATGACCCCATCTTAACTTGATTACATCTGCAAAGACCTCATTTCCAAAGAAGGTCACGTTCACAGGTTATGAGTGAACATTGTTTAACCCAGTACACTTTCCAACTCATTCTGTGAGGCTAGCATAACCTTGATCCAACACCTGACAAGGACAGTAAGGAAAAGCAAAATTATATGCCAATTTCACTCATAAATATAGATATAAAAATCGTAGTGTATTATAAAACTGAATCTAACAATATACAAAAAGTATAACACATCATTTTTGTCCTAGAAATATCAGATTGGTTGAACACTAGAATATCAATGTAATTCATCCTATTAAAAAGTTAAAGAGAAAAATCATATGATTATGTCAAGAGATGCAGAAAAAATATTCTGGCCAGGCACAGTGGCTCACGCCTGTAATCCTAGCACTTTGGGAGGCTGAGGCAGGAGGACTCCTTGAGGGCAGGAGTTTGAGACCAGCCTGAGCAAGAGCGAGACCCTGTCTCTACAAAAAATAGAAAAATTATGCACCTGTAATCCCAGCTACTTGGGAGGCTGAGGCAGGAGGATTGCTCAAGCCCAGAAGCTTGAGGTTGCAGTGAGCTATGATGATGCCACTGTACTCTAGCCAGGGTGACAGAGCAAGACCCTGTCTCAAAAAATAAATAAATAAATAAATAAATAAATAAATAAATAATAAGCAGGGCATGGTGGCACACATCTATAATCCCAGCTACTCAGGAGGCTGAGGCAGGAGTATCCCTTGAGCCCAGGAGTTGAAGACCAGCCTGGGCAACACAGTGAGACCCTGTCTCAATAAAATAAAAAATAAAAAAAGAAAGAAAGAAAAAAATTCTTAGTAAAATAGGTTGAGAAAGGAGGTTTCTTAATCAGGCAAAAGATAATTATTTTGAAAAACCTACAACAAACAGCAAACAAAATGGTAAATTGAGAGCTTTCCTTATGAGAAAAGAACAAAACAAGGCTGACTGCTTTCACCATTTCTATTTGACATTGTATCCAAGGTCCTAGCCAGCCCAGTAAGGCTAGCAAAAGAAATATTAATAAAAGGTGTAAAGATTAGAAAGGAAGAAACAAAATTTCATTATTCAGAAGATATAATGTTTGTAGAAAAATCAAAATAATATATCAAAAATTGTTAGAACTAATAGAATTTAGCAGTTTTGCTGGATATAAAATCAATATCCAAAAACTAATTGGATTTCTATGTGCTGGAAATAATTAAAAAGTGAAATCAGTATATTCTTTTCTATGCCTTGGTATATGTAAAATTGGGATAATAATACTACTAACCTTATACTCTAAGTGGAAGAGTATAATATAGCTTTTAAGAATGTGGGCTTTGTAGTCAAATCGCCTAAGTTCAAATCCCTATTCTACCAGTTACTAGTCTTATGTCTGAACTAGTTACTTAACATCTCAAAGCCTTAACTTCCTTACCTGTAAAATGGGGATTGTTATGCTACTTAACCTAGGTGTCATGAAAGTTAAATGAGACAATATATGAAACTACTTAACATAGTGCCTGATGTATATATTTATGTAATAAATGTTAATTTCTATTATTACATGAAAAACCATCTCAATCGAAAGCTACAAGCATGATAGGCCTGATACTCAGATTGAAATTGGTCTCGTTTCTCTAGAATCAAAAGAAATCTAAAAAACAAAATAAAACAAAACTCTGGACTAGAGAGTGAAATATGTTGGATTGGTGAGCAAAAAGTATAACCCCTGGATTGTTGCTAGATGAGGATCAGGTAGCAAAAAAGAAAAAAAAGTTTCCTGTTATGTAAAAACAGGAAAATATTTAAAAATTTTACAGTGTTCTCTAAATACTAAATATATATATATATTAAACTTTCATTTAATTCTCACATCAGTTACTTAAGATAGTTATTGAGACGAAAAGGTGAAATAACTTACTCAAGGCCACAAAGCCATTTACATATATGCATGGGAAAAAACTAAAAATTCACCAAAATAAATTGTTATCTCTGTGTGGTATATTTAGGGTGATCTTTATGTTCTTCATAATTTTGTGTAGTTTTCAAATTTTCCATAATACATATGTTATTTTTATAATTAGGAAAAGCAATAAATGTTACTTTTAATTGAAGATAAAAACATCTATTACAATAATATAATTCTAAGCTGGTTGATTAACATATAACTCACAAATATGTATGCATGTTACCCTGATATTTTATATTGTAATGTGTCATGCCCTTAACAAAGATATGGGGCTAAATTGCTGTGAATAGGGTTGACGAGCAGCACCACACAAAAAATGAAAGGGGCTGACTCAATCTCGCAATAATGGTTGTTGGAGGAGAATCTCTGTTTCCCTTTTCTGAGATTTTTAACTTTTTTAAAGATACAGTTGCTAGTTATCATATGGAAAGACAAGTTTTAGAAGATTATAGGATTCTTGGTAAAGATTTGAGGATTTTTCTCTCATATCATCCTACATTTTCCAAGCTACTCTTCCTTTATTGTATCTCCAGCCAAAGGATAAAGTTTAAGGGCCCAAAGATGCCTGAGACTTCTTAAGAGTTATCAGGTACCTTACTGTTATATAACAAAGTCCAAGTATTTCTCCTTGTCTTTGTGTCTTTAGGTGCTGATATCCGTAGCTTCAGCTCTCCTAGGACCGCTGACATCGCACTGGGACCTGTAGTAGATTATATACAGAGAAATCAGAAGCCCGTGGTGGCAGCCATCCAAGGCATGGCTTTAGGAGGGGGAATGGAGCTGGCTCTGGGCTGCCACTACAGGATTGCCCATGCAGAGGTAACAGCTGAGGCTCCATATGGGGGTTGGTGTGTGAGGCTTTTCCTTAGGGCAAGCTCTAAATGTAGTCAGAGCATCAGAAGTGATAATTTGAAATGGTTAGCTTACTGGTTAACAACTCTGGGATATTTCCAGCACTGGTGTTCAGCTATTATGTACCAGTACAGTGGTACTGATTGTTAAAATGCTGAAATACTGTATTTCCGTTCTGGTTGGTAAGTAGCTGCTACTCTAAGCCCCCTAACTGTTTCTTTGCTTCACTTAACCTTAGCCCTAGGACCTCCCTATGATCCATCAACTGAAGGAGAACTCCTGAGTTCATAGAGGGCCCCCAGGCCTCTGCTCCAATACTGTGGCTCATGTCAGGTTTCACTGATGCTACACTCATGCCGTATGAGGTATTAAATATTTTGACTATCACCCCTAAGTATGTATTTAAATACTCATCTGCTATCTCAAAGGTGTCATTTTTGTGCCCCCTTATAATTATCAGTACCTAAGAAGACAAATTTCTCTTGGAAAGCAGCACAAAATTAGTAAATGCATTTCCTTGTTTCTTTTCTTTTCTTTTCTTTCTCTCTTTTTTTTTTTTTGCAGGTGAGTTAGAGAAACTTTATTTTCTGTCCTTTTAAGTTTGGAGCATTGGCATTGCTGCAGGGAAACACAGCCTATATTATTTGCTACACTGTGTATATTTTGTATGTCATATTTTTTAACAAGAAAGCATTTAAAAGCAAATTCACGATTTAAATAAATCCATCATTTCCTCATAAAATTCCAAGGTTGGTTTCATTGGTATGTGGGATTCTACTTTGATGGGGTGGCAGTTGTTTTACACAAGCCTGTGACCCTCAGGCAGCTCATCACCATGGAGGGAGTGAATTCATCACACAGGGTTTCATCTGCTCTTCACTGAGAGATTTAATTTCCATCATGAGGACCTTGCTCAGTTACACGGGATCTGCCCTGGCAATGGCAACCTAGCATCTGGGTGGAATGCCCCCGCCTTGGGCAGCGCTCCGGGGTAGAAGGGAACAGGGAGATGTTAATTATTTACACTGGCAGATTAGTGAGGATGCAAAGAGCACCTGGGCCACCGTCCACTGGGATTAATTAAATGCATTTATTTCTGGAAATGGGTTTAATTTGAGCTATTAGGCATGTAGAATGAAGTCTGTGATACTAGTATGTATCACAATATGTATAATAGTAACATTTTTGTAAGAAAAATATTTTTCTAATGATAAAGATAGTATTTATCATTGCACTGTACTAGAAAATTCAGAAAAGTATAAAGACGTAAACTAAAATCACCATAAACACACAGTTCAGAAATACCACTAATGACATTCTATTCATTCTATTATATTTCCTTCCGGTCTTTTTCCTGTGATCCTATATAATTTTTTTTCTTACAGTTTATTTTTCCTTTGAAAACTTTTTTTTTCCCCCCAGACGAGGTCTCATTGTGTTGCCTGGGCTGGAGGGTAGTGGTATGATCATAGTGCACTGGAACCTTGAACTCCTGGGCTCAAGTGATCCTCCCATCTTAGCCTCCTGTGTAGCTAGGACTACAAGCACACACCACCATGCCCAGCTAATTTTTCTAATTTTTTGTCTCTCATTGTTGCCCAGGCTGGTCTTGAACTTCTGGCCTCAAGTGATCTTCCCACCTCAGCCTCCCAAAGTGCTGGGATTACAGGCATGAGCCACTGTGCCTGGCCAAAAAACTTTCTTCTAAAAAAACTGCACTTGGGATTTTATTGTATTTAGTTCATACTCTATTTTTATACTATAACATTTAACCCATTATTAAGTATTCTTTATTCTGCCAATCTCTGCCTTTTAATGGGAGAGTTTAATACATTTATATTTCATGCAACTATTGACAAGGAAGAACTTCTGTCATTTTGCTATTTGCTTTCTATGCTTGATATCTATTATATTTTCTTGTTTCTCAATTCCTCCATTACTGTTTTCATTTGTGTTAAATAGATATTTTCTAGTGTACCCTTTTAATTCTCTTATTGTTTCTTTTATTATATATTTTTGAGTTATTTTCTTAGTGATGGTTGCCTTGGTGATTACAATCAACATCTTTTTAAAATTTTTAATTGTTATGGGTACATAATAGTTGCATATAATTATTACAGGTACATAATAGTTGTATATGTCACATGGGGTACATGTGATGTTTTGATACAGGCATACCATGTTTAATAATCAAATCAGAATAATTATGGTATCTATCACCTCAAGCATTTATCATTGCTTTATGTTGGGAACATTCCAATTCCACTCTTAGTTATTTTAAAGTATACAATAAGTTATTGTTGACTATAGTCACTCTGTTGTGCTATCAAATATTAGTTCATGTTCGTCGTATCCAACTATATTTTGCACCCATTAGCCATCCCCACCTCCCCCCTGCTATTACAATTAACATCTTAATTTATAATAATCTAGTTCAGATTAATACCAAATATATTTCAATAGTATACAAAAAATTTGCTCCCCTATAGCTTTGTTACCAATCCCTTTATGGTATTATTGTCACAAATTGTATCTTTATACATTGTGTTCCCATTAACATAGATATATCACTATTGCTTTATATAATGATCTTTTACATTAGATAAGAAAAACAGGAATTACAAACAAAAAATACATTAGTACTGTCTTTTATATTTACCTATGTAGTTACCCTTTATCAGTGTTCTTTATTTCTTAATGTGAATTCAAGTTACTATCTAGTGTCCTTTCATTTCAGCCTGAAGGATATCTTGTAGGGCAGATCCACTAGCAATAAATTCAGTTTTTATTTATCTGGGAATGTGTTAATTTTGCCTTCATTTTCATAGTTTTGCTGGACACAAAATTCTTGGTTGACAATTATTTTTTCTTTCGGACTTTGAATATGTCATTCCATGCCTTCTGCTCTCCATGGTTTCTGATGAGAAATCATGTTAATCTTATGGTAAATATTCCTTAATAAAATCATTTTAAATGGCTGCATAATTTTCCATCATATAGATGTACCATAATTTATTTAATAATTTCCTAATGATGTTTCAATTTTTATAAAAGCTTTATAAACAAAAACATATATATATCCTAAGTGCTCCTTTTCTTTGTCCCTCTTACCATGATCTTCTGCACACTGAATGCAGATCTGAGTTATTAGCAATAAGTCAGGGGTAGGGATCAACAGTGGTGGAAAGAGTGGTGATTGACTGTTAGGAAAGCCTCATGTGAGATAGGTCTCAAATATGGAAGGTATTTTGGCATCTCAATCTGGATAAAGGGCAGTCTGCATTTAAGTACCCTTCTTCTCTTACCTTTGTACCTATAAATGACTAATAGAACTTTGGCCACTTTTAAATGGCCAGGACAGGCAGTGTGATAAAGGGCACAAGCTCACCTTCTTGTCCAGACCCAGGTTGCTCTCTGACTCTTTTTTTGTTACGTAACAGCTTTATTGAGAAATAATTTACATACCATACAATTCACTCATTTAAAATGTACAGTTCAATGGTATATGAGTATATTTAGAGTTATGCAACCATGATCACAGCAGATTTTAGAGCATTTTATCACTCCAAAAAGAAACCTAGTATCCTTTAGCAATAACCTTCTATCCCTTTCTTTCCCAATCCTAGGCAACCACTAATCTACTTTATATCTCTGTAGATTTGTGTATTCTGGATATTTCACATAAATGGATTCATACAATATGTGGTCTTTTGTGATTGGCTTCTTCTGCTTAGCACAATGCTTTCAAGGTTCATTCATGTTGTAGCATGAATCAGTTCATTGTTCCTTTATATGGCTGAATAATATTCCATTATATGGATATACCACATTTTATTTATCCATTAATCAGTTGATAGACATTTGGGTTTTGTTTACTTTTTTTGCTTTTATGAGCAATGATGCTATGAAAATTTTCATACAAGATTTTTGTGGGCTTATGTTTTCATCTCTTTTGGGCATATATATACCCAGGTGTAGACTTGATGTGTCATATGGTAACTCTATGTTTAACCTTTAAAAAACTGCCAAATTGTCTTCTGTGCAATGTCTGCACTGTTTTATATTCCCACCAGCAACATATGCGGTGTTCTGTATTCAGCATATGTATATTCTGTATTCTCTATATCCTCTCCAATACTTGTTATAATCTGTATTTTTTATTATAGCCATCTTAGTGGGTAGCCATCAAGTGATATCTTGTTGTGGTGTTGATTTGCATTCCCCTGATGGCTAATGATATGAGCATCTTTTCATGTGCCTCTTGGCCATTTGTATCTTTTCTTTGGAGAAATATCTATTCAGATCCTTTGCTCATTTTTAATTGGTTGTCTTTTTATTTTTGAGTTGTAAAAGTTCTTTATATATTCTAGATATAAGTCCTGTATCAGATATATAATGTGCAAGTATTCTCTCTTATTCTGTGGGTTGTCTTTTCACTTTCTTGTGCTTCCTGGATCTTGCAGGGCTCTAGAAAGCTGTTTCTGGAGACTGTTATTTATGTTGGCTGAGACAGGTTAATATAGAGCCAGAGAATAAATATGTAAGAAGCTAGAGATTCTATTTTCTTAAATAAATGTGTTGAAGCTAGTGTTTCAACATAAAGAGGGATAGCACATCTCTGCTTATGCTATTAATTAAAGGAGAGGGTGTGTACTAATTTGCCCTGTAGAGATCTGAATTCAATGAAACAATGTTTTTGAGAGTGTAGGAAATCCAGGGGGGTACTTGCCTTAACTCTGAACATATCTTATTCTAATGGCCTTTATGCCTTCAAACTTTGATAGGCTCAAGTTGGTCTCCCAGAAGTCTCCCTAGGAATTCTCCCTGGTGCAAGAGGAACCCAGCTTCTCCCCAGACTCATTGGAGTTCCTGCTGCACTTGATTTAATTACCTCAGGTCAGTATAAACTTGCCAACTGTCCAGGTCAATATGAGGAACTGGACTAGGATTTAGAAAAATCCTGGCTTGACAACTTACTACCTATGTAACCTTAAGAGGAGTCTTTAACTTCTTTGACTCTCAATTTCCTGATCTGTGAAATGGAGAGAATACCTTTCCTGAGACCTTCTAAGATGATACCATGAAGATCAAATGTGAGAGCCTTCTAAATGAAAGTGTATGAAAAGTGCTAAACAAATTTAGGATTTTATTATAGTTCAAGTGACTATTCATAGACACTGGTGTTCACATAGAGTGTATTATATTCAGATCCAATTTAGAAATTATGATATAAATAAGATTTAACACCAGAATTTTCAAGGTGAGTTTTCAAGTTTAAGTGTGGAAATGACTAAGTTTTTCATGTCCAAGTGTTAAGATATTAGCTGCAAATGGAAGTTGTTCTTTTTCAATAGGGAATGTGAACAATACAACACTGGACAATATTTAAAGACTTTGTGCTTACCAAATACTTGTTTGTAAGACATTTAGAGAGACTTTTAGTTGAGGTAAGTTTGGAAGAAAGAACATATACTACCATTTACTCCTAACAGGTATAATGAATTACAAGACTTTGGATCAGTCACTTCACTTTCCTGTGCCTTAGTTTCCTGATAAATGTGGGTAATGACAGTACCTGCCGTATGGTGGGGTGGTGAAGATTGGATAGGTTAATACATACAATGTGCTTAGAACAGTCCTAGACAGTGTAATAACACCATGATTGTTAGCTCTATATTATTATTCCCAAATATCATCTTCTTAGTAAAAAAGGAAGATTGAGGAAGATGAGATGGAGTCTCTTGGCATTAGACTATACTCTGAAGAATGGGCAACTAGAAGAGCACAGGCTTTAGAATTAAAGACCTGAGTTTGAATCCCAGATCTACCACATATAAACGATATGTCTTGTGCAAGTTAATTTTTATTTATTCATCCAGAAACTATTAATTTTCTCTCACATGTTGAGCCGTGTTCTAGGCATTAGATCTATAGCAGTGAACAGAACCAAAAATATTTCTGCCCTCATGAAGATTATATGGAGAAAACAATAACAATCACAAGAATAATCATCATTGTCATATTTCTTCAATTAAAAAATGCACATTTTTCCCTCCATCTTTGAAATTGTGATGACTTTCACATTCATTATGAGTCATGGTTAAATTGGCGGTCTTTTTTCTTTCCTAGTTTCCATGCATCAGAAATTTGAGAGCAGCTTAGTTGGGTTCTAGCCTAGGGTTTCTCATGAGATTGCAGTAAAGACATCAACTAGGGCTATAGTCATCTGAAGCCTGATGGGGGCTAGAGGACCTACTTCCCAGATGGCTCCCTTACCTGGATGGTGAGGTGGTGCTGACTGTTGTCAGGAGGCTTCATTTCCTCTCTAAGGGGACCTCTCCATAGAGCTTCTTGAGTATCTTCACAGTATGAAAGCTGGCTTCCTCTAGAGTAAGTGGTCTAAGAGAGAGCAAAGTGAAAGCCACAATGTCTTCTGTGACCTAGATTGGAGTCACACACCATTATTTCTATTGGCTATATAGGTCTTCCCTATTCAATGTAGGAGGAGGCTTGCATACCAAGAGGCCAGACTCAGTAGGGGTCACTTTGGAGACTAGCTACCACAACTGTATATGCACACATATGCCTACCTATTACATAAGCAATATATATAGAAGGTTAGGTGGAGTCAAGTGCTAAGGAGAAAACATAAAGCAAAAAGGGGAAATATAAAATGTTAGGGTTGGGTGGTGGGTTAACATTTTGGGTAGGGTAGCTAGGAAAGCCTTCCCTATAAAATGACATCTGAATAAAGACTTAAAGGAGGTAGGAAGCTTGTTATGCCAATATCTGGAGCACAATATTCCACATAGAGAAAATAACAAGTGCAAAGCCCTGAGGCAAGGCGTACTTGGAACGTACAAAGAACAGCAAGAACGTCAGTGTAGCTAGAATGAAGTGAATAAGGGGAAAAATAGTAGGGGATGAAGTCACACCTTATAGGGCCTTGAAGGTCAAAGAAAGAACATTGGCTTTTCTTTTGAACAAGGAGGAAAAGCACTGGGGTGTTTTGAGGAGAGGCGTAGTATGCTCTCACTTATGTTTTCTAAAAGATCACTCTGGCTGTTGAAAATATACTAATTGGAGACAAGGACAGAAATAGGAAGGCTGGTTAGAAGGCTGCTATAATATATATATATATATATATATATATATATATATTATACATAATATAATAACCCGAGAGAGATGATGAGGGCTTGGATCTGAGTGGTAGCAATGTAAATGGTGAGATATGGTCAGACTGTGGATATATTTTAAAGGTAGAGCCAACAGGATTTTGTGACAGATTGGATATGAGATGTGAGGGAAAAAGGGGAGTCAATGGTGATTTTAATAGCCTGAGCAGCTGCAAGGATGGTGCCATTACTAAAATGGGGATTTCTGCTGGTAGAGCAGGTTTTATGGAGGAATCACAAGAGCTTAATTTTGGACATGTTAAGTTTGAGAGGCCTATTACACATCGACATGGAGATGTCAAGTAGACAGTTGAATAGACTGGCCTGGAGTTTAGGAGAGAGGTCTTCTGAACTCTAAGCCTCTGTTTTCTCATCAGTGAAACAACCACATGTTTGTTTTAAGGAATAATGAAATAACATGACATGCTTCTGGTATTATGCCTGTCACATAGAACACATTTCATAAATGGTAACTGGTAGGCAGAATTATGGCCACCAAAGATGCCCACATCCTAATCCCTAGAACCTGTGAATCTGTTCTGTTACATTCAAAAGGGCCTTTGCAGATGTGATTAAATTAAAGATCTCGAGATAGGAGATTTTCCTGGATTATCCAGGTGAGCCCAGTTTATTATAAGGGTCTTTATAAGAGGGAGGCAGGAGGTCAGAAAGGAGAGAAGATACTACCTTGCTGGCTTTGAAGATGAAGGAAGAGGTCACAAGCCAAGGAATGTAAGCAGCCTCTAGAAGATGGAAAAGATAAGGAAACAGATTCTCCCTTAAAACCTCCAGACAGAACACAGTTCTGCTGACCTATTTTAGACTTCTGACATCTTAAACTATAAGGTAACAAATGTGTGTTGTTTTAAGCCTCCAAGTTTGTGGTAATCTGCTACAGCAGCAATAGGATACTAACAAGTAGCTATTAATAATGATGATATTAGGAATTTTAGCTGGGTGCAGTGGCTCACACCTGTAATCCCAGCACTTTGGGAGGCCAAGGCAGGAGGATCGCTTGAGGCCAGGAATTTGAGACTGCAGTGAGCTATGATCCTGCCACTATACCCCACCCTGGATGACAGAACAAGACCCTGTTCCTAAAAAAAAAAAAAAAAAAAAATTTAAAAAAAGAATCTTGCTGTTTGGATTGGAAATTTTTTTTTCTAAGAAAGGATGTTTAAGAAAAAGATTAAACTGCCACTGAAAGTTGAAGATTCCCTACTGATGTGAATGAGTAAAAAACACCACTTTGTAGGGACTGTTCCCATAGGAAATTAATAAGTAAATAGATTTAGATGGCTAACCTTTTCTAATCTCCCAAAATCCCTGAGAGAGGTAATTCTGGAAAGTAGAGTGATTACACCACCAACCACTCCTCCACAATTTCATTAAAATGCCATCTGAAAACGACTGAATCTTTAGCAGTAACCACAAAAGATATGCTTGAGCACATTGCAGTTCATTCCCTGATGTTCTCTGTTCAATCAGCTGACAAGAACCATAGTATCTTGCTCTTCCTTCTGCTTTTATTTTCTAGGTTCCATCCTCCTTGTTCACAGAAGAACATAGAAAACTTCTGCTATATTCTTACAGAGCTTTGCCCCATCCCCGATGAATTTCTTTATGTTCATTCACAGGACAGGGATGCCTTTGAGCTCCAGACTTTGGTGGGATACCTCTTACCACCTAGACTACTGTAGGCGTTTGGGGGAAAGAGTTGGGATTACCACCTTTATCCAACCTGCCTTTTAGCTGTAGGTCCAAGTGGGTTTTCTCTATACTTGAACAAAATACTGGAGGTGAGTTTTAGTACTAGCACCTCAGGGCTCCCAGACAGCAATAATAAATGTTGTCAAATATCTTTCTATGATCCAAACAAATGACAAACAAAAAAACTTAAAACAACCTCAAACCTAAAACCTATGAAAATATTCTATGACTTTAAAAAAATGAAACGTAAATGTGAGTATGCTGAAACATTAAAGAAAACAAAAAATTTTGGAAAACTCACATTATTCTAAATTAGAGAAGAAAATATTTTATTTATTAAGTAAGAACACCCTGTTTAAAATCAAAACATTAGTCAAAATAATTTCTTTTTGAAGTGATAAAAAGAAGATGTGGTATAATAGAAAACTGACTCAACAACATAGAGGATAAATGGAGAATCATTTATGGAATTCAGAAGAATTAAACAAAAAGATAAATAAAATATAAATGAAGACAGCAGACATGGAAGATATATTACTATGACAGAGTTCTCTGCTATGAATAATAAGAGTCCCAAAGCACAAAGCAAAAAATGAAAGCAATAACAAAAAGAAAAAAATAGAAGAAATTCTTCAGATATGAAATAGAATCAGAGATTGTACTTTAGCAAGCATTCCATTTTCCTGGAAAAACTGATGAGGAAATAACAATGCCTTGATGTATTTTGGTAAAGATTTTTAACTTCCAGAAAATAGAATCCTGCAAGCTTCCAAAGGATTAAAAACAAATACTACAGAAATTCAAAGCACATGAAACAGTTTACTCTGCAAAAGACAAAATAGAAAGGAAGCAAAAAAGCCTAAATTATAGGAGGAAATTATAATGGTATGCAATGAGTCTGTAAATTCTAAGGTTTACAGAAATTAAAGTGTATGGGGGAATATGGAGGAATGTTGTGACCTATTTTCAGTATTAAGTCTGAAAGGCAAGATTATTGGGGGAAATCAGGAAAATTGGCTTCCTTGACAAAAGAATGAAATGAACTAGGATTGGCCTTTTCCCAAAGCACTGCTTAAAGAAATATCACTATTTTTAACATGATGAAGAGAACAGGTAAACACAGTAAGAAATGATGGCTTTTTGATTTGCATAGAAAAGGTCATTAGAAGAAATCTAACATTAGAATCATACACGTATCTTTTTTAATAGTCTGTACAATTTTAGGGAGACTTGAGAATGACATTTGGAAAGAGTTCCATGGAGAAAAAAAATTTAAGGTTGGAAAAGAAAAGAAGTCATCAAGAAAATTGGAAAAAATAGGGATTACCAGCTTGGAGAAGAGAACTCTCAGCTCAGTTGTCTTAGGGTCTCCTTAAAGTAGATCTACACGGGACTCTTATTAGAGCCCATTGAACAGTGGTTGTTGTCTACACTGAGGGCAGCACAAGAAAAAACAAGTTTAAATCACAGCCTGAGAATTTGGGTTGGATGTATAGACCCATGTGTTTAGGTCCATAGTTCTTTGAAACAGAATAAAAGTACAGTTATGCATCACTTAATGATGGGATACATTCTGAGATATGTGTCATTAGGCGATTTTGTTGTGTGAACGTCATAGAGTGTACTTACATAAACCTAGATGATATCACCTGCTACACACCTAGGCTATATGGTATAGCTTATTGCTCCTAGGCTACAAACCTATACAGCATGTCACTGTACTAAGTATTGTAGGCAATAGTAACAAAATGGTAAATATTTGTGTATCTAAACATATCTAAACATAGAAAAGGTATAGTAAAAATATGATATTATAATCTTACAGGACCATCATCGTATATATGGGCTGTTGTTGACTGAAATGTCACATGATTGTATTGGAATCTCATCGGCTCTGTAAGAACAGTAGTGGTTCTCTTCCATTTTTGTGAAATCCAAGCCAGAAGAAATCCTTACAGCTGAAGAAATTTTCAGTCCATCCTGTAGGTAGCTCATGTTTCCCCTCCTTAGTTGCCACCCAAATCCTCTTAGTACCCAGGTTTCCATATTCCGTTTTGTGTCCAGTTGGTCCCTTTAACCTGGGTGGGCTGATTCACTCACCCCTCACCCAAGCGATTTTATACACAGGATACTTGACCCCTGAAACCACTCACCTACTCCCCACCCCCCTCCTCACTCCAGGAGGAGATCTGAAAGCCTGTTCTCAAAGGCACTTCCAGAAAACTGCCCAAATATTGATTTTCCAGAGGGACACCTGCCAAAAATCACTGAACTGTCTATCAGATCAATAAAACCCATTTGTAGTTCTCTGAAGTACTAATAAGAACCAGGAATGGAGGGTTTGTCTTGAGGTGGCATCCACCAACAATGTCTGTAAGAGCAGTGAAGACTGTGGAACTGTTACCACCAAGACAGCTTTGATGATAGCTTTTCAGAAGACAAGATGGTACTGGCAAGAAAGCAAGCAATGTCTCCTTCCTTCTGACCCTCTCGTAAGGGATGCCTATGTCCCCCCACCCCCTATACTTCAGATTATGCAGATCAAATTACGTATTTACAACTGGTGAAGAACTGCCAGGGCAGAATTTAGGAGTGATGCAAACCCTCATCAAACCTCCTAGAGTTGACGTTCTGTACTGGAGGCTGCCAGTGCCACAACTGGATACTAAAGGCTACCAGCACCACCACCACCAGACACTGGATGTTGCCCCCTGTGAAATGAGATTTAAACTGTTGCTGCTGCTTAGTATCACTAACTCCAGACTGAAAACCCTCAACAGAGCACTCAGTTCACCAAGCTTGGGATCATGCCAGCTGCCACGGGTCTGAAGGAACCATTGTCTAATCATCCTTGCTTCCTTTTCAGCTTCTGTAGTAGGAGGCAGGGCTCCAAACCTCACCCAATAGTGATTGCACAAACTAAGGGAGGGGTCGAGATGCTCGACAGCCAAAAACTGGCAAATGTCCGCACCATTTGTTCTGTGTAATTTTGATTGTACCTTATATAATGTCAACTTAATCCTGCTTATCCAACTATATTTGTTTGAGGACTATCTTTTTTTCTTTTAATCAACCACAGCCCCTGGTGTGTGCAAGGTATACTACTACTCTGATGGTTCTAACTGTATTCTTATTATCAAAAAATAATCATCTCTTATATTTCTATAGAGACGTATAGTTTATAAAGTGCTTCTATAGAGATTTAAAGACTATAAGAGAATATATCATTCTCACTTAGTACTGAGAATTACTGAGGTAAGCGTAATTATTCCCATTTGCCAATGAGGAAATTGTGGTCCTGGTGCAGTTCTTCACAGTCACACAAGTAGTAAAAAGTAGAGCTGGAGCTTAAATCCAGGTTTTCTGGTTATCTTTGCAGTGATCTTTCTGCTACAATAGTCTGTGTGGTCCTTGTTTATTTTATTTAATGATAGATGTTTATATCCAGGACGGACAACCTTCCCTACTAAAGAGAAGAATGTTTCTGCTTTAATCTCATGTTGTTCTTTGTTTTATTTTCTTTTGTTTCAGGAAGACAGATTTTGGCAGGTGAAGCACTCAAGCTGGGTGTTATAGATAAAATTGTCAACTCAGACCCAGTTGAAGAAGCAATGAAATTTGCTCAGAGAGTTT
Source organism: Daubentonia madagascariensis (assembly GCA_023783475.1). Taxonomy (NCBI): domain Eukaryota; kingdom Metazoa; phylum Chordata; class Mammalia; order Primates; family Daubentoniidae; genus Daubentonia; species Daubentonia madagascariensis. The sequence continues at coordinate 22,490,450 of JAKFHU010000322.1, read as the reverse complement.
CAGGTAAGAATATAATAATAAAAGTAGTATAAGACTATAAACTAGCTACATGTCCATTTAAATAAGGAACTCTGTAAATATCTTATGGTATATTTATGTGATGGAATATGATACAGTTTAAAAATGAATGAGAAACTGTATGTACTAATGTGGTATGAAATCCATGATATATGGTATTATTAAGTAAAAAAAGCATCATTGTATATAGTGGTTTGCCACTGGTATAACAAAAAAGGGGGGATGGGATAGAATATGTATACACAGGGAGGATGTATATATGCAACTATTTGTTTATGCATAACATATTTCTGCAAGGATTCACAAAAGTGGTTAATGATTGCCTCTGGGAATAGGGCTGCTCAGCCAGTGCAAGCAGTTGGAAGGAAGCTTTTCACTGTTTACCTTTCGGTGCCTTTTGAATTTTTTATCACATGAATACTTTTCCTATTAAGAAAGAGAATTAAAACGGAAACAAACAAACAAGCCAACAAACATTCAGCAAATAGAAGATAGGTTCTATACGTATTTACAACTACCACAAAAAAGCTGTGGGCCTCCAGGACTTCTGTCTCAGCAGACTAAGTTATATCTCTCTCCATGGTTTCTCACTTTATGGACTGACTCGTCATGTTCCTTTAAGAGTTCTTTTAGTGGTGGCACTCCTAAAGGTTTTTTGTTTGTTTCTTTTTAAACTGTTCCTTTTCCATCTGTGGAGGTTGTCAGCTTTAAATGAGCAAGATGAAGAGGGTAAAAATTGTCAGAAAAAAATAATTGGGAGGAGTGTTGGGTCACAGGCAGAACAGAGTGCTGGTCTCCCGCTTGGTGGCAGGAAATGGCTCGATGTCGTTCAAAGGCATTCTTTTGAAAACAGCGTTCTTTTGTTGACCCTGGCAGAGACCAAACACTTTCCTGAAATAATCCTTCTTTTTTGTGGCTCTAGCCTGTTACTCTTTCAAAGTAATAGTAAAAGCTTGAACTGGAGAGGCAAGGGACTATGGGGAGGAAATATTGGTGACTCCTAGAGAATCAGCAAGTCTGTGCCCAAATGGAAATAAATTTCCTGCTATCTTCCTCTGCCTGTCAGACAGTCTTCACCACATTTTCATCGTTGTGCTTCTTGAGAGGGCTTATTGTTTTGTTAGAAGGCACTTGGTAGACTCACAGCAAAGATTACTTGCATTTGGAGGTCGCTAAATGATTTTTGGTTTGGGACTCAAGATAGACCCATGCCTATCATTTACACCTTGATTTTGGTTTGTAAAGGCCTCAATTTCAACAGAAGTTCTTTCCCTTAAGTGATTTCCCTAGATTCTGATTTGAGAATTAAGTTACTTCAAGAAATAAACAAATATCATGGTATAGGACATTTATAAAATGATCTGGTTTTAATTTTTATTTAAGAGAAATTAATTTTTAATTAATTTTTAAACATTAAATTTAAAGCATTTTTAATTTATAAAACATAAAACGGTGTTCAGTCTCGGCAACATTACACAGTTTGTCCACTTGGTGGCATCCCAATATTGAGGCATCATCTGCTTTAAAACTTGGTAATTTACCTGTTAACAGTTCTGGGCTTTGGACAATTATGTATAACTATTTTGAATTATAATCATGAAGACTATATAGAAATATGTAAAGTTCTTTGTGATATAAAAATGTTTAAAATATAAATTTACATGCATTGTATAATTATAGCTGCATAGAGTTGTGTCTGAATACAGACAAAAATTGAAAGGAAATATGCAAGAATGAAAATACGTTAGTTTTTCCCCAAAATTTCTTAAGTGAATTTTGCTTTTGTTTTGATTTTTTTCTAGCTTAGGATAAATTAGTTTTACTAAACATTTCTAAGTTATTTTTAGTTTTGTTTCCATTTTTTTCTAGCTTTATTGAGGTGTAATTTCCACACAATAAAATTCATACATTTTAAGTGTAGAGTTTGGTGACTTTTGGTAACTGGTTACGGTTGTGTAATCACTGCTACAATCAAGATATGGTTCTAGCACCCTCAAAAGTATTTTCATGCTTCTTTCCGCTAGATCCCCTTCCCTGCCCATTGGCTGCAGGCAGCCACTGACCTGCTTTCTGTCACTATAGTTTTATGTTTTTTAGAATTTCTTATAGATAGAGTCATATATATAGTGTGTAGTCTGTTGTGCCTGGCTTCTTTCACTCAGCATAATGTTTTTGAGATTCATTCCTGTTATTGCATGTATTAATATTTTGTTCCATTTTATTACTGAATTGTATTCCATAGTATGAATAAACTACAATCTGTTTATCCATTTATCAGTTGATGGACAATTAGGATGTTTCCACTTTGGGCCTATACAAGTCTTTGCAGACACATGTTTTCCTTTCTCTTGGGTAAATACCTGAGAACAGGATCGCTGGGTTGTATAGTAAATGTATGCTTCACTCTTAAATGCTTTTAGAACTTGATTAATGAAAAACCATTAGTGATTTAAAAGATACTAATTTTTGGCAAGCAGATTAGAAAATATAGAAAAAATAATATGGTGAAATTGAGTTTAAATAAGCTCTTATTACACTGCTTGTGATATATCCTATCTAGAGGGTAATTGGGCAATCATGTATTGAGGCTTAAAAGTTATTCATACCTTTTGACTTAGTATTTCTATTCTTGGAAATTTACCGTAGAAAAATAACCACAGAAGTACATAAAGATTTGCGTATAGTAATGCTCACTGAATCTTTCTTTATCATAAAATATTGGAAACAACTAAAATATTTAGTTTTAGGAGATTACATAAAAGATGATAATCTCAAGGAAGCAACTCTATTCAGCCATTAAAACATCCATATTTGAAAAAAGTTGAAAAACTTGGAAAAATGCTTACATATAATATTAAGAAAACTGATACAGAAAATTTCACACGTGTGTGTTTCTTATGCATATTTGCATAAAGAAAAACACTATGAGGAGATGTAACAAATTCTTAACAGTGGTTGTACTTGGGTGGTAGGTAATCAAGACTCTTGATTTAAAAAAAGAAAATTATCTTTTCCTAATATCTGAGCCATTAAATTTACTCAAAGGAAAAAGGGATGCCTTTGGGAGGCCAGTGTGGAAAGAGTGTAGTCTGAGAGAGAAATGGGCTCAGGACTAGAAGTCAGGAGACCTGGACTAGTCTCAGCCTTAGCTATGCGGACCTTAACAAATCACCTTTTTAGATATTATTTTATTCATCAAAAAAGGAAAGGGTTCTGCTGGGCACAGTGGCTCATACCTGTAATCCTAGCGCTCTGGGAGGCTGAGATGGGAGGATTGCTTGAGGTCAGGAGTTCGAGACCAGCCTGAGCAAGGAGACCCCATCTCTACCAAAAATAGAAAAATTAGCCGGGCGTGGTGGTACATGCCTGTAGTCCCAGCTACTTGGGAGGCTAAGGCAGGAGGATTGCTTGAGCCCAGGAGTTTGAGGTTACAGTAAGCTATGGTGAGGCCACTGCACTTTAGCCCAGGCAACAGAAAGAGACCCTGTCTCAAAAAAAAAAAAAAAAAAAGGAAAGGGTTCAACAGAATTAGTTGGTTTCAAAACATGTTCTGAGACCTCACAGGCTACAGTGAATACAGTGATTGGGGCTCCCAATTATTTGTCCCTGATACAACCCAGGCAGCTCCACTGAGTCTTTTTTGGGGTTTAGTGATTAGAACCCCATGGAAAACTCTAGGATTTTTACTGTTGTTGTTGTTTTAATAAGTTCCACTGTTTGAAATCCTATGATTTCTTGGTGATGCTTTGTAATAGATAAATGCTAGAGAGACAAGGTAGAGAAATAAGGTAGATCAACCAAGGACTAACTCAGAATCTGCCATTAATTATCCTACAAAATGCATAGTTTAGGCTTATTTATTTTGCCTTTCATTTTCTTTTGTGCTCTTTTCTTTTTATACTTCCCTGTTTTCCTCTTTTTTTTTCTTTGCTTTTAAATATTATAATATTTAAATATTATAATAGTATGTGGTCATTTGGCAGAACAAAATTGGTGGGTTGACTTGAAGGACAGGTTCTACAAAAATCTAATACATTGAATTAATATTAAATATATATGCATTTATTACAACTAAATATATACATGTGTACAAATCTATAGTTATGTGAAGCTAGTGCAATGTCTTGATCTACAGCAATGGTTCTCAAACTTTATTGTTCATCAGAATTGCTTGGAGGGCTTATTAAAACATAGTTTGAAAGGCTGAACTAATTACTTTCTGATGCAGTACGTCTGGGGTGGGGCCAAAGATTTTGCATCTCTAACAAGCGCCTAGATGATGTTGATGATGTGTTCTAAGGACCACACTTGGAGAACCACTGATGTACAGAGAATAAAGGTATGAATGGAGATAACTTTTCCTAGTTTTGACCTTTTATACCTGGCATGCAAACACTACCTACAGTCTTAAAGATATTTGGAAATCAATTATGAAAGGCATGGTCAAAATACACACATGTGTGGTTGCACAGCCTTGTAAATATACTAAAAAACACTGAATTGTTGTATACTTTAAAGTGGTGACTTTTGTGGTATGTGAATTACATGTCCATTTTTTAAACACGTGTAAAATTTTTGTTTCCTTTTCCCATTTGTAAAAATATTTTATTACTTTAGCCTATTCCCACCCTCACTGCTCAAATGTTGACTTGAAAATATAACAAAAGGAAAAGATTAAGAACATTTATTTAGTTTCCACATTCTATGGGAAAGGAGGAAGAAAAGGGAATTTCCAATGGTCAATGTTCCGATCAGTACTTTCGGAATCAATTATGGGTAGCAAGGGAGTATAGGAGGTTAACATATCTAAAACTGTGATTTGGGAAGTAGCTGTAAATTTCTCTACAAACTTAACACTGTATCCTGGTGAGTTGACTGTGGAAGTTAATTAGCTTTATGCATCTTAATGCTCTTGTTATATGAAGCCTCCCAGACTACTGGAGTACAATGGATTTAGCAGTGCAATGCAGAATTTCTTGGCCAAAACAGATTGCTTTGGCTAAACTAGGGAGGGGAGGGTACTGTAAAATGCTATTTATTTGCATTTGCGTGTGGCTAGCAACCTGCTTGTTCCCAAACGGAGTAAGAACTCCTTGTTCCTGTGTGTGTGTTTCTGGCATGAAGCTGGAAGTGTGTGCCATTATTCAAAGACCAAGAGACTATGGGCTCTCTGCCCACCTTTCCCAGCAGTGATGGGCACAGGGGACATCCATCAACTCAAGACCCTAATGCTCTGTTTTTGCCTCTGTAATGAATCCTAGTCCTGTTGCTGTGGCTGTGCTGGGCTGCGTTAGCTATTTTCGGTCTGTTTGTTCATTTGGATTTTGTGGCTTTTAAAAAATCTTAGTGGTTTTATCTATCTTTCTCTTCATTTTATATTTTCCTCTTTGTAATTTATTTTTACTCTCTGTGAACATTTATATGAACGTGTTTCAAAAGAGCAGAGTGACCCTGTCTTATATAGGAGGCCTAAGCACCTGTCTGAATTGAACTTCCTTTTTGCTTGCTACACAAGTTCTGTGGATGACCTCCCTGTAGCCTGTTAATCTGCAGTTGTTCTGTCTGTCATTTGCAGAGCTTCTATAGATGGACACAGCTTACTGTTTATCGGGGTTAGAGAAGAGAGAATCCTTTATGTCTGAGAACATGATTTCTGTGATCTGCATGTTGAGTCTCTCTTTAGCTTAGGCAGAGAAAATCCCTTCCTATTAGTTTAGCAGAAGGAAGGAGGGAAAATAATCACCTCCTTTTCTTCCTTCACAGGCATGATTCACTTATGTTTTATCAAAACTTGAATATACTCCTGCCTGAGAATACCTCATAGAATTAAGAAAAAAATGTGAATGGGTCAAGAAAAGAATTCAATTAAGTATGTTTAAATTACTAATGACTTCCTCTCCTCCCCATTTTCCTGGGCAGCTAATGCTGGTGCTGACATGCTGACACTTGCCTCTCTTGTTATGTAGGTACAGCTGAGTGACTTGAAAACTACCAAGTGTATTAGAAATACACTTTGAAAACAACTGTACCTGTAGACCCAAAGGGGAAATTCGGAATATGTTCTGTGGTAATAAACCGAAGTTATAAGATAATCACATCCTCAGTTATGCTACAGCAAGACAGAGATAAGAAATCGAGCAGGGAAAACCCATCTATGATTGTGCCCTGATTCCAGACTCTCCAGGGGATGTGCTTAGTTTGGCCCTTCAGCTGGTCTGGGCAAGCGCCTTGGGTGGCTCCCGGAATGCCCATATGCGGTCTGAGAGGTCTTTAGTGTCCCCAGGATAATAGGATTATGCTGATCAGAAATAATTACTGCACGCCATTAAGCAGGCTTTTCTTTTCTTCCCAGTTTTGTTCTCTCCTCTCTTTTTTTCCTCCCTCTTCTTTTCTTTCCAATCTCTGGCCTAAGACAAAGTTGCCAGGAATTGCATCTGTCCTTGATGCAGTGGCTGACAAAACTCTCTGCTCTTGGACCCCCCCAGAGGCTATACCTCAACATCAACTGTTGAATTTTTCAAAAATAGTCGTGTCCCACCATACGGGCCTGGGCATGACTATCTTTGAAAAATTCAACAGTTGGTTTCGAGGTATGGCATGAGCGTCTGAACTTCTTCAACTCTTCAAGTAAATCTGATGTGTGCTATGGAATTGAGAAGCATCCCCAGTAATGGTGGGAAAGATGGTAGTATCACAAGGACACAGACCCGGCTCTATGATATCCCAAACCCGTCTACACCCTGTGGCCACAACACTGACAGCTCAGCCCTCTTTCCTCATCCACTTGCTCTTCCACATACTCGTCCCCTCCCTTCTCTCCCCACTGTCCCTTCGTGTCATCCTTTTAGGCTACCAGTGAATTAATTAAATGAGCTATAGACCCTGGAAGGGTTCTCATCCTTCTCTGTTGAGCTTGCTTGCCCATAAATTGAGGATTGCACTAACTCATCGGATAAGTAAGCAAGTAATTGGTGGACTGTTGGGTACAGTTCATATTTTTTCAAAGTAGCGGGATGTAGTAGTTAGTAGCACATGCTGCTAACTACTGTCTTTCCTACTTTCCTGGAATCCTATTCTTAACATCATATGGGAAATCATTAATTTAGAAAGTCATTCTTTTCAACTCTATTTAATAATCAAGCATTAAGGAAACATTTTTGTTTCTTAGGTTAAAAAAAGAGGTTGAGGTTATATAATGCCTCACAGATATACTTCCATGTACACATGATTACATCCAAACCTTACTCACTCTCCTTTGGACACCCCTTAACACACCAATGCCAAATGGGCTTACATCGTATGTGTTTTTATAGTGTGACTGCTTTATAAGCTCTGGTAGGTTTTCTATCTGAATAACTAAGATGTACATTTTTAATGCAATTGTTTATTCTTGAAGAGATGGTAGTAATTTTTAGAAAACAGTTTCCAGTATAAGCTAAAGTTCTGGTAACTAATTTGTTACACATTTGTTCTTAATGCAAACTTTAGAATCATTCTGTTGAATTATTTAAAAAAAATAGAATCATAAGCGTTCATATTAGAATTTCAAATATAATACATATGGAAAATATTTGTATTTTTATGCTATGAAATATTTATATCCAGGAGCCTGGGTCTTTTCTCTCTTTATTAAGGTCTTATTTTATGTTCTTCAATAAAATATTATATTTATCTTCTGGAAGGTCTTGTACCTTTCTTGATAAATTCGTTTCTAGATATGCTTTAACAGCTTTAATGAGGCATGATTTGCCTTATAGAGTTGTGCAACCATGCCATAAATCAATTTTAAAACTTGTCCACTCCCACAAAAAATTCCTTCATGCCCATTACAGCTAATGACCACTCTTACCCCCAACCCTACCGATTTGCCTTTTTTGGACATTTAATTTAAATGGCATCATACAATATGTAATCTTTTGCATCTGGCTTCTTTTCTTTAGCATAATTTTTTGAGGCTTATCTGTGTTGTAGCATGTATCAGTAGCTTGCTCCTTTTTATTGCTCAATAGTATTCTATTGTATGGCTTTACCACTTTTTTTTTTTTTTTTTTTGAGACAGAGTCTTGCTTTGTTGCCCTGGGTAGAGTGCAGTGGCATCATCATAGCTCACTGCAACCTCCAACTCCTGGGCTCAAGCAATCCTCCTGCCTCAGCCTCCCGAGTAGCTGGGACTACAGGCATGCACCATGACACCTGGCTAATTTTTCTATTTTTAGTAGAGATGGGATCTCACTCTTGCTCAGGCTGGTCTCAAACTCCTGAGCTCCAGCAATCCTCCTGCCTCAGCCTCCCAGAGTGCTAGGATTACAGGCATGAGCTACCACGCCTGGCCTATCACATTTTCTTTATCTATAGAACAGTTAATGGATATTTGGGTTGTTTCCAGTTTTTGCTATTATGAATAATGCTGCTATGAATATTTGTATACAAGTGTTTTGTGCGTTTTGTGGACATATGCTTTCATTTCTCTTGGGTAGATTCCTAGGAGTGAAATTGTTGGGTTGAACAATAAGGTTATGTTTATCTTTTTAAGAAACTACCAAACTGATGTACTATTTTACATTCTCACAAGCAATGTATGAGGGTTCCAGTTTCTCCACATCATCACCAACACTTAATATTGATGCTTTTTTAATTATAGTCATGCTAGTGGATCTGTATCAGTTATCTATAGCTGCATAACAAATTACCCAAAAACTTAGTGGCTTAAAATCAAACATTTATAGCACAGTTTCTGTGGGTCAGGAATCCAGGTGTGGGTAGCTAGGTCCTCTGGCTTTAGGATTTCAAACAAAGCTGCAATCAAGATGTTGGCTGTGGCTGTAGTCATCTCAAGGCTGACTGGGGTGGGGAGGTGGAGAATCTGCTTCCAAGCTCACTCAAGTGGTTGTTAGTAGGGTTCAGTTCCTTAGAGGTTGTTGTACTGATGGCCTCAGTTCCTCACTTACTGTTGGCTGAAAGCCCCCCTCAATTCTTTGCCACATGGGCTTCACCATAGGGCAGCTCACAACACTGCAGCTGGCTACCATCGGAGTGACCAAGTGAGAGAGCAAGACCAAAACCAGAGTCTTTTTGTAACCTAATCTCAGAAATGATACCCCATTACTTAGAGGCTATCTGCTACATTCCTTGTGCTTTCAATTTGCATTTCCCTAATGACTCGTGATGTTTACCATCTTTTCATGTGCTTACTAGCCAATCACATATTCTCTTTGATAAAATATCTGCTCAAGTTTTTGCTCATTTAAAAAATTGGGTTGTTTGCCTTATTATTAAATTGTAAGAGGTCGTTATATATTTTGGAAACAAGTTTTTTATTAGTTATTTGATGTGCCAATTGTATTTGTTTTCTATTGCTGAGATAACAAATTATCACAAGCTTGGCAGTTTTTTGAGGTTTGTTTTTGTTTTTTTTTGAGATAGTGTCTCACTCTGTTGCCCTGGTTAGAGTGCAGTGGTGTCATCATAGCTCACGGCAGCCTCAGACTCTTGGGCTCCAGCGATCCTCCTGCCTCAGCCTCCCGAATGGCTGGGACTACAGGCGTGCGCCACTGTACCCGGCTAAGTTTTCTATTTTTATTAGAGATGGGGTCTCGCTCTTGCTCAGGCTGGTCTCAAACTCCTGTCCTCAAGCGATCTTCCCGCCTCGGCCTCCCAGAGTGCTAGGATTACAGGCCTGAGCCACTGCACCCAGCCAGCTTAGCAGTTAGTTAGTTTTAAATAACACAAATTTATTATCTTACAGTTCTGTAGCCTAGAAACCTGGTAGAGGTCTCACTGGGCTACAGGTCAGATGTCAGCTACTGCACTCTTTTCTGGAGGCTCTAAGGAGCAATCTGTTTCCTGCTCACTTGGGTTGTTGGCAGAATTTGCATTGTAGGACCAATGTCCTCATGTTCTTGCTGTTTGTAAACCAAGGGTTGTTCCTAGCTTCTAGAGCCCACTGCATTCCTTGGTTCTTGGCCCCCTTTCCCCACATTCAAGCTACATCATCACCAACAGGTCAAGTCCTTTGCATGTTGCTTCTCTCTAACCCTTCTTCATTGTCAAATCTCTCTCAACACAGTCAGGAAAAGTACTCCACTTTTAAGAACTCATATGATTCGATTGGGCCCACCCAGATAATACAGGGTAATCTCCCCATCTCAAGGTCTTTAACCTTAATCACACCTATAAAATCCCTTTACCATGTGAGGTAATATAGTCATAGGTTCTGGGGATTAGGATGTGGACATTCTGGGGGACCATTATTCTGCCTACCACACAAGCATTTCTCCCAGTGTATGGCTTGTCATTTCATTTTCTTAATGGTATCCTCTGATGTACAAAATTCTTTAATTTTTATGAAGTCCAATTTATTGATTTTTTTTTCTTTTATTGATCAAGCTTCTGGTGTTGTATCTAAGAACACTTTGCCTAACCGAAGGTCATGAAGATTTTTCTACATTTTCTTCTAGAAATTGTTATAGTTTTAGTTCTTGAATTTAGATTTATGAACCATTTTGAGTTAATTTTTATAATGGTGCTAGGTAAGGATCTAAGTTTTTTTGTTTTGTTTTGTTTTTGTTTTTCGTATGTGGACTTCCAATATTATCCCAGCATCATTTGTTGAAAAGACTCTCCTTTCCCATATTGAATTGTTTTGGTGCCTGTGTTGAAAATTTATTGGCTATACTTTTAAAGATTTATTTATGAACTCTGGATTGTCTTCCATTGATATGTATGCCTCCCTTTGCATCAATATCACACTGTCTTCTTTTCTAGGCATTTTAAAGTTTTTGGTACTATTAGGAACAGAGTTAATATTATTTTAAATCTAAAATATTAACTCAGAACTCTTTTCCTTAGACTCATCAACAGATTAATATTTAACCTATTATAAAATTGTCTTGGCCTTGGAATAAAAAGAAAATGCAACTTTTAGGCCCAAATTAGGTAACTTAAAGTTGTTTTGAATCTGCTAGATTCTATCTTCTAGGACTAAGTTGCAAGGATGTCAGAGATTTTGATAATAGTGTTACATTAAATATTTTGATGAATAGTATTTAATTTTGTGCTTTGAATTTGAACAGGTTATTGTTCTATTATTGTTATATACTCATATTCCCTATGTATAGTGACATTTCCAAAGCTCTGATTTTTCTTATTCTTTTCAGATCAACCTCTAGAATCCCGTAGAATCTACAACAAGCCGATTCAGAGCTTGCCCAATATGGACACCATTTTCAGTGAGGCCTTCTCAAAGATGCAGAAGGAGCACCCTGGGTGCCTCGCTCAAGAGGCTTGTGTCCGTGCAGTCCAGGCCGCTGTGCAGTATCCCTATGAAGAGGGCATCAAGAAGGAGGAGGAGCTGTTTATGTACCTTCTGGAATCAAGGCAGGCTAAAGCCCTGCAATATGCTTTCTTTGCTGAAAGGGAGGCAAAGAAATGGTCAACTCCCTCTGGAGCATCCTGGAAAACAGCATTGGCCAGGCCCATCTCCTCAGTTGGTGTTCTTGGTAAGAGCAAAGGGTAGTTAATGGAATTCTCCAAATCTGCACATGTGTAGTACTACCATTTGCTTAGGACCACCAGGTGCCAGGTTCCATGTTAAACAAAGTGATTGTGTTAGCTAGGTTAATTTTCACCCACCCCATGAACTCTCTTCATTTTACATGAAGAGATGCTAACATTCTCAACAGTGAGCTAAACACAAGTGGTGTGAGTCTGACCCTAGGTCTGTCTGACTCTAGACTCTGGGTGTTTTTTACTCATCCCTACCTCTTCCCTGCATGAATCTCTCATTCCTGGATTTCCCAGCAATGACTTGTTTGTGCCACATTTCAAGGTATGGCCTATCACTTTGTAGCTAGGTATTTGGAATAAAGTCTCCGTCTTTCTGGTCCCTGGATCTGTTCACTTCTCCTAGTTCAAAACCACTATCCTCAAATCCGTCTGAACCCTGAAACCATGGCTTCTCTGCTCCCCCCCTGGAATTTTCCCAAACAAAATGTCTTCTTTTCTCAGAAGATAGCTCCCTGATTGTTTTCTTTGGGCCGCTTTCCTAAGTTCACTTGCTCTTACTTAGTCTTGGCCCAAGAATGGTCTTTGGTGGATTTTAAATCCCCTGAAATGGTAAGCAAAATGTTCTATGCACCAGCTTAAATATAATCTTCTAGGGAGGAGGTCCATAGTTTACTAAAAGCATCAAGTTTCTAAGCCCTCACCCAGCTCCCTAGTACCAACCCAACTTGGAGGCAAAGAGCTCACTCCACATTTTCTCAGTCTATTTGTTGTCTCAATCAAACTTTGGTATAAAAGAATACATCTGTAATGCAAACACGCTGTTCTCCTTTCAGCTCTGGCTCTGTTGAGGTCTACCCTCAGTTCACCTGTGATTTTTTAAGGAGGTGGAGAAATAGCGTGGCAAAGAACTATGATTGTTCCTCTTTTCATACTCTCTTTCAGCAATACCAATATTTGTTTCTAGTTATAATGCACTTACCTGTTTCCTCTCCCCTATATTCCTTCAAGCCAAGAATAATTAGTGCAAAATAATAGCAAGCAATTAAGTTTATCAGTATTGTGTTTGTCAACCACTGTTTGAGAATTTCCCTATTTCCTTGTTATGAGCCTTTTTTGAAAGACTTCAGGTTTTGTGTCTGGCATATATGGTTTACAAGTTTGAAGTTGTTTTTTTAAAGGTATATCCCACATTATTTTGAAAAATATTTGAAAGGGCTATAAAATATATAGAAGACACATAGATAAAAATAAAGTGAAAAATCTGGACACTTCCACCTTCTTCACGTGTATTTCCATGCTGCTCTGTGTTTCATCTTTGGGATGCTGCCTCCTGCTGCTCCCATGCACCCTCTGGAATACTCCTTGTTCTCTTCCCTCATGGCTCCCTCCTCTGTGTCCTGAATGAAACCTGGCTCACCCTGACAACCTGCTTCTCATGCAGCCCTCTCAAGAGAATGCTGCTGCTTCTCCCACTCCATGGGCCTCAGGGTCTCTTCTCAGTCCCCTCTCAGACCATTATTCCCCTCAGGACACTCTCATTTGTGGTCCTGCCATCCAGTCTCATTGCTCTATATCTCCTCATTATGTCATTGCTCCCCCCGTTTGCTGATAATTTGGGTAGCTGGCTCACATTATCCACGTTGCCCCAATCCTGCTGCCATCCTAATTCTCCTTATGGTCTGTGTGGACAGGTTTCCAACCCTGTAGCTTCTGGGTTCCTTTGCCTCCTCAGACGCAGTGACGTGCACACTTCACTTCCATGACCCACCCTCACGACTTATCCATAGGTCTGGTCGTCACCCCAAGTATTTCTCCACCGCTGAAATCCAAAACTCTACCTTTTCTCTATAACCACGTATCTTTCCTTGCATCTTTCTTTCCTTTTCTTTTTTTTTTTTTTAATAGAGATGGGGTCTCACTATGTAGCCCAGGCTACAGTGCAGTGGATATTTACAGGCGCAATCATAGCTTGCTGCAGCCTCAGACTCCTGGGCTCAAGCAACCTTCCTGCCTCAGACTCCCAAGTTGCTGGAACTACAGGTGTGGGCCACCACCTGGCTCCTCATATCTTTCTTCGTCAGTAATTCCAACTACATCCATTACTTGATCAGCTCCCCTATCTTTATTTTCTTCCCTATACCGCTTTAATTTTAAGTCATTAAAATTCAGCCACTCTCTTCAGATGAATGGATAAACAAAATGTGGCCACTCTCTTGCCAATGTCCTCAAACTCCATATTTTCTTCCCTATACCGCTTTAATTTTAAGTCATTAAAATTCAGCCACTCTCTTCAGATGAATGGATAAACAAAATGTGGCCACTCTCTTGCCAATGTCCTCAAACTCCATGATTTATTTCCTTTCTACCGTGATCCCTGGCAAAATCCCAACCCTGATGATCCCAACTGTGCAGTTCCATGAACCATGGCCAGGTTTCTCAGCCCTGCTGGAGACACACGGTTCACCTTGGCACCACTGCAAGTTCACGTTCTCCCACCTCACCTGAGCTCTCAGGGCCATCAGGATGGGAGAAGAATGTAGTTGATCCGAAACTGCAGAATCAGTATTTAAATCATCCTTATTCTGCATTTTCTTCTCCGAGTAGAAGAGAATCCTGACCAAATTTAATTCCATGGCAGTTAAAAGCAGTAATTTGGTAGGGGAGCAGGACTCCTTGCTCCTGTCTATATGTGTTTATGAGGCAAAATGAGGGAACTAAATTGAATATAAATGTAGTATATACATATGAAAATATAGTAACCAACAGTGAAAAGCTTGGTCCTTCAGCCCCTTGTCTGACAGTTTGGGATGTCCTGAGAACACAAGGTTATTAGAGAAGTTAGGAGTTAAGAACTTTCTGAAAGAAATATAAATTGTTTTCATGCATGTTTTTATTTCAATAATTAAATGGTTCAACTTCTTCATCTTACCTATTTCAATATGATTTTTCTTTAAGGCCCATTTCAGATGTCTTTGACTTGAAGCTTTTCTTGATTCATCCAACTAAATATAATCTCTTTCCTTTAAATCTAATAGGATGGACACCATATAGGATGGATATTTGTGAACTCTGCTAGATTAGAAGCTGAAGGTTGATACTACTCATGTTTTAAAAATAACAGTTTTATTGAGATGCAACTCACATATCATAAAACTTGCACTTTTAAAGTGTATAATTCAATGTAAAATGATGCAGCTGCTGTGGACAATAGTATGGAATGTGATCATATGGCAATAGAATTACCATGTGATCCAGCAATTCCACTTCTGGGTATAGACCCAAAGGAATTGAATGCAGGGACCTAAACAGATATTTATATGCTCATGTTCATAGCAGCATTATTCACAGTACCCTAAAGGTGGAAGCAACTCAGGTGTCCACTGACAGATGAATGGATAAACAAAATGTGGTATAGGGGCCAGGCACAGTGGTTCATGCCTGTAATCCCAGCACTTTGGGAGGCCAAGGTGGGAGGATAGTTTGAGGCCAGGAGTTTGAGACCAGCCTGGGCAAAATAGTGAGATCAGTCTCTACAAAAAATTTTTTATGTGCATTATATGCATATTATTTAGCCTTAAAAAGGAAGAAAATTCTGACACATGCTACGACATGGATGAACCTTGAGAACATTATGCTAAGTGAAATAAGCCAGTCATAAAAGGACAAATACTGCGTGATTCCACTTATATGAGTACCTAGAGAAGTCAAATTCATAGAGATAGAATGTAGAATGGTTGCCAGGGGCTGGGGAGAAGGGAAAATGGAGAGTTATCATTTCATAGATACAGTTTCAATTTTGTAATTTGAAAGAGTTCCGATGATGGTTGTACAGCATTGTGAATGTATTTAGCTACTGAACTATACACTTAAAAATGGTTATCATGGTAAATATTATGTATATTTTACCAAAATTTTTAAAAATAAAAATGCATAATATCACCAAAAAAGAATACAATTAAATAGTTTTTAGATATTAACAGAGTTATGCAGCCATTGCCATATCAATTTTAGAACATTTTCATCACCCCCAAAAGAAACCCTGTACAAATTAGTAGTCACTCTTCATACCTTTCCCTCTAGCCCCTGGCAACCACTAATCTACTTTGTGTCTCTATGCATTTACCTATTCTGGATATTTCATATAAATAGAACAACACAACATGTGGCCTTTTGTGTCTGGCTTCTTTAACTTAGCAGAATGCTTTCAAGATTCATTAATGGTGTGGCATATATCAATACTTTGTTCCTTTTTATGGCTGGATAATATTCTATATTTTGTGTATCCATTCATCAGCTGATGGACATTTGAGTTGTTTCTACTTTTTGGCTATTTTGAATAATGCTGACATGAACATTAATGTACAAGTTTTGTGTGGTCATATATTTTCAATTCTCTTGGAGATTTATAGATGAGTGGAATTACTGGATCATATGGTAACCCCACGTTTAACATTTTTAGTAACTGCTGAACTGTTTTCCACAGCAGCTATACTATTTTAAAATCTGCCAGCAATATATCAGGGTTCTAATTTCTCCACATACTCACCAAAACTTGTTATTGTCTTTTTCATTATAGCCATCCTAGTGGGTGTGAAGTGTTATCACACTGTGGTTTTGAGTTGCATTTCCTTAATGATAATGATGTTGAACATCTTTTCATATGCTTATTGGCTGTTTGTATCTCTCCTTTGGATGTAATGATCCTTTGCTAATTTTTAAATTGGGTTGTTTGTCATTTTAATCTTGAGTTGAAAGAGTTCTTTATATACTCTGGATACAAGTCTCTTACCAGATATATGATTTGCAAATATTTTCTCCCATTCTGTGGGTTGTCTTTTCACTTTCATTATGATGTTCTTTGAAGTATAAAAGTTTTTAATTTTGATGATGTCCAATTTGTCTATTTTTTTATTTGTTTGCTTGTGCTTTTGGTGTCATATCTAAGAAACCATTGCTTCATCCAAGATCACAAAGATTTACTCATCAGATTTACCCCTAAGATTTAATTCTAAGAATTTTATAGTTTTAGCTCTTACATTTAGGTCTATGATCCATTTTGAGTTAGTTTTTGTATATGGTATGATGTAAGGATCCAATTTTATTCTTTTGCATGTGGATATCTAGTTATCCCAGCATCATTTGTTGAAAAGACTATTCTTTCCCCACTGAATGGTCTTGGCATCCTTGTTAAAAATCAATTGGCTGAAAGTGTATGGGTTTGTTTCTAACTCTAAATTCTATTCCATTGATCTATATGTTTATCCTTATGCCAGTACTACACTGTCTTGAATATGGTAGTTTTGTCATAAGTTTTAAAATTGGGAAGAGTGAATTCTCCAACTTTGTTCTCCTTTTTCAATACTATTTTGGCTCTTCTGGGTTCCTTGCATTTGTATATGAATTTTAGGATCAGTTTGTTAATTTCTGCAAAAAACCAGCTGGGATTTTATAGGGATTGTGTTGGTTCTGCAGATCAATTTGAATAGTGTTGCCACCTTAACAATATTAAGTTATCCAATACATCAGCATTGGATGTCTTTCCACTTATTTAGGGCTTCTTTAATTTCTATTAACAATGTTTATAGTTTTTAGTGTACAAGTCCTCCTATTCTTTGTTGAATTTATTCCTAAGTGTATTATTCTTTTTGGTGCTATTGTAAGTGGAATTGTTTTCTTAAATTTATATTCAGATTGTTCATTGCTACTATATAGAAATACAATTGATTTTTTGTATATAGATTATTTCCTACAACCTTGTCGGACTTGTTTATTAGCTCAAATAGCTTTCGTTTGTGTATGTGACTGCTACTAATTTTTATATCCTCTGGAGCATTTAACAGAGTAACTAGTCTTAATTAGTGCTCAATCCATTTGCATTCCTTGATTCAATCTCTTCAAATGCCACATTACCACAGAAGCCTTCTATCCAGTGAGTAATTATCCAGTTACCAATACCATTACGACATTCTCTTTCTCCTTCACTCTTTGTCTGCAGGCTTGGGAACAATGGGCCGAGGCATTGTCATTTCTTTTGCAAAGGCCAAGATCCCCGTGATTGCTATAGAATCAGATGAAAAGCAGCTAGAAACTGCAAACAAGATAATAACCTCCAGCTTGGAAAAGGAAGCATCCAATATGCAGCAGAGTGGCCACTCTTGGTCAGGACCAAAACCCAGGTTAACTTCATCTATGAAGGAGCTTGGTGGTGTAGATTTAGTCATCGAAGCGGTGTTTGAGGAAATGAACCTGAAGAAGCGCGTCTTTGCAGAACTGTCCGCCGTGTGCAAGCCGGAAGCTTTTCTGTGCACCAACACTTCAGCCCTGGACATTGATGAGCTGGCTTCTTCCACCAGTCGTCCTCACTTGGTCATTGGCACCCACTTCTTCTCACCAGCTCATGTCATGAAGTTGTTAGAGGTTATTCCCAGTCGATACTCTTCCCCCACTACAATTGCCACTGTTATGAACTTATCAAAGATGATTAAAAAGATTGGAGTAGTTGTGGGCAACTGCTTTGGATTTGTGGGGAATCGAATGTTGGGTCCTTATTACAATCAGACGTGTTTCTTATTAGAAGAAGGCAGTAATCCAGAGGAGATAGATCAGGTGCTGGAAGAATTTGGTTTTAAAATGGGGCCTTTTAGAGTGTCCGACCTTGCTGGGTTGGATGTCGGTTGGAAATCTCGAAAGGGGCAAGGTCTTACGGGACCTACATTGCCTCCAGAAACTCCTGCCCGAAAGCGGGGCAACAGTAGGTATTGCCCAATTCCTGATATGCTCTGTGAATTAGGACGATTTGGCCAGAAGATAGGTAAGGGCTGGTATCAATATGATAAGCCATTGGGTAGGATTCACAAACCTGATCCCTGGCTTTCCAAATTTCTGTCACAATACAGAGAAACCTATCACATTGAACCACGTATCATTAGCCGGGATGAGATCCTTGAGCGCTGCCTATATTCACTTATCAATGAAGCATTCCGTATCTTGGGAGAAGGGATAGCTACTAGCCCAGAGCACATCGATGTTATCTATTTACATGGGTATGGATGGCCAAGGCACAGGGGCGGGCCCATGTTCTATGCTTCCACAGTTGGGTTGCCGACAGTTCTAGAGAAGTTACAGAAATATTACGGGCAGAATCCTGATATTCCCCAGCTGGAGCCCAGTGACTATCTAAAAAAACTGGCTGCCCAAGGAAACCCTCCTCTGAAAGAATGGCAAAGCTTGGCAGGGCCACCCAGCAGTAAATTGTGATTCATCCTTCCAGGAAATTCTATCCAAAAATCTAAAGTAAGATTGCTCTGAAATACAAAGCAAAAGAAATAATTGGTTGGCTAAACCTCCTCTTTGAGTATTCTGATGACTCTAATGGGTCAAATCTTTAGGAATGTGCTTCCTATGCCTCTGAATCTGTCCCTATCAGATCAATTCAATGATTAAACTTATAGGAATATAATACCATAATAGCTGATGAGAGATCCTCAGGAATAATATGTCAGTTAATAAATGATAAATGCAGCTAAGTTATAAATTCATTTTGACCCCTTTCAAACTCACACGTATAGTATTGATCAGAAATCTTATGAATCATACATACATTCAACAAACATTAAAGTTGCAGGCAAAGCACAGGTGGGAAGTGGTGAGGGAACCAAGTACTTCAGACCAGAATGGGGAACTCAAGGTAGCTTGGCAAGTCATGCTCAACAAATCACTTCTGTCCAAGGCCCAGTCACATGTGTACAGTTGTGCTGGCTGCTTGGTCATTTCCCAAGACCAGGGAATGTCCACAACCTGGTCTTCAAGGTCTTTACTCTTCTATTCATGGAGAAGTAATAGGTTGTTAACTTAGCGTAAGAAGGGATCTTAGAGAACATCTAACCTTCTAGGATTTCTTAATTCTGTGATAGAGTAATGATGCCAATTTCCCTGTCATTACAAATCTTTGTGATGTTGTATATGGAAATGGTTGAATCATGCACAATCCAAAATTATTGCAAAACAAATTTTATACAATTTTGTTATAAGATTTCTTCTCTTTTTACTTTTTGCCTTGTATAGTTAAAAATTAAGGGGCTGGTCAACACAAAAACTTGTACACAAATTCCATATAGCAGAATTATTCATAATAGCCAAAAACTGGAAATAATCCAACTGTCCATTAGCTGATAAAAGGACAAACATAATGTGATGTAGCCATACAATGAACTCTTATTCAGCCATGAAAACAAATAAAATGCTCATACATGCTACAACATGATGAACCTTGAAAAAATTACGCTATGTGAAAGAAGCCAGTCACAACAGGCCGCATATTGTGTGGACATGTATATGAAATGTCCAGAATAGGCAAATCGCTAGAGACAGAAAGTACATTAGTGGTTGCCTAAGGCTAGAATTGTTGGGGAGTGGGGAATGGGAAGTGACTGCTAATGGGTACAAGATTTCTTTTTGGGTTGGTGAAAATGTTCTAAAATTATTGTGATGGTTGCATAACTGAGTATATGAAAAACCATTGAGCTGTATACTTTAAACAGGTGAATTGTATGGAGTGTGAATTATATCTCAAAGTTGTTAACAAATAAAGAAATAAATGGAGCTGAAGTTGTTGTCCTTTGGTGTGGTGTAAATGAACAGTCTCCACAGTATTTTCACCTGTGGACACAAACAAAATTATAAAAAGTTCTGAAAAACTTCTAAAAAGACATGAACACAAGCTTTGCAAAAGAAGGTAGACTGATGGCCAATAAACACGTGAAAAAATGCTCAACATCTCTAATCATCAGGGAAATGCAAATCAAAACCACAATGAGATATCGCCTTGCTGCTGTTTTCTCTGTAGTCCTGCCCCCTTCTGATGATCAGGGTTAATTACTCATGCCAGGATGGTGACTACCTTCCTTGGCACAAAGAGCCAGAAGTGACTGGGTGGCAGCTATCACTGAAGGGATTCTTATTGTATCTCTGGTAGAAGTATTTCCTGTCTAGGAACCAGTATTTCTAGACCACAGAGTGTTAGTTGTTCACACAGGAAACAAAATTCCCCAGGTAGGTCACTGGCAATGATGATAAGAGGGGCCACTTCTACTTCTACTCTTTGGTTTCTATAACCCTGTGTTCTATCTATTGAGAACATAGTACCACATAATGGTTATTGATATAGAGTGTAAACTGCTTCCTGGAGGATGGTACCCCATCTTCATGGGGTATCATCTCAAAACTGGCACCTCAAGGTATTGTCAAAGATATATATTCCATTGCTCTAATAGGAAGGCTAGTGGCTTCTGGGTGTTGCAGTATGTGATTGGACTAAGACATCCCATGGTCTTATGCCCACCTCTATACCTCTTTTGTTCAAAGGTGTGTCCTTTGGTATGATGCAATATTATGTGAGGTCTTGCGTCACTGGTTCAGATTCCAAGTCTTTGGAAAATGGTGCTGAAACTCTGTAGTCAGGAAATAAAAACCCGTATCTGGAATATATGCCAATTCCAGTCAAGATGGATCACCAATTCTCCTGGAGTAGAAGAGTTTTGATGTAATCAACTTACCATCAACTGGTTGGTTGGTATCCTTGAGTATCTGCATCTGGGCGGCAGTATTTGTCTCTGGCTACAAATTGTACATTCAGTAACTACATCAGCGTTGGTGAATGGGAGCCCATTCTGTTGGGTTCATGCATAGCCTCCATTCTTACAACCATGCCTACTCTGTTCATGGGCCACTCTGCCAGCACTAAGGTGGGCAACGATACTGACTGGCTGATGTCAGCTAGCCTGGCCACTTTATCTACTTGGTTGTTTAATTCATCCTCTGTGGTAGATGTTCCCTAGAGGTCATTAACATGTGACACACAGCTCTTCGCATTTCATGCCCACTCCCATAGGTTCATCCCTCAATTCCCCAGTTCTCACTGTACCCTGCCTTGCAATATTTCTCCTTCCAGGCCTTGAGCAACCATCCAAGCTGTTTACCATTGCCCATATATTCTTACTCAAGAGTCTTTGGATCTCTTCTTCCACTGTCTGCCATGGCAGTTCTGGCAGTTCTGGCGGTCACTAAGTGTGTGGCATCATTTTCTCCAAGCCTTCAAGAGTCAATCTAGCAGTGTATTAGCAATGTTTCCTAGAGAGCCCAGGCATTGAATCCCGCATCACAAAGAGTGCTTTGGCCAGGTGTGGTGGCTCACACCTGTAATCCTAGCACTCTGGGAGGCCAAGGCAGGAGGATGGCTTGAGCTCAGGAGTTCAAGACCAGCCTGAGCAAGAGTGAGACCCTGTTCCTATAAAAAAAAAAAGAAAAATTAGTCTCTACTATAAAAGAAAAACTAGCCGGGCATCATGGTGCACGCCTATACTCCCAGCTACTCAGGTCTGAGGCAGGAGGATCGCTTGAGCCCAGGAAGTGGAGGTTGTAGTGAGCCATGATGATGCCACTGCACTCTACCTGGGGCAACAGAATGAGACTCTGTCTCAAAAACAAACAAACAAACAAAAGAGTGTTTCCATGTTGATAAACTCTACCTACCAAAGTTTATGTTCTGCCTCCCTTGATCCAGAACCCTCAGAGTCTAGTCTCAACCATACTCTCCTGGCTTCTACTGATACATGTTGGCTACATCCTACAGCTTCTTGAGGATATAAACCCTTTTCTCCTTTAGTAGTCTCAGCACTTCCCTGGATGTGTTATTTTATGACTTAACTCTAATTATTATTCTGGTGGCCAAGAGGGGAGGTAGGTGTATTTTCTGAGCCGGGCATGTGCTGTCTTGCAAGGCAGAAGACTTTGAATTATCTTTGAGCAAGTGGGGAGCACAAGGGTTTAGCAGGGAGGGGCAGGCCACTTCTTCAGGACCAAAGCATTCAGGGGAATCTCAGAATTAGAGATTTTTGAATTATTGGCCCAGAGGTTCTCATCCCAAGTCACAGGGTTCCACTTCTTTTTAATCAAGGTCCTAACCTTGAGGGTGGACTTGCCAAGAGAATTCAACCTTCTCTGGAACTCCACTCTCCTTACAAGTAAGTCCTGAGCCTAACACTCTGCTTTTTCTCCCCTGTGACTATAGGAGATGAGTCTCTTTATATGCTGCCAGGGAAGTCCTATGATGTTCACAGTTCATCTTACATTAGTAATTAATCACCTTCACACCTTTTATTATATTTCTCTAGTGCAGCAATAGCCCCCAGCAACAGCCATCTGACTCCATGTAATTAAAACTTTCTATAAACCTCTCAAATGCCTGAGATATTGCCTTTATTACCTTCTGTTGGCATTCTATCCCAATTCCTCCACTGGTAAAAGTTTTAACTTCTGCAGTTACAGCATGCCAGGGGTTATCAATACTCTACTTACTACTGGTGATGATGTCCTCATTGCCAGTTGGCTGGTTGGTAATCCAGTTCCAAAATCCCTTTTCAGAGTTTGCTTTTTAGGACCACATCTCTTAGCAACTGCCATAGGCCAGGTTCCCCAGGAAAGAGATTTCCATGCAGGAGGTCTACTGGTGAATGCTCTTGGGAAGAACACCTGCGGGGAAGCGGAGAAAGCAGGACTGAGCATGAGGAGGAGATGAATTGTGATACAGATGCAGCAGAGGCTTCAGTGGACCCGGGGGAGCTTAGAGGCTTGGATAGTCCTTCACAGATATCTTGAATTGAGGCAAGGGGGTTGGGCCTTTGTACCCCACCCTTGACTTGCTTTTGGATGTGGGTTGCCCCTAGGGAGGGAGTCATGGCCTTGGCCACACCTTCAGCCAGGGTCAGTATCCTTGGAGGAGCTCAGGTCCTTATCCTAACCCAGTAGCCAGTACTCCCACCAGCTAGGGGAATAAGTGCCTTGGTTCTGAAGGAGAGAATCTGGTCGGTACACCACAGCATCCAACACAGAGCTCTGCCTTGTAGACATCCAGTATTGCTCTTATCACTCTCATCATACTGTTATCTCCTGTTTTTGTCATTCACTATAAGAAAACCAAACTCCCACGCATCCCTCATCATCTGGACTCTCATCCCTGTGTGGCATCTAATCTGATGCTTTATCTTCCTCAACTCTCCAAATCCTTCCCCTGAGTCCTCTAGAATTCACAATTTGCAACAGCATCTCCTCTAGCCTCAAAATGTTTTCTGAACATTTCTATATCTCCTTGGCCTAAATTCTTGTGGTCTTCAAGGGGGTCTCCAATGAATGGCTTCATCAACCAGATTCTGAATAAAACTTAGAAATACAATAAAAAGTAACTATGGGGGTTAATTTAGGTATATTAACTCCATAGACTTGATAGCACTGCACCAGAGAATTAGACAGACCTCTCCACCCAGTCACAGCAACACTGGACCACATGTATATTCTCATTTGTTCTGAAGCCCTCAATTATGTAGTTTGAAATAATTCCCTATTGCAGGTGAGTTGTCTCAGGCTATTTTTGGAAACAGGTGAGGTATAATTAGGGGAAAAAGGAGATAGGACCCTAAAAAACAGATAAAGGATAATAGAATGTAACATGTGTCATGTGCCAAATGAAAGATGTAGAATATTAGTACTGGAATTCAGAGAAGGAGGTGGTCACTAAAAAATTAATGCCCACTAACCTCAAGGAGTCCATGCTACTACCTTTCCTTAGACCATTCATTTCCCCATTCTTTTAGATGACTCTTTCATACCTCCTGTTCTTCCACATTCCATCACCTCCTTCTCCATCCTCCTTCTCAGCTGATGTCCTTGCTTCCTTCACTGAGAAAATAGAAGCAATCAGAAAAGAGCTTCCACAAGTGCCCACCAACACATCTACCCACCTTCCTGCATCTGTGCTCACATATTCTGCTTTCCCTCCTGCTTCTGTAAATAAACTATCTGTGCACCTATCGAAAACCAGCTCCCCCACTGTATTCTAGATACCATCTCCTTTCACCTACTCAAATACCCTGTTCCAGCAATTCTCCCCTCTTTCTTCTGCTTCATCAACTTCTCTCTCTCTCTGGCTTCTTTCCAATCAGTATATAAACAAACTGTAATTTCTTCCATCTTAAAAAAAATCTTGATCTCATTTCTCCTTCCAGTTACCAGCTCCTTTCTCTCCTTTTCTTCATAGCAAAACTTTTATGCTGATTATTCTCATTGTTTCCCACTACTTTCCTCTAATTCTCTCTTGAACTTACTCCAATCAGGCTTTTATCCCCACCACTCTATCAGTATTGCCTTTGTCAAGGTCACCAATGACACTTTTATTGCTGAATTCAACGGTCAATTCCTGGTTCTCATCAATCATTCCTTCTGTCTTAAAAAGCTTGCTTTGCTTGATTTCAGGACGCCACCACTCCCTTGATTTCCTCCACCTCACTGGTCTCCTTCTTAGTCTCCATTGCTGGCTCTCTATCTCCCCCACCTTTAAATGTTGGAGGTCCCAAACCCAGGTCTTGAACCTCTTCTTTTCTCTACGGCCACTCTCTTGGTGATCTCGTTTAGTTTCATGAGATTTTAAATATCATCAACACAGTGAAAACTCCTAAATTCCCATCTTCAGCCTAGACCTCTCCCCTGTTTCTGTCTATTTGACATTTACATTTGGATGTCTAATGGATATCTAAGGCTTATCATGTTCAAGTTGAGCTCTTGATATTCACCACCCCTACCCACCCCCACCCCAAAACAGAATTCTCCTGCAACTTGCCCTGTTCTCAGTAAATAACAGCTCCTGCCGTTTGCTCAGGACATAAAGCTTAGAATCATCCCCTACTCTTCACTTTATCTCACTCTCCACTTCTAATCCATCTGCAAATCTTGGTGGCTCTACCTGCAAATATACTTGGAATACAACTGCTTATCACTGCCTCCTCTGCTATCACTGGGTCCAGCCTGTTACTATCTCTCATCTGAGGCAATAGGATCCTAACCAGACTCCCCACTTCAGCCCTTGTTTTACGATGGCTGTATCAACACAACAGCCAGAGCAACTCTTCTATTCAAAATAGTGGTTTCCCATTTTATTTAGTATAAAAATGAGAGTCTTTACAATGCCACAAGGCCCTACATGATCTAGCCCCACTACCTCTCTGACCTCATCTATTTCTCTGCTTGATTTATTCTGCCCCAGCCAACCTGGCCTCCTTGGTTTCTCTGAACATGCCAAGCAAACTCTCACCCCAGGGCCTTTGCACTTCCTCTTCTGTCTACTTGAAACTCATTTGCCTCAGCTGTTACATAGTTAGTTCCTTCCCTTCTTTCCTTCTGTTTCAATGTCACCTTGTTAGAAGGGCCTCCTGACTATCCCGCATACAATAGCAACTATTCCCTTCCCCAATATTCCTTATCTCCTTGACCCTGCATTTTCTCTGTGGTACAGTTACTGCCTGACACATTGCACATTTGTTTATTTGCTTATTTTCTATGCCTTCCCCCTCTAAAATGTAAGCTTCTCATAAGTATGCTTTTTGGGTGTTTTGTTTGTTGTTGTATCTGGAACCTAGACAACTGCCTGGACATAGGAGATGTTCAGTATATTTGTTAAAGAATTAAAAGTCTTAGTTTACACCTTGTCTTAGACTAGCCATTCTAAAATATCACAGCTTGTGTTCTGCATGCTGGAGATTAGCCCAGGCTATGTTAGGAACACTCAAGGAAGGCTGTAGAAGGATAGCTACTCCATGTCTGTCTCAAAACTATCCAGTGCAGCTTAACATAAGGAATGTTAAAACTAAATTTCCACTAGTAACCTAACTTTTGCCCTGTCTACCCACCCCTAACTATAGAACACATGCTCCAATAAATTTTTTCCTGATTTGTAACTTACATAAAAAATACTTGCAAAAAACTAAAATCAAATTATATTTCATTGTACAATTTACGAATCCTCTTTTCTGAGACAATAATATTACATAAAAAGGAATACAAAATTCAAGAATATTTGTTATTAAAATGCATGAATATTTGAAATCTGAGCTGTTACAGAAAATGTCTTGCCATACCATTAAATTTTCAGTTACCCAACTGTTCCTCAGGAATATCTCATAATGTAGACCCTATTTTGGAAAATAGAACAAACTTAATGAAGTGTAATTGAAATAAATCACTTCCAAGAACTGAGTGTATTGAGTGTGGGTTTTTTTGCTGCACTCCCCACCAGATGGTGCTGCTGAGAAGCTTTTTTAAAAATTCCAAGTTGAGGGTCTACTTTTAACTAAACGCTAGAATATAATCTCTATGTTCAATAGTGGTTCTCTAATAACATTTGTTTTTATTACTTCAGACAAAATGTTCCGTGGGCTCTTGGAGCTTGTGTATGGGTGGTATGTGGGTCAGTTTCATAAATAATAGGCGATATGAGTAGGTGGAAATTGGAGATAGAATTAAAGCTGCGACAGCATTTGAAATTAGTAGACTTCCAGTGATCATTATGTACTCGGCTTCCCAGACTTAAAAAATTATGTAAGATGCACATAATTTTCTTGTAGCTCTTGTTCAACCTACAAGAGTGAGTATAATAATACCATTTCAATTTACAAAACCCAATTACTTATTCTTCTGTGGTTCATGAAAAGGCAGCTTTATTATTCTTTAAAATATGGGCAAGAATTTTAAAAATAATAATTTAACAGTTGGGTTTATGATTCTTTCTACACAGACATTTTTATATTAGACAGTAAATTCAGGAATTTTTTTCAGTGTGTAATATACACCACGTATCAATGTAATAGTATGAGCCGTTCATAAAATACAGCAATTAGTCCACTTGACCATTTCCAAAGAACCACTACTTTTGATGGAAAAACACGCTGGATATAGGTAGTCAGATTCTATAATTTGCTCTTCTATAATTTGAGGGTCAGTGACCTCTTTTATGTTATCCTCTGTGGAAATGGAATCTTGCCGTGAAATACCCATTATTACACTTTCTTTTCTAGATTAAATTCCAGATTCTTTACCTTTTACGTGTTGATTCTATTTTCTTCTTTTAATCATTATTGTTACCTTTTCCTAGTGTTACCAAAATTGGGATGAGAAAAAGAAAGGCATCATTTACATAATCATTTGCCTAATCATGTACATTTATTTGCATAAATTACAAATCTACTTGAGAGAATGAAAGGCAGACCCAGGCAGAGAGAAGAGCCTAGGGTGGGGGTTGGGACTTCCCAAAGGTCCTTCAGGGACCTCCCTTTAGGGAGAAGGGAATCTGGGACGACAGCGTCCAGGAAGCCCGCAGAACCAGAAGAGCAGACCTCTGGGCTTGAGCGCTTTGCGGGGCTGCCGGAGGATGAGCGTGTCACTGAAGAGAGCGTGAGCAAAGCAAAGCAAGCAGCACAAACAAACTCAATGCACTTCTTTTTCCTTTTCTCTGCAGCTGATGTTCCCACTTCCCGGTGCCTCAGCCTGGACATGGGGTAGCAGGAGCTCGGTGCAGGGGATCAGCAGCGGTTCTGCTGGGCCGCTGGCAGGGGAGTGGCCCCAGCACAGAGGCCCCTTTCTTCTTCTTTGGAGGGAGCAGGAAGTTGCTGAGCGGAGCCTTGTTCCTCCGCCTCTCCATCCCCCAGTCGTTAGAGGGAAGGCTCTGTGTACCAGTCTGTCTCCTGTTCCTGGGCAGAGCTGGGCTAGAGGAAAACACAAAGAGAAATAATCCCAGCATTTTAGGGCCCTCTCTTACCTCTTGTGGAGTTAGGCAACCTGGCAGTACTAGCCCAGATCCTAAGGCTAGGGACTGGCTTAAACAGAAGGGGCAGCTTGGGGAGTGATCTTCGTCTGATGCCCCAGAGTCATTTGTTTCTGGCCTCTACAATAGTTGGTAGAATAGTTATAGCAGTAATTGCGAAACTTTTAAAATCACACACTTTTTTTGGTTAAGGAGAGACAGAGAGACATAGAAACATAGAGAGGATGTACCCTTAATACACCTTATCAATCATATGGTTACACCTTAACATATACACAGTAATAATCATTGTCTTTGTCGTAGAACAAAACACAGTGATTACTACTGCAGGGCACTATTCTAAATATTCTGCATGTATTAACTCATTTCATTCTCACAAGAACCCTATTCAGTAGGTATTGCAGTATTATTATCTCCATTTTACAGATAAGGAAACTGAAACACAGAAAGATTACTTTCCCAAGGACACACAGAGGTAAACCCAAGATTTTAACCTGGGCAATCTGACCCCAGAGTCTACACTCTTAACAATTATGCTGTAAATTTGTACTTATTTATAAGTCGCATACATATTCTACTGTAGTAATATGTACCAAATGAAACATAAATATACATGGACATTTTAAAAGGCAATGGTAAAAATAAATGCAAACAGAACTTCTGATATATTCTTCCTTCACCCCAATGGATTGTCTTGTAATCCTAAATTTTAGAGACCACTATTTGAGAATCTGAAGTCCTGTGCAAAGAGGCCCACCACAACAGACTCAGGGAACATGAGCTGTACCACTTCACCATTAATACAGTGGGATTCCAACACTTTCCAGCACCATGATCCCTTTTTAACATAAAGTTTTTCAGGTGCTCATATAAGAGTTGTACCTTTGGTATCTGCTGACTGAGGAAGGACACTATGATTAAAGCAATTAAGTAGCACTTGTGCTTTTACATGACTTGATTAATTACAACAGTATCTACATAAGATAAAAAGTGGTCCACAAATATACAAGTCACATTAATTTTTCAGTCTACATACAGTACTTGGTATATGTATGAATTTGCCTGCTTCTGATAATAACCCTAGGTCCCTGAGGGTGCACAACCTTTATAGATGTTGAAATTTGCTAGTGTGGTGAAAAGAGTTTGGGTTCAGGAACCAGCCAGAAATGGGTTTGAATTCTAGTTCCATGTGTGCAACCTGGGATAAACAATGAACTTTTCCAGGCCAGAGTTTCCTTGTTTGTAAAAGGAGGAGAATACATCTTTGCTTGTTTGTTGGAAGTAGAGCTATATATGAAAAATCTGTGATACATATTGACACAATAAATCCTAGCTATTATTCTCGAAAGCAGATTTACTCCAAAGCTGGCAAAGCTTAAAATTCAGGGTGTGGCATTTAGCATGGGCCTTGGTATGGGTCCTTTCTAATACCTTGGCCCTAGCAATTTTGTGATTTGTATTTTTGTACTCTTTCCTTAAAGAGGACCCCTAAAATTATATACCTTTCAGGTTCACATTGGATCCTCCCATTACTATCGTGCTACCCTTCCACTCTAGAGGGAGCACCTGAGGGATGAGGTACTATACTGACAACTGAAACGCTGTACTCTGATTAGGAGTCAAGGCACAGGAGTGATGGGGTGCATGTGAGTTGTGAGGCAGGCTCAGAGCCAGGTCCAGAGCAAGGGTTTAAGGGGAAGTGAAAGTAATCACACTAAGTATTCCGCCTCATGGGGGTAGGGGTGTGGAGGGGAGTGGGGTGTGCGTGGGAGGGGGAGCATTGAGAGGGAGCTGGGAGGCTTCCTGACTCCCCTGGGCTCTGCTTAGCAACCATGTCAGCAGGGCTGCGCCTCCCATCTGCTCCTGTCAGACTCAGAATTAAATTCATCTCTCAGTTGGGCTCTGAATAATGTCCTAAGTTGGTGGTTCTCAACCCTGGCTGCACGGGAGAATCAATCTGGGGAGTTCCGAAAAAATACAACCCCCAGTGATTCTGACTTATTTGGCTTTGGGTGGTGCTGGGGTAACTGGCATTTTTACTCACTCCCCAGGAGATGACAATGTACAATCAGGGCGGAGGACCACTGCCTAAATCAGTACAAGCAGTTTCAGTAGGAGAGACAGTGACGTCAAAACTAGTGGCCAACAGTGGGAGAGATGGCAGCAAATAACACAAACCCCTCTCAGGACTACTGCTGGCCGGGCACTGTGCTTGGAACAAAGATGCCTTAGAGCTCTGTCTCTGGCGCACAAGGAATTTACAACCTAGTCTAGGTGAAATGCACAGGCTGCCGTGATGCTTGGAAGGGCTTTTGGTTCAGCTAGGATGTGTCAAGAAAGGCTTCCCAGAGTTACCTGAGTCATAAAGGATAAAGTAATCATCCAGATGAGGAAGGGAAGAGGGGAGGGTGGTCCGGACAAAGGAAACAGTCCCCGCACAAAGGTTTAAAGGTATGAACTATATTGCATGGGTATATTGGCCGGGCTGGGGCTGTGAGAATAACATGAAATTTGAGATTAGTAGAGCAAAAACAACAACAACAGCAAGAACAAAAAACAGTGAGGCAATGAGCATTAATCAGGTAGGGTGTAGGGGTAAAGAGGACATTGGACCATTGGGCAGACTGAAGGAGTCTATGATTGGTTAGAAATGTGCCAGATGATCAGCCCCTGTGAGCAGAGGGAGATGGCTCATCTGGCGGGGGACTAGGGAGAACCACAAACCCATCCAGCCCACATGAAGCCCCTGTGGACTCCAAGCTGGAGGAGGGACCACAGGGCTCTGGACAAACCATGCCAAAGGGGATGGTGGAATGGGGAGGGGGAATACTTTTGCTGGGTTTGACTGCCTTTGGGGTCATATGGAAGGCTCATGAACATTCCTTCCCAGGCACACTTCTGGAAGGGTTTTGACAAATAGAAAGTGAGATTTCAGGCCATCTGAATTTTAGTTCATCACCCCACTGGCCTGGCACCACTCTTGCCAAAGTTACCTCACTTAGGATCTCAGCAATTTGTGTTTATTCTCAATAACATATTTTGTTTAGAAGCTTTATTTTGTTTTGTTTTTTACATTGTTGAACACCCATCTTGTCTATGATAATGCCCTTCATGCTTCTATGATCAGAAATTTGTTTCCTTACTATCACTGAAAACATGTTTTTCTATTTGTATTTCTAGATCATTTAACCAGTTTGTTCTAGTTTGTATTTAATGCTCTGACTCATGATAAGAGCTGTTTACTATGTTCCTGGCATTATGCTAAATGCTTTACATATATTATCTAAGTTATTCCTCAAAACTCCCCTCAAGTTAGGTATTATAAGTCCCATTTTACCAATAAGGAAATAGAGACTTAGGAATTTTAAGGAACTTGCCAAAGACTATCTGATTGCAAAGTGTACTATTGTTAATTTCTCATCCTCTCTCTCTGTCTCTGTTTCTTTGTCTCTCTCTCTCACTATATATACACACACACATAGACATATATATGTGTGTGTATACATATATGTAAGTGCTTCTTTATACCAATAACATTTAGTAGTGATTCCTTTCCTTACTGTACTCCTTCTGATTTGTCCTATGTTAAGCTCTTATAGTTTGAATTAATCTGTTAAATTTCTTTTTCTTATTCAATAACTTTATTCTGTTTCTAACTTAATGCTGTATTACTTTTATAATTACCACTTAGTGTCTCTATAATAAAGTATAATGAATAGTACATATAAAATGTTTTTCTTTCCTTTGATAAGATAAGATCTTAGTATTTATGTTCATAAATGCATTTGATTTCACTTTCCTATTCACATTTTGGAATCAATCATTTTCTCTTCACAAAATGAGTTGGTAACATACAATATACACAAACACTCACGTATATTTAAAGTTTATATAACAGGGATTTATTTGTTGTTTGAAAGTTTGGAAAATTTTCATAAGCCTGTTAGGGACCAGGCATCTTTTGGTGAGCAACTTCCTGTATTTTGTTTTCCAATTATTTGATCTGTTTCATTGCCTTATGTTTTTATAAGCAAGTACTCATTTGGGTATCAAAATTTACTTGTATCTACATATATAGGAATAATATTCTTTCAAATGCTGAATCTACTAAGTGCTATGTTCTTCTAATCTTATTAATTTGTATTCTTCTTGTTTGGTTGAAACAATAGTCTTTTGTAGAAAAATCACTTTTTACTTTTACTTTTTCTATATACCAACCTGGTTTTGTTCTTCATTTTATGTATGTTTATTCTTATTTCATTTTTCCTACTCTAGACTTACAGCTTTTTCCCCTGCTAAATATTTTAGATAGAATTTTAGTTCATTATGTTTATCTTTTTTATTAATAAAAGTGTTCAGAATGATCTTTTCCTCCAATAATTACATAATAATGCAATGGTTAGGTGCATGGGCTCTGGAGTCAGGCTGCTTGGATTCAAATCCTAGCTTCAAACCTTACTAGCTGTGCTGCCTTGGACAAGTTATTCAACTTCTCTGTGCCTCCAGCTTCCTCATGTGTAAAGTAGAGGTGGTTAGCAGGACCTACCTCATAGGTCATTTTTGTGAAAATTATATGAGGTGATGTGAGCTTTTAACATAGTACTTGGCACACAGTAAACTTTGTTAACATAGTTAACAAATGTTAGTATGTGCATTATTTGTCACTGTTATTCTTTTTAATTAGAATGTTAGAATTACCTAGTTCCTTCTGTAGGAGTCCTCAGAGGGAGGAGGCATTTCTGGTGAGAGGTGGGATAAAAGAGAAGCCTTGGTCTTGAGGGTTGGTCTCTGAATGAGGGATGGAAATGAGGGTTGGTCTCTGAATGAGGGATGGTTGGTCTCTGAATGAGGTCTCTGAATGAGGGTTGGTCTCTGAATGAGGGATGGAACCCAAGCTGACACTATGGGTTTACAGCTTGAAAACCACGTAAACTGCTTCCAAGAACCAGCCTTGGTCAACTGTGACACAGGCAACGTTCCAGGTAATTACTGCTTCACCTCCACCTTATCCTTACCAGCCTCTCAACTCCATCTCTGCTCCCCTTTCCCCCTCCGTTCCAACCCAAATGAATTTCCATTAAGTTATACATGATTAATAAGATATCATTTCTATTGTGTTTGAATTTAGCATGTGATATAGTTTTAAGACAAATTTAACTTTCATGTGGATTTTTTAGGCACAGTAAAATGAAGCATTAGGTTTTTGTTTTGTTTTGATTTGTTTTGTTTTGGAAGGGAGTTGACTGGGTAGGGGTCTTTCTTAAGTATCCACATATGTGCCCTCTTACCCATCAACCTAGTCCTATCCCAATGTCAAAACCACACAGTTCACGTGAACTTTTGTTGTGGGCCAAGGTAAGAAAGTTACAAACAGAGTGGAAAGGAGTCTCTAAATGAGTATCTGTAGGAAGAGGGTGGTGGTTCTGGGAGAAAAATAAATTTTTAGGCACTGTTCTCAGCCATGCTTATCTCAGATCACATTTCTTCCAAGCTCCCCACTCAATGAAGAAGTTTCTAATCTGAATGATCAGAGCCCAGGACATCTACTGGGCTATGTGGCAGATGGTATTTTCCAAAAATGTCTCCTCTCTCACACTCTTCTTAGGATGTGATTCTGACATGCTCTCGTCATGAGGTGGGTCTCTGTTCTCTCCCTCTGAACCTAGGCTGACTTTTGTAACTGCCTCAACCACTCGAATATAGACGTCATGCTGCATGAATTTTAAGGCTGGGACATAAAGGTTAATATGACTTTCACTGGCTTTCTCTTGGGCCCCTTACTGTGTTTTAAGGAAGCCACATAAAGAGGCCACAAGTTAGTGTGCAGAAACCACCAGACAGGTGAGTGAATGCTCCTTTAGGCAGGTCTAGTCCCCAGCCTTTAAGTCTTCCAGCTGAGACTCCAGATGTTGTGGAGCAGAAGAAAGCCATCTTTGCTATGCCCTGTCTGAATTCCTGACCCACAGAAACTGCAAGAGATAATAAATGATCGTGTAAGCCATTAAGGTTTGGAGTGATTTGTTATGCAACATCAGGTAAATAATACAGGGTATGTTGTATTGTGTGAGCCCATTTGCTCCTTTCTTGCACTTCTTGTATCATTTCTAGGTGGATCAGGCCTAGCTCATTTCTTCCCTCTTCTACTTTCCCCCTAACATTCATTTAGGTGAGCAAATAAGCCAAGGCCTGCTGTGCAATCATGGCCATGTAGTTTCCCTATTTCTTAGACTTCACTTTTCTTTGCATATGGTCAGAGAGACCTCAAGAGATAGAAGTCCTCACTTCATTTTTCACCAAAGAGTGCTACATGAGGGTAGGCCATCTTAATAAAGAGGTATCTTGTTCCACAATCTATGATTATTCATTGTGCTTAGCTTCCTTGAAGCCTAGTGGGAAGGGGAGAGGGGAGTGGCAAGCAGGGTTAGGATGTTGTTGGGTCCTTGCTTATAATAGCATAGCCTCAAAACATCACCCTAATAGCCAACAATGCGTAGAGAGTGAAAAGGAGTAATCAAGATTTAAAATGCATAAACGCATAAGCCAATTCCTCCTCACATCTCTAGGGTAGAAGGAAGAGCACTGGCCTTGGAATCACTAAACATGGGCTATCTGCCCTTCTCCACCAGCAATAGATTGTGGAATGTGTAGTTTTATCACCTTGGGAAAGTAACCTTATCACCTTTCTGTGACTCCACTTTCCTGAATAATAAAAGGGACAGTTTACTTAACCAATCCAGTGAGTCTATGAATCTACAAATCTCTCCTCTGAGTCACTTTCAGAGCTATTTACACCTTCAGCTTTCAAAGGAACATATGCATTTGGATACCCATGGGAGAAGCGAGGAGGGAGGAGGGTGGGTAGTCCCCAGCTCTGTGCCTCCTGGCAATCACAACAGCTGCCACCAGGGCTCTGCTATCTCCAGGGAATAGAGAGGAAACTGTCCCTGTGGGAAATTAGCTGCCAGTGAGGAAGCAGCAGCCTTGGCCCTACCCTCCTTTCACCCCAGGTGAACTAGTCCTGCTCTGGACTGGAGTAACAATAGTGCCTCCAGATCTCACACAGGTACATACCTTGGCGGAGTAGGAGTGAGTAGCAGAGAAAGAAAGCAAGCCTTATCCTTGCCCTTTGAAGCCAGGGCAGGAAGTGATTCGTTTTCTAGATAGCTATATATATAAAGAAACTAGCATAGCCATCATTGACATTATGTTTGGAGCTAACTGCATTGATGGTTCTTTGTATCTGAGGCTGGGTCGGAAAGGAAAGACTCCTAGAAGAAGCTCTGGTTTTGTTCTGGTTGCATGTCATCTTCCTGCAACTAATTTCGTACCTACTTTTAAAATAACTATCATATTTTTGTTGTGCCCTGACAGTCCCAGCCTCCCAGCCTCCACTGGACACACACTCACATGAGCACTATACAAGGCATGTCTATCATGATGCCTCCTTGCCCACAGCCCTTCTATGGGAAATTGTCCACCCATAGCTCACGCTGAAGGAGCAGTTTAGGTGGCCTTTATTTACATCACGTGACTTCCTTCTTCTTCCTTCAGCTGCAGATGACTGCCAAGATGGTGGTTGAAACAAATTCTCACTCTTAGGAATTTAAACTGGGAGGGAAGAGGAAAAGATAGGTCATATCAAGAACTGAATTAGAAAGGACAGTGGGAAAGAATAAGGTGGAGTTGGGATTATAAGGTCAAAGCAAAAGGAAGCAGATATTACGAGTAAAGAGAGGGTGTAAGGTAGAAAAAAAGACAAAATAAGAATAAATGTATTGGTGATGTGAAGCAGCAACACATGGGTAACAGCAAAATCACATTTCTGGAGCACACCATGAAGCTCCATTAACTTCTGCTGCCTCCAGTTCCAGGGCTGCCTTGGATGCAACCCCACTTCCTGGAGGCCTGGATGTACTATGACTTCTATTCTTGTAGTATCTTACTGTGCCGTGTGCCTCCTGACATTAAACTTTTCATCACTTGATGTACCCACAACCAAAAGGCAGATACACACACACATACACACACCCAGACACTGAGTACTGAGAATTCTAGCATGGGTGCTGCTCCACGATGACTCTTCTGCTCCCTGAACAGAATGACAAGGATGTTCACCCTGTGCTGGAGTCCCATCTCCTTCCATGGGAGAGTATGGCCATTATTATATCACTATCATAATGTCAGTTACCACTGCTCAAGCACCTATTTTGTGCCAGGAACTGTTCTTGGCATTTAACAATCATTATCTCATTTAATCACAACAACCCTACTAAAAATTGGTATTATTAGTCTCTTCTACAGCTAAAGAAAGGCAGGCCTCAGGTCTTCACTGACTGTTGGTCAGAGATGTCAGTTCCTCACCGTGTGGGCCTCTCCATAGGGCCACTCGCAACATGGCAGTTGGCTTCCCCCAGAATAAAGTCTCTGAGAGAGAGAGAGAGGCCAAGACAACAAAGTCATATTCCTTGTAACCTAATCTTGGGAGTGGACTCCCATCACTGCTTTTGGAGTCACTAAGTCCTGTCTGTATTCCAGGGGAAGGAATTAACACAAGAATGTGAATACTGGGAGGTGGTGATCACTGGGGGCCATCTTGGGGGCCGTCTGCCACAACCTCCCACCTCTTGGAGCAGGGCTTTTGCTCTGGTGTTGTGGGGATTACAAACAAATGGGGTTCTAGCATTCCCTACCAACACACATCAGCTTCAACCAGAGCAGCTGGACTTTACAAATATGTTTCATTTATGCTTTCTGATAAGTATTTCCATTGAATAAAGTGTTCCTAGCTGAAAGATGTACAAAAATTATAGGTTTAGGGGACTAAATCTAAACTTTGCTTGGCTTTTCATGATGTGGCCCCTGTCTACCAATTCCACCTCTTGTTTGACTACTCCTTCAGGTCCACATTACTTTGAAGCAAGACAGACCTACAGAGCAGCCTTCTGCCTTTCTTACCACCATGCATGCTGTTCCCTCTCCCATAGAACCCGACCCCAGCTTGCCTGCATCAGCAGTGCTAACTCATCCTTTCTGGGAAATGTTTTTTGATGGCTCCAGGCAGACATGTGTTTCTCTCTTGTTCTCCTATTGTGCTTTGTTTAAACCCCTCAATCAAAGCAATTACCTTTTATCTTCTTCTGGTTGGTTTATGTTTCCCCTCTACATTATCTCTAATATCCAGCCCAGGGCCTGGCACATAGAAGACACTCAGTAGCTATTTGTGAAGTGGATAAATGAGCCTAGCATCGTGAGCTGGACACTGCCTTGGGGTCCTGGTTGTGGTGGGAGTGCTGACCGCAGCCCAGCATCTTCACAGGTGGCACGTGGTACCTCAGCTGCTTCATTTATAATCCATGAGTCAGTCATTGTGTTCCAGATTATTCTCCACTGTCATTTTAGCCTTTAGCTGCTTACTGAAATTCACCAAAGCTGAATTATTTTAATTGTAAGTCATCAAGATAAAAAGACTTTTTAAAAAATGAAAATGGTAGCATGTGTGTGTTATCCTACCATTAAAAGAAGACAGAGTGTTCTTGTTTCAAAATTATGAGAGGTCCATTGCTTCCAGAAGTAGGTGTGGACTGTCAGAGCATAAAGAACGAGTTCTGTTGTGTGGAGCACAAAATCGACCCGATCCTACCTCTCTTAGTGTCACATCACATCACTCAGGAGAAGCTCAGTGCTTATTGGTCCAGATGAGCATGAACACTGAGGGTGTCTACTGAGGCCCACAGGGGCCAGATTGTTTAGCAGGTTAATGACTGGCCTTTTTGCACTTCTATTCTATGTTCAAAACCTACTCTAGAGGTTCATTTTTCCACTAAAAATTTTCATAGATAAAAATACTTCCCTAGTTGATAAAACAAACTGACACAAAATGACTGTGTCCTTTTCAAGAAGCAGCTGAGGGATAGAATGGCGAATTTTAAAAATCATATTAAGGTGATCCACAAATATCAACCACTTCTGCCACTTAAAAAATGCAAGAAATGCTATTTTGGACTGGCCCAGGGTCCATCCGACTTTCTATTTTGCCTTTGATGGCGGCATAATGGTATATTTTGTGGGAAAGCTGCCCTTCATGGTGCAATATCAAAAGGTTAGGGAGGGACCATGAATATTTTTCTGTCATGGATCTGTCATTCTTGCAATGTCTAAAATACCTCTTTGAATCTGTACTTGTTGCAGCCTGGGTCACCTATAGAGGTAAGACATTCAATATGATTATAGGCCAGTTTTTAAAGATAGGCTTCTTTTTAATTTCAAAGGCTTCAAGGGAATTTCCTCATTCTGAGGGTCTAAGATTTGAAAAACAGGTGTTTTGCCCTTTCATACTATTTGCGAATTTTCAGTCATAAATCTTTTAATATGTCCATTCAAAACTATTTCTTGGGTGTCCTCTATGCACCCAACATGACGCCAGGCACTGGGAATACATGGTGTCTGCCTCACTACTTGAGGTACCAAGCGGTAGGCACAGCAAGTCCTGAAGTATATAGGGGAGAGTGAACTAAGAAAAGGCTTCAAGTAGCATTTGAACTAATACTTCCAGGAAAGGCAGGATTCCTCATGCATAAAGGGGGTTGGGCAATTCAAGGTAGAGAGAACAGGATAAGGGAACGCACAGAGGCAGGCAGGAGAGGATGTGACGTGTCAAGAAACAAAACGATAATCCAGGGAGGTTGCAGATTTGGAGGCATAAGGAAGAATAGCTGGAGAGGAGGTTGGGAGGGCTTCCTATACCCTACAAAGGAGCTTCATTTTTCCAGTAGGCAGTGAGAAGCATCAAAGGTTTTTTTTGTGTGTGTGTGTTTTCTTTCTTTCTTTCTTTCTTTTTTTTTTTGAGACAGGGTCTCACTCCGGTCCCAGTGCCATCATCATTCCTCACTGCAACCTCAAACTCCTGGGCTCAAGTGATCCTTCTGCCTCAGCATCCAGAGTAGGTAGGGCTACAGGTGCACGCCACCATGCCTAGCTAATTTTTAAATATTTTTTATAGAGACAGGGTCTCCCTATGTTGTTCAGGCTGCTCGTGAACTCCTGGGCTCAAGTGATCCTCCTACCTTGGCCTCCCAAAGTGCTAGGATTATAGGCATGAGCCATTGCACCTGGATGCATCAAAGGTTTTTAAGCCCATGTGTGATATGATCAGATTTATGCTTTAGAGAGATCTCTTCACAGCATCATGAAGGAAGGATTGGAGCAAAGAGAGTCTGTGGATATGGAGGCGTTTGGAGGTGCTGGGAAGAGAGGGACTAATATTTATTGAGCATCTGTAGAGTGCTAGATACTGGGCTTGGCTCTTCACATATATTATTGTATTTAGTGTTCACAGGAAATGTATGAGGTAGGAATTATAATTCTCATTTAAGAGATGAGGCTAAATTACTTGGCAAAAATCACCCATCAGTGGTAGTGAAGGTAAGCTTTGATTCCATTCTGTATGATTCCAAAGCTGCTGTTCTTTCCTTTACACTAGAGGGGATGATGAGGGTCTGAATTATGCCAGTGGCAATGCCGAAGAGGCATCCTCCCTCCCCACAGAAGACTTTTAATTCAGTTGTACCTCATTTGGAAGCTTCTCCATCCACTTCATCATTCTAATTGCTTTAATATGACAAATTGACCAATTACTAGTATGTTATTTATAACCACGGTGGAATTAGTTGCTTGGTTCAATCAAGCAACCAAAAAGTAACTGAATTGTAATGACTCAATTTATCAAAATATTCAGAATGGTTGGTGTGCATAGACATAACTCATATTAGCATTAGACAAATATGTGCAATACAATAGGAAGAGGATATCTGACTATTCACAGATGACATCTGAACCAAAAGGATTCTGACCCCAGCTCTGTAACCAGGTAGACAAATCATAGCTTTGAGTATTAAAAGATGTGTTCAAGAAACTTCTGGGGTTTTTTTGTTGATAAAGAAACAAAAGCCCAGAAGGTATATGGGATTTGCCAAGGTCTCCCAGCCAGGAAACGGGAGAGCTTAGACTTGAACCATTTCCATTGTTCTGATGCCAGGTCCTAGAGAACTTTTCCTACCATGTCTGCTGTACTGTGACATTGAGTGAGTTACTTAGCCTCTTGAATCCTCAATTACTTTGTCTATAACGTGAGAGGATTGGTGGATGTATCAGTTAGCGTTTGCTATGTAAGAAACCACCCAAAACTTAGCAGCTTAAAACAACAACCATTTTAGTTCGTGATTCTGTGGTTCATCCTGATGGCTGTTCTGGTCTGGACTGACTCAGCAGATCTCCACTGGATTCTCTCTTGCTTCTATGATCAGCTGGTGAGTCTAGTATGATCTACTATCGCCTCATTCATAGTCCTAGTGGTTGACAGACCATTGGCTGGGGATTGGCTGCTCGTCCACTTAGGCACCTTCATTGTCTTCCACAGGGCATTTCATCCTCCAGCAGACTTACTCAGCTTATACACATGGTGATTTCAGACTTCTAAGAACAGAAAGAAAGGACAAATCCCAATAAGCATGCTCTTTGCAAATCTTTACTATACCATCTTTTCTATCCTCTCATTGGCTAAAGCAAGTCACGTGGTGTAGCAAGCAGCTTCTGAAATGGCTCCCAGTGATTACTGTCCTGTGGCATTCCTGTCCTGTGTAATCTCCTGCCCTTGCATGGGGCTGGACCTAGAGACTTGCTTCGAATGAATAGGATATGACAAAAGTGATGAGATATCCCTCCCAAGATTAGGTTATCAAAGATTGTGGCGCTCTCTCTGACTCCTCTTAAAGACATGCTTGCTCTGACAGAGCAAGCTGCTATGTGTCAACTGCCCTATGGAGAGGCCCATGAAGAGGCCCAACAACCAGTGAGGAACTGAACCCTCAGCCCAACGCTTCCTTAAGGAACTGAATCTTGCTGACAACCAGTGAGTGTGTGAGCTTGGAAGCAGATCCTTCCCCAGTTGAACCCTTAGATGAGAATGCAGCCCTGGACCCACACCTTCATTGCAGCCTTGTGAGAGACTTTGAAGCAGAGGACCTGGCTAAGTCATGCCTGGGGTCCTGAACCACAGAAACTGTGTGTTGTTTTAATTTGGGGATGATTTGGTACAAAGCAATAGATAACTAATATACATAGCTAACCTCAGAGTCAGTATGGGAGGGGACTATCTAAGAGTGTGGTTACAAGAAGAGTAATTATTTATACATATTTGCAAACAATTTACCAAAGATGAACTTATTCCAGCCTTTTGGAATCTGAGATGCAATTATTTTCACTACCTCAACAATTATTTATTGTCTGTGCTAAGTACTGAAAACAAGGTGGTGAATAAGACAGAGGCCATGTTCCTGCCCTCAAAGGAGCATACAGTTTGTGGTAGGGGAGGAGGATATGGAGAAAGATGTTAATTCAATAATTCCTTCTTTAATTATTTATTAAAAATTGGGGTGAGTGATATGAAGGGAGAGTGTATATAACTTAGTCTGGACTGGTCAGAGAAAGCTTCTTTGGGGAAGTGGTACTTAAGCCGAAAAGGTAGGCAGGGGAAAAAGAGGGGGGAAAGGGGAAAATTCCAGACAGAGGGAGGGGCAAGTTCATATTTATGATCAAATTGTATACTGTTACGTGATAATGGTATTATGGGTTATAGTTTTTTAAAAGTTCCTTTAGAGATACATGCCAAAACACTTATGGATGAAACTATTTGATGTCTGAGATATGCTTCAAAATAATCCAGTGGCAGGGTAGGGGTCAGGAGTGGGTGGAGCTATAGATGAAACAAGATTTTCTAAATGAGTTAATAATTATTGAAACCAGGTGATGGGTACATGGGGGTTCATTATACTAGTCTCTCTGCTTTTGTAGATGTTGGAAATTTTCATAATAAAACTATTAAAAATTATATCCCAACAGCACATCCTGAAAGCTGTGTATATATGTTTGAGAGATCACAGCACTTACCTCCTCCTGCTCCATACAAGACAGGAGAAGTTAATAATGTCTTTAGGGCAAGGGGATAAAATGAGTTTCATGGTATTGAAAATGTAAAGGATTCTTAGCTTCAAATCATGTGACTAACATAAAATGGTGTGTTTGGGTAATTTACCTTGCCTCCTGGCTAAAGTGCTATATTGCATTCTTTCTTATGCTCATTTTTCACTGGCTGAGATGGAATATTTCATATATAGTGGAATCTTATAACATGGTTCACTCTAAAGGCCAGTGGAAGATCCTGTTCAAGTATTAGTTGCTGAAATACTGAGCTGATTCTGTTATAAGGCCTTCTATGATGTGGACAGTATTAGAGTGCATTTATAGGTTGGGGGAGGAGAAAAATGGGACAGAACAGTTGGAAATTCCCCTTTGAAAAAGTCTTGGTTGGCTTGCTGCAGTAGTAATGGAGTATGGATTTCTTTGATTAAGTTTTCTCTGCCTTTTACTCATGCTATTCTGGGATGGGTCAGGCTGTGAAATTAAACAGCAGGGATGCATAGATTTTATGTCAGGGATGTATTTCTTTAGGATTTTTTTTGGGGGGGGAATTGGGGAGGAAGTTGAAATGATGCTTTATGTTTACAGCTGTTTCAATGTTAGGTTAACGGGAGAACCACGTTTTGTGATTTTGATTCAGACCTTTCTTGAAAATACCTTTGCTGCCAAATTGAGTCTCTCCTCAATCCCTACTAAATGAAGATTTCACTAGAGTCAGATAAATGCAAATTACATTTCCCTT
Source organism: Daubentonia madagascariensis (assembly GCA_023783475.1). Lineage (NCBI taxonomy): Eukaryota > Metazoa > Chordata > Mammalia > Primates > Daubentoniidae > Daubentonia > Daubentonia madagascariensis. The sequence goes on along the minus strand of JAKFHU010000322.1, from coordinate 22,447,566 downwards.
CTCAAGCCAAGGTTAAATAAAAGGGAAAATTACGAAAGATTACTTATGGCAGCAAGGATTTTCAGTGCTTGAGGATGAATTTGGTTATTTCAAAACCATGATGAGTCCCTTGTCAGTGCAAAGCAGGAAAGGAATAAAGCAAAGGAGAAAGTGGACCTGGGCATAAACATGTTCCCACACAGTATTTGTGCTGAAAGGCTTGTTGTTCCCTGAACCTTGGTAATTACAGGCATTGTCCTGTGCTCTGAAAATGTTTGGCAAATAAGGAGAGAGTGTCCCCTCCTTTTCTGTGTTCAAGGCTGGGTTCTGGCCTTGTTGCAGGGAAACACTAATTCCCAGCAGTGCTCCCTGGGAGTAAATGGTTTGTTTCCTCTTCTCTGAATTCATGGGGTCAGTTCTTAGTAGCAGAGCCTGGCGTGGAAAATCTATTTGGAGCAACTTGTCCCCAGGAGGGAAGAATGCCAGCTGACTGTGTGGGGAAGCCACAGCCACCATCAGGGTCAGTCACACCCGCTGGCCAGGGCGGACATTAACGTGCAAAAGCAGAGTCCTCAGGAAACACGAGTCGTTTGTGTGTCCACACACCCACACGTACCACACACCCGCAGTCCACCCATAGACACCACGCGCACACGCAACATGCCAGTTACACGAACCACACCACCACACACATGCACCACAGACACACTCTATATGACTATTCATACCCACCCCCACACCACGTACACATATGCCACCCACACTGCATATACATCCACGCCCCCCCACACCCCTAACAGTCACATACATCACGCAACCACACCCCCCATACCATACAGGCACCTAACACAGCCAACTACACACACGTACCCACCACAAATACCCCAAATAATCATAAACACACAACACACACATCACATACACACCCAACTACACGCACCCCCCCCACCCCCCGTCTGCACCCAGCTTGGCTGCTTTCCCGCGCAACCGGGGGAGGGGGGCACGGCGGGGAGGAGCACTGCAGCCCGCACCAAGCTTCGGGAGCGCCGGCGGGCGGGGGTGCTGAGGGCCGGCGCGAGGCTGGGGCTCCGGCCCCCCACATGCTCCGGAGCGGGGGGCAGGCCCTGGGGATTGCGCGCGCGTGTGTGGGCGTGTGCGCGCCTACCAGGGGTCTCTGTGCCCAGACGCCCTGGGAGGTGTGTACGAGGGAAATGTGAGAGGCGTGTGGGGAGAGCTGTGTGAGGAAACCTCGCTCAGAGATGCGCCTGGGCCGGCCCACTGAGAGGTTCGGTGGGCGTGTACCCGGTGTGCACAGCCGTCCCCGGAGCGTGTGGCAGTTCTCGAGACCACCTCATTCGGAGGGGAGCGTGTGTGGGAAGTGTATGTGTAAGCTGGTGTCGTGTGAACACCAAGCGGCCGAGGCGTGTGTATGTTCGTTCATAGCGGCCCTCTGTCGGGGTCTGTCTCTGAGGAAGGAGTGAGCGTGTGGGAGGAACTCGCTGTGACGGGAGGGGACGCCGACGACCGCCCTCCCAGGCGGGGTGCGTGTGAGGAGGCCCGGCGGGCGCGCGCGTGTGCGCGTGAGTGTGCGCGTGGGGCGCGGCGCGCGCCGCGGCGGAAAGAGGGAGGCGGTGGCAGGCCCAGCCCCGGTCGCAGCACCCGGGGCGGCTCCTCCTAGAGCCTGGGACCGCCGCGCTCCCGCCGCCGCCGCCGCGCGCTGGCGTGACTCCCGGCCCACGTCGCGCCCTCCCGCGTCTGCAGCCGGCTCGGTTTCCTGCCCGCCCAGACGTCGCTTCTCCGGGTTCCTGGTCTCGGCTCCGCGCGGAGGGAGAGGAAATGAGTTCGGCGGTGGCGCCGGCGCCCGAGCGGGGTTGGAAGAGCGAGAAACTGGACGAGGCTCAGGCCCTGGCGCGGAGTTGCGCTGCCCGCAGACCCGATTTCCAGCCGTGCGACGGGCTCTCCATCTGTGCCACGCACAGCCATGGCAAGTGCTTCAAGCTGCACTGGTGCTGTCACCTAGGATGGTGTCACTGTAAGTAGAGCCGCGTCTCCCCGCCTTTCCCCGCGGTCCTGGGGCGCCCGCGGGGCCGTCCGAGGTCGCGGCCCGGACTCTGCGGCCGTGGGGCTCCGGGCTCGGCCGGGCTGTTGTGCCGCAGGCTGGGGCCGCCCTGGGCTCCGGGCCCGCCAGAGCTGCCCTCGCGCCGGACGACTCGAGTTGGCGCTGCCTTGGCAACGAGATGAAATCCCGCGGGGAGCCTAGCTTTAGCCACTTCTACAAAAGGGGAGCTCCCCGTCCCGGGAAAGCTGGAATCTATTTTTTTCTTTTTCTTTTTTGACCAAAACGTCCAGGCGTGTGTTGAGAAAGGGTAGAGAGCCCACAGAGTTGGTGACAACCGGCGGGGGAAGGCTTTTTTCAGGGCTGGTGGTTAAAGATGCTCCTCTTTTCCTTTCTCACTTTTGTCTTTCTGGGCTGGTATTTGAAAGAAAGAGCCCTTGGAAATCGAATTGTGCCCCATTTATTGTATACAGATTGAGAAAGCGCGGAAGTGGGAGGAATTGCTTCCCAGAAGTTAATATTAACAGTTTGAAAGGGCGAACTCCTTTAATACCCAGATGCAGCATTTACAGCCTATATATGAGATTGTTTTAAAATTACAAAATAAAATGAATGAAAGTAGGCTTAATAATCTTAAACCAATTTATAAAAAAGCCAGAACTGAATGGTCTAGGCCCTTTCTCTATGTTATCCTGCCTGTGATTTTTAAATAGATTAAACTTAAGTAGCTATTTAATTAGAATTCCACAATTTGATTAGTTTGTGGTATTTGGCCTACTATATCCGATGAATCATTCCTTTTAATAAATACATTCTAAAGTTATTTTCCTCATAACTTTATAATGAGGGTTTTGGAGTGCTTTTTTAGGACACAAATTTTCCAAGTGATCTTAAGTTAAAATTATTTTTTCTTTGTTGGTTAGAAAAAAATGGCTCACAACCAGGGATGCTGTACATAGCAAATCCTTATTTACTTTAATTGAACATAAATGAATATTTTTAATTGAATTTATGAATTAAAGGATAGAGAGCCCTTGCATTTTCTTTACAAATTCAAGGCACATGGAACAGTATTGATTTTTTGTGTTCCATCTGCTGATGATTCAATTTCTTCCTATTTCTCATTACTCCTATTGTGCTCAGATCTGTTCCCAATTAGAAAGCATTGCTTCAGTGTGGGACGGGGTACAGAGTTGGAAGTAGCAACTGTAGGAAATCTGGGATGCTGAACTGCACAAGTAGGATGAATCTGATGAGAGTCCATTTCCCGGGGATGTCTAGAATCAACATTAAAGATGGTCCAGGTTAGTGCCTGCCTTATTCCTACAGTATCCCCTCTAAGTACACCATTACTGATGGGAACCTTGCAGTCTTTTCAGACAGCTTCTTTCTTCATTAAGCCTTGACTCTTAAAATACTCTTCCTTATATGGAACTGAAATCAGTTACTTTCTAACTTCTTCCACTGGTCCTATTTCTGCCTTATGAAATCACATAGAACAATCTAATTCTTTTTTAGATCATGGCTGTTTCAACTCTTCATATATACATATCTGAATATACATACGAATTTCTTGCAGACATGGACTGTCTTCTCTCTGTGTCCCCAGCCATTCTCACAATGTCTTCCCTGAAATAGGTTTGATATTGATGTTCATTGAATGACTGAATGAAGATAGCCATCATTTTCCTCTTAAGGCATTGTTTTGTCTTATTTATAAATCTCCACTCCCTTCTGCCTTTCCTTTTATGGACCAGTATCCAGGCTCCTAAGCGTCTGGTCGTTCTGTTCTGAATATATGCCAATGTGGTTATGATCCTTTGAAGACTGTGACCTGTAGATAGGTACACAATATCCTAGTTGTGGTCTGATCAGTCCAGAGTTGTGAAAGACTGCTACCTCCCATCTTTGAGATGCTACTACTGCTGCAGCTAGCATCATATTAGCTTTTCTGATATCTACCTCAGATCACACTGAGCTTGCTGTCAATGAAAGCCATTGTGCTGTTTTTTTTTTTTAACATATGTGGCAATTAAGCCACAGCTTGCCCATCTCAAAGTTATATGTATATTTTTGGACACAGTGTACCAATTGATCTTTTAGATATTTTTCCCTATTAAATTTAATTTTATTAGAATTAGCCCATTCTTCTGCCTTATCATTGTGTTTTTAGATCCTTGCTCTTTTGTAATGTATATAAGCTGTTTCCCCTAGGTTCATGTCATCCACATATTAGATGCCAACAGTACTACAGTACATCTTCATTCAAGTTGTTGATAAAATTGCTGAACAGGAGAAGGCCACAGATAGAGTCCTTAACCTTGCTGGTAGAATTACCCTTCAGGTTGATAGCAATTCATTAATGAGCACTTGTTAGTTAAGATTGTTTAATTACCTAGCCACCTAATTGTAGTATTATTTATCTTGTATTTGGGTATAATGAGAACCTGGTTAAATACCTTGTTGAAATCCTACCAATGCACTATTTTTACTGCTTCTTTTTGATCTATGGCTTTTCTACATACACATTCTATTTTAAAAAGACAGGAAATGATATTAATCTAGTGTAACTCAGGTTGGTTCCACAAATGCTTACCTTTTTTTTTAAGTGGTTAGAAGCTGATTTTAAATAAATAATCCAAATTTAGAAAAGGATTGACATCAAGTATACTGGACTGTTGTTGGCAGTTATTTCTATTTTTTATAAAATCAGAACTACATTTATTTGCTGTTTTCCAGTCTTTGGCAACCCTCTGGTTCTGCATGTTTCCTCCACTGGCAGCAGTTCAGTGATCCCATTCATGAAGAGCTTGACTTCATTTAAAGCAGCAAGGTGCTTTGTTACAGTCTCCTCACCTATACTGGGCATCAATTCTTTCTGTCTTTTAAGCCCAAATATCATTTTTCTTCAAAAGAAGCAGAGTTAACATATTTGAGAAGTTCTGCTTTCTTTTCTGGCATTCATGAAGTTTACAGTATCAGTCCTAGGCAGAATTCCTTTAATTCTGTTGAGCATGTATGTCACCTTCTCTTTATGAGACATTATTATGGAAAGTAGGAATATAAATATGAATACAGCTGGACCATGCCCTTTAAGCAGAGTCTAAAGGCATGATCCACGATGTATTTATTTTTGTAATTCCTTTAAAATCACAAATGATATAGGTGAGGAAACTATCAGTTTGTCTACCAAACCTGAGAATGCCAAAATGAGAGCATTACCTTGATACTTGAGAAAGGTAAATTCAAAACAAAAGGAAGTTCAGTTTTATGTGGTTGATGTTAAACTTGTGAAATTTATAGCCTTATAGAATAGAAAAATCTGAAAAATCTGTACATATTAGTAAAAGGCATATAAAGCATGTATATATTCACAGATGCACTGCTTAATGCATTATTAAAGGAAATGATTAGTGTATTTGAGTAGTGATGGATTTTTGAGGATGACATCTGGAAGGAAAACCATAATATGTTCTGTTGGTATCACTGTCAAAGATGACATTAATAAACTGAATAAAGCTGAATAAACCATGACCCTGAATCTGTAACTTTATTCTTTCCCAGTGAGGAGTGATACTGGCTTGAATCAGTGAAGGTTTTCAAGAGGAGTTTTGAGAAAGGAAAAGACATGGATTAGCTAGAGAATAGGGATGGAAAAGAATAAATCATATGCAGGTATTGTAAAGTAGATTTTTGTGGCTAGAGTAGATAGAATATTTAGAAGGAATAAGAAATTAGATTTGTGGGGATGGAGATAAGTGGGTGTATTTGAGAGATATATTTGAGGTGAATTATCTATAGACTTGATTAGATATGGAGGGGGAGGAAGATGAAGGTTGTTAAGGATGACTTCTAGAATTCTGCCTTATGCAGCTTGGATGTATGGTGGTGCCATTCACTAGGAACAAAGTACTGGAGAACTAGGATTGGGAGGAAGATCATGAATCCAGTTTTGGATCTATTGTGTTTAAGCTGCCTTTGTCATCACATGGTGATGTCAGTAGGCGGTTAGATATAGGGATCTAAAATTCAGAGAAAGGTCTAGGCTAGAAACAATAATATGGAAGTCATTTACTTATTTATAGATGGCAGTTGTAGCCATGCCGAAGCATGATTTTGCTAAGGGAGAGACTAGCATGAGAAATGAAGAAAACCCTTAGTCTTTCCCTTTAGGTCACCAGAGTCTGGGTACAGGAGGATAAGCTGGCAGAGGAGTCAAAGAAGAGATGGCTAGAGAAGAAAAATCTAGAAAGTATGGTATTGCAGAAGCCAAGGGAAATTAGTGTTTTAAGAAAGAGTACAAAGATGAAACCAGTTTTCAGCACAAATAGTGAAATACACAAATAGTGATTTTTCTTTATTACTGAAGAAAATGGCAAAAGGTTTAGTCTTGCAGCAGTGACTGTAGGAACATGCTTAATTGTAGTATTAGTCAAAGCTATTTGAGACAGTGAATTCTTCAAAGTAGAAAGAGAATAGAGTGCTAGAAGCTGAGGATTAGGACACCAAGATAATAGTTAACATTTATTGAGTGATTACTTTGTGCCAGAGTAAGCTTATTATGCTGAGCATTTAATAGCCAATTATGCCATTACGTCCATTTCACAGTTGAGGGACAAATCTTAGAGAAGTAACTTTTCTGTGGGCACACAGCTAATAAGGGGTAGAGCCTGGATTTGGATCTGTTTGATTCTAGACCTGGACTCTTAACCATCATAGGTACTACAGAGCAATTTAAAATTAAATGAGCAGAGCTAACAGAGGTCGGTTCTATTAAAGCCAATGGTGGGGAAAGTTTTAAAGAAGTGGATGGCATGCTGTTATCAATTGCAGTAGTGAAATTTAGAAGAATGATAACTGAAGAAAAGAGGTCACTGGATATAGTGGGGAATGACATTCAAGTTAAGGGTTAAGGAAAAGAAAGTGATTAGAAGGTGACAGGTGAGGTCGAGTGGGTGTATGTGATATAATGTAGGTGCCATCAGCAGAACTCAGAGTTGGCTTAATAAAATCACATAATAGATGAGCTCAGTTTTCTGTAGAAGACATCTTAAAAGATTGTCTCTTTCAGGTTGAAAGCAGGAAGAGTGGGACTTGATGTAGTCTAATAGATGATATTAGCATATCTAAAGAAAGACTGTCACAGCAGAAGGTGGATGGGCAGCACAGAAATATAGAAAAATGGGAGTTAGAGAGGTAGAATTTGGAAGTGTTTTTTAGGACTGTTCAGAGAAGGTGGTATGCTGCCTAGAGGGTTAAATACATCCAGTCCTTATGGCCAGGCTGTCCCAGCAAACGTTTAGTTATAATTTGACTTCCTATTTACATATTTTGTATAGGGAGAGAGGTTGCTGGTTAGAGAATTCAACTGTCAGGACCTTAGGACAAATATACTTCTTTCTGTTGGTAAATTGGCATTGTGGTTTTTGTGTTAGTCTATTTGTTCTGTTTTCCTACTTCTATACAACTCCAGGAAACTCACCAAATCAAGTTCTGACTTCCCCAGGGAAATGCCGCTGGTTTTCCTAAAGGACATCTCAACCATATCAATAATAGTAGCTACAGAAATGTATTTAAGAAGTTTGAAAGTTAAAACTAGCAAAAAAAAATGGAGTGGTAGTTTGTTTGGAAGAGTCAACTGAAGCCTTTTTCTAAGAATTGGGGTTCTAACCATATCTAATGGTTGAAGGAAGAGGATATAGATTTTAAGAGGAGAGGTGTAAGATCAAGTTCTGAGTGAGCTTCCTCAGAGCTCTTCCAGAGGTAGAGAAAGCTGATAGGTATCTTTCCATGCAACTGGTGCTTCAGTCGTAGATACACATCAGCTTCAGCAATTGTGCTTATATGCAGGCACAGGTGTAGTCTTTTTGCATGTATTAGCTCATTTAAACTTTACAACAACCTTTTAAGGATGGCACTGTTACTATCCTCATTTTTTAGATTAGGAAGCTTGCCCAAAGTTACATGTACTGGCTGCCTATGGCAAATGTACTTCAGAATCTTACAAACCATCTTGGTTCCATGCAAGGTACAGTGGGGATGATTTCAGCTGTTTTAAATTCTTTTTGGAATAAGTAGAAATTAAGTAAATAAGTAAAAGGAGAATGGTTTCTGATTTTAAGAGAAGGGCATCTATATGCAATTGTGAATGTCTTTGGAGTAGTTGTGAACTCTATAAAACTGTGCTTTTAAAAACATTTATATATATTTGAATAAAATTAAATTGAAAAAATAAAAAGGTGCAAAAAAAAGTATTTCTATGATATGAAACTTCAGACATATCATATCCCCACCTAATCTCTAACTGGTGCAAGCCTTTTTTGTTAGACTTGCATACATACCATTAATTATTACTAGCTTCCAAGCCTGTTGAACTTAGAGATTTGATCCAGATGGCTTTGGAGGGCCATGCTATCGTAATTTCCCATATTACAAAACCCTCACTTCATCTGAGTTTGTTCTCTCATATTACAGAATCTCATTAATTACAGGAAAGAATGTTTTCAGGGAAATTGTGTTTTTAATTCCAGGTCAATATAGGAACACATGTTTTTGACAACCAAAAGTTGTCTAGTAGAAGATTTTCTTTCTTGAAAAATAATGTTTTTGTTTTTTCTTTTTTGAGATAAGGTCTTGCTCTGTTGCCTGGGCTAGAGTACAATGGTGTCATGATAGCTCACTGCAACCTCAAACTCCTGGGCTCAAGCAGTCCTCCTGCTTCAGCCTTCCAAGTAGCTGGGACTACCGGTGCATGCCACCATGGCTGGCTAATTTTTTATTTTTTGTAGAGGTGGGGTCTCATTATGTTGCCGAGGCTGGTCTTGACCTCTTGGCCTCAAGTGATCCTCCCGCCTCAGCCTCCCAAAGTGCTGGGATTACAGGATGAGCTGCTGCATCTGGCCAGTTTCCACATTTTTAATATGAAGAAAATAATAACACCAGTGTCATGGTGTTGTGATTGTCAAAGTCCCAACTGCTTCCCCCTTCCTCAGATGTCCTGATTAATCTGGGTTCACTTTGTGACCATACTAATTTGCTCAATTAAACCCTTAAAAACAACAAATATAGTAAAAATGTATATTTTGAATACTACACTTAGAAATTGTTTAGTTTTTTGTTGCCATCATTGTTGAAAAGTCTGTTTTGTAATAGTTACTATGTGATAATTGTCTACTTTTTGCCATGAAAACTTATGTTTTGCTCCAGCTCCCACTCCCCTGCTCCGTCCTGTTTTCCACCATTATTAAGCTACAGATAGTTCTAGTTAATCAAATATACCAATTAATAGAGAGCTATCATATATATGAAATGTGGGTTAACAAGTTTCAAAGAATTAGGATATTATACAACTTAGCACTGTTAAAGTGAAACTGAATATATTTAACTTTTATGTTGTAGAAGTCTAGTCAGGATCCTGTGGTGATACTTGGTTATTGTTTGGAATGCTGATTTTGTCCTGAAAACTGAGAACAGTGCTAGTTAATAGAGGAGTTCTGGTTGCTAGAATGCTGGACAATGTAAACTTAATTGTAGTCTTTGCAAGTTACTTTACTCAGATTCATAGGATTTTTCTTCTGCTTTTCTCTTGTTCTTGAATTTTCTGATATTTTAACAGTATTCTGTAAGCCCACTGCCAAAATTATGTAATAGTCTGGAGTGCCAACAGGTGTAACATGAACATCCCTCCAGCTGTGTCCGTGTAATATCTCCCCCCCCAATAGTCCATTCAGGACAAATTCTTTAACCTCCCTAGTGTTTGTCTATTTAAAACTGGATGTTTTGGTATAGTATAGATGTACTTCTATACATCTCTATCTCATTTTAACAGACCTTTAGTGAAATAAAAACACAGAATATAATAATTTGGTATTTCATGGAAAAAAAATTCTATCTGTTGGACTCATTTGCTTTATCTTACTCTTTTTCACATACATGCATGGTCTTTTTCCCCCAACCCATTTAGAAGTAAGTTGCAGACGTCGTGACGTGTCATACCTGTATATATCAGCATGCCTCTTGTCTTAGTCTGTTTTGCATTGCTATAAAGGAATACTTAAGGCTGAGTAATTCATAAAGAAAAGAGGTTTATTTGGGTCATGGTTCTGCAGGCTGTACAAGAAGCATGGCACTAGCATCTGCTTCTGGTGAGGGCTTCAGGAAGCTTACAATCAAAGCGGAAGGCGAAGGGGGAGCAGGCATGTTACAGAGAAGGAGCCAAGAGCAAGAGGAGGAGGTGCCAGGCTCCTTTATAAACAACCAGCCCTTAGGAGAACAAATAGAGTGAATAGAGTGAGAACTCACTTATTACCATGGGGAGGGCACCAAGCCATTCATGAGGCATCTGCCCCCATGACCCAAAAACCTCTCAGTAGGCTCTACCTCCAACATTGGAGATCACATTTCAACATGAGATTTGGAGGGGGCAAACATCCAAACCATATCACTTCTGTTAAGAATGAGGACATTTTTCTATATAACAACAATATTATACTCACTCCTAAGACAATTAACAGTAATTCAATCCAACATACAATTTCCTTAATTGTAAAAAAAAAAAAAAAAAAAGACTTTTTAAAAAATCCAGGGTTCAATCAAGATTCATATTTTGCATTTGATAGTTATATCATGTTAGTCATCTTTAATCATGCTAAAACAGTCACACTTTCTTTTGATGACACTGAAATTTTTTGAAGAGTCCAGGTCAACTGTCTATAGAATGTCTCATATTCCAAATTTGCCTCATTTTTTCATCATGATTAGATTTAGCTTAAACATTTTTGTCAAGTTATTACATAGGTGATATTGGATCCTTCTTATAGCATCACGTGAGAAGACATATAATGTCAGGTTGTTCCACCATTGCTAAAGCTTAGGTGATAACTGCTGAATTGTTCTGTTATAAAGATACCTTTTTGCCTTTTTTTCCCTGAAAAATTTTTTTATCCCCTTTGTTTTTAATAAGCAATCTATGGGGTGATACTGTGATGCTGAGTGAATAATCTGTTCCCCAACAAACTTTAACCATTTAGTTAAAAAGTTAACTTTAACTTTTTAGTAATTTTAGTATTGGCTGAAGATCCTTGCATGCATCAATTGTTACATTGGTGGTTGCAAAATTGTGACTTTCTAATTATGTTATTCCTTTTACCATTTGATAGCATTCTTTTATAAAGAAGAGGTTTCTCTTGTCTACTTACACCCCTTCTTTTTTAAGTGTTACTATAGACAAGTTGATTCTTTTTAATTCAATGTGTTATAATCAAGTATCATAATTATTTTTTTCTTTAAATTTTAGAGACAAAGTCTTGCTCTGTCACCCAGGCTGGAGTGCAGTGGCACCATCATAGCTCACTGTAACCTAGAACTCTCCTGGGTTTAAGTGATCCTTCCACCTCAGCCTCTGGTGTAGCTAGGACTATAGGTGTGAGCCACCATGCCTGGCTAATTTTTAAATTTTTTGTAGAGACTGTGTGAACCACAGCACTCAGTCTCATAATTCTTTTTGATGCTCAAATTGTCTTGAATTTTGCCCCTTCGAGCTGGCTCCTGTGTCTTTTTGACAAAACCTGTCATTTTTTGAACATTTCCCAGTTTTCTAGCACAACAAGATGTCCTAGGCTTACCTAATAATTTCCCTGTCCCAATTCAGCAATCATCTATTTTTCTAAGGGGATCGAGTTCCTTTTCATGAGAAATGGTATGGAAACCATTGTCTAGGCTTTGAGGCTTATTTCTACTGGGATGTTACTGCATTTAGGACCTTTCAGTGGACAAATCTAGGAAATTTATGTGTGTGTATCCTTCACTTTTCCCCATTGCATACTTGTACCTACCTTGACTGTTATTAAAAACCCTGGTTTCCAGTATATCATAATATTTACTTATTTCTTCTGTCCTCAACTATACATGAGATTATTTAGGATTTTTTACATCAATAGCACTACCAACAACAAACAGATGACTAAAATTCAAGATACTTTGCATTTTTTTTGTCTTTAGACTATTTCTTAGAAAGGCAGTATAGTCATAGCACTATGTTCAAATGTTTCTTGAGTTATTTTTTTTCTGTATGTTTATATTATCAGTTAGTTTTATTTCTGATTCTGATCAATTTTGGGCTTACTTTTTTTCATCTTTTTAAAAACTAAATTTTTTATTTTGAGGTAATTGTAGCTTCACATGCAGTTGGGAGATATAATAGAGATCCCATGTACCCTTTATGCAGTTTTCTGATGGTAACACCTTGTAAAACTGTAGTACAGTATCATAACTAGGAAATTGATGTTGGTTCAGTCAAGATAAAGAACATTTCCAATACTGTAAGGATACCTCATGTTGGCTTTTTATAGCCACACTGTACCTCTGGCTGCAACCCCTCATCAATCCCTGGTAGTCACTAACCTTTTCTCCATTTCTATAATTTTATTTCCTGAATGTTATATAAATGGAATCATGCAGTATGTAACCTTTTGTGACTGGCTTTTTTCACTCAGCGTAACTCTCTGGAGATTATCCAAGTTGTTGGATATATCAATAGTTTGTTCCTTTTTATTGCTGAGTAGTATTTCATGGTATACATGCACCACAGTTTGTTTAACTGTTCACCCACTGAAGGACATTTAGGTTGTTTCCAGTTTTAGTTATTACAAATAAATCTGCTATAAACATTTGTGTATAGTTTTCTGTGTGAATGTAGGTCTTCATTTCTCTAGTCTAAGTGCCCAGGAATACAACTGCTGGGTTATATGGTAGTTATATGCTTAGTTTTTTTTTTAAGAAACTGCCAAACTGTTTTCCATAGGGAGTGTACCATTTTGCATTCCAACCAGCAGTGTATGAAAGATCTAGTTTCTTCACCACATCCTCACCAGAATTTGGTGTTGTCACTATTTTTTTTTAGTCTATGATAGCTTTTATTTTAGTTCAGGCTGCTATAACAAAGTACCATAGACTGGGTGGCTGATAAACAACAGAAATTTATTTCTCATGGTTCTGGAGGCTGAAAGACAGAGATTGGGGTGCCAGCATGGTCAGGTTCTGGTGAGGGTTGTCTTCTGGGTGGCAGACTGCTGACTTCTCATTGTATCCTCACTTGGCAGAAAGAGAGCTAGGGAGCTCTCTGGGGTCTCTTTTATAAAGGTACTAATCCTATTCATGAGGGCTCCACCCATATGACATAATTACCTCCCAAAGGCCCCACTTCCTAGTAGCATCACATTGAGGATTAGGATTTCAACATATGAATTTTGGGGAGACACAAACACGCAGTCCACAACAGGTCTGTACTGATGACTCAGTTTTAATTTGTATTTACCTAATGGCTAATGTTCATGTGTTTATTTGCCATTTGTATATCCTCTTTGGTGAAAAATCTGTTCATGTCTTTTATCCTTTCTCGTTTTTTTTAACTGCTGAGTTTTCAGAGTTCTTTATATATTCTAGGTTCTAGTCCTTTGTCTAGTGGGTTGCAAATATTTTCTCTCTCTGTGTTTTGCAAATATTTTCTTTGTCCATAGCTTGTCTTTTTATCCTCTTAACAGTCTTCCCTCTCATCTTTATTTACATGCCAAAAACTGCACATAATTAATGTACAGTTGACCCTTGAACAACACGGGTTTGAACTTTGTGGGTCCCCTTACACTTGGATTTTTTCAACCAAACGTAGATTGAAAATATAGTATTCCTGGGATGTGAAATCCTATACAGAGGGCCAACTATGGGTCATGAGTATGCTTGGATTTGGGTATATGCAGGGATCCTGGAACCAATCCCCTCTGTATACCAAGGGTTGACTATAATTTGGTGAGTTAACAGTCTTTTGAGGTCATCACTTTTAAATCTTGATAAAGTCCAGTTTATCAATTTTTGCTTTTATGGGTTGTGCATTTGGTGCTTTTAAGAACTCTTTGCCAAGCTAAAGATCCCAAAGATTTTCTCTTATTTTTTTCCTAAAAGTTTTATAGTTTTATGTTTTACATTTAATTCTGTGATCCATTATGAGTTAATTTTTGTATAAGGTGTGTAACTTAGATCAAGGTTCATTTTTTTTGCCTATGGATGTCCAGTTGCTCCAGCACCATTTGTCAAAAAGGCTATCTTTCCTCTGTTGAGTTGCTTTTGCACATTTCGTAAAAATCATACTGTGTGGGTCTATTTTCGGGATTTCTGGTCTGTCCCACTGATAACATGTGTCTCTTCTTCTGCCAGTACCACACAATCTTGATTACTATAGCTATATAAGAAATCTTTAAATTGAGTAGACTGATTCTTCCCACTTTTCTTTTTCAAAATTGTTTTAACTATTCAAGTTCCTTTGCCTTTCCATATGAATTGTAGAATAATCTTGTTTATATCTACAAAAAAACCACTAGGATTTTGGTAGGAATTGCAGTAAATCTGTATAACAATTTTGGGAGAATTGAAATCTTTATTAGGTTGAGTCTTCTATTCCATGAATGTGGTGTGTGTCTCTCTGCTTATTTATATCTTTGATTTCTTTCATCAGCATTGTGTAGTTTTTAGCATATAAATCCTATGCATGTTATATTAGAGTTATATGTAACTGTTTGAATTTTTTGAGTGATTTCAAATAGTATTGCATTTTTAATTTTAGCATCCTGTGTTCATTGTTAGTATATAAAAATACAATTGATTTCCGTATGTTTATCTTGTTTTCTGTGACCTTGCTGAACTCACTTATTGCTTCTAGGAGGTTTTTTTTCCCCCCAAATGTAATAGATTCCTTGGGATTTTCTACACAGACAGTCATTTCATGTGCAAGTAGGGATGGTTTTATTTTTTCACTTCCAATCTCTATGCTTTACCTCTACCCCCCTTTTTTTGCTTTATTGTACTGGCTAGAACTTCCAGCACTATGTTGAATAAGAGCGATGAGAACATGTATCTGTACCGAGTTCCCTCCCCCTTAGGAGGAAAGCATTAAATCTTTCACCTTTAAGTATAATGCTAGCAGTAGGTTCTTTGTAGATGCTGTTTATCAAGTTGAGGAAGTTCACCTCTATTCTTGTTTTCTTAGGGTTTTTTTTTTTAAATCATGAATGAGTAGTGAATTATGTCACATGCTTTTTCTGTGTCAATTGGTATGATCATGTAATTTTTCCTCATTAGGGTATTAATATGGTAGATTATATTGGTTTATTTTCAAACATTGAAACAGCCTTGCATCTGTGGAATAAACCACACTTAGTTATGGTATACAATTCTTTTTATATATTGCTGAATTCTGTTTGCTAATAGTCTGTTAAGGATTTTTGGCTGGGTACAGTGGCTCATGCCTGTAATCCTAGCACTTTGGGAGGCTGGGAGCATTGCTTGAGGCCAAGAGTTCAAGACCAGCCTGAGAAAGAGCAAGACCCCATCTCTACAAAAAATAGAAAAATTAGCTGGGCGTGGTGGCACACGCCTATAGTCCCAGCTACTCAGGAGGCTGAGGCAGGAGGATCGCTGGAGCCCAGGAGTTGAGGTTTCAGTGAGCTATAATGATGTCACTGAAGTCTAGCTGGGGTGACAGAACAAGACCCTGTTAAAAAAAAAAAGTTTTATATCTATATTTATGAGGGCTATTGGTCTGTAATTTTCTTTTTTGTACTGTCTTTGTCTGGTTTTGGTATCTGGGTAATACTAGCATCATACAATGAATTGGAAAGCTTCCCCCTTTCTATTTTCTTGATAAAAACTTATAGAATTGATATTTAATTTTTCTATAAATATTTGGTAGAATTCTCCAGTGAAACCATCTTGGCAAACCGAATGCAATAACACGTCAAAAAAAAATAATTCACTGTGATCAAGTGGGCTTCATCCCAGGGAGGCAAGGGTGGTTCAATGTATGCAAATCAGTAAAGGTGATTCACCACATAAACAAGGGCTGGACGCAGTGGCTCACACTTGTAATCTTAGCACTCTGGGAGGCCAAGGCTGGAGGATCGCTTGAGGTCAGGAGCTCGAGACCAGCCTGAGCAAGAGTGAGACCCCGTATCCACAAAAAATAGAAAAATTAGCTGGGTGTGCCACAGTGGTGTGCGCCTGTAGTCCCAGCTTCTTTGGAGGCTGAGGCAGAAGGATTGCTTGAGCCCAGGATTTTGAGGTTGCAGTGAGCTATGATGATGCCACTGCACTCTAGCCAGAGCAACAGAGAGAGACTCTGTCTCAAAAAAAATAAAAGTAGCAAAAATAAAGACCATATGATTATCTAAATAGATGCAGAAAAAACATTCGATAAAATCCAGCACCCTTTCATGATAAAACCCTCAACAAACTAAGCATAGAGGGAGCATACTTCAAAATTATAAAGTCATATATGACAAAGCCACAGCCAACATCATACTGAATGGGGAAAAGGTGAAAGCATTCCCCTTAAGAACTGGAACAAGACAAGGGTGCCTACTGTCACCACTTCTATTCAACAGAGTACTGGAAGTCCTAGCCAGAGCAGTCAGGTAAGAGACAGAAATAAAGGGTATCCAAATGGGGAAAGAGGACTTCAAACTATCACTTTTTGCTGACGATATGATCTTGTATCTAGAAAATCCCGAAGACTCTACTAAAGCCTCCTAGAATTGATAAATAAATTCAACAAAGTCTCAGGTTACAAAATCAGTATACACAAATCAGTAGCATTGCTATATACTAACAACAATCAAGCTGAGAATCAAATCAAAGACTCAATACCATTCACAGTAGCTACAAATAAAATAAAACACCTAGGAATATACTTAACCAAGGAGGTGAAAGATCTCTACAAGGAGAACTATGAAACACTGATGAAAGAAATCACAGATGACACAAACAAATTGAAAAACATCTCATGCTCATTGATTGGTGGAATCAACATTGTTAAAATATCCATACTGCCCAAAGTGATTTATAGATTCAACGCAATCCCCACCAAAATACCAACATCACATTTCACAGATCTAGAAAAAATAATTCTACACTTCATTTGGAACCAGAAAAGAGCCCAAATACCCAAAGCAATCTTAGGCAAAAAGAACAAGTCTAGAGGCATTGCATTACCAGACTTCAAATTATACTACAAGGCTATAAACCTTTTGGTTTGTTTACTAAACCAAAACAACACGGTACTGGTATAAAAGCAGAGACATAGACCAATGGAACAGAATACAGAACCCAGAACCCAGATATAAAAGTGTCTACGTACAACCAATTGATCTTTGACAAAGCAGACAACAACATATACTGGGAAAGGAAGTTCTATTCAATAAATGGCAATGGGAAAACTGGATAACCACATGCAGAGGAATGAAACAGTACCCCTATTTCTCGCCATATACAAAAATTAATTCAAGATGGATAAAAGACTTAAATGTAAGGAGTGAAACCATAAAAATTCTAGAAGAAAATTTAGGGAAAACTCTTCTAGACATCAACCTAGGCAAAGAATTTATGACTAAGATCCCAAAGGCAAATACTGCAGCAACAAAAACAACTAAATGAGACTTAATTAAATTTTAAAGTTTCTGCACAACAAAGGAAATAATCAACGAGTAAATAGACAATGTATAGAATGGGAGAAAATATTCACAAACTATATTGCCAATAAAGGGCTAATATCCAGAATCTACAAAGAACTCAAATAAATCAGCAAGAAACATACAAACAAACCCATTAAAAAGGGGGCAAAAGACATGAACAGAAGTTTTTCACAAGAAGATAGACAAATGGCCAACAAGTATATGAAGAAATGCTCAACATCATTAATCATCAGGGAAATGCAAAATAAAACCGCAATGAGATATCACCTTTCTTCTGTCAGAATGGCCATTATTAAACAGTCAAAAAACAATAGATGCTGGCACAGATGCAGAGAGAAAGGAATGCTTATACTCTGTTGGTGGGATTGTAAATTAGTACAACCTCTATGCAAAACGGTATGGAGATTCCTCGAAGAAATAAATGTAGACTTACCATTTGACTCAGCAATCCTACTACTGGGTATCTACCTAAAGAAAAAGAAGTCATTTTATCAGAAAGACACCTGCACTCGAATGTTCATTGCAGCACAATTCACAAGCACAAACATGTGGAATCAACCTAAATGCCCATCAGTTCATGCATGGATTAAGAAAATGTGGTGTATGTATACCATGGAGTACTACTCAGCCATAAAAAGGAATGAAATAATTTGCAGCCATAAAAAGGAATGAAATAATTTGCAGCAACTTAGATGAAACTGGAGACCATTATCCTAAATGAAGTATCTCAGGAATGGAAAAACAAACACCACATGTACTCTCATAATTGGGAACTAATTGATGGGCACACATGGGCACAAAGAGATGTAAAGGACATTGGAAATCAAGAAGGAGGGAGGAGGGAGGAGAGGAGGGGCAAAAACCTACCTAACAGGTACAATGAGCACTATTTGGGTGAGGGGCACACTAAAAGCCCCCATATGGTATCCATGTAACAAAAACATTTGTACTCCCTTAATATTTTGAAAAATTTTTTAAAAAGTATGTGTTAAAAAATTGGAGTTTAAAACTTACTAATTTGGGCTGACATGGTGGCTCACACCTGTAATCCCAGCACTTTGGGAGGTGGAGGCAGGAGGATTGCTTGAGGCCAGGAGTTCAAGACCAGCCTGGGCAATATAGTGAGACCCCATCTCTAGAAAAAATTTAAAAATTGAGTGGATCTGGTGGTGCGTGCCTGTAGTCCTAGCTAATTGGAATGCTGAGGTGGAAGGATGGCTGAGCCTAGGGTCAAGGCTGCAGTCAGCTATCATTGTGCCATTGCACTCCAGCCTGAGTGTCAGACAAGACCCTGTCTCTAAAAAATAAAATTAAATTTAAAAAAAGAAAAAATTACTAATTCAACCTTTTTAATAGTTATAGGGCTATTCAAATTACTACCAGTGGGTGAGTGTGGTGTTTGTTTTTTCCGAGGAGTTAGTTCATTTTGTTGTAATTTGTCAAATTTATGTGTGTAGAGCTGTTTGTAATATTTCCTTGTTATACTTTTGGTGTTTTTCTAGTACATAGTGATATCTTCTGCTCCATTCCTGATATTGGTAATTTGTGTCTTTTGTCTTTATTCTTTGTCAGTCTTTCTAGAGGTTTGTCAGTTTTGTTGACCTTTTCAAAGAATCAGTAATTTGTTTCATTAATTTTCTCTATTATTTTTCTGTTAATATGTCTTTGATTTCTCCTCTGATCTTTATTATGCTTTTCCTTCTGCTCACTTTGGGTTTATTTTGTGCTGCTTTTTCTAGCTTCCTGAGGGTGAGTGCTTAGATTACTGACCTGAGACCTTTTTTTAATTCTCTAATGAGAGAAAAATTAAATTAAATAAAATGACTTTTTATTGCTATAAAAATTCTTTTGGTAGTACTTTAGCTGTGTACCATAAATTTTGATGTGTTTTAATTTCATTTTCATTCAGTTCGATGTATCTTTTGATTACCCTTGAGACTTCCTTTCTGACCATGGATTATTGCATGTATTTGGAGATTTTCCTATCTCTCTGTTAATTGATTTCTAGTTTGACTCTACTTTGTATGGTTTTAATTTTTTTTAAATTGCTGAGGTTTGTTTTATGGCCCAAGATATGACCCAAGTGTCATGGACACTTGGAAATAGTGGGTATTCTGCTGTCGTTGGTTGAAGTATTCTATAAATGTCTATTAGATGCTCTTTATTGATTGTGTGGTTGAGTTCTATATCCTTGCATATTTTCTGTCTATATGTTCTGTTGGTTGTTGAAAGAGAGGTGTTGATGTCTTCAACTAAATTGTGGATTTGTCCTTTTAAATCTTTCAGTTTTCTCACTTATATTTGCAGTACTGTTTGGTACATACACATTTAGGAGTACTATGTCTTGTAGTTAAATTGATCCTTTTATTAATATCTAATGTCCCTCTCTATTTCTGGTAATTTTCATTGCTCAGAAGTCCAGTATTTCATATTAATACAGCCACACCTGCTTTCTTTTGATTAATGTTTGCATGAAATATTTTTTACCCTTCTTTTTTTTCAACCTGCCTATACTGTTAAATTTGTAGTGAGTTTCTTGTACACAGCACGTAGTTAGTTGGTCATGCTTTTTAAGCCACGCTGCCAATCTCTGTCTTTTAATTAGACCATTTACATTTAATGTGATTATTGATATGTTACGGATTAAGTCTGCCATTTTACCTTTTTGTTTTCTGTTTGTTCTCCCTGCTTTTCATTTCTGTTTTCTCTTTCCTGCCTTCCTGTGAGTTACTTGAACATTTTTTTAGAATTCCATTTTGATTTATCTGTAATATTTTTGGTGTCTTCTTAGTGTAGCTTTAAAAAATTTTTAATTTAATTTTATTATTGTTACATAATATTTGTACATATTTATGGGGTACATGTGGTATATTGTTACATGAATAGAATGTGTAATGATCAAGTCAGGGTATTTTGGGTATCGATCACCTTGAACATTTATCATTTCCTTGTGTTGGGAACATATCAAGTCCTCTCTTCCAGCTATTTTGAAATATACAATACGTTGTTGTTAACTATAGTCACCCTACTCTGTTATTGAACATTAGAACTTATTCCTTCTATCTAACTGTATGTTTATACCCATTAACCAACCTCTTTTTATCACCTTCTCACCCACACACTCTTCCCAGCCTCTGTTACCTATCATTATACTCTTTACCTCCATGATATCCACCTTTTTATTAGCGCTCACATGTGAGTGAGAATATATGATATTTGTTTTTCTGTGCCTGGCTTATTTCACTTAACTTAATGGCCTCCAGTTCCATCCATATTGCTGCAAATGACAGGATTTTATTCTTTTTTATGGCTGAACAGTATTCCATTGTGTATATACCACATCTTCTCTATTCTTTAATTTACTGATGGACACATAGTAAACATGGAGGTGCAGGTATCTTTTTGATATACTGATTTCTTTTCCTTTGGATAAATACCCAATAGTGGGATTGCTGATCATATGGTAGTTCTATTTTTAGTTTTTTTTGAGAAATCACCATACTGTCTTCATAGTGGCTGTACTAATTTATATTCCCACCAACAATGTATTAGAGTTCTCTTTTCTCTGCATTCTCACTAACATCTGTTATTGCTTGTTTTTTCAATACTAGCTGTTGTAACTGGGGTAAGATGATATTTCATTGTGATTTTGATCTGCATTTCCCTGATGATTAGTGATGTTGAGCATTTTTTCATATACCTGTTGGCCATGTACATGTCTTCTTTTGAGAAATATCTATTTATGTCCTTTGCCCAATTTTTAATGGGACTATTTATTTTTTACAGTTGAGTTGTTTGAGTTCCTTATATATTCTGTGTATTAGTCCCTTGTCAGATAAATAGTTTGCAAATATTTTCTCCCATTCTGTGAGTTGTCTCTTCACTCTATTGATTGTGTCCTTTCCTGTATAGAAGTATTTTAGTTTAATATAGTCCCATATGTCTGTTTTTGTTGCCAATGCTTTTGAGGTCTTTGCCATAAAATTTTTTCCTAGACCAATGTCCTGAAGTGTTTCCCCTATGTTTTCTTGTAGTCATTTTATAGTTCTGGGTCTTACATTTAAGGCTTTAATCCATCTTGAGTTGATTTTTGTATAGGGTGAGAGATAGGCATCCAATTTTATTCTTCTGCTTATGGTTATCCAATTTTTGCAGCAGCATTTATCTAAGAGGGTTTCTTTTCTCCAGTGTATGTTCTTGGCACCTTTTTCCAAAATCAGTTGGATTTGAATACTTGGTATGATTTCTAATTTTTAAAATTTGTTGAGAATTATTTTGTGTCCTCACACATGTTCTATCCTGAAGAATGTTTCATGTGCTGATGAAAAGATTGTGTATTCTGTAGCTGCTGGAAGAAATGTTCTGTAAATGTCTGATAAGTCCTTTTGCTTAAATCCAACATTTGTTAATTTTCTGTCTAGATGATCTGTCTAATGCTGAGAGTTGGGTGTTACAGTCCCCAACTGTTATTGTATTGGAGTCTATCTCTCCCTTTAGATCTAATAATATTTGCTTTATATGTCTGGGTGCTCTGGTGTTGGGTGCATATATGGTTAGAATTGTTATGTCCACTTGCTGAATTGATCCTTTTATTATTATATAATGACCTTCTTTGTCTGTTTTAACAGTTTTGACTTAAACTCTGTTATATATGATATAAGTATAGCTAGTCCTGCACATGTTTAGTTTTCTTTTGCATTGGATATCTTTTTTCCATTCCTTTAATTTTAGTCTATATGTGTCTTTTTAGGTGAGATGAATTTCTTGTAGGCAGCATATATTTGGGTCATGCTTTTTTAATCCATTCAGCAGGCCTATGTCTTTTAAGAAAGCTTAATCTGTTTATGTTCAAAGTTATTATTGATAACTTCTACTAGGGGCAGCAGGACCTCTGCCAATGGCTCACTCTTCGGCCCTGGTGGCAGGAGCTGGCAGAGGTGCCTGGTTGTGGACAAGGAATGTCAGGGCTCTGAAAATGCACCTTGCTAAAGTGAGGGCATATTCCTGTCATTTTGTTGATTTCTGGTTGTTTTGTATATCTTTTGTTCCTTCTTTCTCTCTCATTGTTTATCGTTGTTTGGTGGTTTTCTATAATGGTAAAATTTGAGTCCTTTTCCTTCCTCATTTGTGTGATTGCTCTACCAGTGTGTTTTATAATTTTGTGTGTTTTCATTATGGTAGATAGCATCCTTTTGCTTATACATGTAGGACCTTCTGAAACATTTCTTGTAGGACTGGCCTGGTGGTCATGAATTCCCTCAGCTTTTTCTTGTGTGAGAAAGACTTTATTTCTTCTTCATTTATAAAGGATAATTTTGCTGAGTATAATGTCCTTGGCTGGCAGTTTTTTCTTTCAGCACTTTGAATATATCATTTCATTGCCTCCTGGCCTGTAAGGTTTCTGCTGAGAAATCTGCTTAGTCTGATGGGGGTTCCCTTATAAGTGATTAGATGCTTTTCTCTTGTTGTGTTTAGAATTTTCTCTTTGTCCTTTACTTTTGATAGTTTTAGTTAATTGCCATAGAGAAGACCTTTCAGAATTGTTTGGAGATCTCTGAGCTTCCTGGATCTGGATGGCTAAATCTCTTGCTAGACTTAAGAAGTTTTCAGCTAACATCTTGTTAGGTAGATTTTGTAGCCCTTTAGTTTTCTCTTCACCTTCTAGGACACTGAAATTTGAATATTTTGTTGCTTTATAGTGTTATATGTCATGCAGGCTTTGTTCATTCTTTTAAATTCTTTTTTCTTTATTTTTGTGTGACTGGGTTATTTCAAAAGACCTGTCTTCAAGTTCTGAAATTCTTCCTTCTGCTTGCTGTAGTCTATTGTTGAAGTTTTTGAATGTATTTTGTATTTCATTTAATGAATTCTTCAGTTCTAGAATTTGTTTGGTTCTTTTTTATGATATATACCTCTTTGGTAAATTTCTCATTCATATCCTGAATTGTTTTTCTGATTTTTTTGGTATTGTTTTTCTGAATTTTCTTGTATCTCACTGAGCTTTAATACCATTATTTTGAATTCTTTTTCTGGGATTTCATAAATTTTTTTTTCATTGGAATCTGTTGCTGGAGAGTTACTGTATTCCTTTGGAGGTGTCATATTTCCTTATTTTTTCATGGTTCTTGTGTCCTTAAGTTGATAACTGTGCATATGGTGTAACAGTTGCTTCTTCCAGTTTTTTTTTTTTAAATTCGCTGTAGTGTTGGTTGGGTAGGGCACTTTGGCTTTGATTCTGGGTGTGTGCAGTAGTGTAGTCTCCATCAGATTTCTTCAGAGGTAAACAGCATCAGTAGTATCTTTGATTTCCTCAGCGTTTAAGGGTGTGGTTGTTAGTGGAGGCTGTGGTGAGATTTTGCTCGGAGTGGGGATGTCAGGTGGACCAGTTCTGAAGCAAGCTGAGCATGCCTGTCCTTGAGCACCAGGGCAGTGTATGCTGGCACCAGTGTTAATGTGTCCAGGTGGGCTGATTCTAGGGCCTCCAGGCAGCTTGTTTGGGTGCCAGCAGTGGCAGCAGTGGGCCTGACTGGTGGGTGGATGAGTCCTCAGGCCCCTGGAAAGTGGGTGTGGTGTGGGTTGTGGCAGTAGCAGTGGCAGGACAATCCTCTGGCTTTCAAGTGGTCTGTACTGGTTGGTGTTGGCAGTGGCTGCAGTGAGCTTGGCTGACCAGTCCAGGGGCCCAAAGGTGGCCTGTACTGATTGGTACCAGCTGTGGTAGTAGCTGCAGGTTGGACAGACCTGTCTGTAAGCTCCCCAGGAGGAGTGCTTAGGTTGCCAATAGGGCAGGGTGATTTCTAGGCCCCTGGATGGGTGCTTGGGCTCTAGGGTGGGGGTGGAGCTGGGCTGGGTGGGCCTGTCATCAGGCCATCTGGTGCTATGTGCAGGTGCTTGCTGTGGTAAGTAAGGGCACAGTGATCCTCAGGCCCCTGATGGAATGCTTGGGTGGAGGTGGCAGTGGCCACACTATAGCCCTTCTGCTGGGGAGGGCCGAGTTGCTTTCATTGGCAGCAGCGACAAACAGGCAGCTGGGGAACAGACACTTCGGCACCAGGTCATGGCTATAGCAGAGGAACCTTTCCTCAGGGTGCTTTTGAATGCATGATGACCCTTCTACTGGGGGCAGCAGGACCTCTGCCAATGGCTTGCAGTTCAGCCCTGGTGGCAGCAGCTGGCAGTAGTACCTGGCTGTGGACTGGGGATGTCAGTGGGCTCCAGGGATGTGAAAATGCAGGGGCTGTTGGGCCCCAGGGCAGGATGCAGTCTGATTGGACTGGGCTCTAAAAATGCACCTTGCTATAGCTGCTTAGGACTTGGGGGTGTGTGGGATCCAGAGTGCAGTTGTGCAGTCTGTAGGCAGCTCTACGTTAAGTCTCAGGGCTTGTATTGTTCAAAGGACTCTCTCATGGCCAGAATTGCAGGAGTCTGCAGTGGGAATGTGGACCACTAGGGGTCACTCGCTTACCTTTTCCTCACACTGGGGAGCCTCTCCAGGCTAACAGACAATCCAGCTGAGCGGGCTGCCTTGCTTCCCTCTTCTTTAGGTGTTTCCCGCCATTTCTCTGTAGACTTCCGGCATTCTCTCTTAGGTGATATATTTGAAATGTGATTATCTACTTGCTATTTTGGTTCTTCTTTGTGGAGGAGGCAAGTACCAGATGCCAACCATCTTGTCAACCATCTTGAAGCTGCTTCCTTGAGTAGCTTTTTAGTGGTTGCTATCAGTATTACATTATGTATACATAGCTTATCACAGTCTGTTGGTACCCTTTGGTCAGTTTGAGTGCAGAAACCTCATCTCCCTTTATGCCTCTCTGGCTTCCCTCACTTATAGTATAGTATAATTGATTTAAGAATTTACTCTGCATGTATTTAGAACCATATCAGATAGGGTTATAATTTCTATTTCAACTCTCAGATATAATTTAGAAAACTTGAGAAGAGAAGCAAAGTATTTATCTATATTTGCTTCTCTTGTGTTCTTTCTTTTTTCCTGAATTCCCAAAGCTGCTAGGTAGCTAGCAGAGGAGGTCTGCTGGTGATGTATTCTCTTAGTTTTCCTTCATCTGAGAATGTGTTGGTTTCTCCTTCATTCCTGAAGGATATTGTCACTGGCTATAGGATTCTGGATTGACTTTTTTTCTTTCAGCACTTGAAAAAAAAATTGTGCCGTTTCTTTTAGCCTCTCTGGTCCATCCATTGTTATTTGAATTGTTTTTCCCTCATAGGTAAGGTAATTGTTCTTCCCTTGTTTTCCTCTGGCTGCTTTCAAGATTTTCTCTTTTTCTTAGTTTTCAGAAGTTAGAATATGATGTATCTTGGCTTGGGTTTCTTTGGGTTTATCCTATATGGGGTTCTTTCAGCTTCTTGAATCTGTAGGTTTATGTCTGTAGCCAAACTTGGGAAATTTTTCAAGTACTTTTGCAGCCCTGCCCCTTTTCTCTTCTTCTTTTAGAACTCCAATAACATGAATGTTAGATTTTTTTTTTGTTATATTCTCATGGTCCGTGAGGGTCTTTTAAATTTTTAAAACTTACTTTCTCTCTGTTGTTCAAATTGGGTAATTTCTCTTGTTCCATCCTCCAGCTCATTGAAACCTTCCTCTTCCATTCTTCTGTTGAACCCATCTACTAAGCTTTTTATTTGTTGTTATATATTTTTAGTTTTATTTCTAAAATATAGCTATAGTTCAGAAATAGCTGAGACTATTTCTTTTCTGAGGCTTTCTATATTTTCATTTGCTTCAAGTGTGCTTGCAGTTGCTCGCTCACTAATGCATTTATCATGGCTGCTTTAAAATTGTCATAATTCTCGCATCTCTGTCATCTCAGTATTAGCATCTCTTGGTTGTTATTTTTCATTCAGTTTGAGTTCTCCCTGGTTTCTTTCTATGAAAAATGATTTTCAGTTAAAATCTGGATGCTCTTGTATTATGTTATGAGACTCTGCATCTTATTTAAATAAGATCCTTCTGTTTTTACAGGCTTTTTTTGGACACCACTCTGGCAGGAGAAGGGGGTCACTATCTCATTATTGCCAGATGGAGGTAGAAGTCCAGGTTCCACACTCATCCTCCATTGATACTCTGAGAGTGGGGCTTCTTGGTACTGCTGGGGAGGAGTTATTGCACTCCATTAGATCTCCACTGACACCACAGTGGGGGTGGCCTCATTACTACAAGTCCTAACTTTCTACTAGGCCTCTGACACCTTCTGGATAGAGTGTTGAGGCACCTCATTAGGGCCTTTCAAGGGTGGAAGTCCAGCTTCCTCCCCATTCCCTGGCCTTTGCTGGCATGAATCAGGGTGGAGTATACAGTGTTTTCTCTACAAAGAGAGCAGTTATTGTCTAAAAGTTTTCTGTCATTTTAGGTTGCTCCTTTCCTGGTCCTTTGGCTAGAGAGAGCAGGCATTTGTTAGAATTTCTTTTGTCTGCCTCCATTGGTGTTTCCTGATTGACAACTTCTTTAGCTCCAAGTCTGGGATATGTGAGGGGAAAAAGAAAACACCAAAAAAATTCAGGGAACTCACTATCATGTGGTTGCTTGGGCCCTAAGTTCCCTCATTCAGGCTTCTCTCCACCTTTCAGTTTTTTTCTGTTTGTTTAAGCATAACATCTAGGGTTTTTAGTTGTCCTTAATTGGAAGGGATAGGAAAAGTATGACTACTCCATCTTCCTGAGAATACTAGTCTCCATCTTTTAGATTTAGTTTTAATTTTTTTTTGTGTGTGTGAATACAGGATCTTGCTATGTTGCCCAGGCTTGAGTGCAGTGATGTGATTATAGCTCACTTCAGCCTCAAACTCCTGGGCCCAGGTGGTCTTCCTGCCTCAGCCTCTGGAATAGCTGGGGGATAGGTGCATGCCACCATCCTGGCTAATTTGAAAACAGGTTTTTTTTGTAGAGATAAGGGTCTAGCTATTGCCCAGGCTGGTCTTGAACTCCTGGCCTCAGGTGATCCTCATGCCTTGGCCTCCCGAAGTGCTAGGATTATAGGGGTGAGCCACACCTGACCTGATTTTAATTTTTGACTATGTAAAAATTTTCATGGTTCAAAAGTCAAACTATTTGGTAAGTGATACTGTTGCCAAAAAAAGTGAAACTATATAAACATACTAAAAAAACCCTACCACATTTGTATTTCTACACCTTCTTCCCCATTCTCATCTACCTCCTTTGGATATTCATTTGTTAATTTTCTGATTTATTCTTTTTGTATATACACAGTGTAAGTACATTATATTAATATGTGTGTACACATACACATTCGTATGTTTCCTGCTTTCTTAAGCAAAAGCTAGTCATACTCTATTACTTTTTCCATTGTGATTTTTTCATTTGAAAGTATATCCTAAAAATCATTTCATATCTGTCCATGGAGATCCCTCTCTTTTTTTTTTATGCCTGCATAGTACTCTGTTGCTTATATGTGTAATAGATTTTTAACCAATTTCTTATTGCTGGGCATTTTGTTTTTCATATTTTACTATTACAAATAATGTTTTAGTCAGTAACTTGTACATCTGTTGTTTTATATTTTTGAAGGTGCATCTTTAGAGTCCTAGAAATGAAATTGCTGGATCAAAGAATAAATGCATACATAGTTTTGATAGATATTGCCAAATTCTGTATTATATAGTTTGTACCATTGCCCTCCAAACAACAACATAGAAGAATGCCTATTTCTTCACAGCTTCACCAACAGAATATGTTGTCAAGCTTTTGAGTTTTCGCTAATGTTATAGGTGAGATATGGTATCTCAATGTAGTTATAATTTACATTTCTCATATTATGAATGAAGTTGAGTATATTTTTATTTGTTTTTAACTCTATCATTATTACTATCATTATTATTATTATTATTATTATTTTAAGACAGCATCTTATTGTGTCACCCAGACTAGAGTGCAGTGGTGTGATCATAGCTCACTGCAACCTCAAATTCCTGGGCTCAAGCGATCCTCCTGCCTCAGGCTCCTAAGTGGTGGGACTATAGGCACATACCACCAGGCCCAGCTAATTTTTCTATGTATTGTAGAGATGGGGTCTTGCTCTTGCTCAGGCTGGTCTTGAACTCCTGGCCTCAAGAGATCTTCCTGCCTCGGCCTCCCAAAGTGCTAGGATTACAGACATGAGCCACCATGCCCGGCCTATGTTTTTATCTGTATTCTTGAAAGATATTTTCATTAAGTACAGCCTTCCAGTATATTGAAGATTTCATTCTACCATCTTCTGGATTTCTTTGTTGTTACGGAGAAGTCATTTGTCATTCCTTTGAAGGTTATCTGTCTCTTTTCTCTCTAGCTGCCTTTAAGATCATCTCTTTGCTTTTGGTGTTCTACATTTCACTGTTTGTCTATATGTGGGATTCTTTTTATTTATTCTGTTTAGGATTAACTTCACTTCTTCAATCTGTGGATTAATATCTTTCATCAATTCTAGAATATACCTGACCACTCACTCTTCAAATACTGTCCTTTTGCCATTCTGTCTTCTGGAACTCTGATGAGATGTGTATTATATGTTTTCACTTTATCATTTATGTCTTTTAACCTATTTTATATTGTGAATCCTGTTGTCACTCTATACTGCATTCTGGATAATTTCTTCAGATATGCCTTCTAGTTTACTGACTTTGTTCAGGTGAGTCTAATCTGCCACTAAATTAATTCATTGAGTTTTTAATCTTACTTTTTGTGGTATTTTATAGATATTCCATTTGGTTCTTTTTCAAATAGCTATTTTGAAAAAGACTTACTCATTTTTAATAGTTACTTGATTTTACTTATATTTTCAATTCCTTTTATTTCTTTAAACATAACAAACATTTCTTTTATCTTCTGTTTCTGATAATTCCAATATTTGAAGCTTTACAGACCTGATTCTACTGGATTTTACTAAGTGTCTTGCTCATTTGTATATTTTGTGATTTTTTTTTTTGGTATAAATTTAAGGGGTACAAGTTCAGTTTTGTTACATGGATATATTACATTGTGGTAAAGTCTGGGCTTTTAGTGTAACCATCATCTGAATAATGTACATTGTACCCATTAAGTAATTTCTCATCCTTCTCCCCCTCTCACCCTTCCAAGTCTATAATGGCTATCATTCCACACTCTTATGTCCATGTGTACACATTATTTAGCTCTTGCTTATAAGTGAGAATATGTGGTATTTGACTTTCTGTTTCTGAGTTATTTCACTTAATATAATGGCCTCAAGTTCCATCCATGTTGCTGCAAAAGGCATGATTTCATTCTTTTTTATGGCCGCATAGTATTCCATTATATATATACACAATGTTTTATTTATCCAATCATCCATTGATGGACACTTAGTAGATTCCATATTTTTCTATTGTGAATAGTGCTGTGATAAACATATGAATGCAAGTATATTTTTGATGTAATGATTTCTTTTCCTTTGGGTATATACCCAGTAGTGGGATCGTTGGATTATATGGTAGTTCTATTTTTAGTTTTTTTCAGAAACCTCCATATGTTTTCCATAGTGGCTGTACTAATTTATATTCCCACCAACAGTGTATAAGAGTTCTCTTTTCTCTGTATCTTTGCCAACATCTGTTAATTTTTGTCTCTTTAGTAATAGCATTCTAACTGGGTTAAGATGTTGTCAATTTTGTTTATCTTTTCAAAGAACCAACTATTAGTTTTATTGATCCTTTAGTCTCTATTTTGTTTAATTCTGCTTTCATCTTTGTTATTTCTTTCCTTCTACTAATTTTGGGTTTTTTTGTTCTTGTTTTTCTAGTTCCTTGAGGTGTGTATCATTAGATTGTTTATCTGAAATCTTTTTTTTTTTTTTTTTTGGTGTAGGCATTTATTGCTATAAACTTCCCTCTTCGCACTGATTTACTGTACCCATTGGGTTTAGTATGTTATATTTTGAATTTCATTTGTTTTAAGAATTTAAAAAATTTTCTTCTTAATTTCTTCCTTGACCCAGTGGCCATCCAGGAACAAGTTGTTTCATTTCCATTTATTTGTACAGTTTCTGAAGTTCCTGTCATTATTGATTTCTAGTTTTATTCTGTTGTGGTCTGAAAAGATATTTCATATGATTTCAGCTTTTAAAAATTTGTTGAGATTTGTTTTGTGGCCTAACTCTCCTCTCTCCTGGAGAATGTTTCATGTGCTGATGATAAGAATATGTATTCTGCAGGTTTTGGATAAAACGTTCTGTAAATGTCTGTTAGTTCCATTTGGTCTAAAGGCCAATTTAAGTCCTATGTTTCTTTGTTGAGTTCCTTTCTCAGTGATCTGTCTAGTGCTTTGACTGCTGTGTTGGACTCTCCCACTATTACTGTATTGCTATCTATCTCTTTCTTTGGGTCTAGTAATATTTGTTTTATGAATCTGGGTGCTTCAGTGTTTGGAGCATATATATACTAATATTTAGGATTGTTATATCCTCCTGCTGAATTGATCACTTTATCATAATATGATGAACTTCTTTGTCTTCTTTTTACTGTTTTTGATTTAAAGTCTGTTATATTTGATATAAGTATAGCTATTCCTATTTGCTTTTGGTTTTCATTTGCATGGAATATCTTTTTCTACCCTGTTAGCTTCAGTTTATAAGTGTCTTACCAGTAAGGTGTGAGTTTCTTGTAAGCAGCATATATTTATATCATTTAAAAAATTCAGTCTACTAATCTATATCTTTTAAGTGGAGCATTTAGTCCATTTATATTTAAGGTTAATATTGGTATGTGAGATTTTGTCCTGTCATAATGTGAGTTATCTGGTTGTTTTGTAGATTCTTTATTTTTTTCTCTATTTGTCTTTGTTGTTTGGTGGATTTCTGTTGTGTTGCCATTTGATTTCTTTCTCCTTTGTGTAATTGTTTTATAAGACCTGTGAATCTTATACTTTCGTGTGTTTTTATGATGCTGAATATTTACCTTTTGTTTCCATGTTTGGAACTCCTTTAAGCATTTCTTGTAGGCTGGTCTAGAATTTCCTCAGCGTTTACTTGTGTGGGAAAGTCTTTATTTCTCCTTCATTTATGAAATTTATTCTGGTAGGATGTAAAATTTGTGATTGGCAGTTTTTTCTTTAATCACTCTGGAAATAGGATCCCAATCTCTTTCTGCTGAGAAGTTTGCTTTAGTTTGATGGGGTTCCCCTTTACAGGTAACCAGATACTTTTCTCTTGCTGATTTTAGAATTTTTTCCTTCATGTTGACTTTGGACAGTCTGATGACTATGTCATGTTGAAGTCCATCTTGCAATGCATTTACCTGGTGTTCATTGGGCCTCTTGTGTCTGGTTGTCTAAATATTTTTTTAGACTAGAGAAGTTTTCATCAGTTTTCCTTAAATAGGTTTCTACACATTTGGCTTTTCTTCTTCCTCAGGAATATTCATGATTCATAAGTTCAATCACTTTATGTACTTTCATACTTCTCAAAGGTTTTGTTCATTCTTTTTTATTCTTTTTTCTTTATTTTTGTCTGACTGGATTAGTTCAAAAGACTTGTCTTCAAGTTCTGAGATTCTCTTCTGCTTGGTCTAGTCTGTTGTTGATGCTTTCAATTATATTTTGTAATTTCATCAATGAATTTTTCATATCTAGAATTCTGTTTTTTTTAAGATATCTCTTTCCTTGGTAAATTTCTCATTCATATCCTGAATTAATTTTCTGATGTCTTTGTATTTGTTTTTTAGGTTTCTCTTGCATCTCTTTGAGCTTCTTTAAAATCAATATTTTGAATTCTTTATCTGGCATTTTGAAAATTTATTTTTGGATATGATCCATTGCTAGAGATTTACTGTGTTCTTTTGGGGGTATCATAACACCTTGCTTTTTCATACCTCCAGTATGATTATGCTGATTTCTTCACATCTAGAGAATCAGTCTATTCTTTCTTATTTTTGAATTTACTTTCACTGGGGCAGGACTCTTTTTTTCTTGAAGATGTGACTATGATGTATGTTGAGTGGGGCCATTTGGCTTTGCTTCTGGGTATGTTCAGTGGCAAAGACTCTATATGACTTCCTTGCTTATAAATAGCCTTTTTGTAGTGGTTTACTCAAATGCTGGTTGTAGTAGCAGTGAAACAGGTGGGTGAGTAGGCTTATTGCCTCCTGGGTAGCCAGGATGATACGGGTGATGGTGGTAGCAGAGGTTGCAAAAAGCTTGTATCTTTCCTAAGTGCTGTGTAGTTGTGTCATCTGATCTTGTAGTGGGCTGGTGTGGGTTAACCTCCAGGTTAGTAGGTGGTGCTTGCAGGTGAAAGCCAGCTGTGGTGGTGGCAGTAGGGTTTATGCTTGTTGTTTGTTAACTAGGAGAAGTACTCAGGTGTCCCTGGTGATGGGTTGGGCCATGGTATGCTCAGTGGTCTGGTCCTGTGCTCTGCCTCCGAGGCAGGGGAGTGAGTCCGGGTGGGGCTGGGCCAGGCAAGCCTGTGCTTGGGACTCCCTGTGGTAGGCACAAGTGCTGGCCATGATAGGGGTTAGGGGGCAGTTCTCAGGACCCTGGAGAAATGTCCCAGTGAGGAGCAGAGGAACTGCTGCTGCACTAAAGTCCCAGCCAAGGGAAAGAGGGGTGATCTCGGCTCTACAGCCAAGCGAATAGGAGTGGGACCGACTTTGCTCTCATACTCCAGACCTGCCCGGCAGGGCTCCCTCCCATGGCCCAACCCAGACACGAGTCGGGACAGTTAGCCAAATCACAGGCAGTTTGCCTTCAGTCCTTGAAACCACCCCAGGCAGCAAAACTTGCTGCCCTGATCAAAACCATGCCTCTCAGGCAAATCTCCTCCCATTCCGGTCCTGCAAAGTGGGAGCACCCAGCTCCAGAGCCCACAGCTAGAGCCCAAACTTCACTCACCTCTCAGTTTTGGCTGTGGGGCCCCCTCCCCTACTTAAGACCAGTTGGCCAGTCCCTGGCCTGAGACTCTCCAACAGTGTCTGCCACCCCTGCTAACTGGCAGGTTCCCAGGCAGCCTTCTGTGGAGCTAGGATTGGGAATGGCTTCCTTTTATTGGTGCCCAGGTCTGAGAGCTTGCGTGAGACACTTCCTAGTGCCGTTTCTTTTCACAGTATCCCAGCTGCTCCCCAAGTTAGATCCAGGGCTTGTCGGTGTCAGGGTGCTCCCCTGTGGCCTGGATTGCACAGTTCCCCATTGGAATGGTGGATCGCAGAGGGACAGTCATTCCCCCTCTTCTGTATTGGGCCTTCACTTATAGTTCTCAGCGGGGCACCACTACCCAGGCTGCCTGACCAGCTTGTCTTCCCCAGGATCTGAAGTGTCCTTCACTTTTCTGTTGAATACCTGTGTTCCTTCTTGGATAAAAGTTTGCTGTGTGAATCTCTATATGCTATTTTGCTTCTTTCGAGTGGGTGAGGCATGCTAGAAAAGCCTCTAGTGCTGCCATCTTGGGTACTTTGTGATTTTTTTTACTGTGAGGTCCTATTTTTTGGAATGTTATCCCATGGAATTCCTCCAGATAGGATTTGCTTTTGCTTTTTGTCAGATGCCTAAGAGCATCATTAGTACAGGCTTGCTTGAAACTAAACAAATATCTCAACATATTTGGACCACCCAGGAAGTATGAAGTTTGGCTGAAACCTGTTGAAGGATAGCTTTTGCTTATGAGTTACCATTTTTCTCCCCTCCTGACTCACATATCCTTAGTTCAAGATATGTACAACTCCTGTAGGAGTAGGTTTATTTCTAATTTACTCTTATACTGATGCCAACGTTTTGGGGAGTTTCCTTTTAGACTATCTATGATAAGTCTTAAGCTTTGTCTCCTGAACCCTGAATGTCCAAAAGTATATAGAAACCAACTAAAGATTACCTATTGCAGCAAATATCCTCAAAGTAAACATCATGGTCACTTTTCTACTTGCCTTCCTGAATTTCTACCTTTACTTGGGTTTTTACATGAGTATTCCTTACTTTCATCAATGTAGTGATGAATATTAAAATCTTTTCCAGCATTTTTCAATTGCAGATGGATTATTCACGTTGCCTGGTATACCATATGGTCAGAAACAAGTCTATTTTAAAAATTCCTTCTATATTGTATATCTTTTTTTTTTTAGTTGTTTCAAAGCTTTTTTGGAAGAACGTGGAATGTAAATACATGTACATATGAATTCATTATAATAAAAGGCAATAGATATATTAATGTTATGTTTTATCAGATATCAGACTTCAGGCAAACTCTATTATAACAAGACATTATCACTTGGTTACTTTTTGTTGAGTGATAAGCACCTCCACTAAAATCACTAGAGAAATGGTCACCTAATCATAGGCCTCTTATGGTTAACTTTCAGGTTAGATTACAATAACTTCTATAAAATTTATTTTGATTTGGCTAAGGTGGATAGTCATTTAATTGTTAATTTTTAGGGTGTCAGACCATTTAAGAATTATTTTTTAAAGCTACAGTGAGATACCACTTCACACATACCAGGATGACAATAATTGCAAAGATAATAAAAAATGTTGGTGAGGATGTGGAGAAATTGGAACTCTTATGTACTGCTGGTCAGAATATAAAATGGTACAACCACTTTGTAAAGCATTTTGGCAGTTACTGAAAATATTACTGTATGATTTAACAGTTCCACTCTTGGATAACCCAAAACAAATGAAAACATATGTCCACGAAAAACTTTTATGTAAACATTTATAGCAGCATTATTCATAATAGCCAAAAAGTGGAAACAACTCAGATGTCCGTTAATTGATGGATGGATAAACAAGGTATGGTATATACGTACTATTATTTGGCAATAAAAAGGAATGGAATGAAGTACTGATTCATGCTACCACATGGATGAACCTTGAAAACACTGGTTAATGAAAGAAGCCTGACACAAAAAGCTACATACTGTATGACTTCATTTATATGAAATGTCCAGAATAGGCAAATCCCTAGAGACAGAAAGTAGATTACTGGTTGCCATGGGCTAGGGAAGGAAAGAATAGACAGTGACTGCTAATGTGTATGGGGTTTCTTTTTGGGGCAATGACAATGTTCTGGAATTAGATAGTAGTGATTTTTGTACAACTTTGTGAATATACTAAAACTTACTGATTTATATACTTTAAAAGGATGAATTTTATGGTATGTGAATCATACCAATAAAAAATTATATGAAAAAATTCTTTTTTATAGCTTTTTATATTGAGAAACTGATTTCCTTCAATATATTTATTTTTAGCCCAAACTTTAGTAAAATATTTTTACATGATACTTTTGTGATATAACTGACTAAACATGTAATGACTTCCTAGGAAGGAAAAAACCAGGAAAGATAGGGTGTTTTTAAAAAAGTAATACCATTTTAGATTAGTTAAAGGATATTTCATGAGGCATGCTAGAAGAGGAGCTGGCTGTTACTTTAGTTGCTTACTTTTTAGAATGTCTCTAAGCCAAAATATCAGTGGGTATTTAGCTTTCACTGTATTACCATAGTGAAAATATTATTTATGCTTTAATCTGTTTATTGTAATATAGGCTTTACTTTTTGGACATTGTATCACTTACTGCTTTCCAATCTGTTCTTAATTCAGAATGGTATGAATAAGCATGTTGTAATTTTCTTATGTTTGGATGTAACTATTTTGGTAATAGGACAAGTCTAAAATTGCCTTGTTAATTAGGCAGTAAGTAGATTTAAATAGGTTATTGTTATAGTTATTGTTTAAATAATTACCTTTTGTCATATGTAACTTTATCAATTTATACTTTCACTGTACTTCCCCATCCCCTTTTTTCTTAGCAAGTTAAATTTGTTCTTATTATTAATATTAATTTTGTCAAATGGCAAGGTATTTGTCTTGTTAGTTATGTTCTACCTACATTTTATAGTGGTTATTTTTATAAAATATTCTTAGATTTATAGTCATGATCCTGTTAATTCGTTAATTAGTATAACATGGGAGTGTCCTAACTGCTTATGAATAGTATTATTAACAAGAATATAAAATTGGAGAAACTTAAAAACATCTGAGTCTAACCTGTTACTTCAAATCTTTTTTACACTCTTTTTTCAAGATGTCCATCAGCCTCTGAAGTGGCTTGGAACACTGCTGATTCCATCTTTGGACAGTATAATTATTAACAAATTATTTATAATATTGAGAAGTTTCATTCCTAGTACACCTCTAAT
The DNA here is from genome assembly GCA_023783475.1 of Daubentonia madagascariensis. Taxonomy (NCBI): domain Eukaryota; kingdom Metazoa; phylum Chordata; class Mammalia; order Primates; family Daubentoniidae; genus Daubentonia; species Daubentonia madagascariensis. The sequence goes on along the minus strand of JAKFHU010000322.1, from coordinate 22,410,862 downwards.
ATCTGCCTCTCTGTCCTAGCTCTCCTTAGTAGAGTTATATTGAAGAGATCTGCTCATTCCATCTATCCATCCAATATTGTGTTGAGCATTTGCTATGTGTAAAGCCCTGAACTACATGCTGAGAATATAGCATTAAAGGTAGCCGTGATTCCTACTCTCTTGGACCTTACATTCTAGCAAGTGAGACAGACATTAAACAACTGATTACACAATTAAGTATTTAATTACAACTGCCATTTCTGTTAAGAAGGAAGATACAGACTGATTAGAGTGTGATACAGAGGCAAGTGGTGAGGTGATTAGTGGGAAGACTTGTTTGAGGAAGTGATGCTTGAGCTGAGAGCTATAGTATAGGTAGGAACTAACTATATAAGGGACTGTGAGGGATTGGAAAGGAAAGAGAGAACAGTCTATACAGAGGGAGAGGTTTATGAAGATCCTTAGGGAGGAAAGATTGGTGGCTTCAAGGAAGTGAAAAAAGGCCAGGTTCAGGGTTTTCTTTGTTGTTGTTGTAGTTGTTATTTATTAGTTTGTTATACATGGAGTGATCTAATCAGGATTTGTGTTTTATCTATCTATCTATTTGTGTAACTTTTATTTAACTGATTTTGAAATAATTTCAGGCTTAGGAAAAATTTATGAAACAGTATAAATTCATGTACACTCTTCACCCAGATTCTTCAAATATTAATATTAATGTTATACTTCTATGGTATGATTATCAAAATCAGGCCTATTGCATGTTTTGTAAGGCCTGTGAATTAAACAGATTTCACACTTTTAAATGGTTGTAAAAGAAAAAATCAAAGAGGAATATGCTACAGAGACCTTATGTGGTCCACAAACCCTAAAACATTTACTATATGGTGCTTTGCACAAAAAGTTCATAGACTGCTGATCTAGTCCATAGACTATTCAAATTTCCCCAATTGTCCCACTGATGCCCTGTTTCTGGTTCTGGATCAAATCCAGGGTGCCATGTTGCATTTAGTTGTTATGTCTCCTTAGTGTTCTTTAATCTGAATTATGCAGTCTTCTTTGTCTTTCATGACCTTGATACATTTAAAGAGTACTGGCTAGTTATTTTGTAGGATGTTCCTCAATTTGGGCTTGTGTGATGTTTCCTTGTGATTAAATTCAGGGAACATACAATTTGGTGAAGTAGCTTTTTAAAAAATCGAACATTTTATATAGATTGCAGTCAAATTTAATTACAGAATTATGATCTCAGTTTTTAGTCTGAGACCAATGTAAATCGTAGACTATTCCTCTTCTATGCCAGTGTTAGAGTAATTACTTTTTTAAAAATATCTGAATGATGGCAGTCTTTTTTTTTTTTTTTTTGACACTAATAGTCACCAGGTAGTCTCTGATGTTATTTATAATGGTTTTCTGTTCAAGAACTAATGAGTATCATAGAACTATTACCAAAAATGATGTTTTGCCTTAGTCTTGCTGCTTGCATTGAAATAATATTAAATGTTATACTTAAAATAAGGAGCTAAGGCCTTTATTATAATTTTTCATAACTTGACATTAACTGACCGTGAATCTACCTATAAAGTGTTTTTTATTATTTTATAAACCTCGTTTAGTAATATCAAACCTTATTTAAATAACAAATTTGTATTATTAGCAATTTCTAGCAGCATGTAAAGCTGTTTTAGAATTGATTGCATTTCAAATTGTGCTTGGGAAATTGTGGATAACATTGTGATGCTTATTTTTGTATTTTATTTAAAAGCTATAGTTATAATTAATTTCTGTATTTAACTTTGGGTTCACATTAAACAGACTCACAGATTCATATATGAGCTTCCATGGAAAGTTTTCCATTTTATGTACAGTGATCATTTTAATAGCTATTTATTTTGAAAAGGGTGTAAAAATATTTTACTGTATTTACTATTCTCATTCAATCATTGCATCTCCTAGAAATTTAATAATTTAAGGGCCCAGCTTATGTGCTTAGAAAATTTCTTTTAAAGAAAAATATATAAATGATTTAAAAATTATGAACAAAACGATGGGTACTCAACGAATATTTGTTAAATGATTAAACTCAGAAAACATTATTTTTAATGACTTGATTAAATGCATACATTCATAGTGTGATAGAAATTAACCCCTAAGTTCTCTTTCTAGAACTTAGAAAAGAAAGCACCGAGAGATCATCTGTTTCAGAGTTTTTCAAATTATGCTTTAAGGTAGGGTTGAATGGAAGTGCCTGGGAAATTCATACTGAAGGTGACCTATTCTGGGTCCTCTATCCCACTTCCAACAGGCATCTGTTTATCTATTTTACATAAAATGGAAACACTGAAGAAATCATCAACACTGTCATAAAACAAAGAAAGTTATGTTCTTCTGGACTTAGTGGCCTTCAAGGTATATTGGATACAAATGCATTCATTTTCAGAAAAGGAGATAGAAAACTCAAACTCACTGATTATAATGTTTGCTAAATAAAATATGCAGAAACCTCTCTGAGCTCTAGTTTACTAATTTGTCAACTGGGGGTAAGTAATGCTTATATCGTAGAATTGTGAGAATTAGAAGTAATGTAATACCTTATAGCAGTGGTCCCCAACCTTTTTGGCACCAGGGACCAGTTTAATGGAAGACAATTTTTCCATACATGGGGAGGGATCAGGGGGCCGGGGTTGGGGCTAGGGAGGTGGGGGGGCGGTGGGGGAAGGCAGAGCTTAGGTGGTGATGCCTGGCCCTGTTTTCCTAACAGGCCCCAGACCGGTACCAGGCCCCAGACTGGAGGTTGGGGACCACAGCCTTATAGCATTGGCAACTACCAATGTAGTTATATCACTGTCACTGTCATTATAGGCTTGGTAATCCAGACTCCTAGACAACAAATGACAGTGACAGTAAGAAGGCAGGGCCAGGACCCAAGGTTCAAAGGCTTCTGGACATCTATCTGTGTTACTCCATTCATTGGAGAGAGATTGGATGCTAACAATAAAGGAGTAGGAGTGTTTGGGAGGTCTTTTAAATGTAAAAAAATTGATCAGATCAACTTCAACAACTTTAGTTTAAATGGCAACAGAAGCCCTTTGACTGTCTATTTACTGGTGGAGCCACAATTTCTGTTGTCTATATTGACCAATGGTCTAGAGTGCAAAGTTTTTGATTGTGCTTTAGTTCTCAGCTTCTGACATTGTCGACTCTTGGACACTGCCTTGTGCTACAAGAACTATAGGAAAAACTTGAAGAGAAGATATGCTAAGCAAAAAACAGCCGCTTTCTTTTATGACAATATGTAAACCAAAACATTATTTACTACTCTGGCCCACAAAATAAGTCAGTCAGCAGGTTTGGAAAGGGAAGGCAGTGCTTCTCTGATTGGATAGTTTGTATCTGAGTCTGAGAGGATATAGTTTGTTACCAGGGAGAGTGGGAAGTGAAAGAGATCAATTTGGAGAAAATAGCAGGGTAGAGGAAGTTATGCAGCATCAGATTATCTAATCTATAGATTTAGCTGCTAGTTCTCCAAGTCATATATATTTTCTGAGCCATTTTTGGTGTTTTAATGTCATGTCATAGGAATTGATTCTATTCTTACTTTTATATCCTGCTTTTAAAGATGCTGCAGGTTAGTGGTTTCTGCTTGCTTATTTTAGGTTGTTGAACATAGGGATTTATTGAACTGTTCATTGGTTTAAGAGGTTTTTAGGAAAGAGTAGGGATTAAATTATCAAATCATTACTGGGTTTAAAGAGAATTCTTTCCACATGGATCTACACTACTTCATGTAGTGGACATAAGGACTTCATGTCCTTATTGTTTTATTTTATTTTTTTGAGACAGGATCTAGCTCTGTCGCTCTGGCTAAAGTGCAGTGGCGTCATCATGGCTCACTGTAACCTCAAACTTCTGGGCTCAAGCGATCCTCCTGCCTCAGCCTCCCAAGTAGCTGGGACTACAGGCATGTGCCATCATGCCTGGCTAATTTTTCCTTTTTTTGGTAGAGACAGGGTGTCACTCTTGCTCAGGCTGGTCTCGAACTCCTGCCTCAAGCAATCCTCCTGCCTCGGCCTCCCAAAGTGCTAGGATTACAGGCATGCGTCACCATGCCCGGCCATGTCCTTATTTTTAAAATGCTTTTAGAGTATCGTTTTTACAACTACAATTGTTGATTAGTTATCCCAGAAATGTAGGGTATAATGTTGTGACTAATTTATTTATAATTGATTATAATTTAAAATGAATTTCTGATTAGGTTTTACAAATAAGAATTTCACATTCTTAACTATATTTCATAGATTTGTGGATCATAGAGACATAACATCTGGTTTGATGGAAATTTTTCTTTTTACCTGGGGGTTTTATTTTGTTATAAAAGTGCTCACTAAAACTCTTCACAGCTGATGCACTTAAAAGAATCTATGCTGTGGCAGTGAGTACTGTGGTCAGGTTTCAAGCAGAAATTAATTGTCTAAAAAACAGCATTATTTGTGGCACTAATATTGCTAATTTGATTATTGATTTTGTTTGTGTATTTAATTTGAAAATTAGTTCTGCTTTGTGGTTGTATAAGAGCTATAAGCATAAGAAGTTTATATTTAGTTTTATGTTTGTGTTTTAGGGATACCACACTAATAAAAAAATTGAAGCTAATCTTGATGGGAAAATCTTCTGGGCCAAATCATCCTGTAACCTTGATTTGTAAAAGTTGTTTCTCAGTCTCTCAATCTTTTAATGCCTGGATTACTTTTTTAATGTGTAGATTACTCTGCATATTCTTCACATGCTGATTATATGAACTTGCCCTTTTTGAGGGAATCCATTTACTTGGACATTAAAAAAACAAATAGCTTTTTTTTTGTTAAGAAATAATTTCTAGATCTTGGTTCCTTTCTTTAAACTAATCTATATAATATATCTTCTTAGGGAGTTAGAGACTAATTAGACTTTTCCTTAAAAATTGAGATAAAATTATAAAAAGTTTACAGTCTTATAACACATTTAGTTATTCAATAGCATCTTCTTATTTATCTCATTTTTTGGCCCACTCTTTAAACTGATTAATTACTTCCTAGATGAGTTAGCTTATTTTAGTTCTAATGTCAGAATAAATTAGTTTTTTTACTTCTACTTTTTCATCCTGTGGTTCTAGATAGACATCCCATAATATTCAGGCATATAAAAGGGACCTCTTATAGGCGGTGATGGAAAGATATTTTCTGATATTCCTGGATATGAGATAAGGGAATTGGGGAATTTCAATAGGAAAGATAGAAAAAAGATACCTGGAGAATTTTCCTGAAACAGCAAAGTGAATTTTAAAAAAGCTATGGACTATCCTCTGGAGATTTGAATGTGAAGATTTTAAATAATACTTTTATCGTATGATTATCAGTGTAGTAAGGGAATGGACAAGCAATCTCCTGTATGTTTAAAATTTGTCAGTGGACTGTACTTTCTGTCCGGGACTGGTTTTGTGGCCACACAACTGTGCAGTTGGACAAGTTCCACACTTAGAGGGGCACTGTGCTCTGTAAGTTTCGAACAAGGGGCCTACATTTTCATTTTGCACTAAGACCCAGAAATGATGTAGTTGGTCCTGCCTTTTCCCTTCAGTGTTCTACTTAAGGCAAAGAAACACATGTCCTTAATATAAAAGAAACTAATATCTATTTCTCAGGTTGTTTAAGATGAACTAAAACATGTGAAAGTCCATTTTGAGCCTCCTCAATATGCAGTGTAACTTTCTGTTTTCTACATTATTTCTCAGGTATTTCTTTCTGGCTGCATGTGCCTAGAGGCACCCAGGGAAGTTATTTGGGACTCTTTGCTCTAACAGTAATGACACTGTTTGATAGCTATTTTGTCACATATCCCTGAATTTCACTTGTCTGAAAAGACAGTTCCTTCAGTTTGTGACTCACATATCCTTTTTTTATCAACCTGTGACAAGTTCTCTAGGCTGTTTTACCTAGGAAAGGGGCCTAGAGCTTTCGGCTGTCATAAATTGTTAGCTATGCAAAGGCTTTTGATAGCCTGTACTTAGACTACTGTATTATATCATTTGGTACTTTTTAAATTCGAGAAATTAATTGAGTTAAAGAGCAGGCTTAAAATGAAATAATATATAAGAAATTTCTTAGAAAAGTTAAACATTATAGAATTGTAAGATATTTGTCATTTTTACCTTTGTTTTTTTCATTGGCGTCCTATTGTACTTAACCATGATCCTTGGTTTTTTTTTCTTTTTAAAATAGGTTTATTAAGTATCACTTACATACAGTAAAATGCACACATTTTTAGTTGTACAGTTCTATGCATTTTAACAAACATATATAATTGTGTAGCCACATCATAAAAGTGTAGAATATTTCTATCACCCAAACAATTTCCCTCAAGCCAATTTGTAGTCAGTCCTCTATTCTCACCCCCAGCCCTGGCAACCACTAATCTGTTTTTATGCCCTACAGTTTTGGTTTTTTAGAATGTTTTATAAATGGAATTGTACCGTATGCAACATTTTTACTATACTTTTTATAGTATTCCAGAATTATATAAATGGAATCATATAATATGTAGCTTTGTCCACTTGACATAAGGGTCTTGAGATTCATTCATGCTGTTGAGTGTATTAGTAGTTCATTGTTTTCTTTTGCAGTTTGGTATTACGTTGTAGGGATGTACCACAATTTGTTTATCCATTCATTTGTTGGTGTACATTTGGGTTGTGTCTAGTTTTTGCCTATTAAGAATAAGGTTGCTATAAATATTTGCATGCATGTTTTTGTGGGGACATATATCTTCATTTCTCTTCAGTAAATACCTAGGAATGGGATTGCTGGGTCTTACAAATGTATGCTTAGTTTTCTGAAAACCACCAAACTGTTTTTTAAAGTGGTGGTTCTATTCTGCATTCCTACCAGCAATGAATGAGTGTGCCTGTTGCTCCACATCCTTGTCAGCACTTGGTGTTGTCAGCTTTTAAAAAAAATTTATCCATTTAAATATGTGTGTGGTAGTATTTCATTGTAGTTTTAATGTGATTTCTCTAATGACTAATGATGTTGAACATCTTTTCATATGCTTAATTGCCATGTGTATAATCTTTGGTGAAATATTTCTTCAAATTGTTTGCTCACTTATTTGTTTAATTGGTTGCTTTTGTTGTTTTTTACCACTGAGTGGTGAGAATTCTTAATATATTACGGATATCAGACCTTTGTCACATATGTGTTTGCAAATCTTTTCTCCCAGTCTGTGGATTGTCTTTTCATTTTCTTATAGTGTATAGAGAAGAGTTTTACATTTTATTATGCCCAATTTAACTTTTTTTTCTTTATGATTTGTGCTTTTTGTGTTCTTTTAAGAATTCTTGGTCTAATCCAAGGTCACAAAGACTTCCTCCTATGTGTTCTTCTAGATATGTTATAGTATAGGTTTCTTTGACTCCTTCATTTCAAGTTAATTTTTGTAGATAACAAAATAAGTTTTGTTTTTCTTGTATATGATCAGGTATTAGTTGAGATTCAATTGTTTTTACATATTGATATTCAGATGTTTAAGCATCATTTGTTGAAAAGACTCTCTTGATTGAATTGCCTTGGCACCTTTTTTGAAAATCTGTTGACTATAATGTGCTGAGGTCCTCTGTTCTGTTCCATTGATCTGTGTATCTGTCCTTTCACCAATACCACACTGTCTTAATTACTGTACTTTTATTGTAAGTCTTGAAATGACGTAGTGTGAGTCCTCCACCTTTATTGTTCTTTTTCAAAATTGTTTTCACTATTGTAGTTCCTTTGCCTTTCCATATACATTTTAGAATCAGCTTCTTGATTTGTGAAACAAAACACATCTGGGATTTGGATTGGATTTGCATTGAATTTGCATTGAATTTGTAGATAAGTTTGGAGAGATTTGAGTTTTCTTCATGTACAGTTCTCCCTTGGTATTCTGGGGGATTGGTTCCAGGACTCCTGTGGATACCAAAATCTGTGGATGCTCAAGTTCCTTATGTAAAAGGATGTAGTATTTGCATATAACCTATACACATCCTCCTGTATATGTTAAATCATCTCTAGATTATTTATAATAACTAGTACAATGTAAATGCTACGTAAATAGTTGTTATACTGTATTGTTTAGATAATAATGACAAGAAAAAATCTGTATATGTCTAATACAGATGCAAGCATCCATTTTTTTTTTACCCAAACATTTTCGATCTGTGGTTGAACCAATCATAATCCTGAGACACAATTCTGAACACCATAATCCTGAATGTTAAAATCCTGAAAGCTCAAAAGCCTGAAAATATAATTCTGAAAAAAATAACTTAAAAAAATTTTTAAAGACATTTATTTACATTTTTGAAAAGGGATTTATTTGAGAAACATAAAAACATGATAGAACACTTCAAAGGTCACTTTACACAATAAAATAGGCAATAATAGTATACATATTTTTGCAAGCATAAACACTCAGGTATACTAACAACACTCACACAGGTATAACAGTTATGAGCAGACAAACCTTATTCATAAAGAAACAGGTCATAGAGCTAGGGATGGTGGTGCATGCCTAGAACATAGTGAAACCTCATCTCTAAAAAAAGAAAAAGAAAAAGAGATCAAAAAGTTCAGTGTATAAATGCACATCATCGTGGTTGGTAATTGTGTGCACCCAACTTTATAACTGCAGTCATCTGAAATACCGTGATGTACAACCTGTTTTTTGACAAAATTGGTCAAAAACTTTGATGGGTTACCACAACATATGCAGTCCCTCACAGAGCCGAGATCTTGAGAAATTTTATCTTTTACAAATGCACATGTACGAAAAGGACATCTCTTCATTTACTGAGGAAGTTTCAATGTTTTTACATACGTGCATAATCACGTATGTAATTTTGATTTACATACAAAATCAATATTGTGATGATGCATTTTTGTGGAGTTAAATTTCTGATGTCCAAGGAACAGAAGGAAAGTCCCTAACTCTCAGAGGGAGACCAGTTTGCCTTTTGTATTTGTTCTCTCTCGGCCTCTGGCTGATGGAGGGCAGGACTTTTCCACCTACTCCACTTACACACTAATCTCTGGAAACACCCTCAGAGACATATGCTTTACCAGGTTGCTAGGTATTCCTTAACCCAGTCAAGTTGACACCTAAAATTAAGTCCCCAAGTCTACCCCTTGTCAACTTGGCACCGATATGCATCTCCTTAAACCATGCTTAATTTCCAAATAAAAGTCTGCTGGGAAAGTAATTAATATTTTTATTTTTAGGGGACATTAGTGAAGACTTACAATGTTAAACTTGACGTATTGGAGAGTAACTTATAACAATAAGGAATTTCCAGGTGAGATAATGGAGTGACAAGACAAAGGAATGTCTTCTGGAAACCCAGATACATTTTGGATTAAATGTAGCAACAGCAAAAAATTTTTCATATATAACCATTTTAAAGGCAGGAAAGGCAAATCTCCAGGTGCCAGAAGGAATTTAGAGACTGGAAGTTAAAGTCTAGAGGCCGATGAGACGGTAATTGGATTGGATGTTGGCCTCTGAGGTTTTATCCCAGATCAGGGATGAGAGTTGAGATCATGGGCTTTTTGTATAAGTAGTAACTAGAAGAAGATAGCTTATTAAAGAGTATTTTTACCTCATGAATCAGATCAGATACAGGAAAGAAACTTAAAAAAACTTTCTACATAAGTGTAATCCAATTTTTGTTGCTGTTAAATAAAACGGAGTCAATCGGTTATCTATTCAAATTTGAATGAAACTGAGTCTTTTGCAATTACTCATCTTTTAGTCCCTACCCTGTCTTCCCCTCCTTCCCATTGAATTTCCATTTTATTGCATTTTAAATAAAATTGTAAGGTAGACAAAAGGGTAGTCTCTTGGTCATTAACCTTTTTTTCAGCTTTATTAACAAAAATTCTATATACTCAAGGTATACAATGTGATGTTTTAATATACATATACATTGTGAAATGATTACCACAATCAAGGTTATTAATATAGCCATCATCTCACATAGTTATCTTTTATGTCTGTGTGGTAAGAATACTCAAGAACCACTCTCTTAGCACAACTTCAAGTACTGTATATAACATTAATTATTTTTAACTATAGTCACCATGCTGTAGTTTAAGTCATTTTATGAGTATAAAATTTACTCATTTTATGCTGATAAAACTTACTCATTTTATTAGTATAAACTTACTCATTTTATAACTTCAAGTTTTAAATGACCCTTTGTTCATTAACTTTTCATTTGTTTCTCAAAAACTTCATATGTTTTGGTTTAGGAGAGACTATCTCATAATAATAAAATGTAGGGCCAATATGCAGTCATTTATGAGCAGTGGTAGAAGCAGCCAAATAACATAAGTTTCCATCCTTATATTGTTTTAATTGTGTCTATTAAAGAATTATTGGAAGAACATTTAATGTTTCAAAAATCTGGAGGGATAGATCATGTATTAAGAAAAATGAAGTTGCTTTAGCAACCAACTCCTCTCTTTTAGTGTAGGAACCTAGGAGAAATTTATAGAAGTCATTACCATTGTCTATAAAGGGATAAAGTCATTTGCAGAAGAGTTCTTAAGTTTAAGTATCCTTTCAGTTGTAGAATAACCTAGTAGAGTGGTTCTTGAGATAATATAATTATTTTAAAATGATTCAACTTGCATAGAATACAATATTCAACTTGTCTGTTTTCCTACAACTAATACATGATTTTAAATTGTTTTAAAATTTTTATTTAGCACAAAAGTGGTATTCTGATACTAGTTTTAAATTTTATTATCCTTGAAGCATAACAAGGAGAATTGTAGTAAAAATTTTTTTAAAGTAATTTTGTTAGGTCACCATCTTTCTGAAAAATTCTAATGTAATTTAAATGTTGGGGTTTTATTTCAAGCTTTATTGTATCCTTATAATATTTTCACTTAATAGAGGTTTCTGAAGACAGGTGTGAACCTATGTAATAAAATGCAGTATATGCATATCCATATATATTCAAGCATTTATTGAGTGCCCTCTCTGTGTTAGGCACTGTGCTACCTACAGAGCATATTGAGATGAAAGACACAGCCCCTTATCCTTAAGGATCCCGTAGTCTAGTGGGAGAGACACACAAGTAAATAAAAAACTACAGTTAAGTGTATGTGCTATAGAAAAATATATGCACGATGGTATGTGAGCACAGAAGTGGAGTATCTGACTTGGACTTGGGGCATCAGAAAGACTTCTAGAATGAAGGATGTCTGAGCTTAGTCTTAAAGGAAAACAGGGATTGGCCAGATAAAGAAGGAAGGGAGGGTCATTCCTGATCTGCAGTAAAACTTGCAGATATGAAAGAATATTCATTTATTTGACAAACATTTATTGAGTATCTACTATATGCCAAGCATATACAATGTAGTACCTATATAGGGGACATATTGGAGAGTAAAACCAGGCACACTTCCTGCCCTCTTGGAGTTTATAGCCTATATGGAGAAAGAGATTAAAATTGTAAAAACTATAATTTTGATAAATACAGTGAAGGTTGATAAATACTTACTGAGCATCTACTATATGCCAGGCATATGCAATGTAGTACTCACATTAGGGATGTATTGGAGAGTAAAACCAGACACGCTTCCTGCCTTCTCAGAATTTACAGTCTATATGGAAAAAGAGATTAATACAATAATTACACAAATAATTGTAAAAACTATAGTTGTGATAAATGGAGTGAAGAAGTCCGAGGTGCTGGGAGAATGTGTAATAGAGTTGGGGTTGAGACATTGTTTTCTGAGGAAGTAACACTAGACCTGACAACTGAAGGATGGGTCCATAAACAAAGATTACACAAAGTTGTATGGATCTCACTTTTACTGTTCTTATAAAACATAGGTTCTTGGGTGTCTTCAGAGATCTTCAAGGAGTTCAGTCTGGCTGGAATGTAGGGCATGTGGGGGAGAAGAAAAGGACATGCAGCTGGAGATCAGGGCAGGAGCAAGATCATGAAAGGCCTTGCATCCATCCCATCTTAGGAAATTTGGTTTTTATCTTGAAGGTGATAGATATTGTGAACCATTGCAGGATTTGAAGCCAAGCTTGGAAAGACATAAACAGATTTGTGTTTTAGAACAGTCTTCTTGAGAATGGTTACTGTGGAAGGAACATCTGCCTTAATAACTACTTGTTTCTTTACTAAATAATACACAACAGGTTCTGTGCTTTTAAATTTTACCATATTTTAGTTCCTTCAATTCTGCCATGTCAGTGGCCATTCTTCTATGTCTTTTTTGTGTGTGTGTGTGTGTGTGTGTGAGAGATACACATACAGTGAAAACCATGGTACCATGGTTTTTACCCTAAGTAGCGGGTATGGCTTCTAAAGATTTCTCACAGGTCTGAAAAATTCTAAGAACTGAATTGGAGAAAATATGTTTCACATATTTTAAAGTGATATGGCACTGCTCCAGAAATAATACTGAATAATGTTTTCAGTAGAAACAAATAACTAGGAAATTCCTAGGTTATGCTTCTATTTGCATTTTTATTCACAAGCTTGCTGATTTTAAAAGTAAGAGGTTCTGCTTCAATAAATGAATGGTAGTAAATGTGAATATTTCCATAAATGTGGTTTCTCATCTGAAAATGCAAAAGGGTTGGACTAGCTGACCTCTAAAGACCTTTCTGGCTATTCATAGTCTATGATTCTGTGTTTGCCTTTCAACAGGTAGTTTTTCAATAGGTAGTCACATACCTTTGCTTTCCTATACTGACACATTAAATTAAGGCAGCGGTTATCAACAGTGGGTTTTTCACCCAGGGGACACCTGGCAATATCTGGAGACATTTTTGGTTGTCACATCTGGAGGGTTGCTACTCATGTTTAGTGAGTAGAGCTCAGGGATGCTGCCAAACAACCTAGAATGCACAGGACAGCCCTTCACAGCAAGAATTATCCAGCTCAAAGTGTTAATAATGACAAGGCTGAGAAACCCTTGAGCAAGATTGATAAGACTTCCTTTAGTTAAAGTGTAGTCCTTGAGAAGATATGACATTCTATCTCTACTCTAATATTTATTTGTTCATTCATTCATTCATTCTAAATATTGCCAAATGATACTAAGCACATCATCTTTCTATTCTGCATGCCATTATCTAATACAGAGTAGACCTTGTTGAGATCTCTGAGGGAACCCAATAAATAGCATTGTTGTTCTTTTACTGAGTTCTGAGCCATTTGAAAAATAAGATAAGAATATGCACCTGGGAGCCAAAATATTACTGTCTTTCTACTAAAAGCTAAGTTAGAAGATGCAGCTTGTATTTGCTGCCTGGTGGACTTCCAAATACTGAACCTCAGAGTTAGAAGTCTTACCCACCCAGTCATAGCAGCACTGGATTGGGTAGATTGGGACAAGTCCCAATGCTGAGACTGACTGACTGCAGGGGACTGAATGTTTGTATCCCCACCCTCCAAATTGATATATTGAAATCCTCATCCTCAATGTGATGGTATTAGGAGGTAGGGCCTTTGGGAGTTAATTAGGTCACAAGGGTGGAGCCTTCATGAATGAGATTATGAAAGAGAACTCAGAGCTTTTTGGCCTTCTTTCCATAATGTGAGGACACAAGTCAATAAGCTGCAACCAGCAGCCTGATCTTGGGCTTCCAGCAGCCATTCCAGCAGCCTGATCTTGGGCTTCCAGCTTCCAAAACTGTGAGATATAAATCTCTGTTGTTTATAAGCCATATAGTCTATGCTACTTTGTTATAATAGCCCAAACTGACTACGACATGGTCCTTAGAGAACTAGGTCAGAACTTGAGTTCTCTTTGGTTGGCTCATTCCTAAGAGGCAAAAGGAAGGAGCTGAGCCAAGCATATACAGCTTAATTTTTTCCAAATTTTCCAATCAATAAACCATTCTCTCTCTACTTGAATAGAGGTAGGAAAGGCATAGACAGGGGCCAAGAGTTTTATACCAATTGAGCTCCCTCCATATGGAAGGATACCTTGGGGAAGGAGAAGTCTTCTCCATATTGGGCCTTAATAAATGCTAATAGATTATGATGTAGAATCTACCTACACCATGAATGTCTGCAAAGTCTAAAAGGGGAACATCAGTTAACTTTTTTCTGGATTTGTGTGCATTTGCTGTATCTAATCTACCCATCAGTTAACCAATAGCCAAATGACTACAACCAAAACAAGGGGAAATTAATTAGAATTTTATATGATAAAAAGGGACCTTAAAGATTATTTAGTTCATTGGATCTCAGTCTTGGTTGCACGTTAGAATCACTTGAGAAGCTTTTAAAAAATACCGATGCCAACGTACCATCCCAGACTATTTAAAATAAAATCTTAGGTGGGAGGGGGAAGGACTTGGGCATTCCTATTTTGTAAAAACGCCTTACTGCATAGCCAAGATTGAGAATCACTGATCTAGTCTTACCTTCTCATTTTGTATAAAAAACTAAATCTCAGAGAGTTTTAGTGAGTTGCCTAAGAGTATAATTAGTGAGAGCTGGAGTAAGAATTTGGCCTTCTGCCTCAGAGCCTGAGGGTTCTTATTGTAAACAGAGCTTTGGGTGAGTTCACCTTTTTATCATAATTTCAGTTCCACAAAAGAATTTGCAAAAGCACTAGTCTCGTGTCAGGAGACCTAGATTTTAATCCTGGCTCTAGTGCTAGCTGGCTGAGTCATTAGGCCTCAGTTTTGTTTCTTTTTAAAATTAAAAGTTTAGACAAGATAATTTCCAAGGTTTTTTGGTTGGTAAAACTATGCTTCTATTGTTTCAAATGTAAAGAATGAGCTGTTTTGCTCCTTAGATAGGGTTAATTACTGTTGTTGTTTTAACTTTTATTAAGAATCCACTGTCTAGGCTGGGCATGCTGGCTCTGCCTGTAATCCCGGCATTAGGGAGGCTGAGGCAGGAGGATCACTTGAGGCCAGGAGTTCGAGATCAGCCTGGACAAGACAGTGAGACCCCCGTCTCTACCAAAAAAAAAAAAATTAGCCAGGTGTAGTGGCGCACCTGTAGTCCTAGCTATTCAGGAGGCGGAGGCAGGAGGATCACTCGTGCCCTGATGCTTTCATTTACATTAACTGATTTTAATTGAAATATTTTAGCATAGATTTTTGATGGGGAATCTTTAATCATTAAAATCTTGATCTACCAGTATTTAAAATTATAATGGCTTGAATATCTGGGCTTCTTAATTTGTTCTATTAGTTTACTGTACATGTGGACTCTTAAGAACATGCTTACATGATAAAGAATATCAGGAAAAATGCTGCTAATTCTTCTTGGATATTTCCAAGTATGGATATGTTCACATATCTGAATAATTACTTAAGTCCTTCAATTCCAGTATTTCTCAATGTATAAGTATAACTTGAGACAAAATTACTTCAACCAGTTATGTTCTTTTGGTTATTTTTGTGTTCATTTAGGTTTTATAGTAATCAATTTAGAAAGTATCATTTGAAATTTAAGTTGTTAATTTAAATTGTTATAGTTTCTGGCTCCAAGGACAGGGCCTATTATATTCCAGCAACTAATCTATGTACCTCCCTCTTTCCTGCCCCACATAGCTCTGTCCCTGGCACTTAAAAAGTGCATAATAAATTTTGGTTGGCTTAATTACTGTTTTATACTCTGGTATAAATGGCACACTATGTCTTTTTTCCATATATATCACAACTGGAATTTTCCTTTTGGCATTATCTAGCAATGAATTGTAAAAGAAGCACCAAGACTGATGAATGGGGTTATTTCACTAAATGTTTCTACTAGTGCTAGTTATTTATAGGCCTTTCTGTGCTTGTCCATTATTTTGTGACTGGATAAGTTTTTCCTGACCTCTTCCTGAATAAATCTCAGATGAGGCAGGAATCAAGACACTGTTATTTTCAGCCACATTAGAAGAAAATGAATGTTCTCTTTAAACAATCTTATGTTTCTTTTAACTTCATATAATTCTATCAAAAAAAAAGGTACAGCACAGTTAGTTCTTTACAAGTCTCATTTGTCTTTCATTTTACATTGACATTAACTTTCTACATATTGTAAATCTTTTTTCTGGTATAGATAAAAGCTTCTATTTGAAGGCAAACAGATATATGCTATTTTATTTTTGTTGCAGACCTCTATAGGATTTATGTGCCTATGAAGTGACAACTATCATTTTGGAATAAAAAATGTTAAAAATTTAACTTACGTTCAGTGACTCAAGTTTGAAATAATGTCATGGGAAATTTTACTGAACTTGCAGAATCTGGAATTTTTTAAGTACCATGATAATTGTTGGTTATTATTTATCATATGTTGAGAGTTGGTTTGGTGGTATATAATATTCAAAAAAGAAAATACTTTAATTAGAAATGCAAAGTCCAGGAGTATAATGAAAAGTACATTTTTAGGTAAAAATTCAGGTTAGAGGGTACCTCTTGCAGTGATGGGGTAGGTGGAGGAAGGAGAGTGAGATTGGGGTTGAATATACAGAGACTTCAACTATATTGATAATTTTATTTTTTAAGTTGGGTGGTGGGTACATGGAGTTCATTATGTTACTCTTTATACCTTTTTGTAAGACAAATATTTCATAATAATTTTTAATGTTAAAATGGTTGTGCAAACACCATAAGTGTAATTTTTTAGCCTATTGGGGAATGCTAATTGAATTATTTGTTGAAAAATTTTGCAGAAATAAGTTTGCTAGTGAAATTTTAAAGTAGTGGAATTATTTGGCAATAGAAGCAGCGTGTTTCAAGTCTAAAAGACAGAACGGCAGAAAGTAAAGCTAGAGAAAAAGGATGCTTGTAGGGGAATAAAGAAATGAGAGCCAGGTGGCAAATGACCATTCACTCAACCAGTTTCTTGTTATAGTGAGACTGTTGTCACAAAATGGGCCACAAGGGACTTCTGTGTACTTGATACAAAAGTCATCAGTGACACTTGCCAAAGTTTTGGGACTGGGAGGAATATAAGAGCAAGGGAAACCAAACAAAAGACTAAACCTTTCTAAGGGAAGGCTTACATAGAGTTCAGTTAAGTCTTTAGGTATTTTGTTAATAAGCTCATTTATCTTTCTCTCGAGCATGTTGCTTTATATCAAGGCTTAAATCAGTGGCTTTCACTACATATGAAATTCCATATCTTTTTGGAGTAGGAGTGACTCAGAAGCCAAGCTGTAAATCTCAAGCCCGGTCTGCACTGGCAAATGTAGTACTACAGTACTTGAGAAGTCATCCAGACGTTCTATTGGCAGGGTTCCAGGGACATCTCAATTAATAAATCTTTGGGGAACTGAACTCCCTTCTAAGAAATTTGGGTTAAAATGTTTTAAAAATATATCACAAATCACAAAAAGCAGATATGCATGCAACTTGAGTGATAAAATATATTTGTACAGTTGCCAGTTATTTTATCCCAGATAATGGTAAAGTTGATCTTGACAAAGTTGTAAAGACTTCTAAAGCTTTCTTCTCAATCTGCAGCCTCTCCTTTTCCCCCTTCAGTGCTAACTGCTTTTTCTACTTCTGTTGTCCAGTTTCACCTTCGTATTTTCACTCCTTCTCCATCATAGAGGAAGAGAAGATCCCATATTACTTGTTGCTAATTTATTGATTAGTATGTAGTGGGTTGAATGTTTGCCCCCCAAAGATATGTTCATATACTAACCCTCAAAACCTGTGAGTGTAACTTTATTTGGAAAAAGGGTCTTTGAAGATGTAATTCAGATGAAGGTGATGAGACCATCCTGAATTATCCAGGTGGGCCCTAAATCAAATGACAAATGTCCTTTTAAGAGACAGAACAGGAAAGGACACAGAGAGAAGAGAAGGCCATATGAAGATGGAGGCAGAGATTAGAGTTATGCAGCCACAAGCCAAGGAAGCCTGGAGCTACCAGAAGCTGGAAGAGGCAAGGAAGGATTTCCCCTAGAGCATCTTAAGGGATCATGGCCCTGACGAGACCTTAATTTTGGGCTTCCAGCCTCCAGAACTGTAAGAGAATAAATTTCTGTTCTTTTAAGCTCCCAAGTTTGTGGTAATTTGTTGTGGCAGCCATGGGAAACTAATACAGATTTCATGAGATTCTTTGTTGGTGTCAAGGAAAGTGGGTAGTGATCTTTAACTTTTCTGGACCTTGGTTTCCTCATCTGTAAAATAAGATAATTAAATGACATCTAAGGCCCCTTTTACCTGGATGAATCCTTTAAAAACAAACTTAGGTGAGGTGATGGATATCCCAATTATCCTGATTTGATCATTACACACTGTATGCCTGTATCAAAGCATCACATGTGTCCCATAAATATGTACAATTATTATGAATCCATAATAATTAAAAATAAATAACAAAAAACCCAAACTCAAGCCAATTAAAAGCTGCAAATTTAAATTAGGGAGAGGGATTGCCAGAGACACCGATATTAGCAAAAAGAGACAACCTTTTAGTAAAATTACTAAAAGTGAAGAATAACTTATCTCTATCCTTAGTAAAAACAGCAACAACTCTAAAAAACAAGACAAAACCAAACGAAAAAAAAAAACTCCTACTAGGACAAAACAAAACAAAATTTAAAAACCATACTAGAAAATTGTGAAGACTGTCAAGCTTTTCTTGTCTGAGTAAATTATTTTTTTTGTTAACTTTCCTTAATAGGACAAAATATTAAAGTTTAAAAATACTTTTGATTTTCACTAAAGTGTTTAATCCTGTACATATTCTTTAATGTATGACTCCTGTGACTGCACCTTTTATTCAGGTAAGCATCTCACCAGAACTTAACAACATGTATCTCATTGCACTGTGGAATCCTCATGACAGTATAGCACTTTACTCTTTTAGTAGATTTATAGTTGTATACTTCCCTTAAATTCCTCCATATATTTGAATCATTTATTAGCAACCCTTTATAGTAAATTATAATGAGTGAGCTTGTACTAGGCCAAGAACTTTCCTGTGGGGTCTCTAAATGAATGTGTGCCTAATAAATTATTAATTTTAGGGTAGGTTTCCAAAGCAAACGTTTTTCTAGTAAATTCAATTTTTAAATCAGTATTTTCTGAACTATTTGGTTTGAGTAACCTAATTTGCCAAAACCGTTTTTTTTAACTGCCTTTTCCATTGCTCCATTTCTGCTTATGTGTTCCTTTATTGCAAGGAATTTTTTCGTGACCTCAGAGTAGCTGTTGGGTGGACACATTAAAGGAAATATTTTTGTAGTTAGGATAGTGCAAACCTCTCCAAAGTGTTTCCATTAAGATACTTTGTAAAATGTATAGTCTTTGAATAAGTATTTATTTAGCACCTTCTATATGACAGCAACAATAGCTTCTCTGTCTTTCCTCTTCCTAAGGCCCAGTATATAAAGAATATGCCAACAAAAGAGTGATGATCATTTACTCAGTAACTATCTTTGCTTTTTCTTTTTAAATTCAATGTTTTAATCCAGTTGAGATGCAGGTATATGCTGTCTTAAGCATATATATAAGGCATATGCTTTCTAATATTGCATAAAGATTCAAATTCCTTAAATAATAAAAAAAGGAATATGTTGAATATGTTGTTAAAAACATTCATTGTTGAGTTCATAATATATCAGTATTTCCTTGTACATTTCAAATGTGATTTGATTGATAATACTTTACTTGAACATTTTTCCCTTTACTTATTTTTCCCCTTGTAAAAACAAAAAATTAAAACTTTTCATAGTAATTCCTTAATTTAAAGGCTTTTTATTTTTAAAGTGAGAATAATATTAGATCAAGAATAAACAGTTCCTGACGCATAATTTAGATAAACTATCAATGGGGGAAGCACTGATATTATTTGAACCAAGGTATGATAATTGAGCTGTTTAATGTTATAAAATAGGAAGTATAACATAGGCCTTTGACTAACTGATTTTGTGGTTATTTCCCTAGTTATTTCTCTTTTATAACATCTTGCTACAAAGGAGTTGATTTTGAAGAGAGAGTAACTAGTCTTAGGTATCATGTGAGATCTTTTATTAGAGTTTAACTTGCATATCTATCCTGAGGAACTCCAGGGATACCTAGGGCTGCCTCTGTCCTTTGTGTGTATACATGGGGGCATTGAGCAGTAGGGGTCTTGTGAAGAGGAATTTGGGCTGTTTTCATTTCCCTGGAACGTGAATTTAGGCGCTGCTGGAAGGAATGATGGATTGTATATGAAATCCATTTGGTGTCTTCCCTGCAATGTAAATTCACCAGAGGCAAGATGGAATCAAAGACATGGGTCCTCAGAGAGGCTCAGCAAAGAATATCCTGTTGGGGCAGTTAAGCACATAACACTGAGTGTGTTTGAAGCCATGTACGTATGTCCCTAGGCCGATAAGGAGCCATTGAATAAGTATCTTAAGAGTTTCTAAGTGTAAACTTACATTTTGACATTAACATGATTTTTAAAACTACATATACTTCCCCCTGGAGGTTCTGTTATGTCCCTATATAGACTCTACTCCCCAGACCCGTCCAACTGAAAATTGCTGTTCTCTATATACTGTTAGGCGTGATAACATTCATATCCATGGCCTCAATTACTTTGTGGACTCCTAAACTGTGTCCCCTTCAGGTCTCTCTCCTGTGTTCTGTCTATGTGTTCCTGCTGCCTATTAGTTGTCTATATGTACTTCGAGTTCAATATGTGTAAGACCATAGACATCATCTACCCCCTTTCCAAAACCCATTCCTCTCATAATTCTTTTTTTAACAGCTTTACTGAAAATAAAGTACACATTTGACAGGTTTTTAAAGAGCACAATTTGACAGGTTTTGACATGTGCACACTTGTGAAACTATCACCATAATCAAGATAATGAATATATCCATCACTCCCCAAAGTCTTGTCTTGTCCCTTTGCAATTTCTATCTCCTGTCCCTCCCTTTGCCACCACTCTTCTGCCCTACTCCCAGCTGCAACCACCAGTCTGCTTTCTGTTACTACAGATGAGTTTCAATTTTCTAAAGTAGGGATTGGCAAGCTGTGGCCCATGAGCCAAATCTGGCCAGCCACCATTTTTGTGAATAAAATTTTATTAGAACACAGCACCACCCGGTCTATTTATTATCTATGGCTGCTTTCATGCTTCAGTGGCAGGGTTAAATATTTGCAACAGAGACCTTGTGGTCCACAAAGCTTAAGATACTTACTATTTGACCCCTTACAGAAAAAACTTGCTAATAGCTGTTCCAGAGTTTTATTATTAACTTGAATCACACAGTGTGTACTTTCTTGTGTCTGGCTTCTTTCACTCAACATAATTTGAGATTTGTCCATATTTTGCATGTATCAATAGTTCATTCCTTTTTATTATTGAGTAGTATTATATTGTATGGGTATGCTACAGTTTATCTATTCACCTGTTGATGGACATTTGTGTTGTTGCCAGATTTTGGCTGTTGCAAATATAGATGCAATGAGTATTATATGTATCAGACTTTGTATAGATACATACTTTCATTTCTCTGGGGTGAGTACTTAGGAGTAAAATATCTGGATCATGTGGTAGTTGTATGTTTAGGTTACATACATATTTTTAAAATTCATTTATTTTTATTTCAAAATATTACAGGGGTACAAACGTTTAGGTTACATATATTGCCTTTGCAACGCCTGAGTCAGAGCTGCAAGCATGCCCCTCCCACAGACAGTGCGGACTGCACCCATTAGGTGTGAATATACCCATCCCCTTCTCCTCCTCCCACCTGCCCGACACCTGATGAATGTTACTTTCGTATGTGTACATAAGTGTTGATCAATTAGTACCAATTTGATGGTGAGTATATGTGGTACTTGTTTTTCCATTCTTGTGATACTTCAGTTAGGAGGATGGGCTCCAGCTTGATCCAGCATAATACAAGAGGTGCTAGTTCACCATTGTTTTTTGTGGCTGAGTAGTACTCCATGGTATACACATACCACATTTTATTAATTAACTCATGTATTGATGGGCACTTGGGTTGTTTCCACATCTTTGCAATTGTGAATTGTGCTGCTATAAACATTCAAGTGCAGATGTCTTTATTATAGAACGTCTTTTTTTTCCTTTGGATAGATGCCCAATAGTGGGAATGCTGGATCAGATGGTAGTTCTACTTTAATTCTTTGAGATATCTCCATATTACTTTCCATAGAGGTTGTACTAGTTTGCAGTCCCACCAGCAGTGTATAAGTGTTCCTATCTCTCCGCATCCATGCCAACATTTGTTGTTTTGGGACTTTTTGATGAAAGCCATTCTCACTGGAGTTAAGTGATATCTCATTGTGGTTTTGATTTGCATTTCCCTGCTGATTAGAGATGTTGAGCATTTTTTCATATGTTTCTTGGCCATTAGTCTATCTTCTTTTGAAAAGTTTCTGTTCATATCCTTTGCCCACTTTTTGATCGGGTTGTTTGATTTTTTCTTGCTGATTTTCCTGAGTTCTATATAGATTCTAGTTATTAGCCCTTTATCAGATGTATAGCATGCAAATATTTTCTCCCATTCTGTAGGTTGTCTGTTTGCTCTAGTGATAGTTTCTTTGGCTGTGCAGAAGCTTTTTAATTTGGTCAGGTCCCATTTATTTACTTTTGTTGATGTTGTGATTGCTTTTGGGATCTTCTTCATGAATTTTTTGTCTAGGCTGAGGTCTATAAGAGTTTTTCCAACATTTTCTTCTAGAATTCTTATGGTTTCATGGCTTAGGTTTAAGTCTATTATCCATCATGAGTTGATTTTTGTGAGAGGTGAGAGATGCAGATCCTGTTTCAGTCTTCTACATGTGGCTATCCAATTTTCCCAGCACCATTTATTGAATAGGGATTCTTTTCCTCAGTGTATGTTTTTGTCTACTTTGTCAAAGATCAGATGGCTATATGAGGATGGTTTTATATCTGGGTTCTCAGTCCTGTTCCATTGGTCTATATCTCTGTTTTCATGCCAGTAACATGCTGTTTTGGTTACTATAGCCTTGTAGTATAGCTTGAAGTCTGGTAAATTGATGCCTCCCAATTTGTTCTTTTTGCTTAAGGTTGCTTTAGCTATACGGGGTCTTTTCTGGTTCCATATGAAGCGTAGAATTATTTTTTTCTAGATCTGCAAAAAATGATGTTGGTATTTTAATAGGGATTGCATTGAATCTGTAACTCACTTTGGGTAGTATAGGGTAGTTGTATGTTTAACTAAAACTGTCAAACTATTTTCAAAGTGGTGGTTCCATTTTACATTCTCCTAAGCAGTGTTTGAGAGTTGTAGTTTCTCCATATCCTTGCTAGCACTTGGTATAATTGGTCTGTTTAATTTTAGCCATTCTGATAGGTGTGTAATAATATCTCATTGTGGTTTTAACTTGCATTGCCATAATGAATAATGATGTTGAGCATCTTTTCATGTTCTTATTTGTTATATGTATGTCTTTGATGAAGTGTCTATTCAAATCTTTTGCCCATCTTTTAATTGGCTTGTTTTCTTATTTTCTTATTTCTGAGTTTTGAGAATTTTTTACATATTCTGGATACTAGTGCTTTTTCAAATATATTATTTACAAATATTTTCTTCCAACCTGTAGCTTGTCATTTCATTCTCCTAACAGTATTTTTCGAAGAACAGACATTTTTAATTTTGATGCGGTCCAATTTATCAATTTGTTATATTAGGATTATGTTGAATTTAGGTGTCATATAAGCTAGCTTTCTATAACCCAGTGTCATAAAGATTTTTCTTTGGTGTTTCCTTAAAGGAATTTTATAGTTTTAAACTTTAAATTTATGTTTGTGATTCATTTTTAGTTTATTTTTGTGTGGAGTGTCAGGTGTGGGTCAAATTTCATTTTTTGGGATATGGTTACCTAGTTTTTCTGCTACCATTTGTTGAAAGACTGTCCGTTCTCCACTGAATTGTGTTTCCATCTGTGTCAAAAATCAGTTGTCCATATTTGTGTGGATCTATTTCTGGACTCTCAATTCTGTTCCATTGATCGATTTGTCTATCTTGATGCCAGTAGCACACTGTCTTAATTACCGTAGCTTTAAGGTAAGTCTGGAAATCAGGGTAGTGTGAGTCCTCCAGTTTTGTTGTTTTGACCATTCTAGGTCTTTTACATTTTTGTATGACTTTTAGAATCAATTGTCAGTTGCTGGGATTTTGATTGGGATTCTGTTGAATTTATAGATCAATTTGGGTTGAATTGACATCTTATAAAATATTAAGTTTTCTAACCCATGAACAAAATATATCTTTCCATTTAATTTTTCTGAGCAATGTTTTGTACTTTTCAGTGTAAAGATCTAATTGAATTCCATCATGGTCAAGAAACATAACTTTGTGTAACTTGAATCTTTTTAAGTATACATTTATTGAGACTGGATTTATGGTTCAGAATATGGTCTATCTTGGTAAGTGTTCCATGTACATTTGAGAAGAATGTATATTCTGCTGTTGTTGGATGGAGTGTTCTATAATGGTCAATCAAATCATGTTGGTCAATAGTGTCATTTAAGCCTCTACTTTCTTTGCTGATTTTCTTTTCTTTTTTCTTTTGGAAACAGAGTCTCACTCTGTTGCTCTGGCTAGAGTGCAGTGGCATCATTGTAGCTCACTGCAACCTCAAATTCCTGGGCTCAAGTGATTCTCCTGCCTCAGCCTCCCAAGTAACTGGTACTATTAGGTGCGTGCCACCATGTTCAGCTGATTTTTCTATTTTTTGTAGAGACAGGGTGTCACTCTTGCTCAGGCTGGTCTCGAACTCTTGAGCTCAAGCGATCCTCCCACCTCAGCCTCCTAGGGTCTTAGGATTACAGGCCTGAGCCACCACGCCTGGCCCCCTTGCTGATTTTCTGTCTGTTAACGATAACCTATTGAGGGGTATGGAAACCTCTGATTGTAATTGTTGATTTATGTATTTATTTCTCTTTGAAGTTCTATCTATTTTTACTTTAAATATTTTGAATCTCTGTTATTATGAGCATAAACATTTAAGATTGTTATTCCTCTCAATTTATCCTGTTATGAAATGAACTTTTAAAAATCCAGTTAATAGTCTTTGCTGTGAAATTTATTTTGTCTGATATTAGTATAGATACCTTAGTTTTCTTTTGCTTAGTGTTAGTTATATCTTTTTACTTCTTATTTATGTCTTTCCATTTGAAATGTATATTTTTTGGCAGCATAGAGGTGGGTCTTACTTTTTTTTAAAATCCAATTTGACAATCTCTGACTTTTACAGGGTAAAAATATTTTTTAAGCAGAATTTTAGCATCTTTGGAGGTCCCTTCTCCAGGAAAATTACTTGTACCTTCTTCCTGAAATATTCTTTGTCTAACTCTTTTTCATCTTATATGTCTCAGCTTAAATCTTTCTGAGAAATGCTATCTTTTACTGGAAAGTAAAGTAGGTCCCCCATTTTTATATCCTCATAGCATCCTATAATTGTTTTTCACAACATGTATAAAATCTTCATATCACTTTAACAATTTTTTTATTTTAATAAGAACACTTACCATGAGATCTACCCTCTTAACAGATTTCTAAGTGTACAGTACATTATTGTTGACTATAGGAATAATGTTGTACAGCAGATTTCTAGAGCTTATTTGTCTTGCTTAACTGAAACTTTATATCCATTAATTAGTAACTCCCTGTTCCCCCCATAGCCCCTGGCAACCACTATTCCACTCTTTGATTCTATGATTTCGACTATTAGATACCTTATAGGTGGAAACTTGCAGTATTTGCCTTTCTGTGACTGCCTTATTTCACTTAGCATAATGTCCTCAAGGTTCACTCATGTTATAACATATTGCAGAATTTCTTTCATTTTAAGGTTGACTAGTATTCCATTGTATGTATATACCACATTTTCTTTGTCTATTCATTCTTTGATTGTTGAAGAGACCATCGTTTTTCCATTGTATATTATTGGTACCCTTGTTTAAGATCAGTTGCCCATTTATGCATGGATTTAAATTTTGGATTTCTGTTCTGCTCCATTGGTCTATATGTCTGTTTTTATGCCAGCACTATACTGTTGTGATTTCTGTGGCTTTTTAATACGTTTTGAAATCAGGAAGTGTGATGTCTCCAGCTTTGGTCTTTTTCAAAATTGATTTGGCCATTTATGGTCTTTTGTGGTTTCATATGAATTTTAGAATTATTCTTTCTATTTCTGTAAAAAATGCTGTTGGGATTTTAATAGAGATTGCATTGCATCTGTAAATTGCTCTGGGTGGTATGAATATTTTAAGAATATTAAGTCTTCTAATCCATAAACATGGATGCCTTTCCATTTGTATGTGTTTTGTTTTATTTCTTTCATCAATATTTCCTAGTTTTCAGTATACAAGCCTTTTACATCCTTAGTTAAGCTAATTCCTAGGTATTTTATTGTTTTGATGCTATTGAAAATAGGATATTTTTCCTAATTTCCTTTTCAGATAGTTGGTGTTAGTATATAGAAACACAACTGATTTTTGTATGTTAATTTTGCATCCTGCAAGTTTGTTGGATTCATTTGTTCTAACAGTTTTTTCAATGGAGTCTTTAGGGTTTTCTATATATAAAAACATATTGTATGCAAACAGTAACAATTCTACTTCTTCCTTTCTGATTTGGATGCTTATTATTTAATTTTCTTTCCTAATTGCTCTGGCTAAGACTTCTAGTACTATGTTGAATAAATGTGGTGAGAATGGGTAGGGAGGAATTTGATGTATCCCATTTGTTTAATTTTGCTTTGGTTGCCTGTGCCTTTGAGGTCTTACACAAAAAAGTCTTTACCCAGACTAATGTCCTAGAGCTGTGGTCCCCACTCCCCAGGCCGCAGACTGGTACCAGTCCATGGCCTATTAGGAACCAGGCCACACAGCAGGAGGTGAGCAGTGGGCAAGCTAGCAAAGCTTTGTCTGTATTTATGGCAGCTCCCCATTGTTTGCATCATTGCCCGAGCTCAACCTCCTGGCAGATCAACGGTGGCATTAGATTCCACATTAAGGTGAGTTATATAATTATTTCATTATATATTACAATGTAATAATAATAGAAATAAAGTGCACAGTAAATGAAATGTGCTTAAATCATTCTGAAACCATCCCCCCTCTACCCCCGGTCCATGGAAAAATTGTCTTCCATGAAACCAGTCCCTGGCACCAAAAAGGTTGCGGGCTGCTGTCCTACAGCATTTCCCCAGTGTTTTCTTCTAGTAGTTTCATAGTTTCAAGTCTTAGAATTAAGTCTTCAATCCATTTTGATTTGATTTTTGTTTATGGTAAGAAATTGGGGTCTAGTTTCATTCTTCTGGATATGGTTAATCATTTTTCCCAGCACCACTTATTGAAGAGATTGTCTTTCTCCCTTGTATGTTCTTGGTGCCTTTGTTGAAAATGAGTTGTCTGTAAATGTGTTGATTTATATCTGGCTTATCTATTCTGTTCCATTGATCTAGATGTCTCTTTTTATGCCAGTACCATGCTAATTTGGTTACTATAGCTTTGTAGTATATTTTGAAGTCAGGTAGTATGATGTGTCAGCTTTGTTCTTTTTGCTCAGGATTGCTTTGGCTATTTGGGGACTTTTTTGGTTCCATATAAATTTTAGCATTGTTTTTTCTATTTCTGTGAAGAATGTCATTGGTATTTTGATAGGGATTGCATTCAACCTATAAATTGCTTTGGGTAGCATTGTCATTTTAACAATATTAATTCTTCCAATTCATGAGTATGGAATATCTT
This sequence comes from Daubentonia madagascariensis, assembly GCA_023783475.1. NCBI lineage: Eukaryota > Metazoa > Chordata > Mammalia > Primates > Daubentoniidae > Daubentonia > Daubentonia madagascariensis. The sequence continues at coordinate 22,383,128 of JAKFHU010000322.1, read as the reverse complement.
TTCATTTTTTATGTGTGCTCTTCAGTTTCTTTCATCAGTGTTTTGTAATTCTCACTGTAGAGATCTTTCCCCTTGGGTCAAATGTATTCCAAGGTATTTAATTTTTTTGTAGCTATTGTAAATAGGATTGAGTTCTTGATTTGGTTCTCTGTTTGATTGTTATTGGTATATAGGAATGCTACTGATTTTTATATGTTGATTTTGAATCCTGAAACTTTACTGAAGTCATTTATCAAATCTAGGTGTCTGTTGGAGGAGTCTTGAGGGTTTCCTGGGAATAAGATCATATCAGCAAACAGAGATAATTTGATTTCCTCTTTTCCAATTTGAATGTCTTTTATTTCTTTCTCTTGTTTGATTGCTCTAGCTAGGACTTCCAGTACCATGGTTGAATAGGAGTGGTGAAAGTAGGCATCCTTATTTTGTTCCAGTTCTTTGGGGAAATGCTTTTAACTTTTCCTTGTTCAGTATGATGTTGGCTGTGGGTTTGTCATATATGGCTTTTATTTTGAGGTATGTTTCTTCTGTGCCTGTTTTGTTGAGGGTTTTTATCATGAAGGGATTCTGGATTTTATTGAATGCTTTTTCTGTATCTGTTGAGATAATCATACAGTTATTGTTCTTAATTCATTTAATGATTTGCTTAAGTCAAACCATCCTTGCATCTCTGGAATAAAAGCTCTTCATTGTGGAGTATTATCTTTTTTATGTGCTGTTGGATTTGGTTTGCTAGTATTGTTGAGGATTTTTGCATCTGTGTTCACCAGGGATATTGACCTGTAGTTTTCTTTTTTTGTGTGTCCTTGCCTGGCTTTGGTATCAGGATAATGCTGGCTTTATAGAATGAGTTAGGGAGGATTCTCCCCTCTTCAATTTTTTGGAATGCTTTCAATGGGATTGGTACCAATTCTTTGTATGTTTGGTAGAATCTGGCTGTGAATCCGTCTGGTCCTGGGCTTTCTTACGTTGTTGAGAGATTTTTTATTACTGATTTAATCTCACTGCTTGTCATTGGTTTGTTCAGGATTTCTGTTTCTTCCTGGTTAAATATTGGCAGGTTGTAAGTTTCTAGGAATTGACCCATTTCCTGTAGGTTTTCTAGTTTGTGTGCGTAGAGATGCTCATAGTAGTCTTTGATGATCTTTTGTATTTCTTTGGTATCAATTGTAATGTTTCCTTTTTCATTTCTGATCACGCTTATGTGAGTCTGCTTTTTTCTTTTTTCTTGGTTAATCTAGCTAATGGTCTATCAATTTTATCTTTTCATAGAACAAACTTTTCATTTCAGTGGTTCTTTGTATTGTTTTTTGGTCTCACTTTCATTTAGTTCTGCTCTGGTCTTTGTTGTTCTTTTCTTCTGGTAGCTTTGGGCTTGGTTTGTTCTTATTTTCCTAGTTCCTTGTGGTATGACATTAGGTTGTTAATTTGCAATCTTTCTATCTTTTTGATGTAGGCATTTAATACTATAAACTTCCCTCTTAGCATTGCTTTTACTGAATCCCAAAGGTTTTGGTAGGTTGTGTCTCCATTTTCATATTTGTTTCTAAAATCTTACAAATTTCCATTTTAATTTTGGTGTTGACCCAAAAATCATTCAGGAGCATGTTGTTTAATTTCCATGTATTTGTATAGCTTTGGGAGTTCCTCTTGGTATTGCTTTCTAGTTTTATTCCACTGTGGTCTAAGAAAATACTTGCTATGATTTTGATTCTTTAAAATTTATTGAGACTTGTTTTGTGGCCTAATGTATGATGTTTCTATCTTAGAGAATGTTTTATACGCTGACAAGAAGAGTGTATATCCTGCTGTTTTTGGACACAATGTTCTATAAATGTCTGTTAGGTCCATTTGGCCTAAAGTCTAATTTAAGTGCAGTGTTTCTTTGTTGATTTTCTGTCTTGATGATCTGTCTAGTGATATGAGTGAAATCCCCCACTATTATTGTATTGCTGTCTATCTGTTTCTTTAGGTCTAGTAATATTTGTTTTATGAATCTGGGTGCTTCAGTGTTGGGTACATATATTTAGGATTGTTATATCTTCTTGTTGAATTCATTCCCTCATCATTATATAATGACATTCTTTGTTGTTTTTTTTTTTACTGTTGATTTAAAGTCTGTTTTATCTGATATCAGTATTGCCTGCTTTCGGTTTCTGTTTGCGTGGACTATCTTTTCCACCCCTTTACCTTGAGTCTATTAAGTGTCATTACCAGTTGGGTCAGTTTCTTGGAAGCGGCGTGTGGTTGCATCCTGTTATTTTTTTTTAAATAATCCATTCTGCCAATCTGTATCTTTTAAGTAGAGCATTTAGGCCATTTATTTTCAAGGTTAATATTAGTATGTAAAGTTTCGTTCCTTTAATATAATTGTTACATTGTTGCTGTGTAGTCTTAATTTTGTACTTACTTTATAGACCTGTGAGAGTTTTATATTTTTGTGTGTTTTTATGATGGTGAGCATTGACCTTTGCTTTACATGTTAAAATTCTTTTGAGCATTTCTTGTAGGGCTGGTCTAGTGGTGACTAATTTCCTTAGCATTTGCTTGTGTGGGAAAGACTTTATTTCTCCTTCATTTATGAAGCTTTGTTTAGCAGGACACAAAATTCCTGTCTGACAGTTTTTTTCTTTAAGAAGACTGAAAATAGGACCCCAGTCTCTTCTGGCTTGTAAGGTTTCTGTTGTGAAGTCCACTGTTATTCTGATGGGATTTCTTTTATAGGTAATTAGGTGCTTTTTCTTGCTGCTTTTAGGATTTATTCCTTCACATTGACTTTAGATAGTCTGATAACTAGATGCCTTGGTGAAATTCATCTTGCAACATGTCTCCCAGGAGTTCTCTGAGCTTCTTGTATCTGGATGTCTAAATCTCTAGCCAGACCAGGGAAGTTTTCCAGTTTTCCTCAATTATTCCCTCAAATAGGTTTTTCACACCTTTTCCTAGGATTATATTTCATGTTTTTTTTTTTTTTTTTGATGAGGTCTCACTATTTTGCCCAGGCTGGGCTCAAACTCGCAATGCTCTCACCTCAGCCTCCCGAGTAGCTGGGAGTACAAGTGCACACCACTAAGCCTGCCTTATATGTCTTTTTAAATTTTATATTCTAGTAATTTATTTATTTTGGATTTTACAAAGGTATCTGCAACTGGTTAGAAATTAAAAACAAACAACAAAAGGATTCCCTTACCACAAATAGTTTGAGAAGCCCTGAGTTATGGATGGGACTAGGTTTATCCTGTGTTCTTTTTAATAAATGTATATACAATTTACATACTATAAAATTCATTCTTTCAAAGTATACAGTCAGTGGTTCTTAGTATATTCATAAAGTTGTGCAGTCACCACCACTGTCTAATTCCAGAATGTTTTCGTTACCCCAAAAGAAACTCTGCATCCATTATCAGTCACTCCCCTTCTACTCCCCCCGCCATTCTTCCAGTCCAGGGAAACCACTGATGTATTTTTCTGCCTCTATAGATATGCCTGTTCTGCATATTTCACATAAATGGAATCATACATTATGTTGTCCTTTGTTACTGGCTTCTTAACATAATGTTTTCAAGGTTTATCTATGTTGTAGCACGTTGTCAGTAGTTCATTACTTTTCATGGCTGAATAATAGTCTGTTGTATGGCTGTATCTCTGTTTATCCTTTCATTCATTGATGGACATTTGGATTGTTTCCACTTTTTTGCTATTATAAACACAGTTGCTGTGAACACTTGTGCATATGTTTTGTGTGTATCTTTTCAATTATCTTGGTTATATAGCTAGGGATGGAATTGCTGGGTCATATGGTAACTGTATTTTTTTTGAGAAAGCACAAAATTCTTTCCCAAAGTGGCTATACCATTTTACATCCCCACCAGCAATGTATCAGAGTTCCAGTTCTTCACATTCTTGCCAATCCTTCTTGTTGTCTTTTTTATTGTCATCCTAGTGGGTGTGAAGTACTAACTTATTGTCATTTTGATTTGCATTTTCCTAATGTCTAATGATGTTGAGCATGTTTTTATGTGCTTATTGACAATTTGTATTTTTTCTTTGTAAAATGTTTATTCATGCCTTTGTCCATTTTTAAATTAGATTATTTGTCTTCTTGCTGAGTTGTAAGGGTTCTTTATATACTCTGATACAAGTCCCTTGTCACATATGTGACTGATAAATATTTTCTCCCTTTCTGTGCTTTGTCTTTTTCACTTTCTTGATGGTGTCCTTTGAAACACAAAAGGTTTTGATTTTGATGAAGTGAAATTTTTTATTTGTTGCTTGTGCTTTTGGTGTCATGTCTAACAAAAATTGCCCAATTTAAGGTCATAAAGATTTATTCCTTTGTTTCTTTCTAAGAGTTTTATAGTTTTAGCTCTTTACATTTAAGTCTGTGATCCATTTTGAGCTAATTTTTGTATTTGGTGTAAGGTAGGAGTCTAATTTTTTTCTTTTGCATGTGCATATCCAGTTGTGTCATCATCTGCTTAACCTGTTGAACATATGGAATACAGTTATGATAATTGTTTTAGTGTCTGTGCTAATTTTAATATGTGTCAATTCTGGGTGGATTTTTTTTTTTTTGAGGAGGAGGAGGAGGAAAGAAAAACTTATTACTTTGCTGGCAAGGGAGGAAAATGGCAGACTATCGTCTTAATGTCCAAACTCCTGTACATAAGCAGAAATACGGAGCTTTTAAAGGGAGGGCCCCAGTTCTAGGGTATTGTCATTTATCGTGGATTTTGATTAATTTATATTTTCCACATTATAAGTTGTATTTTCTCCTTATTTGATATGTTTGGTAATCTTCAGTTAGTTGCCAGCACTGTGAATTTTACCTTGTTGGTTGCTGGGTATTTTTGTATTCCTATGAACATTCTTGAGCTTTGTTCTGATATGCAGTCAATTGGAAACAGTTTGATCCTTTCAGGTTTTGCTTTTGTGGTTTGTTACACAGGTCAGGAGCTATGCTTACTCTAGGGCTAATTTTCCCCCAGTACTCAGGTAAGCCTTTCCTGAGTACTGCCTCCAATGTCATAGGAATTACAAGTTTTTTTATTGTGCCTGTGGGAACAGCTCCAAGTGAGTGGTGGGCACTGTTTCAGATGGTTCTTTTCCTAATCTTCATTAGTTTCCTCACATGCATGTACTCATTAGTATGCTACTGAATACTCAAGGGGGGCCCTCTGAAAAATCTCTGGATTTCTTTCTTTGTGCAGCTCTATTCCATGAGACTCTAATTTCCTTAGTCTTCCTTTCAGCTTTGTCTTCTCATTTTAGTGTTTTGTGCTTCACGTGGGCTCCCCATCCCTGTGTTGTGGCCAGGAAATAGTCTCAAGGCATTAAGTTTGGGAACTTGTAGGGTTTACTTCTTCTGTTTTCTTTTTCTCACAGGAAATTTTGGTTGTTGATGTTTTTTGATGTATGGGGTCTTGAAAACCATTGTTTCATATATTTTATCTATTGTTTTTGTTGTTTTTTTCTGGTCCCTGCTACTCTGTCTTTCCCAGAAGTGGGATTCCATTTGTATTTCTTAACTTGGTGGTTGGTATTGCCAGCTGCCTATTTGCTCAAACCAGAAACCTGGGAATAATCTTTGACCCTTCCTCTCCTTTACTTTAAATATCAAATGATCAAGTCTTGCAGAATTTATCCCTTCCTATCCTGCTCCTTTGCCACCACCTTAATTCAGGCTCTATTTATTTCTTTCCTGCAACCTAAGTTGTCTTCCTGACCCTTTAATTCTTCTTCCATACTGCTGACAGTCATCTTTCTAAAACACAAATATGCTCTGACATCTCTCTTCTTCACTTAAAATCCTTCAGTAACTCTGCATTACCTCCTGGATAAAATCTTCAGATGCAGTCTCATAGCATGGCATTCACAGCCTTTTGTGGTATGGTTCCTGCCTATCTCCCTGGGCTCTTTTCCTTCTCATACCTGCTTCTTGTTCCAGCCATAATGAAGATCTTTGCTCTTATGCACCCTGTCCCTTTATACACTACACTGTCTGGTTGTAATGCCTGACCTTTTCCAGACTCACTGAGCCTTGAGCCACCAGAGTCAGCTCAAGCATCACCTCTTACAACCTCTCACAATTGTTTCCTGCCATCCTGCGGTTGATTCCTCTCCTCTTTTCCTCCTCTGGACTCTGTACGTCATCCTATTATAACGTACTGTAACTGTTACTCTTGGACTATCCAAGATAGAAATGGCAACCATTTTCTAGTGATGATCCTGGGCATAACATAACTAGAAAAGGATGCAAGATTTGTAATACAATCACATGAACTGCAGTATCAAAACCCAAAATACCTAAAGGAAATAATTTGAAGTAAATTAAATAACTCAAAATATTTGAGGTATTTAAAATTATTTTCATTTGATTTTGACAACACTGAATTAGAACCTAAGACTCAGGATGCAGTTTGGCCTTTATTCACTGTCACAACCGGAATGAAATTGCATAAAGAATAATAATAAAAAATATATATTTTAAAATGATACTCAGGAATCTGAAGTATTGGTAACTAAAGCAAGTGGGAAAAAATCATGCTGACGATATTTATTAGAAAACCTAAGGAAAATATCTGAAGAAAATAACCTATTGATATATGTGAATTCTATCATTTGCTTATAGAGGAACTGGACTAGATCTAGCTGTATAATTTAATCAATTTAGAATATATAATACATATGTATCTTTGCCTTTGGCAGGAGATTGGGGATTCTCATGCTGCTTCTTGCCAGTTGCTCTGAGAGCTAGCTGAAGATGAGGTAGAAGATCCCCTTTATGAGTGAGTGGTCTCATCAAGGAAAAAGAGCACTAGACTAAAGAGTTGGGTACATTTCTTTGTCCATTAGTGGAAATTAACATTGGTCATATTTGATTATATTGCCATGACAATATCACCATTGCAGGTAAAATGAGTTCCTTCCAGAGAAACAACATACTTATATATTAATACATATATATAGAGAGAGAGAGATTATGGAGACTGGCAAGTCCACATCTGCAGTGTGGGCCAGCAGGCTTGAGACTCAGGAGAGCCAATGGTGCAGTTGCAGTCTGAAGGCCAGCAGGCGGAGACCTAGGAGAGCTGATGATATGGATGATGTCCAAATGCAGTCTACTGGTGATTTTCCTCTTGCTTGGGAAAGCTGTCTTTTTGTTCTACTCAGGCCTCCAACTAATTGGATGAGGCCTACCCACATTATTGAAGGCAATCTGCTTACTCAAAGTTCACTGATTTAACGTTAATCTCATTCAAAAACACCCTCCAAGTTGACACATAAAATTGACTATCATACATCCAGGAGTAAAAAGAGTAGTTTTGAAATTAGTTTCCTCAGGCAGTATAATATGTGAATATATTTTTTTCTGCGGGTTCATAAAAATGTTTACTGTAAAGATGCTTTCTGCCCTCATCACATCATTTGGCAATGCTTTGAGATTTTATGAGAAAACTATAGATATTCTGAATTATTAGCATTAATTAATGGACTCTAGGACATATTTGTTTTGAATAGAATGTGGCCTGCTTGTATTCCAGACAGAAGAAATAAAAGCCTTATTAATCTCTTTGTTAGGAACCATCAAGAAGATCTCACCTGACATTTTAGGCTCATGGTCTGCAAAGGATTCACAGAAATACTATTTGGTTCTTTATTAGCAATACATTTTTTAAAAATTCCCCAATTGGGATGCTGCTTTCAAGAACAGCTGGGGACCTCTTGAGTCAGCCATCTGCATAGTTAGACAATTCCCAGGATGGTTTTATTTGCTTAGATTAGCCCGGGCACATCCAGAACAACTGTACCTGGATGTGCTTCATCCTTGCTGTGGGGCTGGTGTCCCTGGCAGTGGTTTTTAGCCACAGACGTTTCCCTGCAGGCTAGTGGCTTTGTTTCTCTGCGAGGGTTATAATTATGCTGGTGGTACCTTTTTTCTCTTACACTTTCAAGTGATAATTTTAAAACCTCATCATATGCATAGAAATCTTATTTTTCTACATTGTTACATTACCAAATCTCATTGATGTGTCAGTAGGCTAAAACCATAAAGGTATCTGCTATAATCATAAATTTCTGCATACACAATGTGAACAAATAGGTATAATGCTCCATAGTGCCCATCACAGTGCTGATTGTCTTAGGTTGGTTTTGTATACTGCTCCAATTTTGTCTAGAACTCCACATGTAAATCAGGATTTCTTTTCTCAGATGGTTGATTCTGCCTTTCATGTTTCACATGCTTTGCAGACAGGGGTGCTTCCTCCCTGTCTCTCTCCATTGTTCTCTTCAAAGGCTGTTTTATTCCAGGCTCCAGGGGAAAAGAGCTGTATTATCCTTGGCCAGCCACGATGCTCTGCTCTCATTCATACAGCTACTAAATGTGACTCTTGACCTACCTGCTGAAGTTTTTCACTCTGGAATTAAGATTAACATATGTTCATCTATTGTGAAGGCTGGATTCAGAATTCTTTTCCTCTGTTCTTTCAAGAAAAGCACTTTTAGTTCTTTTTATATGTCATTCCTTTGCGGGAGAATAATCAAAGTTATTCAGTAAGCTCTCTTAGTTATTTTTGACATTAATTATTGAGATCAAATATTCAAGTAGCAAAGGCAATGTTCTTCAAAAAATAGGTTTTAGAATACAGTCTTCTAAAATCTTGCTCCATTAATATCAAACTTAATTGTTAAAATTAATTTATCAATTGTCTAATTTCAAGCATCTAAAGAATTATTAGCATTGTAATACACAGTATTTGTTATCTATTAGTATAGCTTCCAAATATACAAACTTAATTTTTTATTTCAAAATATTAAGGGGGTAGAAATATTTTTGTTACATGGCTTGAGTCAGGGCTATAAATGTACCCATCACCCAAATAGTGTTCGTTGTACCTGTTAGGTGGGTTTTTGTCCCTCCCCTCCTCCCCACTGCTTGATTTCCAATGACTTTTACTTCCCTCTGTGCACTTGTGTGCCCATCGGTTAGTTCCAATTTATTAGAGAGTACATGTGGTGTTTGTTTTTCCATTCTTGAGATACTTTGCTTAGGGTAATGGTCTTCAATTCCTTCTAAATTGCTGCAAAAGGCATTAATTCATCCTTTTTTATGGCTGAGTAGTACTCCATAGTATATATATACCACATTTTGTTAATCCACTCATGAACTGATGGAAATAACTTAATTTCTTAATGCTTACATTTTCTCAGTAGACAATCAGAAAATTACTACTGTAAGAAATCCTACATCTTGACCTTGGTCATTGAATCAGTTTGAGTCCAATCAGGAGATAGAAACTACGCAGTGGATTAAATAGAGAAGTTTAATGTAAAGTATTGTTAAACTTTAATAGATTAAAAACTTTAATAAATAAAATAAAAATTCTAGGGAATCTATGACTATAAGATATAAAGACCCTGACTTCACTATAACGTAATATATCAATATAGTAAAATTGCACTTGTACCCCATGAATATATACAAATAAAAAATAAATGGGAAAAAAGATATAAGGAAATTCTGTATGGTTCTCTAGGGCCCTGGGAGAAAATGCAAGGAAGGACAAATAGCCCTCGCCAAGGTTGGGGGGTTCAGTCTTTGTTGGAGAAAGAATAGTTCAGCCCACAGGATAGCAGAGAAATTTGCTGGTTTGCTCAGGCTGTACTGGTCTGCAGTTGCTTGGCAAGTAGGAAGCAGCCCTCTGGAGTGAACATGGGGCACAGGGAATCAGCAACTAATGATGTGGCTGTGTAGAGGGAGCACAGGCTTGGTGTGGGCTAAAGGTCTTTGGAATGCTGGTTTCTGTGTGTAGAGGGCCACAGGAAGGTTATCACTAGGCCAGACCAAGACTGTAAGTTTGGCAACAAACCACATGTTCTGGGTGCATGGCTGGAGTAGAGTTCCAACAGACCCCTCATAATTGCAGTAGCCGTCATCAGGAGAGCCCTTTCCTCCTGCAGTGTCTCTCCAGCACCCTCTTCTGAGCAGGTGTCACATCATGCTCACTGTAAAAGAAACATGCTTAAAAGAATTCTGTCCATTATGGCAGAGCATATAAGGGAAAATTAGGAGCTGAGAGGCAATAAATTGACAACTAGCACATTCATAGTCTCATTATACATTGGATCCCCTTTTTTCTCTTTGCTATTTAATGTCAACTGTGGCATGACCTCCTGCTTACATTTTACAACCTAACTATTGTGAGGAAGAGGTAGTCCAAGAACAAAGCTTCAAGTTGAGTTTTGGTGCCATCACCTGTGTCTCCATTCAGGAGTAGTTAAATGGATAATGAAATAGAGACCCTATTTAGCTGTAAATAATAAATTTGTTACTTCTTACCCTTAATCCTTTGCATTTCCCCAGTGGCACCAATTTCGAAATAGTCTAACTATATATAGTCTAACTATATATAGGTCCAAGAGAAATGAGAGACAATTATTACCTGATTAAAGAAAAATATAATAAGTATATTTTCTTTGATTATATTGGGAACTATATGTATATAAATGTTAATAATTTTATTTTAAATTACATGATATTTAGAATATCATTGTGGCTGATTATTAAAATGCTACATTAGTTTGTATAATTTTGAAAATTAGGTTCTTGAATAACATACAGACACATTCCCTACAAAAATAACCTTTAACAGAGTTACATTTTTTAAAATTCAGTAAACATATACTGAGTCCCTACTGGGCCCCTGCAACTAAGCACAGATACTTGAGATGCTTCAAGACCTTGTTTTTCTTAGATCAGGTTGACTGGTTAGCATCCCTTTCTTGTGAATTTCTGAACTTTTCATCCCCAGAGCAATAAGTAAATGTGACAGATGTCTTATACCGTTTCCTTTAGCTTTAGTCTGTCAGCAATATCTGTCCATTGAATTAATGGCTGCTAATAACTTGTTTGGTGTCTGTAGAACTATACAGCTGTGTGCTAGTGGAATGGCAGAAAACTACATCAGAATCATCATGTTCCAGGCTCTCTACTTTTGCTGCCCGCCTCACAGGGATTTCACTGTTCTCAAAATGGATTTTTTCAAATTGTAGTTTTAGAAATCTTTTTGTTCAGTCTGGTAATTCATGCATTAGTGATTTTTGCAGAGAAAGGTGGCAGGCTGAGATGGTCTCATAAAATACCCATAAGGTCAAGGCTTGTTATTAAAATAGCAAAGATAATGATTTTCATTTTTATTACTAACAATCATCTTTGGATTAAAAAAGGGGTGTTACTCATGCAGCTTTTCTCACCTTGTAATCATGGTAGCTTCTACAGTCAACCACTTTCCCAGGTATTCCTCTTTTCCTTCATCACACCTCTCTCTCTTTTCCTACACTGCAAATTGTAGACACTCAGCACATACTGGTTGAGTCTCTGTGCCCTGTCAGCAGCCATCCTCTTCTGAACACGTGGTTTTCATGCTCTCTCTAACTCCCAGTGACCCATCCTTGTGAAGAGGCTCCCTTAGCACTTCTTCTAACCAATCACTGTATTCAACTAGCTGCAGAACAGCTCCAGGTGGATAAGTAGGACTTCCCAGCTTTAGTGCAAAGAGGCAGACATATTCACTGTATGAGACCCTTATTTGGCCACCTAAAAGGAACTGGAAGCCCAAGAGAGTTCTCATTATCTGATTTTCTTTTTCCAGCATGGCCTATTTCAGCCAAACTTACCTATGAGATATTCTGAACTCTCTGGCCCTAGAAAGGGCCTCTCCTAACTGGAATTGCCTGTGTCTACAGGTTCAAGGGGTTCCATTGTGCCAATTTATTCAGCAGAGTAGCTTTTACTGTATCTGACTTCCTATGGAAGTCTTTTGTTCCTTCCTCATTACAGTCGGCTCTCCATATCTGCCGGTTCCACATCTGTGGTTCAACCAACCATGGATAGAAAATATTTGAAAAAGTAAAAGTTAAAAATAACAAAACAATAAAATACAAATAAATAATAACTATTTATGTAGCACTTAAATTGTATTAGGTATTATAAGTAATCTGGAGATGATTTAAAGTATATGGGAGGATGTGCGTAGGTTATATGCAAATACTATACCATTTTACATCAGGGACTTGAGCATACCCAGATTTTGGTATCTGTGGGGGTCCTTGAACCACTCCCTTTAGGATACTGAGGGATGGCTGTACCTAGGTGAACAGACTGGTCTCAGGTCACAGGAAAGCCCTCTACTCCAGTCCAGCTGGTCACCTCACCATCCTCACCCATCGCACACTTCCTCCACCTCTGTATTGTTGCACAGGGCAGACCACTTGACTTTCTTTTGTTCAAGTCCTAGCTCTTCAGTTTATATTCCATATTTTCTGTGGAGCCTTTTCCAGCCCTCTCAGCCCGTGCTTTTCTCTGAACTCCTATGCTGTGTATAGTCTATACCCACAACTTAATGCTTATCTTTCCTCTTGTGGGGTTTATGGATGCTTGTGTGACCCAAACAAGTTCGTAAGTGGGATGCATTTTACACTTCTTTTTCCCCATAGTTGTCCACTGGCAGTTACTTGTTAAAATGCACAACTTTGTTACACATATCTATCCCTTAAACAAGAAGGCTTTGCTTCAGGTAGGACTAAACATGGTTTAGAAAGTATAATGCCTTAATTATCTCTCTTTTCGGATTGGCTGCTGTGAATTCATAAGTGTGGCGAACAGCTTTTCCATTTTTCATTTACGGTACTTACAGAAATACTATTTTTAAGACAGGTCTCAGGATACCAGCTGCCCATAGTTGAAGGTGTTAAAATGTGGCCTGGAGTAGTGTGGATTATAGAAATCTATTGGTGAAGGGCTTCTGCCCTGTGCAAGTTGCTTGGTGTTACTTTCTTCTACCTCCTCCATTCCGTCTTACCTAATTGACTTAAATCCAGATCCCAGTATGATACTAGGAGAAGGGAGGTAGCTTGATTGTTGAAGTCTGTTTAGTGCTTTGGATTAGCTTTGTCTATACCCAATAGTGAGAGAAGCAGATAGATAGAAGTGAGTAGGAAAGCAAATCTGATCATGTCACTTCTCTCCTTAAAACTGTGTAATGGCTTTCTTCTGTATACAATCCCCAATCCTCAACATGGCCCATAGGGCCCTGCATGGTCTGGCCTCCACCAACCTCATCTCATCCCTTTCTCCTTCTTACTCATCATGCTTCGGACACTCTGGCTGTTCTCCTCTTCTTTGCCTGGTTAGCTCCCACTGAGTCCTGAGGTGATAAATACAGGTTGCAACATCCCCAATTTGAAAATCTAAATGCTCCAAAATCTGAAACATTTTTAGTGCTGACATGAACTCAAAGGTCATGCTCAAAGGAAATGCTCCTTGGAACATCGTGGATTTCAGATTTTTGGATTAGGGATGCTAAACCAGTAAGCCTAATGCAAATATTCTAACACCAGGAAAAAAAAAATCTAAAATCTGAAACACTTCTGGTCTCAAGCATTTTGGATAAGGGGTCCTCAACCTGTCCTAGATGTTGTCTCTTTTTCTGAGAGCTGTCTTCCCTGACCCCCCTCAGTCCAAATCAAGCATCCCAATTTATAATTTTTAATCACTGATTTTAGTTTTTCTTCCTGTCACTTTTAGTGGTTTATGATCATATATCTTTTTGTGTGATGGTTTGTTTAAAGAATGTTTCTTCTCCAAAAGTGTAAGCTCCATGAGGGCAGGGATGTTGTTGCTTGCTATTTTAACCCCATGTCCCTAGCTCAGTGCCTGGCATATAATTGAGGCTCAATAAACATTAGTTTGAAAATGGAATAAAAGCAGATGTGAAAGCAGACGGTAGGGTTGGGGGGTAGATGATGAGGTGAGGTAGGGTAGCAGAGAACTGTGGTCAGAGAGAAGTTTATGGGAGGAGCTGAATCAGGGAGCTGGGTGCATTCAGGGCATACCAGAGATTTAGGAATAGGAGTCCCGGGCTTGGCAGAGCTGGCCAGATGTGGCCCTGGAAAGGCTCTAGAGTGGTTTGGAGATATCTCCAGGGAGTTTCTGCCTTCTATAAGCAACAAAAATAATGGAATGTTCACAGTACGCCAGCTACTGAGCTAAACATGAAAATGCTTTCCAAGCATTAATTCTTCAATCACCCTATAAGGTAGATATTACTAGCCACTTTTACACTGAGGAAACTGAAAATATGGGAATATTAACAATTTCATAAAGGTCAAACAGCTAATAAGTAGCAGTGTTGGGATTCCCATCCAGGTATATTCATTTCCAGTCTTTGTCCTAACCCCCTGGGATCTGCCGCCTTCATAAGGTATGTCTCCTATGTTTCCTCCTCTTTCAAGCCATGAGAGTTAGATCAGAGCATCATGCTTGAAAATCTGTAATAGCCTCTTTTTAATTCCCACCTCTTCTCTTTCCAGTCAATCAGCACACATTTACTAGACAGTTCTCTAATATTCTCTTTTATCATTATTACTTGCCTCCTCAATAATCCTCAGCGATTCACCATTGTTACCAAAATCTGAACTGCTTAGCTGTGCATTCCAAACCCCATCCAGCCTCAAACTTCTTCACAAACTTTATCCTCATTTGACCTCTTGGGCAACTCTCTGAACCCAAAATGCCAAAGTGATACATTCTGGCCCTGAAACTGGTCTGGAGCAGTTCTGCTTGCTACAATACAGGTCCATAGCTTTTAATAGCCATGTAAAATCTTTCAGTGAAGCCTAGAATTCTATTCCACTGCCTGGTGAATATTCTTATAGTTTTACTCAATTCTTGTTTTGTTTTTTATCTTCTATCTTAATTTGAAAACTCCTAGAAGCATGACTACATACTGTACTTTTTATTTCCCCATCGCATCTGATTTAGTAGTGTAAACATAGTAGATATTCAATAAGTATTTGTTAAATGAGTGCTTGTGGTGGTCTGTCTCACTGGGGATTAGCTTTACATTAATATGTTCCACCACACTAAAGAAGTTATACAATTTTAAAATGAAGAAACTAGGCTCTTGCATAAGTTTCTGATTGAGGACTTCAACATATTGGAAAATATGTGAACTTTAATATCCTCACAGGTAAGTATAAAAATATTGGTATATTGACTGCCAGTGGGACAGGGTAGAGGGTCAGGCCACAAAAAATACTGGTTATAATAAATACTATGTTCTTTTGCTTTTGGTTTGTGATATGCTACTCAGTGAGTAATGCACCTTGCAAAAATTGCTAAAGAATATTTAACATTACTTTCAAAATAATGAATACCCTTGGGAGTAAAATAAACATAATTATGATTCACTGTATAAAATCAAAGAACTGAACTGCGCATGCAGTTTACCTCATGCTATTCATTTTCTTTTACCTTTCTAATTATATTTTGCCTAGGCAAATATTAAAATTACTTTGCATTCCCTGAGAGCAGTGTACTTCATGTGTCAAGGGGGATACACATTTATTAATAATAACCATAAAACTATCTGCAAAGGCAAAAAGCTCATTTTCCCCCAAAGGATCTTTTTTAAGAATCAAAATGTACAACTGATCAAAAAAATAGTTTAACAAAATGCATACAATAGCTTAACAAGGCATATACATTTATTTTATTTTCTATGATTTTTTTTTGTTTTATTTTTCCTTCCCTTTGTGCTCTACAACCAAGAGAAAGAAATACCTTAAGGAAATATATCTGGTATGTATTAATAATTACACTGTGCTGCAAATTGGAATGTTAGCTGAAGTTAATGGCAGAGAATGACAGTGTAAATTAATAGAGTATTATCTAAACCTTATTAATGAAGTAATGGGTATCCTGGAGAAAGAACACAAGATGTCTCAAGGCCTGGGTCCTAGAACTGACTCCTATCTTGTTATATTATCTTGAGATTGTAATAACTTTTTTTTTTTTTTAAACCAAAGAACCAGGATAAGAACGTAAATCTTTTTAAGTGTCTCATTGAGGCACTGTAAAGAGAGTGTATGCTACATATTATTGCCAGGCACTAAAGGGGAAAAAATTAGAAATATTTGAATCCAGACTTTAAAAGAATAGTGGAAATTACTTATTTGTAGTTTTGATTAGCCTTTATTTGAGAAACAGCTGAAAGTGTTGAGCCAGGTTCCCAAAAAGAAATGAGATGTATGATGAAATTTATTTTTCATTTACTGGCCACAATTGGTTTTTATGTTACTTGTGTTATATAATCAGTTTTATTATTGAGAAGGTGATTTCAGTTCCCTTTAAAAGGAGTCCAGATAAATTAATGGATTTGTGAGGTTTATTTTTTATATTATTTTAAAAATGGGTATTACTAATAGATGCTGTAATAAGGCATTGTCTTCACTTTCCTGTGGACGAGTTCTGAGAGTGATTTGAGTGAGTCATTAGCAAACTAAGATCCCACTTCACAGGAATATCTTGAGAAGAAACATAAGAATATGTATAAGTTCTTAAAAGGAACTAGGGCTCCTTGGAGAAATGGCTGATTCTCAGACTGGGGCAGGGAAAGTACAAATAAACCAGTAATGTCTTATGGTGCCAGGAAGTAAAGAAGTCTTCAATCAAGGATAGGAGCATGTTGAAAGGACACAGGAGCTAACTTGAAGGAGCTCTCAAGAGCAAAATCTGGGACAGTTTGCGCAACAAAAGAAATGATGATAGTAACAGGTAGCAACCCATAGAATAAAATAAATATGAGTTCATGCTTATATAAATAAGTAATTGAATAAATAAATAAATGAGGGAGCAGCTCTTGGTCCTTACTTATGTCAACCAAAAAAAATTCAGAAAAATATCTCCAAATATGTTGAATTTATTTGGGAATTAGAAATGAGGGTTATAACCCAAGATACATGGCTATACCAAACCATTTATGCATCTGAAGAGGGGAGGGTAAAAGAAAACTTTTTTGGCAAAAGGAAAAGTTTGCATAAGCTACTTGCAATGATGAGCTCATTGGTTTTGGAGACTCAAAGCCAGAGTTGGCATCAGTTTATTGGTAGAGATGCCGTTATTGGGCATGTGTCCTTTCCAGAGGATCTTCTCTGAATTGCTGCAGTCTTAAAGAAAGAATTTCTTATGGGGTTATCTTAGAAAGTTCTTGAGACAGTCTTTATCTCATACAAGCATGAACCCTCCCCCCTTCATGCTCTCTCAGCTCTAGTTTGTTTGGGTCTGACAAAAAGTTATTTCATCCTGGCATCTGCAACTTTCACACATAGAATTCCAATTAAGAAATATAGGAGGAATGATGGAAATAGAAAAATCACTGTTTGACAAACACCACGGTAATGGTTGCTGCAGAGAAGATCCACCTATGCATGCTAAAATTAGTGGGTGAAAGTATGATGAAAAACAGGATATTTGCATAGTCTCAAAATATCTCTTACAAAGAGAAAAACAGTAACTCTACAATGGAGAAACCTAGACAGACACCACATTAAGTTTTTAAAGTTGACAAACATCATCTGTAATGAAATGCATCAACAGCATGTGTCTCCTGATACAATGCACTGAAAAGGGTACATCATCACTTTCATGGTGTTTTCCCTCTGGTTTTAGATTATATTTTGTATTTTGAAAAAATTGTATTTTTCTTAAAATTTTATGTGAATCTATAGAGTTCCCATGTACCTTTATTTCAGTTTCCCCCAGTGGTAACTAAGGTATTGGCATTGGTACAGTCAAGATACAGAACATTCCCAGACCATAAAGATTCTTCATATTAACTTTGACATTGATACAGTCAAGATATAGAACACTTCTATCACCATAAAGATCCCTCATGTTGCTCTTACATAGCCATTCCTCTTTTTAAAAAAATTGAGTTGTCTGTTTTCTCATTAGTGAATCATAAGAATTCTTTATATATTCTGGAACATATGGCTTTTTTCCCATGGTATGTTAATTAGTGAATTATACTGATCAGTTTATTTTAAAATTGTGGCAAAATGTATATAACATATACCTAATATTTACAGTCTTAACCATTTAAGTGTACAGTTCACTGGTATTAAGTACATTGATATTGTGCAACCAGTTAGGGGCAGGGGAAGATGGCAGACTAGAAGCAGCCCGCATGTGTGCTGCCCTCAAGGAGAGGATCGAAAGTTGCAGGTGGATGCCTACCTACAGATGGCTTTTCTCAGAAAGAACATTGTAAAACCCCGGAGAAGCAATGCAGGACACTCAGAGTGAAGGAGAAGGTGACGGAGCGATACATTTGGCAAGATCAAAGGGATCTGTGGGGAGGTATCCACACGTGGGGGAGGTCAGGAGGCAAGAGCCCTGGGGCTTCACGTTCACCCCACAGGCACTGTGGTCTGAGCTGTGAGGGGGCTTCCTCCACCACTGCAGACCTCTAGACTGATTGGGGAGCTGCTCAGTCTGTGCAGAGACATTGCACCAGAGCATGCAGGATCTCGTGGCTGCCAATCCCGGGTTTCTGCAGATAACACCATCCCAAGCTCTGAGGTGTACAGCGCCAGGTCTGCTTGAGACTTGGCTTTGCAGCAGTAGCCTTCACATCACCCCCACTGGGCCAGGAAGGGAACAGGCAGGTTGGACACTACCACATGCTGTGCCCTGTGACTGGGAGCCTAGTGCCCCTGCCCTCTAGTGTGGGTTCTGAGCAGAGGTGATGCCTCAGGTGCCACAGGTGCCACCTGGGAAGCCTTAGGTAACTGCCTCAGTGGGACCTAGGCAGGGGTAGAACCCCACCTGCGCGGCCTCTGCAATCTCTAGTTCTGGCTCTGAGAGCTCTCAGTGCTCCTGGGCCCGAGGCTCTGCCCATGTGGCTCCAGAGCTCCCACTGGGCCTACAGAACTGTCCCCAAGGTTCCAGTGTTGCGCCTGGACCCCAAGACCCCACCCCTGAGTCTCCACGACTGCCGCTGGGCCAGCAGAACTGCCCTGAGGTCCAGTGCTCTGCCAAGGACCCCCAGCCTTGAGCCGGCATTTCACCTGGACCTGGCTGGAGCAAACGACCACAGCCCGGTCACCCACAACCACTGGCTAGAAAGCCTTACCCAGCTGCCACTGTCACCTCCACGGGGAAATCCGGGGCAGAGCAATCCCCCACAACACCAGCCTCCGTGGAGAGGGTCTCACCCAGCCCCCAACTCAAACTTCCCACAATGATCTGGGGAACAACCCACCACCCTGCACGAAGATCATCCAGCACCGGCTTGAATTGTGGCAATCACAGGGGAGCAGGACAAAACAAAACAGCTGCACAACAGGCTCTCAGTTGCCCACCCCTCCCCTGCCAGGTCAGCATTCCAGAGTAGGACACAAAAGTACCATCTGGGGACCTCCCCTTCTTCTAACTAAGCAGGAGAGTTCCCAGCAAAGGAGAACAGGTGCCCTGCAACCCTGTTAGCCCTGAGCCAAGAGAAGAGGAGCCAGATGAGAAGAAACTAGCAAAAGAACCCTGGCATCATGAAAAAACAAAACAGTTCAACACCCCCAAGGGATCACAAGGGAGCTACAGTAGTGCAGTCCAACCAAAAGGAAATTGTTGAAATAAATGACAGAAATGGAATTCAGAATATGGATGGCAAATAAGATGAATGGAATTGAAGAGAAAGTTGAAAACCAACAAAAAATATTTCAGGAAGTCAATAAAAAATGAAAAAGTTGCTAAAGAGCTAGACAACATAAGAAAGGATATAACGGAACTTAAAGAAGTGAAAGAGTCATATAGGGAATTTCAAAACACAGCAGAAAGCTTCAACAACAGGCTAGACCAAGCAGAAGAAAGAATCTCAGAGCTTGAAGACAAGGCTCTTGAGTTAACCCATTCAAAAAGGCAGAGAAGAGAATAAAAAAGACTTAGAGAAATATGGGATTATGCAAAGCAAAGTAACATACAAATTATAGGTGTCCCTGAGGGAGAAGAAAAAGCAAAAAGCATGGAAAATCTATTCGAGGGAATTATTGAGGAAAATGTCCCTGGTATCGCCAGAGATTCAGACATCCAGATACCGGATGGTCATCTAACACCAGGAGGATTCATAGCAAATAGAACATCTCCAAGACACCTAGTAATCAACCTGGCAAAAGTCAAAATGAAGGAGAAAATTCTACAAGCAGCAGGACAAAAGCAACAACCTACAAAGGAAAACCCATCAGGGTAACTGCAGACTTCTCAGTGGAAACCTTATAAGCCAGAAGGGACTGGGGCCCCATCTTCAGACTTCTTAAACAGAACAACTGTGAGCCTAGAATTTAGTATCCTGCAAATCTAAGTTTCATAATTGACGGAGAAACAAAGTCTTTACCAAACCAGGAAACACTGAGGGAATTTGTCACAACCAGACCTCACCTGTAGGAAATACTCAGAACTACATTATACATGGATCAGCAAAATAGATACCCACCAGTCTAAAATCACCCAAAAGCTAAAGCTCACAGCTCGTATAAAAAAAAATAGCAGAAGAGGGAAAACAAAGCAATAAGGTACTACCCAACGTGAACAGGACAGCATCCCACATATCAATTCTATCACTCAACATTAACGGTCTGAATGCCCCACTCAAAAGACAGGCTGGCTGAATGGATGAAAAAACATATTGTGCAATTATCACTAGCATCCATCTCCACAACTCTTTTTATCTTGTAAAACTCAAACTTTACACATTAATTCTCCCCATTCCCCCTTATGCCTCAGCTCCTGGAAGACACCATTCTACTTTCTAGCTCTATAAATTTGACTACTCTAGGTACATCAAATAAGTGAAATTATACAGTATTTGTCTTGTGACTGGCTTAGCATAATGTCTTTAAGCTTCATCCATGTTGGAGCATGTGTCAGAATTTCCTGTTAAGGCTGAATAATATTGCATTTTATATACATACCATCTCTTGTTCATCTGTTCATCCATCAGTGGACATCTAGGTCACTTCAAACCTTCTGGCTATTGTGAATGCTGCTGCTACAAACGTGGATGAACAAGTATCTCTTTGAGACCCTGCTTCAAGTTCTTTTAGGTACATACTCAGAAGTGGTATTGCTGGATCAGATAGTATCTAGATCCTGTTTTTTTCATTTGTTTAAAAAATTCTCCCTCTGCTTTTCTCCAAACCCTGACTCTCATTACTTTTTCCTTTTAGGGGTTTAAGTTTTAAAAGTTCTCATCCATTTATTCTTTAAATAACACAGTAAACCCTTAATTAAGAAGATCATTCAGAGAATATAGTGGTTATTAAATTTCCTGGCTAAATGGCCAGAAACCCCTTTGTTTCAATTTTTGCTATTGAAGAA
Source organism: Daubentonia madagascariensis (assembly GCA_023783475.1). Lineage (NCBI taxonomy): Eukaryota > Metazoa > Chordata > Mammalia > Primates > Daubentoniidae > Daubentonia > Daubentonia madagascariensis. Next base: position 22,361,917 of record JAKFHU010000322.1, on the reverse strand, counting down.
GTATGTTAGTTCATTTTATTCTCTTAGTAAATACAGTAAAGGTAACAGAATCTCTCTGTAATTCAGGATCTTGCAACGCTTCAGGGCTATCATTATGAGCATGGATTTTCAGCATAGTATATGACAGGGATAAAAGTTATTGGAGATTAGGGCAAAGCACCAATGCCTCTGGACTCTTTACAAAATTAAATCCCTGATATGAGTTTTTAAAAAATTATTTGTGTTTATAGCCAAGTCAATATAGTGTTATATAATAATTCATATTTGAAAGGTGATTACTAAACTTTTTCATGTGGCCATCTTTACTATTTTTTTATTCTCTGCCTTCTTCTTCACATCTGTATCCTCATATCCCCAGACAATGGGCTGTAACCCTAGCTCTGAGTAAACACATTTAATAAGCGTACCTTGTGAAAAGGAAATGGAAACTAGAATGTAGTACACATCTTCCTCTCCCAGATGCACTTCTCTCTCTTTTTTCTAGAGACAGGGTCTTGATATGTTGCCCAGGCTGTCTTGAACTCTTGGCCTCACATGATCTTTCCTGCCTCAGCCTTCCAAAGTGCTGGGATTACAGGCATGAGCCACCGTGCCTGGCCTGCATTTCTCTTTCTTTTACTACATGTCTTGGTCAGTTCAGGCTGCTATAAATAAAGCACCACAGGCTGTGTAGCTTAAACAACAAACATTTATTTCGCATAGTCTAGCAGCTGGGAATTCCAAGATCAAAGCAGATTTGGTGTCTAGTGAGGGCAGTCATCCTGGTTTGCAGATGCTGTATCCTCAACTGGAGGAGAAAGGGGGGCTCTGGTCTCTCTCTCTCCTTATAAGGGCAGTAAACCCATCATGGAGGCCCCATCCTCAAGACCTCCTTTAAATCTAATTACTTCTCAAAGGCCCCACCTCCAAATACCATGACACTGGGGATTAGGGCTTCAACATATGAATCTGGGGGAGGACACACAGTCCAAGTACACTTCAAGAAAGAAAAATAGAGCTTTGGAGGAGAGGGGACCAGAGAAAGCAAAGAAATCATGAAGACAAAAGGAGGGGAAGGAAAAAAAGGGTGGGTCTAGGAGGGTTCAGTGGGAGTAGGAAAAGGAGGTTGGAGAAGTCCCAAAGTCAGTCTTCACCTCTCTCTTCCCTCCATCTTTGGACTAAATATAGCCCTGTTCCGTCTGGGTCTGAGGATGGTTCTGGAGGGCATGAAACAACTGCCAGGATCCTCCTATGGCTATGACAAGTGGATAACTAAACCAGAGGTACTTAGGCTGGAATGAACTTAATCAGCATTCTGCAACAAGCATTTCTTGAGTGCCTGGCATCCACAGCCTCCTGAACTCGATAACCACTGACCAAGAATAGAAAAGACCAAACCTTCATTCCAGACGTTTTGTTCACCACTGTATGGACAGAAGAGGGTAATTCCCCAAGTTCTCTAAGTCCCTTCTCTGTTCTGTGCCCAAACAAGTGTTTCTCTAATGCTGGGGCTGGAGGATTTGGACGGAGGCTTGAAGATTGGCCTCCTTTGACCCTTATGCTGATAATGTCCATCTGCAATGCTTAGAGGCAGAGGTTCAACCATGCCAGTTGTTAGATCTGACCTGATTTCAACTCTGCCTGACAAGTAGTAATACCTTCTTTTACAGATATATAGAAATGAAAATACCTGGTATATTTTAAACATAGTTCCCCAGGCAGGTATTACTGGGTTCTTCTACCTTGTATTTTTAATCAGACCATAGGGTTTGCATTATATATGTCCAGGCTTGGAAGCAGACCTGGGAACCCAAAGGCTTAACAATTTTAAATGTATATTTTCCGTGTGGTACTCCAGGATGAAACTGAAGATATTTTTAGAGTAATTTAGTTACAAAGAGATTGTGGTATCTAAGCTGTGTACAGGAATCAAGAAACAAGTAAAGAATACAAGCAGGCTTGATTGATCTTAATAGATTACTGATGTTGCATGATTTGTGGTATAATTACTGCTCACAATTCTGATCTGAAATTGCTATTCTTCCATGGCTTAATTAACATTAAAAAACCTAAGAGCTTTCCTTACAAATGCGATTCCTATCCTAGAAGGATTTTCAATCTTAGCAAGAAATAAAACAGGAGCAATGAGTGATTTGCCTGCAAAAAGATGCTCACGGGGATATCGTAAATCAGTGTTTTTTGACAGGGGTGATTTTGCCCCTCAGGGGGTATTTGATTATGTCTGGACACATTTTTGATTGTTTAATTTGGGGGAGGAGGTGCTACTGTCATCTAGTGGGCAGAGGCTAGGGTTGCTGCTAAACATTTACAGTACATAGCACAGCCCTCCGCCCCCACACGACAAAGAGTTATCTGGTCTACAATGCCAGTAGTGCTGAGGTTAAAAAGCCCTGTCATAAATATGTGCAGAAGATACAACATGGACTAAATTAAGAAAAATCCAGGATGACGCCCACAATTGTGGCTACTGTGTCTCGGTTTTTCAGGGCTTCCCCTCCCCTTCAGCTTTCTATTTGGAAATCATTTTAGACTTACAGATTGGGTAATTTTCGACTGTATTTCTTTAGCACTCGACACGTGGGAGGCTTTGCTAAATGCTGAATGAAGTAAAAGAATGAGGAAAGGGACATATTAGGAACAGATCCATTTAGGTTTTACTTCCATGTAAACTAAGTGAGAAACAATTGAGGGCTTAGGGCAGAGGGGAAGGTTTGGAGATAAGCTTCTTGGTTTCCAAGAAACACCCAGCAGTTTACTCCCTGTACCTGCCTGTGCCTTTGCTTCTGCTTGGCTTAGGTTGCTTAGAGCCAGTGGAATTGGTATCTGGGAGAACACCTCCTTATTTAGGCCACTGATGAGCTTTGGGTCTTAAGAGAAATCATTTCACACCCTAAACCTTACCCCAGCCATTGAGGACAATCCAATAGGCTATCACCTATTAAATAAATAGGAGGAGTATATGTATATTCTGATTAAAACAGTAACCTAGAAAGTGAAGGTCTTCCATAATTCTGATAATAAATGAGTATATGTTCTTCCAGTTTTTAAATGTATATATTAACATTATTAAAGATAAAACTGGAATTATAATTTATAGTATATTATACTATTTTTACAACTTGTATTTTCACCATACTATATTGTGGACATTCTTTGTTCCAGTATGATGGGTAAATCATTTAAAGTTGTCTGCAAAATAAGGATTATAGTATCCATCTACCTATTTCAGAGGCATTAGAAAGACTCAAATATAAGATTTGGAAAGTATATTGAGTTTTTTAGATGAAAATTATTGTATGCCATGCTGTATTTTTAAGTGATTATAACAATGTTGAATGATTTTATTACTAGTTTCTTTTGAGGTGTTACTGAAATATTTTTTAAAAACATTCTGAGTCCTCAGAGACCATTGTGGCTATGTTAATATAGTTTGTGTAATAGTTGTAGAATTTAACTGTCTTTTTTGTGTCTCCACAGGCAAATATGTGTATCAGCCTATGACCCCTGTGGAACAGCTTCCAAGCACTGAGATTCCTGCTAGACCCCGGGAACCAACAAACACCATTCAGATCTCAGTCTCGCTCACTGAACATTTCTTGAAATTTGCATCTGTCTTCCAGCCTCCCCTTCCCCCTGACTCACCAAGGTACTGTATGATTTCAGACCTCTTTATTGACAACTATCAGGTTAAATGTATTAATGGGAAGATGTGTTATGTGCAGAAGCAGCCGGCGCCACATTCCCACAAAATGAGCCCTGAGGAGGTCTCTGCACACGATGCCTTAATTTCAAAAGGGAGCAATACACCAAAAATAGATCACTGCTCTTCTCCCTCAAGTTCTGAGGACTCCGGGATCAATGCAATTGGGGCTCACTATGTGGAATCGTGTGATGAGGACACAGAAGAAGGAGCAGAACTGAGTTCAGAGGAAGATTACAGTCCAGAGAGCAGCTGGGAACCGGACGAGTGCACCCTTCTTTCCCCTTCGCAGTCTGATCTGGAAGTGATTGAAACAATAGAAACCACCGTGTGAGAATCCAGGCAGGAAGTTGCAGCCTCTGATCCATGCTGAACTTTTGTACCTTTGTCTGATGGATCCTTTTTTCCAATGCTGTTGATATTTTCTACCCCTCTTTAACAAGCATAGCAGTTCAGTGGTCTGCTGATTAGCTTCTCTCTTAAATTAGTCTTACAACTAAGACATCCTTTTTATTATGAATAGTTTTCTTTTGTATCTTGACTTACTTTCTATGTAGCATCTGGTGTCATGAATTGTGACCCAGCCTTAATTTCACTGGGAACTTTGAAAGCAGTGAAGCAATGATCACAGAGTGTCATGGACCAGATTGAGGAACTATCCAGAGTGAAGGAGACAGTATTTCTAAGTAGCTGGTCCTTCACAGAGAGACTCACAGCATTCCCTTTGGCATGATCATAGGCACCCCTGTCCTGCTAGTCCCATGTGGGAAGCAGCTCACTTGAGAGGAACAGAGTGTGCCCTGGCAGATGCTGTTCCTTCCTATCACCCCCCGCCCCACGTGCACTGGGGCTGGACCAGAGCTGCCTCGGCTTACTTCTGAGAGGTCACTGGAAGCCAGCACAGCCTCTGGTCATGGCCAGTGTCTGTACAACACTCCATGACTGGGGCTGAGCTAGACCTTCACCTAAGAAGAGATGACCTCATCCGTTTCATGATCAATCCAGCGTAAGCTGAGCATCTACACTTTGCAGGGTGCTAAGGGGATACAGAATGAGTAAGACCTGATTCTCACCATGAAGGGGTCCACAGTCCAATAGGGATTATGACACATGCAGCTAACAGTACCCAGAATGCTCTGGGAACCCAGGAGAAGGAGAGATGTACTTGGCTTGGGCCAGCTGGGGAAGATGTTACAGTATTTGAGCTGGCCTCTTGGGTGAGTTCCCCAACATTTCCCTGCTTTTCGTAATTATTCAAGTCTGGGGAAAACTTACAGGAAGTTATATAGGTGTATTGTATTTAGGAGGCAGCCACATCTGACATTTTACAGGAAAAAAAAATTTAATAGTTTTGTGTTAGCATGGAAATGCTAAAGACAGAAGTCCTTTAGGGATTAGGAATGAATCTAATAGGTTTGATTAATTCTGCTTCATTTGGTTGTATGAAGCATTAGAATGACTTGGGTGAGAAATGGATTAGAATTCAGTATGATGCATGGATTTTTTTATGCAAATGCAAAAACAGTTGAAATAGTTTGCTAAGAGAAAATATTTTGCATAATATTCATTCACCCTACTATGTTAATATCCATGGTCTGTTGTATATGTTCTCTTCTCTCACACGCACAAAATAGTGCATAATTCTTATTTAGCTGTTTTCAGAATTCTACTTCTCATCTCCATTTGTACCAGGTATTGTCATGTGAGTTGGTTATCTGCCATTTCTCCAAATCTTCCATCCATGAGGCACAGTCAGGAATCCAGGAAAATTTAAAGAACCATCAAAGTTGGAGGTAGAAAAATATTTCTAACTATCCATGAGCATGCTCGTGGCATTATCTTGTGCTCTGTCAGCATTATGACACATGTTTTCTATGTCACATTAGTTTGTATTTTAATAAATAAGAAGAGGCCTGTTGTGTTTTTCCCCAAAGCCTCCATATGGCATCCTTCCCAAACTACTCAAGGAAGAATCTGCTTTCCTAGTTGTACATGTAGTTCAAGTCATTTACTAGAACTTTTTGTTAGGTTTAGGTGGCCAAAACATCCATAGGGTTTAGAAGGCAGAGTATGCATTTTCCTTTGCAAACAGTGTTAGTTAAAACTTTCTATGCTAGATGAGAATGCAGCATAAAGTTCCTACTTATTGAAATTTAAAGACTCCACAAATCAAACCAAGAAGGCAGTAAGAGAAACTCCAGGAACAACAAGGCAAAGGAGAGGGCAGGTGGAGGCAGGTGTGGGCATGAGGGGCTTTCCCCTGTCCTGGCATGGCCCAGGTGGCCTGGGGACATCTGATGAGCCCTGCCTGAGGTTCTCAGTGCCTCCCTTGTAGTGGCCAGCTGCAGGCAGGCATGGAAGCCAAATGCCTGCAAGCCACCCATCAGGCCACAGTGGTGCAGTCATCATCGTGTACTTGAGGTTGTAATAGCAGCACCAGGGCCCTGTCTAGATTTACCCCATGGGTGAACTCATTGAATCCCCTGGGTGGGCATATGGAGGGGCTTCTTTTTCTATACCATTCCCATCAATGTTCTATTATGGGCCCACATTCCCACCCATTAAACTAATTGGAGTCAACAACCAGGTTTCCGAAGCCATGGAAATACATGGTCATGGGGCCACATTTCTGAAACTTGGCTAAGTGTCAAGGTTGCGCCCATTTATCAGTACCATCTATGACTTTTGTCTAGGTTCCTGTTTTTTAAACTCCTGAATTGCCATTCAGATTAGCCACGATTTTAATGGAATTTTTGGATTTAATAATGGTTGATAATCACTTTAAATATTTGCACAATCTCTTTATAATTAAAAACTCACTAAGCTTCACTTACTACTGTCTATTGTATGGAGTTGGAGATGTTCCATTGTATTGTAAATATCATATACTCCTGGATCTCAAAACGGCCTTTTCTAAATAAGCACAAGCAAGAATTTTTTTTTGTCCTAGCACAGTTAATAATTCTCTGAAATACATGATTGAATTGGAACTGTTTCTTTATGCTTGCATTCCAAAATCAACTGATATGGGTATAAAATGTGTAGTTTCAATTTAAATTCTAGGCCTATTCTGTTCTATATTATATGAAAGAATTGTCTCTGTAATGCTGATATTACTTTGCTAATTTGTATACACATATTTATAGGCACTTTAGAGAATGTTTAGACTGCAACTGCACTATAGACATTGAACACAGTCATATTAAATAGCCTTGTGATTAACACTTGCACATTGACACACATGAAAGCTTTATGATTTGGACCTAGTAGTATGCTCACTGCAGCAAGGGTTGGGCTGTGTGGATGGATGAACTGCTTTCTTAGGCTTTTGTGGAAACCTGGCACTGTTCTTGCTTTTGGAAAGTTGGTATAAAAACTATTAGGTTGAAGCTTAATTCTACTAAATGTGGAATTTAGTTTTCTTACCTAACCAAGATTTTAGAATTTTTAAATTTCAAATATGCTCAGAACTTTTCTGAGAAATGACAAAGCAGTTAAAATGCTTTCGAGGTTATATTATAACTATTTGGTATATTAAAACATAAGGCTTTATTATCAAATCCAGGTATTTTTTACCTTTCAATTTTTAAGATGAGAATTTGAGGACAACCCTGAAGAACAGTTGCTTCCCTGGAAGAGGAAGGCTTGTAGTTCAAGGTAATACAATACAAAATAAAACAAAAACAAAACCACCAAGAGCAGAACAAAACCACATGTTTTTTTTCCTGAAGTACTTTTTAGATTTGATCTTGGGAGTGGTTTTATTTCTTCACCTCCACTTCCTGGTCTATTTGAAACATTGCAGTTCTTTTGGAACTGATCATAACAAACTCCCTTTATGCAAATTTATTTTCTACTTGGGTAATAGGATGCAACTGGATAATTTAGAAAGCTGTCAAAATATCCAGATAGGTTTGGTGGTATAGACACTACTAGGGAAGAAAAAAAGCACAAGTTAAAATAATATTTATAGTCAGCTCTTAATTATTCCACATCTCATTTGCAAAATTTTATTGTCATGTTTTAGCTTTTTACGTGAGGAAGACAAAGTTTTAACAGTTTTCTTTCCTACCCGCTTCTCCAGAGGAGGTGTGAACCAGAATCAAGGAGGCCAGTTATATTTTAGGCTTGTCAGTAGTGATTTTGTCTTTTCCCATTGAGGAGGAAGGAAGAGGGGAGAAGGCAAGGGGGAGTTCCACTTAACTTGACCCATGCCGTCAGTTCCAGGCACGTCAGTCTTTCTCACATCCAAACATAAATACAGTCGCGCTTCTCAGAATTAATTTTGGGATTATTTACCATTTGAAAATTTTGCCAGTGCTCCTTTTCACTACTATGGATCACTGAGAGTTGACTGGATTATGAAAGGGCCATGTTTCGTTAGTGCTGAGTTCTTTTTTTCTATTAAGACTGAAGCAGCACTCTCTTAGCCTGAACACGTCTGAAAGTGACCCATCACTAGCAGTTTTAATATTGAGATTCCGTATCATTGTGTTCACATCATTTTTTAAGGCTGTTCATACCTTGCAATATTCACTTACTGTGCTATTTTTTAAAAACGATTTTAAAGTTTTAAGCACAATGTTGATTCTTCTGTAATTTACTAAAATTATATTGTTTTCCTACAGACAGCTCAACTTTCCTTTATGTATAATACTTTAGGAAAATACTACCTTGTAAAATAAACGTGATTTTTCTTCTTTTGTACCAGAACAGGTCTGTTTTAGAGTGTGTAATACCCTCCCCCCAACAAAAACCCACATTTGCAAGATGTGAAACATTTATATCAAGGGTTTACTATGTGCTAGGAAACAGTTTATGCCCATTATCCCATTTAAACTTTACATTACTTCATAAAGTACAGGCAAATATGATCATCCACAATATGCTCATGGTCACCACTCACGATAACTCCCAGAACTCTTTGTAATAAGAACTTTTTTGTTGTCTACATTGGGTTTATAGCAAATAAAACTTAACATTCCCTCACAAATAGCATTTATTTCACACACAGTTCCAGCCTTTGTATTTGTTTCCACGTGCCATGAAAGACAATATATAGCTGGAGCTCCAACTGCAGGTCAGGCAGTGAGTGAGTGAGGCTGGTGCCCCGCGGGGCCTGGGGGCACTGGGGCACTTGAGGGTCACTGGTCGCTGTGGCAGGTCAAGGAGCTTGTAGTTTTTATTCCGCACACCCAGAAATGAGCAGCTTCTGGAGTTGGCTTCTATTGAACCACCTCACTAGGAACTGCTAAATAAATTCATTATTTATCAGTAATGATATCATTGTTAATAGTATTAAGAGTTATAGCTTAACAGCTACCTTATTGCTTTCTAAGCATAACCTTCACAGCAGCATTGTATGGGAGGTTACAGCATCCCATTCACAGATTGGGAGAAGAGCTCAAGAAGTACACATTTTTGCCCATGGTAGCACAGCTCATGAACCAGCTGGAGTTGGGATTTGAACTCGGTCACTCTGGCACTAGAGTCCACATTCCTGTCCCTGCCTGCATTACCCTATCCCTGTCCCTCCCCAGCCAACACCTTCCCACAGGCCGGCAGCTCTCCCCTGACAGTGCTGAGAAACACCAACAGGCTTCCTTCCTTGCCCCCTTTTCTGTGCCCCACACAGACCTCCTCCTTCCCCACATAACACCCTGTTTCTGCAGGTATCTCAGTGCTTTGGTTAGGCCACTTCTGCTTCCATGTTTACTCACATCTTGACCAGCATTCGAGGCTAGCTCTGTGTGCCTTCACAAAATATAACTGGTGTTTTAAAGTGACTCCTGCAGACAGCTAATCTCATCTGTGTCTGCACTCTGCTGATTTAACTCTACATAATTGTATTGCCAAGTTCTAGAAGGCATCTCATTGTAGCCTCTTACAAATGCTGACTACACACACTTTTATTCTGCAGTCAACTTTAATGTAGCGTCTCGTCCTCATTACAATTCAATCACCAGGAACTGAATTGCCTTTAACACTTGCTGTGCCACCCCGTTCTGTGCAGAATGAAGGGAGTGAGGAGGATCTCAGGACTCAGTCTCGCTGCAGCAGGGTTCAAGGAGGGGCAATTAGAGGCCAGCTGGGATGCTTCAGGAATCAGAGACATGGGAAGGTGATGGAAATACAAGTAAAAAACAAGGCAAAGTAAATATATCAAGATATTAATGGTGTTTTTGTTTGTTTTGAATTTTCCAGTATTCTAAAATGAATATGTATTACTTTTATAATCAGAAACAACCCAGTAAGTTATTTTGAAGATGGCAAGTCCTAAGACAGTGAGTGGAGCCTGATGTTGTTGGGTCTGTGAGTGGAAGTGGAGAGCCTGTGAGTCCAGGCAGTGGCTACACCCACCCGCACACCCACCCAAAGAGACTAAAGGCTGGGCTGGGAGTGTGTGTCCCAGAACTAACCGGCCTCCACTGAGGAGTGACCCCATTGCAGGCAGCCAACCATGGCTCCAGAGTTCCTGGGCCAGGTGGTTTGGAGAAAGAGGATTCGTTTCTTCCTGTCTTTCTCAAACTGTGTGTACAAGTCTAGATGGGAGATCAGAAAGCTTGGGCTCTGGGGGGACATCCTAGCCCTGTGTGACACCTATCCTGTCTGCTAGTATAAAACTCCAGAAGATTTCTTCCAGGATAGAGATCTGGAGCATCAGTGCAAAATGATGACAAAACACACAACATCATGGATCAGTGAAACACCGCAATGTCTGAACAAGGACCTACCGTTTACAAAGCTTTTTCCCCGATGGCATCTTATCTGCCATACCCGGCAACTCTGTGTGGTGGGCAGGGAAGTGGTGAGACAATTTTGTGAGTTTATCGCTGAAGCAGCCAAGAGTCAAGTGAACTCTTTCACATGGCAGGGGGATAGCAGGGCCAGAGCTCCAAACTTCTGCTGATTCCAAAGGCAGCCTGTGTTACTCTGTCAACTTGTTGAGCTCCTGCAGTCAAACCTGCCCTGCTTTGCAGCCTGTTTTCTCTCCTTCCCACATCACTTGCACACCCAGGCCCACCCAGACCGGGACCAGCTTTGACTTTAGGTGGGGGCATGGAGGGAACCACAGCTCAGCCCTCTGGGTATTGCCCGAGGTCACCCTTGGTGCCAGGTCACTCTGGCTTGGTGCCAGCCTGGCTTCACTTGGATCTGAGTCTGGGCCCCAGAACCAGACCCTGCCTCGTGCTCAGGTGTGGCCCCTGGATCTAAGAAAGAACTCATCCTGGGAATTGGCCTCAGATCTCAGCAATTTTGGAATCAGCTGCTCCTGTCTCCTCCCCCTCCCAATCTCTGTTAGGGTTGGGACCCTTGATACCAGCACCTTCCCTCAATTGCATGTACTCAGTACCATGTACCTTGGACTCACCTCCTGGGGCCAGTCTACTTCAAGGCACTGTAGAGACCTTGACTCTGATTAGTCTGTCATGAACTCTACTTCACCCTGCCTCTCCGGAGTGCTGGGTGGGTCTCCGTCCCCCTGATGGCAGGAGGGAGAACAGATACAGGGCCTTCCCAAGCTCTGCCACACCACCGGCTGGGGTGTGAAAGCCAAGCTTGCCCCACCCTTTCCCACAAAAATGCCTCCCGAAGAGCCCTCTAGAATAAAGCAGGACAGTAACAAATCAGAACAAAGTTAGTGCAGTGACTTCTGATGTCCCTAAAGTCAGGATTGACTCTTGGGACAGGATGGGCCTGTCACCTGCAGACGGTTCCCTACTAATGGGCTCAGCTCAGGCTGAGCCCATTAGTAGGCTCAGTAGCTCCTCCCCCATCCACCTCCTCAGGTGGGAGGACAGTGTCACTTCCTCCATGAAGCCTTTCCCCTGCCAGTCATGCCTTCCCTGCCCTGATCCACTACTTGAGCCCTGCATGATTCAGCCTTGCCTTCCATATGCCCAGCCAGACGGTGAGCAGGGCCATCTCCACTCTGGACAGCTGCTTCCGTGGGCACACAGCTGTTGCTTGAGAACGTAGCTGTCCCTGGTGGCTGCAAAGCTCCCTGCTAGACACTGAATGCTTCCTGTCCTCTCCACACCCTGGAGCCCTTGGCCCAGAGCCTCCCTGCCACTATCCCAGCCCCTGGGGCCAAGGCTGGTGCCTGTGTGGGGTAAGCTGGCACCCTGACCTGGAGAGGCCTGGATGCTAGAATTCACTGCCTCCAACATTTTAAGATGCCGCTCAATTTCTGCAGGGGTCTGCTCTAATTTCTGTGGAGTGGTGACAAACAGAGAACTTTGTTTTCTATTCCTTTGATGGGTAAAAATATGAAAGACTGTATCAGAAACAAGATGGATGAGTCAAAATTTAAAAAAAGGAAAAGTTTTGCCCAGGTTAGGGTCCTTCCCATACACTCACCTGGCGCACCCTCTGAGTCACAGTGTTTTATACCCTGTGTTATGTCTGTGCAGGTGTAACCTCTCTCCCCTCCGCGAGAGGGAACACCATGTCTGACCTACTCACTGCTTGTCCCCATTGCAGGGGACAATGCCTGGCATATACTTGGCACTCAGGAAATAACTATTGACTGATAGGCACTGATGACGGGCTAGAATTCAACAGACATTATTTCTGATTCTCACTGTAACCTGCAACGGGGAGTGCGTATCCCCTCAACACACAGACTTTTTTTTTTTTTAAACTCACACAGGAGACAGACTGGTCATTTGCTCAAGGATTTCCCTCCGCCCTCACTCTAGGGATACGTCCACACCTTGCATGACCATAGAGGTTATTTTCTTTTGGGATATCACACTCCTTCAGGGCTGGACAGGCAGCTGCATGAGAAAAATACATGCTTGACACTCACGGGCCTGGGAAAAGCCCTTGGGGCCGAGGTGGGTGTCCTCCCAGCCTGGCCAGAGCCAGCCCTGCAAGTCATCCTCCTCTGGAAGATCAGCCCCTTCCCTGCCTGCTAGCCCTTCTCAGGGCCTCTGAAGTCCTCCAAGTGTATCACAGAGCACAGCCTGGTCCCTTTCAAGTGCACTCTGGCAGGCACCTCTCGCAGGCTCTCAGGCCTCGTCCTGGGGAAAGCGGCCCCTTCTTGGCCACGCCTCTGAGTGGGAGCGAGCAAGCAAGGGGAGCGGCTTCTTGTGGATGTAGGGAGGCTGGGAGGTAGATTTTCAACACCCTTAGACGCAGCCATTCTGCAGGAACAGATGCCTTCCCAGTGGGGCTTTTACCGTTCATTCCCAGATAAACCTGGACTCAGACACCCCAAGCTGCAAAGACAACTCATTGGCTGACAGGTCTCTGAATCTAACTCCTCCTGTGTAAAATGGGGATATTAGCAGCCCCCCTCCAAGGTTACCGAGGGAGAATAGAAATAAAGAGCCTGCATACAGTGGTGCTTAAGGGCTGGTGGCTGCTGTTATCCTCCATTATATCTTATAAAAAGGGTGTTTAGGCCATTCCAGGTTTTGCCTTTATTTACCCACAAGTAAGCAGGGTGGGATATGTAACTCAGGACTCATGACAGCAGTGATTCCCAACCCTGGTGGTGCTTCAGCACCCAGGCCCTGCATGGAAATTCATCTAGCTGAACAGAGCTCTGACACATGCCCAGAACTCACAACAGGCGGGGTCCTGGATGGGGAGGAACCTGGGCCAGGTGTGGGGTCCAGATACCACCACACCCACCATCCCTGCGAGATGCTCCTGGACTGAGAGCTGCATAAGCTGGAAGCTCTGATAGAGCTGGTCCTGAAGGAAACCCACAGTCTGGCACCCTCCTCCAGGAAGGAAGCCAGGCTGGGAGGGGCTTTCTGAGGTCCCTTCCCCACCTCTACTCACCCTCACTGGCTCACTTCCTGATTAATAGGAGGACAATTAGACCCCAGCATGGAACAAAGGAAACTCGGATATATACCTCTTGCCATGGCTTTCAATAAATTCCAAACTAGTTAAACATGAGCAGATACCTATAAAAACATGTGTCTGTTTTTGTGCTGCTATAACAAGATATTATACTTGAGATTGGGTAACTTATAAAGAACACAGAAATTTAATTTCTCACGGTTCTGGAGGCTGGGAAGTCCAAGATCAAGGTGCTAGCAGGTTTGGCTGTCCGGTGAGGGCTGCTCTCTGCTTCCAAGATGGTGCCAGGGTGCTGCATCCTCACCTGGCACGCCAGCTGAGCGTGTGGGAAGCCTCTTTTATAAAGGCCTTAATGCCATTCACGAGGGAAGCACATTCATGACCTAATCACTTCTTAAAGGCCCCACCTCTTCATACTATCACATTGGCCATTAAGTTTCAACACCTGAATTTTGGAGGGGACACATTCAAATGATAGCAATATGAAAACTTGGGCTAGTTTACACCATCTGGAGGAAAGCCATGCTCCTATTAGAGAGGATCTCATTGGAGTTTTAATACATAAAGAACAAAACCTCCCTTGGATAATAAAATGTACAAAGCAGCAGAATGGAAAACAGGGTAGGACAAGTAACACCTCATAACAGTGAACCTGTACAAAGAAAGGTCCACGCCCAGATTCTACTCTAAAAGTGCCCAAAAGAAACAAAGTTACACAGAAGGGAGTCAGACAGTACACCTCCACATGAACAAATGTACAACCTGACACCAAAGGACTTCTAAGCCATCTTTTTGTAAGAATTAAACTATAAACAGAAAACGAGTGTTGACAGAGCTGTAGGGGAATTCTCTGCCTAGTGTATCCCTCCCCAGACAGTAAGTGCCCTGGGGCAGGGGCTGTGTGGGGGTCACTTTTGTGTCTACCTCAGCTGACCCAGTGTCTGGCCCCGGGGAATGACTAAGGTATAATGGGGGCTTGTAGGGGACCATTTGGGGTCGGGGGGGTGGGGGGGAATTCAGCTGAAGCTGGGAGTTGAGACTAACCATTTTCAGGTGTGACACAGATGTCATCCATTCAAATATTTACTGTTTACCAGCTACAAAGGAGAAACAGCTGTGATGGACACTGCTGTTTTTTGCCCAACCCTAATGCCCTCCCCTCTCCCATCAGTGCCCTAATGCGAGGATCATCTCCTCCTCACCTCAGGGGCCTTACGGGGGAAGGAGAATGTTCAGACCAGCTATTTGTCCTCATGAAATGCCAGCTGAAGGGTCTCTGGAACCTCCCTCCTGCAGATCCTCCTTATCACCTGTCACAGCCAAGGGGTGGGCATGTGACCCAGAAACACAGCTGGAGCTCAGCACTGGGGCTCGGCAGTGGAGCTGCCTGTTTCCGTGTCTGAGCCTGGCTCCCGGCCTGCTCTGTGACCCTGAGAGCTCCTCACACCCTCCCTGTGGGCTGCCAAGGCACTATCAGCAGAACCAGGTGCTGCTGCTGATTCTAAAGATATTGCCAGATAAGAGTCTTTACCCCCAAGGATCTGCTCTGAAGTGGGACCTGATGTCACTACAGAGTAGAACATGTACTAAGTGCCACAAGAAGGGGCAGGGTCAGGCTTCCAGATGGCAGGGGCTGGGGCTTAGCTCAGGCCTGCCACATCCCACGTGCCCAGTGCTGCCCAGCTCTCGAGAACTGGTTTCTCATCTACCCTTCGATGAGACAAGAGGGCTCTTCAAATCCAATCCAGAGTATATCTGAGGAAGGCATGACCTGAATGGAAAGATGCTGCAATTTGCTCAATTGTGCTGTGACTTGAATGACAAGAAGTAGAAGAACTCTTGCCGATTGATAAAATAGGAAAGGCACTGGGGAAGAGTAACTTGGTGTTTCCTGGTCCCAATTTGAACAGGGGTTCTGATATTCAGTAAATTGCCTTGATTCATTTTTTTAATTGACAAGTAAAAATTGTTATGTTTATGGTGTATACCATAATATTTTGATATATGTATATGGTGTGGGATGGCTAAATCAACCTATTTAACATATGCATTACCTCACATACTTTTCTGATAAAAACACTTAAAATCTCTTAGCAATTTTCAAATATACAATATTGTTATTAACTGTAATCACCACGATGTACAATAGATCTCTTGAACTTATTCCTAAGTGTAATTTTGTGTCCTTTGACCAACATCTCCCCGACCTCCCAGCCTCTGGTAACCACCATTTTACTCCGACTTCTACTGTTTTACACTCCACATATAAGTGAAAGCATGTGGCATTTGTCTTCTTGTGTCTGGCTTATTTCACTTAATGTAATGTCCTCCAGGTTCATCCATGTTGTCACAAATGACAGGATTTCCTTCTTTTAAAAGGCTGAGTAGTATTCCATTGTGTATATACACCACATTTTCTTCATCCAATCATCTGTTGGTGGACACTTAGGTTGATTCTGTGTCTTGGCTATTATGAATAGTGCTGCAACGAACAGGGGAGTGCAGATATCTCTTTGACATACTGATTTCATTTCCTTTGGATATATATACTCAGTAGTGGGATTGCTGGATCATATGGCAGTTCTATTTTTAATTTTTTGAGGAACCCCCATTCTGTTCTGCATAATGGCTATACCAATTTACACCCCATCAACAGCATGCAAGGGTTCCCTTCTCTCTACATCCTTGCTAACACTTATGTCATCTTTTTGATAACAACCATTCTAACAGGTGTGAGGTGATATTGTGGTTTTGATTTGCATTTCCCTGATGAGAAGTGATGTTGAACATTTGTTCATGTATCTGGTGGCCTTTTGTATGTCGTTTTGGAGAAATGTCTAGTCAGGCCATTTGCCCATTTTTTAATGGAGATGTTTCCTTGCTCTCGAGTTCCTTATATTTGGATATTAGCCCCTTATCAGACGTATGGTTTGCAAATATTTTCTCCCATTCCATAGGTTGTCTCTTCACTCTGCTGATCGTTTCCTTTGCTGTGCAGAAGCTTTTTACTTTGATATCATCCCATTGTCTGGTTTTGCTTTTGTTGCCTGTGCTTTTGGGGTCATATTCAAAAAATCTTTGGCCACACCAATGTCGTGGAGCTTTTCCCCTATGCCTTCTTCTAGTACTTTTACAGTTTCAGGCCTTACGTTTAAGTCTTTAATCTACTTTGAGTTGATTTTTGTATATGGTGTGAGATGAGGATCTAATTTTATTCTTCTGCATCTGGATATTCAGTTTTCCCAGCAGCATTTATTGAAGAGACTATCATTTCCCCATTGTGCATTCTTGGCATCTTTGTCAAAAATCAATTGACTGTAAATGTGTGGATATATTTCTGGGTTCTCCATTCTGTTCCATTGGTCTATGTCTGTTTTTATGCCAGCACCATACCGCTTTGACAATTATAGCTTTGTAGTCAATTTTTAAATCAGGTAATGTGATGCCTAGAGTTTTTTTTCCCCCCATAGGAAGCAAACTGTATTAGTTATCTACTGCTACATAACAAATTACTCCCAAACTTAGTTGCTTAAAATAACAATAAACATTTATCTCATATCTCTGAGCCTCAGTTTTCTCATCCATGAACTGGGGTTAAGACTATCTCATATAGCTGCAGTGGGCATCCAATTGGTGATCACTTAGTGCTCAACCACTTCCCTCAATGTGATCTCCTCACACCTTCATCAGGAAGCAGTACCCTGTGTAGCCCAGATCTTAGGAGGAATAACATAATAAAAACTACGCTAACATTTCTGTGGCATTTGCCATGTGCCTGCACAGCACTAAATGTTCATGTGTATTATTTCATTTCATCTTCATAACAACTCTATTTATAAAGAAACTCAGGCTTAGAGAGGGTAAGTGACTTGCTCAGGATTACAGTTAGTACTTCTCAGAAGCAGGATCTATTTTATATTAAAAGTTAAAATATTTGTATCTAGTTTATACATCTATTTCCTGTGGGTTTGGGTAGTATCAGTCCACGAGAGCCTCATCATCTCTGAGTGAACTGATAAAATGGAGCATCTGTGAGGTGGAAACCTAGGTCTCTTGGTGTGGTGACCTCCTGTGGTTGTTGGTTCATGTTACACAAAGTCCCAGGGCTAAAAACTATACAGGTACTACTCTCTTTGGCAGTCCAGCCTGTCACAGGAGCTCTTGGGTGGTTGGGCTGCTCTGAATAGAGGCTGCAGATGAGCTGCTTATCTGAATAAAGTAGGGTTGCCACAGTCAGAGTCCCTCACTTTGAGCTAATAGAACTGAACTGTGGCAATAGGGCTCTAAATGTCCTCCATGACTTGATAGACTGAGAGCTACACAGCCAGCCAGGAGGCCTGAAGAATTTAAACACAGAGGCATTTATTGTTAGAAAGGGCAAGTCTTACAGTCAAATGGGTCTTAACATAAACAGGAAAAAAGGGAGATGCCCCATCCCCACAGGTTCTTTACTCTCTCCAATGCATGCTCAGTTATACTGCAGCCTGGCCAACCTCCATGCCCTGCAGAAGTTGAAGTTTCTTCGTGTTATTCCTCAGCTGGAGGAGATGGGATATGACAGGCTCTGGAATGCCATCTATGTAAGCTCCACCTACTTCCTAGGCTTCAGGGGAAATGGGAAAAAGTCCCAACAGGCAAAATACATTTCCTAAAAAGCTGGACGGAGGTATGTGCCATTCCTTTGCTTAACAAGCAAAACTAAATCAACCAGTCTGGTGAAATGACGACAACACTGTGGGAGAGACAGGGAGTCTACATTGAGAATGGTGGGCATGGAAGCCCTGGGCACAGAAGTGTGGGAGGCAGTGGGGGTCAAGCTGGTCGGGGAGGAGGGCTGATCTCCAGTCACCTTGGGATAGTCGTCTCTTGGGTCTCCAGGGCCAGGCCCCAGGGAGGCTTCAGTCCTCAGTCACAGGTGGGGGAATGAGCTGCAGCTGGAAGTTCTCATTCTGGAAGATGCTGCTGAAAGCAGGGCTACTCTGGGAGCCACTGAACAGCCTGTAGCTCTCACTGCTGCGATTCTGGGAGAGTTCTGTAAGGAGAGCCAACTGCAAAGGAGGGGACACACATCAGCCAAGGGTTATGAGGAGCAGAACATCTGTGTGTGTGGGCATGGGAGGAGCGTAGGGAACAGAGGTGGAGAGGGTCCTGAATTCCCCTGCCTCGGATACACCAGAGACAGCACTACATTGTGGCAAGAGTGAAAAAACTGGATTTGGTTCCTAGGTCTGTATCTCACGAACTAGGAATGACTTTGGGCAAATTCACTTCACTTTTTAGGGCCTAATGTTCTCGGGCCAAGAAAGCTAATGAGTACATGTCTGAAGTACCTGGGGGACACCCAGACTGATGTTACGGCAGTGACTGATATACTCTACTCTTCTACAGTTATAGGATACCAAGAGTTTTCGCTCATGGCCTCTTGGAATAAAGACCAATTTTCCCAGTCTCCATTGCAGGTAGATGTGGTCAGGGGTCTAAGTTCTAGACAATGGATGTAAGTGAAAGTGGCGTGTACGACTTCTAGGTATGGTCCTTAAAGACAGGGTTTGTTTTCTTCTCCCTTTTCCTCCATCTTGCTAGCTAGAATACAGACATCAGAGTTGGAGCAACCGTGTTGGACTATACAAGTCTAAGCCACGTGTTAAGGATGGCAGAACCACAAGCTACAAGAAATCTGGAGGGAGGTGCATGGAAGTGCCCTGGCCACCTGCATTTACATTTCTATCTTGTTTAAGCCACTATTAATTTGCATTTGTCTTTCATGGCCAAAACCATTCAACCAATGCAGATGCCCAGGAGGGTCTGGGGCTGAGGGTGGATTTGGCAGTCAGCAATATAAATAAAGTCCTCCTGGATGAGGGATTAGGCTTCTAGTTGTTCTCTCTGGAGGCAGGTCAAACACAGAAGCCCTTCTGTGTCCTCACAGCCCCTGGTAGGTAAGGGACAGACATCTTTCCACTACTTCCTCTGCCCCCTCTGACCAAGTTCTGAGTGTTTCCTGGGGCCAGGGCCAGTGGCTACATAGCCATAACAGGGATGCCAGGGCACCTTCCAGGCTAAGGAGGAGGCTAGAGGGAGGACTTGAGGATACTGCCTTTCCAAAACAGTAAATTATAAATAGGAAAATAAAAATTTAACCACCACAGAAACGTTACCCTGGAACTTCCTCGGTAGAGACGGCAAAGCTGATCAAATGCTTGGATTTGCTGTGGATCCAGAACAGGTTCTGTGGTTGCCTGCGAAATCAAAACCAATAAGATTAATAACACCATGTGGCCGGGTCCATGGGCAGCCTCTGAACTTGCCCCATGCTTATGATGCAGTAGGACATGGTGCTTCCCTCATTCTTCGAAGAAAATCCATGCCACCAGCAATTAATGAAAGATATACTGAGCATCTATTAGAAATGGCCATGTCCCTCTAAAGTCCTTCCTTGGTGCTGCCCCCAGGTTGACTTACCTGTGGACCCTTTCCCCAATGTAGCCTCTAAATTTCCCATTCCTTTTTTTTTTTTAATTTCCCATTCTTAAGAGCTTTCTTAAGGGCTTCTTGATCTCTCTTTGCCATTACTATGCAGAGCAATTCAGTTCCATCTAGTCCTGCATTCCCATATCCATCACTTAATATGGCCAAAAAAGATACCCCAAAGATACAGCAGAGGGGTGTCTTTCCTGCCCATATGGTAGGGATGCTTCTAAATGAAAGATCACATCACTCCTCTGTCTCATTATACAGCTGCTAGCCACCTACAGGGTTGCTGACTTTTGGAAGAGTTGGGAAGTCTAACTTGCTCTTGCTTTGCTAGACTAGCAGTCTTGTTTTGTTCCGCCTGTTGTCATGGTGGAACATGCTGACACTGTGATTCTGCTCTCAGTAGATCTGATCCAATTCATACCGAGAGAGAAGCAATGGGGTCCTGGAGGATGCAGCCATAGGCTTTGGAGTCAGAGGTGAATCTGAAAACTAGTTCTGACATGAGCCTGCCGTGTGACCTTAGGCAAGTCACTTCACTTCTCTGAGCCTCAACTGCCTCACCTGTGAGAGGGGGTAATGCTTACCTTATGAAGTTACTGAAAAGATGAGATATTAATATATATTTAAAGTGTCCTTAGCCTGCCTGGCACCAGGCAAGGGCTCAGTATATGCTAGCTTTTATTACTCCCATTTAACTAAACTTACTTAGTTAAAAGTTGCTTTCAGAAGTGTTTTTATGTTTATGTATAAGACTAGTAAAAAGATGTCTTTCTTTGCTCTGTATTATGAACACTCTTGGCATGAACAAAAAGGATTACTGAACACGGCCCCATGTATGTGAGAAGGGTTTCAGCGATGGAGGGTCTGGGTGGGGACATGCACACATGTCGACATGGCCTGGGTGAGGCCTGTGGGGTTGAGAGGGTGGTCTGAAGACATGTGCTGGGTACAGGCAAGTCCTTGCAGGAGCAGCCACCTGAACCGTGATGAAAACCAATGTCTGTGACAGGATGTGGAAGAAATTCAGGAGTAGGGTGACACAGTGGACGCGCGGAGGAGGCACAGGGCAAATAATACCACCAATAACAGCTCCACATAGTCATCATTTACCATGTGGCAAGCCCTGTGTGCTAAGTGTTTTCCATGGGTTATCTCAGTAAATCATCAAAACCACTCCCTGTGAAAGGCGTTGTCATGTCCCCTTTTCCCCAAGATGAGTGTGCAGGGCTGGCCCTGAGCCCTGGGACTGCCATGACCTCCTTCCTCCTCCAGATCCCGAAACTCCTGGAGATGCCAAGAGAAGGGGTTTCCCAACAATGACATCCTTCAGAAATTGAAAAATGTGCTTGTTCCATGGGTGTGAAATAACTGAAGATAACAGTTCTTTCTTACAACAAAAGCCATCGCCCTGGGCACCCAGAGATTGACCTCAGGAGCAACTGCTGGGGCTGCCCTGGAACCCTCTGGGGATGAAGTCACTGCAGGACAGGGACACTCCATTCCTGGCTTGAGCCATACATGTCTCTGTGCTAAAGTGTCTGCAGACAAGTCATTTGAGGTGAAACGAGAGAGCTATTTGTAGGCACACCTAGTAGAGGCTTACCTGCCTTAAAATCCTTCCTGGAATAAGACAGAGTATTTTTAAACAGGAAGCATTCAGGGGATGACTAATAAGTCACTAAGGTGAGGATTTCCATACTCCTCTTCATGGTTCTATGGGCTTGAAAGCTGGGGTGGGGGCAACAGTGTGGGGAAAGGCAGGGCCCCTTGAAAAGCAGCGTGTTCAAGAAGGCCCATCCAGCTGGTCTGTGCCGTGCCTGTGCAGGCTTCTGACATGCTCACTGACTCCTGCCCTGTCGTCTTCATGCCTCATGAATTGGGATTTGGTTCTGTGGTTCAACAGATATTTCTGGAGCCCCTACTATATCAGGCCCTGGAGTACAAAGATGAATAAGCCAAGAGGAGTTTAATGTCTCACAGATTCTGGGGCATTAAAACCCCACAAAAAGATTTCACCTTCTCCAGTGTTGATAACCAAACTTAAGAGGGTACTGAGGTATAATAACCACATATTGCATATTTGTCAGGGCATGCCTTATTTGAAATATGCTCTTACATTATCTATATAAACAATCAAAATGTCCCTGAAATTACAACATTTTTGGGTGCAAATTACACTCTTACACATGACAAGACACAAAGCCTCTGCTCTGGCCCCCTAGAACGCCTGCTGAGTGCCCCTCCTGTCACCAGGCTAGGTTCTCCCTTCTGCTCTTCCATGTGACCCAGGCACAACTACCATCACTGGAGTGTAATTATCTGTTTTTCTGTCACCCCCTTTAGACTGTGAACTCCTTGAATGTTAGAATTGGATCTTATTCATCCTCCTATTCCCAGTGCTCTATACCCAGAAAATGCTCAACAAACATTTGCCAAATAATCCCATATCCTTGTTTATTTTGAACTGCTGGTTTCAGGTATAATAGCAGGTAGCAACTTGCTCTCCCAGCCCAGTGTGAAATCACTGGCGTTTGTCTTCCTGTTTTCCAAAACTTGGACTTTATAAAGATTATTTGTGAAGTCTGGCATGTTTGTCCTATATCTTAGGCAAAATATCAATTTCATTTTATTTAATCCACTTTGGGGGAAAGAATTATTTTTAAAATCCTAGAAAACATAAGTGCCAACTCCTTTAAGAAGGTCAAAAAATTTACCAAAAGAGTGGGACTTGTGGTTAAAAGCCTCTTTCTGTTGCTGCCCACATGACCGAGCCCTGCTGATGCGGCAGGGCCTGCTTCCCACGCAGGGGTGGGGAACCTGTGGCCTTCCGGATCCTTGAATGCAGCCTTTTGACTGAATCCAATTTTTACAGAACAAATCCTTTTGAATAAGATTTGTTCTGTGAAGTTTGGGTTCAGTTGAGGGGCTGCACTTGGAGATCTGAAGGGCCACATGTGCTCTTGAGGCCGCAGGTTCCCCCGCTATGGACGCACCAGAGTTCATCTGCCTTTGCCCAAACCCTGGCTCCTACCTTCTTGCTAGCAGCATAATCTTAGGCAAGTTGCCTATGCTCTGTGAGCTGGGTGGTTTTTGGGGCGGGGGGGGGTAACATGGGGATAATGATAATAGCTACACCACACAGAGTGACTAAGGAGATTAAAGGAGGTGGTGCACGCAGAGCACAGAGTAGATGCTCAGGACTCTGTAAGTTCTCATTAAGTGCTGTTAACTGGACGGCACAGGAGGGACTACAGTTACTCTGCAGAGCACCAGTCTCCGTGACATACAGGGTGTGTGAAACTTGTTCTAATGTGGCTAAAGAAATGGAAAGAAAGGAGACATCAAAGCACAGTGCACAGGCAAAACGGTAATGAAAGAGGTGGGGGGATGTTGCAGAAGAAGGACGTGGGGGCAGTGAGAGGGAAACCTCATGCAGGTGAGAGCTCCCTAAGGGCGGCTCCCTGTCTGTCGTGCCCACCAGCGCCCAGCACTGTTCTTGGCACAGAGCAGCCATGGGATAATTATCTGCTGATCAAATGGGTGAAGGGATGGGAAGGGCAAATGAGCAGATTTTCTACTTCTTCCTTCTTCACTGGAGTTTCAGAAACCCTCTGCAGTGCAGTAAGAACACAGGGCCAGGCTTCTGACAGACCCGGGCTCAATCCAGATTCTGCCCACGACTAGGTAAGTGGCTCTGGGCAGGTGATTTAGCTTCTCTCAGTCTCAGTTGCTTTATCTGTAAAACTCTATTTTGCAGAATTGTTGCGAGAATTAGAGATAATGTATGGGCCTGGTGTGTATTTGATGTTCAATACATGGCAATGATTACTACAAACTGTGTTGTTTATACTCCCCAAGAGAAGTGTCCAGTAGAAAGAACAGTGGGCTGAGAATCAGGAAACTTGAGCTCTAATCCTGTCACCAGCTCCCTGTATAACCTGAGCAGGTCACATCTCTGCTCTGGGTCTATATTTCAATTTATTAAAAGGCAATGCCACCTCGGGCCACACTCTACCATCTGGGGAAGATGCGGGCACTATGAGATAACAGGCATTTAGGGCATTAAAGTTTCAAATAAAATAGTAATGTTTACTGAAGCTAATCATGGCTTTTATTGCACGATCAGAAGCAAATGAAGGCAACCAAGTAGACACAATGTCACAAAGATTCATGATAGCCCTGAAGAGAAATAATAGTTTCAGTCTACAGATGGTGTACAAAGAAGTTCATTTGCCAAATCAGTGTCACACAAAAAATAAAGGGGAAGTAAAAATATTTGAACACAATCTCAGTTCAAATCCATAAACATAAAACATCCTTCCCAGGACTCCTAGACCATCTAACCCCAAGCACAGAATTGAATAGGAGTGATTTTCCAGTTGGAAGAGAAGGAAAAATGCATTTGATGCTATCTGCTAGAGTAAATTTCTTTCTTTCCTATAATGAAGTCCAGTGATAAGAACTAAAAATTAAACTGTAGCTGAACATTAGAGGAAATAATAGTGACAGCCCTGGAAATGACCTTGTAACACTCAGCATTAAAGTAAATCCGGTGGAAAATGAGGTCCTAATGATCTACAAGAGCCCCAGGGAGAGGGACGCTGGGCGAACATAGCACGTCAGCACATTTCAAAGCTCAGTGACTCACAGATGTGGTGGAAGTGAGAGCTGTAATTATATCCGCTGGAAGGAAGAAAACAAACCGGGCTTTCAGGATCCACAGACCTCTTAACCAACATACCAAGCTTCAACATAGCCATGATCCACTGCCACCCTGAAGGCCGGATTCCCCATAATAGGGATAAAAATAATACTACAGATGCTGGATATGAAGCCTTCCAAATCACACACAAAGCCATGGACAGTCACAGAAGCCTGAGCTCTGCTTGTTTATTTTAGTTATTTTCTGCAGTAATAAGATCCTGAAATCAAAATCCTAACATTTCCTTTCCTAATTGTCTTCCCACCTAACACATGAGAAGGTCAAACCTCACTGTGAGAGACATGGGACACTCTGTGTGATTCTGCAACATGACCATCTGTCTTTTCCCTTTCCTAGGGACCTTCTACAGGCACTTCTGTAATTTGCTGGTGGCACGGGGGGTGGAAGTGGAATAGGATGGGTGGTATGAGAAGCACATTTCCCACTTCCCTCCCTGCCTGCCCTCGACCTCACTTTCAAATCTTTTCCTGTATCTGTTACAGGTCTCTGCCAGACCTTCTGTCACCACCTAAGCGTTAAATAAGGGCCTAAATTTAAAGGTTTGGCCTAAAATGAAACTTGCTTCAGATGAAACCTACCCCTCACACTGCTAATTTCCCCAGTCACACTTCACAAACTCTCAGTAGGTCATAGCTAACAACGAGTTAGGTAATGCAGTCATAAAACAGGCAGATGAGTTGCTAAGCTGCCTGGAGAAAGGAGGAAAAATCTGGCAGAACGTCTCCAAATGAGACTCACTCAGAGCACTCATCAGAGCTCCAGAATGACCAGCTCTAAGGGGAGTGAGTGCTTGAGGCTGGAGATTGTGAAAGGCTAAGTGAAAAATATCCATAAAGGACCAAGACCTTCAATACCACAATTACAAAGAAACAACACAGTGACCTTTTGATAGCTGCAGGGGGAAATGCTGGTTTAAGTCTTCTAAGATGTGAAAAGGAGGATCCACCACCACCACCACCACCACCACCACCACCACCACCACCACCACCACCACTGCCGCTGCTGCAGCTCATTTTACTGAGCACACGATGACTACGTCCCAGCTGCCACTACAAGCACTTTGCATGTATTATCTCATTTAATCATCTCAAAACCCCTACAAAGAAGGTACTTTGTTATCATTATTTTATTTTACAGTTGAAGAAACTAACTAAGGGGTCCAGTGATGTGCCAAAGGTTGCTCTGCTCGGTGGTAGAGAGCCCAGATCTGAATTGGGGCAGTCCAGTTCCAGGGATTCCTTTCACCTGCCATGTTCTCAGTATCAACCTGGAAGAAGCCTGACAGAAAGTCACTTTCAAGGCACCCAACAGGTTGTGTCAGGAGCAGAGCAGGCATCAATATGCCTAAATCATGCTCTTGTAACACTGGTGGCCTCTACCCTCCTTCTGGGGATCCTTCATGATTCGGCTTTAACTTCAAAACTCATCCCATCAGGCCTATAAGCTATAAACAAAAGGCCCAGGAAAGAGAGCAAGCCGCTAATGGAAATAACTATAACTATTAGTGTTCTGCTTAAAAATGACTTTGGAAGGCTGGACCAAAGCCCAGTGTTAAGAACTAAGCTAAGTTCTGCAGTGAGACACCTCACATACAACGTAAAGACAGTTTTGTGTACATACTAGGTGCTCATGAATGCCTTCTGCCATTACAGAAAAAACTCTGAACTTGGCTCCGACACTAATTAGTCACACTAATTAGTTGTGTAGAGATCCCTGATGTCAGCTGTCTCATCTATAAAATGGAGAAAATATCTGCAGCCTACCTCACAAGGTTCTTGTGAGGGAGGGAAGGGAAGGGAAGGGGAATGGAGAAAACACATTTCCTGTTGTCCCTTAGCCTCTGGCCTAATGCTAGCTACTTTTGTGTTTAATGCATACATTAGCCCATGAGGTAGAATTTATTGTCTCTAATTTACATGAGGAAGCTGAGGTTCAGACACATTAAAACACAGTTTGTAAGAGACAGGGTGGCTCTTTGATAACAGGCCTACTCTAAAGCCCACTACACCATGTTTGTGACAAACACGAGGTGCTAGAAATGTGTAAGGTATTATGGGCTTCCCACGGACAATCTGAGCTGCCTAGTCTGTTGGGAGGCTGATGTTGCATCTGCGTGAATACCCTACCAGGATCCTTTGTGGTGCCATCCATACAGCTAGCACCACATAAAAGATGTGTCATTATATAAGGGACCACTTTTTCTTGTTTGGTTTTGTCCATCCCATTTTGCTCCCTTGCAAAAAGAAATATCCCCAAATTGGTTTCAAGTCTGTGAAACCCGTACACTGTACCCGCACATGGTTAGCTACTCCAACCTGCTTTGAAAGGCAACATGGAGAAAATCTTTGGTGGCAAAAGCTGATAATCTCATTATGCCTAAAAGAATGAATTTTTTTTTTTTAAACTGCAGAATGTAGCTTGAATTTTTAGACAACTAGTTCCTTGGTCAAATTCATTAAAACCTTCCTATTTTCTTAACAGGGATTATTATTATTATTAGAAATGGTTGGTGTCTTACTGTAATTGCTTCCCAGGCATGGGAAGCTCAAACTCCTACACATTAAAAAATAATTGCTGTATGTTGCTACCACAATGTAATGGAAGCAATTATCCAGAGTCATCATTATCCAGAGATGTCAAGACAGAGATTAGGACTATTGAAAACAGAAATGAAAATGACAACACTGGGATATGAGATGGATGGCAGTGAGGCTGGGTCCCTCAATCTTGTTCCTTCCTGGGGGCACTGTCCTATGCAAACTTGAGTCTTGCCACATGGTATATACCGTGGCCATTCCATAGTTACTTTTTCTTTTAGTCAGGAAAGGAGCAGTTAAAAAAAATCCAGAAAGATTTATTTTTATGGAAAGCACAGTTACAAAGAAAGCTTCTTAATAGGGTGGCATCTTTCTATTGCTAGTCAGAAACCTCCCTTTGTCTTATCACAGGCCAAGTGTTGGCCTTATTAAAAAAAAATCAAAAGAGGGAAAGCATTCATTTCATATATGTAATTAAGGCTTGCCATCTTTTGATTATCTTACGACTGTTGCCTACTTAAGAAGAAAGTCAAACAATTATCTTGATGGATGCTGCTGAGGGGCAGGGTCCTTAATGATTTTTCAATCAAAGACATGATTGCTGAAATATTTTCAGTTCTAGTATTCCTGCCCATCTTAAGTAGATAGACCTAAAAATGATAACCTAATAACAAGAGGAATACAGAATCACCTGGAAGAGCAGGTTTAACCCTGGAATTAGCAAAACCCAACACAAGTTAACAATGTAATTACAAACCAAAGGAAAAAGAATACTGATGCTTGTGTCCGTACTGCAGTTACTTTAGACAGCAATTTGCTATCCTGAAAGAGAGAAAAACTTTTGGACCATTTCTCTCTGTAGGACTTGGTTGTTGGAAGGAGGAAGGCAGGAAGTAAAATGAAGTGAGAAATGCAAACAGAGTGACTTTAATATATTAAACAATTGCTTATTATACCTAAGAAGCCCCACCAAACTAGAGCCTTCCAAATATTGCCATTATAAAATGACAGTAGTGGACTAAGCTCTCCCACCCTAAGTAGATATAATATTGGACAAAATATATAGAGCAGCTATTTCCACACTTTGGACAAAAGGCAGAGCAGGACTGTGATCCTTGAAAGTAAGAGAGCACACAGAGTCCCCTGATTTCCCTGGAATTCTGGAAGCACTCTCTGCACTCTCTGCAGCACATGGAGAGAGAGCCCAAGTAGAGCGTGGAAGTCTTGATGAACTGAGGAATTAAGATTAGGACTTTGGGGCTGGGCAGTGGGTAGCATTTGAAGAGGAGGAAGCTGAGTTGGGAAACAGCTCTAGCAATCTACACAGGGGTCCTCTTCAGTTTTTGGCCAAATATTTAGCTGTACATACGCAGGTGAGACTCAGAGGCCTGGCAGAGAACAGCTACTGGGAGCTGTGAGACAGAGGGAGATTCTGGAGGTTGCAAAGTGCTGGAAGGCCTGGGAATACTAACAGCCAGAGTGGGAAGACCTTGATAAACACCCTGGTATCCAATGAGACCCCCAAAAAGCCACGTGCTGGAGACAGGGATATTCTGGATCTGCCCTAACAAAGCTTAAAAATAAGCCTCAAAAATATGTAGCTGATCTAGCAGTAATTAACAGCCTGTTGGAACAAAACTCAAAAGCCTCTAAAGGAAGACAACAAAATCCAGATGCTGAACAATGTGGAGTGGGGTCTCTCCTTTAACGATATGCTATATCTGGAATGATATCTACCATTAGTAGATATTTTACTACAAAACCAGGGAGCTTAGCCAGGTGTGGTGGCACATGCTTATAATCCCAGCTACTTGGGAGGCTGAGGTGGGAGGATCCCTTGAGCCCAGGAGTTCAACACCAGCCTGGGTGACACAGCAAGACCCTGTCTCAAAAATAAATAAATAAATAAATTAATTAAAAGAAAACCAGGGAGCTAAAACTTACTCATGTCACAATAGAAGAATCAACGTAAATCATAACTAGAGTGCCCCTAGGATATCTGTAGAAAACAACAAAACACAAAAGTCCCAAGGCAGTGACTTTTGTTAGACAGAACAGACTGCACCAAGCACCAGCCCATATTTCATCCTCTTCTCCTTCTCTTCTGCTTTAGCCAAAGGAGATTTCTCACTGTTTCCTCAACAAACTCAATCCAATGTTCTGATACTATATGAAGGAGTGTGAACTTTCAGGGGTGGTACAATAATTGATTTGGGACAGTGGTCCCGACAGAAGGACATACTCTGCAGTAGCAGTACATCAGGCACCCGAGAATACCACACACATTAGAGCAGCTCAAACTCTGCAAAGCTCTGTTTGGATTCCATGACCTTTACAAAGAGGTGATAATTCAGCACACTGCAATTAAGAACGGCCTACTGAGTTGCTTTAATGCACAATAACAGACTGTTATCGGCTCTGTCCCACACAATGAAGAGAAAAAAGATAACTGTCATGTACTGTGGGAAGTGTCTAAAAGCTCTGTCAGGAAACACTCTTGGAGGGGAAAAGCCCATTTGTAAACTTGATCACTAGTCTCAACTGTAGGGTCCAAATTCCAAGAAGATGGTAGACACAATGGCACTACTTGTTTTGACAAGGGAGCTCACTGCCACATAAAGAGAGGGTACAAGGTCGTATAAAGAACCACCACTGGCAATGAGATGGTCTCACATACAGCCCCACATGAGAGACTCACAGGATAATCTGAATGGAAACAGTCAACTGCTTATGAAGAGGTGTCATATTAAGAAGCAGAAAAATCACACCCATTAGCTTTCAATTGTCCTTAGTATGCTGACTGATGAATGATGCTACGTAGGTCTCTGATGATGAGCTGCAATGCTCTATCCTTGGCCTTGTTCTATACAAATATTTTATCAATGACTTGGATAAAGATAAAAGAGGCCTATGCATAGGATGAAAAAACATGATTCTCAAAGGTCATAAACGGAAACAATATAAGCAAAGTCCTGCACTTGACTCCAGAAACCAAGAGAATGTACATCAGTAGCATGTGTGAATAGAATTGGGAATTTGATATCAATATGTTCATTGTGAATCAACCATGCAAAATGGCTGCTAAAAAAGTTTGTGCTTTTGTTCCATTAATAGAAACAGTATCTAGAATAAGGAAGGTGATGATCTCATTTTGTCCTAAAATGACCTCACCTGAAGTACAATGGTAGTAATCAAAGAGATGTGGTGTGATAGGGTGGAGAAGATGGGGGAAATGAACATGAATATTCTGCCTAGAAGAGAGATGACCGGGGGCTGGGGATTCATGACTTCAACTACATGAAGGACTGGAAAGGCTGCTCTATAAAAGAGGGATTAAACATCTTTTTGGTAGCTTCTAGAAGAAGGATGGGATGGATGGGTAGAGAGGTGTCACCCACCATGAGGAAGAACTAACTTAGAGCTTCCAAACATGGAACATCCTGCCTCAGGAGGTGGTTTGTTAGGCAGACACAGGACACTGCTTGTTCAAAATGGATGAGAGGCTGACTTCCAGCATGACAGCAATGAGGATCTCTGCTCTGGTTTGGATATTGTCCTCTCCAAATCTCATGTTGAAATGTGATCTCCAATGTTAAAGGCAAGGCACAATGGGAGGTGTTTGGGTTATGGGACTGATCACTCATGACTAGATTAATGCCCTCCCTTGGGGGGGAGGGTAAGTTCTTACTCTATTAGTTCCTGTAAGAGCTGGGACTAATTGTTGTTAAAAAGGGCCTGGCACCTCCCTCCCCTCTTTCTTGCTTCCTCTCTTGCCATGTGATCTCTGCACATGCTGGCTCCCCTTCACCTTCTGCCATGAGCAGAAGCAGCCTGAAGCCCTCCCCAGAAGCAAATGCTGACAACATGCTTCATGTACAGCCTGCAAAACCATGAGACAAATAAACCTCTTTTCTTTATGAATTACCCATCCTCAGGTATTCCTTTAGAGCAACACAAACAGACTAAGACAAGCTCCAAATGAAAACTGGTGAAAACTATTAAAAAATCCCAAGAATTTAAAGATTCTAGAAATGATTCTAAGGACAAACAGAAAATGAAGAAACTATACAGAAAAAATCTATGAAAATTTGGTAAGAAAGGTGAGTGTCTGTGGTGTCTGAACCAAGACTGTTCCCTTCCCCACCATACCTATTCAGTAAGGTGAAGACTCCACTCCAGACTTCTGCAGCCAAAAACAGTAGGCTCCCTCTCTCCCAAATCCCAGTTGGAGGATTTTCTCCCTAGTAGAAGCAGGACTTCAGCATTTCTCATCCTGCCTTCAGCTACATGCTACTGAGGCTAAGTCCTAGGTGAGTGCAGTCAAGAGGTGATGAGGGCTTCCTTCTTCTGGCAGCCTTCACTCATGGAATGAAAGCTCTACCCTGGGGGCTGTGTGCTGAAAATCCCAGGCCCCTAATCACCCTTGCCCTGGCTTATGGGGCAATGGTTCCATACCAGGAGAGGCAGGCCAAGAGGACCTCAGGCTGCTGTCTCTACCCTCTTCCCACAGCATTCAGCTCCTAGAGTGTGGGGGTGACATGCAGAGAGAAGATTGCCAATGTCCCTACCCCCAGCTCCAGAGCCTTGGCTCAGAGACTCTTCCTTGGGAGAGAAGCAGGCCCTAACATAAATAGCTCCTAATCTCTTCCCAAAGGAACCAACTTCATTTGCAACTGAGTATGGAGAAGTTCAAACCCAAGTGTGTTCTTAAGAAAAGTGGAAGTAGTGGTGAATGGGAATTGGGAGAAGATTCATAGATTTAATAAAGACACAACCTAGCCAGACACAACCTGTGGCCTATTCCTTAAGGCTGCAGGTCCCCACCCCTGATAGACTACAGGCTTCTGCTCTGCAGAGGAGAAGTGAGGAAAAAGACAACTGGGAGGAACCCTCATGAGGGCAGAAGAAGTATCAAAAACACACCTAAGAAACTATTACTCAAAAGCGCCACAACTTGACTGGATTGGTTTGTAGAGCAATTTCTGTCCCAGTGCATTGGTGAAAACAATAGAGCAATCAGCAGGCAATTAGTGGAATTTAACAGCTGGGTGTGGTCAGAGAAAAACAGAAGAGCCCAGCCAGTACCACTGTCATCCCAGTGTGACTGTAGGCATACCTAAGGCTGTATGTCCCTGAGGAGCAATATCAGAGGCTTAATAACGTGGAAGAAAACAGACTTCACTAAACTCATCCAGCCAGTCGCTAAAAATTAAAGATGCAAATAACAATAACAAGCCTTGGGGACAGGCGACTAGTACATGGAGTACACATTATATTACCTAATATGTCCAGTTTCCATTAAAAAATTATAAGGCATGCAAAGAAATAGGAAAGTATGATCAAACCCCAGAAAAAAATCAGGTAACACAAACTGCCTGTAAGAGTAACCAGATGTCAGATTTAACAGAAAAATACTTCAAAATAGTCATTATAAATATGTTCACAGAACTAAAAGAAAGCATGACTTAAAAAGTAAAGGCAGGGCTAGGTGATAGTGAGACTCTGTCTCTAAAAAAAATAAAATTAAAAAAAAAAGTAAAGGTAGGTATGATGACAATGTTGCATCAACTAGAGAGTATCAATAAAAAGATTAAAATTATAAAAAAGAGCCAAATGAAAATTCTGGAGTTGAAAACTACAACAACTGAAATAAAAAATTCACTAGAAAGGCTCAACAGTAGATTTGGACTGGCAAAAGAAAGAATTAGTGACATTGAAGATAGATCAATAGAGATTATGCAAGTCAAAGAACAGAGAGAAATGCAGGGCGTCATCAGCACAATATAATGTGTAACAGGAGTACCGGAAGAGGAGAGAGAGAAAGGATAAGAAAAAATATTGGAAGAAATTACGGCAGAAAACATTATAAATTTATTGAAAAACACCCTATGCATTCAGGAAACTCAACAAACTTTAAATAGGATAAAAACAAAGAGAGTTACAAATGGATACATTATAACAAAAAGATGAAAGTCAAAGACAATGTGAAAATCTTAAAAGCAGCAAGAGAAAAATGACTGTCACTTACAAAGAACCCCAATAAGAGTAATAGCAGAAACAATGGCAGCCAGAAGGCAGTGGGATAACATATTCAAAATGTTCAAAGAAAAAAACCCTGTCAATCAAGAATCTGATGTCCAGCAAAGCTATTTTTCAAAAATGAAGGTGAAATAAAGACTTTCCCAGATAAACAAAAACTGAGAGGATTTGTTTCTAGCAGACTTGCCTTGTAAGAACTACTAATGGAAGTCCTTCAGCATGAAATCAAGTGACCCCGGAAAGTAATTCAAAGCCACATGAAAAAACAAGCAGAACTGGAAAAGGTAATTATGTAATTATAAAATACAGTATAAATGCATATTTTCCCTTCTTTCTTCTAATAACTGATTTTAAAAAGCAATTTTATAAAACAATGTGTATATAATGGAATGTTGGGCCTATAATACATAGAAATGTAATATTTGTGTAACATATTTGCACAAAGGAGGTGGGTGGAAACAAAGCTTTATTGAGCTAAGAAAATGACTACAGATGGTAAAGTAATAATTACAACAATGTGTTATTGGGTTTGTAACATTAATAGATGGACTATATATAACAATAGCACAAAAAGGGGAAAAAGGGAAATAAAGCTATATAAGAGTAATGTTTCCATATATAATTGGAACTAAACTAGTTTAAATAAGAAGCTGCATCTGAAAAGCTAAGATACATAGGGTAAACCCTAGCACATCACTAAAAAAAGAAAACAAAAAACCCCGAACAAAGCCACCTAAAAAAATTGAAAAATCATTAATCATTAAAGCCCTCACCAAAAAAGATAGATGGAGAATAAGCATATGAAAAGATATTCAACATCCTATATCATTAGGGGATTGCAAATTTAAAAAATTAGATACCTATTAAAATGGCTAAAATCCAAAACACTGACACCAAATGCTGGTAAGGATGGTGAGCAACAGGAACTCTCATCATTGCTGGTAGGAATGCAAAATGGTACAGCTACTTTGAAAGATGGTTTGGGAATTTCAAAAATCTAAACGTAAGTCTTCCCATTCAATCCAGCAATCATGCTCCTTGCCATTTACACAAATGAGCTGAAACTTATGCTCATACAAAAACCTACACATGGATATTTACTGCAGCTTTATTCACAATTGCCAAAACTTGGAAGCAACTAAGATGTCCTTCAGTAGGTGAAGGGATAAAACAACCGTGGTACATCCAGACAATGGAATATTATTCAGTGATAAAAAGAAATGAGCTATTAAGCCATGAAAAGACACTCAGGAACCCTAGATGCTGATTGCTAAGTGAAAGATGCCAATCTGGAAAGGCTACATACTATCCAACTACATGACCTTCTAGAGAAAGCAAAACTATGGAAATAGTAAAAAGATCAGTACTAAACTTTTGCCAAAAGTTTAGGAAGAAGGAAGGAAGGATACATAGGTGGAGCACAGGGATTTTGGGGGCAGTGAAACTATTCTGTATGATACTGTAATGGTGGATACATTTCATTATACATTTGTTAGAACCAACAGAAAGAGTGAACCTTAATGTAAACCATGGACTTTAGTTAATAATAATGTATCAATATTGGTTCATCACTTGTAACTAATGTGCCACATCAATGCAAGATGTTAATAATAGGGGAAACTGTGGGGGCAGGGGAGGGAAAAGGAATATATGGAAACTCTGTACTTTCTGCTCAACTTTTCTATAAACCTAAAACTTCAGTACTCTAAAAAATAAGGTCTATTAATTTAAAAAAATCATCAAAGAAATCAAAATGCTTGTTAACTAGAAATCAGTTTAATTTTAGTTAAGCTTCTCTCTTTCCCCCAAGCCCCTGAACTCTAATCCACCCTCAGCCTGAGCCAGAGCACACAGTCCCTCCTTACGGGCTTCTTCTGAGAATTAGCTGACCATACAGAAAGTCATCCCCAATCAACTGTCCGATCCCTCCACCCACTCCCCCACACCTAGTTCTTTCTATCTTGTTAACCCTACCTCTCTACAAAAGAAATTTCCTTTCTGCCTGATCTTTGAGACCCGTGTAGATCTTACTGTTGGTGTGTTCTCTCAATTGCAATAGTCCCCCCTTCCCTGTGTTGCAATAATTCTTCTCAATAAAGTCTCCCCTTACATAAGTCTAGATTTGTTTTTCTTTGATAGACAACATCTATTAGTTCAAGCTGGATGTTAGGGTCTAACTAAAATGACCCAGCACATCAGTAAACATAAACCTTGTTTGAGTTTAATACAACTATAGACCTGTAAGACTTTAATGCACCAAGGGATCTAAAAATCAATCAGTCCAACCCTTCACCCATCACAGGAGCTTTGAGCAAGAGACATCCTGCCACTGATCACACAATGCACTGCCACCACTGTTATAAAATTCTCATACCAAGCTGACATCTCCATCTCCATAGTGGCTACCCACAGGTACCAGTTCTGTCCTTTAAACTATTAAGAATACCTGTGCTTTCTTCCAAATCAGTGCTCTCCAGATCAGTGCCCTCTAGGTGTCTGAAGGCAACTAGACCCCAACTTCTTTACATCAGCATAAAAAAGGCATCTGGATTGCTAAGATCTCCAATGCTGCCTACGCACAAAGATCAGATCATGTCCTCTGTTTTCTTTTCTTTCTTTTTTTGTTGATCAGTAGAGGCATTGAAGTCACATTTGGATACAAGTCCTACTAAGGCAAATACTCTAAGAAAAGACACATCTACATCTATCACTTTGTTGGTTATGAGGACTTGCATCTTTGCAGGAAAGAGTTATGGGTGAGACATTAAAAGGTAAATGAATCTTTATTTAAGCCACTATCAAATGATGGCTAGAAAATGCTGTTCGTTCTTCATTTCACGTTTCCCTTGACTTTTGTGAAACTATCAACCAGCCATTCTTAGGGCCAGCTAGCTGAGACACTGTGGTCAGCTTTTCCTGTTGTTATAGAAATAGTGGCATTGTGAGGCTTTCTCCCTTAAAAAAGAAAATAAAAGGCCAACCTGTAATTCAATAAAAATCACGAGCAAGTATAGTTGTCTACACTCCTGACATGAGTGGCAAGACTGTGAACTGGGCTAGAAAAGCCTTACTTCACCAGAACACTTGGAACAACAACAAAATCAGCTCCAAATTCTTATAACATACTTGAATACTTGAGAAACTGACAACTAATTTCTGAGAGGCTTGGCTATTAAGCCCATCAGTTCAGTAACCATTAACTTGTAAATGTGCTGAGAGCAAGAACTACATTTCCCTGATCTTTGTGCCTCTGAAGCCTAGTACCTAACAGAGACTTGCTGAATATTTGCTGAATGGAATCACAGAACTATTGGAAAGGCTTTCCACTCTCTCATTCCCAGTGTCTTGTCCCTAACTGGAAGAAGTTACTCTGAGCAATACATCAACTGTGGACATTTCAGTGGCACCAAGCCTGAGGACAGTCTTCAGCCAGAGCACCTGGCCCCTGCAGGCTTCTGCAAACACACCAGCAGAGAAAGCTGATCTAAAAACAGAAGATGGCTCAGAGAGTGTAACTGTGCATCTGTGATCAAGATGTAAGACAAAATGCTTTCTCTGTTATTATGCATGTAACAGACCCAACTTTGCTACAAAAATTCTTGGTTGGTGTTTCTTTAGTAGTCAAGAAGAGAAGCATCACAGCTGAATGGTTTTTGATGCTGCCTTCAACTAACTCTCTAAACTCCTTTGATCCACCTCAAACACCATCAACACTTGCAATTTTATCTATTCTAGGGAGTTCACTGTAATGGGCTTTTATGTCAATTTTTATTTGAAGGCAATGATTCCTGATTTTTAAATTTCTGCTCATCCATGATCAAACACTGAAAGGGTCCTAGGGAACCATGTGTATCTTCCAACTTTGTTACTGAAGTTATCAGTTAGAGCCCATTAAAAAGAAATTTTATATACATAAAATAAATATTATATGCAAATTTTATATGCTATATATATTTATACAATAAATACTTTGAATCTAGAGCTTTTGTAAAGAATATAACACAAAATGCTTGTGAAAAGATACATGCTGTAGAATGTGCCACACACTGACACATGGCAGCAGAGTGGAACAGTGACATTCTGAAAAGTGACTCCTACGTGAGACTCCTTAAGAAGTCCCAAGAAGTTAGCAGAGCCCTACAGAACATGACTCCTGTTTCCTTAGCACTTGAATCCAGCTCTTGGCAGGGCCAATACTGACAGCAGAGTCACCAAACACTTCCTGCAGTTATCGGTCAACAGAGACTCTTTGGCTAAATCAAGAACACTACTGCTTCCGTTTGTTTCTTACACATGTCACTTTGGCAGAGACTGTTCAACAGACACTACTGCTGCATCCATCTGTCAACGCAACTTTGGGAAGAGAGACTGTAGCTCAAGGACGAGAACCAGAATATATTTGCAGATATACGTACACACACACAAGCATATACATACAAAAATATATACCCAACTAGGGAAGTAATAATCAGGTGTTGAGTTTCATATTGATCTTCATGTAAATCTCAGAGTATTGATGATTCAGTAAGGAACTAACCATGCTGGAAATACAAGCCTAGGACAGCAATGATGTTTCATTTGTTTTTCCTCTAGTTATCTAGGCCAGAAACTTCTTTTCCCCCTCACTTCCCTTACACAATCATGAAGTCCTGTGGCATCTCTTTTATAAAGTGACTACTTTGTTCTACACTTAGGGATACAACAATAAACAAGACTGATGTGATGCCTGCCCTCATGAGGCAATGGGAGATAGACATTAAGTAGAGAGGCAATCTCAACACATCAAGGTAAGTGTGTTTGTAGGGACTAGTTCAGGGTGCTACGAGCTCAAAGGAAGGACACCTACTTAGACATAGGGAGGGTATCAGAAAGGTTTTCTGGGGGAAAAATAGCTAAGACTTGAATCTATCTCATCTCTTCACTCCATTAACACAGCCTAGTGTTAGGACCTTTTTTCTTGCCTGGACAACTGTCTTATTCTTCTAATTGGTCTTTCTGCCTTTAACCTTACCTTTGAAGGAAACTCTTATCCTCAAGATAAAAAGAAAACTTCACAGGCTAGGGCTCTTTGTGATCTGGACCTCCATTTATTTTTCACCAGACTTCCCCATGCTTTCACATTTAGGACATACAGAACCACCCCCACTTCCTAAAATGTGCTGTACCTACCCATGTCTGCCTGGGATACCTTTTCCCTTGCCTTTCAAGGCTATATCAAGCTTTACTTGCTCTGAGAAGCCTTCCCAGACTCCATAGTTTGGGGTAGCCACCTGCTATGATATATATTTTAAAGTAACTATAGATACTATAAACAGTATGCTAATAAGTACATGCTATTTAGTTTGGGCTTCAACGCAGGGGTGGTCAGTGGCTCTAATTAAGAATTCCCATTTCAGGAGTGGCCAGCTAACATGAACTCCCAAAGGCAGCTACTCAAAGTGCTTCAGCTGTTTATATTTTGACTAACGCCTAAGACTTTGCTCATTAGCTCAAAAAGCAGGATTTTTTTTATCAGTAAAAAAAAAATTTCATTGGCTTGTTAATCAGCATGGTGAATATTGGAAATTATTGATAAAATAAAAGGTATTCAAGATATGAAGATTGGAGAAGATATTTTAGAGATAATCCCAACTCTTGTACAAAGAGAAAGTCAGTCTATACTTCCGCTTAGGAATGCTACCTGGGGCCGCTTGTGTCTAGTCATTGGCTGAGGAAGTTTCTATTTGATGCTGATGAAAAGAGTAAAAGAATCCTGCTTCTGTAACGTTGCCATCTCTGACAGAGGTCAGACACTTAAAATGACAAAGAGCTGAAACATTACCAAGTTTGAAAAATAGGTTGCATAAACCTATTCTAAATGAGTATTTAATGAATGCCTATATGTATGGCAGAATTTGCTTTCACTATAACCTGATAACAAGGTTGTAGGAGGCCAGCTAACCATTCCTCAAAGTTCTTCATAAAGCTTTTTTAACATAAAAAATATAGTAACATTTGTACCAAATTAGCTTAGTCATTTCAAAACAGGGCCTCTCCTCAGTGCTCTCATAGCACCCTGTGTACCTTCCATGGCATATGTCTAGTTTTATGGTAATTGTCAGTTTACCTGTCTACCCTTCCCAATAAATGCTGAGGCCTTTGAGATTGTATTTTTCATCTCAGTAGTCCATTGCTTAGATAAGAATCTAGTGTAAAGAAATATAGTCATCCCTTCGTATCTGTGGAGGACTGGTTCCAGGACCCCCTGTGGATATCAAAATCCAGATGCTCAAGTTCCTTATATAAAATGGTATAGTATTTGCACATAACCTGCACACATCCTCCTGTATATGAAATCATCTTTAAATTACTAAATACCTAATGTAATGTAAATGCTATGTAAATAGTTGTTCTGCTGTATTTTTTATTTGTATTTTTATTGTATTGTTATTTGTATTTATTTATTTATTTAGTATTTTCAATCTGTGGTTGGTTGAATCCACAGATGAAGAACCGCGAACAGGAAGAACCAACTGTACTTGCTGAATGGACAATATTACATAAGTAGCATGATGAAGTGAGAGGACATCTGATTATGAGTTTAGACACCTGCATTTTAATACTAGTGTCAATAACAGCTTGAGTACTTACTATGTGTCAAACACAGTGTTGGGCACTTAAACAGTACAGAATTTCATTTAATCTTCAGAACAATTCTGAGAAGTAGCATCACCATTTTATACAGGAGGAAACAGAGAGGCTAACTTATGCAAGGTCATTCAGATAAATAAGTAGAAGAGTAAATCTTTGAACCCAAGTCTGGTTGTATCCAAAGCACATGTTTTTAATCACTATGTTAGAAGTGTGTCCCATAGCTAACACTGGAGAGCTTAGGCAAAAAAAATTCCTTCCGGATTCCAATTTCCTCATTTGCTTACTGCGTGGGACCAAAATGAGTTAGGCTCTTTCTAGCTCCTCATGTTACGGTTCTAAGTAGCAACAATCATCCCGTTGGTCTTGCCTGCCCTTGCTGCCTTGACAAAAGTAAAAGAGATATTCATGTGTAGCATGTTATAGGACTTTTCAGACAACATATTTTGTTTTCATTCTATTCTCTTTTGAAAAAGTCTCTAGGGATTCTGAAGGCAGAGAAAAGGGATCCATTTCTGGCACACTGCTTTGACGCTAAAGCCTGCTATTAGTCAACAGAGCCAGCAAATTGTTATTTTTGTTCTACATCCTTCGTTGACATGGATGCTGGCTGAAATTGTTAAGAAGGGCAAGGAAAGAAAACACTTCAACTATCAGAGAAAGAAAAATGGTAAAAGAAAATGAGCAAAAATGTCAATCTGTTGATGGATAAAGAAAAGGATTTTAGTGGTTCTCTTGACATCATCTAAGCATTGCTCAGGTGAAAGACTCATACCCTATCTGTGCCACAAAGTTTACAGCTGGGAACTGAAGTGGCACAGATGAGAGGTCTATTCTACCAGTATTTATTGAAGACCTTCTTGTTTGGTATGTGCTGAAATGTTAATATCTCGGGCCAGTTTTTTTAGGCACAGCTGTCTAGAGGTAAAGCACATTATTAAGAAAAACTACATAGCTTTCCTTCTTACAATATCTTTCATCTGCTACCACTCACTGATAACAGGATGGCATGTCTGGTATAGAAGATGGAAATTCTAGAACACTGACAGTCGTTAGTTGCCAGGAGACTGATGCTAAACCCAATTTTGCTTCTCTGGAACAGCCAAGGAGTCTTGGTGACATATCATTAAAGTGTCCAATCAGAAAGAACCTTTGGCAGCATTAAGATGGTTAAAAATCATTGTTTTGAGAAAATTGTTCACAAGAGGAGAATAAACACACAAAAGGAGGAACTGGGGGGTTTTTTTGGTCTTTAAAACTCACCTTCTTAGCTGCAGGATCCCCTTTGGATTGATG
Organism: Daubentonia madagascariensis; assembly: GCA_023783475.1. Lineage (NCBI taxonomy): Eukaryota > Metazoa > Chordata > Mammalia > Primates > Daubentoniidae > Daubentonia > Daubentonia madagascariensis. The sequence goes on along the minus strand of JAKFHU010000322.1, from coordinate 22,320,696 downwards.
ATACGATGGAGACATTTTTACCTGGAAAAAAAGGAAAACATTTTAATACCCTTTCAGTTATAGTCTAGTTTTATTTGATCCACATTCAAAATAATTCAACTAGAATTGGTGTAACTGAGATAAAACAGATGTTTTCAGGGAAACAATAGATTTTCTGTTAAGTCTCTTTGAAATTTTTTTGGAGATCAAAAAGTCAGTAGTCAGCCAAGATAAAAATATGATTAGGGTAAGAAAATTGGAACAGATGGTCCAAATTGGTTTTAACTAAATGGTAAGGAACTAAATAGATATAGATCTTTTGTGATAATCAACTGAAATAATAAATAATGGTCAGCAATTCTTGCAGAAGGCAACTCAAGTTATCCATTGTGATGTAACATCCCTTTTAAGCAAAGCATGCACAGAGAGTTTGATAATATAGTGAAGGATTTAGAAAAAGTATCAGCCAAATCATAATAAAAGGATGTTTAGTCCATGGAAAAAATGACTGACAGTATAGGAATATCTTCAAATATTTGAAGATACAGATTGTCAGATTAGATAAATGAGAAAGACCTAACTACATGCTGCCTACAAGAAACACACTTTAAATATAAAGGCTCAAATAGTTTAAAAGGAAAAGGATGGGAAAAATATACCATGACAGCAGTAGATTTCAGAGCAAAGCCTATTACCAGGGCTAAAGAAGGTCATTTCATAATAATGAAAGGGTCAATTCATCAGGAGGACATAACAATCCTAAATGTCTATGTACCTAAAGCTTAAAAAGACGCAGTATAAAAACTCATAGAACTATAAGGAGAAATAAATTTTATAGTCAGAGAGTTCCATACCTCTCTCTCAATAAATGAGAAAAAAAGTAGACAAATAATTAGAAAGGATATGGAAGACTTACACAACACAACTGACTAATTTGATCAGATGGATATTGACAGAAAACTTCACCCAGCAAAAGCAGAATACATATTCTTTTCAAATGTACATAGACTAGATCTCTGGAAAAATTCCCAAATACTCGGGAACTAAGTAACATACTTTCAAATAACCCACAGATCAAAGAAGAAATCAAAAGTAAATTATTTTTATTTTTTATTATTATTTTTTTGAGACAGGGTCTTGCTCTGTCACCCAGGCTTGAGTGCAGTGGCATAATCACAGCTCACTGCAACCTTGAATTCCTAGGCTCAAGCAATTCTCCTGCCTCAGCCTCCGTAGTAGCTGGGACTACAGGTGTGCACCACCATGCCTGGCTAATTTTTAATTTTTGTAGAGATGGGGTCTTGCTATGTTACCCAGGCTGATCTTGAAGTCCTGGCCTCAAGTGATCCTCCTGCCTCAGCCTCCAAAGTCCTGGGATTACAGGTATGAGCCACTGAGTCTGGCCCAAAAGTATGTTTCTAGGTGTGATCCCAGAAACACACACCTACCAAGACTGAATTCTGAAGAAACAGAAAATCTGAACAGCTGTAAAACTAGTAAGGAAATTGAATCAGTAACCAAAAACCTCCTAAAATAGAAAAGCCTAGGACTAGATGGTTTCATGGGTGAATTCTACCAAACATTTAAAGAATAATTAATGTAAATTGTTCTCAAATTCTTCCAAATAATTGAAGAAGAGGAAACACTTCCTAACTCATTCTATGTGGTCAGCATCATCCTGATACCAAAGCCAAGACACTATAAGAAAACTACAGAGTAAAATCTCTTATGAATGTTGATGTTCATGACAAAATACTAGCAAATCATATTCAACAGCATATTTTATATGACCAAGTGGGACTTATTCTGGAATATAAGGATGTTTCAACATATGAAAATCAATCAATGCAATATACCATTAACAGAAAGAAGGAAAAAAATTACATGATCATCTCAATTGGTACAGAAAAATCATTTGACAAAATTCAATATCCTGTCATGATAAAAATACTCTAGAAACTAGGATTAAGAGAGAACTACCTCAACATAATAAAAGTCATATATGAAAAACCTACAGCTAACTCATACTCAATGGTGAAATACTGAAAACTTTTCTTCTAAGATCAGAATAAGACAAAGGTGCCTGCTTTGATCACTTCTATTCAACATAGTATTGAAAGTTCTAACCAAGGTAATTAGGCAAGAAAAATAAATAAAAGGCACTCAAATTGAACAGGAAAAAGTAAAATTATCTCTGTTCACAGATGACATGATCTTATATAGAGAACATCCTAAAGATTCCACACACACACAAAAATTAGAACTAGTAAACAAATTCAGAGAAGTAGCAGGATATAAAATCAACACATGAAAATGAAAATCAGCTACATTTCTGTACACTGACAATGAACAACTGGAAAAGAAAATTAAGGAAACAATTCCATTTACCACAGCATCAAAAAGAAGAAAATACTTAGGAATAAACTTAACCAAGGAGGTGAAAGAACTGTGCATGGGAAACTACAAAACATCACTGAAAGAAATTAAAGATACAAACAAATGGAAAGACATTCCATGTTCATGGATTGAAAGACTTAATACTATTATATTAAGATGTCAATACTACCCAAAAACAATCTATAGATTCAATGCAATCCCTATCAAAATCCCAATGATGTTTTTTTCAGAAATACAAAAATATCTATCCTAAAATTCATAAGGAATCTCAAGGGACCCTGTAAAAAGAACAAAGTGAAGGTCTCACATTTCCTGATTTCAAAACTTAGTACAAACCTACAGTAATCAAAACAGTGTAGTACTGGCATAAAGACATATAGAGCAATGAAACAGAATAGAGAGCCCAGAAATAAACCTTCACATATATGGTTAAATGATTTTTGACAAGGGTGCCAAGACCACTCAATAGGGAAAGGAAATTCTCATCAACAAATGGTGTTGGGAAAACTGGATATCCACATGCAAAAGAATGAATTTAGACCCTTACCCTACACCATATACAAAAATTAACTCAAAATGGATCACAGACCTAAATGTTAGAGGTAAAACTGTAAAACTCATAGAAGAAAACACAGGGGAAAAGTTTCATGACCTTGAATTTGGGAATGATTTTTTGGATATGACACCAAAGGCACAAGCAACAATAACAAAAAATTAGACAAACTGGACTACATCAAAATTATAAACTTTTGCACATTAAAGGACACTATCAATAGAGTAAAAAGGCAATCCATAGAATTGAAAAAAAAATTGCAAATGATATATATAAGGGATTCATATTGAGAATATATAGAGAACTCCTAAAATTCATCAGAAAAATAAATGACCTGATTAAAAGGACTTGAATAGTCTTTTTTCCAAAGAAGATATACAGATGGCCAATAAGCACATGAAAAGATGTTCAACATCATTAGTCATTCAGGAAATGAAGATTAAAACTACAATGAGATACCACTACACACCTGTCAGAATAGTTGAAACTAAAATGACTGACTACACCAAGGATATGGAGGAACTGGAGCCCTCATATGTTGCTGGTAGGAAGGGAAAATGGTACAACCACTTTGGAAAACAGTTTGGCAGTTTCTTAAAATGATAAACATATATGTGTCATATTAGTCAGACATTCCATTCCCAGCTACTCCCCAAATGAAATGAAAGTTTATGTCCATACAAAGACTTATATGCAAATCTTCATAAGAGCTTTATGTGGCAACAGCCATAAACTAGAAACATCCAAATATCTACAACAGGTAAATGATAAACAAATTATAGTATACCTATAAAATGAAACACTACTCAGCAGTGGGAAGGAATGAACTCTTGATGCAATAATATGGATAAATCTCAAATAATTATGCTGAGTGAAAGAAGTCAGATAAAAAAGTATACATACTTTATAGTTCCATTTATTTAAAATTCTAGAAAATGCCAACTAATCTCTTGTGACAGAAGATAATCAGTGGTTACCAGGGAACAGAAGGGAGGACTTGAGTACATTTTTGGTGGTGATGGATACTGTCATTATCTCAATTGTGGTAATGGATTCATGGATTTATAGATATGTCAAATTTGTACACTTTATATATGTGCAGTAATATTATATCAATTATTACCTCAATAAAGCATTTAAAGAAATTTGTAGGATGTAGCTAAAACAGTGGTTAGAAAGAAATGTATAGCTTTATATGCTATATTGGAAAATAAGAAAGGTTTAAAATAAAGGACCTAAGTTCCCAATTTAAGAAACTACAAAGAGAAGATCAAAGTAAAACTAAAGTATAAAAAAAGGAAATAATAAGGAGCAAAAGCCAATGAAATCAAAATTAAAAAAAACAGAAGAAATTAACAAAGCCAAAAATTGGTTTTTGAACAGCTAAAAAAATTGATAAACTATTGATTGATTAAAACAAGAAAATATAAATTATCAGTATCAGAAATGAAAGAGGATATATTACAACATGCTAACATCACTTATAGACATTTAAAATATAATAAGAGCCTTTTGTGAACAATTTTATTTCAATAATTTGACAAATTAAATGAAAAGGAAACATTCCTTAAAAATAGAGCTTACAAAAATGGACCCAAGATAAAACAGAAAATATGAAGTCTTATATCTATTAAAGAAATTGAATTTGTTATCAAGTATTTTTCCACAGTGAAAATTCCTAGCCCACATGCTTTCAGCAATGAATTCTAGCAAATATTAAGTATACAAAGATTATCATATGAAACCAGAATATCAACTTAGTAATTTACAGGGAAAAATGTAATTATTACTACAAGTAGTTCAATAGATATTAGATACTATCTGTTTAGAACGAGTTAGAAGACATGTAAGCACTAGGTAAGCAATTGTACTCAAGATCTCAAGCCTCTTCCAACTATAACAATCTAATTATAAGAGCCTACAGTACAGATGATAAAGATATTTCCTATCACTGTGGCATTGCTATTCAAGTAGGACCATGTTGCAGGCCCTTTTGCTTTCACCCTCTGACTTCAAGAATAACTTCAGAAAAAAGACCTCAGCTCAATGATCAAACTGCTGGCTGTCTGTCTAGACTGCCCTTTCACATTTAGCAGGTCTGCAAAAATTAGACTTGACAGTCTTTGCTATAACATACCATGATATTAATACTCTGGAATTCATTCCAGATGTACGATGTAGCTTGCTAAAAATGATCCAATTTTAACTCCTGGTATGCTCTTTTTGAAAAGGGAGAAAATAGATTTTCAAAGCAAAGTAGATATTTAAGCTTAAAAAAATGACCTCATGAAAGATTCTGCAGACTTTTAAAAAACAAGCCAAGAACTAGATGTGGTGGTGGACAATTTATCTGAGAAGGATGTTCTCCAGAGATTAAGTCAGAAAGTGTTTGAAGTGGCAACAGAAAGAGTTCAGCATCCCTCATGAAAGGTCTTATTTTTTCATTTAACAGGATTCCTTCTGGAAATGCCTTAGGCAATGAAGCTTAAAAGAGACACTTTAAATCCAGGTGAGCAGACACTAGATCTGGGGATATAAATGATATACTAAGTTATGGCCTTAATAATGCTGAACTTTTTGTGATCTCTGTTAATAAAACAATTCCTGACTTAGAGAAGCAATCTGACCTAAAGTTTAAAAGCAATAGGAATACCTTTTTATCACCTTGCTTTTTTAAAAAACAAACTTTAATTTTTCTGATTACAAAAAGGAATACATGTTCACTGATGGAAATTCAGGAAGTATAAAAGAGTACACAAAGCAAATAAAAATCACTATCAAACCATACAGGAATAACTACTATTAGCACTTGGAATCACACTGTTTTGTGATCTCTTTATGTTGCATATTATGACTATTTACTTCACTGTATCAATATCCTTCTACAGTCTGATTTTTCATGGCTACAAAGTGGTTCACTCATTGTATAGACATACCATAACCCTGTGGTCCCCAACCCCAGAGCAGCGTCCTGGTATTGGTCTGTGGCCTGTTAGGAACTGGGCCGCCCATCACCGCCTGAGATCTGCCCCCTGCCTGCCCCCGCTCCCCCACCCCTGGTCCGTGGAAAAATTGTCTTCCATGAAACCAGTCCCTGGTGCCAAAAAGTTTGGGGACCACTGCAATAACTAATTCAACCAACTGTGGGCTACTGGGACATTTAGATTGTTTTAAAACTTTTTTTGATTATTAAAAGTCTTGTTTAAGAATCCTTATAGGTAACACTGGGCACACAAGCTTGATTATTTCCATTGGACAGATTCTTATAAGTCCCTGCTTCAAAGGGTGTAAACATTTAAAAATACATATTGCTTATTTTTCTGACAAGTAAAATGAGTCCAAAAACGCTTTTCCTATAATTCTGAAATCCAAAAAGCTCTGAAACCAAAACGATTGTTTTTTAAAGAAAATTTGGCACCAGAAGTCATGCAGCAGAACCTGACCTGAACAGAAGTGAGGCTATTCATAGTCTTTATTTATATAAGCATTTGATTATGATCAAATATATGATGCCCTAGTCCACACTGGGAATGTTATAGAATATACAATACGTGCACCATATAACCTGTATTTTAGCACTTTAAAGATGCCATTTTATTGTCTTCTGGCCTCCATTTTTTTTTAAGTGAGAGGTCAGCCATCATTCTTCTTGTTGTCTTGTCTTTGGCTCCTTTTAAGATTTCCTCTTCATCTTTGGTGTCAGCAGTTTAACTATGACTATGATGTGATTGGGTATGGTTTTCTTTGTATTTATCCTGCTAGAGGTCTGCTGAACTTTTGGGATCTATGGTTGATGTTTTTCACTGAATTTGGTAAAATTTCAGACATTATTAGGTCAAACTTCCCAGGCCCTATTCTCTCTCTTTCTCCTGTTGCATACACACATATATATACACAATATACATATTATATACATTTAAAATTATATATATATATATGTGCTAGACTTCTTGATATTGTTTCACAGATCACCAAGAGCTCTCTTTACTTTTTTTCCAACCCTTTTTGCCCCTGTGTTTCAGTCACAATTATTTCCATTGAACTGCCTTCAAGTTTACTGATAACATTTTTTTCTCAGTGTTAAAAATGCTATTGATATCAAATAAAATTTTCATTTTAGATATGTTTTTTAGCTCCAGAATTTACACTGGTTTTATATCACAGTTTCCATTTCTGTGCTGAGATTTCCCCCCTGTGTTCAGTCATTCTGCTGATCTTTTCCTCTAAATCCTTTAACATATTTATAATTTCTAACTTAAAGTTCTTAACTGCCAACTCCAACATCTGGGTCATTCATAGGTCTGCTTCTACTGATGCTTTTTCTCTTGATTATAAGTTACATTTTCCTTCCTATTCCTATTGATCCCATGATAGTTTGGGCTTTGGCTTTGTTAGAGAGGATTTATTTTGCTTTGCCCTTAGTCTTGGGAAAGCCCTTAGTCCTTAACCATGGCCTTTGTGCAGTTTCAACACAAAATTTAAGGTATTTATTAATCCCTCTAACATAGCAACATTTACATTCAAACCTCAGCACTATGCAGCTGCTGAAATCTTTACTCAGTTTTTTATTTCTCCTGATGCTGCTTTCTGCTGGGTTTCTTGAAGCACTCTCTGTTTATATGCAATTTGGAAACCTGTAAAGAAAATTTCAGGATCCCTCTTCTATGGCACCCTCCTTTCTGAGATTTCCCCCCCTCAATTTAGAGCTGCTTTAGTAGTCTTAAACCTTGACCTGTTTCTTCATCCCAGTAAGAATACTACTTTATATTTAAGCTCTTTTCTTCAGTACTCCAAGGCAAACCAAGAAGTACCCTGGGGAAAAGCTAGTTAAATGTAAAGCTCCTCTAGTTTGCTTCCCTTCTTTCAAAGTTTGTGTTCCCTACAGTTTCTGCTTGCTTCGGTTGCTGTCCAATGTTGTTGTTGTTTTTTTTTTTTTTTTTCATATTTTGCCTAGACTTTATAATTGTTACCGGCAGAAGGATTCATTCAATATAGGCTACTCTGCCATTACTGGAATTGGAACTCTATTACATTTCTTCAAATATTTTTTCTGTACTCTCTCTACCCCTGCTTCTTCCAGGACTCCAATTAGATGTATATCTGGCCACTTGAAGTTGTTCCATAGTTCTTTGATGATCTATTCATTTCTTTTCAGTCTTTTTTCTCTCTGTGTTTGATTTAGGATAGTTTCTATTGCTATGTAGTTAAGTTCACTAATCGTTCCTTCTGCCATGCCCATTCTGCTATTAGTCTCATCTAGTGTATTCTTCATCTCAGACACTGCAGTTTTAATCTCTAGATGTTCTATTGGCTCTTCCTAACTTCCATATCTCTATTCAAAATGTTCGATCTTTCCTCTATCTTCTTGAACATATGGAATACAATTATAATAGCGTTAAATGTCTTTATCTACTAATCTGTGTCATTGCTGGGTCATTTTTAATGAATTGATTTTTTTTTCTCCTCATTATGACCTGTATCTGCATGCTTGATAATTTTTGGTCAAATATCAGACACTGCAAATTCTACCTTGTTGAGTATTGGATAATTTTATAATTCTTGGTATATTCTTGAGCTTTGTTCTGGGATGTGGTTAAAATACTTGGAAGTAGTTTGATCTTTTTAGGTTTTTCTTTTAAGCTTTGTTAGGTGGGATCAAAGCAGCAGTTAGTCTGGGGTTAATTTTTTCCACACTACTGAGGCTAAGATTTCACTTAGCACTCTCAATACTGCCCTGTGAATTATAAAGCTTTCCAGGCTGGCTGATGGGTGCAGGCATTATTCCTGGCTCTATGTGAGTTTGGGACACTGTCCCATCTAATCCTTTTAGGTGGCACTTTTTTACCTCAAGTAGTTTCCTCACATAAATGGGTTAGTACTCAACTGAATAGTCAGAGTTGTCTTCTGCAGATCTCTGGAGCTCTCCCTCTGTGTGGTTCTCTCCTGTCCAATACTCTGTCCTATAAACTCTAGCTACCTTGGCTTCCCTAGACTCTTCTTTCTGTCTCCTCTACTCAGAGAGACTGGTAAGTTCTGCCTTGGCTCCCCATCTCTGAGTAGTGGCTCGGAAACCTTCTATGCAGTAATTTGGGGGCAATCCTAGCATTTATGTCATTTGTTTCTTGTCTTTCAGGGGTCACTATTTTTCATTGACTGATGTCCAATGTCTTAGTTAAGAAGCATTATTTTAAATATTTTGTCCATTCCTCCCCGCCACAAGAAACTCCAAATGCATCTCTTCCAGAAGTGGAAGTCCCTGTATTGCCTTTATAAAATCCAAAAAATTCTGAATTCTGAACATATCTGGCCATAGTGACTTAGATAAGGGATTGTGAATTTGTACAAATATGTATTCCCACTAGTAGTGCAAAAAAGTATCTGTCTCCTCATATCCTTATCAGTATAAATGCATATGTATTTTTAATGTGTGCCAATTTAATTTTGTATTTTTTAAAATTTCCCAGTTTAGTAAGTAAAAAGAAAGGCATCATACTACTGTTTTAACTTGCATTTTTTTGATCACTGGTAAAATGTAATTCTTTTTCACATTTTACTAGACAACAGAATTTTTTTTAAGTCCTAATCTCATATTTCCATCAAAGCCTTAGTTCTGCATTAAGACTGAAAACACTTTTTTGGTATTATTGTCATCCTTAGGTCTCTTGGACACAAGCTTTTTCTGTAATCAAAGGGAGATGTACAAATTTACAGAACTTTAAGAGTCTGATTATTACACAGCTCTGGAAAAGAGGTGAGGACTGGGCTGGTAATACAGATGTGGCTATCCATCCATTTTCAACAATCACAATCACTGGGTCATATCATTTCCTTTGTTTTAAACCCTTCAGTGTTTCCAAAGAATAAAAACCAAGCTCTTTACTAGGGTTTATAAGGCTATTCAGGCCCTGCCTACCTACCTCTTCAACCTCATTCCTTGCCATTTTCCCTTTTAGGCACTATGTTCCAGCTACTGATCTTTTTTCAGCTCCTTGAACAAGTTGTTGCCTCCTCAGATCCTTTTTGCTTGCTGTTCTCTCTTGCCTGAAATGTTTTTCACACGGCTGGTACCTTCTTATCATTTAGGTCTTAGCTTAAATGTTATCTCTGCAGATAGATATTCCCTGGCCACCTAATCCAAAGTAGGTTTCCCTCATGTATTCTCCCCATAACATTCTGTTCTTTCCTCTCACGTCAATTATGTACCTATCTCAATTTGAAACTATATATTTGATATAATGCTTGTTTATTTAATTATTGTCTAGCTCCCTTACTAGATGGTAAGCTACATGATGGTGGGAACTATGGGGGGTTTTTTTTTGGTCACCAATGTATATTTGTACCTAGAGGAGTATTCAGCCTAAGGTAGGCATATTGGCTGAAGTAATGAATCACTAAGTACTAGAGTATAATAACAAGATTATTGGAAAATGGGCAAAAGTCTCCTCAAAAAGTTTCATTGTATTAGGATCATTGCTCATTTCTATGCACTTCTGAGACACATTCGTCTTCATATAAGTTTAATTTTGAAGATACCCTTTTGAGAAATGTTGCTATTGCCAAACACCAAAATCTCATTTTTTAGTATTTAATTTGAATGTAACCTGTTTATAACAGGAAGCTAATACCCTTTAAAAATGGACAAATGAAAACAAGGCATTAAAACCAGTGTTCCTATTTCATTAAACAGCATGTAAGGCAAATCTGCAATTTAGAGTGGGAGTTCATAATAAATAAACAATGTACAATTGTCACCAGAAAATTATGACCAGTGAACATAAATAAATATCATTTACTGAATAATTACCTGGAAGTTGTAAATACTTCCCTTTGACATTATTTATAAATTTACCCCAAAAGTCAAAATATTTTCTTAGACAACTCTAAAAACCAAGAAATAAAACCAATTCTAAGTACAGGGGGAAAATCAGCTTATTTCATTTAACTTTCTCCTTTTGTGATTATTGAAGGATGAGTGGGCAGCTATATGTGTATTTCCAGTTGCCTTCTTCCTCAAGATATTTAGCTCTTAGTGGAAAATCAAAAAGCCTCTGAAATCTAATGTTCTTGGTTCCTACCAGTTAGGGCTGATTTCAAGCAATACATTATAAAATTCCCAGTGAGTGTCTAAATGCTCTTGTTTTTTGAAGTTTTAAAAGGAATAACAACTTGAATGTTCTGATACACAATAACGTGTTACTTATTACCTACTCTCATGAACCCCAAACCTTGTTAATAATATAATAATGTTTAAATTGAATCTAGTGACTCTTAAATTTTTTTGAATTTATATCAAGTTGCCTGTTAATTTTTAAAAGAATTAATAGCAAGCTAACTTCTTCTAATGCTAATCAGTGCCAATGAAGATGGTTATTTGCTACTATGAATTTAATGAAGGAATAATCCAAGATGAAATTTAAATTATTGACCAAATGAATATTAGTAAATAACATCTGTTGAGAAAATATAACAGAACGTTGAGTCCCTCAGCTACAATTAGTTTCTGTGTACTTCATCTGTGGGTAATACGTAGAGAAATCAGAAACAGAATCAGATAGACTTACAAGGTCTATTCTGCAGACCTGAATGTTTCAGGTCGAGCTGCTGTAAGCCTGGGGGGAGGAGGGATAAAGGGGAAGATAAGGAAAGAAAGGAATTTGGGTCATTTCTCCTATTAGTAAAGAATGGAAGTGTTTATTCTAGAGGAAAGTAGGCTTTCTGGGAAGTAACTCCCATCATGTCTGTGTAAACTTGTGGGTAGGCAACCAGTATGTGTGAGTATGTGTGAGTATGTGGTATATACTGACCAGTTATGAAAAAAGAAGTGAGACAGAAGAGGCAGGAAGAAAAGTCTTACCTGCCAGGACCACATTTTTGAGGGTAACTGTTGCATCTTGTTAAAAGTCAGAAATCGAAGAAGTAAAAGTCAATTATTACAAGTCTTGGAAAAAGATGAAACAAAAAGCTAATTGGTAGAAGGATCACATAACAAAGGCAGTGAGAAAGTTCAAATGCATTCACTGTCTAAAGTAGCAGGTGGAAGCTGACTAGAAGTTTCAATTTGATTTCTGAGTCACTGAGGCCCTCACTTGTGCTACCCTCCATGCGTTGCATAGTAACTTAACCAGGAATGACAGATTTTCAAAGGAAATTAACAGAACAAAGTAAAACTTTCATGTAATGAAGTTTAATAAAAGCCACCATAGTACAGAATTAGTATTTTCACTTAAAAATTTCTTACAATTGGAAATGTGAATGGTTCACACAATGGTGAGAAATCTTAATTAGCACTGCCAATATGGTATGGATATATTAAATATTTTAAAAATCAGGTTTCAATTAAGCCAGAATGATAAAAATAGAACAGACTGGAGGCAGGAAAACTGGGGCAATGAATGGTCCTACACAACTGAGTTCAAATATTGGCCCTCCCTCTCTGAGCTACATACAGTTCCTTCAGCTGTAAAATAAGGAATATATTACCTTCATAAACTTGGTGTGAAGACATAACATAAAAACATCTAACACAGGTATATGATAAATTTCATTTCCTCTTCCTTCTTATGTTACCAACCCACTAGATCTTTTCATAATATCTATGCAAGAAAATCAAGGGAGACAGAGCTAGAGGGAAAGTTAAGAAAAACCAAAATAGTTCTCATTCTAGCTCATATACCATTATTCAGAAGCATCTGGATTTGATCTTACTGGAGTTTCCTAAACAATGAAAAAGCTGGGTCATCTCCCCTCTCCAACAGAATGGTATAACCTCGGAAACAAAGCTGCTGTTGACATTTGGATTCAACTATATGTCGGTGACATATAGATTTCCCCTTTCTAGATGCTCTGAGTGAAGGTAGGAGGAAAGTCAATGAAACAGATTATTGTCTTTCTTCACTGCAGGAGGTGTGAGGATGTGGGAAGAGGGCAACCAGTGTAGTGTAAATGGCTTCTAAATCCAACACTCATTCATGAGAAAATTCTTGGTAAAAATGGAATAAAAGGGAATTTCCTGAATATGTTATAAAGGTTATATACAAAAAGTCTACAGTTAACATTATACTTAATGATGAAAAATTGAACACTTTCCTCCTAAGTTAAAGAACAAGCCAAGGATGTCTACTCTCACCCCTCCTATTCAACACTGTACTGGAGGCTGATGCAATAGGGCAAGAAAAAGAAATAAAAGGCATAAGATTGAAAAGGAAGAAATAAAACAGTCTTTTTTTTTTGCATATAACATGATTGTTTACATAGAAAAAAATCTAAAAAAAAAGTACTAGTATTAACAAATAAGCTTAGCAAGGTCACTGGATACAAGGTCAATATACAAAAATCAATTCTATTTCTATATACTAGCAGTGAACACTTGGAAATTGAAATATAAAACAGTAAAATGTATAATAGTACAAAAATCATTGAATACTTAGAAATAAATCTTACAAAACATGCAATATTTGTATACTGAAAACTACAAAACACTGATGAAATAAATAAAAAAAATCAAATCACGTTTATGTATTGGAAGATTCAATATTGTTGAGATGTTAACTCTTCCCAAATTGATCTACAGATTCAACATAATCCCAATAAAATCCCAGCATGGTTTTCTATAAAAAGCAACAAGCTTTAAACTTTGTAATGAAAGGAGAAGGAAGTAGAATAGTCAAACATTAGAAAGAAGAATGAAGTTGGAGGACTCACACTACCTGATAACCAGAGTCACTATAAAGCTACAGTATTGGAGAAAGGATGGATACACAGATCAATGGAACAGAATAGAGTTTAAAAACAGACCCACAGATATAACATCAATTGATTTTTGACTAAGGTACAAAGGCAATTTAATCGATATCCACACGCAAAAGAATAAACCTCAATCCATATTTTACATCCTATAAAAAATTAACTCAAAATGGATCAGTGGTTGCCAGGGGTTGGGGGTCAGGGTAGGGAGGGAAAGGTTGGCTACTAAGAGATATTAGGGATTTCTGAGGGGGAAATAATACTGCTCTATACCTTGACTGTGGAGGTAGTTGGCAAAATTCACAGAAGGTGAATTTTACTGTCTGTAAATTATTTTTTAAAAAAGAAAGAAAAAAAAGTCAATTTTAGCACTGAGTACTATCTAGGGAAAAAGAATCATCTAATTGGTAATATCTAGGCAATACTGCCAAGGGGCCATTCATAACCAACCATGATTACATGTGTATTATTGTATATTACTGAGAGAGGAGAAAACTGAAGAGCCCCTAGATGTAATGCCTTAAGTATCAGCATAAAGGTTCCCCTATGTGCATTTGGATTCAGCTTGAAAAACGCTGGAAATCACAGGACCTGTCTCTCCTTTCCTGAATGCAAACAAAGAAGAGTTTGGGATGTCTAATTTATAAAATTTTCAATCTGACTGAGGTCAGCACAATGATCAAGTCACAGCCCTAGTAACTTCTTCTCCACATTGAACTCATGTTGTCAAGTTTTGCTCTCCCAAAAGTTATTAAGCAGTTGAATTCAAACTCTGCTCCAATTTCTGCTTTAAAAAAAGGTTGTAAAACAAATAAAAATTATTATCTAGTGCATTAGTCATACTCCAAAGGCAATGAAAAACTTCTCAAAGGAACACTATCACATCAGGTTCTTTGAAGAAAGTTACCCAATTGAGAAAACCACGTACAGAACATACAAGTATGTACCTTGCCCATTATCAGCCCTACTTCACAGTGGTAAGTACTTGCAAGTGCTCATTTGTACTTGCTGACCTGTTATTCTGTCAAAGGTTCTTAAAAGCAGCCTCATGTGTGTACATCCTATCTGTTCAACTAGATCTTAAGGTTCTCAAGAGCAGAAAATGTCTTCTGTTACTCTCAAATCCATGTTTTTCAGTGCTGAGTAGACAGGAGAGGCTCTTCAAACACTAAATAGGACTGAACTGAAGATTTCATGTACTCAATAGCCACCAGGAAAATTTGTGGAGGTCTATAGGACCTGAAGAAAATGAGGGCAAGCCTAAATGATATGGGTAAGAAAAGACTATCTCCATCTTGCCATGAAAATAAATCTTACCTGTGATGGGGTTATCCTTCCCTTTTTAATTTCAGATGAATTTTCACTTGGTTTTCCTACTTTGTTACTTGAGCTGCATTTGTAGCATGTCCATCTTATTTGGCCCTCAATTTCTGTGATACATTCTTTGTTTTGTAGACAGAATGAGTGATACAAATGGCCACAGCTGCAAAATGAAGACAACCAATTTGCACTTTTCATTATCATAAAATCCATAAACATAAGCTATTATAAGAGTGTACTTATAAGCAATAAAGATTTCTAATAAGCTGGAATGCACTGATGGTTGTACAGGGTAAGACATAAGAAAAGAAATGTACTTGTTGCTGTCTTCTTTTCAAAAATTCAGACTCACATATTTGTATACTTAAGTTGTGAGTAGGAACAGAATCACAGTTCTCTGATACAAACCACCTGGAGGATGAGACGAACTTCTGTTCCTTTCTCAAACTACAAAATTCTGGCAGTCTTTTTAGATAGTTTGAGAAAAAGGGAACTGGGAAAAGTCATAATTATATAAGTGGCTTGATAATAATGAGTGATCCTGCCTCATCAAATTCAAGGCAAGGGTTGTGATTTGATTAAACATTTACAAAAATGTCTTTGCTACAGTAAATCCTTACATTATTCCTGTGAAGAAATTCCCTACTGATTACACTAAATTACCAAATGGGCCTCCTAGAAGTTGAGTATTGAGTATGATTCTCAGTCTTCTTTACTGATTTCTCCTCATTTCCTCAACCTGAAATGTTGGATCACCTCAGAAGTCAATTCTTTTCTCTCCTATGGTCTTTATACTGTTTTTCTTCCCTCTTTCTCTTTCTGTACATAAACTTTCTCTTCTATACTCTCTTGTAACTACCATTACTCCTTTAGTGATTACTCACAGGTTCCATAGCTTAAAACACAACCTATTCCTGATGACTACCCAATTTATATCTTTGGCCCAGACCTCTCTCCCTAAACTAACTCTCTCTCTCTCTCTCTCCCCCCCCCCCCCCCAAGAACTCTACTTTGGATATCTAGTAGGCACCTTAAATTTAAAATGTCCAAAACCAAACTTCTGATTTCCATCCCATTCCACCACACTGCATGCTCTCATCCAACCTTCCCCATCTCAATAAATGGCAACTACATTCTTGTAGTTTCTAAGGTCAAAAACTCTGCAATCATCCTTGACTAGTCTCTATCACACCATACATCCAATCTATAAAAAAATCCTATCAGCCCTATCTTCAGAATATATCCAGAATCTTACTGCTTTCTTACTTCATTACTATTACCCGGGGCCATCTCTCACACGGGCTCCTGCAATAGCCTAAGTGGTCAGTCGGCTTACACGGCAGTCAGAGTGATCCTTAAGACATGGGTCAGATCATGTCACCCCTACCCTCAAAACCATCCAATAGCTTCTCATCTCAGAAGAAAAGTCTAACTTTTTATAAAGACCCAGTTCCTACATGATTTGGCTGTCCTCTGCTCCTCCTCTGAAGTCCTCTTTCATCATTTTCCCCTTGCTTCATTCTGCTCAGACACCTCTAGCCTACACCTCACTACTCCTCAGGTACGCCAAGAATGCTCCTGCTTCATGGTCTCAGCACTTACAGACCCACCCTGGGGGGCACTCTCTCCTGATATGCACAGCCACTTCCTTTAGGTCTCTGCTCAAATGTCACTTAAACAGTGAGGCTTTCCCTAACTACTCTTTATAAATTAGTAGCTCCCAACATTCTCTTTCCTCTATGCCATATTTTACTTTTAGTCATGTAATTATTAACTATATTTTTATTAATTTTTAAATTGTCTGTTCATAAGTCACTTTAACAGCGAGTCTTTCCCTGACCACTCTATATAAAATATCCCCTCCCCCAAACACTCTATCTCCCTTAACATGGTTTTTCTTTTTTTTTCCATAGTAGTTACCACTATCTGGCATTTCACTTGTTTGTTTATTGTATGCCACTGCCACTAGAATGTAAACTCCACGAGGGCAGATCCTATGTTTTGTTCATTCTGTACCTATGCCCTTGAACAGTAGCTGACAACAGCAGGTGTTCAATAAATATTTGTTGAATGAATGGGCTCTTTATGTGATGGGAACTACTCCCCCTTCCAACCACCAAATTTACCAATCTTCCTGCATAGCTAACTCTTAAATAATGCTCACTCATGACAGGCACTGTTACAAGTGCCTTACATAAATTATCTTGTTTAATCTTCATGAAACCCTAGGAGGTAGCTACTATTATCACAATTTACAGATGAGGAAACTAAGATACAAAGAGGTTAAATAACTTGTCCAGTCTCTCAGCTGGCATAGGGCAAAGTCAAGATTTGAACTCAAGAAGTTTGGCTCCAAGTCCGTATTATGTTGCCTCTATCCATATATTATGGACAAGCTGTCTTTGCTCCTGAGACCAACCCCTTCACTTCTGCACAAGACCTCCTCTCTCTTTGCACTGTTGCTTAAATATCATTTATATTCTGATGATTTTGAGATTTATATTTCCAGTGCCCATGTGTCTCCAGATTTCTGGCTAGAATATCTGCCTACCTGACATCCTGCTCAGATGTCTAGTAGCCATCTCAAACCTAACATGTACAAGACAAAACTCTCGATTTCCCCAGCTCCATATACCCGTTCCTCCTCATCTTAGACAATGAGACTACATTCACCCAGTTGCTCAGGCCAAAGACCTCATTTTTCCTTCATACGCCATATCTATTACCCCAGCAAGTTAGCCCTACCCTTACAACATATTTGGAATCCAAACACCTCTCAGCACCTTCACTCCTACCTCTCTCATTCTAAAATGTCACTTCCTCAGAGATGTCTTCCCTCATTAAATAGCACTCTCATCCTGAACACTTCATCCTTCCATCCGTATGCCCCATGTTTTATTTTTCTTCATAACTCTTATTTCTCTGTATTGATTTATTTCCTGAGTACCCTAACCTCCACCTCTCCCCACTCCCATTCAGACTGTAAGGTCTGTTAGGGCAGGAACTTGCCTGTCGTGTTCATTGCTAGACTGACTGACTGGCTGTGTGTCCACGTGTTTTCCTGAGTGGTAATGCCGTGTGTGTACACACACCATAGGTTTAGCATTTCCTTCCCTCTCTTACCTAAACACAATGATTTCATCAGCCATTTCTTGGCGTCTCTTGTACTGCTGCAAACATATAGAGCAGTAATCCTGTTTGGGATTCAGTCCTCTAGTGACCGAAGCTCTCAGGTTACACAATGACCAATGGAGATCTTGGTTTAGAAGGCTAGTTGTTGTTTCCAGCAGAGTCTACGAAAGACCAAAACAAAAACCAAACAACCAAAAGGTTATAAAATCAAAGAGATAGAGGAGATGGACGGGGAGTAACACTTGTTTAGTTTTCAACTATAAACAATTGAAACTGAAATACACTATAAAGGGATAAAGTTGATGAAAGGAACAAACATCAAAACTCCAAACCCAAGCAGTTAATCTTAATGCGCAGAGTAATGATAAGTGTATACATTATTAAGATTCTTAAGTTTGTCACTAGTTACTATTGAGAAATGTGTGTTCTCTTATTCTGTGGTTTAATTCAGTATTGATGGCTTTCAAATGACTAGATAAGCCTAAATCTATTTATTTATTGCATTTATATAGTAACTTCTCTTGAATGGCTCAGAGTGTTGTAACAAAAAACACAGCTAGATCTGGATCCTTGATTTTTTATTGAAATTGCATTTATGGCAATGTTTCAAATAACCCTTCACTGGAAAAGGTAATGGCCATTACTCAGTTTTCATCTTCCTTGGGCAGAGAGATCACATTTTCCTGATCAGCACTTATAAGTCATTTGAATCTATTCAAGACTGTGACATCGGTCATTAAGTCACATAAAAACATTTTCACAGATATCACATTAAGTCATTTTAAGGCTCTATGTTCTTAAAAAGTATTATTTTCATACTATAACTAATTCTCAACACTCATATATGTCATTTGGATATGTAGTTGGGTTCTTTTCTGTCAGTCCCAAAGGGGAAGATGGAGCTAGGTACAACCCACTTTCCTTTCTATACAGCTTAGCTCTTTAATTTATCTGTAATGCAAAACTAATTGTCTATTCTAATTCTTTCCAATCAATGCATCTTTTTCTCCTCTTCCATAGCTCCAAAATTGGCAAAATTTTCTGCCTTGCATTCAGCTTTACTTCTGCTAACCTGGAATGTGTGCCTGCAGGAGTATCGTGCTTCACTGGGCTATATTTAGCCAAAATGCAATTCTTACAACACTCTAAGAAAAGCTTTGTCACCCAGATTTTTCTTTTTCTCCTCTCAGATTCTTAAAAAAGCAGACATTATATCTAGTGTGTCTAAATGGCACTTTTCCTAGGTGGCTTCATGAGTCACTTTGAAGTACACTAAGAAAAAAATCTGCAAATCTCTGAGAATCAAAGTTATAGGCAATTTTAAATTAAGGAAAGACTGATGACCATTTATGGGTTAGTGGCAAACATCTGCTACAGAGCGTTTAAAAGAACACTCACTTAATTTTATTTTGCAATTTTGTATATTCATGCTGACCCTTTCTTTTTATGGGTTACAGCTTTGTATTCAATTATTTTTACAGAAAGTTTCTCATACTTGCATTTTGAAAAAAGATACTTGTCTCACTGCCAATGAATCAAAAAATAAAATGAATCTGAATTAGATGCATTTCCATGTTCTGGAATATGTGTGTGTGTGTGTGGGGGGGTGTATATATAAATTAAGGTCAAGAGAAATTCAAAAACAGAAAAAAAATACACATACACCTCAATTTGTCTAACTTCCAGTAAATAGATGGTAATTTTTTTAAAAAAAAGTATAGGTGTAAAAAAAAAAAAAAAAGAAAAGAAAAGCAATAGCTTTTTTCTGCCTTATGACAAACAAGATACAGCAAGTAGCTTACTTACTTGTTCATAGTTAAAGGTATCTAACATGCCCAGAATAAGTCCCTGGATTTCTCCAAGTTTTCCTTTTCCATAAACTGGATCCTAATTAAAAAAAAATTATAACAAATTATAATTCTATTATGATTCCTGGTATTTTAAAATTACTTTAAAATGTAAGTTATCTCAAAAAGCAAAATGCTCTTAAGTATTTTTATACAGTCACAAAATATTTATTCTTTTATGAAACTTCCATTAGAAATGCACATTAGTCTCCCTATGACCAACTCAGATATTTTGGAAAAATCAAATTTAAATAATCCAAACCCCTTTCTTAATAATCTTCTTTGCAAATCTTATTAAACTTTACTCTGATTTTGTTTCTGCAAGAAGCCTCTCCTTCATATTAAACATCAACTCTCCCTCTTTGAGCTCTTATTTATCTGCTACATTAAAACCAGTGTACTCAGGAACACCTAGAATGCATCCAACAACTTCTCTTGTGATCCAATTTAACCACCTCCTGGCCCAAACCAACTAAATTGCTTCAGTTTTGGAGACAAGCAGGATCTGAGAAAACAGCTTTCAGTTTTTCAAAGCTTTTTTCAGTAAAGTCACTGCTGATAAACAACAGATACCTAGGCATCCAATCTTCCCACCACTGCTTTTCATATGAGGTGTACCAAGTAACTTGTTTATTATGTACAATTTGGGAAACACTGATATGTACCCAAAAACCCCCAAACAAACCAAAAACCAAAACTGAAATCCAACCACTAAGAGATAAACACTGTTGATTCTTTGATGTATATTCCTCTATATTCTTGTCTCTAGGGGAGAAGAAAAGGGGAGAGAAAAAGGGATGCATTTCTTTGCATACAAAATTTGAGTATTTTACATAATATTTTATATCCTTTTTTTACTTAATGGTATATTGTGAACACTTTCCCATATCATCAAATGTTTCTTAATAGCTGCAGAGTATGAATTATGTGAAAATACCATGTTTTATTCAGTCAATTCCTGCTATAGAACATTTAAGTTTTCCCCTCCCCCAAACTCCACACACTATTATCACATGCTAGTGGCTGTAAATCTTAGTCTGAATCTCTGATTCTTTCTTTAGAGGAGATTTCTGGACAGGGAATTACAGATTCAAAGGGCATTTTTATGGCTATCAGTATGTATTGCCAAATTGCTCTACCAAAAAGTTTATTATAAGGTTTTTTATCTCCATGAGCATATTTGTGTGCTCATTTTACTGCACCTTTGGCTATACTGATAATTATAATTTTAAAAATTGCCAATAAATATGTCAAGTCTATTACTTTAATATCTGGTTATGTAGTAGGACATAAATGACTCTTTTCCATGCCAAATAGGGGAACTCAACTATACAGTTATGGTAAAAGTAACTGCTATTTATTAAGTGGGTAACATGTGAAGTACAGCGCTAAGCACTTTATATAAACCATATCATTAATTTACTTCAACAACTTTTATGAATAAAGAAATTGAGGCTTAGAGAGGTATGTAAACTTAATTAGTAAGTCTAAGTCACAAAACTATTAAGCAGATAGGATGGGATTTGAATCTAGGTATTTCAGAAATCTTTATCTTTTAATGAACATACTATACTGGTCTCCCAAATATAGATATATAAACTAATAAACTAAATAATAAAATAATTTTTGCTGGAAAATATGGGTAACTAATATGGGTAAATTAAATGATAAACAAATGATTGCTAGAAAACATGAGTAACGTTTCTGTCTATTTCTTAGGGAGTAAGGGTTATTGAAATCTTGGTGCTGTAAGAGTAACTGTGAGGACAGAAAGAAAAAAGGCTATGAAAGCAGGAAAAACTTGTACAACACAGTCTCAGGATTTGCTTATTTTTCTCTTCTGGGCTCTAATGATGGCTCTTGAAGACTAGGTTGTACAGTTTCTAAGATTGGTTTTCAGTACATTGACTTTGTTTAGAGTAGCATGAGACTGTCTGCCAGAAGTTTCTCTGGCTTCTTCAGCTGCTGTACACATGCTGAAGAAATTCAAGGTACAAAATAACTATGTATTTTTATACTAATTAACAAATTTACAAGCTTGAGCTTAAGAAGGTCACTTAAGCTTAACAGAAAAACTTTCTGTTTCCCAGCTAAAGATCTATTATTAAGCTAAAGATACCTGTCAAATATGTGGGGGCCATTTACAAAAGGCAAGACTATGGATATCTCAGACTCGTCCTACACTAGAAAAACAACTTAAGCCATATATCCACTGGACAATTTTTTCTTTCTGTTTTCTTTGTATAAAAATAGTCCCATGTTAATGCTTCTCATCTTCACTTAATTATGCTTTTGATAAAGCTCTTAATAAATGTGCTTATTTCTCAAAGTATCAACACGCAATATCTTATTATAAAAACCTCTTATGGTATCTACTATAATATGTGCATCCAATATGACACTATAGTTCTGGCATGTGTTTATGACAGGTGTGGTTTGGAGAATAAAGAGGTCTTAAAAGGTTAAATTTGGGGAAAAAGAAGAAATCTTTATAGGTCATTTCTATATTTATATCAGTACATTTCACTGTAATATGCATAATTTAAAAGCAAAATCATGAAAACAACCTCATGCTGGGACAACATATAAATTATAGAATGCAAAAGGGAGCTCAAGGCTTCTAGCACAGCATGCACCAACGCACTAGCTCTTCAAATTATTTTCCAAAGATGTCAGCTAGATTCTTCAGCAGGGAATAACTGTTGAGGTTTCTCTTTAACTTGTTTGTAAACTATGAAAGAAAAGCACACTTGGGTATCCCAAATAAATTTGTTTTTCAAAAGCACACTAGAAAAAGATGTGATGACCACTTTTTTTCCTATTGCTTTCTGGCACCTATTGTATTATGTACGTGGTTTGTTTTAAAATTACAATTTTTACTAACTGAGCATTACTTTAAATATGAATGATGCCCTAAGCAGAAGGGCAGATAAATCATTTGTTTGCCTTAATTTTCTCAGTAAGAAAGTCATAAACAACCTCTCAGAAGCCAAGATTACTTTTGCCACAGAGTGAAGACAGAATGTATATAACATAAATATGGATCCTTAAAATGCTCTATTACTTATCACCTAATATTCATGAAAAAGGACTGTACGTACAATTCAGGTCCCAGGCATCAGCCTGAATAAACATGGAGGTCAAAAAGATCTTTGAGAATCTTTTATCATATGACCACCTCTTTTGGAAAAACTAATTTTTTTCAGTTGTATTTGTGCAATTGTGCCTCTACATAACTGTCACTCCCTATCTTCTCCCCAGAGGACCTGATAAAGTGAGGTAGATATGAAAAACACCTTGACTAGTGTTAGGTACAGAAGAAAAGGCCTAAACTTGAAGTTAGGAGACCTGGACTAATGTTCCAGCAGTTCACAATAACTGAGTAAACTAAGGCAAGTTATTTAGTTTTTCTGAGTGACACTTTCCTCACCCGAAATACGAGGATATTGCTACTTCCCCAGCTTAGTGGGCACAGTTAGAGATCAAAAGATAATGAACATTAAAGTGTTTTATAATCTGTTGAGAACTACACAAGGACATTAGTGAATGAGTCAACTCATATTTAATGGGCATATACTATGTTCTAGGCACTGCACTAGGTGTTATAGATAAAACAGTGAAGAAAGCAGACATGGTCTCCACTTTTATAAAACTCACAGCCTATGGGGTAAGCCAATATGGAGGTGGGAGTCAAAAAGAGTTTATACTTAGAGGCATGACTGGGGCTAGGGTGAGGGGAGGGAGGCAAGAGAGAAAAAGTTTATTTCCTAAAATAGTCTAGGAAATACTCTAGCAGAGAGGATTTAAAGTGGATTAAATACTGGGACTGCTGAGGAAAATGATGAGGAATTCTACCAAACTTTTAAGGAAGAAATTATACCAATTCTCTACAATCTGTTCCAGAAAACAGAAGCAGAGGTAACACTTCCTAACTCATTCTATGAGGTTAGCATCACTCTAATACCAAAACCAGACAAAGACATTATGAGAAAGGAACACTACAGACCAATAGTTATTATGAATATAAATGCAAAAATCCTCAATAAAATATTAGCAAACCAAATCCAGTAATGTATAAAAAGAATTATACACCACAACCAAATAGGATTTATTCCAGCCATACAAGGCTGGTTCAACACTGAAAAATCAATTAATGAAATCCATTGCATCAAAAGGCTAAAGAAGAAAAATCATATGATCTTATCAGTAGATGCAGAAAAAGCATTTGATAAAATCCAACACCCATTTATAATAAAAACTGTCAGCAAACTAGGAATAGAGAGAAACTTCCTCAATTTGATAAACAACATCTACAAAAACCCTACAGCTAACATCGTTCTTAATGGTGAGAAACTAGATGCTTTTCTTCTAAGATTGGGGACAAGGCAAAGATATCCCCGCTCACCATTCCTATTCAACATTTACTAGAAGTGCTAGTTAATGCAATAAGAAAAGAAAAAGAAATAAAAGGTATGCAGATTGGAAAGGAGGAAATAGAACTGTCTTTATTCACAGATGACATGACTGTCTACACAGAAAATCCCAAGGAGCCAACAACAGCAAAGAGACCTCTCAAATAAATAAGTAATTATGGCAAAGTTACAGGATACAAGGTAATTATACAAAAGTCAATTGCTTTCCAATTCCAGCAACCAACAGTTAGAATTTAAAATTAAAAACATAACAGGGCTGGTCACAGTGGCTCATGCCTATAATACTAGCACTTTGGGAGGCTAAGGTGGGAGGATCTCTTGAGGCCAGGATTTTGAGACCAGCCTGTTTCTACAAAAAGTAAAAATATTAGCCAGGCATGGTGGCATGCACCTGTAGTCCCAGTTACCTGGGAGGCTGAGGCAGAAGATCACTTGAGCCCAGGAGTTTGAGGTTGCACTGAGCTATGATGACAGCACTGAACTCTAGCCTGGGCAGAGCAAGACTGGGTAGAACAAGACTCTGTCTCAAAAACAAACAAACAAACAAAAACAAAACAAAACAAAAAACTGAAAACAAGAACAAACCCACCAAAAAACATAACACTATCTACATTGGTACCTGTAAGAGAAATATTTGGATATAAATCTAATAAAATATATACAAAATTTATACGAGGAAAACTACAAAACTCTGATGAAAGAAAGCAAGGAAGATCTAAATAAATGGAGAGATATTTCATGTTCATGAATAGGAAGACTGATATTGTTAATATGTCAGTTCTTCATACCAACACAGTATTGAAGAAAAACAAAGAAGGATGACTGTCACTTCCCGACTTCAACACCTAATATTATACAACTATAATAAAGCTATAGTAATCAAGACAGTGTGATATTGGTGAAAGAATAGGAAACAGATAAATGTAAAAGAATAGAGAACACAGAAATAGACCCTTACAAATACAGTCAACTGAGGAAAGACAATTCAGTGGAGAAAGGAACAGTCCTTGCAACAAACAGCTAGTCATCCACATGTAGAAAAATGAATCAACACTGACCATACATCTTTCTCAAAAATTAACTAAAAATGTATCATATCCCTAAATGTAAAATGCAAAACTATAAAACTTCTACAAGAAAACATAGGAGAAAATCTAGGTAACCTTGAATTTGGTGATGAATTTTTAGATACAACATCAAAAGGATGATCCATGGAAGAAAACGTCAATAATTTGGACTTCATTAAAAGTAAAACCTTCTGCTCTGTGAAAGACACTGTAAAGAGAATGAAAAGTCCCAGCCACGGACTGGGAAAAAACATTTGCAAAACACACATGTGATAAAGAACCTTATCCAAATATACAAAGAACTCTTAAAACTCAACAATAAGAAAACAAACACCTCAAATAAAAAGTGGGCAAAAGATCTGAAAAGACACTTCACCAATGAAGATATACATATGGCAAACAAGCATATAAAAGCTCAACATCATATGTCATTAGAGAACTACAAATTAAAACAGTGACGAGACTACTACATATCTCCTAGAATGTCTAAAATTCAAGACACCAACGATACCAAACGCTGGTAACAAAGTAGAGGAACAGGAATTATTATCCACACTGGTGGGAATGCAAAACGGCAGAGACATTTTGGAAGACTGGCAGTTTCTTACAAAGGTAAGCACAGTCTTGTCATACAATCCAGCAGGCGCACTCCTAGGTATTCACCCAGATGAGATGACAACTCATATCCAAACAAAAACATGCACAAGAATGTGTATAGTAGCTTTATTGAAAATTGTCAAAACATAGAAGTGACCAAGATGTTCTTTGATAGGTGAACGGATACACAAACTGTGGTACATCCATACAATGGAATATTATTCAATGATAAAAAGAAACGAGCTATCAAGCCACAAAAAGGGAAGAACCTTGAATGCATATTGCTAAGTGAATAAAACCAATGTGAAGACTACATACTCTGTGATTCTAACTCTATGACATTCTGGAAAAAGCTATAGAAACTGTAAAAAAAAAAAAAAAAAAAGTCAGTTGTTGCCAGAAGATCAGGATAGGGAAGAGGATAAATAGGTGGAGCACAGGGGACTTTCAGGGCAGTATATGATACTGTAATGGTGGATACATGACATCACACATTTGTCAAAACCCAAAGAACTGTACAATATAAAGGCTGAATCCTAATGTAAACTATGGTCTTTAATTAATCACATTGTATCAATATTAGATCACCAATTATAATAAATGTACCACACTAATACAAGATGTTAATAGCAGGGGAAATTGTGTGGGAGGGAGGAGGGGTAAATGGGAATACTCTGTACTTTCTGTGCAATTTTTCTATAAACCTAACACTGTTCTAGTAATTAATATAATAATAATAATAAACCTGAATGAAAGGTCTGGTTTTGTGGCCAAGAATTGTTGACTGATGCACTTCAATGTAGGGTGACAGGACAGCTAGCCAGCCTTTTTCTTGAGGAAATCCTGAAGTGTCAAATTTATTTAGGTTTTGTTCCTTTGAGATCAGTGTCTCAAGAAAAAGAACCTCTGTCTCCTTCTTGGGAAGTATATTCAATTTCACTAATAGATAGTGGGCTATCCAGTTTACTTCTTCTTTAGTAACATATGGTTTTATATCTTTCCAAGAGTTTGTCCATTTTATCTAAGTTGTCAAATTAACTGTTATAAAGTTGCTTTTCTTTTTCGAGTTTTTTAAGGTGGAAGTTGAGCTCACACTGACTTGAGGCTTTCTTCTTTTCTAATATAGGTGTTTAGGGCTATACATTTCCCCCTAAGTACTGCTTAAGTGGCATTCCGTAAACTTTGATATGTTATTTTTTCATTTTCACTGAATTCAAAATACTTTCTAATTTCCCTTTTGATTTCTTCTTGGATCCATGGGTTACTCACAAGTGTGTTAGTTTCCAAATATATGGGGATTTTCCTGTTATCTTTTTGCTATTTATTTCCAACTTAATTCCATGGCAGTCAGAGAACATGTTTTTTTTTCACTTGAATCCTTTTAAATTTATTGGGATTTGTTTTTATAGCCCAGAATTTGGTCTGGGCTATATAGCCCAGAATATGGAGTCCCCTGTGCTCCCCCTATTTAGCCATAGCCCAGAATATGGTCTACCTTGGTAAATGTTCCACGTGTACTTGAGAAGAATGTGTATTCTGCTGTTGTTGTCAAAGTGGTTGTGAGCGTTCAGTAGAAATCTGCTGTTATCCTTAGTTTTCTTCCTCTGTATGTGTGTTTTTTTCCTCTAGCTGCTTTTAGGCTTTTCTACTTATCACTGGTTTTGAGCAATTACAACAAGCTTTGTTGTCATTTTCTTCATGTTTCTTGAGTTTGGGTTTCATTGATCTTATAGTTCTCAAAAAACTTGGAAAAATTTCAACTATTATTACTTCAAATATATTTTTTTTCTGCTGACTCCCTTTTCAGGACTCCAAGTATGCATATATCGGGCTGTTTGAAATTGTGCCACAGCTCACTGATACTCTTAATTTTTTTCTGATTCATTTTTCTCTGTTTCATTTTCCATAACCTGTATTGCTATGTCTTCAAGCTCACTAATCTTTTCTTCTGTTTTGATGTCCTTGTCTGCTAGTTCTAATATCTGTGTCATATCTCAGGTTCATTTTCCAACTTCTCTGCAAGTTTTGATTGAATATCATATACTGTAAGTTTTACACTGTTGGGTCCTGGATAATCCCGTATCCCTAAAAGTATGTTCAAGCTTTGATCTGGGATACAGTTACTTGGCAACAGTTTAATCCTTTTAGGTTTTGTTTTTAAGATTTGTAAGGCATGACTGGAGTGATCTAGGGCTGTTTCCCACTATTAAGTACTTTTGCATACTCTACTCAATGTCCTGAGAATTATGAGGTTTTCCAGTCTTGCTGGTGAAAAAGCACTATTCTTGGCTTTGCATGAGTATGAGCATTGTTCCCTCAAATCCTCTTGGGTGGTTCTTTATTAGCCTGGGTAGCTTCCTCATATGCAAGTGCTAATACTTGAGGGAGGCCCTCTTCACATCTCCAGAGTTCTCTCTTTTTGTAGTTCTCTCCTGGTACTTTCTCTGCAAACTTTTGCCACCCTGACTCTCAGATTCATCTCCTCAAATTGATGAGTATGTTGAAAACTCCTTGGGATCCCCCTTCCTGCACTACTGCCTAGAAACTTTCTCAAGACATTAAGCTGGGGCAAATATAGAACATACTTTGTTCATTTCCTGTCTCTCAGGAATCACTGTCCCTTATTGCACAATAACCACTATTTGAAAATCACTATTTCAAATCTTTTGTCCAGTTTGGGGTTGGTTTAAGGAGGAGGGTAAATCCAGTCTTTGTCAGTCCATCTTAGCCAGAAGTGGGATTCCTCCATCCTCGGTTTTTATTCACACTAGAAATATTTATTGAGTACATATTATATATCAGGTGCCTCTGGGCTAGGTGATGGTGACAGAGCCCTAGGCAAAGTGTAGTCTTATCTCTTAAGATCTTTATAGTCTAATGACAAATAAAAATAGGTAAATAGATCTGACTCTGAGATGTTTCCTAGAACTCCATCTTTGTCCCTCTGCTTTCCATACTCATTCACTGCCTCATAAAGTTTCTCTAGTTTTAAGAATTTAACTACCACTTCTACGTTGAAGACTTCCAAGTCTATATCGCCATTTTTTACCTCTTCCTCTAAACTCTAGTCTTGTTATTCCCTTACTGCTCACTTTAGCCACATGAACCTGAAAGCAGGGGATCAACTAGGTTCTTTTTGTGTCCCCTACATCTAAACAGTACAAGTCCAGTGGGTTCTATCATCTAAGTAATTTCCAAATCCACTGTATCCTCTCCATTCTGTGCAATCCAATTAATAAACTTTGAGTCCCTATTATATTCTAGGTATTTCTATGCCTGTAGTCTTGCTTGCTTCCCATGTATCCTGTATAATGCAGGATGAGTGATCTTTCTAAAGAAAAATCTCATTCCATCATTCCTCTGCTTAAAATCTTGATGACATTTTATTGATTTTAGAATAAAACCCAAAGTTGTCACCATGGATTACAAAGCAATTAAAGACACAGTCCCAGCCTATCTCTCAAATTTCAGCTCTGCAATTCCCTTTTTTCTCACTGATGTTCCAAGCACACTTAAAACACTTGCAACTCCCCAAATGTACCATGTTTTCACCTCGAAATCTTTGTATATATCATTCTCTCTGCTTAGAATAATACTATCTCCTTTCTTTCCCTGATTCCTCTGCTCTTTAAGATTCGGCTTACACATCTCCTCCTCCAGGAAATCTTTCTAAATTCCCTTGTCTGCTTCAGATACATGCTTTTATAGGCCATTCAGAACTTTCTCTCCACACTGTCTTCTTTCCTGGTGTGTATGTCTTGAATCCTCTTTACACATCTTGTCCATTCTCCTCTTTGTGTGTCTGCTTCATTCCTCTCCTTCTCTGTAGATTATTCTTTTTCACTATTCTAGTTTATATAATGGAAAAGCAGTGACTGTCAGCTGAAATTTGCATCTGATGTAATCCAGAGACCTGAAAAGAGACTTCTATGTCCTTCTCAAGTTCAGTGGTAAAATTACCTGGAAGGGACACTGATTGGCCCTGTTTAGGCCAGTTTCCCACTCTGGGTCAATCAATTGGAGCCAGGAGACAGGGGCATGCTTTCCCATGGCTGAGCTCCTGCTGTTACCATAAGGACTGAATGTAGGCATGTAGACACAGCAATTATCCTACACGGGGTTCAGAGCAGACAGTCCTAAAGGTGGCCACTATTACTTGCATAGAGCCCTATGAATAGTTGTATCAGAACATTTTTCGTCTCTCTTATAAGAGGTCTTGTGGGGAAAGAACTGTGCCTTTCATTTATATAGGTAATGACCAAACAGCGTAACATATAATTAACAATTATTAATTAACTCCTCAAAAGACCAGGGACTGAAACAAATAACAAAAGCTTACATGATGTGACAGAAAAGAACATAAATTAGGAAACGGGAGACTTTGATGGTAGTCCGGGTTCTGCCACTAGTGACAGGTGCAGGCACTTAACTTATCTATACTTTGGTTTCATCCTCTGTCAGCAGAAATTTTTACAGTAGCCCTATCTACCATAACAGATTATTGTGGGATTCAAATGAGATCATATCTGTGCTGTACAAATATAAGGTAGATTTATTATAGTAATCACAAACATGGAAATAAGGAATTTAAGAAATGGCATACCCTCCCGATCAGTGGCAGTTAACCACTGAAAGTAGAAAATGATAAGAAAACAATTACAATGAATGCCAGTATAACTCAGAGTAAAAAATTTTCAAATATCAAAAGACTTTTGGATTCAAAGTCTTGAAATACAAAAATTTTAATGAACATATGCTTTTGCCAAGGGAAAGACAGATTTTTGTTATAATTTACATATCATAATGTGTGGTTAAAGCTCAACAAAAAGCAAAACGTATATACTGAAAGAGAGCCCACTTTTGGCTTTAGGATTTCATTTCTCCTAATTTACTTTCTGCCTTATGAAGATATTATTTTATACATGATTAAAAACCTTATGATTAATATGTTTTAAAATAGATATGAGAAGTAGTCTATAGCAAAGAATTATTCAATATGATAGTTGCTAAGATCAAATGAGAAAATATGTGTAAAAATACATTCTAAATGACAGTGTACTACTATGTGATGACAGAGACTCCTGGATGCATTAGTCTTTATCAGTAAACGCCCAGAGGCTTAATGCAAAATGGGAAGTAGAGCTTGAAGAGTCTTAAAAGAGAGCTGATAGGGACATTTGTGACTGGATAAAAATCATTTGAAAATTATAAAGACCAATGGCATCATATTACTGTTTGTTGTTTGTTTGTTTGTTTTTTGGTGTGTCTCTATACTGTATGAAATGAGGGAAGACAAAATGGATTCTAAGTATAATTCCTGCTGTTTCCCCAAGAATGCTCATTGGTTTTTCTAAAAATATATCTTATCTTTTTTTTGATCGAAAAAGCATAATCACCTGGAAATAAATGATAATTCTCTCCCAGGTGGCACACCCAAAGGTAACTTGTGTATCTGAATCCCAAAGTAACAGTGAATATCTGAAGGCTGCACACCCTAACTGAGGGTCACAAGCTTATGTCAGGCAAGCTCATACCAAGGGACTGACAGAAAAGATTAAAGGATGAGGGCCATAAGTTAGATATATATAGCTAATGCCAAAAATTAGCTGCATTATGCTAGAGATCCATTTAAATATCAGCCCAATTTGCTGTTATTTATACATAACTAAAATATTAGTTAAAATCGATCAACATTTAATATTTCTTCCCTTTTAACTCACCTGTAAGATTCTTTGCAAGATTGATGGAAGGGCAATAAATGCTGCCATGCTGTTTAGAACTTGCATGGTCAAAGATTTCAGGGCTGTTATAACAAAATGTTAATATTAAGGTTAGTTTAAAACAAAAGTTCTGTTTTTCCTGTAAGTCAGGGGAAAATAGCGCATTTACATAGTTTCTTAGAAACATAGCCAACCAAGAACAATGTGATATTTTAAAGTTAAGTTGCAAAGACTACTACTATTCAAGATAAATTATATAAGTTGCTAAGACTACTATTATTCAAGATAAATTAAATAAATGGCACGACAGAGAGAATTAAACCTGAAAGATGAGATCAACACTTCAATACGGTTTCATTAAGGAAAATAATAAGAATATGATATTGGGAAAAGATACCATAATTATAGTTTTTGCAGATAAAAATTAGACTGATGATATAGGTGACTCAGTCACTTCAGTTTTGATGAACTTACCTTCAGAGTGCAGATGAGGTACAGCTGAACCAGACAGCTTCTGAGGGGCCATCATTGCCTCCAACAATGGAAACCAGAGTGCCTACAATGTCAGAGGAAATCAAAGAAAAACAAAAGTGCTCTGTTATTGTCAAGAACAACTAACACCAGCATAGTGTTTTACAGGTTGAAATGTACTTCTCACATACATTTGTCAATAGAAATTAGAAAAAGGAAAAAGGAAACATTTGACTGGAAAGGGAAAAGACATACAAAGCAGAGACCATGGCTAGAACAGATACCTTTATCATGCAGCCTTGGGAAACATAAGGAAGCCGAAGTTGAGTAAGTCTAAGCCTTGGAACTGCAATCGTACGTGTCTCGGGAAAGGGCAGGTTCAAAGAAGCCAGAGATGAGCTTCCTGCTAGGTTCTTATCTACTCCAGTATAAATGTTACCACTGCCAAAGTCTAAAATAACCCTATGTGCCGCAGAAAGAAATAAACAACCCCCATAGTTACCAGCCCCACACCCAATTTTTCTTCAGCTATGTCAACCAAGATAAATGAGTAAAGGTTATCCAAAGTTTTCTCATATCAAACACTATTTCATGCTTCCTAAGTCATCACAGACCAGGAAATGGAAGTTAACATTATCTCAATTAATGTTTTCAACCATGTCAAGAGATAAAGAGATCTATCATTTATTTATTCCTATTATGTTAATCACTGCATTAAATGCCTTACATATTTTTTTAAAAAATCAATCTCACAATAACTCTCCACTATAGGTATTATCTTCACTTGAGATAAGAAACTGAGGTTAATCAAGCTGATACATTTTAACATTTCAAACATGTTTTCTGGTTGAATAATGATTTACAAATGCCCTAACCCAGTAACTTGGGTGGAACCTATTGCTGCAAACATCCAGAAGACAGGAAGAAAAGTCAGTATTGACAGAGTAGGACAAGAGCAGCTATTTATAGAAGAGGACATGTTCCATACCCCACCACCTGATACTGGAGAACTGACCTGGCAATGAAGATATAGAAATAGTTTAAGGCAAAGAGGACAGGTTAAGGGTCCAGCAGACTTCCCTACTGGGTGAATTGCCACTCAAGGGCTCTACTAAGAAGCTCTTATCTGCCCTTATTTGAAGTTAAACCTAGGATTTTATCCAGCTAATGTTTTATGTATCTCTTTAAATTCTTAAGATACTTGTTTTAACTTTAAATACTGGTGATTCTTTATTTTATTGAAATTTTATTTATTTTATCCAGTACTCATGAACTTTTAATCTTGTACTTCATTCTTAGATAGCGTAGGGTTCCCCCATATACCCTCCGCCTTTTCTCGTCCTGATCGAGAAACACAGAGTACCTTGACCTCTCTGTGACTTGGTCAGCTGCAAGTTTTTCCCTGCAGACTTGAACCAAAGCCCAGGCCTTGAACATCCCCAGGCACCAATAAAGGTGCTTAGGTTGTTGCCCAAAACACCGAAAGAAACTAGCCCCAGCCCTGAGCCAAATTCCTTAAACTCTTACGTAAACTTTGCACCCCCATCCCCCTCATTGTGGACATAGGTAGAACATCCCTTTCTCTTGCTGTCCCAACAAGGAGATGTTGCAGCACTCTGTAAGTAAGTAATAAATGCTTTGGACTGATCACTCTGTTGTTCTTCTTCCTTTGAAATCCCAACTAGCCCCATATTGGATGGCTTGAAGCATTCCCTTGTGGGAACTCCCCTGCCACTGCTTTCAGGGCAACTCCAGCCAGGAATAGGACCTAGACAAAACAGATTGCTTCAATGAACTTATCTTTTAGTTGCCTAGTTTAACTTGTTTTTACAACCACATCATTTATTTCTGTGTATTTTATGGTCTTCTATTATAATTGGATGTGGTATAACCAATTTTTATCTTTTGGTTTTTATATTTATCATGCTTAGAAATTTGATTTTTAAATTTCTGATTTAATCCAGACAAGTAAGAAGAGTTATCTTTTTTAAAGATTGGTTTATTCCTGATTTATAAATGGCAGACAGAGGAAAGTGTGGTTGTATAGGTAATAGCTATAAGATGTGCTCATACCCTAAATAGGTAAATTCTTCTTCCATTAAAAGTCCTCATTAACCCTAAATATATGGTATATACCCTTTAAATACTTTTTATCTTACTATTTAATATTGATTCTCATGATAGTGACCCCCTGAGAGAGCAACACAACTAAACTTGAATTACTTTCTCATGTTACATAGCAAATAGCTTTCTTTTCAGAAAACTACATGCATAATGAACCCATCATCCTTGTTGTATATAATCACTGGACACTGGGGTAGCAGCATAAATAAACAGATGTACAAAGGTAGGAAGGGTCGTTAGAGATTCTACTTGGGAAAGGACTGACACCCAACTTTCTGGAGTCTAAGTTTAAGGAAATACTGTACTCCATGATATTAAATCTTCTGATGGAAATTTTGGTGGAAGAATTATAGACAAATCATTACAAAGCTTTTGGATATTTCAAAATTTCTAGTTACTCTAGAGTCTGTGGCAATAGCTCTTATTCTCACTTTCTCCAAAACAGAACAAAACAAAAGCAAAACAAAACAAAGCCAACAACCATTAAAATCTCGCAAACTTAATGTTTGGTATTACATAAAACTAGTCTAGCATTTTCACACAAGTAGTAGCTACATAAAAAGGAACATACAAATATTTTTATTGTTGTTATTGTTATGAAACCTGTTCAGAAATGGAGCAGAAGCTAGTTGCTGGGGGAAAGGATTAGAGAATGGTGAATGCGTCTAAGAGACGGAGAGAGAGAGAGACTTCTCTTACAGGTACACTTCTCTTATCTGCAGCCATTAAATGGTATAATAATCCTAAAGAAGTGAAAATTTCAAAGGATAGAAAGAGGTGTAATATCTAACGTCTTTATTAAAACAAATTCCAACTTACACACAGTTTTTGATGAAAAAAATAGAATAAATTTTCCTTTTGTCACATGCTATGATTTGAATAATTATCCCCTCCAAAACTGTGTTGAAATTTAATCCCCAATATGGCAGTATTGAGAGGTGGGGACTTTAAGATGTGACTGGGTCATGAGACCTCTGCCCTCATTAACCATTCATGGGTTAATGGATTAATGGATTAATGGGTTATCATGGGAGTGACAGAGGTGGCTTTATAAGAAGAGGAACACAGACCTGAGATAGCATGCTCAGCCCCTGCCATGTGATACCCTGCATTGCTCTGGGACTCTGCAGAGTGTCCTCACCTTGGACAGATGCACCCCCTCAACACTGGATTTCCTAGCCTCCAGAATTATAAGAAATAAATCTTGTTTCTTATAAATTACTAGCCACTTCCAGGTATCCTGTTATAAGCAATAGAAAACAGACTAAGTCACCACATCAAAAGAAACTTTGCTCCTGTCTCTGATGAAGAGATACAGCATTCAAATATAGTTAGAATAATCCCTAGAGTTCTGATGTATGGATTTTATATCTAATTATACTGTTTATATCTGTGAATTTGGACATATTTCAGCTTATGTGAACTTAAACTGCTATATTTATAAATCATATCAATACTTGTCATTTTTCCTTAAATTTTCTATAAGAAGAAAAAAGGGTATCAAAAAGACATTAGACAGGAGATACAAGGTTCAAAATATTAAAAAAAACTTTATGTTAAATATGTATAAACATAGCTTTAAGAATTTTTACCCTTCTATGATTCTCCATGAAAATAAAACCATGTCCAAACATAGCCTGCTAATCAAAAGATGAATAAAAATAAAAACTTAGGAATAAAAAAATCAAGGAAAAAGTAATAAGTCCATAATCCATTTAAGTAATGATTAAACAACTATGGGAATTATGGATACAGAAAAGAATATAAGTGTTATAAACCTTAATGAGATAAAATAATGTAACTAATTAAAATTAAAAGGGATGCAGAAGGGAGAGTATGAGTCCATGAGAATTTCCTTATTGACATGGCAACGTATATATCATAAACACAGAAATGTAATTATAAGCATATAAACACAATGACTCCAGTCTATTACAATGATTCAGATTTTTTTAAACTTTAGAGAGATTTATTAAGAAATAATATAGTGAAGCAACATTTATATGAAATTTAGAAATTTCTGTTTTAGGCTGCCAACAACACCTGTACATATCATCTGGAGCCCTGGGGAATGACCTGTCCCTGCCTGCCGCCAGCGCCTACACACACTCTTGGCGGGGGCGGGGGGGGCTGTTCTCAGAGAACAGCCCCCCCCCCCCCCACTGCTGGTCCCTGCACATGTTGCCTGGGAGACTAGGGATCAACATGCCCTGCCTGCTGCTGCCAGCACACACATGCACCATCTGGGGGCCTGAGCACAGGCCTATCCTGCCTACCAATGCTGCCACCACTGGTGCTCACACACATCATCTGGGAGCCTGGGGATTGATCTGCCCCACCTGCCACTGCTGGTACCAAAGTATATCATCCAAGGGCCCGAGGACAAGCCTGCCCTGCACACCATGACCACCACTTGCACCCAAGCATGTCATCCAGGAGCCTGGGGATCAAACCATTACGACTGCTGTAGCCAGCACCTGTGTACACCATTGGGAGGCCTGACAACAGGCCCACTTACACACTGCTGCTGCCAGTGCCTACACATGTCATTTGGGAGCCTGGGTATTGACCTGACCAGCCCGCCACTGCCGACCCGCACACACCATCTGGAGGCCTATAGACAGGCATGCCCTGCTTGCTGCCACCACCACCAGTGCCTGAAGACCAGGCTACCTGGCAACCCCAACCCCAGCAAAATCTCACCACAACCTCAACTAACAACCACAGTCTAAGCCACTGAGAATTCACAGACACTACTGACACTGATTACAGCTAAAGAAATCACATGGGGATTATACTACTAAGCCCACCAGAATCAAAGCCAAAGCACCCTATCCAATAAATACTGTAGAAACATCTATAGGAAAAAGTTTCTCTACAAAAGTCAATTCATAAAAACCAGAAGAAGCAACTGTTACACCAGATGTGCAGATAGCAACATGAGGACATTAGAAACATGAAAAAGCAAGGAAACATGACAGCTCTAAAGGAACACAATAATTCCCCAGCAACAAATCTTAACAAAAAGGAAATTTATAAAATGCCTAAGAAAGAATTCAAAATAATGATATCTTTAAAACTAAGTGAGATACAGATAAACAATACAAAGAAATCAGAAAAAAGTTTATGATCTGAATATGAAATCCAAAAAAGAAATAGACATCATAAAAAAGAACCAAAAAGAAATACTAGAACTGAAGAATTCAATGAATAAAATAAAAAATACAATCAAGAGATTCAGCAATAGACTAGATCAAGCAGAAGAATTTCTGAACTTGAAGACAAGTCTTTTACAATAACCCAGTCTGACAAACAATAAAAAGAAAAAAATAATAAAAAAGAATGAAGAAGCCTATGTGACATATAGGATACCATAAAATGACCATATATTCGAATTATAGGAGTTACAGAAGAAGATATGGGCAAAGGCATAGAAAACCTATGAAATAATAGCTGAAAATTTCTCAAATCTTGCAAGAGATATAAATACCCAGATACAGGAAGCTCAAAGATCCCCAAATGGATTCAACCCCAAAAGGTCTCCAAGGTACCTTAGAGTCAAACTGGCAAAAGTCAAAGAAAAAGAGAGAATTCTAAAAACAGCAAGAGAAAGTGTGAAGTCACACTTAAGAGAATCCCCATCAGACTAACAACAGAAACCTTACAAGCCAGGAGAGAATGGGATGATATATTTAAAGTGCTGAAAGAAAAAAAAGGAAAAAAGAAACCTAACAACCAGGAATACTATACCCAGCAAAACTGTCCTTAAAAAATGAAGGAGGAATAGTATTTCCCAGACAAGTGAAAACTAAGGGAATTTATCACCTCTAGACTGGCCCTACAAGAAATAATGAGGGAGTCCTACATCTGAAAGTGAAAAAATGATATCTGAAAAACACACGAAGGTATAAAACTCATTGTTTGGACAGATAAACAAATGAGAAAGAGAAAGGAGTCAAATATCACCACTACAGAAAATCATCAAATCACAATGACAAACAATAAGAGAAGAAGAAAGGAATAAAAGATATACAAAACAACCAGAAAACAATTAACAAAATGACAAGAATAAGTCCTCACCTATCAATAATAACCTGGAATGTAAGCAGATTAAATAACTCACTTAAAAGATACAGACTGGTTGAATGGATAAAAAAACATGACCCACTACAAGTAACTCACTTCACCTATAAAGACACACATAGACTGAAAGTGAATGGATGGAGAAAGATATTCCATGCAAACAGAAACCAAAAGTGAGTATGAGTACCTATATTTATAATCATATAAAATAGACTTTAAGTCAAAAACTATACAAAGAGACAAAGGTCATTATATAATGACAAAGGGATCAATTCAGCAAGAGAATGTAACAATTCTACATATATGTGGACGTCAGACCAGAGTACCCAAATACATAAAGCAAATATTATTAGATCTAAAGGGAAAGATAGACTCCAACATAATAATAGTTGGGACTTCAACACCCTACTCTCAGCATCAGACAGATCATCTAGACACAAAATCAACTAAGACACTGGATTTAAACTGCACTTTAGACCAAATGGACCCAAAGGACATTTACAGAACATTTCATCCAACAGCTGTAGAATACACATTCTTCTCATCAGGGCATAGAACATTCTCCAGGATAACTCATATATTAGGCCAAAAAACAAGTTTCAACAAATTTACAAAAATTGAAATCATATGAAGTATCTCCTCAGATCACAATGGAATACAACTGGAAATCAATAACAAAGAGTAACTTTGGAAACTATGCAAGTATGTGGAAATTAAACAACATATTCCTGAATGACCACTGGGTCAATAAAGAAATTAAAAAGGAAATTTAAAAATTTCTTCAAACAAATGAAAATGGAAACAACATACAACTATGGGATACAACAAGAGCAGTGCTAAGAAGGAATTTCATAGCAATAAACACTTACATCAAAAAAGTAGAAGCATTTCAAATAAACAACTTAATGATGTACCTCAAGGAACTAACAAAGCAAGAACAAACCAAACCCAAAATTAGTAAAAGGAAAGAAATAATAAAGATTAGAGCAGAACAAAACCAAATAGAGACTAAAAAAAAAAAACAATAAAAAGTATCAAAGAAACTAAAAGTTGGTTTGTTGAAAAGATAAACAAAATTGAGGACAGGCATGATGGCTCACACCTGTAACTCCAGCACTTTGGGGGGCCGAGGCGGGAGGATCGTTTCAGGCCAGGACTTTGAGACCA
Source organism: Daubentonia madagascariensis (assembly GCA_023783475.1). Taxonomy (NCBI): domain Eukaryota; kingdom Metazoa; phylum Chordata; class Mammalia; order Primates; family Daubentoniidae; genus Daubentonia; species Daubentonia madagascariensis. Next base: position 22,281,063 of record JAKFHU010000322.1, on the reverse strand, counting down.
GCCTGGGAAACAAAGAGAGACCCCATCTCTACAAAAAATAAAAAAATTAGCCAGGCATGGTGGTGTGTGCCTGTAATGCTAGCTACTAGGGAGGCTGAGGAGGGAGAATCACTTGAGCCCAGGAGTTCAGGGTTACAGTAAGCTATGATCAGGCCACTGCACTCTAGCCTGGGCAACAGAGTGAGACCCTGTTTGTATAAAAAAAAACAAAACAAAATGGACAAACTACTAGTTAGACTAACCAAGAAAAAAAAGAGAGAAGACTCAAATAAATAAAATTAGAAAAGAAAAAGGAGACGATTGATACAACAGAAATATGAAGGATCATTAGAGACTATCATGAACAGCTATACGCTAAAAAACTGGAATACCTAGAGGAAATGGATAACAACCTACCAAATGAACTAGGAAAAAATAGAAAACCTGAATAGACAAAAAACGAGCAATGAGATTGAACTGAAAGAGTCTCCAGAAAAAGAAAAGCCCAGGACCAGATGGCATTACTGCTGACTTCTACTAAACTTTTAAGGAAGAGCTAAAATCAATTCTTTTCAAACTATTCCAAAAAATTAAAGAGAATGGAATTCCTCCTAACTTATTTTGCAAAGCCAGCATTACCCTGATACAAAAACCAGATAAGGACACAACAAAAAAGAAAATTACAGGCCAATATCCCTGATGAACATACATGCAAAAATCCTTGACAATATACTAGCAAACCAAATCCAACAACACATCAAAAAGCTACAATTGACCCTTGAATAATGTGGGTTTCAACTGCATGGGCCCACTTTTACATGGATTTTCTTCTGCCTCTGCCACCCCTGAGAAAGCAAGACCACCTTCTTCCTCCTCCTCTTCGGCCTACTCAATGTGACGACAACGAGGATGACTACTTTTATGATGATCCACTTCCACTTAATAAATAGTAAATATACTTTCTCTTCATTATGGTTTGTTTTCTTAATAACATTTTCTCTAGCTTACTTTATTATAAGAATATAATATATATTATAATGCATATAATATATAAAAGATGTGTTAATTGACTGTTTCTGTTATCAGTAAGGCTTCCGGTCAACAATAGAATATTACTAGTTAAAGTTTTTGGGAAGTCAAGAGTTACATGCAAATTTTTGACTGCATGGAGGGTTAGTGCCCCAACTCTCACATTGTTCAAGGGTCAACTGTAATACACCATGATAAAGTGGGATTTATCCTAGGGATGCAAGTATGGTTCAACATACGCAAATCAATAAAGGTAGTACACCACATCAACAGAATGAAGAACAAATTCTGTACGATCATCTCAATAGTCACAGAAAAAGCATATGATAAAATTCAACATCCCTTAATGCTAAAAACTCTCAACAAATCAGGCACAGAAGGAAAACACCATACCATAGTAAAGGCCATATATGACAAACCCACAGCCAACATCATACTGAATGGGGAAAAGCTGAAAGCTTTTCCTCTAAAAACTGAAACAAGACAAGGATGTCCACTTCACCACTCTTATTCAACTCTTATCCAACTGAAAGGCCTAGTCAGAGCAATCAGGCAAGAGAAAGAAATTAAAGAGATTCAAATTGAAAAGAGGAAGTCAAATTGTCCTTCTATGCAAATGACAAGATTTTACATGCAGAAAATCCTAAAGACTCCACTAAAAAACTCTTAGACCTGATAAATTAATTCAGTAAAGTTGCAGGATACAAAATCAACATTAAAAAAAATCAGTAGCCTTTCTCAGGACTAGCTGAGAAAGAAATCAAGAAATCAATCTCATTTACAATAGCCACAAAAAAAATTAAAATACCTCGGAATAAATTTAACCAAGGAGGTTAAAGAACCCTACAATGAAAACACATAACACTGAGGAAAAAAACTGAAGAGGACACAAACAAATGGAAAGACATCTCATACTCAAGGATTGGAAGAATTAATATCGTCAAAATAACCATACTACCCAAAGCAATCTACAGATTCAATGCAATCCTCGTCAAAATACCAGTGACATTTTTCACAGTAAATAGAAAAAAACAATCCTAAAACTCATATGGAAACACAAATGGCCCCAAATACCCAAAATGATGCTGAGCAAAAAGAACAAAGCTGGAGGCATCACACTACCGAGCTTCAAAATACAGTACAAGGACACAGTAACTAAAACAGCATGTTATTGTTAGGAAAACAGGCACACAGACCAGTGAAACAGAATAGAGAACCCAGAAATAAATCCACATATTTACAGTCAACTGATTTTTGACGAAGACACCAAGAACTTATGGAAAACACACCTCTTCAGTAAATGCTGTTGGGAAAACTGGATATCCATATGCAAAAGAATGAAACTAGACTCCTATCTCTCACAATATACGAAAATCAACTCAGAATGGATTAAAGACTTAAAAACATAAGACCCAAAACTATAAAACTACTGGAATAAAACACAGAGGAACCGCTTCAGGACATTGGCGTAGGCAATGATCTATGGCTAAGACTTTAAAAGCATAAGCAACGGAAACAAAAACAGACAAACAGGACTATATTAAACTAAAAAGCTTTTGCACAGCATAAGAAACAATCAAAAGAGTGAAGAGAAAATGTGTAGAAATGGAAAAAATATTTACAGATGATTCACCCAACAAGGACGAATATCCAGAATATACAAAGAATGCAAACAACTCAACAGCAAAAAACCCCCAAATAATCCCATTAAAAAGTGGGCAAAAGATATGAATAGGCATTTCTCAAACGAAGACAGGGAAATGACCAACAGGTATATGAAAAAATTCTCAACATCACTAATCATCAGGGAAATGCAAATCAAAACCACAATAAGAAACCATCTCACACCTGTTAGAATGGCTATTATCTAAAAGACAGCATGAGTGCTGGCGAGTATGTGGAAAAAAGGGAACCCTTGTACTATCCATTCCTTGTTGACAGGAATGTAAATTAGTACAGCCATTATGGAAAACAGTATGGGGGTTCCTCAAGAAACTAAAAATAGAACTACCAAATGATCCAGCAATCCTGCTACTGGGTATTTATCCAAAGGAAAGAAAATCAGTATAAACCTGCAACGCCATGTTTATTGCAGCACTATTCACAATAGCCAAGATATGGAATCAACCTAAGTGTTCATCAACAGGCGAATGGATCAAGAAAATGTGGTATATATACACAACTGAATACCATTCAGTCATAAAAAAGGATGAAATCCTGTCATTTGCAGCAACACGGATGAAACTGGAGGTCATTATGTTAAGTGAAATAAGCCAGGCACAGAAAGACAAATATTGCATCTTTGCATTTCATAACATGTGATAGATAATTATCACATGTTCTCCCATATATGTGGGAGGTAAAAAAGTTGATGTCATGGAGGTAGAGAGTAGAATGATGATTAACAGAGGCTAGAAAGGGTAGGGGTGGAGTGATGAATAAAGGTTGGTTAATGAGTACAAACATACAGTTAGAAGTAATAACTTCTAATGTTTGATAGCATAGTAGGGTGACTATAGTTAACAGTAATTTACTGTATATTTTCAAAATAGCTAGAACAGAAGAGTTGAAATGTTCCCAACAGAAAGAAATGATAAATGTTTGAGGTGACAGGTATCCTAAATACTCTGACTTCATCATTACCCATTGTATGCATGTATTAAAATATCACATGTACCCTATAAATATGTACATATTTATTATCAATTTTAAGAACCCAATAACAACAAAAGAAATTCCTCAGTTTTATATAAGATTCCTACAGGAGACTGAGTACTACATTTTTTAAAAACAAGCATTATTTGATCTAATTTTTCCAAAACCTAGGCAGACAAAAAATATCTAGAATGATGTTCGCCAAACGATAATGACGGCTATTTTTGGGTGATGGGATGAATATATTGTATTTTTTAAAAAACATTCTTCTGTGTAACTGTCTGTATTACATGATTTTTAAAAATGATAACCAGAATCTATACAGAACTTAGGAAAATCAACAAGAAAAAATCAAACAACCCCATGAAAAAATGGGCAAAGGACATGAACAGAACCTTTTCAAAAGAAGACAGAATAATGGCCAGCAAACATATAAAAAATTGCTCAACTTCTCTAATCATCAGGGAAATGTAAATCAAAACCACAATGAGATATCACTTAACTCCAGTGAGATTGGCTAATATCAAAAAGTCCCAAAACAACAAATGTTGGCAGGGATGCGGACAGATAGGAACACTCATACACTGCTGGTGGGACTGCAAATTAGTACAACCTCTATGGAAAGTAATATGGAGCTACCTCAAAGAATTAAAAGTAGAACTACCATTTGATGCAGCAATCCCACTACTGGGTATTTACCCAAAGGAAAAAAAGACATTCTATAATAAAGACATCTGCTCGCGAATGTTTATAGCAGCACAATTCACAATTGCAAAGATGTGGAAACAACCCAGGTGCCCATCAATACATGAGTGGATTAATAAAATGTGGTATATGTATACCATGAGGTATTACTCAGCAATAAAAAACAATGGTGAATTAACACATCTGGTATTATCCTGGATGGAGCTAGAGCCCATTCTTCAAAGTGAAGTGTCACAAGAATGGAAAAACAAGCACCACTGGTACTCACCATCAAATTGGTACTAACTGATCAATACTTATGTCACACATGGCAATAATATTCATCAGGGGCGGGCAGGTAGGAGGGGGGTGGAGGGGATGGGAAAACTCTCACTGAATGGATGCGGGGCACACAGTTTGGGGGATGTCCATGATTGTAGCTCTGACACGGGCAGTGCATGGGCAATATATATAAACAAAGTATTGTACCCCCATAATATTCTGAAATAAAAAAATAAATAAAAAATAAAATTATTTTATTTTAAAAAATTTAAAATAAAAAAACTGGAAAAGAAATGAGTATGTATTTCACAAAAAATTTTTTAATAAAGAAAAAGTCATATCCATATGTAAATGAATTTATTTTGCACAATTTATATTCTAAAGAGTTTTCATAATTTATGACCTTGAAAACTCCTTGATAAAAACTTAAAGGGGAAATTTACCCATCTCAAAAGAACAGAAAATATACTAAGATTATTTTTATTGTAACATGTATAGCTAAATATATATATATATAAAATTAACCCTGTTCCCCATTTCAAAAAACCCAGACAGTGAAAAGCGGCCAGGCAGTGTCAAGTCAGCAGCCCAAGCCCAGGAGGGGCAGGCATAGAGGTGTTAAGCCACATTGTGATATAACTTAACTTTCTAAAACGACTACAGAATTTAACTGTCAAATCACATCTCGCCCCTTTAGTTTCTGCTTCACTGCTGTAACTCCCACCTGTACCTGGTGCCAAACTATACCTTCTTCAGTTTTGTTTTCTTCCTTTGTGCAGTCTGGGATCTGTTATGGCAGTGGTTCCAACCTTGGCTGCACATTAGAATTATGTATGGAGCTTTAAAACATACTGATGACTAGGTCCCAGCCCCAGACCAGAGACTTTAATTGATCTGGGGTACAGCCTGAGCAGTGTGATTTTTCAAAGCTCCCAGGTGACTCTAATGTGCAACCAAGGCTGAGAACTACTATATCATAGCCGCCTTTTACCTTTTTTCAGCTTTCTCTGTATCCCTTGAGAGCTTTCCTCCAGTTGTTCATGCTCATTTTCACCCAAAGGGAATAGGAGAGATGATAAATGATGACATATCCATGGTACCACTACATGGAATGCACAAAATCTCAGTCCAAAGAGAACAGAGAAATCCAGGATTCATGCACTTTAGTTTTGCAGCATAGCCAAATCTAAGAATATAAAGCCTTTGGTGAGAACAAAGAGGCCACACACTCTTCGTAATAACTTCAGGAATCTTATACTCCTGGGAACACTAAAAAGTGATTAAAATCCAGTTGAATTAAACTCAGGTGGCTGAGAGGGCAGTAGAAATAGAATTAATTCCCAGTTTCAGACAAGAACAGGCTTTTAAATGCCTAAATAGTCATTCTCCTACCTCTCGCTGCTGCTGGTTCAAATTATGTGAATTTCTCTGGCAAAGAGCAATTGTCTCTATCATAGTATCTTCAACATCTTTCAGTGAGGGATCCTTTTTGGTATCTAGATTCAGAAAAAGTATAAACATCACTTAAGGATATATTAATGATAATCTCAGCATTTCTGTGAAAAATTAAACTCCTTTTTAAATTTGCATCATCTTAGTTTTCTATTATATAATCATCCATAAAATCTGATAACAAGGTTTAGTAGATTAAAAAACAGATCATTCTATGTAATAGGAGTTTCCCATATAAATGTCTGACATTCATAGTGCATATAAAGTACATCATACTTAGCATTTCAATATACTTTAGCTATGAAAAAATCCAATCATCTGTCTGTGGATTACTTAGTAGCGAGATTATCCTTTACCTTTCTTGCTCTGCTATCTATCTCTTCCTCTGTCTACTTCCTAAATTAGGTATTCCCTCAAGATACTACCTGAGGCCCTTTTCTCTTTTCATTTTTTCAATGATTCCAGACATTTTTATGGTTTCAACTCTCATGTCTTTGTTAATAACTTACAAATATACGCCCTCAGCCTTTCTTCTGTTCAAAATTTGCAGATTGATTTTTCTAATGACCCTATGATATTTATCTCCACATGGATGTCCTGCAAGTACTTTGAACTTTATATATGCAAAATCCAACTTACTTTTCTAATTTCAAATTTGCTCCTTCCCCCACATTTCCAAACTAAGTTAATGGAGCCATTATCTTTAAGTCAACCAGTTTAGAAATCATCTTTGATGCTTCCCTCTCTTTCACCCCACACATTCAAATAAACTGCACATTATTGTTGATTCTACTTCTGTACTCACATATACCCACAACTTCTACCCTGATGGAGCTCTTAATCATCTCATCTGTGCTACTACAACAGACTCTTAATTGAACTTCTGACTTCCAGATCACTCCCTACCACGAAAACCATTAAAAACTCCTAATTCTTAAAAATAGAATGTAAGTAAGCCTCTGACACTAAGAAAACAGTAAAGATTCAGGCTCATCTCACTCTCTGTGCTCTGGTGTCACCAGATTACCTCTTACTCCCTGAGGTTACTAGCCAGGCACTTCCATGTTCTCCTCAGCCTAGAAGGTCCTTTCCCTGCTTTTGTCTATCAAACTCTCTTCATCCTGCTGGTCTTTCTTCCTAGGTCAAGTCTGCCACAAAACTCTCTGATTCATGGGTTACAAATAGTTCCCTAAGTTTCCACACTCCTTTTCCACTCTCACTGTACCTGTACCTTTCATAACATTCCATTCCTCTTGCATTAGAAGTTTTTATTTACATATTTGTCTCCCTCATGAGACTGTAGTTTTTTTGGGGGGCGGGGGGGTTCTGTGTTTTAGTAGTCTGTGCATAGTTCATAGGAACTAAACACAATGTCTTACTATTAGCAAATCCTCCAAAAATTCTTAAGCATGCTGTCAAAACTGGATCTGAAAGTAGACAGCAGATATGACACTATTACTGGAAAATTTACCTTCCTTGGAATTCAAAACAGTGGTATCTCTAGACATACCACCTATGAATCATTGTAGTGATTTTGGGGAAATACTCTTCTTAATTTTCCCTCAGTCTTTCATGTACTGTCTGCAAAAGTTGTTCTCATAACAGTAAATTTAAAAAGAAAAATGTCATAAAATGCAACAAACCTAACATAGCCAAGTTGATTGAATACATACTGATAGTATAAAAATAATAATTAAGTGTCTAGCTGGACTATCAATATAAAAAAGTCAATCAAGTGTTTACTGAGGTTCCAAGAAGATTTAGTATAATACTGGATGATCAAGATACAACACAGACCCTATCATCTAGGACATAACCATAAAAAATTATAGATAATTAATATACAGAGAATTAGAGTAAAGGTATATTAGGGAAATGTATGGACGAAGGGGTCCAAAAAATGTGCTGTGTGTTAAAGAGGTAGGATAATCTAAAAATAAAAAAATCACCTGTCAAGTAATTCCCTGATCTTTGGGGAGGGCTATTTTGAAAATGTCAAGGAATATGAAAACAAGCCACCTGATTAAAAAATGAGTGAAGGACTTGAATAGACATTTCTCCAAAGAAGGTAACGAATGGCCAAAAAACACATGAAAAGATGCTCAACATCACTCATCATTAGAGAAATGCAAATCACATCCACAATTATAACAGATACCATCTCATACCTATTAGGATCGCTACTATCAAAAAAGCCAGAAAATAAGTGTTGGCAAGGATGTGCAGAAATTGGAAACCTTGTGCACTACTGGTGGAAATGTAAAATGATGTAGCCACTACAGAAAACAGTATGGCAGTTCCTCAAAATATTAAAAATAGAATTACTACTTGATCCAGCAATCCCACTTCTGGCTATATACCCAAAAGAATGGAAAGCTGGGTCTTGAAGAGATATTGTATGCCCACATTCGTAGCAGCATTATTCATAATAGCCAAACAGTAGAAACAACCCAAGTAACCATCAAAAGATGAATGATCAAAACATGGTATATACATATGATGGAATATTATTCAGCCTTAAAAAGGAAGGAAATTCTGACACATGCTAGAACATTTATGAACCTTACATTAAGTGAAATAGGCCAGTCACAAAAGGACAAACACTGTATGATTGCACTCATATGAGATACTTAGAGTAATCAAATTCAGAAAAAGAATGGTGGAAATAGAATGTAGAATGGTAGTTGCCAGGGGATGGTGGGGAGGAGGAATGGGTGAGTTGTGGCTTAATGGGTACAGATTTTCAGTTTGGGGAGATGGAAAAATTTGGAGGTGGTTGTTGCTGATGGTTGCACAATAATGTGAATGCACTTAATGCCACTGAACTGTAAAAAATAGTCAAAATGGCAAATTTTATGTTATGTATATTTTATCACAATTTTTAAAAATAAATAATGTCAAGGAATATGATGGAAATTTTGTGTCTCTGACAAAGCCACTCAAGATTCTAAACTGTCAAGTTTTACTGCTTTGGGTTAAAATTATATAAATTCAGTATAGAAACATTGGCTAATTTGCTATTGTTTGGCACATTAAAATAACTTTTAAGATGGTAGTTATGTACCTCATTTAAACATAACCAAACCATAAGTACAAAAATATAACCAAAAAGATAATCAATGAATGGTACCTGATTTTCTGTATATTTTACTCCATTGACAATTAGTATCACAAAGCCACAATGGTTTATATGATTTTCTGTTATGAACTCTTGAAAACCAACTAGAATTTGGATCCATGTTGAAGTGGATAAACAGTAATTATGCAGTTATACCAATGTATTGATAAATGCAGCTTAAACAACATATTTTAAAACATGGGGTCCAGGGAGGAAAAAATTATAAACTACATTCAAGAGCTTACTTTCACCTTGATGTGTTATCTCTTGAAGTTTGCTCTGTAGTCGCTAAGGAGATAAAAAGAACACAGGAGTTAAAAGAAAGATTTTATATTTCTACCCACCAAACATATATATGTATTTTTGTAGACAGGGTCTCGCTATGTTGCCCAGGCTGGTCTTGAACTCCTGGCCTCAAGCAATCTTCCCACCTTGGCCTCCCAAAGTGTTGGGATTACAGGTGTGAGCCATCACACCAGGCCCCACCAAATATTTGAATTAACTTATTTTAAAGGTAAAACCCCCCAAACCCACAAGGTTATTAAGAATGGTCCCTTACTGTCACTCAGAAGTGAACCCTTGTGTATACAGAAATTGTAACTAGCTGTATGGGAAGGGACCCAAAAGACCAAGTACCACTTATTCTGCCCCACTTCTGCTTCTGTTATACCACCATATTGTCATCATTGACAATCTTTAGGCATAGCAATGAGGATTAGGATTTAGGGGAACCTGTGGCCTTCTAGATCCTTAAATGCGGCCTTTTGACTGAATCTAAATTTCAAAAGGCTGCACTTAAGGATCTAGAAAGTGACACATGGCCTTAAGGCCACAGGCTCTCCAACCCTGAATGCTTTGGATAAGGGAATGAAACTCATAGTGAATTGTGAGAAAAGGGAATGGGTTAGGTAGGTGGGAATAAAATGAGCATGACAAGTCTATCATCACAGTGTAAGAGCACAGGCTTGGGTGTGATGTCTCCTAAATATGCAGTTATAATGTCTACTATTTTACTAAATTCTGGATCCTTAGACACCCTTAACTGATATTCCAATGGCTTAATATACATTGAAGCTGACCCTAATATATACCTTCTACCCAAAATTTGTTCTTTTTCTTGAGGTTCCCTATAGGCTAAACATCATAGAATTTTAAATCACAGATTTTTAGCTAATAAGCTATAAATAAGCTTATAAGCTAAAATCATCAACTACTCTCTCTCACTCACCTCATACCATATGCAAATGATTGATAACTTCTCTGATCTACTCCCCTTCTCTCTCCATCACCACTGCCACACCCAGTTCAAGCTCTCATCAACTCACACTTGTACTATCACAATGGTCTCCCAAGTTTCTCTGCTTTCAGTTTTACTTCTCCCTTTGCTGCATCCTGCCCCCCATCCTCCCAGTCACCAAAGCAGTCTTTATGAAACAAACAACATCAAGTCAGTTCTCTGCTTAAAAACCTTTAGTTGATTCCGTGTGACAAGAGGGTAAGTCACAATTCTTTAGTGTGTTCTATAAAATCTGTCCAGATCTGCTCGTAGCCTACCTATTTCAAGCCTGACCTGCCAACATGTCGTATAGCTGAGCCCTAGTAAAGCTGCTGGTGCTCTCCAGTAGTCCATGCTTCTTTTGTATTCCCGAGCCTGTGCAAACGATGGCCTCATTTCCCAGGAGGCTCTCCTGCTTCTCCTTCTATCATCTATGCCAGGAATACTTTTACTTATTCTTTAGAACTAGGTTCATGGTATCTTCAACAAATAAATTGCAAAAAAAAGAGATGTGGGGTAATTTACAGATTAAAAGAGATTAAGAGCCTATATGAAGCCTCTACTGATTATTCTTCCTGGCCTATTTTGGAATCATATGGCTAGAAAGAAACTAGAAGCCAACATAGAACATTTTTTGATATAAATAGGATATCCCTAATCTATTCCTAGCAAGATCACAATATTAAAAAAAAAACACTGATATACCATTTCATACCCATCAGGATGGCTACTATAAAAAAAAACCAGAAAATAACTGTTGGCAAGAATGTGGAGAAATTGGAACCCTTGCATTACTGCTGGGAATGTAAAATGGCACAGCTGCTATGGAAAATAGTATGGCAGTTTCTCACAAAATTAAAAATAGAATTACTCTTTGATCTAGTAATTCTACTTCTGGGTATATACCCAAAAGAAATAAAAGCAGAGACTCAAAAAGGTATTTGTACAACCATGTTCATGGCAGCATTATCCACAATGAGGTGAAAGCAACCCAACTGTCCATCGAAGGATAAACGGGCAAATAAGATGGGATGTATACATATAATTCAGCATTAAAAAGGAAAACAATTCTAATATGTCCTACAACATGGATGAACCTTGAAGACATGCTAAGTAAAATAAGGCAGAGACAAAAAGACAAATACTGTTTGATTCCACTTATATGAGGTACATGGAGTAGCTAAACTCATAGAATCAGAAAGCAGAATGGTGGTTTCCAGGGATTGGGAGTGGGTCAGAGAATGGGGAGCAATTGTTTAATGGGTACAGAGTTTCAGAATGGGAGGCTGAAAAGGTTCTGGAGATGAATGGCAGTGATGATTGTACAACAATGTGACTATAGTTAATGTCACTGAACTACATACTTAAAAATGGTTAGTATATTTGACTATAATTTTTTAGATGGAAAAAAGTTTTTTAAAAATTTATTGAACAGAAAGTACTGGTGAGAATGCAGAGCAAGCAAAACTCCTATACATTATTGGTGGGAGTGTAAAATGGTACAACCACTTTGGAAAGAGGTCTGACAATTTCTTATAAAACTATCCTATGACTTAGCAATTCCATCCCTTGGTATGTACTCAAGGGAAATGAAAACATTTGTGTACAAAAAGACCTGTACAAGAGTGATCATAGCAGCTTTATTTATTATAGCCAAAAATTAGAAACAGCCCAGGTGTCCATCAACAGGAGACTGGATAAACAATCTACTGTATATTCACACAATTAAATACTACTCAGCAATAAAAGGACAAAATTATTGATAAATGCAATAACAGAGATAAATCTCAAAAACATTATGCTGAGTGGAAGAAGAATTACATAAAAGAATACCTATCGGATGGTGAAAAAATCAGAAGAGTGGCTTTCTCTGGGAGGCTGGGGAAATGGGAGCAGGGGCTGACTGTGAAAGAGCAGGAAGGAACTTTCTGGAGTGAAGTTAATGATCTCTATCTTGTGAGGGACTTGGGTTACACAGATGTATACATTTGTTAAAAACTCATCAAATGGTTGAAAATACTGAAAACATGTGTTTTTTACTGTATATAAATTTTACCTTTAAAAAAAAAAGTACCACAAAGAAATATTGAACTCTAGTCAGTGATAATGCATGATAAAGATATTCAGAGGTAAAATGTACTATTGTCTGCAACTAACTTTAAAACATAAAAAATTAAGATGGATTGATGGATGGCTAGAGGGACAGATAGAAATAAGACAAAGCAAACACAGTAAAATGTTACCTCTAACATTATTAAGAAGGCACCATGAATATCTCCTTTCTTTTCTAAGAGATAAGCAGTGACCTCATGAAGTTGATACTTCTGAGTAATCTAGGAGAAAAAAAGAGAAGATAAACATTTTTGTTCACAAATCTTGTTTGTGGGTGGGACGATCCCATTGAGGATGAAAAACCACGTGATAGTAAATAATGAATTCATACCTTAGTAGTATGCTACTTTACAGTATAATACACAAATACCTAGTCTTATAGTGGCTCATTTGGCATTTCTAACTGGACCAAATTCAATCACTTTTTCACTTATTTATTTAGAACAATTGTTACACACCTGAATGAGGTATATCCACTGGAGAAAAGCTAACACATATATGTGAATAGTAATAATATGAAATAGAAACTAATTACATGTAATTATACACAAATATTTAGAACAAAATGACAATGAAAACACTATGTAACAACTCGTGGGATCTTAACAAAAAATAACAAACTAAAAATTTCTAATTAGTAAAAAAGAAATACCAGTTAAACTAAGAAGATAAAAGAAAGAAAAAAGTACAGAAAATGACAGAAAGCAAACAATAGAGAGGTTTAACAAACTCCAATGTGGCTTTTTTGAAAAGATTAATATAGTAGAAAAAAACTTTCTTAGAAGAAAAAAAGGGAGGCACAAATAACACATTAACAGTTTAACAGCTCAAAGGAGAACAACGTGATAATAGCAATAAACGCAGGAAAAGCATTTGGTAAAATGAAGCACCCATTCATGACAAAAACAAAAACAAAACAAAACATTCTTACCCAAACTGGGGCTAGAATTTCTTAACTTAACAAAAGTTAAGATTATCTATCAAAATCCTAAAATAAATACCATATTTAATGTAAAGTACTAGATATGTTCTCTTTTAAATCAGGAACAAGGTTAGAAGCACACTATCACCGCTTCTATTCAACAATATCCTAGAGCTCCTAGCCATCTGTTAAGAGAAAGAAAAAGCTATAAGACTGGAATGAAAGAAACCCTTACCATTATTATCAGCAAACACTCCGGTCATAAAAAATCCTGAAACTGGCCAGGTGGAGTGGCTCACACCTGTAATCCCAGCATTGTGGGAGGTTGAGGCAGGAAGATCATTTGAGGCCAGGGGATCAAGACAAGATTGGGCAATATAGCAGGACCCTATCTCTACAAAAACTCAAATAATTAGCCAGGCAGGCTGCACCTCTAATCCCAGCTACTTGGGAGGCTGAGGCACAAGTATCACTTGAACCTAGGAGTTTGAGGCTGCAGTGAGCTATGACCATGCCACTGCACTCCAGTCTGGGTAACAAAGTGAGACTCTCTTAAAAAAAAAAAATCTATGCAATTGTGAATAATATTCTGAAATAAAAAAAAATCTAGAAACTATTTGAACTAAAAAAGAATTCAGCCTGGCTGCTAGATATAAAACAATGTACAAAAATTACTAACATTCTAATATAGCAGCAGCTAGCAATAAAAAATATGCTATCTCAAAAAATCTACTTGCACAATGTTAACAAAACTATAAAGTATCTATGAACAAATTTAATATCTGCAGAAGCCATATATACCAAGAGCATAAAAGGCATTTTAAAATGGCAACTATATTGCCCACTATCTCCACTTCTATTCAACATAGTGCTGGAAGTCCTGGCCAGAGCAATCAGACAAGACAGAGGAATCAGGGGGGTCCAGATGGGGGCAGAAGAGGTCAAACTTTCACTATTCGCAGACGGTATGATGTTATATATAGAAAGCCTCAAAGATTCAACCAAGAGATTACTGGAATTGATAAATGAATTCAGCAAAGTCTCAGGATACAAAATCAACGCACACAAATCCATAGCCTTCATATATGCTAATAACAATCAAGCCGAGAAACAAATTAAAGATGCAATACCTTCCACAATAGCACCAAAGAAAATTAAATATTTAGGAACATATCTAACTAAGGAGGTCAAAGACCTATACATAGAGAATTACGAAACACTGAGAAAAGAAATTTCAGAGGATGTAAACAGATGGAAAACCCTACCATGCTCTTGGGTAGGCAGAATCAACATTGTAAAAATGTCTTTGCTACCTAAAGTGATTTACAGAATCAATGCAGTCCCTATCAAAATACCAAAATCATTTTTTGCTGATCTAGAAAAAATAATTCTACGCTTCGTGTGGAACCAGAGAAGACCCCGTCCAGCCAAAGCAATCTTAAGCAAAAAGAACAAATTGGGAGGCATCTATCTACCAGACTTCAAACTATACTACAAGGCTATAGTAACCAAAACAGCATGGTATTGGCACAAGAACAGAGACATAGACCAATGGAACAGGACTGAGAACCCAAATATAAAACCAATCTCATACAGTCACCTGATCTTTGACAAATTCCAGAAAAACATACACTGGGGAAAAGAGTCCCTATTCAATAAATGGTGCTGGGAAAACTGGATGGACATATGTAGAAGACTGAAACTGGACCCACACCTCTCACTTCTCACAAAAATCAACTCACAATGGATAACAGATCTAAACCTAAGACATGAAACCATAAAAATTCTCGAAGAAAACGTTGGAAAAACTCTTATGGACATTGGCCTAGGCAAAGAATTTATGAAGAAGACCCCCAAAGAAATCACAGCAGCAACAAAAATAAATACATGGCACCTGATCAAATTAAAAAGCTTCTGCACAGCCAAGGAAACTATCACTAGAGTGAACAGACAACCTACAGAATGGGAGAAAATATTTGCATGCTACACATCTGATAAAGGGCTGATAACCAGAATCTATACAGAACTTAGGAAAATCAACAAGAAAAAAATCAAACAACCCCATGAAAAAATGGGCAAAGGACATGAACAGAAACTTTTCCAAAGAAGACAGAATAATGGCCAGCAAACATATAAAAAATTGCTCAACTTCTCTAATCATCAGGGAAATGTAAATCAAAACCACAATGAGATATCACTTTACTCCAGTGAGATTGGCTTATATCAAAAAATCCCCAAACAACAAATGTTGGCGGAGATGTGGACAGATAGGAACACTCACACACTGCTGGTGGGACTGCAAATTAGTACAACCTCTATGGAAAGTAATATGGAGATACCTCAAAGAATTAAAAGTAGAACTACCATTTGATGCAGCAATCCCACTACTGGGTATTTACCCAAAGGAAAAAAAAGACATTCTATAATAAAGACATCTGCACGTGAATGTTTATAGCAGCACAATTCACAATTGCAAAGATGTGGAAACAACCCAGGTGCCCATCAATACACGAGTGGATCAATAAAATGTGGTATATGTATACCATGGTGTATTACTCAGCAATAAAAAACAACGGTGAATTAACACATCTGGTATTATCCTGGTTGGAACTAGAGCCCATTCTTCGAAGCAAAGTGTCACAAGAATGGAAAAACAAGCACCACCGGTACTCACCATCAAATTGGTACTAACTGATCAACACTTACATCACATAGGGCAATAATATTAATCGGGGGTGGGCAGGTGGGAGGGGGGTGGGGGGATGGGAAAACTCTCACTGAATGGATGTGGGGAGCACAGTTTGGGGGATGTCCACGATTGTAGCTCTGACACGCACAGTGCATGGGCAATATATATAGCCAAAGTGTTGTACCCCCATAATATTCTGAAATAAAAAATAAAATAAAATAAATAAAATAAAATAATATGGCAACCATAGTCCTGAATGAGGAGAATCAATACCACAGAGATAGCAATTCTCCCTGAATCTGTTTATAAATTCAATGTATTTTTTAATCAAAATTCCAGAGGATTTGTTTCTTTTAAAGGAACTTGACAATGTGATCTTCTGAATTGAGGTGAAATAGTAAGAGGCCAAAAGTTGATAAAGCATTTCATAGAGAAAGAATAAGGAGGGAGATTCTTTTTCCAAATAATAAGCCTACTGAAAGCTATATTAATTAAAATGTGTGGTGCAAGTATATCGAAAGACAACCAAGGGAACAGAACAGAACCCACAAACAGATCCATGTATATTTGGGAGTCTGGTATATAGTAGTACGGCATTAAAAATCAGTGAGAGAAGAATAATGTCACATGGACCATTATCAGTGCCATCATGTGGACAAAAGGAGATAAATCCCTCTCTTGATCAGCCTACAAAAATAAATTCCAGATGGATTAAAAGCCTAAGTGTAAGAAGCTAAACTATAAAACTTATATGAAAGAATATCCTTTATGTCCTCAGAATAGGAAAGCAAATAAGAGACACACACACACACACACAAACACACAAACTTAAGCCTTGAGGGAAAAGATCAATAAAATAGAATGTGTACATAGACACACACACACATTTTCATTTGGAAACAGGAGGAAATAAGGGAAGAGAATCAAGGCAATGAGTGCACTAAAGCTATTGAATTGCTATTTAGCCCATTAAGTTTTATGGCACAATAGGACTATCTAATTATCAGTGTCTGTATACAAGAGGTTGATCTTTTCCTTTCAATATTTTTACTATGTTCCTTTTTCTAGGCTTATTGAGTTGGCTAAAATTTCTATAAAGCTTGATTAATAACAATTTCTATAAAGCTGACTTTAATAGAATAAATGGGGAAGCAGTTTATCACAGCAATTCAGAGCTTGTACTATGGAATCAGACTTATCTGAGTCCAATCTTAGGTGCTACCACTTACTAGCTATAACCTTATGCAAGTTAACTTCATATGTGAGTCTCCATTTTGCTTTTAATTATCACTTTGGCTAAATTAATTACCAGTATTTTACAGAGACCTGTGATCCTATTTTGATCAACTGTTTTAAACCTTTGACATATTTGACGGGCTTCCCAAAACCAAATTTCAAATTCTAAAATTTAGTCTTTTTAACCTCAAACTAACTTTGGGACATTCCAGAGGTCCCTGAAGCATCCAAAAGAGAGACAATAAAACAGTTCACTTGATATGTTAAACTATACAGAAAACACTGTCAAATAAGAAATAATGTTTAGGCTGAGCACAGTGGTTGATGCCTGTAATCTCAGCACTTTGGGAGGCCAAGGTGGAAAGATCACTTGAAGCCAGGAGTTCAAGACCAGCCTGGGCAACATAGTGAGACCCTGTCTCTACAAAAAAATTTAAAAATTAGCCAGACATGGTGGAGCATGCCTGCAGTCCCAGCTACTTGCAAGGCTGAGTGAGGCAGGAGGATCACTTGAGCCCAGGAGTTCGAGGCTGCAGTGAGCTGTGATAATGCCACTGCACTCCAGCCCAGGTAACAGAGCAAGACCCTGTCTCTAAAAAAAAGCAAAAAGAAATGTTTTACCTTCTTTGAGTTATATTTGTAAGGATATATTATTAATATGTGTTCCAAAATTGTATGAGATTCCTAGAAATTTGATATGTCTTAGTATATGTTATCAGTCATATTTTGGGTTATTGTGTTAAATTGTTATAGGCCACATAAAATAACCAAATTTCCTTGACAATTGGGTCTTTAACCATGCCCATTTTAAATCTTGTCCACAGTTATTTGCTTTATTTTGATGCTTCTTTTTTTTTCCTGAAAGCTCTTTGCAAACTCTGAAGTGTTGCATCTTTAAGGAAGTTCATGGAAAAGGCAGCAATGAGTACTCTTGAATACGGGTTTCTGACAACTTTGGGACTATACCACCAGAATGGGTAAAAATTTCCAAAAAACAAGTGGACTCATAAAACTGCTCTGACCCAACATCAAGCAAAACAAGAATTAATTACATGAGATTGAAATGAGTTTTTTATGACTCTTTTGTTTGAAACATTGCTTATTCTTTTTACATTTTATTTTCCAGAGTTAAAAAAAAACCTTTTTTTGGTGTGTATGTGTGGGTATTCAAAGTATCACAGTAATGGTAAAGGATACTTTTGTAAGCAAAATTGAAACATTTACCTGTCTGTCTACCTGATCCTTCCAAAATTTGAAAAACTATTTGTAAGTATTCTCATTCTATGGCAATATAGTTATTTGCATAAGTTCAATGAGAATTTGTTCTCTTTGTAGCATGACAATTTAGAAACACAGGTTATATTACCAAGGCTTTGACTGGGATGTTACATTTTCAGATATGACCAGGCTGCTTTAAGGAACTAAGCTTAACTTTAAGAAGCCACTAAAGCCCTTGGAAAAACTGGTCTCGTACTTTGTCTACATGGTACCCTTACAGGGTTCCTAGCCTTGGAATAAATAAAGAATGTTTCTTTCTGACAGGCCCAGGAACTTCAGAATATTTTGGGAACCTCAAGAAAAGAAGAATTCACCCGGGTACTACTGGTAAAACCTGATGGTGAGTCCACGGCTCAGCTTTCTAACCTGGAGAAGCTTTTAAAGGTCTAATCTGAGATTCCTTATAAGTTTTAACCGAGCAGATTTAAAAAGAGTCTATTTGGCCAATCACTATTCTTGCAGTACTTATGTAAATAATCAGGCCAAATATAATGAGACTACCCTTATTTTGCAAATAAATTGGACTTACTGTGATTATCTTTGGTAAAAATGGGGGAACTGGAGAGAGAAAAAAAATGTTTCAGAAAAAAAAAACTATAGTATACTTGTTATAGATTCTAGCTCATTGTTTTTGAGATTTTATTATTTACCTGCAATTTGGACTAAATCCTGAATTTTTAGTTTCCTCCAATATGTGACTGTAACTCTCTAAACTAATATTTGAAATTATTCTCCCATTTTTCTAACTTGGAATCACTGAAATTAAATTGTGCTTTTCCTGAAGCCCTGTAAACTAACGCTAGACAATTTTATATAAACTTTGGAAAAATCACCACAACAACTTATTTATGGATAGAAAGTTCACAGCAACAACTGATTCAAACTGCAATCCAGGAAAATCTGTCAGATTGCCACTGCCTACTTCCACCCCAACTGTAGGTACTTCAGACACAAACCTAGAAACCTTGCCTAGCTGCCCGCCAGATTCAGAAACAAGCTTATAGACTACTCCAAATATTAACCTTTGTTATTTTTGCTTGAACTTCAATGGAAATACCCTTATAACAGCACCTCCTGAAATGAGATGCAACTATTTAACTGAACTGACCTATTTTCACAACTAAGAGACTGATTTGATAAGATATGGGACAATGTACCCAATTTTGTTCCTTTCTACTCGCTCCAGTCTATGTTTCTCTCCCCCTTTGCCAATCTCTTATCTTAAAATTTCTAACTCAAATCTCTCCCAAAGCTACCAAATTGGCTTTTAATACGTGAAACTTTCTAAAAGTAAAGTTTCAAAGGAGGGACTGAAGGAAACCAAAATATTTCCCCCCCAAATATTGAGTATTGTTAAGTTAAAGACACTGAGGATGAAGCAGGGGAACACTGTCTCATCCTCTATGTGCCTGATGGCAGGACATAAATCCTCCCTTACTGGAGACACCACTTGTTTATTGGCTCAGAGAAGGCACCAGCAGACACCAGAGAAATCTGAGAACAGATTTTACTATCTTCCCACATTTCCCCACCTTTCACAAGGCTGGAACTTCTCTTGCCTCTGTTCTGTCACTATAGGATTTATAGCTCTTTGTTAAAATAATATTTAAGCAAGGCCCCTAAGCCACTGCCTTTAGAGAGTTACTTTTGAACTGAGGTCTCTCCCACATGATGGGTGCAGCACACATCAATAAACTTCTGCTATTTTTTTTTTCTTGTTAATCTGACTTTCGTTTTCAGGAGAGCGTCTAAACTAAGAACTCATGAGGGTTAAAAACGAAATTATATTTTCTCCCCTTCAATTTGCTCATCTGTCAAATGTACCCAGTTTTGACAAGGAAATGTTTGGTAAGGAAATATTAAGGAAAAGTTTAAGTAGTAGTCTTTTCTACATTGTTGGTCTTATCTTACCTGAATAGTTTCTTCTAGGCGGTAGCACTCAAGGACTTGCAGCGTTTCTATAACTTGGTTTGGGTTGAACTGACACAACAGCTCAATGAACTGTTCTGTAACACAGGGAGATATTTGCAGCGATTCTTGGTTTACATGAATACCTTCCCTAAAAATATAAAAGGTAAGAGAATCCTAAATTGTAGCATTATTTAATCACATCTATAATTAAAGGCTACAGGTAAAAAGTATATTATGTTAAAACCGGACTACCTTCTAGTTTGTGAATTGAAAGTCCCAGTGTTATTTAGGTTATTTGAGCAAACTATACATTACATCAGAGGCATTCTAAGAAGCAGTATTTCTCAGGTTACATTGAATAATTAAGGAAATAACATTTAGTTGACACTCTTCTAAATCATACCAAATGTTATACTTTGCTCTAAAAGAAACAAGAAGACCCACCCAATTCAGTCTAAACAATCAGATCCATAAGTAATTATAGATAATAAACCACCCTCCAGTCTCAATAACTGTCTCTTCTATATGTCCCTCACAGCATCAATCACATCACATTGCAATTATTTCTTTAATTATCTGTCTTCTCTAAAAGACTACAAACTTTGTGAAGGTAGGCACCATGCATCTTCTCACTAATGAATTGTTGAAGCCAACCAGTGTCTTGCATGTAGTAAAGGCTAATTTTTTGGTTACTGTTATATTAAAAAGTGATGAATAGTAAGCTACACAATATTTATGTGTCCATTTGCCTTGTATGCCAGCTACTCACAAAGCCCACTATTCATAACGCCTATACAAAAGCTTTGGAAGTAGAGTATTAACTTCATCATGCTGCATATTTAACTACCAGTGGCCAAAAGGAACTACTTAGGAAATCAACCGCTGTTCTTTTGAGACCTAAGAATCATCTTCTCTCTAGCTTCAAAAGAAGTCAGTGCCTTCTGAGAGTCCTATCTTCTCTTCAGAATTCCTCAACTAAAGCTCCTTATATAAAGAATTGGAATAGGGTTAATAACATACAAAAATGATTGCTTGGTAAACTAGCCTTCTGAAAAAAGATTAAAGCAGACGGTCTAAAGCAGTAGTGTCCAGCTTTTCAGGTATCATGGCAC
This sequence comes from Daubentonia madagascariensis, assembly GCA_023783475.1. Taxonomy (NCBI): domain Eukaryota; kingdom Metazoa; phylum Chordata; class Mammalia; order Primates; family Daubentoniidae; genus Daubentonia; species Daubentonia madagascariensis. Next base: position 22,259,328 of record JAKFHU010000322.1, on the reverse strand, counting down.
ACACAAAATGGCGACATTAGTAAGGCCCACTGGAGTGGAATAAGATTGCTCACGCGGGACTCTGGTTGCCCCAAGAACCAATGGATCAGTCTCTAAGCATACCTGTAACCCTGTGCAGTGCACCAAGAGCCACAGGGTGGGAATCTCTGGACTCCAAAAAGAACGATTTGAATTTTATAATTATTCTACAAATAATGGTAAGTAGCACTCCTATTTTACTAATAAGAGACTTAAATTATAGAAGAAGGGATTATATTTAGACATAGGACATTTTTGCTAATTTAAGAGCTTGTGATACTCAGTCCTAACCAGAGGTTGGGTGATAAACCAAGTAAGTTCTGCTGTTTGGGATTTTCAATACTTGCTGATGGGCTAATTCTGTATCTCCTCAAATTGGCTGTAAATTTCAAAAAACAAGTTTTCAGTTTTGTTTTTTGTTCTGTTTTGTTTTTGGTATCTCACAACTGCCTTTAAAATACAGAATTTTGTTCAGTGACTGGCTATTCTCTATGTATACCACTACCTTAGTATTCACCACGTAACTTGAAAATTATCTGTTTAAGTGTCTGTGTCCTGAGCTATATCATAAACTCCATGAGTGCAAACACTGTGTTGTGTTCATCATTGTCTCTCCAGCATTAACACAGCCTTGGCACATAACAAACAGAGCTCAGTAAATACACGTTGAATTGAACTGCATGGACTGGAAATGGTATATTGGATTGCCTGCAAACACAGGGAAACATAGAATAGAGGGAAATACAGAATAGAGCGGTGAAAATTTCAGGGACCAGCGTTATAATATCAGAGATAGCTAGGAATAAATCCTGTCAGAAAGCTCTACATGGAGAAATTAGAAGACACACGGGATAAATCCACGGAAATAGTAGTTCTCTATATGGGACTATAATACTGTGACATAATAAGAAATATATATATACGGTCTCTGCCCCTGGTTCCTGGCACACAGCTCCTACAACCTTTGGTGTCTCTGAAGTGGTAACTATTTTTTCCGTATGCTATTGAGAGGACTGAGGGCTCCTGGTCAGCCTCAGGATGGGGGCTGGTTGCCAGGGGAGCCCACCACATGATTAGAGGCTTGGAACTTTCAGTCCCACCTCACACACCTCTGCAGAGGGGAGAGGGGCTGAAGGTTGAGTCGGTCACCAATGGCCAATGATGTAATCAACTGCGCCTGCACAATGAAGTCTCCATGAAAGCCCAAAAGGACAGGGTGTGGGGAGCTTCTGGATTGCTAAACATGGAGATGCCTGGGGGGTAGTAAGCCTCCGTGCCCCTTCCTACATACCTTGCCCTGTGTATCTCTTCTATGTGGCTGTTCATCTGTATCCTCTGTAATATCCTTTATAATAAACCAGTAAATTAAGTAAGATATTTCCCTGAATTGTGTAAGTTGCTCTAGCAAACTAATCGAACCTGAGGAGGCGGTCAAGGGAATCCAATTTATAGACAATCAGTCAGAAGCAGAGATCACAACCTGGGGTCTGTGCGTGGCATATGAAATGGGGGGGCAGTGTTGTGGAACTAAGCCCTTAACCTGTGGGATCTGACACTAACTACAGGTAGATAGTGTCAGAACTAAGTTAAACCGTAGGGCACCCAGTCAGAGCCCACTAGAGAACTGCTTGGTAGGTACGTGTGGGAAAAGTCCCCATACACATTTTGATGACTGAAGCAGTTAGGTTTTTTCTGTTATCAGAGGGATCAAGGTTGTGTCTCAAGGGAACACTATTAGGTGAAAGAGAATGGGAATGTTAACCAATGTTTCTCCACATTCAGGTGAGCCAGAGTTCTTTACAGATGTTTACGCCAAATTGGAGGTGTTGTTAGTATTTCATCTATATTAGACCTCTGTTAATATATCTTATAAATGCAAGACTATGGAGCAAATTCAGATTAGACATAAGCATGAATCACAGTACTTAATTCTGCCCAGAACATTTATTGACAGAACCATTTATAAGAACTGAAGTTGTGAATATGCATCAAACCAAGCAAATTACCCAAATGAATAGATTTTGATGCATTCATTTGTGGGGGAAATAGTGTGTCTGATGGGAAATAATTGGGTAACATCAACATAATCAAAACTTTAATAAATAAGCTGTACCATTAATGAATTTACATCCATTTCTGAATGTTGCTTATCAGCGTCGCACATAAATACAATTTGTCATAACCAGTTCCCAAAGCTATTTCCATTAGTCTTCTATTAACTACCTGCTTTACTATATACTCACTGCTAACTTCAATGGCCATGAAGATGTATTTCAGACCCTTATCTACTCTTCTGGGAATCTGTATTTTAACAACAGCATTGGCTAAAAGAATATAGACATTTAAATACATGTAAAAGGAAGAAAACTTTAAATTTTAAAAGTTTAAAACTGTTGTCAGTTTTCGAAGAAAGCATGTGTATGCCTTCTCCCTCGCCCCCACACACATACATACACACACACACACACACACACACACCCCTGCCCACCCTACAATTCAGGTTGGAGAATATTTCTATCCACTCTTACTCAGGTTATGAAAATCATTTTAAATTATAACCTCGTACATTGAACCATTTCTGGGAAAGGATAAAAATACATATCTGTTCTGGAAAACTTACATTAAAATGATTCTAAAATTAAAATGCTGACTTCCTAATATTTGACAAAGAAAATAAATGTTGTACTGGAATTTTAAAAAGGCTGGTCTAGTCCCTCTGCCTCACTCTAAAAACTGCACCTAAATAGGCTGGTCTAAATTATTCTTCCATACCTCTAAGGAAGAAGATTTCATAATCTCTTCCAGTACCTTGTTTGACAACTTAGGGCCACTTCAGCCTAGTCTAAATTGAATTCTCTGCTTATTCCCATATATCCAGTCCTTGGATGTGGTGGCAAACTGATGACTACTCAGTACCTCTTAGATTGAGAACTTGAATATATCACTCACAACACACGAGAGTAAAGAAAACTTTTCCCTATAGCTTTCATTCAAATCAAGTTGCTTCACAAGGCTTTAAGCTGAACTTTCAGCTTTCCATACACACTCCATGTTAAAAATGCCACAATGTAATCCTGTGGCAATTGAACAAAACATAAGTGAATATGCCGGTCTGCCTTTAAAATGCTTTAAATGTGATGATTATAGGTAGCATATAAAATTTGTATAAAGTTGTAACATAATATAAACAATAATGGCTACAAATTTGACAAGCACTGGCTTAGATGGAAACTTGTTGTCTGGCAAAAAGGAATCCAGTGGCATCCTTTGGTCTCTTTGTTCTCTTTGATGACTCTTCACTTTCTACACAGCTGCCAGTATTCCCTCATATAGGAACAGCCACAATCCCTTGTAAACTTTATGAGGCACAGACCAAAGCAGACAAGCACACATTCATCTGACAGCAAAGATCTGGCCACATCAAACTGATGTAATAGCAGATCTAAGATAGTTTGCCTTAGGGGATTTGGTCACTTTCCATTCCCTAGCTTGACTAATAATCAAGTGTCAAAATGTAATCCTTCAAATCTTAATACAATTTTTGTCATTTCTCTACTATTCATGAAAAAGAAAGTGTATTGTTTTGATTGTTCTCTTCCATAGGCAGGAAGAATGGACTTTATAGGCTAACAGAAATACGAGCCTAATTATTTTAGGGAAGGAAAGAATAATTTAGCTTCGTAACCATATAGGTATAAAAGTTATTTGGATCATTCCAATTCTATACAGACTTCCATCAAAAACTTTTAGGGCACCTAAAACAATTTTTCCAAAGTCCCACAGTTAGTAATACTAAGAATGTTGTAGTCATATTCATTGTGTATCTTCTTCCTAATGCAAAGCTTTCCTTATCACTAAAATCTCCTAGTTATCTTACTAGCAAGGGTTGTCTGGCCCAAGTTGAAGAAAGATTGGAAAGATGCAGGCTCTGACATCTCAGCATAATACTTAAATTGATGCACTTCCAGGTTTGTGTGAGAAACTTCATGCCATTCTCTCCCTCAAGTGATAGATGAAGAGAACCAATTCTGTAACCCCACCATAGATACACTGTTTATATTAAATAGCTTCCAGAAATGGTTTCAGAACTGACACTAGGTCAGACTACTATAAATCTATTATAGTAGTAGAGACTTGTGGTTTTTAGTCTAGCATGAATTTACATTCATAAGTAGCTTGGAAATTATCACTCCCACCCTCAAAACAAGGAAAAAACTGAACTGAAAATCAACAACTCTTCTTAGATTCTTAGAGAATTGAGGGCAAGGGCAAACTACCATCCCCCTCAAATAAGGTAGATACAGAGAATCACAGCTTACTGGAGCAGAGGCCCAGCAGTAGATTCTGTGGCTACTAGAGCCAGTACTACTGCAGGAAAACTTAAAACTGTAATTGACAAATTGCTAAAGATTCATTGCACACAAGCTTGAGAGTTAAAATTTCAGGGGGGGCCAATCTTAGTGGGGGCGTTCCCACACTTTCATGAATTACCTCCAGGAGGCCCATCAGGTTCTCACTGTGAAGATCAGAAGAAAACCCCCTCATGCTTGGAGGGGGGGAAGTAGCCATTTTAAAATAAACCCAACGTCCTTTTTTCTTAACAAGGCCTGGTGTGGTATGCTGAATTATGCCCACCCCTGCCCTTCGAAATAGAGTCTTTGGAGATGTAATTACTTAAGTCAGGATGAGGTCACATTGGAGTATGTCCCACCAGTGTCCTCATAAGAATGGAAAATTTGGACACATATACACACAAGGACAACACCACGTGAAGATGAAGATCGAGGTCAGTGTGATGCTTCTATAAATCAAGAAATGCCAGAGATTGCCAGCAAGCCACCATAAGCGAGTGCAGAGGCATAAATCTGATCTTTCTCACAGCCCTCAGAAGGAACCAATCCTGCCAACAGCTTGATCTCATACTTCCAGCCTCCAGAACTGTGAGATAATAAATTTCTGTTGTTTAAGTCACTCCGTTTATGGTGCTTTGTTAAGGCAACCCTAGAAAACTAATATACCTGCCCTCAAGATAAACTATTTTACCAGAGCCTAACCAACCTGTGGGAAGTGAAATACCCAATCTAGACTTCTTTGTGGAGGAAGGGAAATACCCAACCAACTCCAGCCTTCTCTGCCTTCTTGTCTTGCTAAGGGGTTGGGGGTTGGGAGGGCTGAGAACACCTGTGAAAGTCATAGCTCAGGGACACTGGTTCATTAAAAGACTGAAAGCTAATTACAGCATTACAGAACATTTCCCCTCCCCCTCACTTACCCCACCAGCACATCAATAGGGCTCCTATATAACAACAGGAAAATACAGTGGAAAGAACTACACATCTCAGACCTTACTTAAAAAGAAGTCTCTAGGGCAACCCAAAGATGACAGGGGAGACAAAAACAAGGACACCAGAGGAAATTTCAACTTCAGACATTTACAGCTATAGCAAACAGTAAATACAGTCTAACTCTTAGCAAGAGAAACATAAAACCTCACACTAAAGGTCTATTTACCTCAGTTCCTTTTACACAGTACATCCTAACTAGCTTTTAACAAAAAATTATTAGACATACCAAGAGACAAAAACATGCAATTTGAAGAGATATAGCAAGCATCAGACCCAGACTCAATATGGTAGAGATGTTTATCATACCAGGAATTCAAAATAACTATGACTAATAAGCTATGGGCTCTGAGGGGAAAAGTGGACAATATGCAAGAAGAGATGAGTAATATAAAAATTTCAAGAAAGAATGCTAGAAAAGAAAATGCTAGAAACTAAAAACACTAACAGAAATGAAGAATGCCTTTGATGGGCTCATCAGTTGCCTGGACACAGCTGAGGAAAGAACCAGTGAGCTTGAAGAAAAGTCAATAGCAACTTCCAAAACTGAAACGCAAAAAGAAAAAAGAATGAAAAAGATGGAATAGAATATCCAAGAACTGCGGAACAATTACAAAAGGTATAACATATGCATGATGGGAACACCAGAAGGCAAAGAAAGAAAGAAAAGAACAGAAGAAATATTTGGAATAATAATGACAGAATTTTCCAAAATTAGTGATCGACACTAAAACTACAGATCCCAGAAGCTCAGAGAATACCAAGAAGGATAAATAGCAAACAAATCTATACCTAGGCACATCATATCCAAACTGCAGAAAATCAAAGGCAGAGAAACTCTTGAAAGAAGCTGGGAGGGGAGGAGAGACCTTACCTACAGAGAAGCAAGGATAAGAATTACATCAGACTTCTCTTCATAAACATGTAAGGAGAAGAAAGTGGAGTGAAATATTTAAGGTGTTGCAAGAAAAAGCCCACCAACCCAGAATTCTGTATCCGGCAAAATTATCCCTCAAAAGTAAAGGAGAGACATCAGCAAGATGGCCTGTAAGAGGTGCCTAATGCTCATTCTCCCATAGAAAAAGACACAACAACAAATAAACAACTACATTTCGACCAGAGTGACTGCAGGAGAGTGCAGGAGCACAGCAAGGGAGTGGTAAAAACCCTGTGGAGCACAGAAACTCAGGGTGGCTGCACAGAGAAAGAAAAGAAACACCTTGCCTCCATCCCCAAAGTGGGAATCAGCTTAGAACCAGGAGGGATTTCTCCCTGTGGGGAAAAGGTAAATATTAAATAAGAGGCCCTCAGCAGCCTCCATCACTGTCGTGGACACCTGCAGTCTTCACTGCTGGAGAATCCTGCAGTTCTCACAGCCTCTGAGCCTAGCTTGGCGAGCTTCCCAAAGTTCACACAGCTGCAATACTCCAGAAAAGCCCACGTTGTGCCCTGTCCCCTGTGGCCCAAGCTGCTACTGCACTACACCATCTTGAAACTGGAGCCACTGCTAGAATGCATCCTGCTCAGGGGGCCAGCCAATAGCCACTACATCCCTTCGTTCCTGAGGCTCTGTCATCATTGTACAAAGCTCGCACGCATGGTAGTGTATCACCCCTCAGTCAAGCTGCTACAGCTCTCTACCCCACTAGGACCAGCTACCTCAGAGGCACTCCATCTCCCCCATCCCAGTTGCTGCTATGCCCTGTCTCCTAGTTACATGGAGTCCAGGCCCAGAGGAGCAGCCATGCCTCTCGGTGCCCTAGCCGATGTGGTACCCTGCCCCCATGGGAACCGGGGCCCAGCCCAACAGAGCAGCTGTGCACCCCCACCCACAGGAAAACAGAGCCTTGCCTGAGCCATGCTACTCCCACCCTCTGAGCCAAACAGTTACAGTGCCCTGCCTTCCCTGGATCTGGACTAGCTCTCCAGAGTCTGAGCTGCTGAGGTGCTCCAGCTCTCTGGGGAATAAAGTCATCATTGTGAGGCTTCTTGCCCTTCAAAGCTCAAGGCACAGCAGCATCCTGCCATTCTTGGGTCCTTGCTGCCACTGCACCTAGCCTCACAGAGCCTGGGCCACCACCACGTCATGCCACCCAAGGGTCTAGAGTCAACACTACATGGTACCTCTTCTGGTGCCTGAGTTGCCACTGTGTCCTATTGGCTCTGGGACCTGAATTGCAGCTGTGCCCTGCTCCTTGAGGCCCAGGCCTCTGGAATGCCCCTTATATCCTTAACCTCCAGGATCAGAGTAACGGCTACATCCCTGTCCCCTGGGCCTGAGCTACTGAAGAGTTACAGTCCCTGACTTTGTGGGAGATCAGCGTCTACCCATGCCTCAGAGAGTGGACCTAGGCCCATGTCTCAGATGCTACAATAGTTCAGCAAGATACTGAATCCAGGACCCTAGCTCCACAGCCACAATGAGCACCTGGGCCCTGGAATACAGCACCACTGTGGCTGTCTATGGGCCACGTCAGACCTGAAACCGAGAGGAATTCCCCTCAACTAAGTCTCCCCACTGTGGGGAGAATGAGAAGAGGAGGACCCTTCAAGCACTTGCCACTGAAAATCCTAAAAACCTACACTGCAACCACCACTGCCACAAACTCCTGCAGCCTAGACCACTGAGGCACCTGCATTTATCACTGACACTGATAACAGCTGAAAACCCTGCACAGAGGCTATGATACTGCACCTACCTGAAACCACAGCCAACACACCTTGCCCAACCGATACCCTAGGACCCACTTGCAGGTCAAAGTGTTTCCCTACAAAAACTACTCTATAAAATTTGGAAGCGGTGACTGTTCCACCAGATGTGCAGATGTCAATGCAGGGACACAAGACACATGAAAAAGCAAGGAAACACGACACCACCAAAGGAACACAATAATTCTCCAGTAACTGATCTCCCAAAACAGAAATTTACAAATTGCCCGAAAAGGAATTAAAAATAATGACCTTTAAGGAAACTCAGCAAGGTACAAGAGAATACAGATTGACAATTCGATGAAGTCAGGGAAATAATTGATCTGAATGAGAAATTCAACAAAGAGATAGATACCATAAAAAAAGAACCAAATAGAAATCTTGGGAGCTGAAGAATTCAATGAATGAAATAAAAAATACAATTAAGAGCTTCAGTAGCAGACTAGATAAAGCAGAAGGAGGAATTTGTGACTATGAAGACAGGTCTTTTGAAATAACCAGTCAGAGGGGAAAAAAAAAAAAAGAGAAAAGAATGAGCAAGAGCGAAGAAAGCCTACAGGACTTATGGGACACCATTAAGTGAACAAATATTCAAGAAATTAAAGACAGAACTACCATACGACCCATCAATCCGTCTTCTGGGTATATATCCAAAGGAGATGAAATCATTACCTCATAAAGATATCTGCATTCCCACATTCACTGCAGCATTATTCACAATAGCCAAGATATAGAAAAAACCTAAGTGTCCGCTGACAGGCAAATCATAAAGAAAAAGTGATACACACACACACAGAGGAATATTATTGAGCCTTAACAAAAGAAGGAAATCCTGCCATTTGCCACAACATGGAAGGACCTGGAGGACATTATGCTAAGCGAAATCAGCCAGACACTAAAAAGAAAAATATTGCCTGATCTCACTTAAATGTGGAATCTGAAAAAAAAAAGAGTCAAATATACAAAGATAAAGAATAAAATAATGATTACAAGCAATGGGAAAAGGGGGAAGGAAATGGGGAGATGTATATCAAAGCATACAAAGTAGCAAAACTGTAGGATGAACAAGTCTAGAGATCTAATATGTTAACATGAGGACCATAGTTAACAAAATTGTATTACAATTTTTGTTAAATAATTAGATTTTAGCTACTCTTGTCACATACACAGAAAAATAACTATGTGAGATGATATATTAATTTGCTTCACTGTAGTAACCATTGTACTATCTATATGTATCTCATAACAACATGTTGTAAACCTTAAATATACACAATACAACTAATTTTAAAAATATGACAGGCATACATTAAAAAAGTGAAGGAGAAATATTTTCTCAGACAAACAAAAATTGAGGGAATGTGCTAGTGATATACCTGCCTTGCAAGAAATGTTAAAAGTTCTTCAGAAAGAAGAAAAATGATATAGGTCAGAAACTTGAATCTGTATAAAGAAAGGAAGAACATTAGAGAAGGAATAAATGAAGGTAAAATAATATCTTTATTTTTCTTATTCTTAATGGATCTAACAAAAAATAGTTTGTTCAAAAGAATAATAGCAACAATGCATTCAATGATTGGAGCTTACGGATAAATGAAACAAATTACAGCAATGACAACAATGTTATAAGGGACGGGGGGAGAATTGGGCATAGTCTGTCATAAGGTACTTGGACTACCGATGAAGCGCTATAGTGCTATTTGTAATTGGACTTGGATGAGTTATAAATGTATATTGTAAACTAAAGGGCAATCACTAAAAAAAAGTTTTAAAAAAGTATAATTGATATGCTAAGAGAAGAAAAAATGGGTTCATATAAAATGTTCTACTGATATCAGGGAAGACAGAAAAAGCGTTAAAGACAAAAAAAAAAACCCCAAAGAAACAAAAAATGAGGGCAACAAATAAAGAAAACCAGTAACATACGTAGAACAGTAGGATTGTAAGTACACAAAGTACCTTAAAATGGGTCTCTTTCATTGTAAAATAGAAAAATATGAGTATTTGGAAAGATTTCCTTAAATAAAAATAAATTCTTAAAAACTTTAGTGTGTAGCACTTACGTGCCAGTTTTTATTGTTTCAAAAATTTTAGAAGCAAACAGCAAACCCTTCCAAAGTGCCAACAGTTGCTCTCATTTCTATTATTAACTTAAGCAAATGTATTGGGGCAAAGAACATAGTGAACACTACATTAAGTTATCACCTCTCTCCATATTCTCTTACCATTCAATCATACACACAGATAGTATATGTGCATACCATGTAATGTTATATTTTTCCAGGTTAGCATTATTTTTACATTTGCTTTGCCATGGTTGCCAATTTGGTATTCCATTAAGTTCACATACTTCAGTGTTTATTCAGTCATCTCCTCCATTTCCTTTTTAAAATAGCTTTTTCTATTATGAATACTAATATGGATATTTCAGTATTAATTACTTTTTTATCTCAGAGTATTTCCTTAAAATCTATTTTCCAAAATGGAATCACTGAATCAAAGCACATGTTTACAGTTCTTAATACATATAGGTAAACTGCCCTCAAGAAAACAATGTTGATGATGAGGGAGGAACAGTATGCAAAGGGAGGAATGTGTAGTGCATTTTATGAACAAATAGTTCAGTACTGCTGAAGAATAAAGGAGAAAAGCGAAATGGGAATATGGAAGAAAATGAAGCTGGACAGATGGGCTTGAATCAGATCAAGAAGGGCCTGTACATCATGAAGACTGGATTTCACCTTGGGTAATGGGAATCGAAAGAACTTTGAGAAAGATAGGGAAACATTATCATTACCCGCCTGTACAAAAATGGAAGAGATGAATTAGGAAGGCTGGTTGGGAAACCAGCAAAAGAGACCAGAAGAAGAAAGATGCTGCGTGTCTGAACCAGGGCAGTGGGGGCATAGGCAAGAGGAAGGCACACATGTAAGAGCAACAGAAGAGGTCAGTTTATAGATTTTGATGACTGGTTCTGTGTGCTGTGGTGAGAAGGTGGAGTGGGTAAAGGAAGTGAAAACTTGATCATCGCTGTCAGGATGTTATTTCAGACACTTGTGCTATATGTAATTGCCTGCTTTTTCCTATCTCCTCCATTAGAAAGTAAACTCTCTGAAGGCAGGGCCCTGTCTTATTCACCATTTTATCTTCCATGCCTGCCACAGTGCTTAGTATGCAGTAAATTGCTAAAGGAAATAAATGGATGGATGATGTCATTTGCTAAGAGAGAAAATAAAGGAGAGAGAACAGACTGGGGTTATAAAATGTGAGTATAAACAGCAATCTCATTATAAATAACTATTGAATAAAGGAATAAAGAAATAAATGTATGCAGGCTGATATAGTTTGGATATTTGTCCCCTCCAAATCTCGTGTCGAAATTTGATCTCCAGTGTTGGAGGTGGGGCCTGAGGGGAGGTGCTTGGGTCAGAGGGGCAGACCCCTCATGATGGCTCCTGGTAATGAGTGAGTTCTCACAAGATCTGATTGTTTAAAAGAGCCTGGCACCTTCCTCCCCGCTCTCTGTCTTGCTCCCTCTCTCGCCATGTGACACACCTGCTCTCCCTTTGTCTTCAGCCATGACTGGAAGCTCCCTGAAGCCCTCACCAGAAACAGATGCTGGCACCATGCTTCTTGTACAGTCTATAGAATCACCAGCCAAATAAACCTCTTTTCTTTTTAAATTACCCAGCCTCAGGTATTCCTTTATAGCAATGTGAACAGACTAAGACATAGGAGATATATATATAATATATAAAATATATATATTAGGTTATTAAGTATGAAATGCCGATTTCCTTAAGTACTAAGTTTGACAGGTGATATCTGACATTTCACTTTGACACTTCTTGTTTTATTTTTATTATGAAGGTACATCCTCAGTCTTGCAAACACACGCTTTGGCTTGTGATTACCTTTCAAATTTTTTTTAGAACAATTTTTGTGAAACCATGGATAAGTAAAAAATTTGTGCTATTTTTGAATATGAGTTCTGTCGTGGAACCAATGCAGCACAGACAGCTCAAAATATCAACGAAGTGTTTGGGAAGGATATGGCTAATGAACACACAGTACGTCGATGGTTTGAGAAGTTCTGTTCTGGTGATTCTAATCTTGAAAATGAGCCACGTGGGTAACCTGAGACCAAGGTGGATAATGATGAGCTGAAAGCTGTAGTGGAAGCAAATCCATCTCAACCTATGTGTGAATTAGCAGCAAAGTTTGACGTTACTATTCTAACAATATTGGACCATTTGAAACAAATAGGCAAGATAAAGAAGCTGGATAGATGGGTTCTACATGAATTAAATGAGTGTCAGAAGAGAAATTGTCTTGAAGCTTGCCTTTCTTTGCTGTCATGACATAAAGCCAAATCATTTCTACACCATATCGTTACATGTGATGAAAACTGGATTCTTTTTGACAATCACAAGCATTCGGCACAATGGTTGGATGAAGATGAAGTGCCAAAACACAGTCCAAAACCGAATATTCATCAAAAAAAGCTAATGGTGTCTGTTTGGTGGTCCAGCTCTGGTATTATCCACTACAGTTTCATGAAACCCAGTCAATCAATTACAGATGTCTACTGCAACCAATTGGATGAAATGATGAGGATGCGTACAATGAAGCAGCTGAGACTGATCAATAGAGACAGGCCAATCCTCTCGCAAGACAACGCTCGACCACATGTTGCACAAACAACACTGCTCAAACTGTAACAGCTGGACTTGGAAACTCTCTGTCATCCACCGTATTCACCAGAGCCTTTACCAACTGACTACCACTTCTTCCAGGCTTTGGACCCCACTTCTTGCAAGGAAAAATATTCAATTCTCAACAAGCTGTGGAAAACACCTTTCGTGATTTTATCACCGCTCACTCTCCAGGCTTCTTCGCTGCTGGCATAAACAAGCTATTGTTAAGATGGCAAAACTGTGTCGATAGTTTAGGCACATACTTTGATTAACTGTACTGCTTCTTGTTTGAGATATAATAAACTATACTTTTGATTTGAAATCAGACATTTCATATTTAATGAAATGTATATTATATATATATATAAAAAATCAAAAGAGAGAAGGAGGGGGAGAGAGAGAAACAGATGTACACACTGGAAATTAGGAGATGATGATGTATTAGATTTAAAAAGTTGAATTTGAGTTGTTGGCAAAATACTAACCAAAGATTTGATATCCAGAGGAGAGCCTGGCCAAACGGACAACCACCTTGGCCACTATAGGCACTCACAGTGTGAAGCTAGTATGTATTTTTATACGTCAAAGTTCATGAACATATATAACCTTTTAATTTTTTATTTTAATTTTGAAATATGCTATTTCAACATTGAATGTCAATATCTTAAAATGTCCCTTCAAAAACATCCACAGAAACACTGACAGATTCAACTAAAACCCAATGTATAACCATTTCTATAATCTGTATTTTGCTCCTTGGCAAAGTTACTCATTTTCTTAGCAATGTTCAATTTTTACTTTGATTAAAGACTTTCAAATACAATGTGATGTTCTGTGTGTTTTTTTCCTACAAGAAAATCACACTATATATTTCAGAGGCCTCCAGGACATTGTTAACAAAGGCTAAATCAACATTGCCAGGAAAATCATACTGAGGAAAATATTCTGAATGTAAATACACTTGCACATTCTCTTTATTCCATTTATGCAGCTCATGGCCTCACAAAAAACATCAGTGTCCTTTTGTATTATCCTTTAAGTATCCCCACTGCACAAAGGACTTGCATCTGGGTGTAAATATATCAGAACTCCTGTGAGAATTCGTGGCCAGCAGGAATTCACCCAGGGAGTGGGGGTGGAGCTGGGCTTTATGTAGCAGCTGTCCTCCAGGAGAAAACTGGAAGAGAATGCAAATCCTTTCTCTCCCAAGCTGTTGGCCTCAATTCAGGCAGTAATTTGCTTCTGAAGGATTAACTCCCTCTCCCCCCACAAACAATCTAATCTTTCTATGTACAGATGCCATCAATATCTTTGTAGGTCAATTAATTCTATGGATGGAATTATTTACATAACAAAGATAACTTAAAGAAATTGGGTTAAGGTACAGAGAAACATGAATTCAACTAGATGATCTGTTCCTTTAAAAATGCTATTGACAAAATAAAAAGTTACCCCCTCAAAAACAACTTCACGAATACATGTAAATGTTAAATCAAATATGCATAAACTATACATACAAGAATGAGGATCCTATTAACTCAGGTTTTGGGGGTAAAAGCAAAAACAGCAACATTCTGATATGATACATACATACAAGTAGTCCTAATCTCAAAACAATTAATTGTTTTCTTTCATTTTCCCTACTCTCCAGAATGCTGGTAGAGGAGTTTCATGGGGAAAAAAACTTGAAGGTTAAAAAAACTTAGTGCTTAAAAAGAACAGAAAGGGAAGAAACAAAGGCAAAAATAGTCTCAAGCTGGCTGTCAGTGAAAACTGCTAGGCAGAGGCAGCCTACATATTCTTGCTGTTCTTTTGTCCCCACATCTTTTTCCATACTCCCGTAATTTTCTACTTCACTTTGCCCAGTAGCAGACAGGAATCTATTCCCTTACTTTAGATTAGTTAACAAGCATAGTCACTTAAAAAGGCTAAAATGTGATGGGAAGTCAGTCATTCAGAGACTAATGTAAACCAGGCCATGCTATCTGCTTTCTTTTCACCCTTGAGGTCCACTGGTATTAGGAAAAGGTTTTTTTTTTTCTGTACATATGCTTCATTGTATTCATATGTTACTTGTATATTCCTCATTATAAAAGTGCCACATAACACAGAAACTGACAAAGCAATTAGAAAAAAGTTTTGACCGGAGCACAGAGGGGATAATTTGGATTTTTTAAATCTATGAAGAATACTCTATATCTGAGTGTGCTTATGAAGCAGAGAGCTTAAAGAAATGTTGCACCCTGCACCCCTAGAAAGAATGGAGAGGTAGAGTTCATAGGGCACAAAAGACAAACTTTCTACAATTCAAAACTTTGTCTATGAACAGCTTTGAAAGCAAGAAAGGGAGGGCTTCCTCTTCTTTCCTTACTCCCTCTGCACTCAACCTTCTTTTCTTTTCTTTCTTTTTTTTTTTTTTTTTGAGGCAGGGTCTCATTGCCCTGGCTAGAGTGCAGTGGAGTCATCATAGCTCACTGCAACCTCAAAGTCCTGGGCTCAAGCCATCCTCCTGCCTCAGCCTTCTGAGTAGCTGGGCTGCAGACACGTACCACCACACCTGGCTAATTTTCCTATTTTTTGTAGAGATGGGGTCTCACTCAGGCTGGTCTTGAACTCCTGACCTCAAGCAATCCTCCTGCCTCGGCCTCCCAGAGTGCTAGGATTACAGGCGTGAGCCACCACGCCAGGCCTTGCACTCAACCTCCTTAGCCTCGTTTCTCTCCCTCAATCCAGAATTCAAAGTATTACTAATATTATATACATATTTACATTGTGGGTCAAACAGGCTTTTACAGGTTAGACTGAGACACTGTCATTTAAAATACTCTTTATATAAAAATGATTGAAATGCCAAACATCAAATAAGTTTAGAGCATAATTTAAATTATTGCCTGCCTCCTATATAAAAATATAAAGTAAGAGGAGAAAATATGATTCCAATAATTGGGACTCTCAAAGTAGAACACTAGGTCTTTGACATAGATATTTATATTACCTAAAACTGTTTTTTTTATTTTAAAAAAGTAAATTTGGTCACCCTCACCTTCTATACTTTATTAATTTGAGAAAATGCCAAGGTCAAAGCTGAGCTTCCTCTGTCCTTCCAGCTTGTGTCTTTCTAGCTAGGATGGTTAAAATAAATTATCCTAGGGAAAGAGGAGATGGGCCTTAAGAAAATGGATCTAACATTGGAGGAAGCACAGAGGAGGAACAGAGAAATTGTGCCGCTGGGAAAAGGGGTGGACAGACTCTAAGAAAGGGATGGGAAGGAAAGGAGGGCTGGGCATTTCCTTCCTCTTCCCCCTGGCTCAGTCCTCCACCCTACTCTTCCAGCTCTCTTCCCTCTTCCAGCTCTCTCCATCCTGTCCCAGCTCTCTTCCTTCCCTCCTGCCCCCAACTCCAATTCTAAAATATCTCCATCAGTTAATTCTAGAAGCAGACGGGGACCCAAACTGACTGAGAGAAATACAAATGATTAACAGAAATTTAAAAAAAGATGTTTAGCCTCAGTAATTATCTTGAGAACAGGGAATTAAAACACAGATACTTTGCAAAGGTCTTGAATGTGGGTGGAGCGGGGTAAATAGATTGCTTTTTCTAAACATCTGCACATACACGTTTGACTCTAATTTTAAATGCAGCATAGCCTGTTCAAGATTTAAATGAGCTTTGAAAAAAATTTTTACACTCAAAAAAATTACTGGTGTTTTGGTATTTTAAAATAGCACAGAACATTGGAATAACAAAATTGATATTACAATTGCTAAAGTAAGTAAATACCTGTTTTCAATGGCCAGTGTGTACTGTAATGAAACCTAAAGTTTGTATGTCTGATATGAAAGCTATGCCATCCTGGGATATTATAGCCCCACTCCCAATGATTCTGTAGGTTGGGCCAAGGCATCTATATTTTTTAAAGCTTCATAGGTGATTCTGATACACACTTCTGGTTAAGAGTGACTATCTTAGAGGATGTTAAATACTATTATACTCAACTCCCAATGTACTCTACTCAGTCACAGCAAAACTTTAAAATCTCATAGGCAGAACTGCTTTGCTTACAAATTCATGACTGATTTCATAATCTCCTTGGGTTTGTTTTTATTTGATAAGTCCTAGAGTAGCAGTTGAAAAAACACATTTAAACTTTCCTTCCCACAACCCCAGGAAGTCATTTAAAATTAAACACATCAAGTGAGAGTTTAAAAGGTAATAAATTTAGAGGTAGGCTAGGAACCAGGTGTTTACTTTGGAAAGTAGACCTATCAGTCTACAGCATGAAAGAAGGAATAGGTAGGAGTGCAGCTAGGATAGAAAGAGAAGCTACATGGTCATCAAATTCTTCCTGAAACACATCCTCATAGCATGGCATGGCATGGCTTCATTATTTTATTTATTATTACATTAATGAGAACTCACACTGTAGACTCATGTTCAAATGGAAAAAAAAGTATTACCTCAGATGTAATCTGTTTTTCAGATCGTGTATTTTTATACTATCTATGTAAGTTACCCCCACTAATATTAAAAATCAAGAGCTAACTGTACTATTTGGATACCACGGGCTGGTATCTTAACCTCAATTTATTTACTTTTATTTCTTATCTATGTACTATGAAAAACCAAAGTTTATTAACATACCTTGGGTCAAGAAGACTCCTCAAAAATTTGAAAAGCAAAACCTGGTTCTGAATAGAAAAACAATAAAAAATACAATTATTTGTATTTTATTATATTATAACAAATTTTTCAAATTATGCCATGGTAAAGAACCACTCTAAATGATCCCTTTAAAATGAATAGATATATGACTATTTCCATTAAGCCCTCTGTAAAGAGCTAAGAAATTCTAAAGAATCATTAGGTCCTCTCAATAATTCTAATCACTATTACACATTCCATTTTGAGTGTAAAAGGAACACAAACACCATGATACTGCAAAAAAAAAAAAAAAGATCTCTACCGAGACAAATCTCTGAGCTATTCCCAGCATGAGGACCCTCAAGAGTGTCAGGTGCTTGGAACTGCTCTGCTGATGGTGAGTTCTGGTTGCAGCAATAGGTTTCACACCCCTTCACCTGGTCTTTCTGTGACAATGGGCTGCTATGAGATAGTTAATCTCGGTAGGGTGGGAGTTTGAGGCCCAAGTTCACCACCATCACCAAAAAAAGCTCATTAACTCCACAATTTAATCAACTACAGAAGAGATGACAATCAAATTGCAACATGTTAGCAATCAATATGCCATAAAATCTGGGTTCTGTTTCTGCCACTTATTCACTATGTGACTTTGTGAAAGTCGCTTATTCTCTTAGGAATTCAATTTCCTTATGTACAAAAAAAGGGGACAGCAGTATCTTCTGTGCCTTCTGCACAGGGTAATAGGATTCAATGAGATAAAGCTTTGAACACTATATAAATGTTTCTACACTCTTGGAAAACCTAAGCAAAAATTATTACTGTTTACTTTTACTTCTTTTTTTTATTTTTTGACATATTCAAACTTTACCTGTAAAAAGCAAGGAGACTCTCAATGCTGAAAGGATAAATGTCGTTTAGAATTTGACTTTTAAAATGTATTCATCAGTCTTTGATTTTCTATCTTTTCCCTATCACTTTTTTTTTTTAATACAAGACTTTCCTCCTGGTTATAACTTAACATTCTGGCTTATTTTTCATTTCAAGAATTCTGAAAACAACTGGTCAGAGGCATATTTCTTGGCATCAAAAGTAAAGGTGCTTTGTAAGATTTGTGATTCTCACACAATCAATAAAGCTCTGCAATAAAATAAATACTTCATTTCTTTAAAAAAAAAAGTCTAAGAGTCCATAAACAGATCACATCCAAACAGCCACCTTTTTCTTATCCATTACACTTCAGCTTTTATATATTTATCTGATGAATAAAATTATATTCATTTACCAGGACTCTCTGTCTCTTAATAACCTTAGAGAATACAAAAAAAGAAAATCCTGTGATTGATAATCTTAAATTTTAAAGGACAATGACAACACCACCACCACAACAGGCAAGATTTACCAGAACTGCTGACTTTTAAAGGGGAGAGATGCTCTGGAGATTCAGAGTAGTTTTAGCAGAAATGTCCTCCCACCACCCCTCACTAGATTCAATTTCATGTCCCTCCATGTACTTCCTCACTATCCTGGGCAGTGCTCTATCATCATTCAAGTCAAACCATTCTGTATTGTCTGTATTGTCTTTTGGCTTATTTGTCTTTTGCCTTGAGAGCAGGGATCACATTTATGTTTTTGTATCCTCAGCACTTAATGTTTTTGGCCCACAGCAAGTATATGAATATTTATTGTATTAATGGATGAGTCTTTATCTATTGGAGAAACAGAAGGAACAAAAGCTTCTCAAATTCCCTGTCAATGAATATCACTCTTGAGCTTAAAGTAATAACTTGAAGAAATGAGAGACAGTATAGTTGTAACTTCTCCGGCTAAAAGTTTTGCTTAAAAAAGGTCAGTAATTCTCTGGTACACAGAAGATACAGTTCAAATTTCAAGCATCACATATAGGACTGTTCAATATCAGGCCCCAAGCTATATTTTCCAGCTTGTATAATTTAGCTCCTCCCCTCCAATCTATCTCTTACAGCTTAATCTAATGCCGCTTCTACCCCACCACATCATGCTTCGCACAGACCTGACCATTCTCTCAACATGAATGCTGTTTCACGCCTTCAAGGCTTTACATACCCACAATCTTTTTTATGTAGAAAGCCTTTCCCAATTCTCTGCTTGGATAACTGATACCAGTCATTAAAGACCAGTTCAGGTATCTCTGGGCATTTTTGTCTGACTTTCTCACAGTGTATCACTCTCTTCTCTTGTTCCCACAGCACTTTTTATATATCTCTAGTGTAGCTTTTTTTAACATTGTACTGTAGTTAATGTACATAAGTGCTTCTCTGTTCCATAGGAAAAATAAAGGAAAGGTGGTATTCTTATTTGTGTCCCCAGAGCCTAGCACACTGGTATAGAGTGGGGCCACAATAAGTATTTAAATAAATGAACTCCATATTTTTGTCTCTCATGCCAGCTGCTCTGGTTTTCACCTTGCACAGGTATTCCCCACACTATTATTGCCACTTGCAGACTCTGGGTTGTGCTTCATGTCCCTGTCATTGTCCTATTCCCTACTCTATCACTTATGGCCGTAACAGCAACTCATAAGCCCAACACTAGCACTCCCATGGGAAGTGGGAAGTGGAATAGTAGGCTCATTAAATAGTACTTCTAACTGAGCTTTTCAATATTCAGCATGTATACAGCTGTATTCTAGCTAAGATTTTCCAAGAAAAATTCTAAATAGTCAGTGCTAGTGCAATCTAAGGATGACAAAGTTCTGAATAAATAATGTGAATTTCAAAGGTTGTGGGTCCTATAGCAAAAGAAGAGAGGATCTTTTGTGAATTATGATTTCTAGACTAAGTACAGGTTATAGTTCCAAAAATATTTCTTTGATGTTAATATTTGTTATGTATTAATACAAAGATGAACTCCCTCATTTCCAAACACAGAGATCATCACACAACTGTTCTCAAATACACACACACAGACAATATATAAAAACTGCTATTAACTATCAGCTGAAGAAATTACTACAATCAAATCTTCTTAGGTGAAGATTCAATCGTTGTCTCACCACTAGATGTTTTTTCCCATATACGTTTGTAACATTTACCTGAAGTTTTTTAATGACTGTTTCAATCTGTCCAGAAAAGTGGGTAGCAACCAGCTCCGCAGCTTTACAGGGCTTCAGAGACACAAGTTCCTGGAGTTAAGGGAAAAGACAAAGTCATCTTTAATGGTTCATTTAAATAGAATATCCATAGATGTGAGGCATGATTACCTACCTCAATACTGTCAAGAGCATCCACACTGCATTTCAGGAGACCTTGATATAGGGCCTCAATTTAAAGGGCACATTGCAAATGAGCAAAAATTAGAAATGTGCCATGTAAAAAATCAGAATTTGATTAAAAAAAAAAAAAAGGTAATTCAGAATTCTTAGAAAATGAAAGCACTGTAAAATTCTGGGTTTCAGCTGTGATATCTACAGGAGAAATGGAAGGAAGAAAAGCTTCCCAAATTCCCTGTCAATGAATTTCACCTTTGAGCTTAAAGTAATAACTTGAAGAAATGAGAAAGAGTATAGCTGCAATATCTCTGGTTAAGAATTCTACAACTTTACTTCTGGTGCCTAATGGATTTAGAAACTGCATGTGTCTTAAGAAATAAACTTAAGGTCCTATGTTTTAAATGAGACTAAGATGTCAACCACTGTTAATTAAACTCTGTTAATAAGCACTATTTCTGTCAAATGTAAGACTTCTAATCTGCCTTCTCCTTGAACTTTCCTTGACACTACTGGCTATTCTTTTCTTATCGAAACTGTCTTCTTACTTGGCTTCTGTCACCTACTATTCTACCTTTCCAACTGCACCCTCTCTGTGGGAACATTGTAACCAAACATGATACATGGCTAAAATGCAAAGACTGAGTGTATACCAACACAGTATATTATCAAATAAAACGTAAGTTATTATGACTACAATATTCAAGATATATCCAGTAACTATTGTGTTAGGTAGTATTTGTAGATTAATAATAATTAGCTGACACAAATAATTGTAGTTTACACTACTTTAATATATCTCCAAAGAGAGAAGGTGTAACTAATCAATATCACAAAAAAGGAGATATTACTACTGATCTGTAGGAATTAAAAAACTAAGAAACTATTATTAATTAATGTATGTCAAGAATTTGGAAATTTAGACAAAATGGAAAAATTCCTAAAAAGTATAATTTAATAAACTGACTTGAGAAGAAATAGAAAGCCTGAATTGATTTTTAACCATTAAAGAAATTGAATGACTAATAAAAAATTTTCCATATGGAAAACTCCAAGCCCAAACGGCATCACTGGTAAGTTCTAACAATCATTTAAGGAAGAAATAATTCCAACATTAACTAAACCTCTTACAGAGAATAGAAAAAAGGAAATTTCTTCAGCTAATAGTATGAGGCTAGTAACACCTTGATATTTAAACCCAGCAGGACAGTATAAGAAAGGAAAATTACAGATCAATATGAACCATGAATATTAATACAAGCATCCTAAATAAAAATTGAATCCAACAATGTATAGAAAGAATAATACATCAGGAGCAAGTTACAGTTATCTACAGAATTCAAGGTTGGTTTAATAGCAATAAAATTTACCACAAAACAGAAGAAGGGAGAACAGGTGATAAAATTCAAGATCTGTTCATGAGGAAACCCTTAGCATACTAGAAATAGAAGAAAACTTCCATAAAAATCTTTATAGTAAACATTATACTTATGTTGGAAACGAAATTTTTAAAAACACCATTAATGCAGCATTAAAAAATATGAAGTTGTGGCAGTAACTCTAACAAAGGATGGAAAATCTCTACAGAGAACATTATAAAACTTTATAGAAAGATATTAAATAAAGTGTTATACCATATATACATAGATGGAAGACCCAATATTGTTAACATTGTCAATTACCTTCAAAATGACTGACAGATTTAATGCAATGCCTGTCAGAATCACAAAGTTAAAAAATTTTTTGTGAAACTTGATTAGCTGATTCTAAAATACATTTGAAAGTATAAAAAGTCAACAATAGCCAAGACTCTCCTAAAGGTAGCAAGACTTATTACATAGCAACATTATTTAATATAGTGTTGGCTGGGCATGGTGGCTCATGCCTGTAATGCCAGTGCTTTGCAAGGCTGAGGCAGGAGGATCGCTTGAGGCCAGGCACTTGAGACCAGCCTGGGCAAGATAGCGAGATACCATCTTTACAAAAAACAAAAAAACAGCCAGGGGTGGTGGTGTGGGCCTGTGGTCCCAGCTACTCAGGAGGATCACTTGAGCCTAGGAGTTCGAGGCTATGATCGTGCCACTGAACTCCAGCATGGGCTACAGAGTGAGACCCTGTCTCTAAAAAAATAAATAAATAAAATAGTGTGAATGGTGTGGTACTGATACAGACAGAGACAGACAAATAAGCCAATGAAACAGAAGGTGGTCTAGAAAAACAGACCAAGCATATAGATCCTTAATAAACTTATGACTAAGGTAGTACTACTGAGCAATGGGAAAAGGCAACCTTTTAATATAACTGCTACTGGGAAAACTGGGCATCTGCATTCTAAAAAATTAACTGGACCTTATGCTATATACAAAAATTTCTTTCAGGTGGACCTCAGAGCTAAAGATTTAACAAAAAAAAAAAAACAAGGAAGAAAAGAGGACATACAGAGGGGAAAAAATTGATTATTTTGACTACTTAAAAAGTAAAAAACGCCTTTTCTTAAAAAGAACCATAAAAGGACTGAAAGGAAAAGCCACAGAGTGGGAGAAGATATTTGCAATATATATCAATGAAAAAAAAAATAACATCCACAATACGTAAAGAAATCCTACAAATCAATAAATATAAGAGACATTCAAATAGAAAAATGAGCAAAAGACTCCAACAGGCACTTCACAAAAGAGAAAATTTAAATAGCCAATAGACACATGAAAAGACTATCAATCATATTAGTAATTGAGGGAATATATATCTAAAACAAAATGAGATATTATTACATATCCACTAGATTGGCAAAGTTTTAATGTCTGGCAAGATATAGAGCCAATGGGAATTCTCATACAGTGTTGGCATTCAGTGAAGTTTAAACTATTAATCTCAATTAACTAGCAATTATATACCCTAGAGCAGAGATTATGAGTTAGCATTCATCAGAATCACTTGGGGGGCTTGTTCAAACAGACATTGCTGGGCTCCACATTCAGAGTTTCTGATTCAGCAGGTCTGAGGTGGAGACTAAAACTATGCATTTCTATCAAATTCTCAGCTGATGCTGTGATGCTGGTTTGGGCAACAAACTGAAAATCACTGCCCTAGAGAAATGCATATGGCTGTGCTCAAGATGCATATATAAGAATGGTCATAAACAGACCACTTTTACCAGTCAAACACTAGAAACAACTCAAATGTCCATCAGCAGCAGAATGGATAAACTGACATACTTTTAAAATGGAAGACTATACAATAAAAATCAACTGCAGCAACTATGTGCAACAAAATGTAAAAACTTCTCAAACAAAACGTTGAGCAAAAGTCTAAGACAGAAAATAGAGCAGAATTTCATTTACATAAAGTTCAAAACCAGACAAGACAAAAACATAAATATTTAGGGATGCATGTATATCCAATAACAGGATATAGAAAGGCAAGAAACTGTCACAAAACCCAGGATAACGGATATATTGGGGAGGACAGGGAAGCAAAGGATTATGATCAGAAAAGGATACATGGGAAGAGTCTGGGGTACTGGAAATATTCTATTTCTTGTTCTGGGCCTAGGATGTTTGCTTTTTAATTTTTTAAATTAAACTATACATTTGTTTTATGTACTTTTCTGAATCCTTTTTATATTTCAAAATAAAAAATGTAAAAAAAAACCTAACGAAATATGTTTTCTCCACATTAGAAAAGCCATCTAAACCAGAAATTCATTACCTGGAGTCCATAGACCCAATCTAAGAATGGCTTTTAGGGGTCTGTGGACGCCCAAAACTGTAAACAGAATTACGAATCTATGCACATGTGCAATATTATGAGGCATAGGGTCCAAATCTTTGATTAGATTTTCAAAAGAAGTATAGAGCCCCAAAAGTGTTAACCACTAAGGTATAATCTACGTCCTATTGCCAGAACACTTCATTATGATGACTTTTCCCCCATGTATTTAATGTTGATTATATTTACATTACTGAAGACACAGAAGTCCTTCAATAAAACTTCTGTATACTTGTAATTGTGGCCGTAAGAGATATTAAAAAGTTCAAGGTGAAAAAATGTGCAGATGTGGAAAAAATAGTCAGCAAAAATAATTGTTGTGTAGCAAAAATACTTCTTGCTTCTCCAGTGTAAGTTTTCTGCTGAGTAATTTGTTTGCTCATTGATTAATTCATCACATTTCACATAAGGCAGAGAGACATAGCTTCATTTTTGGATGTCTGGAGTCCATGTGCTCAAACCACTGTATAATATAGATGAGGTGAAATGAAAAATGAACCATAAGGTAACTATGCAGACTTGAAGAGGATGATGAAAAAGAACATGAAATGATTCAAGGGAGAATATATAAAACGCAAAATTGGAGAAAGTCTTGGGTTCTTTCGCCAAGATACAGTCATCTTGTTGTTAGCAGGAATATGACAACATTAAATAACATATGCCATGTTCTCAATCCCATATATGAGAATGTGGAAATTACTTCAGGCCACACATCTCTTGACTGACTCTACCACCTTTCAAGCCAGACGTTTCACAGAAGATGCCATTCACATTTCTGAGCTTTCTAAACTTCACAACCTTCAGGAACTAGAACAAAGTATTCACATCACATGCAACATTTCTCAGAGTTTCAGAGCTCATCCTTTCTTATAATTTTTAATAACTATAAAAACTTTTAAAATATGTTGAATAATCGTATCTTTCACTACATCTCTAAATCTATCACTTGACCCTTGCTATAAGAATATGGGAAGAATGTGAGAAACTCTGCAGATATAAATGTTATTTTGAAAACTAAGATTACCTCAGTATCTTTCCTTACTACTTTTTTTAATAATCAGAAATAAATACAATAGAATATATAAATAACATAAAACATAAAAATAAACATAAAGTAGAATAGATTTCAACAAAACTGCTAGCTCTGTTGGTTTCTGAGGTAAAAAGTATGTTATGAACATAAACTAAAGTGAGGAGTGATTTTTGGGCCCCCTTTCAGAATACATTCTGATCACATGCTTTTCACACATGTAGTCTTTCTCCATTTGGACATCTATAAGCATGTTTTTTTAAAAAGGACTTTTTCTTTTGATACTGAAGTCAACTCTTGCATTCTTGTAAAACAGCACACATAAACAAAACCAGTGAATCAGCTGACCAAGCTACGTCAGAATCATTGTCCTGTTACACAAGGAAGGGAAAAATATCAGAGAGAAAATTCACTGCAGCAATTTTTCTGAAAGTCCATTGGGTGATTGGAGGGAATGACTCCCATGATGTATTAGGAAAAAAAGATCAGGAGACCTTTCACAATCATTCTAAAAACTTTGTAAAAACCCACTAATATTCCAATTTGTCAGTAGCTGATTGAACATGGTCTACTTTCAGAAGTCATGATATAATAAATTGGGTATGACATAGGCTTTAAGAATACAAATATGAAGTAGAAAAAATTATATGAAAAATACTACTCCTCAATTAAATCAACTTAAATAATATGATACTTGCCATTGCCTAGTTAGCATAGAGTTAATTTGGGTTAAATGACCATTCAAATAAGTTTAAGAAGTTTTGTTGAATCAGTACCTCAATATGATCCATTGCTTTCTGCCATACAGACTGCTTTTCCTCTGCACTGTGTCCAGGAATGGATAAGATATTGTGAATGTAATTAAAGACTTCCTCCTAAAGTGCACAAGACAATATAATGTATCCATTCATTCACTCAAGCAATATCTAGTCATATCTACTATCTGTACTATTTGTGGTAAACAACTATCATTTGAAGATAGAAAATTATTTAGAGATAATTAACTGATGAAAAACTGACACTAAAAAGAGCAACTGTTTAAAGTTTAGGGTAGAATCTTAGAAGCAACAAACCTGTTCCAATTAGTTTTGGTTTTAACTTATTAACTTTCAATGACCTAGTGAGGGAATATCATACTTTTCTTTTTGGTGATCCCTGTCCACATTTCCAATTTAATCTCAAATCACTCTTGCCCTTGTCTATTATGCTCCACCTATACCTTTTTCACTTCATCCATATGATCTCTCCATTCAGTTCCCTGAATGTGTCAATTTTTTCCCTGCCTCAGGTCCTTTGCATATACCGTTCCCTATCCTGGTTCCCTATCTTCCCTTGGCCTGTGGCTCCTGAAATTCCGAAACTCAGTTTATATGTCACTTTCTCTGAGATTCTTTCCCTGGCTGCTCAGGATAAGTGAGTTTCCTGTTATCCTCTAAAGTTACACCCAGTTTCTCTCCTCTAGCACTCATCACAGTTTGTAATCATATATTTGGTTTTCTTGTTTACTGTCAGTCTCCATTACTAAATTATAAGTTCCAAAACTGCAGGAACTATAGCTGTTTTAATTATCAAGGTATACTTGGCTCATAGCAGTCACTCAATAAAAACCTGGTGAATAAAAAAAATCTTGGATCAGCAAACACATGTCCAAATATTTCTACTGAATAGTTATTTCTACTCAATAAGAAGGGAACACTGAGTAAGAAGAAAGAGGAAAGCAGTCTCTTAACTCACCTCTCTCAATGGGTCACGTAAGTAGCAATCAATAATTTTGTCATATTGGTGTTCTCGTTCATACATGAATTCACAAATTTGATAGCTAGAATGTAAAAGAAAAGACTTCAGTGTACCAAACAGGCAGGTGGTTATTAGCTTATCGTTCTGAGAAGTTCACTCAGACACACAGGTTAGTATTAAGAAAAGTAAATAGTGTAGATGTGATTTTTACTGTTAAGTAAAGTTGTGTTAAATAGCTAAGGGAGATGAGTATCTGCCATTCCTCTACCTATATGTTTAAGATGCTGCTGACTTTTTATAAGAAATTTCAAAGCTGGGTAAAAAAAAAAAATATTAAAGCAACATAAGAAATAGTCAATATATTAGATATCAATTGATAATTTGCAAACATTTTATATAAATTTTCTTTGTTCAGAATTAAATGTCAAACAAAACATTCAACAAACTAGATAAACAGCAGTGTTAGCATACTATATCTTATTTCCAGTGTCAAATTCTGCATTGTTTCTAATATATACTTAAGACAATGGTCAAAAATCTATGAAATACTATGGAAATGTTAAAGAAAAAATCTAAAATCATAAACTGTCATTCCACTTTCATATTAAAACAATTGTACAAACACTTCTAATTTACCCTGTCAATTTCTGCAAATTTAAGTAACTTCTGGAATTCAATTGAAAGGCAAAAACTTTTGCACTTAGGTTTTTGCTGTTGTCATTATTTGTATAACCTTTCCTAATTAAAAAAACACCAATGCATCAATAAACTGGACTTCAAGTTAGAGAAATACAATTTAATAGTCTTACAGAAAACTAATATATGGCTGCAAAACAACTTACAACTCAGCTTTTTCTGCCATACGGATGAGCCGACTCTCTTCAAATTGAACTATGCCTCCAGCCTGCAGCAATTCTAAAAGGACCTGAACATTTAAAATAAATGAATAAGAACACTTTGGAATTTACTAGCTCTTTAAGAGTGCATTCAGCCATGCAGACCATAATTTTTATTTTTTTTCTTTTGTAGTCTTACTTGATGATATTTTGGCTTACTTTCACATATGCAAGGGGTTAGACTGACATAATGCTGATCATATTCTATTCATGTCTTATAAAAAGATCAATGGCTCTGCTTTTTAAACAAGGAAGGAATGCTACTGTATTTGCAAATAAGCCCTTAGAACACTGAATTAACTCTCCACTAAGCTGAACATGTCTGTATATCCTTTTAAGAAGTGAGTTTTTGTCTCATTTTTATGTCTTACGGTTCTTTAAAAATCTGTTGTCCACAGGTAGTAGCCATGCTTACATTAAATTTTTTAAATTAATCATTGAGGTTTTTCATAGCAGCCCTTTTCTAAACAGCCAAAAGGTGGAAAAAATCCAAATGTCCCTCAACGGATGAATGGATAAACAAAATGTGGCATAAACATACAATGGAGTATTACTTAGCCTTAAAAATGTCGTAACATGTATCAGAATTTTCTTCTGATACATGTTACAACATGGATGAACCTTGAACATATTACGCTAAGTGACATAAGCCAAACACAAATACTGACGGTTGTGTTAATACTTTCACGAGATACCTAGGGTAGTCAAACTCATAGAAACAGAAAGCACAATGGTGGCTGTCAGGGGATAGGGGAGGATAGTCTAAGGAGTTATTGTTTAATGGGTATGGTGATTCAGTTTGGGAAGATGAAAAATTTCTGGAGATGGATGGTGATGATGATTGCACAACAATGTGAATGCCAATGAATTGTACACTTAAAAATGGTTAAAATGGTAAATTTTATGCAATGTATATTTTACCACAATAAAATAAAACAAAAATATTGGGGTTCACATAATTAATTTTTACCAAATTAAGTGGCTGAAATAAGGGAGTCCACATTACTATTTGTATTCAATATAATTTAAGAGTAACCAACAGATGAAAAATTACCTATGGGGTACAATGTACGCTACTTGGGTGATGGTACACCAAAAGCTCACACTCCACCACTATACAATATATACATGTAACAGATTTCAACTTGTACCCCTTAAATCTATCTTTTTAAAAAAATTTTAAAAAAAGAGTAACCTAAATTTTAGCAGCTGTTCTCTTTCCTAAGATAGTCTGCAGCAGTCACTGGGCCATAGCTGTGCAAAGAAAGGGGTCATTATTACCATCCTATGGTCTTTAGCTGAGTCTCAACTTCCCAGCTGTGCACTATTACCATAAAAAATCAGCACAGCTCTTAAAGTGCTTAATTTTTGTAGTTTATTTACTTGACCAAGTCTGGCTATCAATACTAAATGGGCTGACACTCTTAGTGCTCACAATTACAGTGGGTAAGCTTTTAAAGAATCCTATTCCCCTCAAGAAAGTGGTATAAATAGAAAGAAGTGGTAATCAGTTATTATCTCACAAGAACTAGTGGAGGAACAGGTGAATTCTAGTCTCCAGAATGGTCAGCCCTAATGCAGTGAGGTTCTAGGATGCTCTCAAAAGTTGAGTGTGCCAATACTCAGGATCCTGCAGCTTTTCTGGTTCAGGACCATAGCAGCTAGCAGTGGTTACCAGATCAATGCCACTGATGGAAAGCAGGGTATAAACAAGTGCTAACTGTTGCTATGTAATGGAGAAGAATGAAGTATTCTTTTTGATGTCATGGTGGATGCAAAACAGGTCCAGTCTACCTAGGAATTTAGTTTGATATAAGCTCTTTATAATTATACTTCCAACAACCATCCACTCTATTTTCTGGTTGCCACTAACTTTAGCTTAGTATTAGGGTTTGGCACAAGTCATTTCCCCCTTATGTCTAGTGAGGTCTATAGCACAGAAGAGTTTTTTCCAGCTTTCTCTGTCTTCTTTCCTATGCTTTAGCGAAAACAGTTCTAGTAGTTCATACCTGCTGTCTTTCAGAGTGTCGGGAGTCATCGTCAGGACTACAGAGGAATTCAAGGACCTGGCCAAAGAAAAGGTATTTTTTATCTGATACCAGCACTCATACCATAACACTGTCATAATAAAAACAACAATAATTATCCTTTGAATATCACCAATTCATTCACACTCAGCTACAACAAATACCACAGGTGTATGGTACCTTCCCAACTGATTGGCCTCATACATGAAACATCAGGCTCAGGTATGCTAACAATTTAATATGTGTCTTATACATACATTTCTATACTTTTAGAAACATAACTGGAAGGCAGTGTTATCTATATACCTTACCTTTAATTTCCCTGACACCATGGACGAAACAAAGTGTGGACTTAGGAGTCAGGCCACTTGAATTTGAATGCTAACATTATTAATACTTAAAAATAACATTTATTGCTAATAATAACACCTACTAAGTATGACCTTGGACAAATTACTTAATCTCTCCAGGCTTTAGTTTCCTTATATGTAAAATGGGGATAACTGTCCCCATTTCAGAGCTGTTGGGAGGACTGAGTTCACATATACATATAAATAAAGCTTTGGAACAACATCTGCCACTGTAAAGTGCTCAGTCAATGCTAGTCATTATTAGCTACTTTCTCCAGACAAAAAATATTTTCTTTGCCACCTGTGGATATGTAGAAGATTTAACTGGGATTAGGAGATATCTTCAGAGTCAAAGTCATTTGTAAGTAAATTCAGGTTTTCCAAAAGTAATCTTTTCTTCAGTTTTTGGTCATCATAGTCTTACTACCAGTGAGATGGGGTACTTAAAATGGAAAATTCTTGAGCAAAGAATTCTAGGCAATTTAGATCAACAGAATAATTTAGAGAACAGAATCTCTATAAACCAATCTCCACAAACCATACTCTCATGATACCAGGTTACTAAGCAAAGTCATACTACCTGGAACACAGCATTAAGACACAGACACCACCCCCCCATTTAGATCCAAAACCTGAACAGGACTCTCCTTGATAAGACATTTATTCAATAGTCTATCATATTAAGAAACAGTGTATTGCAGTGAATACTGTACTGTTTGTACAGTAAACAGAAGAAATTTCTAGTTCTCATTGTTAAAGACACTTACCTGATCAAAAAGTGTTCTATTTACGAACAAGGTGTTGTCAGGCTTTGCAAGCTGCCGAGCAAGGAACGTAAAGAGACACCCTACTTGTGAGGGAGTAAAATCTGAATTCTCCACCATAACCTGATGAGCAAAAGAGACCATTTATTCAATAGACCATCTGGTTTGATGCAAAAAAAAATATACAATTAGAAGGGGGGAAAGCCTCATTACTGAAGACACATGAAAAGATCCTTTTATAGACTGTGAAACAATTGAGTTCAATACCATTTAAAGAAGAAACACAACTATTTCCATACTCTAAAAGGGAAACAATTTAGTGGGTTTTGGTATTTTTCTAACACAATTTGGGTGAGAACTGAATTGTGAGAGATGTGGATGTAAGATTTCAAAGAAATATTAATCATGTTTCTCTCAGGAATTCTTAGAGAATCCTATTAAAATTAAATTTAAATTAAATTTAAATAACTCTACTAAAAATCTGTCCATCCACAAGGGAAGAAAAGAGCTGCTTTGGGGTTTAAAAGTACGATAACCTGAGAGTGAAGGTATCCCAGAAAAGAAGTCAGCTAATGCACACATCAATAAAGTGAATGGCTTCTGCTGTGTCCACAAATAGTTCCTTGAACTGATGGTTTTGTATAATGGGCTTTTTACAATTGCACACAGTTATCAAATGATAGTCATTCCTCTGCTTTAACTCAGCGCTCATCTCTTGAGTACCCACTAAGTGTAAAATGCAATGGTGGGTGCCTTTAAGGGAATTAGGAACTATAAAGGAAGGAGAGACAGATAAACAAATCTTAAATAAAAGGTATAAGGTGAAGAGTGCTATTATAAAGGCAGAAATGATTATGGAAGCACAGTGGAGAAAATTTAGTTCAACTGGTTAGAGAGGGAATTTGAAAAGAAATGAGAAAAATAGCTTTTAAGCTAAGTTTTAAAGCCCATGCAGAACCTTTGATGGGGGAAATGTCAGCAGAGAGGGTAAACTTAGCAGAGAGAAGAGTGTGATCAAAAGCATGGACATGGGAAAATACGAGTTTGTTAGGGAGAACTAGAAATTTTAATAGAATGCAGCAGCATGCATAAGGAGGGAAAAATCAGATGGAAAGAAAAGATTAGGTCTCAAATGTCAGCCTCTGGAATCTGGAATTTATTCCATAGAAAACCGGGGAGTTACTAAAGGTGTTCAACCAGGGGAGCCAATTATGATCTGTACTGTGCTTGGGGAAATTATCCTGTCAGCAGTGCATGGGGTAAAGTAACAGAAGGAAGAAACAGAAGGCAGGGAGATCAAGACGCAAGTCACTGCAGGGGTCCGGGGAGAGACAAAGGGCTTCTGAACTAGGGCTTCTAAATAATGAAAACGGAAGGAGGAAAGGGTGCAAAAGACACTGCAGAGAGAGAGGAAACAAGACAAGTCTTCCTATGGGTGGAAAAATGTGGTTAAAGGAGCAATAAAAAATGGCAGATTTTAAGCCTGATTGGCAGGTGGGATAATGACGCCACTAACAAAGAGAGAATGCAGAAGTCTGGAAGGAAAGATCATGTATTGCTTTGGGCTTGCTGAATTCATGGGGGCAAGTCTATACCAAAGTAGAGTATAGTACCCTGGCACATCTATTAAAAAGTCCCAAGTTCCCTCCTTCCATCCTCCACTAAAAGATAAAGTATAAGATTTCTCCCATTATAAAACATTCCCTAGCTTTTGACCTACCTCTTCTTACTTTGCTAGCAGTACATACCTTACTTTTATCCTTCCTGCTTTTAGTCTAGTAATCTACTTGCATAATCATTACTAGAGTATGTGGATATTTCAAGTTACAAAAAACTCTCTCTCTCATACACACACACACACACAAATTCCAATTTATAATATTCCAAGAGCTTTCTTAGCTTTAACACTCAGTCATCACTCCTTTTCAGCGTGCAGGTTCCCTTTTCTAGGACTCAACTCTTGGAGTCCAGATAGTGCTCTTCTCTGTCTTTAGCCCTTCTTTTTGCTCTGTAAGTGTAAACTCCTAAATTGTCTCACCCCGTACACATCTTTTGAGAAAATAGCTCTAACCCACAGCCAATTCCTTTGCCACCTCAGTGAGTGTCTAACTGACTATCATCCTACAAAGTCTCTGTTTCCTCTTTTTGACCTATTTCAGAGACCATGCCTACAAAATTTTCTGGGCAATCTTGTAAAAAGTCACAAATTCACAGTTTTTTCCCTGTCTGCAGCCACTCTACACACATAATAATGCTCATTTGCCTGTTCTCTGGTCACTGCCTATACTCCTACTCTCACTGGCTCCTCAGAAGTACACTTTAACAAATTAGTACACCTCTAGAACCAGAAATGAGAAAAATAATCTCAAAAGTTCATTCCTCATTGACCCAATGTAAATATTTTGAAGACCATTGGCAAGACTGTTGGCAATTCACCAACAGTAACAGTTAAGTACTTTATGGAGCTTTATTCTCTGCATTTGGATCATACTTCAAACTTAGTATAGTTTTAAATTCAAACTCCAATCTAACCAACTTACAAACATTTCTTAAATATCTACTACGTTCCAGGCACTGTGCTGGATATGTTCTAAGCATGCTAAAACAATGACAAAAAAAAAAAAATTATAATAATCCTCATGGTCTCTACCTTCAGGAAGCTCAAGTCCAGATAGGAAAATGTAAACAATTATGACATAGTGTGCTAAGTGTGGCATAAAGTGTTGTGTAAACAGAGAAGGAGCAACTAATCAATGTAGAAGTGTGGGAAATGATTCAGAAAGAGTTTCTCATGGATGATATTTGAGTTAAAGTCTTGGAAAATGGTTAGGAATTTGCCAGTCAGTTAAAGGGAAGGAAATGGCATGACAGGCTGAAAGAAAACCCCTGCTAAGAACATAAACCATGAAGATGACACAGAAAGTTTAGTGAATTCCAACAATTTAATATGGTTGAGGAGTACATAATATATGGGGTTAATGAGGGTGAGGAGGTGGGTAGGAGAGGAGAGCAGTTATACAGATGTAATCAGGGACCAGGAAATACAGAAGAATCTTCGATGTCATGTTAAACAGTTTAGATGGGTATGGCAGAAATTACTACTTAGGCTCCAACATCTATTCTTCCCTCCTAACTTAGGAACAGAACTCATGTTTAGCTAAGCACATGATTACCAAGAATACAGACTACGTTTCTGTCACTCTTAGCAGTTAAGGGGCCATATATCCAAGTTCATGGCAATATGACGTAAGCAGAATTGTTGTACACAACTTTTAAGAAGTTTCCTTAAAGAGAGGGAAGACTTTTCTACATCTCTCTCTACATTCAGGCTAGCTAGAAGGCAGAGGTAACGGTTGGAGCCTGAGTGGCCATCTTGGAAGAAAAGACAGAAATCACACACTAAGTGTAATACTAAGTAAGACAGAAGGAATCTGCACCCCTGATAAGTTTATGAAGCCACTCTACTAGATCAGGTTGCCTACTTCCAGGCTTCCATGAGAAAAATAAATTCCCATAAAACTACTGTCATTTTGAGTTTTCTCTCACTCACAGCAGAACTTAATTCCAACTGACCAACAGGGAACTGCAGAAGAATATTAGGTAGAGGAGAGGCAAGATCACAAATTAAAGGATTAGGTTAGGAATAGGAAGACCATTTAGGAAGGTATTTTGGAAATATAGGTGAAAATTCTCCATACTAGCCACTGGATCAAACTGGCATTATCTGAGAGCTTGGCAATCCTATTCTCATATTCATCACTGTCTATCTCACAAAGTTAATAGATAGCTCAAATGAGATAATGTATATGAACATGCTTTGGAAATTATAAAGAACCCTTATAAATGTAATACATTGATGTTATGCACAACTAGAAAACATTTTAATTCTGGTCTCTTGTCCAAAATAATCTAAAAGTCATTAAAAGGAAGAAACCTCTATTTTACAGTGAAATGAACAGAATGAAAACTTTAAGCTTTCAACTACAAGAGGAAACTCGCCTGCTTGAAGTCATGTAGATGGAAAGGAAAAGAACCTGTCTCTGCATTCATTCATTAGCAACAGCATAAATCTCAAAATAGCTTTTTACTGAATCTAATTATATTTAGATTGGGATGATCATCTCTGTGTGCCTCAAACCATTCTCAAGTGCCACCTATCATCCCAGTGCCATGGTAAAATATGGCACTGCCTTAGCAACAAAGCGATGTTGGTATGAGACAAAAGAAGATTCTTCACATTAATTATTTTCTCAAAACACTCTGAAGTTAGTCTCTATTATTACACATCATCATATTAAGATAGCAACTATCATAATATGCATTTCTCAAGGGCAGTACCCTGTATCCTGGTATCCAGTTTAAAGCCAAGATACATTAATTTTTTTTTAATTCAGCTCTTGAAGACAAAGATACCATAATAAAATTTTAAGATATGATTGCAACCTATCACTTCACTATACAAGATCATTTTATAACCTGCTATAAAACAATTCAATTATCTTAATATAAATTTCAATATAAAGACATGTATTCTTTGAATACTTACTTTCAACAAAATATCCACAATTCGCTGTTGATATTCCACAGCTTGCTTGTCATTTTTAAAATCTTCAAAAGTCTAAAAGGGAGAAAGAAATTTTAAAAAGTAATTACTATTTGCACATTTTAGAAGGAAACAAGTTATTAGATTCTTATTAATAAAATCCAAGTAAATTTCCAAATAAGATAACTATTCCTCATTAGGTTTCTTCTTTCCTTTTTTTTTTTAGAGACAGCGTCTTGCTCTATCACCCAGGCTGGAGTGCAGTGATGAAATCATAGCTCACTGTTAAACTCCTGAGCTCAAGTGATCCTCCCGCCTCAGCCTCCCGAATAGCCAGGACTACAGGTGCCCAACACCACATCTGGCAATTTTTAAACTTTTTGTAGAGATGGGGTCTCACTATGTTGCCCAGGCTGGTCTCAAATTTCTGAGCTCAAGTGATCCTCCCACCTCAGCCTCCCAAAGTGCTGGGATTACAGGCATGAGCTACTGTGCCCAGCTGAGGTTTTTTCCTATACACCTTTAATGATAAGTTATTTTTAGTGAATCAAGTAGAAAGCTATAGCATTTAATATTGCATGGTATTCCAAGACTTTAAAAAATCAATAAGTATGAAAATTTGAGAAAGAAAGGCAGGCAATATCCAGAGGCAAAGAAAAAGAGAAAGAACACTAGTGGCAAGAGGCAATTTGGGAGCAAAGGTTTGAGAAAAGAAGGATGAAATACCACATGCTGAGCAATCATTCAGTCTATGTCATTTGGAAATAACTAAGACACGGTTCATTTACTGTCATGAAAAATAATTTTCATAATTTCCATGACCATTAAGAAAAAATGATGTCCAAAGACAGGCATTTTAAAAAATTATGGTAAAACTGTTGAAATGTTAAAATTCTTAAGCCTACTTACAAGGAATAGGTATCCTATTCTCAAAACACTGCCAAGTACAGCACTTTTTATTTTATGTCCCTGCACAAGTACAGCCAAATACATTTTGAATATAACATGCTTCAAAATAAATGGCAACACCAGGTTCTGTTTGGCAGTATATGATAACAGCATGTCACAAAAATATAATACCTAGCACATACAGGATGCATATATGAAGAAAGTGAAATTGTATACACTATCAAAAAATTGAAATGAAAATATTTACTGAACGATCAAAGATGTGAAGGTCTTTCCTATGTTTTCACTCAGCACATTTGGTTCTGAGAAATGTTTGAATCCACATAGCAATAATTGATTTCTATTTTCTTGAAACAAGAAAATGGACTACATATTGTCCCAATAGATTAAAAATAAAAAGGAATTTCACAGCCATGAACTTTCAAGACTACATCATAGTTCTATTCAAACCAGAGGACCTGCTGTTCTTTAAATGGGCCCTGAATTTGCCCCAATTTCTCCGAAGTACCTTTGTTCATGCTGTTCTCTTATTAGCATGCCCTTCCCTTCCTTCTCCTGCCTGGCTTAACAAATGATGGTTGCGTTGTCTAGTTAATCATTTACAGTGAAAAGTAATATTTTAACTTTTTTTTTCAACTAGTCTGC
Organism: Daubentonia madagascariensis; assembly: GCA_023783475.1. NCBI lineage: Eukaryota > Metazoa > Chordata > Mammalia > Primates > Daubentoniidae > Daubentonia > Daubentonia madagascariensis. Next base: position 22,222,008 of record JAKFHU010000322.1, on the reverse strand, counting down.
TTTGCTGCCAGTTAGTTGAGAAACGCAGAAATGAGTTTCCAAGGAGATTATAGGAACTCTTAATCTGGAAGGCTCAAACAGAAGACATTTTGATGTTTATGTGGGTTAAATATGACCCTGCCTAAAGATGGGAAGATGGATTAGAAAGTCTCTCAGTTCTGTCTTCTGATTTATGAGAACACACACACACACACACACACACACACACCCCCATCCCTGTCTGTTAAAGTGAGATGTCATTCTGCAGGTACAAATAGAAGGTACTATCTGCTAATACAAGTGCTATTCAACTAAAATACAAAACCATGGAGAATTAACATATGTATTTAAAAACCACAGGAGTGACAACAAGTCAAAAACTATTTCCCTAACGATTTTCCTTTTGACAGCATGAAGTCACTGCTTTGAAACACATATTGAAAGCTTGTTTCTATAAACATAATTAAGTGGCGACATATACAGTGTGAATATTATGATACAGTTAATGACATATTCTGACAGTAGTTAACAACTGCCACAAAAATGGCACATCATTGTTAGAACATTATCATTTCACAAAGACACTTTTAATTGTGAATGCTTGTCAGAGGAATAATATGCAAAGATGCCCTAATGGAGAATTACAGTTTGTGAAGTACAAAATAGACTTAAAACTCAAGTTCAAAGTCATCTATGAATTTGGGCATAAAAATTTCTTTCTGTAGTACCCTAAAAATTATGGGGTTTCTGTATGATAATGACAGCAAGCTACATCCTAATCCAGGAATCAACAAACATTCTCTGCAAAGGGCCAGATACTAAATATTTCAGGCTTTGTGGGCTACATGTGATCTCTACCACATATTCTTCTTCAGGAGGCTGATTTGCCTCCTAAAATACCACTCAACTCCTTTCACATCTTGGTATCCCTACTGTTACTGCCTTAATTCAAGCCACCATCTACCTAGATTACTATAAAAATTTGCTAACAGATCTGCTTGCCTCCAGTCTTACCTCATTTCAATCCATTTGTGTCCCCTAAGATTCATGCTGAAAATCTAATCACCAAAGTGATGGTATTAGGTGAGGCCTTCAGGAGGTGATTAGATCATGAGGGCAGGGCCCCCACGAAGGAGATCAGTGTCTTTCAAAAGAGACCCCAGAGAGATCCTTTGCCCATTCCTGCCATGTGAAGACACAGTGAGAAAGTGCTATTCTATGAACCAGGAAGTGGGCGCTCAACAGACAAGAATCTCCCAGTGCCTTGATCTTAGACTTCCCAGCCTCCAGAACTGTGAGAAATAAATTTCTGTTGTTTACGAGCCACCCAGTCTATGGTATTTTGTTATAGCAGCCCAAACCGACTAAGACACAAGAGTCAGAGGGAACATTTTAAAAGTACAAATCATGATATTTTTCTTCCTAAAAGGCTTCAGTGGCTACCTACTGCTGTAGTACAAAGTCCAAATTTCTTACTACAGATTGCAAGACTCCACTGTCTGCCTACCTCACTGGATTTGCTTCTCTTTGCACTTTTCCTTACACTTAAAGATGCAGCCATACTGAATAGTTTTAAATTACTTGAATACACATTGCTCTGTCTCATTTCCAGGCCTTGCTACATATTCTGCCCTTCTACCTACAGTATTTTTCTATTTCCCTTCACCTAACTTCTACTCATTCTTTGAGACTCAGAATGGAGTCATTTCATTCAAGAAACCTTCCCTAACCCCCATTAGGTGCCCCTCATAAGTGTTCCTATTCCATCCTGCACTTCCCCTAAGGCATGTATTGTACTGTGCTATATTTACTTATCTATAAGTCTTAATCCTCTTCCTCCACAAGGGCAGGGTTTATATCCTGTCAGCCAAAATTGTAGCCCCCAATTAGGATAGTATGTGGGATAGACTATACACTCAAATATTTGTCAAGCAAATGAGAGAGAGATTGTTTTGCAGCCTTACTATAAAGCCCAAAATCTTAATTCTGATACCAGCATAATTCCAAATGTGGTTCAGTACTACCATTACCATTAAAAAAGGGAAAATTAGGTAAAATTCTTTGTTTTCTCCACCACTCTTTCCAAACCCCCTGCCCTATCACTTCCTGTTTTGCTTTGTTTTTTCTACTTGCCAGACACCAAGTACCCTTATGTTCTCCTCTGGACATCTAAGGTTTCCTAAAACAACTAGATCTAATTTCCAGTTCTAATTTTCTTTACCCTTCATCCTATGAAATTAAAGTTACTACTTCTGAGGTCAGATTTTCAAATTAAACTAATTCAAACTATATAATATAATAACCTTCCCATGAGTACTTACCTTTTTAAAATAACTTAAAAGTTTATTTTATTACTCCACTTATAAAAGTAGTATATGCTCATTCATTAGGGAAATTTGCTCCATCTCACAGAGTTAATCACGATTAATATTTAGGGGTATTTCCATCCTGTCTTTTCTCTCCAGATACTGTGTGTGTGTATATATATACATATTATGTGTGTGTGTGTATTGTATGTATTTGTGAGCCTGCTGCTTTCACTAAACACTATGATATAAGCATTTTCCACACTATCAAAAACTTTTCAAAAACCAGCTACAATACTATTTCATTGGGAAGATACATCATATTTTATATAACTATTCCCCTAGGGGCATCTTCACAGATAACCTGGCTCACCCAAATTCATCTATAATTAAACATATATAAGAGTGTTTTTTCAGCAAAAAACTTCCATGTTCCACTTCAATTCCAGTTATTTCCACTATCATCACCACCACATCTCCTTCAGAGCACTCTTCCATATTTAGTATGCCAGGTAACATAATTTACGAAATCAGAGATGTACCACATCTAACCCTGCTCACTTTAACTTTTTGATGAAGTGGGTAGGGAGGAAGGAAGGAAGGAAGGAAGGGTGAGAAGAAGGGAGATAAAGAACTAGAGAGAAAATATGGGTAGCACAACAAAATTAAACATTTGAAATTCTGACTTACTGCTAGTGCATAAACATTGTACCTGCATAAGGATTATTATTTTTCTTTCCTTGTATTAAAAAAATTATTGCCCTGGCTCCTTTGAAGACGCCTTAAAATCATACTATCTCTTACCAATGCCAATACATTTAGAAATTCTCTTGTGTCAAAGTGTAGTAAAGTCCGAACATAAGGATAGATTTCTTCCTCAGGGGAAGCTTCTGCTGAATGCAGGCGAATTAGGAATTCAAAAACCTGCAAGTTGAAAAAAAAATGTTGATTATTTTCTCACCTTACAAAGTATCTTGCTGAAGCAATGATTCCCATTTAGATAAAATAAAGCCAGGTTGAATTCAGTTTAAATTACCACTATGTTATAAGTTCTCTCTTAAATTCTCTCTCAGCTAAAATTATTGACTTTAGTGATAGTATGTACACGTTCTCCTGTAATAGGCAACAGCTTCTGACCCAGGTATGATCCTCAACAGCAATTTGTCTTCAGTACATTTTAACAAGAGATATAGACAGTAAAAATGCCATGAAAATAGTACCAACCTGATTTTTAACCAAGGGAACAAGATCTTCAGGGATATCACCAAGGGGATAGGCACGGCCTGCTAGACAACAGCTAGAAGACAGAATAAGAACAGATTTGGTGACAAGCGAGTAACACATTGCTTTTCAAATTTGAGAAACTAGTTTGATTTTTAAGCAGACTCAGCTTTTGTCAGTTAGGTCAAGTTCCAAACCAGATCAAGATGACACTCAGTTCAGAAAATGTGGGCTAGAGAAATGGTGGTGAAGTGGTAACACATCCTGTGACTGAGCAGGGACTTTCATTTCCTTATGTTTCCTTAGAAAAACCCATGCTGCACTAAAGGGGCAAGAAAGACAGACTAAAGGTCTCATACCTAGCATCTAGAAAGAAACTAATGGCAACAGTAAACTATGATTTACCTGTTAAAAGCCTGATGTTCTCAGTTACTTTTATTTTATTTTATTTTTTTGGAGACAGAGTCTCACTCTGTTGCCCCAAATAGAGTGCAGTGGTGTCACTTTAGCTCACTGCAACCTCAAACTCCTGGGCTCAAGCAATCCTCCTGCCTCAGCCTCCTGAGTAGCTGGGACTACAGGAGCGCACCACCATGCCCAGCTAATTTTTGTATTTCAGTTACTTTTAAACCAGTAGCTCTAAGGATGGTAATTAAAGATGGGGAAAGAGCCAAGCCAGTAAATGTCTGGAAAACGTCTGCAATAGGATAAGCTTTCACAGACAATTGGAATCTGAAGAGAAATTCACCCTACAGTTTTACTTCCAAATCAGACCTTCTTTAGGGCTAATGACTTGCCTTGTGGGCTGAATTTGACAAATGTCTTCTAAACATTTACTTGTTTAACATACCCATGTCTTCTTTTTTCTATTTCTTTTTTGAGGGATGGGGGTAAATTTTAAGCCTTTTTGAACTAGTCATCAATTTTCAGTGTTAGATTAGAGACAACTGGATACCAGCATATCCTAGAGTTTAAAGTAAAGATGATAAAACACAAGGTAAATGCTACATATGTTCTTCTACACTAAATAATCAATGTAGCAAGTGTGAAACAGGTCTCAAAGTTAACTCTGATGCTAGACAGAAGCTAAAATCATGCTCTGGTAGGTTCTGCCGTCTTCCTACCTTCCTGCCAAGCGACTATCTATCTAAAAGTTCTATCAGGACTTAATTCTGAGCCTGCATTCTCTATCAGAATGAACTCTAGCCCAGGAGTCAGGAGATAAACATTCCAGTTCTACCTCTGTCACTTTTCACGATTTAAACAAATCTCTTGCCCTTATATATAAAATAGAAACAACACAAATCCCACAAGGTTGTCAGTAGTAAAAGTATTAATAAAATACTCTACAACAGGGCTTCTAAACCTCAGCCTACTGATATTTTAAGCCAGATAATTCCTTGTTGTGGGGACTAATCTGTGCATTGTAGGGTGCTTAGCATTATCCTTCGCTTCTACCTATGACATAAAAGTAGCATCCCTACTCTATCCTCAGTAGTAACAACCAAAAATGTCTCAGTAGGGCTCTATATTGTTTGCCAAACATCTCCAAGGGGCAGGGCACAAAATCACCCATGGTTGAGAACCACTGCTCTACATAAAAGAACTCTGAAAAATGAAAAGCACTATAAAGATAACAGTATCTCTAAAAATATAGGGGAAAAATATAGAGGGAACATATACACAGATAAATAAATTAAAAAATTTTACCTAATATATACAAGAAGCTTGTTTCCCATAACAACTTGTTCATCTAAAATAGAAAGAGAAGTATCTTCAGCAATTCTCTCTCAAAATCTTTTCGGAAATATAATATTATGTGGAAACAAAAAATAAAACTTGTCATTTAAGGTGAGGTAAATATATTCCTAAATAACAGAAAATTGAGATAAGACCACTTAAACTATTACTTTTTGAATTTCCATTAGATTCTTTTCACAGACACAAAATCAATATGAGTCATTTAAGGACACATGTAGAAGGAATAGATCTGAAGGTGGAGATTTATGAATTTTTGGCCTAACCACTAGCTGGGGACCAGGGGAAGATGCAGAGTAGGCAATGAATCCATGAATTATAGACCATGATCAATTAATTAATATGAAGCCATAACTATACAATGTCTTCTCATGTATAATATGGATTTTCACCACCACAATGCTCTAGGGCTAAGATGGCCATTGTTCCCAAATGTCTAAAGTAACAGACCTGGACTAAATGATCTTTAGGGCCATTTCTATTCTAAGTTATGTAAAAAACATGAGATTCCTTCATCTGGTGATATAAGCCTAATTCTTTGACTAAAAGAAACCCAAAAGATAGTCTAACCAAGTTTTAGGCCAAAGAGTCAAGGGCAACACAGAATGGAGTAGGAGCATCAGTAAGGGTGAAGTGATCAGGAATGCTTACAGTGTGCAGGTTATAGGAATCTGTGGTTGGTAATAATGAAGAGCTGAAGATTCCACTTTGGTATATGAATACTGGACATAATGCAAGCAAGTGTACATCTTTTATTTTATTAGCAATCCTTCACAAATACTCTAAATGTGTGATGTTGTTAGTGCAAATAAACTTAAACTGCTTAACATTGTATGAATAATTAACATTTTGCTTCAATTCCAAATGTTATTTGATCCAACTCAACACAGTGGTGATCACCTTACTGGTATACCAAGTTGTTGTTTATTGGCGAATTAGATAAACACCTTTCTTGCTAGAAATCTCAGGTAGAATGTGTCTACCTCATGATATTCCTAGAGAAAGTTAAATTTACTTGTTTAACATATCCATCTCCATGATTCCACTACTATGAATTTCCTAAGAGCAGACAGTCTGTGTTATCTCCGTATTCCTAACATCCAGTATAGTGTCTGGCACATAAGCAGGTGATTAGTAAATGAATACTGAATTGAACTGACATTGTACTTTATTTTCTACAACTTTTCTTTTCCCAATATCTTCTTTTAGACAATTTTCTGTTGTAAAAGCTCATCAATTCCATTTGGATTTTTCAATATCCCACTTTCATTCCTAGCACATATATATGTGAAAGGCAATTTTCAAGTTTGTTTCAAAAAGATTAGGTTCAGGGCTGCTATTAGGTATGAGGGTTTAAGACTACAAAATGATTCCTCCTGCCCCCACCTTTATAGTAAAAAAAACTACAAAACCTAGACATAATACAAAAAGTAACTATCTGAAGTTACTGAAGAGTTAATAAAGAGTGAATAAAAGCACACAAATCTGGTGGGGAGTTCAGACTCACTTAAGGGAGGAGAGACAGGCAGCCACACTTTCTTCATGTGGCCTTTCCCTGGATAAGTGCACTCTAAACTGTACACATTGGGGGTGAGGGACAGCACGTGGAAAAGCCCCTAATCTTTCTGGCCTAGGGGACCAGAAAAGTGAAATCAGGAAACCATGAATGTGGAAGAGAGTGGGGGAATCCCAAAAGGAGAAGAGTCAAAGAGGGGATCCCCAAACTGTCTGCTCACATCTGTGACTGATCCCTAAACCACCATGCAGGAAAAAGAATGAAAGCAGCTTAGTCAAAGACAAAAAATCAGGATCAAGAATGGAGCGCCCTCCCTGAAGGTATTAGAGCGTGAAGGAAGCACACAGGCTCTGGTGGGGAGTTCACTCACTTGGAGGAGTGGAGACAGGGAATTGCACAAGTAAATCACCATCACTGTGGCTTTCAGCCTGAGACCAAGTGTGGTCTGTGTGGCAAGCACAGTGGGGGCAGGGTGGGGGGGCTCACATGGAAAAAGCAGCAATCTTTCTATCCAGGGGAACTAGAAAAGAGAAGTTACCAAAGATAAACAGTTTTAAAAAAACGGGGGGAGGAAATCTTGTAAAAAAAACAGCCAGAGGGAGAATCCCCAAATTCTGTCTAACCTTACTGACTAATCCCTGAACCAGGCATGTGGATCAGAATCAAAGCAGATCAGCTAAACAGAAATGATCTGAGAGATTGGAGTTGCCACAAGAGAAATAGAGTTTGCAATTCAAGCCCAATCAAGAAAATTACCTGATAAAACAAAGGAAAAAAATACTCAGTGGAAAAAAATAATGGAATCCAGAATCTCCACAATGTAACATTCATAATATCCAGGTACAATCCAAAAATTATCCTGAAACCAGCTTTATGAACAAAATTCAATGACCCCTATATGTTTTCTTATAATCGCCTCCCTTAACTAACTACATGAACTTTTTGAGTTGTTTCCCAGAATTGGCAGAATTTTTATAAGACAAAGGAGTTGAGATTCTGAAGGCCCCTGAGCAAGATTCCTGAGGCCAAGAATCACCATCCCCCATGAGCTCCCCTAATGCACACGGCCCCTCCTTAAAAAGCCCATGATCTCTGTTGGTTGGGCAGATGGATTTGAGACTATTTCTCCGGTTCTCCCGACAGACAACTTTCACGTTAAAATTCCTTTCTTCCTTGGAAAACCTCATTGTCTCAATAATTGGATCTTTGTGCAGTGAGCAACTGAATCTAAGCCAGGGGTAGGGAACCTGCAGCCTTAAGGCCATATGTGGCCTTCTAGGTCCTTAAGTGTAGCCTTTTGACTGAATCCAAATTTTACAGAACAAATCCTTTTATTTTTATTAGTACATTTTTATCTTTTATATTTTTATTATATTTTATTTCTAAAATGAACATATTTAAAATACCAAAGAATAAAATAAGTTTCAATGAAATAATCCTCCCACAGTGAACAGCACAATTAGAACATTAGTAAGCCGTAAGAGCTAAATTGACAACTGCTATGCTGAAGATTTAGTTCCAACTTCCCCTGCCTGGCGCCACTACTGCACAAGGCTGGTTGGTGAGAATTCATGGGGGTTGAGTATGCCAGTCTATTATCAGCTTTTGACAATGGTGCATTGTGTTTGTGTTTGAAGTGGAATTTGTGAATAGTTGCACAGCTAGACAGAGTTTTTTAGTTCTGTCTGCTGAACAGCCCATCATGTCAAAAGACCAGGAGAATGCGGAAGGAAGAAAACAGATTTTTCAATAAGGTTGGGAATTACAATATTATCTTGTTTCTGCTAAAGATAAGATGATTTGCTTGCTTTGTGATACTGCAACATCAACATTAAAGAAATTCAGTGCTCATCAGCATTCCAACACTCATAAGGACCACAAATATTTTAAATTAGAGGAGAGGTGTGAAAGGTTGTATTGCAGAAATTAAAAAATGAAAAGCAAAAGTAAAGACAACTCTTTGAAGTAGCATTAAAACCTAGAAATAATGCCATTGAAGCAACTTATAAAGTAGCTTATATACTTGGGGAAAAAAGGGAAGTCATTCAGTGATGTAGAAATTTTGAAAGAATACATTGTTGAAGTTGTAGGATGCTTAGACTCTGATAATGTTTCAAAGTACAAATAACTGCCTCTTTCAGGGAGAACCACAACTGATTGGCAGCATGAATGAGCCTTCAACTTAACAGAAAAACTTCATGCAATACTTAAAAAGGAAAATAGATATTATTCAATTGCTTTGGATGAATCAACTGATACTACTGACTCAGCGCAGGTTTTATACTTCATTCAGGTCATAACAGAAGATTTTCCTTGCTATGAAGAGTTACTCGCTTTGGGCACTCTTGCGAACAGAACACAGGGAATAGTTATCTTCAACAACAGTCACGAAGTTGGACTGAATTTGGTACATTTAGTGAGCGTATATACGGACGGTGAACCTTCCATGACCGGAAAACATGAAGGGTCTCACTGTATCTTGCATCAGCAAAATCTCTGTGCTAAAGCTACTATTTTAAGTGACACTTTGCAACAAGTTATAAATATTGTTAACTATATCCGTGCAAATGCAACATGGCATTGTCAGTTTCATAACATGCCCAAGTTGGACGATGAGGTGTTCAGTGTGTATTTGCCTACCATTCTAAAGTGCATTGGTTATTGCAGGGACAGGTGTTAGCTAAAATTTTATCTCTGTGAAAACAGACAGTTACATTTTATGAAAAACAGAATCAGCAATGTGAATTATTGAAAGATTTCTGTAGGAATGCAGCATTTCTGTGTGATATCATGTCAAATCAAAACGACTTGAATCAAGCATTTCAAAAAAAGCTATCTTCTTCAAAAGGAAATTTCAGATGAACATTTTCCCCAGTTAGCAAAGGTCACTGATGAGCAGGATGCGAATATACATATATATGTGAATCATTTGAAGAATACACAACTGTTACAGATCTATTAACTGGAGAATACAATGAGAGGTTCACTGACTTTGACAATCATGACATCACACTCAAATTAGCATTTCAGCCTCACCTAGTTGATATCACCAAGGCACCTAAAGAACTACAGATGGAATAGATTGAGTTCTTAGTAGATGACATTTTAAAGTCATTGTTTGATGCTAAAAAAGATCCAATTGAAATTTGGAAAAATGCAGTAGGATACCCACGCCTTTGGCAACATGCTCGAAAAATGCTTTCTTACTTTTCAACCACTTATTGCTGCAAGTCTACATTCTCCTACCTAACCCAAATCAAGATGCCCTTAAGGTCACAAATGACTGATACCCATCTAGAGAACCAACTGAAACTGTGGACCTCCATGCTGCAACCAAATATTCAAACGCTTTCCAACAAAAAGCAGACACAACAAAATTATTGAAAGGTTAGTTAACTCTAAAATTAACAGTTTTCATTTTTTGAAATTATTAAGTACATAGTAGTTAGATTTTTACAAAATAATACATATTGTTAAGTATATCTAATTGAAGTTTCTTGAATGTGGCTTTATTTGATTATAGCTAACTTAATGTGGCCTTCCAACATGAAAAGTTTCCCCACGCCTTGTAGTTTTCATAACAATCCAACATATGAAAAACCGAGAAAATAGAACATATTCCTTTTAAGAGAAAAGGAAATCAATTAAGTCCAACCCTGAGATGAACAAAATGTTGGAATAAATAAAGATTTTAAAATTATCCTCAATGAAGTAAAACAAAATATGTTTCAATGCATGAAAAGTTCAACAGATAAATGAAGAGATGCAGCAGAAAAACAGAAATAAAAAATAACTAAATGGAAATTGCAAACTGAAAAATGTAATCATTGAAAATAAAAATTCACTAAATGGATTTAACAGCTGAATTGACATAAAAGAGGAAAGAGCAAATGAACCTGAAGGTAGAGAAACAGAAATCATCCAAGGTGAGGAATAGAGAGAAAAAAAGACCAAAACAAACAAAAACAAAACCCAGAGGGACAGACCTCTGAAATAGTCGAGTAAGGACCTCCAAAAATCTGCTCCTCCATAAAAGCAATGAAAACACTGGTGAAAACTGCCAAAATCAACTTTTTCAGAAATCTTGAAATTGACTAAAAATTTGCCACAACCTGAGGAATGCTTATTAAAGAAAACTGCCAGAATCTTAGCAAGAACAGTAAATTTTAGGCAGTTTTAACTTTTCCTAGTGCCATACCCACCCCTTAACTGCAGCTGTGAAAACCAATATTGCCTCATGACTCAGCAGCCACTCAAGGGGCAGAATGGGTTTGGAGCTCCCCAAAAGCTCCATTTTCAGAGAATTATCACTATTTGACCTATCTGGTAGCTTACTTAAAAGCTCCATTCTTAGGGCTTACCTTTCTTTGTCCTGAATCAACTCACTCTGTGGAAACAGCACTATCCCCAAGGCATTTGTGAAACAATCAGTGCTACTGTTTAACATTCCAGTAATGTTCCTGAGACAGTGTTAGTAGTTGGGGACTAATAAGAGGCTCACCAAAAACTTAAAAGGAAAAAGTGGAGAATGGGAGATCTGCAGGAGGTTTTGAAAAGCTTGTGAACTAAAATAAAATTTTAACCCTGCCCCCAGCCAAATGAATGGACCTGAATGGACTTGGCCAACAGGACACTCCCTTACTCCCCCATGCCCCACAAAAAGAAATCTTAAAGCTGAGTTGCTGGCCATGAGGAGAAGGGAGGTCAGACACGCCTACTTATGCCCTGTCCTTTTTGGAGTTACTCTTTGTAACAATAAGATACAAAATCATTAAAAGGCCTAAGGCCATGTAAGACAAAGGTTAAACCACACCTACAGGTCATCAGTTTACTTAACAGATCACTTGAGTCTCAGTATGTGTCCAGTATATGTCTGGTTTTAACAAAGTAGTCACCCCTCCTCCCATAGACATGGAAGCACAGAATTGAGAGTGGGGAATATGTCACAGAGGCAATGGCCTGAGAAAACAGCAAAAAGATGTTTTCTGTCTCTTTAAAACTTCTTCCATTCTTTTTGAGAACTGAAGCCTGCATTCCTGCCTCAGGCAGATGGTTGGGAGGGGCCTGGGGAATCAGCCATCCCAGACCCAGCCACCAGCCTCCCAGGTGGACGGCTGCGGCTGCGGAGGTCACAGGCTTTGTCTTTGGCAGAGATGGGATGATTAGAATAGTTAACCACAATAGCCTAGAACTGAGGAGCCCTCCCTTTAAAAGCTCTGTATTTCTGCTTATGTTCAGGAAATTTGGATTTTGAGAGAAGGTCTACCATTTTTCCTCCTTTGCTGGCAAAGTAATAAAACTTCTCTTTCCTTCTCCTCAAACCACTTGTTCTTGTTCTTCTGATGCGGCCTGGAGGGCAAGTGCCGAGCTTTTGGTAACATGGCGGCTTGTCTCTGATGAATATACTTCCTTAACTTAAAACATTACAAGCCTTTAGACAAAGCTTCATTTCTTTAACCAATTTCATTTCAAAGAATCTTTAAACCCACCTATAACCTGTAATCCCTCACTTCGATATGTCCTGCCTTTCTGGGCCAGACCAATGTATGCCTTCCATGTATTATTTATGACTTTACATGTAATTCCTGTCTCCCTGAAATGTATAAAACCAAACTGTAACCTAATCAAGGCAAGACCACTTGCTCAAGGCTTCCTGGGCCTGGCTCTCTAGGCCATGGTCACACATATTTGGCTCAGAATAAACCCTTGTAAATTATTTTACAGAGTTGGGGCTCTTTTTCATTCACAAGCTCCAACATATTCCTAGAACTCTAAAAGGATACGTTCAAGTGAGGGTCTTTGCACATACCCAGGGAAGACCTGAAAGGCCCTAATCTATAAACCATAGCTAACTTTGAGGCTCTGTGCTGGCAGGAAGGGAAGGCAATGGCAGAATTGTAAAGTGCTTGCCAGAGACTGAAAATTCCAAAATAAAATGAAGCAAGAACTGAAAATTCCAAAATAAAATGAAGCAAGAACTGACAGAATTGAAGTAAGAAATAAGCAATTCAACAATAATATTTGGAGACTTCAATATCCCACTTTCAATAACAGATAGAACAATTAGTAGATGACAAACAGGAAATAGACAACTTGAACAAAACTATAAGCAAACTGGACCTAACAGACAAAGGAGCCCAGGGAATTTCACCTGGAAATATGAAATACGGCACCCTGGTATGCTGATTGTTTTAAATTAAGGGCCTTTGTAGGTCAGCAGATGCTGGAAGAGGGTCTACTCTGATATTCTCTCATCTACCTTAAGACTGGACCCTCCAAAGCAAACACAATTGCCTGCCATCCCCTCCCTGAAATCTCATTATCTACTGAAGAAAAGAAGACTGAGGAATATAATCACACCTGGAAGAACTTCTTCACAAGATAATGTCTGCCTCTCAGGCTCATTCAAATTCCAAAGACAATCATTTACAATTTCTGTAAAATTCTGTAATTTCTGTCTCCCACATCCATTCAGTCTCCCTAATAATCATTTACTACCCCTCAAAAGAATTGTCTACATTCCCTATCTCCCCACTCCCCTATGAAGAAGGGTATATAAGCATCTGTGCCTCATAGGGTTTTTGGGTAATCATTCTCCTGTGAGTCCCCATGCTTATGCACATTAATAAAATTATATGCCTTTTTCCCCATTAATCTGTCTATTGTCAATTCATTTCAACAGACTTAGACTTAAACCTTCAAATGTTTGAATTTCCCTATACAGACATCTACAGAACATTCCACTCAACAACAGAACACAATCAACATATTATTCTCAAGTGCACATGGAACATTTTCCAGAATAGACCTTACGTTAGGCCATAAAATAAGTCTCAGTAAATTTAAAAAGAAAAATCATAATAAGTATGTTTTCTAACCACAATGGAATTAAAAAATTATAAATCAATTTCAGAAGGAAATGTAGAAAATTCACAAATGGAAACTAAACAACACATTTCTAAATAACCAATATCACAAGGGAAATTATAAAATACTTTAAGATGAATGAAAATGAAGACATGACATATCAAAATTTATGGGATACAGTTAAAGCATTGCTTAAAGGAATATTTGTAGCTGTAAACACCTATTTTAAAAAAGAAGATCTCAAATCAATAACCTGGACTTCCACCTCAAGAAACTAGAAAAAGAAGAACAAATTAAACCCAAAGCAAGTTGAGGGAAGCAAATAATAATGACTAACATTGAAACCAATGAAAGAGAAAATAAAAATAAAGACAACCAACGAAATCAAAACTGGTTCTATGAAAAGATCAACAAAACTGACAACAGACCTTTAGCTAGGCAGAATAAGAAAACAGAAGATTTAAATTATAAAAATCAGTAATGAAAGAGGAGACATCACTACTGACCTCATAGAAATAAGAGGAATTACAAGGAAATACTCCAAACAACTATATGCCAACAAATCAGAATATGTAAATGAAATGGTCAAATTCCTAGAAATTCACAAACTACCAAAACTACGGAAACAAACTGACTCAAGAGAAATAGATAATCTGAATAGACTCTAACAAGCAAAGATATTGAACTAACGCTATGATCGGAATGTGTCTCCCAAAATTCATGTGTTGGAAACTTAATCCTCAATGCAAGAGTGCTGGGATGTGTTTAGGTCATGAGAGCTCCACCCTCATGAATGGATTAATGCTGTTATAAAAACGGCTTGCAGGAGTGGGTTCACTCTTTTTCCATTCTTTTGACAAGAGAGGACACAACTTTTGCCCCTGCTTGCCCTTCTGCCTTCTGCCTTGTGAGGATGCAGTAAGAAGGCCTTCACCAGACACCAGATGCCAGTGCCCTGATTTTGGACTTCTCAGCCTCCAAAACTATGAGAAATAAGTTTCTGTTCTTTATATATTACCCAGTCTCAGGTATTCTGTCATTAGCATCACAAAACAGACTAAAACAACTAATAATTTTAAAACTTTCAACAAAGAAAAGCCCAGGGCCACATGGCTTCATTAATGAATCCTATCAAACATTTAAAAAATTAACACTAATCCTTCACAAACTCTTCCAAAAAATAAAAAAGAGAACACTACCCAATTCATTCTATGAGGCAAAAAGATACCAAGACAGCAAGTACACTCTGATACCAAGATTGGTATTCTTTTGATTCCAAGATATCAAAAGAAAATAAAGTTATAGAACAAAATCCCTTATGAATATAGACACACAAATCTTTGAAAAGTACTAGCAAACCAAATCCAGCAACATACAAAAATGATTTTATACCAAGTAGTATTTGTTCCAAGAATGCAAGGTTGGCTTAACATATAGAAATCAATCAAATAGATATTAATAAAATAAAGGACAAAAACCACAAGATCATTTTAATAGATGCAGAAAAAGCATCTGATAAAATCCAATACTCTTTCATGTTAAAAACACTCAACAAATTAGGAAAAGAAGAAAACTTCCTCAAATGGGTAAGACCATCTACATTAAATTTAATGGTGAAATATTGAATGCTTTCCCCCTAAGATCAAGAAAAAGACAGAGGTGTCCATTCTTGCCATGTCTGTTCAACACTATATTAGGGGTTCTAGCCAGGCCAATTAGGGAAGAAAAAGAAATAAAGGGACTGAGATTAGAAAGGAAGTAGTAAAATTATCTCTATTTGCAGATGGCATGATCTGAACTTCCCTGAGAAAATTCTAAGGAATCAACTAAAAAAATTAGCACAGATAAATGAATTCAGCAAGGATGTAGGATACACGATGAATATACAAAAACCAATTCTATTTCTACACACTAGCAATGAACTTTCTGAAAACAAAATTAAGGAAACTATTCCATTTATAATAGCATCAAAATGAATAAAACACTTAGGAACATATTTAACAAAAGAAGTATACAGCTTGTGCAATGAAAATATAAAACATTGTTGAAAGAAATTAAAGATCTTAATAAATGGAAAGCTATCCTGTGTTCATGGATTAAAACATAATACTCCCCAAAGTGATCTACAAATTTAAAGCAATCCTTATAAAAATCCCAGCTGCCTTTTCTGCTGAAATTGGGAAAGCTAACTGATTTTAAGACCAAAATAAATGGAGAAACATATCTTATTCATAGATTAGAAAACTCAGTAGTGTTCAGACAGCAATTCTCTCCCCAAATTAATCTACAGAATCAACCCAATCCCAAACAAAATTCCAATAAGCTTTTTTAAGGAAACTGATTAGCTGATGTTAAACTTTATATGGAAAGGCAAACAACCTGAACTAGATAAACTAATTTTGATAAAGAAAAACAAAGTTGGAAGACTTTGATTTTCAAAGTACCTGATTTCAACACTTAAAGTTACAATAATCAAGACAGTGTATTATTGGCATAAGTATAGACATATAGATCAATGTAACAGACTAGAGAGCACAGAAATAGACCCATACTTATGTGGTCAACTGACCTTTGACAAAGGTGTCAAGGTAATTCAATGGAGACAAACAATATAATCTTATTAATAAGCAGTACAGGAATATCTGAAAGCTGCATGGAAAAAATCCTTGAACTTTACCTTGTAACATGTACAAAAATTAACTCACCATGAATTATAGTCCTAAATAGAAGTGCTAAAACTATTAAATCTCTACAAGAAAATTTGGGAGAAAATTTTTATGACACTGAATTGGACAAAGATTCCCTAAACAGAACACCAAATACCTACACTACAAAAAAAAAGGAAAAAAAAAAGAATAAGATGGACTTCATGAAGATTAAAAACTTTTGCTCTTTGAAAAACATGGTTAATAAAACCAAAAAGCAAGCTATGAACTGGGAGAAAATTTTTGCAAACCATATACTGGAAAAGGGGCTTGCATCTAGACTACATTAAAAACTCTTATAGGCTCTGGTGGAGAGTTCGCTCATTCAGAACTCTTACAATTCAATAATATGAAGACAACCCCCAACCCCTCCCCACCAATAAAAAAAGGGCTAAAGATTTAAAAAGACAATTCACAAAAGGATATGTGACTAGCCAATAAGCACATGAAAAGATGATCAGTGAAATAAAAATTAAAATCTCAATGTAATACCATTATACACACCCATTAGAATGGCTAAAGTTTAAATAAGATTTTAAAAGACTGACAATATCAAGGGCTTGCAAGGATGTGAAACAACTGGAACTCTCACACACTGATGAGAAAGCAAAATGATACAACCTTGTGGTAAAACCATATAGCAGTAACTTAGAAAGGAAAACATATATTTATCATACAATCCAACCACGCCAATCCTAGGAATTTGCCCAAGACAAATGAACACATACGCCCACACAGAAACTTATTCATAGATAGGCATCAGGAATGGGGGGTAAGGGCAACATGAGGAATACATGTGGCAATGAAACTGTTCTGTATTTTGACTTTATCAATATGAATATCCACTTGTGATACTGTACTTTAGTTCTTAAAGATGTTATCATTAGGGAAACTGGGTAAACAGCATACAGATCTCTATGTGTCATTTCTTACAATTGCCCATGAATCTACAATTATCTCAAAATGTTTAATTAAAAAAAAAACTTGTTCACAAATGTTATAGCAGTATTATTCATAGTAGTCCCAAACTGAAGGCAAATCAAATGTCCATCATCTCGTGAATGAATAAACAAATTATTCAATTCATGGAATATCATTCAGTAGTAAAAGGGAACAAAATATTAATACATATAACAACATGGATGAATCTCAAAAAATAAAAGAAAGAAAGAAAGAAACCACCAAAGATTACATACTATATAATTCTATTTACATGGAGTATACTGACAGGGAGTAGATGAGTGATTGCCTGGAGGAGGGCTGTGGGGAAAAGACCAGGTACAAAGGGCAGGAAGCATGTTTTCTTATGAGGAACTTCTACAGCTTGATCATGGTGGTGGTTACATGATTACATATGATTGCCAAAATTCACACTGCACACATATAACTGGTGAATTTTATAACATTTAAATAATACCTTAAAATACCAAAAAGAGAAAAAAGTAAGGCTTAGAAAATTAATACCTGTTAGTGTTTTTCCTGCATTCAGAGGAGGAGCAATGACTCTGAAAAGTTTCTGCATTAAAATATGAAAACAATTGCTATCATCTCAAAGAACATTTTTAAAAAGATAACCAAGAATTTTATGCTATTAATCACCATTCTCTGATGGAATTAGATAGTCATTTGGTATTGAGATTAAAAGTAAAAACCTTCCATACTTTGCCATTGAAGACTTAACTCCCCCCCCCCATTTTTGTTAAGCTGGTATATAAACCTTTACTTCTGGTTATTCAGCAAAGCTACTCATCACTGAGTCCTCCCACACACATATGAATAAACCGTATCTTCTCTCCTGCTAATCTGTATATTGTCATCCCCTCCCACCACTCCCACCTCATCCCCCCATCACTGGGACCTAAACACAAGGCACTACTTTTACCTCAGAAACAGCCAAAACTAGAACTAATTAAAGATTTCAGAGGCCACAGTTACTCCTTTCAAATGTGGTAACACTGTCTTTCATTCTTAAAAATCTAGAAAATTTCAAAAGGCAGGACATCTCTTAATTCAGAACTCTTTAAGTATTAAAACAGTTAAACTTTAAACACTGAAAAGCGATTTCCTCACAGGTAGAGAACTATAAAAGAGGAATCACAGGATACACCTAACCTCCCACTGCTAAAATCTCCAAGAGACTGTTTAATAGCAAGTACTAAGTTCCTACTAAAAGCCATTAAACTTGAAAACTACTCTGAACACAAAGCAAGTCAACCTCAATAGCCCAGTGTTACATTTGAGATGTACAGGTATAAATGTAAACCAGATTGTGACGAATAAAAAACCCATACAGAGCAAAAATTTCAAAAGCAATGTAATAAAAATACAGTAATCATTTTTATTAACATAAAATGCATCAAAATAGAATCTGTTTTTGAGGGATTGTTTTGAGAGAAACTAGAAACTGCATTAATTCTTCCTAATTGTGGCTTAGCTGCACAGAGAACTTTTTTGCATGCAGGGAGATACTGGACCTCCCAGAGGAGGCAGCTGACAAGTCTTTCTCAGGGAAGTACTGGACCTTGGTGAGGACACAGCTGAGAGGTGTTCAGGGGTGAAAAACACTTACCTGACATACAGACAATCAGGGCCAAAACCAGGGGAAGTGGTGTGGGGCACTAATTTTAGAAACTGACCAAGAAAAGAGAGGTACAACCAAAGTTGAACAGTTACGAATTAGAGAGATACTCACCCTATCAGGCTTAATGTGCTTAAAGAAACCTGAACTATCATAGAATGACTGTTGACATCATAATACTGAAGATAGTTTTGGATGGCAATAAATTTGCAAAACATTGACTGGATGCCTTCACTGTATGCCTGGCTTGAGGTACATTAATCACTATAATAAAGCATTGGGCTGGGAGGGCACTATATGTGTCTGCAACCCATTATCCACAATTCTGTCCTCAAATTTAAGACAAATAGCAAGACGGATATGAGGTTTGGTTCCTCGTAAAAT
Source organism: Daubentonia madagascariensis (assembly GCA_023783475.1). NCBI lineage: Eukaryota > Metazoa > Chordata > Mammalia > Primates > Daubentoniidae > Daubentonia > Daubentonia madagascariensis. The sequence goes on along the minus strand of JAKFHU010000322.1, from coordinate 22,202,694 downwards.
AAGCCCAAATTCTTTTTAGATTCTTTGGTAAGGAGAATAAAAAATTATAATGAATGCTATAAAACTGAATTGGGAAAAGTTGTAAGTTAGCAATTAACAAATAATGGCCTCCTCACATTTTCAGGACCTTTCCCCAGCAGAATATATCTACAAATAGCATTACCCAACAGTACATTTACCATACACAATAATTATACATAATAAATTTCTTATAACTTTTGGAAAAGTTACTATAGTATCAAAAATTCCTACAAGAAAAAAATGTAAAGTCTAACAAGCAAGCATTACTTTAAATTTTATCTATTGTTCCCTGGTATTTAAATACCTACTTACGTAGATAAGAAAGAAAGCAATAGCAGAAGGTATGAAATTAAAGAATACCTAAAAATCCCAAGCTAAAATGGGCACAAGTCTAATAAATTTACAAGAAATTTTAAAATGATTGGATGGAAAGAGAAAAATTAATTATAGCAAATGGAGAACAGGCAAAAAACTAATAGACAATATTAAATATGTGTCCAAGTTAGAAAGTATCTTACCTCCATTGGACTAATAAATTCATTCATGCCTCTGTTATAGACGTAGATCATAGCATCATATAAACGATTTTCCCAACACATAAGAACTACCTGTAAAAAGGAAAAGCCACTTGGTCCAAACAATATAATAAGTCTCACCAATTATTTTCCTTAAAGCTTTAATAATGAAGATCTTGAATTCTCTTCCCTAATTTTTCTTATTTCTTCTCTGATAAAAATTAAAATTGAAGTCCTCAAACACAATGCCAGGGTAAGAGCTGTTGTAGGTTCAATACTGCTAATACTTTAGTATACAATATACAATAGTATAATAGCAACTTTTAAATATCCTCCAATGTCTAATTTTGTTTCTTTTCTATACTCCCCTTTTCAATATTCATTTTACCTCTGGTCAATAATTCTACAAATATTTACTTAACACCTATATTCAGGCCCTCTCCTAGGCATTGGAGATAAAGTGATGGATAAGACAAATCCAGACCTAGTCCCTATCCTTAGAGAACTTACATTCATCTTGAACACTCATCACAAGAAGGGAGAGGCACAAAATGGTGAGTTAAGAATTTGGGAAGACACTCAATTACACAAATAATTCATTATTTACAAATGTGACAAGTGTTATAAACCTGACTTGATCTGGAGTATTCAAAAAGTCATCTCTGAATCTTTTAAGCTAAAAGTGAGCTTGAAGTGTTTAAGGATGGAAAGAAATAAGTTTGAGAAAATATTTAGGAATAGGACGAGATATGACTTGGCATATAGAGCACTGTATATTCTGTCCGTATGAGAGCTATAATACTACAAAGTGGCAAGAGGGCTGAAGGAGAAGAACAGAGGTCAGCAAAAGAGAATGACAAGGAGAAGCCAGAGAGGTAAGAGGGCAAATGGAAGTGAGGTGTCTTGGGAGAGTCTTTCCAGAGAAGGCATGTTCTGGGACCTCTTCTCTCTCTCCCCTCTCCCAGCCAGTGCCACGATCATACATCTCTTCACTGACGGCTAACACATTTACAGCTTCAGTCCTAACCTCCCCTCCAACCACTTTACTTATATCTTTACCTAAATGAAGCTATCTCAAATTAAATTGGCAAACTAGAACTCCTGATTTTGTCTTTCAAACTTAGACCTGCCTTTTCTTAAAGTTTTCTTAAAGGAATCACCATCCACCCTGTTTCTGAAACCAAAACACTAGACATCATCCTTAACTTCTCTCATTCCCACACCCTCACACCCTCCCATACAATCCATCAGCAAACCAATTCTATCTACAAAACATCCAAAATCAGGCCACCTCTCTCCATCTCACTGCTACTGTCTCTGGCCAGAATATCTCCTGGACCAGCATCCTAACTGGTCTCTTTGCTTCCTCTGTACTTGGCCCCCATCCCTCAGTCTGCTGCCCCTAAAGCAAACCAGTGTGTTCTTGCTTAAACTTTCTAATGATTTTTCATAGCACTTATAACAAAATGGAAAATTTTGTACCTTGCCCTGCAAGATCTACTTCTCTTTTTCACCAGGCTCCAGAGCTGCTTGCCTTTTTCCTGTTACTTGCACACCCAAGGCATAACTCTTATTTTTCACATTGCCTCTTGCTTTTACCTACAACAATCTTCTCTTCCAAGATCTTTGCATTACTGATCCCTTCTTGTCATTCCAATTCCAAGACTCAGTGTTACCTCCTCAGAAAGGCTTTCTATAATTAGCCAATCTAAGGTAGCCACTAATTCTCTACCATATTGCCCCGTTGATTTTAACGTAACACTTGTTTTTGGATATTTTCTGGTTTGTTTCCATTTATCTGTTTACTGTCAAACTTTTCTGCCAAAATTTAAGCTTTAAGAGAGGACAAGCCTTGTTCACCAGGGACACTGAAGCATCCTCAGAGCCTGAGACTCAATAAAGGCTTCTTGAATTAATAAACAAAAGCTGCAAAGAATAAGTAAAATAAAGATTGAAAAATATCATGTGATGGGCTCATCTTTGAGTACAGCAAAAAAACAAAAAAAAAAAAAAAAGAAAAATATCATTTGATACAGTAGACATAGAGGCCACTGCTGACTCTAGTAAAAGTAAGACTGAAGAGTTACTAGGATGTGAAAAAATGAAAACAGCAACCTAGACAATGCTTTCAAGAAATCTGGCTGTGACCAGGAGGAGTGAGTGGGCGCAGTTACCTACAGAGGACAAGGGGAGGATTGATATGGAGACGTGAGAAACTGAGGGGAAGACTTTTCAATCGTTGTTTTATCGTTTTAAAATAAAAAAGACTAGAGCATATTTACATGGTGTTGGGGAAAATCTGAAAATGCTGGAAAGAGAAGAAATTAAAAATTTCTCCTATATGTGATAGGTAAATAAAGCAGATTGATAACATGCTCTGAAATCACTGGACTTATTGTCAGACTATGAAGACTATTAAGAGCTTCCAAAAAGAAAATAACAACCATTTTTCCGAACTCTTCATTTCTATGTGATTTTGCACACTTTAAAAAAACTTTTGGTCTATGGCCTTTGTAAGTCACCCATATTCAAGCTCAAAAGGACTTAGCACCTTTGCAGGAGTAACATGCTCATTATTAGGACTAATGTGAAATTAAAGAATTGAATTGCGAAATGTCTTAGGCCAGAATAGATATTGCTCCTCAATTAAGGACTGAAACTTATTGTGGGGACCTTTGATAAACTGGAGGTATTTTATAAAAAGTCCTATAATTTGCCTCTTATACCACGTTCTGCTTTTCAAAACTCAACTCTGGACTTACATACTAGCTTTTACAAAAAATGGCATCATACTCTTTAAAGGTATATTCAATTATTCATGTGAAAGCACCCAATAGTTGAAATTCACTTGCTGGATGAAAACTATATTAGTAAACAAACAAACTGATGAAGAAGGATCAGTCAACAAGCATTTATTGAGCAACTACTAAATGCAAACTCTATGCCAAGAGCTCTGGGGGATGTCAAAGAAATAGAAGACATACTTCCTGGATTGCAGGCATTTATAATCTAGCTTTCACTTAGGTAAAGTCCTAAGAAATATACAGATAAATACAAGCTTGGAAGATATCTTACCAAAAGTGCTCAATAAATACTTAGGGTTTTTAGAAGGCAGAATGAGGGCTGATCAGACAGGTAAATATAATCAATAAAGAAATGATGTTTATTTTGTAAGTTAGTAGACTGTCTATAAACTCACCTGTTGAATATCTAGGCTGGTGATATCCATATGTACAATAAGGGCTTCCACATTTTCCATTAACTTCTTATCTTGGAAATGAATGATCAAGTCTTTCATTACCTGGGGTGTGATACCCACCAATTTATCACTTAAAATATATGGCTCAAGGCACTCCAAAAACACTCCTTTGGCCACCGAATTCTCACTCAATTTGTCATACATCTGGCTAAATAAGAGATCCCTTTAACAGAATGGGAAAAAATATTTTTAGGAATGTTTCAAATATCCATTAAATTTAGTTTGCTAAGTATACCTCTCATCCTTTCCCTATTTCAACTTACCCATGAGTTTATTAAAAACAGTAACAATATTTGCATAGAGATGCATATTACAAAAACCTTTTACATACATTTTTTTCAATTAATCTTTTCAATACTTCTTTTACAAATAAGAAAAGTTGAATAAGTTAAATTGTTTGTTAAAAGTCACATTGCTAACAAATAAGAGTCAGAATTTGAACCCAGCCTTCTGGCCTAAATCCTGTGCTCAGTCTATTATGGCATATACTGTTTCTTAAAGACAACACTGACAAGGCAGCTGGTAACAGGGTGGACATAATGAAGTAGAAAAAAAAAAATCAAAAAGGACTATTCATGATTTATTCGTTCCTTCCTCCTGGTATCTAAATATTCCTAGCTGACCTGCAGAGCCAATACGCTTCTTTATCTAACTCTAAACCTTTGCTTCATAAAAGGTTTGGGTAGTGATTATCAATAGAAGGTGAAAAAAATATTTAATATTTAGTACACCTAGAAACAATTTTATTACAGAAACAAAAATTTTTAAAAATTACTCTAAATGTCCACACTCTCAACAATGTTTTATTTATTCCATATTACTTCTATAAATAGTCCATAAACAATTTGAGTTATACTTGGCACACATATAATTCTAAATTCTATTTTCATGCAACATTGTATGATAAGCATTACTCAAAGTTGCTACGTACTCTTTAAAATTACCATTTTGTCTAACTTACAATGTTTCAATATGCTGAAACATCAGAATTTACTTAACTATTCCTGTATAGTGCTGGATATATCACTTATCTCCACATTGAGTGATGCCACAATGAACATCTACACATAATATCCTTTCCCATTTTAGGGGCTTAATTCCTTAGTCACTCAACTTTTAGAACTTTATCGTAAGTGAAAAGATATGAAAAATTTTCTGGCACTTGAAATATGTTAACTAAATTATCTTCAAAAAACATCACAGCACCAATTTACATTGCCACCAGCAATGTGTAATCAAACCAGTTTCACCATACAATTGTGAGTTTGTTTATCTCCCCCCTGATAATTTAATAATAGTGCAAATTAAATAATATCATTGTTTTCAATTCTTTGATGACTGGCAAAATTGAATATTTTCCATGTTGCCATTTATAAATTGTATTGCCTTGTATCATTCACTTACTCATCTATTCCATTTTTTTAAATACAAAAACTACGCTAATTTTATTTGCCTGTTAGGATTATTTATTTATTTTTTTCCTAAATATATCATTTCTTTATAGTATATCATGTCAGTTACGGAAACTGGTAGATGGTGTGGTCTTTCATAACAAGTTCCACAAAAAGATCAAGGAAGCTCTTGAAAGGAGTGGGATGCGGGTTTTGCCTCATCTGAAGTCCTGGAACGGGACAGGTGGAAAACAGACTGGCTACAACTGCACTAGAACCACATGCCACCTTTCAATAAACAACATTTGCAATATCCCAGGGAAAATCTATATCCATTTTCTTCTCAAATGTACAAATGTAATTTTGGATCATTCTCCCCTCCATATTTATCAGAGTATTTTTCATATTAATTTCATTTTAATCAATAGTTCATCATATTTTTGTTATTACTAATTACTAGCCAAGCAAAAGAAACAGATTAATGAAGTTTTTCTGTAAGAAAGAAAAAGTAATAGTAATAAAATAACTCTAACGAATTCAAAGAAAATGTCATATTTGTTAGCCCTTGCACTCTGTAATGTATTGTTAAAAATAACATGCTAAGGAAGACAATTACATATTTTAGTTCAGTACAGAAAACCTTGGTAAGGAGAATTAAAGAGAGCTAAAAAGTCAGTAAACAGAGAATAAAAGTTGACAAATAAGGCACTCCAGTGACAAAGAGCAGCATTTAATGCCGGTAAGATTCTTTGCAAAACTACACATTTCTTTCTGAATCAATCAGAACGCTATAACGAAAAAGTAAGAAAAATAAGTATCAGTAACTCCTATCTGCACCTCTACCATAAAATAAAAATAAAACAAAATTACAAGACATGTTATCATTCTGGGAGAATATTTATTAGAACATCAAGATAGAGGGAGAAAGAAAAATATACTCAAAAAAAAAGTTTAGCTCTCATGTTTCTTTCTATATTTAGGCACTATTCTCCAGTGTGCTGACTTGTTTCCTACAAGGGCTGACTTCAAAATTGCTGTTTACCATTTCAAACTCACCTTCCCTACGGCCGGCATAACACAAAATCCATCATGAATAATGGAAGGCCAAAGAGATCTTTCTATAACTTACTTTATATTAATACTCATATTAAAGATATTTTTGGAGTTTATCATTTATAACTTCAAAGAGCGACAAATGGTTAAATTCACTTTGTACATTATCAATTTTATAATTTTTGTAAAATATGAAGAACGGCTTTGGCGATGAGATAGTTATAAATTCAGAACTGTCTGAAGGGAGCAAGGGCATCAATCCTAACACTTGCCAATCTATATTAAATATATAACCAGAACCAAATAAATAAATTCCCACTAAATATAAGTGAGAGTCAATAAACCCAAAGTTGATCTGGGCTGGTCTCCTTATTTATAATAGTAGAAGCAAAATTTAAATGAACTTTAAGAAATTATATTAAAAATGCTCTGTTTTCTGCAAGTATCACAGTTTGTAAAGATTTCCTTTAAAAAGGCATGGCTTAACTGCGGTGATGGTTGCACAACTCTGAATATACTAAAAACTACTGAATTGTATACTTTTAAAGACTAAATTTTATGGTATATGAATTACATCTCAATATTGCTGTTATGAAATTAAAAAGGCATGGTACCTTTTTCGCCTAGCTTGTATATTTAAAATTTTAACATGCAATTATCAAGCAAATGGTTGCCCAAAACATCCAGTTCCTCAACCATGTTTGATAATTAAGATATTTCTGTTTCTCAAATAATACTGATGTTGAACAACACAATTGAACAAATAAGCTTGGTATCAAAAGACTACTTCAGGTTCACTTTGGATTTAACAGAAACATTTTTTGGTCAGATTCATCTATATCACAAGTTATTTGGATGATGGCTTCTTAATAATTTGGATATTGGTTACAGTGATATAAACTCAAAGTGGTCAGTATCATGCACATAGAACACCTATTTTGTTTTGTTTTATAACTGTTTTATTGAGATATAATTTACACATAATAATATAGCACCTATTTTTAAACAATGCTCAAAATTATGACTATGGTTCCTGTAAACTCTGGACCTATTTTCAAAATAAAACTGACACTATGGCTACTATATAGTCATATATACACACATATATACACACATATATACGTGTATAGGGTAATTTATAGCCTATATTTTATATAGGCGAAATGATAAGACATTTTATATCTTTTGTCCAATACTGAAAAAAATACACACAACCAAATTGAAATGAAATTGTGGAACAGAGACCAAATTATGAAAATAAAGTACAAATCTTAATTTGTAATTCCACCAATTGTATGGAAAACAGTATGGAGATTCCTCAAAGAACTAAAAGTAGATCTACCAGTCAATCCAGCAATCCCACTACTGGGTATTTACTCAAAGGAAAAGCAGTCATTTTATCAAAAAGACACCTGTACTCGAATGTTTATTTCAGCAACAATTCACAATTACAAAGATGTGGAATCAACCCAAATGCCCATCAATTCATGAGTAGATTAACAAAATGTAGTATATGTATACCATGGAATACTACTCATCCATGAAGGAGGAAGATTTAATGCCTTCTGCAGCAATATGGATGGAACTGGAGACAATTATCCTAAGTGAAGTATCTAAAGAATAGAAAAACAAACCACATGTACTCACTATTAAATTAGAACTAACCGATGAGCACACATGTGCACAGAGGGAAGTATAACTCAATGGAAATCAATCAGGGGGAGGGGAGAAGAGGGTTGGGCAAAAACCTACCTAACGGGTACAATGAATACTATCTGGGTGACGGGCACACTTACAATGCTGACTCAAGCATTACAAAAGTGATCCTTATAACCAAAAACATCTGTACCCCTCTAATACTTCAAAATTTTTTTAAAAAGTACAAGTCTCCAAAAACAGAATTCCTAGCACTTTTGATATTAAGTAATTCACAAAGGACTCTAAAGCCAAATTTCAAACAAAAAAGATGTTCATAGCACATTGATCTGAACGCCCTATAGAGAAAAACAAATGTAGTTCCTGCCATAGTAAAAAGGATTTTACATGATAAAAGAATTATTAAGTATGAATAGGAATAGGAATATGTATATACATACACATTCAATTAATATTTCTGCTGGGTATTAAATTCTATCAATTTTGATACTATAACAGTGATTATAGTATAATATGGTTGTGGTATTAAGTTAAAATTAATTTCAGAATATGTATTATGTTTATAATTTGACCCACATAAGAAACAATATAATACACAAAAATGAAAGGATTGACTATAAAAACAACATGCTCAATCAGAACATATTAATATAAAAGGCTTCTGGGGGCCAGGATTGAGTGTTTGAGTAACGACCCTAAAAATGGAAGAAGTTAACTAAAATTGGTTGAGTACTAGATCATGTTTTGTAAGATTGTATTTGCATTATACAAAATCCGAGCATCCCTTGAAGCAATGTTAATGTCACAGATGCTTTGCAAATTTGAGAATGTAGAAGAGAAGACCCTAAACATAAATGGGACCAAATGTCAAAGAAGATAGTATAAAGAGAGTGTCCAGTTTAAGCAGAAAGATATCATCCTAGAATGAAGCTACATACACCTGACTTCAATTTAGCTTAGGGAATGGACCATTTTTAACCTTATTATCTATGGCAATTCTAAAAAAAATTATAAAAACTCCACCATTTAAGAGTGATTATACTGAATTATTTAATTAAACATAGAATTTTTACATATAATATATCTTTAATCATTACATGTTTGGAGTGGAAGGGAACTGAAAGATGGCCTAGAAACAAAGAATCAAAGTTGATCAAATAGCTATTCGACCCTTTTCCTTCCAAGCTCAGACCCATGTATAGAATCTTAACATTCTGATGAAAAGAAAAGCCAGTATGGTGAAAAGAAAGCAAGCACAAGAGCACAAATCTATAACAAAACAGGGAACATTCAACCCAGTGCCTAGTTTCACAGCCCCAACCTTTCTTACATTGCTGGGAATGTTGCCCTGTCCCTTCTGCCTGTACTGGAACCTAAAGAGTAGAAGAAGTAGGGGAAGAGACCAGCAGGGAAAGAAACAGAGAGTAAGAACAACATGCTGGAACTTCTCCCAACCAGAAGCAGGATCTAGTTCAATCTAGTCATCAGCCTCAGGAAACAAAATTGAGAGAAGGAAGCCATACTATTTGTATTTGTACTGCAGTCCAGGGAAAATGTCCAGGAAGAGCTGGAAAAAGGACCTTCGAGATTCCTCTTCCCCTTAGAGGTCAGGAATACACTATGACTGCTGTGATATCTCTCTGAGATCTCTAACAACAAATACTGTATTTGTTTCTGACATAATCCAGGAGAAAACACGCTAAGGAGTCAGGAAACACTACAGGAAAGAAGCTATAAAAACAAAGAAATAATAAATAGATCGTAATTTGGTGAAAATCTAGACCAGACTTCATTTTCTAAGTTATATGCTTTGATTTAATGCAGAAATTATTGCATCCTCAGCCAGTCAACAAGTGAAATAAAGTTAGAGAATATTTCCTTTTCAAACTACATAAAAACGAAAAGCTTTCTCTAGAACATTTTTTAGTAATAACACAAAATATTTTAAAAAGAAAGAATCCATTTTTCTCTTTTTCCCTATATAATCCTTTATCTTACAACAGTTAAGACCATTTCAACTTTATGTCACTGTGAGAATATTCAAGATAATAATCACAAATTACCCTGAAAATCAGGAGACAGGATTATTTCATTAATTCAACCATTAGGTATTGAAGAGCTACTTTGTGCCAGGTACCATTTTAGGTGGAAATAATCCATTATATAAAGATAGGCTTTCTTACTCTAAATGAAATTTAGTCTTTCAGGTACTTCATTTTATCCCATTTATAATTATCTCAATTAAAGATTTGAGTTGATTCCAGTACTTACTAGTATTAGGAACACTTCTATACCTCCATTTCCTCATCTGAAAATGAGGATGACATTACCTCTTTTTACATTGCATTTATGAGGATTAAATGAAATAAAATATATAAAACTGATCCATAAACTATTAAGGCTTTCTTAAAAATACAAGATAAAATAACAGGGAATGAGTGTGAAAAGTGGGGTAAAGAGGAAACCAAGTTAAAAAAAAAGATAGGGTGAGGCTAGTATATCTATCACGGCCCTTTGCTTTCTAGGAAATGATAATTAACTACAAAATTCACTGTCCATCAGCTAAAAGTAAACTAGCTGTTCAGAAGACGCAAAGGTATTTCTGGCCCTAACATCTGAAAGAAATTTCTCCCTTAGGCCCTCATAAAGAAGACAATGTGTAACATAAAGTAATGTTCTCCACAACATCCTCGCTGTGAACACAATATTTTTCACTAGATAATTACATAACACTATAGCTAAAACATCAGAATAAATTTGAGCCCCAAGTAAGTGGAACTTACTATAGGTAAGTTCCATGACTTAAGTTCTGTGACTTAAGTTCTGTGACTTAATCAAAGGTCTGACATAGCAGATAACTGCCCTCTTGATGACCTTCACTGATGCCTTCAAAGTATGATCCAACCTTTTATGAATCAGGCTATTGGGATATATATAAATTCGTGAGTCAAGTTAGTTTTAGGAATATCTACATCAAATCCTCATATTTCCTGTCTACCACTTAGAAAGTGGTACAAGCTAGTGGTTAAAACCAAGAAAACAGGAACTAGATTCCTGTATTTGAATCCTACCTTTGTCCCCCAAAAGCTATGGGAGTAAGTTTGGGCAAGTTACTTAATCACTTTCTGCCTCTGGAATCTCCTAGATAAAATGAATGACTCGTGAATTTATATATTAAATATATTCCAATAGCCTGATTCATCAAAGGTTGGGGATCATACTTTGAAGGTATCAGTGAAGGAGGGCAGTTATTTGCTATGTTGGACTTTTGATTAAGTCACAGAACTTAAGTAGAACTTAAGTCATAGCACTTACTATAGTAAGTTCTGCTTACTTGGGGTTCAAATTTATTCCAATGTTTTAGCTACAGTGTTATGTAATTATCTAGTGAAAATAATAATATCTACCTCATTGCTATAAAAATTAGATAAGGTGCTATAAAATTAGATCAATTAATGTAAAGGGCTTAGAACAAGACCTGGCTATTAGTGTGAAAAAACAGAATTATCACAAGTTAGTTAATTTATATAGTTACTATTTAAACTAAAAAAGCCTATTCAAGATTTTATTTACACTGATTTCCTTTAAACAAAAAGGCTCTAGCCTTTTTGGGTGGTAAGAAATACTGTGCTTTAGTGATGGGTCACAAAAGAGTATACATGTAAAAAAAGAAAGAAAGAAAGAAAAGAGTACATATATAGTGCATGATTCATACACCTATTACTTTCAGGACCTCTAAGTAGTATTGCTCTTTTGTTGGTTATGTTCTTTACCTCCATTATACTGCCACATAATACACAGATGATACACCCATAGCATCTGTTTTTAAAAAGTTAATTTTATTAGGTGAATGGACTGAAAACTGTCAAAGAATCAAATTTATATAATTTTTTTAAAAGCCTATCCAGTCAAATTCACAGAATTCATAGGAGTGAATTATATGTAAACAAAAGGCTATCCGGGTTCGAAATAATTGAGTCCGACAGGCAATGCATACTTACTTTCTTTGCAGCAGAAGGCAGTAATCAACTATGACAGGCACCATATCCTGTAAAGGAACCATAAAGAAAGCATCAGCACCACGCCCCTGTCCAATAGCCTATTGATAATGAAAAAGTCTGCTTAAGATGCTGTTAGATTGTTGGGAGGATATAACTTTGTACCATGCTTTTGGCGAGTAATTTGGCACTCTGTGTCAAAAGTCTCAAAGATATGATAACACTTTGACCCAGTAATTCTATTTCTGGAAGCTTATCCTAAATACATTTAAGAAAAAAATGTTTTTTAATGCGTTAGGGTATTCACTGCAGCTTTATAACCAAAGAAGCAAGAAAGGGAAGGGAACAGTAAGTGGGAAAGGGAAAAGAAGAAATTTTAATTAAATTGAATATACAAGACGGTGAAACAGTAAAGTAAATTTAGCTATTTAAATAAAATATTATGTGTATATTACAAGTTTTTGAAGAGTTTACAATAAAATTAAAATACTAGGTGAAAATACGTATTTATCTCTCAGATTTATAAAGAAAAGTTGCAAAGAAAAAAATACATCAAATTGATAATAGGTTATAGTTGGTCTTGTTGGTGGCTCAGGTGATTAAGGATGTACATATTTTGTCACAATCCTCCAAACCAGCTATTTTAATTAAGGTTGATTTAACTTCACAGTTTTGTAATATCCTGAATGCTTTAAATTCATCATGAATGGACTCGTATCAAGTAAATGGCAACCCATAATTTTGGCCCTTTTCAAAGGAAAGAGTTTGAGGGAGAAACAGCTCATCATGACTTAAAACTGTCGAGAAACCAGGCATCAGATTTCAGCAGTACTCTTTCATTTTCTGCTGGCTCCCGGAAAATGGTTTCTTTTTTTAATTCCTAGAAGGGTTAGGTTCTAGGCAGAAAAAAAATCCCATCAGGAGGGAGGAAGCACTATGTGAAAAAGAGCACTACGTGCTAACACCTGTCTGATAAAAAGGCCAAAACTAAGGAACGCTTATTATTTGAGAGAGGTGTCTGAAGGACCCACAATCCTGAAAGGATTATAGGGCTATCCCTGACCCATCCTTCTTCCTTTAGTCATCAATATTCCTCATGACTAGATTTATAATCCTATTTAGATTCTTCAAAAATAGGAACAAAAATCACTGATTTGAAAAGTGTTAGAGCTATATGAAATCTCAACCCTGAATGAGAATATAGTGGGCTAGATAATGGAGGAGTGTGAACCTCCCTAGAAATGCTGGAGAAAATTTAATAAAAAACACCCTTTAAAATATACAACTGAGCTCCCAAGAAAGTAAGGGCAATACCCAGGGTCTAAAAGTGAATAGGACTGAAACCAAAGGAATAAGCTCCACACCATCACTGATACTATCCTATAGGTTTGCTGGTCACAAAAGAGCTTGAGTTTCAATGCCAGAAAGAAGCTGAAGGCTTAGACCCCTGTAACACAGGGAACTGAAGAGGAGGACCTGCCTAAAACCAGGATTCTTGAAAAGCTGCATCCTCGGTGAAAGGAAATTAGGAAAAAAATCTGCCTGTTGGCATAGGAAGATGACAAAGGTTTTCTGTCTCAGAGTGGACTCGGTGAGGGTAAATCTGTACTCTCCAAGAATCTGTAATCAAGACCCTGTCCACAGGTGGATTTGGGATTTGAATTTATACTATCTTCTTAGTATGGGAACAATCAAACTAAGAAGTTAACCTAAAAAGTGATCCTGAAAAAGGATACTCCCGGGGTACTTGAAAGAAATGAACTCAAACACTCAAACACTCAAACACTCAAACACTCTCCAGTGATAGTCCCAAACACAGGCAAAATAAGTATTACTGATAAAGCCCCATTGAAGATGTGCTCAAAATATAAAAAATTTGAAAGTACCTCATGAAATAATGCACCATGAATGAATGTTAGTAGTAGATCTCCAAAACTTCAAATAATATAATTATCAGTATAAAAATATACTTTTTAAAAGTATATTTAAAATGATTAAAGGAATGAAATAACGAATTAAGTGTCTGGCCTAGTACTAAGTACTATAGATAGACTATAGGGTTTAATAGAGAGTAAAATTAGTGACATCAGATTCATTCATTTAGATAAGTCACTGTGGTGACTGCATGGTGGGAGGATCTGAAAACCAAGACTGAAGATGGCTATCACAGTAGTCAAATTAAGAAATAGGGGACTAAACCAGGGTAGTGATAGTAGGCACAAGAACAGTGGACAGAATTAAGAAATATTTATAAGCAAAACTACAGAGCTTGGCGACAGATTGATTGTGGGTTGGGAGGCATTGGGAGGAGTCTCTGACTCCTAGGTTTCTGGTTTGAGTGATGGTTAAATAAAGAGGTCACAAAATAAGATAAGGAATGTGGGATGAGGTGTTAGGAGGAAGAAGCTAAGTGCAGTTTGGCCCACACTAGATTTGAGGAACATCTTTACTTAGATGTTGAATAAGAAGACATTGGATATAGTAATCTGAAACATCTGGGTTAGAATTATAGATTTCTAAGTTATCAGAGAAAACAATACATATGAATAAAACTGTCCAAGGATAATATAGAGAGATAAAAAGCAGGCAACAATGGACAAACTCCTGAGGAAGATCAATATTTATGAAATGGTCAGAGGATGGAAACAAAATCCAATTCAGAAACACTCACAGAGGTTTAAAAGTCAGAAGGGTACACAGCCACAGACATCTACAGGATACACAATTCCAAAAAGGAAGAATAGATCGTTGCTGTTTAACACGGCACTGGTAACGAACAAGATCTGAAAAATGTTTATTGCCTTCAGCAATTTGGTTATTGTTGGTATCTTTAGTAAGAAGGCGTTTCCCCTTCCTGATCAGATGTACAGTGTAAGTACAGTGATGGGTGAGACTCAGCCTGCAAAGAGCTGAGCGGTAAATGAAGTATTTGGGGGTGGGCGAGGGGAGAAGACAGAAAGGAAGAGAGGACAGAGAGAAGAGGGAAGGGGAGAGGAAGAAGAGAAAAGGAGAGAGAACGGAAGGAAGGGAGATAGAAAACACCAATATATGCATAACTGGGATCTCTGAATAAGAAAACTGAAACAATGGAACAGAACACATAGTTCAAGATACAATTCAAGAAAGTCTTCCTGAATCTACATATTGAAAGAGTACATCACATCCCAGGGAAAAACGGCCTAAAATGAGATCCAATGCAGTAAAGTTACTGGATTCCAAAAACAAAGAAACAGCCAGGATAAAAGATTAGTCACTTAGGAGAGGGGAAAAAAAAACTGAGGCTAGCCTCAGATTTCCCCTCAATGACATTCAATGCCAGAATAACAGAGCAGTTATTTCTGAGATCCTTAATTAAAGCCAAATGTTTTTCAACATAAAAGGTGGAGACAAACAATTTGAAGATGCAACAACTCAAAGAAGGCCGTTCTCATGAACCTTTGTGAAGAAACTGCTTCAGCAACGAAGAAATGACTGGGGAAACAACAGCAAAAGCACTAGTGATGAGCATAACTATATTTGACTGCAAAAGTAAGCCTGAAGCAACATGGGCATGTGGGTGACAATGAGGAAAAGATTTATATTAAGACAAATTGGGAGGAGAAGGAGAAAAGAAGGTGGAAAGTAGAAAAGATTCCCTGGTCTTATCTGCAAGTTTGGTAGTCAAAACATACCTCCTAAAGTTCACAATTAAAATTGGAACTAGAAGCACATTTAACAGTATAAAAATAAATACTAAGATGATATTGATTAAAACCTGGTGATATAAGAGAGGTGAGGAGAAAGAAGGAAGAAAAAATTTGCTAATTTTATCATAGCAAGAAACTTATTAGTGAAAAACTGAATGTTTTCCCACTAACATTGGGCCAAAACAAAGATGTCAATTCTCAAAATCACTTCTTGTCAACATCATTTGGGAGGTCACACTGAAGCCAGTGTTAATAAGGCAAGAAAGAGAAATAAAAGACATCTAAGTTAGAAAAGTAGAAGTAAACCTGTCTTTATTCATAGACAACATGATTGTCTATGTAGAAGATCTGCTGGAATATATAAAAAACTACTAGAACTAAGAAAGGAGTTTAACAAGTTTACAGGATAGACAACCAATATATTAAAATCAATTGTATTCCTATATACCAGGAACAAACAAGCTGAATTTAAAAAAAAATTACAGTAGCATCAAAAAAAAAAAGGAATACTATGCAACTACCAAAAAGGCATGCTCTATAAACCAATATAAAAAGTCTCTAAGATATATTAAGTGGAAAAAATCAGAGTACAAAATAGCAAATATAGTTTTCTATCATTTGTGTAAAGTGGGAGGAAATATTAATGTGACAGTGGGTAGATATGTGTATATTTGCTTGTATTTACATAAAGAAAACCTGAAAATATACTTAAAAACTTGGCAACAAGGGTGAAAGGCAAGTAGGAACTGGGCGGATGGCACTAGGGTGGGAGAGAGACTTCACTGTATACATTTTTATACTTTTTGATTTTTGAACTACAGAGTATATTACCTATATAAAAATCAAATTAATTGAATGTTTAAAAAAGAATAAAATCAGGTAATACAACTATGTACAATCTCAATTCTATGGAAATATAGCCAGCTAGAACATATTAGGCAAGGAAATCACTGATGAAATTCAACCATGTTTATGTAAAGCACCTAACGAAACAGACATATCTTATCGTCTGGTACAAAGACTTTTAAAAAGTAGTAACAATGAAATAAGATAAGGTTAAAAAAGGGAAAATATAGAATGCCACGGGAACTTGTAGCAAGGAGGGCTAACCTAAGTTTGCCTTCCTTAAAAGTGACATTTAAGTGAACACCTGAAAGATAAGCATTACCAACCAAATTGCAGGGAAGAATGCTCCAGTAAAAGGGAACAATAACTTTTAGGAAAGTCCAGATGTAAGAGATGACATAAAACTTTGAGGAACTGAGAGAGGCAATGTGACCAGATGACAGAAAGAGGGGAATGGCAATGGATGAGGAAGGGGCAATGCCAAGGGTTCTCGGCTTCATTCCAAGAGTCATGGAAAACCACTGATGGGGTTTTAAGTAAGGAAGTGAAATAAAAACTTAAGAATTTTAGCAGGATTACAAGTGGTTTTGAGTCTTTTTAGTTTTGTCACTCACATGAATCAAAAATATAATACAATTACATTAGAATAGATATGTAGACTTTAATTATTTCTTTGTAGATCTGCGCTATTATTGCCACTTGCCAACTCCCATTCTCCTGCAGCACTTCTCTGGGCCTAAAGTCTCTCACCATCTGAAATCCAAACTTCCGCTCACTTCCTTCTCTTTCTTTTTCCAAGGGACTTTGAATGCCTTTAAAAGAGGACACACAGGAGACTTCCACTTCAAGGAAGATAGAACAGACATATTTTTCCCTATTCCTCCAGCTAAGACAAGTAAAAATCCTGGACAATATATATAACACAAACATAAGAAGACTCTGAAAAGTAGAGAGACGAAGGCAGACCAGCTAGTGACCTCAGAACTTGAAAAATGACATAGTATTAGGTTCCCTGCATTTTCTTTTAAATTCATGTATCCCAGACTTGGAGCTGATGAAGCCAGCAACCCAGAAATGCCCATGGGCACAGACAAAAAAAAGGTCCCAACAAAAGCTTACTCTCTCTAGCAAAAAAACCAGAAAAAGGGAAACCCAGCAAAACAAAAAAATCTTTTATAAATCCCTATTCCATTCCAGCCAAACACCACAGAGAAAACCATGGCCCCACGCCCACTGTAATGGTTACTTTTATGTGGCAACTTGACCGAGCCATGTGGTGTCCAGATCTTTAGTCAAACATTATTCTGGGTATGTCTGCATGGGTGTTTTTAGATGAGATCAACTTTTGAATTGGTAGACTGAAGAAAGTACACTGCCCTTCCTAATGTAGGTGGGCCTCATCCAGTCAGTTGAAGACCTGAATAGAACAAAAAGGCTGATCCTCCCATGAATAAGAGGGAACTTCTCCTGCCTGACTGCTTTGAGCTGGAACACTGGACTCAAAGTGAAACATCAATTCTTCTTGGTTCTTGAGCCAGGTGGCCTTCAGACTAGAACTTACTCCATCAGCTCTCCTAGGACTCCAGCTTGCCAACTAGAGATCTTATGATTTCTCAGCCTGCATAATTCTCTAAGCTAATTCCTTATAATAAATCTCTTTATAGATGTACATATAAGCATATACATATATATATGTACATCCTATTGGTTCTATTTCTCTGGAGAAGCCTGACTAATACTCCCACCCATACCAGCAAAGGCCAAGTGTGGAGCCTAGACTTTTACCCTCAATATGATATAAGCAGGTGCCTCCATCCTCCCTCCCTCCACCAGGGTGGGAACAGAGAAGGCTGTAGAAATCCAGGACTTTCATTTCATCAGCCAGTAACAAACCCTCCCCTCACTCCCCTTCACAGCCAGTAAAGACCATGTAGGGAGCCTGGATTTCTACCTACACTACTCCCCATAGGAGTGGTATCAGAAGAGGCCTGTGAGAGGTAGTGAAGCCACTCTCATTGTGTCAATGGAGGCCACATGTGGAGCAGTAATGAGGTACTCCTCATCCTACTAGCCAGTGAGGTATCAGTGGAGGCCCAATAAGAAGGAGGGGCTCTTACCCTTGCCCAGCAGTGGAGAGGAACACCCCCCCACTGGGTATCAGCGGAGGCCAAATGGGGGACCTGGGCTTTTCCCCTCTCCTGGCAGTAACAAGATGGCATCCCCCCCTTGCCCTGCCAGAGTGGTATTAGAAGAAACCAGCTAAAACAGAGAGTTTAAATAAGATCTGGCATCTCACAACATAATACACACAATGCCCAGATTTCAATCAAAAATCACTTATCATACCAAGAACCAGGAAGATTTCAAACTCAATTTAAAAATGACAATGAATAGATGCCAACATTGAGATGACAGAGATGTTAGAATCATCTGATAAAGATTTTTAAAGCAGCCATCATAAAAGTGCTTCAGTGAGCAATTATGAGCATCCCTGAAACAAGTGAAAATATAGAAAGTTTCATCAAAGAAATAGAGGATATAAAGAACCAAATGGAAATTTTGGAACTGCACAATACAAAAACTGAAATAAAATAACAAAGGATGAGCTCAACAGCCAAATAAAAGGTACAAAGGAGGAAAGAATCAATGAACTGGAAGAAAGAATAATAGAAATTCCCAGTCTGAACAACAGAGAGAAACAGACTGAAAAAAAAAAAAATGAACAGAGACTCAAGAACCTGTGAGGCTATAACAAAAAGATCTAACTTTCATGTCATTAGAGTCCTGAAAGACAGCAAGACTGAAAAAGTATTCCAAGAAATAATGGCTGAAAATGTCCCAAGTTTGGCAAAAGACATAAACACACATTTATCCAAACAGAATAACCCTAAAGAAATCTATACCAAAACACATCATTTTCAAACTTCTGAAAACTAAAGATTTTTTTTAAATCTTGACAGTAGAATGAAAGAACAGCTTAGCTATAGAGAAAAACAATTTGAATGACTGAATTTCTCATTAGAAACCATGGAGTCTAGAGGATGTGGCACAGTATTTTTCAAGTGCTGAAAGAAACAACTGTCAACCAGAATCCTAAATATAGCAAAATATCCTTAAGGAATGAAGGAGAAATCAAAACATTTGCAGATGAAGAGACTTAGTTGCCAGAAAAACCACGCTAAAAGAATGATTAATCAAAGTTCTCTAAACAGAAAGAAAACAATAAAAAAGAACCTTGGAACATAAAGAGGGAAGAAAGAACATGGTAAGCAAAAATGTAAGTAAATACAATAGACATTCTTTCTTCTCTTGAGTTTTCTAACTTATGTTTGATGGTTGAAGCAAAAATTATTAACACTGCATGATGTAATTCTAAATGTATGTAGAAGAAATATTTAAGACACTATATTATAAACAGGGAAGGGCAAAGGGATAAAAAGAGAGGTAAGGTTTCCACACAACTTCAACTGGAAAAATGAACACACCAGTAGACTGTAATAAGTGATGCATACATAATGGAATACCTAGAGCAACTAGTAAAAAAGCTATACAAAGAGATGTATTCAAATACAAATCAAAATGAAACTCTAAAAATTTTTCAAGTAATCCACCAGAATGCAAGAAAAACAAAACAAATGAAAAAGAGACAACAAAGAAAACAAAAAATAAAATGACATTAAAATGACTTAAGCCCTAACATATTGATAATTACACTAAATGTAAATGGTCTAGATATGAAAATTAAAAGATAGAGGTCAGCAACATGGATTTAAAAAGTCTACAAGTGGCAGTGCATAGGCAACATATATAACCAAAGTGTTGTACCCCCATAATATTCTGAAATAAAAATAAATAAATAAATAAATAAAATAAAAAGTCTACAAGAAACTCATTTCAAATACAGTTATGTGCCATATAGCAACGTTTTGGTCAACAATGGACCACATATACAACAGTGGTCATCCAGTAAGCTAAGGCTAGTTTATTATTGAAGAAGAAAAGTTTTTTCTATAAATTTAGTGTAGCCTGAGTGTACAATGTTTATAAAGTCTACAGTAGTGTACAATCACGTCCTAGGCCTTCACATTCACTTACCACTCACTTACTGATTCACTCAGAGCAACTTCCAGTCCTGCAAGCTCCATTCATGGTAAGAGTCCTATAAGGTGTGCCATTTTTTTTATCTTTTATGATGTATTTTTACTGTACCTTTTCTATGTTTAAGTATACAATACTTACTATTGTGTTACAATTGCCTACAGTATTCAGTACAGTACATGCTATACTGGTTTGTAGCCTAGGAGCCATAGGCTATATTACACAGCTTAGATGTGTAGCAGGCTAGACCATCTAGGTTGGTGTACATATACTCCATGATGTTTGCACATGATGAAATCACCTAATGATGCATTTCTCAGAACATATCGCCATCGTTAAGTGATGCATGACTGTATAACGAACGACATAGGCAGGTTGAAAGTAAATAGATGAAAAAAATATGTATCATGCAAACACTAATCAAAAGAAAGCAGGAGTGGCTTTATTAATATGAGATAAAATAGATTTCAGAGCAAAGAAAATTGCCTTAGACTGACAGAAATATTATATAATGATAAAAGGGTCCATCGACCAAGAAAACATTGCAATCCTAAATGTGTATGTACCAAACAACATACCTGCAAAATATATGAAGCAAAAACTGATAGAACTGAAAGGAGACATAGACAATCCACAACTGGTAGAACAACTAGACAGAAAATTAGCAAGGATACAGAAGAACTCAGCACCACCAGCAGGATCTAATCAATATTAGATTATCAATATTAGAACACTCTAGCCAGCAGCAGAAAGTAAATTCTTTTCAAGTGCCCATAGAACATATACCAAGAGAGACCACATCTAGGACCATAAAACAAATCTCAGCAAATTTAAAAGAATTTAAGTCACACAAAGTGTGTTCTCCAATCACAATGGAATCAAACTACACATCAACAGGCTAAAGAAAATAATCACATGATCATATTAATCAAGTAGAAAAAGCATCTGACAAAATTCAACACTGATTCATGAAAAATACTCTCAGAAAAACAGAAATAGAGGGGAACTTCCTTAACTTGACAAAGAGTAGCTACAAAAAACCTACAGCTAATATTATACTTAACAATGAAAGATTAAATGCTTTTACCCTAAGACTGGGAACAAGGCAAAAACGTCTGCTCTCTGCAGGTGGGAGGGGGTGGAGGGAATGGGAAAACTCTCACCTAACGGGTGCAGGGCGCACAGTTCGGGGGATGTCCACAGTTGTAGCTCTGACTTGGGCAGTGCATAGGCAATATATATAACCAAAGTGTTGTATCCCCCATAATATTCTGGGCGAAAAAAAAAAAGTCTGCTCTCACCACTCCTCAACACAATGGAAGTTTTAGCCAGTGCAATAGGCAAGAAAAGGAAAGAAAAGGGCACACAGATTGAGAAGGAAAAAATAAAACTGTCCTTATTTGCAGATGACATGATTGTCCAAATAGAGTATCCCAAAGAATCTACAGAATACCTCCTAGAACTAATAAGTGAGTTCTGCAAGATTACAGGATACAAAATAAATATACAAAAATCAATTATATTCCTATATGCTATTAATGAACATACAGATGCCAAAGTTCAAAATTCAATACCATTTATAATTGCTAAAAAAAAAAAAGAGAAAGAAATGCTAGGTATAAATTTAATATATAGGACTTATATACTAAAAACTACAAAATGCTGATGAAAGAAATCAAAGACTAGAAGACTCAACATAGTAAAGATGTGAATTCTTCCCAAATTGACATATAAGTTTAATGTAATTCTATCAAAATTCCCACAAAGATTTTTTTGGTAGACATAGACAAGATTATTCTAAAACGTATATAGAAAGGCAAAGGATTTAGAATAGTTGAAAACAATTTTCTTGATGAAAAATAAAGCAGAAGGAATCAGCTGACCCAGTTTCAAGACTTACAGAGCTATAGTAATCAAGACTACGTGGTATTGGCAGTGAGACAGACACACAGATCAATGGAATAGAATAGAGAACCCAGAAATAGACTCAACAAATTTTTGACAAAGGTGCTAAACCAATTCAGTGGAGAAAAGAAAGCCTTTCAACAAATGATGCTGAAGAAACTAGATATCCATCTGCCAAAAAAAAAAGCAAACTATGATCTAAGTCTCATACTTTAGGTAAAAATTAACTCAAAACAGATCACAGATTTAAATTTAACACATAAAACTATAAAACTTCCAGGAAAAAACATAGGAGAAAATCTTCAGTCTTCAGGATCTTAGGTTAAACAAAGAGTTCTTGAAACTTAATTTCAAAAACACAATCTATAAAAAGGAAGAGTTGATAAACTGGAGTTTATCAAAATTAAATACTTTTGCTCTGCAAAATATCCTGTTAAGAGGATGAAAGGAAGCTACACAGTGGGAGAACCACCTATCCAATAAAGGACTAGTACCTAGAATATACTAAAACTCTCAAAACTCAACAGTAAAATAAGAACCAATCCAATTAGAACATAGGTAAAACACATATAGAGACATTTCAAAGAAGAAGATATATAGGTGGCAAATAAGCACATGAAAATATGTTCAACATCATTAGTCATTAGGAAAATGCAAATATTATTTGAGATATCATTATACACCTATCAGAATAGCTAAAACAAAACAGTGACTTTACCAAACGCTGGATGTGGACTAACTGGCTCATTCACACATTGCTGCTGGGAATGCAAAATGGTACAACCACTCTGGAAAACAGTTTGGCAGTTTCTCAAAAAATTAAACGTGCAACTATCATAATGATCCAGCAGTTACATACCTGGGCATTTCTCCTAGAGAAATGAAATGAAGACATTTTCACACAGAAACCTATACAGAAGCAACTTGATTTTTAATAGTCCCAAACTGGAAACAACCCATACGTTCTTCAATGGGTGAATGGTTTATCAAACCGTAGTTCATCCATACCACGGAATGAACTATCCACCAATAAAAAACAACAAACTACTGACACATGCAAAAACCTGGATGAATCACCAAAGAATTAGGCTGGGTTAAGAAAAAAGTCAATCCCAAAAGATTACATACTATATGATTCCATTTATATAGCATTCTTGAAATAACAAAATTACAGAGATGGAGAACACATTAGTGGGTGCCAGAGGTTAAGGAGCAGGTAGGGGCAGGAGGGAAGTGGGTGTGGCTATAAAAGGGCAAAATGAGGGATCCACATGGTGATGGAAATGTTCTGTATCTTTACCTTACCAATATCAATATTCTGGTTATGTAACTGTACTATAGTTTTGTAAGATGTTCTCACTGGGGAAAACTGGGTTAAGAGTATGGGATCTCTTTGTATTATTTCTTACAACCAAATGTGAATCTACAAATATCTAAAAATTTAAATTTAATTAAATAATAAAGAGGATACACATAATCCTCATGCCTGCCCCTGTTTCTCACTCATTTAATTAGGGTTAAATCATCCAAATTAATGCTTTCCATCTGGCTTAAAGAAACCAGGTCTTTGTCAATTTTGAACATTTAAAATCATAGGCAAAATCAAATTTTCATTAAAGCCAAATCTATTTCCATATTTTAAGGCTTTCTTTCTAGAATCTGATTATGGAGAGACAAACTAGATTGTCCAGCAGATAATCCCTGGTGGCAATCTCCTGGATGCCTGAAAATGAGCTGGGTGGGATTAGTAGCTTTCCATCTCCCCTGTGACAAGGGCTATGCACAGACTCAACTTCCCACAGAATCTCCACAGAGTTGCCTAGGTCCGGAGAGCTAGGCAGCTGACATTTCCAGGACAAGTACACAACCACCCTGAGCAGCTGGTGCCCAAGCTCAAATGACCTCCCTCCAAACCCATTTGGAAGGCTGCTCTCATGAGAGCCCCAAAAGGAAGGAGAATGGGAAAGAACAGATCCTTCTCTTGAAGTGAAGGCCTCAGTCCACACAGGCCAGACCTGGTCTACATACGCCTCTCTATGGGAAGCTGAGAGATCAAGGGCTTTTGACATAGACGTTGTAATACCTGCTTTCAGACTACTATACTCAGTCTCAAAAGCTTGCAGTATGCAAGAAATGACTGAATTTTTGGTCTCTAAAATTTTTTTAAAATGGGGGGGAAGTAAATATTTCTCTTATTTCTTCTCCAATGTATAGCCCTATAATTGGCCAAAGAAGATTGCTTCTTGTGTTAGATATTTGTGTATATTTAAGATTTATTAAAGAAAGCAATGTGGATATGCAAATAAAAAACTGAGCTGACAGACAGAAAACCTAAATTTAAGCCTGTCAATTGTTTGAGCGACTGAGTAGATCATTTTATTGCATTGTGACTATCTTACCACCTGCCAAATGTAGATACAATCTCTGGCATTCCCTATTTCATGGGGATGATTTGAAAAGAAATAACAGATGCAGATTCCTTTGCTTTTTGGAGTAATGTCATTAATTCTCTTAATTTATATTCTATA
Organism: Daubentonia madagascariensis; assembly: GCA_023783475.1. Lineage (NCBI taxonomy): Eukaryota > Metazoa > Chordata > Mammalia > Primates > Daubentoniidae > Daubentonia > Daubentonia madagascariensis. Next base: position 22,177,738 of record JAKFHU010000322.1, on the reverse strand, counting down.
AGTCAATCAGGCAATGAAAACTTCATTGATTGAAAATGATTCAAAATTTTAACAGAAAGCCTAGAATGAATATACATATACATACACACACACACACACCCAAAATAGATATACACACACACAGATAGATTTCCATGGGCTATCAGAACGAGGCAGCTGGTATACCCAGGATTAGTATACAGAAACCCTGAGCAGCAATATATATACAGATATCTCTCTGTATGTGTACGTGTGTGTGTATTTTTTTTTCCAGGTCTGATGATAAAATAATCTTCTCGGAAAGATCCGACTCCCCAGAACCAGTAATTTAATCAAGACTCAGGGATAGGGCAGTGTGCTGGACATCAACACTGTTTTCCTTTCCTCAAATCATCTCAGAGGAAGTGTGGATTAGACAAGGAAAGCTCCTATCGCTTCACTCTGTGTTCAGCTTTTAGTCACTGTTCACTCTTCGGCATCACCTCTAAAATGCAAAAATATATGCCTACACCTGCTATAAAAATGGCCTTGAATGACCAGATTCTCATGGAAATGTTAAATGAAGCTGGAAGAAGAGCTTAATAACAATTGACGTAATGCTTCATTAAGCTCTTTTAAAATTGTATTATTTTTTAAATCCTTTTGAAAAAGGATTGATTCACATTATAGCATTAAAATGCTTCATGTTTATTTATAATACATCTACCTTGTTTCACAAATAAGCATACATGAGTGTAGCATAATAAAATAATCCAAAATACTGCTTCTACAGTTAATTTGACCAGCTCCTGAGTTTGAAAACACTGTTAGCAACTCAAATCAATCATTCAAGTATGTGTATCATGGTTATCCTAAAATTAATTCATTTGTATTTTTACCTTTTTATAGATTTCAGTATCTTCCAAAAACTCATATATTACTTAGTCTTCTCTATTTCAAAGTGAGCTACGTGACAACACACTGGTCTGAGATTATCAAAGAATAAACTGTGGGATGAAACATAGTGTAGTATAGGTCGAGCCTTCTGAGCTAGACAGCCTGGCCGTCTAAGGTGGTTCTATTTACTGGTTCAATGTTTTAGGCCAATTATTCAACCTCTCTGTGTGTCTATGAGTAATCTGTAAAATGGGGATAAACAATAACTACCCCTCAAGTATGTTCTAAAAATTAAATGAAATAGTTGTCAGGTAGATAGCACATAATAATATGGGCCATGATTATGGACATATGTGTTGCAAATACTAAGTTCTACATCTGGCTCTCAGTTCAAACCTTCTAGAATTAGATTTAAAACATACTCCCCCAAGGCAGGCAAACACTATATACAACATAAGTTCATATATTTTTAAAAATTCTCTCAACAAATATTTATCATGGGCACTAAATCATATGGTGGTGACAAAAATCAGACATGTCCCTAAACTTATACAGGTCCTTCAATTCACTAGTCTAGCTGCAGGGACTGACGTTGAATGAGTAATTTCAGCGTATAGTATTTTACAAAGGAATGGATCTGAGTTAATCTGGGGGTCAATTAAGCTAAGACCTGAAAATAAATAAGAGCTAGTTGGGCTAAAAAGAAATGAGAAAGAATTTTTATGCAGAGAGAACACCATGGACAAAGGCTCTGAGTTAAGGCAGAATGGGGGCCAGGTATGGTGGCTCATGCCTGTAATCCTAGCACTCTGGTACGCCAAAGTGGGAGCATCATTTGAGGTCAGGAGTTAGAGACGAGCTGAGCAAGAGACAGACCCCGTCTCTACTAAAAATAGAAAAAAAAATTAGCCAGGCATCGTGGTGCGCACCTGTAAGTCCCAGCTACTCTGGAGGCTGAGGCAGGAGGATCACTTGAGCTCAGGAATCTGAGGTTGCAGTGAACTGTGGTGACGCCACTGCATTCTACCCGAGCGACAGAGCCAGACTATCTCAAAAAAAAAGAGAGAGAGAGAGAGAGAGAGAGAATGGGGACATTAAGAAACTGAAAAGAACTCTAGTATGATAGAAATGCAGAGAATTAGGGGCAGTATAGGCAAGGATACATCATGCAGGGCCTTAGAAACTGTTAGGGGACACAGTATTTACTTCAGAAACAATGGGAAGGGCTTAAAATATTTAAAAATCAAGGAAGCATCATATCTAGACTTATACATTTCTCTATGTCTGCTGTGTACAAAATGGAATGAAGTGCAGTATGAAAATGTATGGGGAGATCAATTAGAAGGCCTCTGTAATATACCATAAGAGAGATGATGGTCACATGGACTACAATAGTGACAATTGACGGCATGCTGTAAACAGATTAGAGAAATAGGAGGCAGAATAGACAGGAATGAGTGAAAGACAAGAATCACTCAACTTGCTGTAGGTGCATTGTACATCCACTCACTAACTAACATATGAATCAACAGAAAAGGCTTTGTGAGAAAAAAAGTTCTTGAGTTTGAGGCACCTACAAAACATCCAAACAGAAATGTAAATGGACAACTTAACTATAAGGATCTCAGAACTGAAAAGAGCAATCTAGGTCGGAGACATTGGTTAGAGAGTCATTTGCCTATACCACCAAGGGAAAGAATGCAAAGCAATGATTCTTAAACTTTAACGTGCTTAAGAGTCATCTTGGGGGCTGATTATAAATTCTGGTCAACAATCCCAAATAGTCTGATGCAGTAGGCCTGAGAAAAGACTCAAGAAAATGTATTTTTAACAAATATCCTCAAATGATTTTGAAGCTAATGATAAACAGACACCTTGAGAAACACTGATACAAAAATAGAAGGTAGGAGTATTGTGACAAACTCTAACATTTATTGGTTAAGTAAAAGAGAAGGAAGAAGAACGAACAAAGACAGACAATAAACAGCCAGAGAGATAGGGAAAAAACTGGAATATACGATAGCAGAGAAGCCAAAGGGACAGACTGTTTCAAGAAGTCGTTAATGTGTTGAATGCTGTTGAGGACCAATAAGATAAAGAATAAAAGGGTCCACAGACTTTATAGACATGGAAGAGGTTAAAGAATGCGAGGGAGGTGAGGAAATGGAGACAACTCTTACAAGACATCTGGCTGGCTCTGTAAAGAATGGGCAAACAAGAGGCATAAAGATATCGGGGATGGCATGGGGCAAAGAAGGGATCTGTTTGCTGTTTGACTTTGCGTTAGGATGGGAAATAATTGAACATATATAAGTGTAGATCAGGGAAAGCCAGAAGAAAAAGGCAAGTTTCAAGATATAAAAGATAGACAATACTTTAATTCCTTTTTATCCTACTGGTTATACAAATAAATTATAATTATAGGCTTAAATCTTCTCTTAGATAAATAAAAGCCATAGCCTGTCAAAAACATCACAAGATCCAAAAGTTATTTTCTATAACTAAGACAAGACAAAATATTGATTGATCTCTGGAGGAAAGCAGAAATACTGAATAGCCCTACATACTCTGAATCTAAGGAAAAGGTGAGGCTCCTCATCAAAGGCAGAGATTAAAACTGAGGCAGCAGCCAGGAGTGCCACCTGCTGGTAAAATATAAATTCTCAGTATTTTGATTGAGATGGAAACCAGTCTTAACAGGAATTTCAACTAACTGGATTAGAGGTTACTGTGTTTCCAGGGATAATTTCTTGATACTGATACAGAATCTCAGATCTTCCCACCCAGCAAATTATATCTTTTATGAACACTCCTGATCAGTTGGTCATCCTCCCTTTATTTGAATACATTCAATAATAAGAGGTGCATAAATCCCATCATCAGTAGGTCATCTTAAACTGAAATATACCTTCTCCTAATTTCTACCCATTTATATGTTAGCCTTCTCTCTGCAGTACAGTAAATCCCATATGACAGTCCTTCACCATCTATAGATAGGCATGTCTCCACTTACTTTCTCCTCAGATTAAACAAACCAGTATTTTTTTTTAACTGTTGTTTTTAAAACATTCTACCATTCCAGTTGTGGGATGTGGTTTAGTTTGCCAACAGCCCATAAAATACCTTAAAGGTTTTATTTCCAGTAAGTACTATTACTTTCCTTTATCTGAACCTTAATACTCTATTGGCTCATACTAAAGTTTGTGGTCAACTAAAATCCTGACCAGCTAGATCTTCCCAATCTAGTACTCACAAAATTTAACTATTTGAATTGAATGAATCTAAATCTTGATGTTTATCCTTGTTAAATTTCATCTCATAATGATTTCAACTGCATTTTCTTGTCAAGATCATTTTGAACCTTGATTCTTGGTGTTTTCTAAATTTGACAAGCCAGTCACTAAATCTTCATCCAAACCAATGATAAAATCTTGGGTATGAAAGAGCCCTAAAATGTAATTAATACTAAGCCACTAAAAAATTTTCTTTGGGTAGGGATATTCATCTAGCTGTAAATCCATTTACTATTTGCTAATATATTTCAGCCACAATGATAATGGAAAAATTGGACATATGTACTAATGAGTGTGTTATGTCAAAGGCATTCCAGGAATATATTATCCTCACATTCCCTTCAAAAAGGCAATTATATGAGTTTAACATGGTTGTTTTAAGGTGAACTTATAGAAAATGTTCACAAACCACACTGAGGTTATCAGCAGATAGTTAAGGCTACTCTTCTTTTTAAAAATACACTTTAAGAGTCAACCTATATAATTATTTTATGATTATGTATTTATGACTAAACACTTAAAACAGCAGATTTATGACTAAACATGCATGCATTTCAATCATCCTGATGGGCTGAAGATCACCTTTTCTAGAAGAAAACTGTCCTCCTGAATGAAATAAATTGTGTCTCCCCACCTAAGCATCTACACATACTCAAAAAATGCCTTATTTGAAAATTGATCCAAAGTTCCCTACAAATTATTCTTGTTGACTCAGATTGTTCCAACAGCACCCTGGGTTATAATTCTACTGGGTCTTGAGATTTGAACAACCATAATGAAACTAAAGGTTACATATGCTGGCCTTCAGCTTTTTCCTTAATATATTTATCTGGACTTTTTCATTTTAAAATGAAAAAGTGGTGCTCACAGAGCACCATTCTCTGTGCTCGTGAAAATGGAGGCAAAATAAGAAGTGTTGTTCTATGGTATAGTGTAGCAGGTAGCAGTCCAGATGTGAACCCTGAAGCCCAAGTACTTAAATTCAAATCTAGCTCTATCACTTAATAGCTGTGTGACCTGGAAAAAGTTATTTAACCTCTCTGTGTGAATAATAACAGTACCTACCTTACAGAGTTTTAAGAATTAAATGGGTTAATATGTATGAAGGGTTTGTAACAGTGCCTGCCACACAGTAAGCATTAAACAGTCAAGATGCTTGCTGCGATTATCATTCTTGATCATTTATTAACATCACCCATTCTCACCCATCTTTTCCCTATGCTTGCTCTAAAAACAACAGTATAATACAATGATTAGTTAAGAGCTGGGCTTTGAAGTCAGATAGACCTGGATTTGAGTCCTGGCTCCACCACATACCAGCAATATTACCTTGAAATGTCACTTAACCTCCCCCTAAGCCTAAATTTCCTCACCTATAAAATGAGGCTAAAAACAATATTTACTCCATGGGGTGTTGTGAGAATAAAAATGAGCGTCACACACTTTACATAGTACCTGGCACATAGTGTGTGAATCTTTGTTAAAACTCCCTTTTTTGTAACCCTTCATATTCTGGTAGGCACAATCTGAACCATACCATTCTCCTTCCCCACAGTCTTAGAGGTTCATGATGCTTGCCTCTCTCCATATTTGTAGATGTTCTATGAGTTACAGACACATCTCTCTCTCAACACTCCTTTCTCCTTGAATTGCTCATGGTTATCTTGTCAAGATTTTAAAATTTCCTGTTCCTTGTGAACCCATTCTTTTTTGGAGCCTGTAGCCAGGAGAGTGTGCATATATTTTCTTCTGAAATATATGCTTTCTAAAATATAGGATTCATGCTCAATATATTTTTAATTGTTATTTTAATTGTTAAAATTAAGTAATTTTTCTCTCAAGAATCTATCCAATCATTAGTATCTTCCCCAATCATTAAGTCCAAAATAATGGTTCCCTCCATTGTTTCTTTTACCTCCTATGAGACTAAATCATTGATAAATCAAAAATTTTATCAGATACCAGAGTGAGACTTCTAACAGATATCTAAATGGTTACTACCATTTCTACTACTGTTTGTTCCTCTATAAGTTTTATAATCTGTATCAGAAACCATCATCTATAGTCCCTGTCATCTGAAATTCTTTAGTATTTCTCCATCAGAACATTGCTTTTGTTCCTTTCTTCTTCTAGAAAGAAGTTCACTACCACATTTCCCCCCAAAATTGTGGTGTCTATATTCTACACACACACACACACACACTCTCTCTCTCTCTCTCTCACTCACTCCTATTGCCCCTTCTAGCTTTCCCTATTGGCTGTCTCTTTTTTACTTCAATAAAGTATAACTTCCAATAGGCAGAGTTCTTTCATAAATACTACCCTACCACCTCTTGGTGATAGGTATATTCTTGTTAAAATATTAAGCTTTCTTTTCGATCTATACTGCCTTAGTATACAAAAATATGTATATACAAGGTATCGTTTCCAAACCGTTTTGTTCCCAAATGGTTTCTTTCTGCCATATGTTTTCTTCCTAAGTTATTTATTTTTATAATTTTATCTGGGCTTATTTTTCCTTCTCTACTGATAAACTTAATAAGCCTCTAGCCAAACAGAGTAATGAAAGTTATTCCATCAAAAGCTCACTAGTGTGGCATTAAATAGCACAGTCCAGGAAATGAAATGCTCCTCTGATACCACTCAACTCTCATTTGCCATATCTATTCTTGTCTTCCAAAGTTATGAGCATCAAATAGAGATATGAAAATATAGGACCTGTGCTTGCTTTTCTGAACTCCAAAATCCCTAGATTTCTTCTAAATATTTCTATTAATGTAAACAAAAAATTATTTTGATTAGACTGCAAACTTTAAGACAGTAAGGACTTATTTTACTCACTATTGCCCAGTGTCTAGTACAAGTTAGACCAGGCGATGCACACTTTAGCCCACGGGCTAAATCCTGCCAAAAGCCTGTTTTTGTATTGTTTACAGCTAAGAATGGTTTTTGCATTTTAAAATGGGTGTTAAAAAAGCAAAAAAACAAAAAACAAAAAGAAGAAGAAAAAAATGTGACAGAGACCATTGTGGCCTGCAAAGCCTAAAATTTACCATCTGTCTTTTTAGAAAAAGTTTGCTGACCACTCAACTATTTGTTAAAAGGGGAGGTAGGATGAGATTGAACCAGTAATAAAAAGTCCTCCAACAAAGAAAAGCCCAGGACCGGATGGCCTCACTGCTGAATTCTACCAAACCTTCAAAGAAGAATTAACACCAATTCTCCTCAAACTATTCCAAAAAATCAAACAGGAGGGAATTCTCCCTAACTCATTCTATGAGGCCAGCATTACCCTGATACCAAAACCAGACAAGGACACGACAAAAAAAGAAAACTATAAGCCAATATCCCTGATGAACACAGACACAAAAATGTTCGATAAAATACTAGCAAACTGAATCCAACAGCATATCAAAAAGATAATAGAACATAATCAAGTGGGAGTTATCCAAGGGATGCAAGGATGGCAACATACACAAATCAATAAATGTGATACATCACATCAACAGAATGAAAGACAAAAACCATATGATTATTTCAACAGGCACAGAAAAAGCATTTGATAAAATGCAACATTCGTTCATGATAAAAACTCTCAACAAACTAGTCATGGAAGGAACATACCTCAACATAATAAAGACCATATATGACAAGCCCACAACCAACATCATATTAAATGGGGAAAAGCTGAAAGTCTTTCCTGTAAGAACTGGAACAAGACAAAAACGCCCACTTTCACCATTCCTATTCAACATAGTACTGCAAGTCCAAGCCAGAGAAATCAGGCAAGAGAAAGAAATAAAAGGCATCCAAATTGGAAAAGAGGAAGTCAAATTGTCCCTCTTTGCAGCTGATATAATATCATATCTAGAAAGACCTAAAGACTCCACTAGAAAACTCTTAGACCTGATAAATAAATCCAGTAAAGTTGCAGAATACAAAATCAACATATAAAAATCTGTAGCATTTCTATACACCAGCAATGACACAGCTGAGAAAGAAATCAAAAAGGCAATTTCATTTACAATAGCTACAAAAAAATAAATTAATTAAATTATATACTTTGAAATAAATTTAACCAGGGAGGTGAAAGACTTCTACAAGGAAAACTACAAAATACTAATGAAAGAAATTGAAGAGGACACAAACAAATGGAAAGAGATCTCATGCTCATGGATCATAAGAAATATCATTAAAATGATCATACTATTCAAAGCAATCTATAGATTCAATTCAATCCCTACCAAAATACCAGTATCATTTTTCACGGAAATAGAAAAAAAATACTAAAATTTGTATAGATGATTACACATTCTATGCATGTAACAAAATTTCACATGTACCCCATATAGCAATAAAAAAAGGGGAGGTAGGGAAAGGGCAGGGAGCAGTAGGGATGGGGAACAGAGATTTGCAACAAATATAACTGGAGATCACTGCAAATAGTAAAACCCACATAATAAATACTATACAGCTCTTTAAATTATTCCTTGGCTTTCATTTTCATTAAGTTCCAGGATAAACTAAAGGTCTTTCATTAGCATATTTTACAGATTGTATTTTTTCTTTTTTTTGGTAACTGATCTATTCTTAAGTCACAGGTGCTCCTAGGAGAACTAAATTTAAACCGTGGCAGTACACCTCTTCTCTGAATAGCCTAGTTAACATAAATGTTAGTCATCAACAAGGTGTCAGCCACTGTAAGGTGTCAATTTACAGGTATGTACCCCTCATATATATATCCTTTCCCTCCACACAGTACTAAGTAGCTAAGCACTTTTACTCCACAACATTTTACTCATCTGTTTCTAGTTAACTGTATACCCACTACTTCAAAATTTAATCATTTAGAATGTTCCACAGGCCACAATAAAGTTTTGAATACTAAAAAATGTTCAACCAAAACATGAAAGTCACTTTCTCAAGTAACATAAAAGAGTAGTATTAGAGCTATTCATAGCATTGTCTATTAGAAGCACATGCAAAGGTGTACCTGAAAATGCTGCTCCATCACTTGGATTTTTCCTTGGTCTGGGCACTTTTTCAGAGCTCGATCTGCATAATGGAATAGAATTTCTACCATCTGTAAGGAAAATAGCCTTGCATAGAAATCAAAATATATCTCTAAAATTTTTCAATATTTAATATATGTGGCCCTCCTAAATATTTAATAATACAGAATCAGGCTTTGTTATATTAAAAATATAATTAAAATATTTAGTGTCTTTATTTCACAATTCTTTTTTAATCCTAGCCTAATTTCTTTCAGCCTCAGGGCTGGTACTAATTTGCTACTCTTTCCTAAGAAATATCTTCATGTTCTAGACCTTACTAGTATCTATATTGCTTAGGAAATAAAAAATTAAAGTTGAGCTCTTCAGTAATCCTCTGTGGTAGGAGTTTCCCTAAAGAGCATGGATGAGCAAATCATTCAGAGTCTAAAGAGTGACCAATTTCTACTCTAATTTTCTATAAATGTGTATACTAGTTTGGAATATAATTTTTTCCAATGCATTTACACAACAAAAGGGAGGGAATTCTATAGTGAATGAATTCAACCAAGTCTAGACCAGGAACAGAAGGATAATATTAAATATTAGCATCAATCGTATCAATGCTAATTAATCATAATAACATTAAAACATTAACCCTCTCTGTTACTTCTAGGCAACACAAATATTTACACATATAGTATTTCTCATAAGTATAATAAGTTCATAAAAACTAACAAATGTCAACTTTTTCTGGGCAATTAATTCAGTTCAGAAATAATCCAGATCCCCAGGTATTCCTCCTCCTTTCTGCTGTCTTTTAGCTATTTTACTACTACTTTATTATCCTCATAAGAGACTGGGCAAGGGAAAAAAGAAAAGGGGTTAAGAAAAAATTTTTAAAGTATTTAAGGTGACACCAGGGAATTATAACCTGACTTGTTTTTTATACACTCTCTCCTTGATTGTAGCCATTTACCTACGCATTCCCGAAGATATTAGCAAATGCCAAAAGCAAATTGGTACTATACCCTAGTAAAGACCCTATTATTAATAAAATACTTACCCGGTCTGCAACAACAGCTTTTCGTTTGCTGGCATCCCCTGATAATCCTGCAGAGAAGCAAAATCCATTAAAAAATAAGGTAGTCCACATCTTTGGGAGTGAAAATGTGTGTCTTCTATTCATAACGTGTGTGTGCTAACAATACATGTAATTATAAAAATCCTTAAGTATCAAAATGTTGGATAATATGCCATAATAGAAACACCTCACATCTATCACACCAGAGAGCATATCAATGTACTTCCCTTTTGTTCTAATAGTAAATTTTCCTTATGAAAGAATTTTAGAAGTAACATTTTAATTTCAATATCCTATATTTGTCATCAATCTTTACTGAAAGTTTGTTAGGTTTATTAACATCTTCTTTACAAAATACTTAAACACTCAGTTAAAAGCGTTCTATGAGTGATTAGTATTATTCATTCCCTCTACTCCAGAAAAACAATGTCTACCACACTGGTATTCCGTCTACTTACCCACTACTGCTTTTGCTTTTCCTTCATGGAAAGACCACGCAAGAGCCAAGGCTTCTGTAAGACAATCTTGTTTAAGGAGATGATCCACTCTCTAAAATGAATAAATGAGAGACACCAGGACCCTTTGACCAATCATCAGTCAGAATTCCTATTCTACCTAATATCTTTCCAGAAGTTGCTCTTAGTAGCTAAAATTACTTCAATAACTATATGAATATCTTATTTCCAAGAAAAATAATTTCTTAAAGGATTGGATAGTACAAAGACTGTATAGGCTAATATAGAGAGCCACAGGGCCTAAATATGAAAAGAGGACACAGCTGGAATGTCATTTTAGCAGAAATGGCTGGTTATTTAACACAACATTCAGTCCCTCCTCCTTGGTAACAAACCCCAAGTTTATTTGATACAGCAATACACCAGCTGAAGGACATTTCTAAGACTCCCACGTAGCCACTTGGGGCAATGTGACTAAACTCCAGCCAAGGATAAATGGAACTGTTGTATGGTATTTCTGGGATGTCACCATAAAAGGTAAGGGCTGGCCTTTATTTTCTCTTTCCTCCTTCCTGGAATGTGGACTTAACAGCTGGAGCTCTAGCAATCATACTGGACTATAAAATGACCTTGAGACAAGAATTCAAACACAAAGATGGTGGAATGGGATAGCATACTTAAAAGCTCATGGAGCTCCTATACTAGCCACAGACCGCCTACCTCCAGATTGCTTTTACATGAGGGAAAGAAATCTGGTTTAAGCCACTATCATTTTGAATTTTCTACTATATGTCACCAAACCTAAAAACTTACACAGTCAGTTTTAGCAAATCAAGTACCTAACAGTTATAATGGTTTTGATTTATACTTCTGAAATTAAGAAGCACAAATCCAAATAATCTTCTTCGGCAAAGTCAAAATAGAAATGTTAAGATCCCATCAATTTGGTAGTTCTAACACATAAAATTACTTTGAACTCACCTCTCTCCAGCTCCTCAGCATCATCACATAAACAGACTGGAAAATAAAGAGAAGGAAATCAAACTGATGATCTTTAACAGACTTGTTTGGGAGACACATTTGTTCCAGTTCCACATCTCATTTTACATCTCTTTAAGTAAAAACATTTCGTACTACAGTTACAAGTATACCTTAGAATTTACTGAAGGGTCTTCAAGGACCCACATTAAAGAGCAAATCAAACAAACACTTAAAGGTCAACAAGTCTACAGTCCAAGAAGGAGTTAATTCATGGACAAGAAACAAAAAAAGCCCAACTTCATTTCCCCATACTGACTTGGCAATATTTTGGTTGAATTTTAATAATGAATAAATGTTTCTCCATATTAATTTTTTTTAAAAAGCACAGGAATAATTCTGATATACAGAAAGTTCCCATACCAATGATTCTATGTCAAAGGCCTAAATGGAGTAAGCTGATTTAAGCTAATGGCCATCTTAATTACATGACAAATATCCATGATTAGGTATCTTCCTGATCATGAAAATATAAATGTGAAGGAAGCTTATGAAAGTACATCCCTAAATCAAGAAAATACGCATCCTGTTACCTATTAGTCAGCACCCAAACAAAAGTAAAAATATGTCTAAAAGTGAAGGAAAGAAATTAACTAAAAATCATGACCTTAAACACAAAAATTTTGGATCATTGCTGATCAATATTCACTCTGCAATGCAGTGCCCTCTTTACCAGCAACCTCCTTCAGCCCCAACTATCCTGATACACACAAATACCAAAGTCACAGAGTGAAAGAGCTTACTTTTGTCCCCAAATAAAAGATCTGACCACCATAGCTACTGATGGATTGGTAACAAGCCTTCTCTCCAACCAAAGCCTATAAAAGAAAAAATACAAAAAAGGTAAAAATTATATGCATTAGAAGTCTCATGAAGTTTTAAAGAATGCAAACTATAAAGACAACATTTTAGGTCAACACGGTTTCATCCCATAAGTGAGTGGGGAAAAATGTTGATCAATTGTCAGTTTAACAGAAGTGACAGAAAAGACAAAGTTCAAGAAGTAATTCTCTACTTACATAAATAGCCTTTTTATTTTTTATAATAATGTGGAAAAGGGAGGAAACATGCCAACTTCTAAATCTAAAAGGAAACTGTTGCACTCCCCTTGTTGAATGACAGTTTGTCATTGCTTCTGGCAATGAACGGGGCTGACTGAAAATGGTACCTCCAAGTTCTCCGAAATAAATATCAACATAAAACACAAGAGGAAACAGGAAGACAAAGCAACATAGTATATGGGAGTCAGCGTAGTACAACAAAATAAAAAAGAAACTCATTGATAAAGCTCGGTTGCAAATTTTGGCTCTGCCACTTACATATATTTGTATGATGTTAAATTTCAAACCTCTGACATTTAGCTTTCCCATCTTCGAAAAACCTTACACAGTTTCTCTAAGGTTTAAATATGTTAATATTTATAAATCTCCCAAAATATACTTGGTCAATAAATGATAGCTATAATAATTTTTCTTAACTTTTTATTGTGAGAATTTTAAAATGTATACAAAAGGAGAAAGAATAATATAATTAATCCCTGACTGTATCTATCAACCAGCTTCATCAATGATCAACTCATCACCAATCTTGTTTCATCTATATTTCTACCATTCCCCTGTAACACAGTATAATTTTGAAGTGAATCCCAGATTTTGAATATTTCATTTATAAAAATTTAGTATATATTTTTAAACATGAGTCCTTTTTAACATAACCACAATTCCATCAACATACTTTAAAAAATTAACAATTGGACCTCAATATCAAATATCCAATCAGTGTCTGGATTTCACATTGTCTCATAAATGTCAAATGTTGAGGTTTTTGTTGTTTGTTTTGCTTTTGTACATTTCATTTGTCTGAATCAAGATCCCAACAAGGTCCACACATTGGAACTGGTTGATATGACTTTTAAGTCTCTTTTAATCTATAGGTTTTGCTTCCATCTCTCTCAATCTTTTATTTCCCTTAAAGTTTATTTGTTGAAAAAGCTAGAACAATTATTCTATACTTTCCCACTACTTGGATTTTGCTAACTGCATCCCCATGGAATTGTTTAACATGTGCCTCTGTCCTCTGTATTTTCTCTAAAGGAAACTTCACCAGATTCAGAGTTTTGTTTTGGTTTGGTTTTTTGGCAATGCTACTTTAAGTATAATGTTAACTGCAGGACTTTTGTAGATACCCTTGATTATCAGACTGAAGAAGTTCCCTTCTATTCCTAGTTTGCTCAGAGTTTTTATCAGGAACGGATATTGAATCTTTAAACCCACCTATAACCTGTAATCTCCCACTTCAAGATGTCCTGCCTTTTTGGGCCAGACCAATGTATGCCTTCCATGTACTGATTTATGACTTTACATGTAATTCCTATCTCCATGAAATATATAAAACAAAACTCCAGTAACCCAACCACAGCCAGACCACTTGCTCAAGGATTCTTGAGTGTGGCTCTCTGGGCCATGGTCACATATGTTTGGCTCAGAATAAACCTCTTTAAATTACTTTACAGAGTTTGGGATATTTTCTGTTGACAAGTCACTCATTAAATATGACCATCATTACTATTTTTTTCCCAAGAAATTACCCATGGAAGTTTCACAATAGTCTAAATTTCCTACTTAAAGATGAATGGTTTAGGAAACATGAGATCACAATTCATAGTGATTTAACTATAAACTGTCTTTATAGATTGCTTAAGGCCATTATTGTAGTTTCTTATAATACAATAAAATTAATACTTAAGTTCATAACACTCGTTATGTTTTCCTTCTCTCTAGGCTGTTACATTTCATCTATCCTATAGAATTTCACCTATTCCTAAACAATCTTCTTTCTTTCTCTCAAAGCCATCTTTGCCTATTAGTGCCCACAGTATATATCTGTTCAAGCCTTTACCACATGGCCCAAATATTAATACATAGGTTATCTGTCTCTAGTTATTTATCCCTTAAATATATCAGGTTTATTACGACCAGATTAAACTTGGTAAAATATTTTGATTTTATAATTTCTTTCTCACAAATTTTTCATTTCACTTCATTATTTTAATATAAAAGTTAAAACTCTTTGGTATTAAGTTACATTAGTCACATTTCTGAATAGAAATTAATAGGAATTATTGCTTTAGCTCACATTCTTGAATACTTATAAACACATCACACCTACTTCAACCTACTTTTAAAGAAAAACCTCATGATAGAAAGATAACTCCACAGAGTTCCCATTTCTACACCAGAAAAAAAAAAAAATACAACAAATTAACAAGTTTATCAATGCATCTGTCAAGATAATGAGTTACCCTTACCAGTGCCTGGCTAACATTTCCTCCAGTGGCTAGTGATTTGAAATGGCTGCTGTTATAGACCAACTGAACTTCTGAGATTTCCACCGTTTCCAATTCCTCTTGAGTTTGCCGATCAATCACATGCAACTTCTCTACACTGTCTAAGAGCACAATTGTGCGTGAGTTTATCCACTGCAATCCAAGCACACAACAAAATAAAAGTGAGGCCCAACCCACATCATCATTCCAGACAAGAAGAGAGCTTGGGCACTCAGTTAAATTACATTGAGGACCTTATCCATTAAATAACTTACATGGCAACACAATCACAGCAAGAACTATTCAGTGACAGCCCAGAGAACAGTAGGTACACAAGATACTACTGAGTTTTGATGGTGTTAAAATGATATTTACATACTGTAAAAGAAGACTAAGACTTGTAATAGATAGATTATAGGATATATTGGTTTTTATAAAATTTTTTTAAAAGCACATTGGCACAAATGACTTTAGCATAGTGACAAACTTTGCATTTCTAGTTTTCATTACATTAAAGAAACAAAAGGGCAAATTAAACCTCATAAACCTAGCTGGTCAAAGTACTGAAGCAATACATATTTTTAAATAGGAGCTACTTAAAGAATATATTTCCTTAAAAACCCCCTAAAATTATAAGAGAATTCTCTGCTCCTTCTCTCTATATCTTCTGAATTTTCTTTAATAAGTACTATGATAATTTTAAAGGTACTAATGTAACAGAAGTAAGGGCCTAAAAAAAAATGCAAAATGTATTACAAGTTGTCTCTTTAAAAAACTCCCCCCCAACTCTTTTGGGAATTAAATGCTGCATTCCCGCCTGAGGCCAGTAATCAGAGGGGCAGAGGAGTGTCCTTTGTTCTTTGACCACAGGAGATGGCTCAACGGAATTATCCCAGCAGAGGTCATGGCATTGCCTTCACAGGAGATGCTAAAGTTAAATGGCAATAGCCTGACACTGAAAACTCCCTTTAAAAGCTCTGTATTTCTGCTTGTAGATAGGTCAGTGATACTTTAAGCCAAGCTGGAAAATTAATAAACTTCTCTTTCCTTTTCCTCAAACCACTTGTCCTCGTTCTTCTGATGCGGCCTCGGGGACAAGTGCCAAACTTTCAGTAACACTAACTTAATAATTTAGAAAATCTTCTCAAGTATGCCATTTTGACAAATTTCTTGGGTTATGTATGAAAATAAGATTTCTTATTTTCAAATTTTTTTTTAGAAATCTCAATTCTTCCCCAAAAATAAATGAAATCTTAAAATCTGCTCAATTAGTATTCAAAAATAGCCAAAACAAAGTGCTTCCCCTGTACTTTCTCTCTCTGACATTCATGTTGGTTTATTTATATGCCTATTCCATGTTATCAGAGATTATTTGCATAATGCCACATCAATAACAAAATTGGAAATGGATTTTCTTTTAACATATGCTAAAGATAACACTATTAATTTATATACACTATATTTATATCAGTATAATATAAATATAAATAACATGTAATATATAATATAAATAATATAAATATATAATATAAATATAATATATAAATATATTTATATACTCTATTAATTTATATACACTATTAATTTATTATAGGGCCACTATAAAGGAAGGGTTTGTTTCCCCTGCCTTCCAAAATACCTCTCAGAAAACAGGGAGTTTGATGTGCAAATCTTTTACAAAGAGTTCTTATAAGGTGCTCTCTCGATTACTTTATTTTGAAAAACAAAGTTTAGGAAAGACACATTAATTTAGCCATATCCACCTTAATCAGTGCTAGTTTTTCAGGTGCTTACAAAGGTCACCTGGCTAAAAGAAAGAGAGAGAATGAGAGACAAAGAACCTTAAAAAGTTTAGTAATTATTCCTGAGATTAGACCCTCACAATTGCCAAGTGCTGACATTATTATAAACAAGCCTTTTAAAGGTAATTTACAAAACAATGCAATTAATGGTCACATCACGGATATGTCACAGGACAAATGAAAACACCAATTGTCCTACTGTTAGGAGAATGGCTACTTGTGGTTGGGGAAAAATTTTCCAGTGACATAGTCATACGCAGATTTTAAAAGTACTGTTATCTCAAACATCTTAAACGGAAGTGATGATGGTAAGTTCTGGAAAACTGTGTTAGATGATTCAACAACGGGTTCTGGTGAAGACAAAGACACTGATGTCTTATAAGAGTCTGAACAAGATTATTTCATGAAATGTGCATGGAAAAAACCATAATTTCTAAATCAGTAGTCTGTCTATATGTGAGTTTAAAATGCAACGTGCAACTAAATAAACAAATCATGTATTATAAAGAAAAGATCTATTTTAATTATATCCTGAAATACTATATATTATCAAGTTAGAGAAAAAACACTTTTAGCCTTTTTACTGGCAAAATGAGGCATGGCCTGTGAACTAAAAATAAAATCCTAAGCCCTCTACTAACTGAATGGACCCCTCTCAGCCAAGGCGACCCTAGAAACAGCTTAAAACTGAGTTCCCAACCATGATGGGATGGGAGAGAGGAAGCATAAGTACATGCATATGATTTCCCTTCATAAATATTCATGACTCCTATAGCTTGTTGAATATGTATATTTGACTACCCTGCTCAGTATAAAATCCTGTTCCCTTTTGTCTCTTCTTTGAAGCACATGTGCCTGGCTTCTGGTCCAGTCTCTGCTTCCCAATCTGTTGGAATGGGCGCCCAACAGGTTGCTACCCTTTATGAGAAATAAAGCTCTCCTTTTTCCAAAGTATAAACCCTATTAATTTTTTTTTAGTTAACAGCTCTATATTTAGGGTTGCCTATACTCATGCATATACGGAATGTTTCACTGGATACCAGATATTGATGTGCTAAAAGCATTAATGACAGAAGCCCAGAAATATTATAATTATACTATTCTCAAAATTAACACACTATTTGAAAAAGAAATAATAAAATTTGATACAAAAAGAAATCTCTCTTTTTTTTAACCAAGAAGTTGCTCAGGGCTGAGATGCATAGTAGAGAGAGAACTCTGCAAAGTTTTTAGCCACAAGAAAAGAAGAGGTTACACAAACAAGACCAAAGGACCGATTAGGACAAGCTTAGAAATACAAAAATGCGTTTACAGAGAATGCAGGGCAATGATCTTGAAGAAACCCATCTAAATTCTTTGGAACCCAAACTCCCTTTTGAGCTGATCAAGACATTAAAGAAAACTACTGGTCCTGCCAATGTTCAGCAGGACTTAAGGCTGAAAGGCAGTAATTATGTGATATAACACCAAATTCAGACTTTATTCAAACAGGACTTCACTTCTGTCCTTATTTTGTATGATCCTAAAGGTCATGGTTCATGGTAAAAATCCTGGTAGATTTAATACACCATGAATTCAGAACAATTACATAAAATAAATGGGGATACTTAATTTGAGTAATACTCACAGTAAAGTTGATGAGGTCATAGTACAGGTGAAGATGCTTTTGCTTTGTAACATGTATTGCTCCAGATTCATCTCTCTTAACCTGACGATGAAATAAAAACAATCTAAATATCATCTATTGTTTGAGTGACTATTTTAGATTCTTAATTATACTCCACCTAGAGCAGAGCATAATTCTCATTCAGTATGGATAAGCCAAAAATATTGGTAATTAATGAAACTATTACACAAATTAAAAAAAATCATTCACTCCATGGTTTGTACCAAAATCCAAGGCATTATCTGGCTAGTGGTCTAGTTGTCAGTATTAATATAATTTTGACTCTGTCATAATTCAGAACAACCTAACGTTATCACATCAATGACTACATTTAGCTAAAGTATAAAATGGGATTGGGACATAGTATGATGAAGTCAAATAAAGTTCATTAAAGAAAAGACACTGCAGTGACAAAACTATATTTTTCTGAACTATACCACTATAGCTCAAACAGCCCAAAATTTCCCAAAAGAACCTTGTGTCAATATTTTATTTATATACGTATACACACACACTCTATAAACCTCGATCATCCTTATAATTTGTTTTCTCCACTTCTGCTCCAAGGTAAGAGAACACTGAAGAAAAATAAAACACAACATACACCTAATCACCTGAAATTCATGACATTCAATTCAACCTGGATTTTCCTGCATACTCTCTATGGTAGTGGTCTAGGTGTCTTTCCCTTTAAGTCCCAATTCCTCTTTGCCTTCTAATTCCATCACTTACAGTGCTGATGTCACCTGATACCTTATCAAAAAAGTGGGATCACTTAACAAGGGCCCTTCATGTAGTCCCATCTTCACTAAATGGCTTCCCCCGTAAGAAAGGATGCTCTGGTAAAACGATCATGGCATCTAGAGCTACATGTTTAAGTTACACTATTATAGCTATGTGAACAAGGGCAATCGTTTATTCTTTCTCAGTTTCCTCATCTATAAAATGAAAATAAGACGGCACCAAACTGTTCTATACATTGCTGAAATGTATAATGTTGAAATAGTATTTCATAAACTGAAAAGATCAATGCCAACATTACCTATTCCTCTAAGAAACCCATAGGTTTCTCCCTGTCATTAATTCTATAAACATTTGTTAAAGCATCTGCTATATACAAGCACTGCCCTAGTGGCTAGAAATATAACAGTAGAGTTGGTGTCTAGACTTTTGGTCTAGTGAGTAAAAAAAACATTAGATGAGCAACTTAAAAAGTGCTGAATGTTACCAAAGGAGAAAGGTCTTACAGGCCTTCGTGTGTGTGGCAGGAGGCACTGACTTGGTTCAGGAGGTCAGGTAAGGCAATGTTAATCATGAGCTAGGATGCACTAGAAAAGAGCACAGAGCTTTCCTGGCAGATGTGATAGCATATGTAAAGCACTGAGGCCAGAGACTAGTTAGAAAGCTACCCCAGAGTCCAGGCTAGAAACATACATGGTTTAGACTAGGGAAACAGCCATGGAGGACACAAAGGGAGAAAGTCAAGAGATTTTGGAGGTAGAGTCAATAGGACTTGGTGATGAGGCACATATGAAGGGAAAAAGGTAACTATTAATGAAAGGCAACTCCTAGGTTTCTGGCTGGAGAAGCCAGGAGGACAGCAGTGCACTCACTTCACTGAGCCAGAAAACCCAAAAAGGAGATTACATGGGCACATTCTTACCTCTGTGGCTTCAGTTCACCTCATTTCCCCCAATATGCCTACCCACTCCCACAGTATTTACTATATATCCTTCATAAAGCCTCTCTAGTCCATACTAATCTCTTCATACTCTGAATTTATATCAACTTTTAATTCTCATCACATAGTTCAATCCTTAAGCTATTCTCTCTAGTAGTAATAAATGTACTGGTCTTGCTTTTCAAACATTATTATAAGCTGTATGTACACTTTCCCTAATTGCTTCTTGTGCCCATATCATAGTGTAGAGAACAGTAGGTACTGAATTACACTTGCTGTCTAACTAATAAATATGCGTGTTATCTATGTAGATAGGTAAAGCATTAATACATACATATTCACATTCATATGTTTATACATACACACAAACCACTAATTATCTGTCAGTCAAAGCAGATGGAACTGAGAAATAAACTATGAAAGGTTATGGAGCTAAGGATGATCAGGTTTTTTTTCACATTAACCATTAAAGCCTTAAATAAAAATTAAATATGTCATTCTCCCTCCAAAGACTTATGGTAGTAAAATACATTTCTTTTTTTTTTTTTTAAAGACAGGGTCTCATTCTACTGCCCTGGCTGGAGTGCAGTGATATGATCATAGCTCACTGCAGCCTTGAACTCCTGGGCTCAAGTGATCTTCCCACGTCAGCCTCCCGAGTAGCAGGGACTACAGCACTACAGGCATGTGACACCATGCCTGGATAATTTTTTTTTGATACAATATTAAATTACTGATGAGTCAGAAAAAAAAATTATGAGAGACTTATAACAGACCTAGCATCATATTAGGACTTACCAATAGAAAATGAACAACATCTCCTCTGCAAAAGGCAAGCATGGGATTCACATAATTATGCACTGCCACAAAGTGCCAGGCCAGCAATGGAACACTGGAAGGATCCATCTAAGTGAGGAGAAGGGGAAAAGAGTCACCACAATTAATAAATGGGAGAACAAAGAGAAAACTCTGGTTAAAAACAGCCTCTGACTAGTGTTCCTTGAGAAAACTTTTCCCAAGTTCTCATAAAAATTCCATTGAAGCAAGGACTGACTGGGAAATGTCACGAAGGAACTCTCTGGGTTGATGGTAATGTTCTATATCTTCACAGGCATTTGGGTTACAAAAATATATGCATTTGTCAAGTGCAGAAAATGTACAATCAAGATTTGTACCTTTCTTTGTATGTAAATTTTACATCAAAAGAAAAACTAAACAAATATTAAATTCTAGGTAATGATATGCATGCCAAATATTTAGGAGAAAGAGTACTGGTTTCTGTAATTTACTTTGAAATACATAACAAAATAATATAGTTTGATGAGTGGGTAGAGAGATGGATAGATGGTCAGATATTTAATAAAGAAGGTACAGTAAAATGTTAATAGTAGAATTTAGATGGTAGGCATACAAGTGTTTAATGTAAAATTCTTTCAACTTTTCTATTTGTTTGAATTGGAAAAAATACCAATAAAAACATATAAAAAGAAACAAACACATACCACCATGACATAAACCTCAATTAGCCAATGAAGCTAACCTAAGAAATGTTAATGGCAATCTAAGCAAGTTTTGCCATCTAAAAGGACAGACCTGCTTCCCCCCTGGGGCCCAGAGACACACAGGGTACCAACAAGAAAACAAGAGTGATCTCTTTCAGTATAGGGGCTGCTTTCTGAACTAGCCAGAGTTCTGTACCATCATTCTCTATCCCATCCCATCAATACCTCTCTTCATATATACACCAGAAGATCACTAATATCTGAAAACACGCAAGCAGGAAAGAGAGGGGAAACTGGGGTGTGAATAACACATGCTGGGAAGTATCATACCCCGTAGTAAAATATCAGAGGCAGAAGCCAAGGAAAGCACATGTAGTAGCCATTTATGTTGGCTATCAGTAGTTCCATATCAAAGCAGGAGACAATGAGCATAATCCTGTCTCAGCACAGCAGTCACGAAAAAACAAATGTCTTTCAAACATTGCAAATCAGGGCTCAGACTCACTACATCAACTTAGACTCCAGCTTTAAATCCAATAAGGGAATTTTACTGCACTCAAAAGGGTAGTGAATGAGGCTAGGAAAATCCATGCATGAAATTAGGTGTGACCACAAAGTGCCAAGACAGCAATACACAGACACTGTCAAACTGAGATTAAAAACAAAAACCAGCTATATCCTGTTTATGAGAAAAACTTAAAGTGATAAAAGTAGAAAAGTATATGAGAAAAGATCTCATGATCCCCAGGACATTGTTCTAGTCACCAGCTTATTCTGCTTTGGTCACCTTAAGGCAAGTCCAGACAATGACCTTTGGAGCACTGACTGTCATTCTACCTAGTTTTTTGACAATTTCACAGAATTTGCCCTTGCAAATCATTTCCCTCAACCTCCTGACATGGTCCCTCTTTTTCCCAAAAAGATGGAGAGGCTTACTCACCCGACCATAAGGAAAAGTCATCCATACTTTCAAGGATGGTTTCAATCCAATGACCAGTATCTTTAGGAAGGAAATATAATTTATGCTCAATATTTACCTTGTAATTTTCAAATTTTTGGTATTCAAAGCCTCTAAAAGTCATGAGTTTCACCTTCTAAATATACCTACCTTTGTTAAGGATGCCATGGCCAACAATGAAAACTGTGTGATGGGATGATCTTTCAATTCAGGCTTAGAATGTAGAGGCTCAATACAGCAAACTTCACCCTTGGAACCACTGAACAGACATCTAGATTCACATGTCCTCACTCCCATCACTCTCCTGAAAATGTAATCCACGAATTCAGAATCAATTTAGTAATGATCCAAGGCACTATCATATCTAACTTGGACTACTCTAATAGCCTCCTAACTCCTCCTTTTACCCCCAACAATCCGAACTCCACACAACAGCAGCATGATCTTTTTATTATGCAGGTCAGATCAATCACTCTTCTGCTAAAAACAGTCCACTGGCTTGCCATTGTACATAAAATAAAATCCCAACTCTTTACCCATGTCTTAAAAGGATACATTCTGGCTCCTGCCTTCACTCCTCTCCCACTATGGTATATCTGACAAAGTCATGCTCCAGTCACACCTGCCTTCTTTCCATTGCTCCAGCAGGCCAAGTTTGTGCCCACCTCAAAGCCTTTGTGTTCAAATGTTCCTCTGCCCAGAACACTTCCCCCAGATCTTTGCATTTGTTGACTGGCTCATTATTCACATCTTTTTCCAAATGTCACCCCTTCTGAGAAAGGCATCCTTGAATTATCCTCAAATGCTCTCTAGCACACTGGCCTGTCTTCTTTTCGTCACAGCACTCATACCTATCTGATATTATTTCATTTATGTGTTGGCTTACTACCTGTCTCCTTACCCTCACCACAACTAGAATGTAAATTCCATTAGAGGAGGCACCTTGCCTGGTTCACAGCTATAACTGTGGTGTCTAGATAAAGGCCTACATATAGGAGATGCCCAAGAAACATTAGCTGAATAATGAATAGTATTTTTTCAGAAATTACTCTATGTTCAGCATTGTTAGAAGCTATGAGAAATACAAGAAACAAAGGTAGCTATTAACCTTGAAGAACTTACGGAAACATAATATACAATGAATATTATGTTCTCCTTTTTTAAAAAACTCAGCTTCATAAATGTTCTTCTATATATCTAGACCGTCTTTGCTCTTATTTAAAGAACAAACAGGGCAATTCTCAGGCAATAAAAACCTTTTTACACCTGTACATTATGGTTATAATAAACTGGGCCTCCTAACCTAAACCAAAATTAGTGAGCTACTCTAGAACACAGTAGCTCAGAATACTGGTTCCCAAGCTTGACAGCAAATAAGACCTACTGAGATAAAATTTTGGAAGACCAGGCCCAGGACTGCGTATATTCCATAAGCCTGCCCAGGTAATTGTAATACACAGCCACAACGTATTCTCAATCACATGTACTTTCTAGACCTCTTCATGTTCAATTTCAAATCATGAAACCAGAGCTAGTCTTTTCATTTGTCAACAAATGTCCATTAGTCTCTTACTTAAATGTCAATTCAAAAACAGAGCCTCCGCTGTCATTGCAAATTGCAAGAGTTGGATCGTCTGTAAACTAAACAGAGAAAGAATTTATTTTCTTGCAGATATTTAAATATCTAGCTAAGTATTAAGAAGAGGAAAAAATTAGAGAATATTGAAAATCTACAATATACACACTTAATAGCATTTGAAATAACCTAGATTCAGCTCATCACTCTAAACATACAAACTTACCTTTATTTAGAACAAAAATGGTTCACTATTTTTACAAAAACTGGGGCTTTCAAAAAGCAAAACCACCTTTCATCAGAATAAAAGAAAAATACAAATATGACTGATAAAAAACAGCAAAGTTTTTACATTAACTTTTTCTAACTTGCTATTAAATGAATAGGATCCTTTGGGTACATTTGCAGTTGTCTAGTTTTCAAGAATAAAGACTCAGTAAAAGATACTTGGTATCTTTGGGAAATAAACTTGTCTGAATATGCTTTTTGAATAAATAAAGAGCTAATGCACTATATCGAAAACATTTTAAACTTTTTATGTAACTGTTCTGAAAATGTGCTATCTCCTTGATCTTCTTCCACAGAATTTACTTCAGTTATTATTACCTAACCTGGAAAACTCAGAATAATAAGTAAATAATGTTCACAAAGACAGTCCCAAGGTCATATGTCACAGGACACAAAATGGAATAACTGAACTTGTATCATTTACAGTGACTAGCCTCCCTAAGCCCAAAGGTTGGTGAACCATCCTAAATGGTATGCCTCATGCTCTTAGTCAGGGATAGCCAAGGTACAGAAGGCCCCTGTAAAATTATTCTTCCTCAACTCACACATGGGTATAGCAAAGAAGTCCCACACTTTTGCTCCCAAAGCCTAGATGAGCAGTTGCCAAAGCACGAAGCCTATACCTAGAGGTGTGCATGAGATGGTCCACTGGAGTGTAGGAAAAATAAGAGAACTCAAATTTCTGTTTAATTTTCTATTTCTTACATATCTGCTTTATAATGTACATAGAAATTAGTATAGTACTACATTTATGTAATTATATGCATGCACACACACATCTCTATAAAGGATGCAAGCCCACACTGTCATTGATGGGATACAGGATTAAGTTTGGAGAACAACGAGCAAATGGCTGCTGTCGATCCAAGATTTCAGAAGTATTCAATCATATTCTTTCTCTAATGTCAGTGTCTGCATGCACCACTTTCATCACCATTCCCAAGCAACACAATGGTTCCCACAACTGTGCGTTTAATCTCAGCTGCATTTTTCTCTTTTCTCTCTGCCTTTATTTCTTTTGTTTCTTATTATTTATCCCAATAATTCTGGGTTTTTTTCTACAAAAGGATTGGCCTTTTATAAATACCACCAACTAGTTATTTCTTCAATCAAACACTTATTGAGCAGCTACTGTGGATAAAACACAAAAATAAATGACTAACAGATTCTCATTTTGAAGATCTCAGTCTATTAAGAGAGATAAGACATATATAAGCAACTATAACATATTATAAATTGGCATATGCTATATGAGAAGAGGTCAAGATAAATTACCATAATGTTCTCAAAGAGGAGAAATTCTCTCCACTCTTACTTGTCTTGGTTGTTTTCATTGTTACTAAATGCTTCAATGATGCTTTGTCGCAAAAGAATTTTTTGTAACTAACCTAGATACAGACATTTAAACTCCAGATGCTTGCAGACTTTAAAAAGCATACGTATGGATAAGAGAGCTCTGCAAAGCTAAGCAACAAAATGTGTACATGATTAAAATCTAGAAGATCTGATTTTAGACTTCCCTAGTTATAACCCTTTACCTTTCATGCTTCTGAACATGGGCCGGACAGTATGCAAGAATCAAGGTTAACATTTTACTTACAAATAAAGTCTGTTACCTAAGTTGGTTTAATTTTTTCAGGCCTGTAAGAAGAAAGCCAAGACTAGGATCTTAATGCTTTCCCTTTAGAGACCTGAAAGAAAATAAACCAATAGATTCATTTCTAAACGTAATCCAAATGCTGGTTCTCTCACAATTGGTGCCTTGAACCTCATGCAACTTGCAACAAAAGGTGACAGAGCACACCACCTCAGCAATAAAATTTTGGCGGACTAAACAAAGGTAAAAATACCTTTTAAAATCTCCATACGACTTTCAGCAGGGTGCTGCCTGTCTTTACTGCCAACCTCTAGTCTAGGATCACATCAATTTGCCCTTTTTGCTGCTATATCTATTAGACTTCAACACAACTTGAAGCTGAATATTTCCATACTGGCCTATCTCTTTTTTAAACTTGGGAAAACATCATGTTGGGCTAGTCAACAAAAGACATTTCAATATGAAGGATTCTATTTATAAAGTAATGTTCAGCTTCATGTTAAATACACTTTTTAGACTTCTGATTATCAATACTGAGAAATTTACTTTAAAATAGACACAAAGGCATAATAATAAAAATTATTAGAAAAAGAAAACAAAGCTATTACCTTGATATGCAATATTGCTGTTCCTGGAGGATGAGCATCTGTTATTGATCTTAGAAGTTTTCCACTGGCCAAATCCCACATGGTGATCTATAAGACAACTAAGTGCTTTAAAACAAATTTATTGCTCTTTTTTGGACTTAAGTATCCTGTCTTCTGGCTGAAATAATCTATTCCTGGTCTATAAACATTACAGGCAAAGAACTATAAAGTTAAAACATACCTAAAGGGTACAGATCCATTAAAGCACGGAGCCTTTATTCCATTTTCATCTACCCTTCATCCTGCCCAACCTACTTTCCTTTTAGATTGTAAATGTTGTTCTAATGCTGAGAGGTAAAAGAAATTTCTCTAATAAGTCAATCTGTTTAGCACTGGTAAAAATTATAGGAAAGGCTTACTGCCAAACCAGCTAGTGATGCAAAAATCAGAAGATGGGAAATACCATAACCTATTGCCAATTTCAGAAGTGGAAAGAAAGAAACACCAAAATAGTTATCCAAGAACACAATAATAAGAATACAGAAAGCAGAATATAGTGTATCTAAAAAGCAGCCACAATTATTTACACTACTGTAAGGAAGGACATTTTATGTTACACCCTGGTTGGATTATGAAAGCTATTTACTCAAATAGACACATGAATTAGGATATAAAAAATTACAATCAATAACAATTATTTTAAAATTTGAACAAGACGGAAGTCAGATTGAGCAATCTCAGGTTAGCTCTACAGACATATCACTTCATAACACATGTTTTGGTCTTCAAAATATTAATCTAAAGAGAACAGTTTTTAAAAATTGATTTTAACACTGTCTTATGGATAAAAGAAATTTCACATCTTACCTGACCTTTAGCAAAGCCACAAAGAAGTCTTGAGCAGTCATTGTTGATACTGAGGGCAGAGATGGCTCCATACTGACCTCCAACACTAGTGCTACCCAGACAGAGTCGCAAAGCTTGATTCTGATCTAAAGCAGTGTGTAAAGTCAAGTGAAAGAAATGGAAGAAAGTGAATAATTATATACGGTAAAGGCATGTTTTCAAAGACTTGGGAGGTGGCAAGAATCAAAAGTAGCAGATGAAGTCACATTCATTTTTAAGTGTATTTATAGAGTATCTAACAGATGCTGGGCATTGCACTAGACACTAAGATAAAGAAAAAAACAAGAGTCACAGGAAGTATAATACAGACCTTGCTAATGATAAGTCAAACCCATAAGAAATCTGTAACTTCTTGAACAAAACAACTATTATATTTTTCATCTGTCTCAGCCTAGAATTGTATTTATTGCTATTTTCAAGATGCAGGATTACAGGGAATACCATCTTCTTTTAAAATAACTTTAAAACTTCAAAAATCAAAATGTATTAATTTAGAATTTGGCTGAAATTTACATTTATATTATCCACGAAGAAAAGGTTTACAAAGCAAATTAACAGTACACATAAAATTACAAAGTAAACATTTCAACTACTTCAGAAAAGTATTTCAAGCATCAGCATTTGATATGCTAAAAGCAAGTAATTCAAATCCCTATTAGATTAAGTTCTTTAAGGACAAGGATCTTGCCTTAATGACGTCTGATTTCTCCAAGAGGCACTCAAACATTTATTAAGTTTTATTATCCAATAATTAAAAGAAATTTCTCTAGGGCTTCTCCTAGACAATACTTATTTTGTATAGAGTTCATTATTGTACCCACTTAAAAACAATGAAATAAAAATTTAAAGAAGGCATGACTACAAAATTTAACTATTTAGAAAAAAGAAAACAAAACAAAACACCACATTTCCACAACCTGGAGTTTTCTCAACTCCCCCAGCACTTGTTTGTGCCTCCCTTAACTATCTACATGCAAGTTTTGGTAAATGTCTTACTTCCCTTATTAGGCAGGACCTCTCTGAGGGGTAAGAAGATCATGAGTGAATTAACACTCCCTCTCAGAATACCTTGCTTGGTTCCTTGCATTCAGAAGCCATCTGCCAATCATCTTAACAGTTTTCACATTTGCAAATCTTCCTTCGATAAGTAAATCTAGTTATCAGAAAGACTCTAAAGACATTCATTCTCAGGTCTAGGGAATAATATTAAGTAAATCCTTTTGTCCATACAAAGTGAACACTGCAAGAGTATTTTTCTGTGTTCATAAACTGGCTCAATAGCAATCCCCCTTCCTAAGAAATAGTTCTGAAACAATGAATGACTATACTGTATCTAGCACACAAAAAATACTCGATTTAAAAAAAAATCATTTTGTATTCTCGCCTTCCAAGGTGAACATTCGCCTTCCAAGGTGAAAAGTAATAAAGATCATAAATATACAGAATCTAGTCATCTTGAAAGTCATTATCTTTATTCACATCTAGAATTATATAACTACAGATATTTTTCCATACATCTAAACTGGCCTCCTCCCTAATTTTTCCTCCCCTCCTCAATTTAATCCAAATTATTAAAACTTCTCTTTATTCTATAATTTTCTTGACTCTAAATATGAAATCACATTTTATTTCACTCAACTGACAATGCCTACCTAAAGTAGTGCTTTCCATGATCCTTATTTTGTTAGGGCCGCCTTATACAGTTAGTAGATTACCCACATACCTTAATTTGCAAACTATCTATATATAGTTTTCTATATACACCAGTATTCTACATATACCACTGCTTTGGGCCACAGGCATAGGCAACAGGTGAACTGAAAGTAAGAGGACAAAGATAGAAGTTGGTCCTTGAATTTGGACTACCTGCCTTCCAGGAACACAGAGGTGTCCAAATAGCATACTGCTGAGATCCTTTGTAGTTCCCACTTTGAGATCCAAACTTCACAGAGTTCTGATTCACCAATACTTAAAGACACTCACTACTGCTTTCCAATTTAACAAAATTCATGCTTTAAATTAGACAATTTAGGTATTCTTATAAGGCAGGAGAAGTAAGTATGAGCAGGAGAAGTGAGAAGTATGATAAAGTAAGGGTGCCATTAAGAAAGAGGAAATAGAAAAGAGTGGCAATGGATGAAATGAGGGAAGAGGAAGGACATATCTAACTTCTAGATTAAAAACTAAACATAACTGCTTTCCTAACGGTGGTTCCCACATACTAAAAACTAGCTAAGACAGGGAACTAAACGATCAACCTTGGTCATTCCTGAAATATGTATTAAATTTACATCCCACAGGTCTGCATTAATGAAAATATTCTCAATATTTTTCTTGACTTTTACAATGTATTGGTTATCTTTATAATGTCCCTTTAAAAGGTAGTATGGCTATGAAACCAGATACCTGGAATTTTAATCCCACCCCTACTTCTAGAGAGTTACAGGCATTGCAACTACAATATATGCCTGGGTAATTTTAGGAATGTTACTTAAATTTGCTTAACCTCCCTAGCTTCATCTGTAAAATGTAGAAAACACACATTATGTCATTGTGTTGCTAAGAGGAATAAATTAGTAAAGTAAGATAATGTACAAAGGAACTAACTCAATGTCCTTCAAATATTAGTAAGTGTTCATCACAAACTAATTTATAGATTATATTCACACATTAAAAAAAAAAACCAGCAGATGATGGTAAAAGAAGCGAAAATAATAGAAATCAAATCCACAAAGATATTTATCAACTGTTATTGCTCTCTTTACACATTCTATCTTTATGGTACCATATTAACAAACTTGCTATTACGTAATTTAAACTAAATTCAAAAAAGATAGAACGTCTGTGGAAAGAAGAAAATAGTCTTATTGGAGAGGTTTTTCCTGCTACAGTAACTGAATATAGTCCAGATAATTCTAGACAATTCTGGGAAAAGGTATTTGGCCAAAATAAACATAAAACCTCTTTAAAACACTTAAATTCTATAGTTACATAGAAAGAACAAAAGGACCTGGAAGAAGCAAGAAAGGTGAAAATCAGAGCTCTCTCCAGGCTGCTCATTTTTAAAGATTAAAATTGCAAATTTTACATGACCCATTATTGATGAAGTTTATGCCCAAAAAGATACTGCAGACCTCCAATCAGCAGATACCACAAACTCAAAGAAAAGGCTTTGGACTATATCAAAAGATTAGGGGAAAATGAAAATTTATATATTTTCAGTTAAAATAAAACATTGAAGGTAGGCATTTATTTATAGTTTTTCACAATTTCCTGCCTTAATTAGCTATAGTTTTTTTCAATAAGCATCTCATATGAGGACATCAACTGCAATTGCTAGCATTCTCTTTCAACATTAAAAAGGTCAAAAGATAAAAAACCTCTCATGCAAACCAAGTTACTATACCTTTTCCTTTTGAATCCACGAAGAAAAGATTGAGAGAGAGAGAAAAGCAAGAAATCAGTTCAAAAGTTCAGAAAAAAGGCAGGCAAAATTTCAGGCGTGTAAGTGGCAAGCTTTAGTTATCTGTGGGAATGATACTAAATTTGATTAAGTGATATCTAAAGACATGATTATATTCATTCATGATTATATTCAGGTATGGGTCATGGGAAAAGAAAAAATGCATAATATTCAAATCATAGCACAGTAAGCAAATCCATGTTTAAGTTATATAGAAACAAAAACAATTTCTAAAAGGTAAGCTACTAAAATATACTAATGACCAAAAAAATGAAAACTAAGGATCTTGGGATAGAGAAACATCTTTATTAAGATCTGAACTTTTGAGACTCTGTATAAGGTTAAGAACACACAAAAAATGCCATATACCTATAATTCCATAAGAATACACAATCTACATCAACCTTTAAGAAACTTATAATAATTTATATTTTAATGACCTGGGCCTCTATTTCAAAGAGAATCTAATCATACTTAAACAAGTATAGTTCTTCCTGCTACACTTTCTCCTGTGACCAACACAGATGTTTAAAAGAGATCAGATGGGTGCAAAAATATAGTTAGATAGTATGAACAAATACATGATAGCACAACAAAGTAACAATAATCAACAATAAGTTAGGGTATACTTTAAAATAACTAAAAGAATGGAACTGGAATATTCCTAACACAAAGAAATGTTAAATGCCTGAGGTGATGGATTCCCCAATTACCCTGATTTGATTAATTCACATTGTATGCCTATATCAAAACATCATATGTACCCTATAAAGATATACAGCTATTATGCACCAATAATAATTTTTTTAAAAACCAAAACAATTTAAAAATAAAAGAGATCAGCTCTAACCCAGACCTCTGATCTAGATACTTCATAGTATTATTACTCTGCCATTTGTTCCTTGGCTTTCAAGCAATTTTAATCCATTTGTTAAAACACACTGTCCTAACATCTGATTCCTATAAACAATGAGTAAAATTTATTAGCTGAACTATTAAAACCCAAAGCACAACCAGAATATTATAATTATTTGTCAAAATGTTCACTTTGACATACCTTCTTTTCCATGAGACTGTAATGAAAGATTACTATTTCCTCATACCTACAAGAAAGATGCTAAGGTCTAAAAAAAATCAGGAAGCAGGCCCAAGGAAATTAAAAAGACAGTATCAAAAGATAATGTACTCTTTTCCTCTGTTAGTTTTTATTCTTAAAGTATTCATTTTAATTTGTTTGCAGTAAGCTTTACATGAGTTTGATTATAAGCAATTATATATTTGTATGACCTCTTGATAAGAAAGGGATGTTAAAACAGAGTCAAGGAAAAGTGAGTACTTGGTAAGTGGGAACAAAAAAATCAACATGTATTCTGCTGACAGATAACATTTACATTATATTCTATCCTCATTCACCTTAGTTCTTCAATTCTTTTCTTTACCTCTTTTGCCTCCTTTTCTCTCAGGAAAGGAGGATTGCTTGGAATAGTGGAAATGCACTAATCTAGGATTTGGTATTCCTTGATTATGAACTTGGCTCTGTGCATGTCACTTAACTTCTTTGGTCCTCAGTCACCTCATGTAAAATAAGGGTACTGAACTGAAAGACCTTGTAAGATTCTTTCCCCAAATTCGATTTATCTAATATCAATTATGCCCCCATAGGAAAACAGCCATTCTTACATGTTATAGAAGAGCCAAGCTAGTAAAACTTTTCTAGAGGGCAATTAGACAATACATATCAAAAGTCCTTAACGTTCATATCCTGACCCAAGCAATTCCACTTCTATGAATTTATCCTAAGGAAGTAATCACGTGCACAAAAATGTTAACAAATCTTCATTACACTCCTGATTGTTTATTAAAAACCCAAACGTCTTATAGTAGGAAATGGCTAAGTAAATTAGGAAGAATCCATTTAATAGAATAATACACAGCCATTAAAAATGATGTTACAGACAAATATATAATTGCATGGAAAGATGTTCATTTTAATGGAAAGTAGGTTACAAATTAACATGATCCCACTTGAGGATGTATACATACATATATATAAGTACAGAAGAAAAGACTAGAAGGTTATACAGAAATGTTAAGGATTGTTTCTGGATGGTAGAATTTGGTATTTTATATCTTTAACTTTTTGTCCACCTATATTTTCTAAGTTTTCTACTATGAATATGTATCCATTATACAGAAAAAAAAATATTTTTTAAAGAATCAATTCTAAAGTTCTTTTAAGGCAATTATAATTTTGTTTCTATTCTCTGGTTCCCAAATAATAAAATTCTTTTATTTAAATCAATCTCCTTTGAAAAGACTAGATGTTACAATTACATGCTAAATAAAGCTTTTGGCATAATAGAAAATTTATAAAGGAAGTCGAATTGTTCAAAAACCATAGGAAATACCTAGTTATCCACTCATAGGATAAATAAAGATTCAAGGCCCCACAGGAATCAAATTGTGGTTCTGCTATTAAAGCATTCTCAAGTAATCTGTATAAAACATTCTGTAGATTCCTTATTAGTAAGTATAGTGTCATCGGGAATTCCATTTAAGAGAAATGCAAAAACTTAATGCCCAGAACACTAAAAATGACAGAAAAATATTATCTAAAAGTTTTCAAATTAAAAAAAAGAACAAAATATTCTGCTCAAATATTGAATGCAAAAGCAAAGGAGGATTAATAAAACTGTGGTTATTTAGTATCACACAGAAAAAAATACAAGTTCCTTCTACTATGCAAATAAAACTAGTTAAGTTCACTTTTCAACCAAGAAAACAATATGATTATGGGCCAAACATTTTTCAGTTTTGAGAGATTTACAATGGAAATGAAAAAGAACTTATTGTCAGTGACAGCTACTAAAAATTACTGAGAAAGCCTGGGGAATCTCTTTCCCTGAAGATCTTTTAGAATACCCATAACTGAGATATGGTGTAGAGTCAAAAATCCACCACCACCAACTGGAAGCAGACAAGATGACAACCCAAGGTTCCTTTCAACTTCATTCTTTTTTTCTAGGTCTGAGAAAATCAATAGATATGACAGCTTATAAATTCATAAAGAAGGAAACAGATTTGCAACGAACAGCAAAACAAAGCTATGAGTCGAGTAATTTTTAACTATAAAAATATGGACTGCTACTTTTCAAGTTTTTCTAATTTTGTTCAAGAAAATAAAGTATACTCTATAAAGTGTGATTAAAGGACATTATAAAATCCAATAGTATACTTAATATTTAAAAGAAAGGAAGTACTTAGAAAATTTACCAAATATTAAAGCCAGTCCATGAGATTACCCACTGCTATCAGACTGGACACTGCCTGAAAACAAAAGGGATGATTATATTTTAAGATAGTACATCAAGGATCTTGAAATAATCAAAGTTAAATTTGTTCCTTCCTCTAGGCACCAGATGACATACCAACTATTATAAATAAGTAGAATTTCATCTAGAAGGCAAAACGGGAAATGAAACTCAGGACATTTTATTTCTGAGAATCCCTCTAAATTTACTCTAAGGGTAACATTATCAAAATAACATATGTTCAACATTATAGGCAAAAACATGCCACTTAGCTTCCTGTAAAGCAACTTAAAAAATCAGGGGTCCAGACAAAGTAAAAGGCACTTAGGCTACACAACCAAGATCCTCCTATGAGGTGTGGAGAAGAGATAAGAATGCTCTTCTCCAGTTTATCCACCAGCGCCAAAGGCATCAGAAATGTTCAAAACTCAGCCCACTTCCTCACCAAATGACTGACTAATAAGAAAGCTACAGGAGGCAGCTGGAGGAAGATAAGAAAAGAGAACACTAGTGTGCTTTCAGTGTCCCCCAGTCCTCTAAAATCAGTCTACAGATTTACTATTTGGCAAGCTTGGTAATGGAATCCAGAGCTGTTAAACGTAATATTTACCACAAAGTGATTTTACCAAAAGAGGCTTTCTACTCCCTATAACAGAAGGGAAGCCAAATCACAGAAGAAGCAAATCTACTTGGGCAGGGTGGTACCACATACAAATAAATCTGGAGAAGGCTAATGATTATTCCGTTATCCGCTTCTCAAACAAAAGCCCAAAAGTAACAATAAATTAGGAAAAAAGAAAACATTCAACATGGACAAATTTTAAACTTGATTACCTGTGGTAAAATGACTTATGGATTTATTATAATTTATGTAATAACTTTGAACATTATTAAGAATAAATCTAAGAAAACCCAATCAAATAAAAAGCTTACCTTTAAAAAGTTAAAGTATACTTACAATTGCTGTGGGCAAGCCAGCATCTACTTTGTCCTAAATGAAATGTTAAAGAAAGTATTTGAAAAGATATTCTCATTTTAAAACAGAAAATGGTATAAGGATCTCTCTTTACATATACTTTGATCCAAATCAATTCAGACAAGAGGTGGAATCTTCATTTTTGCCCTCAACTAAGAGAAATTACAAAAGCTGTACATATCAACAAATACAGAGAGTATGAGAGTGGATCATTTTGTTTTACTAAATATAACAGATGCTTCAGGAAGGGTACTGATTATAAATGGAAATGTAAAGGGAAAAGATAAAACAGGTTCTGTTTTCTATAATGCGAGTAAGCTATAAATATTATGGGGTCAAAATGGTAGAAGTATATAAAGATTTGAGAAAAGGAAACATGTGCTAAAGATGTTCGTTCTATTTCTAATAAAGTAGAAGCTCTTATCTAGCAGATTACCCAATAATCTCTAAATAAAACCCCAGCAGGATATATTAAGTCAGTTCTCAAGCATGAGAAAGTAAAACATGAAGTGCTAGTCCCAGATCCTTATCAGTAACTACATGACGTTGGGAAAGTCATCTAACTTTTCTGAGTATTAGTGTCCTCATCCGTTCAAAGAAATAGCAAATACTGCCTATTTACCTCAATGAGTTGTCCTGAGGATCAAATTAAATGTAAAGAATGATATAAAAGTATCTATCTGATGCTTATATAGCTCTATATAATAGCAGTTTGCAGTCATATAGCACTGTAGTAGCAAAAAACTTTCACATACATGTATTATACTATTTGATTCTCTAACCTGGAGAGACAGATAGAACAGGCAGTATGATTCTGATTTTCCAGATTAAGAAAACAGAAGTTTCAAAGAGCTTAACTGACTTGCCCAAGGTTAGCCAATAAGTGGTAGAACTACGTCTCAAACTCAGGGCTTTCAGTTCCCAGGCCAGGCTCTTTGTATCACTTCCACATCTTCTTTTCTATATCTATTCTTGTTAATGTGGTCAATTAGTTACTATAATCTCTCAGAAGGCAGAATCTATTTAACCAACTTTGTAGCACATCCCAGGAACTAACTAAGAAACTTTTCTCCAGTGCATAGAAACATGAAAAAGAACAATCACCAAGGCTGTTGTACACAATGTTCTGGATACCCAACTTTGTGTTTATGTGTGTGTATATAAAGCATGCCTAACATAATGCTCGACAATTAAAAAGCATGCAATAACTATTTGATAAATGATTGATTTGTGTCCTACACAAGAAAAAAGAGGAATAATAAGACAGCAGATGAAGAACATAAACTATAGTAAGTCCTCACTTAACATTGTCGATAGGTTCTTGGAAACTGACTAAGTGAAACGACTTATAAGAAAACCAATTTTTTTTCTCATCATTATAGCAAAATAACATTGAAAAAAACGACATTATTCAAGGATCTGCTCTATATTCAAAACACAACCTGAATAATGAAATCAGAAGTCACCTGACTTCGAAAGCTAAAAAATCAGATGTTTAGAAGCATTTTAGAGATTACAGAATTTTAGTACTAGTGTTGCAACATCTGAGGGTAGTAGTTCTCAAAAGCCAGAGTGCATTAGAATCACCTAGGATACCTGTTAAAATGCAGATCTCTATACTACACTGCTAAAGATTCTGATTCGGTAGGTCTGGGGTGATCCTCAGGAATCTGCATTTTAATAAGCACCCCAGGAGATTCTTATGCATTGGACACATTTTGAAAAAAAACAAAACACTGCACTAAGATATCTCTAGTATCTTAAGGTTGATCATAAAAATGATAAAGATCCTCAAAAAGTTAATTTGAGTTATTTTAAAATACAGTCATATGTCATATTTCAAGAAGGATCCCAAAATTAAACAATGAGTTTTACAACTCCAAAAATTCCACCTCAGCCAGGTGTGGCAGTTCACACCTGTAATCCCAGCATTTTGGGAGGCTGAGGCAGGAAGACTGCTTGAGGCCAGGAGTTCGACACCAGCCTGGGCAACATAGCAAGACCCTGTCTCTACAAAAAATAAGAAAAATTAGCCAGGCGTGGTGGCGCATGCCTGTAGTCCCAGCTGCTCGGGAGGCTAAGGAAGGAGGATTGCTTGAGCCCAGGAGTTTGAGGCTGCAGTGAACTATAACTGCACTAGTGCACTCCAGCCTGGGTGACAGAGCAAGACCCTGGCTCAAAACAAACAAACAAACAAATGAAATCTTATCTCTCCTGAGTGTTTTCCATGCATGGACTCCAAAACTGTAATGACCAAGGCCCTAAGCAGCCCTAATAACATGACTATCCACATGGCTGAAGGCACTATTGAACAATTACTCAGGAGAAACACCCAAAAATATAACTACCTGTACATGTTAATAAACCAACCATCACAGAAAAGCATGCAACTTAAATTGACCTGATATTCCAAAAATAGGAAGGCACTGTGTAATGACTGTCACAGGAAAAGCAGTTTTCTTTTCAACATACCAAAGGAGCTCAACCATAGCAATGAAATAAAAACAGAATGCAAACACTCTGGTATTTATTAGAATTTTCCCCTTCTCTTCAAGAAGAAGGAGAAACCCTTTTAAATAACAGATTTATCTAATCATTGTTCAGAGTCTGAGTTTTAGTTCAGTCTCCATTATTCAAAATATTTTTAAAACTGCACAGGTGGGTCAAATGACTGTTCTGGTTCATCTTGATTGTAAAAGGAATGAATTTCATCACCTACATAAGGATTAAATTCAGAAAACGTCATGGAAATGTAATCCTCAACAGGTGGTTCCCATTGTAGCAAATATGAATTACTCTCCACCTAAAAGAGGAAGGACAATTGCCCAGGTTTCCTTCATTGCTTGACCATCTCTCCATTTAAATTGACTTCATGATACATGAGCTGGGTCAGGATATACCCATTGTCCATAGTGAATACTTTTTTTTTTTTTTTGGTATCTGCACTAAGATCTTTCTCAGATAAACCTAAAAATTGCAATGCAATTGTGGTGAATTGATACACTCCTATATCAATCTCTCACCCTCATGAAAAATCAAAACCTTTCTTTCTTGTCCAAATTGAATATGTAAAATACCAATTAAACTCATAAAAAGAACACAGAAACAGATCAAAGTTCCTGGAGTATGAATCTGTCATTATTAGTAGTACTATTATTATATACAGAATCTGTATATTTAATTCAGAAAACCAGAACTCAAAGACTACATAAAACTATGGGTTTTGAGGTCAAAGGAAAAGTTTGATCAGTGTCTATTGTCTTGATGGACTATTTAATATTTTTTACATTAACTCAGTACTCAAAATGATTTTCAAGAAGGGTCACAGACATTCTGTTCCAGCCATTATACACTGGGCACATTCACCCATGCTACCTCCTTTCACAACTAAGAGGCACTATACTTGGAGCCAGAAACCCCAATTTTGAGTAATTGCCCTGCTACCTTCTAACCGAATTCTGTAAGACAAGTTAACATCACCTCTCTGAGCCTATCTTCTCATTTGTAAAATAGAGCACGGCTTTACCTACTTGCAAAGTTGTAAAAATAAGAGTAATAAGGTACATGAAAAGACTTTTGTGAATTTTAAAAAACATTCAGTTGTAAAAGATTCTGATCATTTCTCCATATGAAAAGACTAAAAAAACAAGCACTCTACCTCAATCAAATACACAAGATGGCAACTAAATTGAAAAGGAATTTAATGAAAAGGCAGATAGTGTTTATTTTAGGCTTGCTGCCATATTTCATTCAGGCACACCCGAGACTCTGAGCAGACCTTTATTTTCATGGCTGCACTAATTTCTACATCAAGACGTGTAGCCATGTCTTATGAGTCAAAAATAATCACACAAAAACCATGAAAGCCAGATTCTATTTTTCTTAAGCCTTGGGCCAAGAGAAGTGCTGTGCTTTGTTTTATGCTCATTCCTACTTCATTATGCCATTGCAGGTTATAAAGCTGGGGGAAAAGTACAAAATACTTACAGCTGCAGATACTATCTGGGCAGAAATTCCCTTCAAAAGTGAATGTCGCATAACTGATCCATGAAGTGAAAAAGAATCAGGTAATTTCTTCTTCCTAAAAAAAAAATGAGTATGTTTAAGAACAGACAAAAAAATTGAAAAGGCAAGGTCCCAATGGTTTGAAAGAAGAAAACATACCAAAAGAAAGAAAAGTAGAAAATAACACTGTATGTAATTTGTTAAGTCTGTTTTTAAAAGAAGTATAAAGAATCTAATAGTCTCACATTAAAATGTTGTACTAAACCCACTTTGAACCTCAGGGAAGCACAAACAGGAAAATGAATAAAATTGCCATTCCTTTCTCACTGATTCAAACTGTTCCTTGTACACATTAAGTAGTATCTCACGAGGTCCTGCTATTCTTCAGAAGGTGCCTACAGAGTTCTCCTTCTGCCCTGCATTGCTACGTTTGCTTACCCTCTTGCCTACGACCACCCCCTCATTCTTTAACCAACCGCCTTTTCGAATTCCCCATTCTTTACTCACTCTCTGCTGCTCCTATTAATGGCTCCTTTCACCTACTCTACTCATTTTCATGCAAAAAGTTATTTTAAAACATTTACCAAACATTACTGAGCACCTACTCTCTATGACTAAAAGTATGCTCTGGGGATACAAAATAAGGAAGTCATAGTTTCTACTGTCAAGGATCTCATAGCCTAGTTAGACGGACTGATAAGTAACTCCTAAATTAAAGGATAAATGTTAGACTAGAAATATGAATAAAGTACTATATAAATGCAAATGAAGAAAAGTTTAATTCTGTTTATTTATAAATATCTGTTTATTTATAATATTTATAGATATCAGGGATAGCTATAGAAAAAAGAAGATGTCTGATTTGGCCTGAATCTGTCAGGCAAAAAGCACAAGCAGAAATACAAAGGTGTAAAGCT
Source organism: Daubentonia madagascariensis (assembly GCA_023783475.1). Lineage (NCBI taxonomy): Eukaryota > Metazoa > Chordata > Mammalia > Primates > Daubentoniidae > Daubentonia > Daubentonia madagascariensis. The sequence continues at coordinate 22,137,462 of JAKFHU010000322.1, read as the reverse complement.
GCACGGTGTGTCTGGGAATAGTGAATACACAATAGACATGGACGGGAAGGACTGGAGTGGAAGTGCTTAGACATTAGGGCGAAACCGTAAGCAGGGTCCAGACAGATGCCACGCAAAGAGTTCTGACTTTATTATGCAGGCAACAAGGTAACACCATATCTTTTAAGCAGGGAGTGACCAGGTCATGAAAAACATTTAAGTTATCTATTTGTAGGACACAGTGCTGAAGAAGTTAACACATTCAGCAATGGCCCCTGTCTCACAAGAGTTAACAACCTAAAGACAGCACTGATACAGGCAAAATTTAAGAAAGAGAGGAAAAATACACAGATAACTTTATCAATATTAAAGTTACACATGAATTCAATAAACTATTTATGATTCTGCCACTTCTCTTTCCTTTTTATGTTCTCTCCAAAAATTTGGAAGGTAAGAAGCAGCCAAAATTGAAGCTATTTAGGATTAGAAGTCCTTTTCTCAAATCTTTAATATCTTTGTGATTCTCCTTGGAGCCCACTCCAAGAGAATGAAGGAATGCTGGAGCTGACCTCAGGGGAGCGGGGAATGTGCAGGGAACAGAAGGGTGGTGAACCAAGCTCCATGTTCCCACCACACACTGCCAGGTTTGATTTGTGCTCCCTCCAACGGCTCTACTGTTTCTGGGAATCCCTGGCTATTATTACAGCTTCCTACTGGGGCTTTGGAAGACAGTGGTCATGGCACTCACCTTTTAATCTTCTCCCTCAACAGTGCCAAAATCTTTGGGATCTAATAAGCATATTATTTCCATACAAGTGGACCTTTTACTCTCATGTGGAGCTTCAATAGACCACACTGTACTACAAAAAGATATTTACATTTGAAATGATTAAATTTCTCAACCATATGCAAGTGTGATTGACATGAATACCTACCTTTTTAAGTTGGTCCTGTCACCACTGTCTGAGCTTGCCACAGATGAAGTATCATATGAGTGAGAATCAATAGTATCGATGTTTAACAATGTAGGATCCTCAAGAACAAAAGACTCATCTTCATCGTCAGTCTAAATTGGAGGAAGATAGATCAATAAATCAAAATTCCAAATACTCTATGAAATAAATCAGGTAGGCATTAATGGGTTTCTCCAAAGTACTCATGTGCTTACTTCTGCTTTTCACCTCTATTCTACACATTCTTATTGACCAAAGAGGCATAGTACAGAATTACCAGAATTAAATTTCAACTCTAGATAGATCCCTCTCTCTACAAAGAGTTCAGTGCAAAAACTTCTTTCTCGTAGCAGAAAGAAGCAGGACAATTTATGCAGATTATTGTTAGCTACAGAATATTTCTCAAAATTCAAACCTATACAGGTGCTTTAATAGTTAACAGCCAACAGCCAATGAGAAGAAAACAAATACCACGTGACAATAAATAGTCTACTGTGAAAAATATAACCAGCAGACAGAAGAAAGGCATTCTAGGTAAGAAACAGCACATGTAGATACAGCGATTTCATAATATGGATTTTGCCCATGGAAAACAAATAAGTCCAAAATGGCTGGAGTGTATGAGTAGAAGTTGGAGATAGTCTTAGAAAGATAAGCTGGTATCCAAATTGTAAAAAGACTTATACTCCACCCACTAAGCTATGTGGAAGCAAGGCCCAGGTCTATCATGTCCACCACTATATCCCTGGTGCCTAGTACAATGCTGAACACATAATCGGTGCTCATTTAATTAATTAGTATGCTATATATAGAAGGCAAGAAGTAGAAAGACATGATGAGAACCATGTTTTACAAAGATAAATGGGGCTGTATGAAGAATGGATGAGGGTAGAGGATGAGACTGAAGTACCAGTAAGAGAGCTATTGCAATATCAAGGAAAGAGAAGGGATCCTAGCCTAGGAAGGCTGCAGAAGTCAAGAGAGGGAATGACAAAAAAAGACATTACTGAGATCAAATCAAAAGTCCCTGGTTACCATTTAAATGTTTGTGTGTTTGGCCCGGGGTGGGGGGCAGGTAAGGGACAAGTCAAAGAAGATTCCAAGGTTTCCAGCTTGAACAACTAGGCAAAAGATGATACTACTAGTTGAGATGAGAAAGCAGACAAACAGCAGACAAAGCAAGATGAGGAATGTGGCTTTGCACACGGTGATTCTGAGTGACAGACATTAAAAAATGTTCTGATCCTACCTTCTCTTCCAGCTGGACTACCTTCAGCCTTACCACTTCCAACCAAAGTCCTTGAGAGAGTAATCTGCACTCATTATCTCTAATTTTTCCACTCATTACAAACTACTGACTACCAACCTTGCTGAAGTTACTAGCCAAATCCACTGACCTATTTTCAGTTAGTATGCTCTTGTTCCCCATGCATCATTCAACCCTGTTGAAAATTCCCTACTTCTTGAAACTTTCTCTTCCCTTGGTTTTCAATACATCTCTCTTTCCTGATTCTCCTCCAACTTATGTGCCCTCTTATCAGTCACGTGCTCTAGCTTCTCCTCAGCCCAACCTTTAAATGCTATTGTCCCCCAGGATTATATTCTTAGCTCTCTTCTCTTTCTACTTCACACACTTCCTATTTGAGCAAGCTCGTTCATATCTATGGCTTTAAGTACCATGTTATGCTAAGGACTCCAAAATCTGTGTCTTTAACACCAAAATTTCTCTTGAAGTTTAGGTCCAAATTTACAACTGCTTTTCAGATACCTCCACACATACATCTTCTAAGAACAGGGTTAGGACCGGCAAGGAGAAATTATGTTACTTGAGAGCTGTAAAATATTGGAACAATTGCTGTAGGAAACAGGAAAGGAAATAATTCGGAAATAAGAACTGCAGCATCAAGGTCTTGAGCTAGAGTCAATCGAAATGTTATTTGATTATCTCAAGCAGCCTGGGGGCATAATTAAAGAAAACAGATCAGATGAGGTAAGCCATACTTACAGGATAAGTTAAAGAAAAAGTGAAGGAAAGAAAAGAATCGATGACACCGTGCTCGCTTCGGCAGCACATATACTAAAACTGGAACGATACAGAGAAGATTAGCATGGCCCCTGCACAAGGATGACACGCTAATTCGTGAAGCATTCCATATTTTTTGGCTCATACCTTGAAACTATTAAAGCCACATACGATAAACCCACAGCCAATATCATGCTGAATGGGGAAAAATTGAAAGCATTCCCCCTTAAAACAGGAACTAGACAAGGGTGCCCACTATCTCCACTTCTTTTCAACATAGTGCTGGAAGTCCTGGCCACAGCAATTAGACAAGACAGAGGAATCAGGAGCGTCCAGATGGGGGCAGAAGAGGTCAAACTTTCACTATTTGCAGACGATATGATATTGTACATAGAAAACCCCAAAGATTCAACCAAGAGATTACTGGAATTGATAAATGAATTCAGCAAAGTCTCAGGATACAAAATTAATACACACAAATCCATAGCCTTCATATATGCTAATAACAATCAAGCCGAGAAACAAATTAAAGATGCAATACCTTTCGCAATAGCAACAAAGAAAATTAAATATTTAGGAACATATCTAACTAAGGAGGTCAAAGACCTATATAGAGAGAATTACAAAACACTGAGAAAAGAAATTGCAGAGGATGTAAACAGATGGAAAACCCTACCATGCTCTTGGATAGGCAGAATCAACACTGTAAAAATGGCTTTGCTACCTAAAGTGATTTACAGAATCAATGCAGTCCCTATCAAAATACCAAAATCATTTTTTGCTGATCTAGAAAAAATAATTCTACGCTTCATGTAGAACCAGAGAAGACCCCGTCTAGCCAAAGCAATCTTAAGCAAAAAGAACAAATTGGGAAGCATCTATCTACCAGACTTCAAACTATACTACAAGGCTATAGTAACCAAAACTGCATGGTATTGGCACAAGAACAGAGACATAGACCAATGGAACAGGACTGAGAACCCAAATATAAAACCAACCTCATACAGTCACCTGATCTTTGACAAATTCCAGAAAAACATACACTGGGGAAAAGAGTCCCTATTCAATAAATGGTGCTGGGAAAACTGGATGGCCATATGTAGAAGACTGAAACTGGACCCACACCTCTCACTTCTCACAAAAATCAACTCACAATGGATAACAGATCTAAACCTAAGACATGAAACCATAAAAATTCTCAAAGAAAACGTTGGAAAAACTCTTATGGACATTGACCTAGGCAAAGAATTTATGACGAAGACCCCCAAAGCAATCACAGCAGCAACAAAAATAAATACATGGCACCTGATCAAATTAAAAAGCTTCTGCACAGCCAAGGAAACTATCACTAGAATGAACAGACAACCTACAGAATGGGAGAAAATATTTGCATGCTACACATCTGATAAAGGGCTGATAACCAGAATCTATACAGAACTTAGGCAAATCAACAAGAAAAAATCAAACAACCCCATGAAAAAATGGGCAAAGGACATGAACAGAAACTTTTCCAAAGAAGACAGAATAATGGCCAGCAAACATATAAAAAATTGCTCAACTTCTCTAATCATCAGGGAAATGCAAATCAAAACCACAATGAGATATCACTTAACTCCAGTGAGATTGGCTCGTATCAAAAAATCCCCAAATAACAAATGTTGGCGGGGATGTGGACAGATAGGAACACTCATACACTGCTGGTGGGACTGCAAATTAGTACAACCTCTATGGAAAGTAATATGGAGATACCTCAAAGAATTAAAAGTAGAATTACCATTTGACCCAGCAATCCCACTACTGGGCATTTACCCAGAGGAAAAAAAGACATTCTATAATAAAGACATCTGCTCGCGAATGTTTATAGCAGCACAATTCACAATTGCAAAGATGTGGAAACAACCCAGGTGCCCATCAATACACGAGTGGATTAATAAAATGTGGTATATGTATACCATGGCGTATTACTCAGCAATAAAAAACAATAGTGAATTAACACATCTGGTATTATCCTGGTTGGAGCTAGAACCCATTCTTTGAAGCGAAGTGTCACAGGAATGGAAAAACAAGCACCACTGGTACTCACCATCAAATTGGTACTAACTGATCAACACTTATATCACACAGGGCAATAATATTCATCGGGGGCGGACAGGTGGGAGGGGGGTGGAGGGGACGGGAAAAACTCTCACTGAATGGATGCGGGGAGCACAGTTTGGGGGATGACCACGATTGTAGCTCTGACACGGGCAGTGCATGGGCAATATATATAGCCAAAGTGTTGTACCCCCATAATATTCTGAAATAAAAAAATTAAAAATAAAAAAATAAAACACAATACCATAAAAAGTATTTTAAAATTCAAAAAAAAAAAAAAAAAAGAATCGATGATGCCAAGACTAAATTTAAAACTACTACTACACAGCAGAGATATCAATTTTCCCCCAACTGGTGTGTAAAATCTATACAATCCTATCACATTTCTGCTGGTATATATGTGTGTATTTGTGTGTGTGTGTGTGTGTGTGCGTGAAAACTGATAAACTAATTCTAAAACTTACATGGAAATGCAAAAGACCAAAAATAAGCAAGGCAATCTTGATGTTATTTGAGGAATAACATCAAAGCAGCAAGCTTTAAAAACTACCAGATATCAAGACTTATTATAAAGATTCAATAATTAGAATTTGATGTTGGGACAAGTATAGACAGACCAATGGAATAAAACCCACTTACATATGATCATCTGATTTATAACAAAGGTGACACCACAGACAAGAACACTTTTTTCAGTAAATGGTGCTGGCTCATACCTCATACTATCACACACACAAAAAAAATTCCAGAAGAATTACAGATCTAAATGTAAAGGTAGAACAATGAAGATTTTAGAACAAAATAGTATAATATCATCATGACCTTGGAATTGGCAAAATTTTCTTAAGCAGGACACACGAAAAAACTAACCATAATAGAAAAATTTAATAAACTGAATTAAATTAAGAACTTCTCACCAGAAGAAACCATTAATATAGTGAAATGGTAACCTACAGAATGAAAGAAGATATTTGCAATACTTATATGTAATAAAGGGCTTGTAACAGCATATATAAAGAACTTCTATAAATCAGTTTTTTAAAAAAAATCAACAGAATTAAGTGGGCTAAAGATATGAAAAGGCAATTCACAAAAGAGATATTCAAATGGCCAAAACATATGTTAAACTACCCAATTTCATAAGTCTTCAGGGAAATGTAAATTAAAACCATGATGTAATACCACTGCACATCTGTGAGAATGAAAGGTCAAAGTGAAGAAGAAAGAAAAATTCAAAAGTTGACAAGGATTTAGTAACCAGAAATCTCACATATTGCTGCTGGAAGTATTTATCAATACAACTACTTTGAAAAACTGTGGCAGTATATACTAAAGCTGAATATAACTACACCTGATGACCTACCAACTCCACTCCCGGGTATAAGCCGACAGAAGTGTGTGTGCGTGTGCACGCATGTGTATGTATATACCACAATACACAATTAAAGAAAAATTCACAGCAGCACTCTTCACAGCAGCACACCACGACTTCATAGTACCCAGAAACTGGAAACTACACAAATGCCTATCAACAGTAGAATGAATAAATAATGGGACAGTCATAAAGAATTTTATACAGCAATAGGAATAAATAATTATACACAAAAGTATGAATAAATCTAAATACATAATATTGAGGGAAATAAGTCAGACACACAAGAGTACATACTGTATAATTAGCTTTACATAAAGTTCAAAGCAGGCAAACTAATCAATGCTGATAAAAGTTACAACAGTAATTACCCTGGGGTTGGGTACCAAAGGGGCACAAGAGGAGCTTCTGGGGTATTAGTAATATTTTGCTTCTTTATCTGGACTCTGGTTACACAGGTTGTTCAGTTTGTGAACATTCACCATGCTGTACACTTAAGATTCGTGCACATTTCTGTATGTATGTTATACTTCATTAAAAAGTTCAAAAGACATTTCTGGCTGCAAAATCCCATAGTAGGATTGAGGTAAACCCAGTAGTCTCTGACTACTCTCAGAGATAGAAGACTAGGAAGGATCAAGAGACTTGGTCTTGATGAAGTCAAAGAACAAGTTTAATGGAAGTAAGGAAATAGAGGAAAAAAGGTTATCATTAGAGAATGGAATTTCAAAATTAAAAACTTCAGAGGTAGAACACTTTCAAAGGATGACAAGGCCTAGTAACATTATTTCAAGCCCTAAATTTCGAGACCTAGGATGTCTCAGTAATCTCTAAATTTCCATTTTTTAAAGTATCTTGGATGTCCACTTTTTCCCAGCCTCCCTTCAGGTTGATATTAATGAACATTATAGAATATATGCATCTACATGTCCTGGAGCAAGGGCTTACATACACTTTCTACTTCTGCCCTTTTCATTAAAAAAAATCATTTTCTTTAATACTCCCCACACCCCCTTATAGTCTCCATAATGATCTACAACTTAAATTATTTTTCCTGTCACTTACTACTTGCCTAGCTCCCTGGAGGTGTAAAGCCTGGCCAATTCCCAGTACCATTTCTCTCTCAAACACCGAGACAGTCTATAGCACCTTATAACCCCAACATCTAACACCATGACCCAAATACTCTAGGCACTCAAATTATTATTGAGGATAACAATATTATCTTCTCAGTAAACCACTAATGACTGTACTTACTGTTGCTCATACATAAGAAATTTGTACAAGGACAGTTTTCCTTCATTATGAACTATAGCTCATTCATTTGAGCATTATTTTCTTTGCCAATATAATATAAAGGTACACAAACAGGACTTTATACACAGTCCTCTAAGATTATTTTTATTTCATACTTAGTAAGATAATTGAAATGAGGATATGATTAAGACCATTTTAACAAGATTGACTAAAATTAATCTCCTCACCTCTAAATGAAAGATTTCCTCTATATTAGAAAGTAATAAATACAGGACATTTCAGAGTAACAGGATATTCTTTCACAGACCAAAGCCATTTTTGTCAAAACTAAAGTGCTTAACTCTTAACACAGAACATACAGAACATTTTTGAAGTTAAAACACATTCAAAGGTGAAATACATTCAAAGTAATAGCAACATCAAACTGATATAAAAAATAGAAATCAAAGCCATACAAGAAAAATAAGAGATACAATTCACTGAGAAAGTGGTTTGCATCCTATAAAGTGTTTCCTATAACCCTAAAAGTATAGGCAAAGAAAAAATAAAGACAGAGGCCCAACTCACTCGGAGTGTGCCCAGCTAAGTGGGCATTTCTGTTCAGGAACCTTTGCAACTTTATCTTTTAAAAAACATAACTATGGATCTAAAATAGATTTCTACATTTAAAAAGTCTCAAATTTGAAGCTAAATCCTCCAAGGGAAGTCATAAGGAAGTTTTTAAAATATCAAGAAGACTGAGGTGAAGATTTGTCAGCAGATGCACAGTACATAAGAACGGGCACACTTCACCAACCACGTACTCCCACAAAATTCCTTTATAAAGCCTTTGATCTGCCAATTCGGAAAAGAATAACACCATTTCAAAACAGTAAAAAACTTTTTAATAGAGATGATATTTATAAGATGAACTATAAAAGTTTTGTTTTCTTCATGTAGAAGAGTATTGAAGCTCTTTATAAGGTTGCAAGATGCTCTCTAGTATCAGAGGATGAGCTATTTGAATATCACTGGTAGAGTGAACTTATCATTATCAACACATAATACAAACCTCAAAAGTGACATGAATTTAGTATTTCAATTCACTTAATAAAATATATTTTTTAAGTTTACCAAGTTATTAAGCATTGTGCTGGGCACAGAGACTAAAGACGAACAAGACATGGTTTCTGCCCTTGAGAAGCTTACAACCTAGACCAGCGCAGTCCAATAGAACTTTCTGCAATCATGGGAATACTCTGTATCTATGCTGTCCACCATAGCAGCCACTAGCCACATGTGGCTATTGAGCACTTGAAATGTGCCTTGTGCAACTGAGGGATTGAATTTTTCTTTAATTGTAATTAACTTAAATTTTAAATTGATACATGTGATTAGTGGCTACCAAACTGGATAGTACACATCTAGATACACATACAACTAGCCCAAAAAATATTCAAATCAATGCTACAAAATGATAGTGATCATTAATATTTACTTACCTCATTTAGTATGCTTTCCAGTGTTGGAGGAGTATCAACTTGAGGAATATCAAACTCCTTGTCATCAATCTAGATAAAGAAAAGAAATTAATGCTCTCATAATGATGCCTTTCCCCTTATAATTTTGCAGGTGTTTTAACTGATTAGAACCATCATCAATTAAAAGGCAAACTTACCACCAAACATCATAGAGTCAACTCAAAAATCCATGGAACTAAGGGTCAGGTTAAAAGACTATAGAACAGTTTCCTTTCAGTGACTATCAAGGACACATATGCACTGACTGCACCATCCTGATAGCCCTTTCCAGAAAGCTTCTGTTGAAGGACTTTTGCATCTGCTTTCTTAAACATGACAAAACAGCATACCTTATGACAACTCCTAATATTCTAAATTTAAACATAAGTCATAAGCAATAAGCAAAAGTCTGACATCACATTTCTTAGTTATTTCATAAATTATGGTGAGAGATTGTTAGGTCAAGTAACTTGTCATTAAATATTCTCACAGTCACAGAAACCCATTAATATTATATTAAATCAACAGGGGAAAAATTGCTGTGCAAGAATTCTAAACATACCACTAGCTCTATGACCTTAAGAAATCATTTAACATAGCTGCATGCCAGTGTCTTCACCTATAAAATGGATTATCAGAGTGAAAGCTTTAAAGCTCAAACGACAACATGAATTAAAGTGTTTCATAAACTGTAATGGACTATACAAATGAAGAGTGATACTATCTCATAAAACTGTATATAGACTCCTATTAGCCCATGCAAAAATGATAGCCTTATTTAGAGTCTTTGTATCATAAAGCATACTGTAACCAACACTTTGGTTAAACATCATCACTTGACAAAAGCCGAAATTTTTACCAGATCATTTTTGAACTCCAGTTCCTTGTCCAGATCTATGTAAGAGAATTTTGAAAGTGAAGCTTCTAGATTGAAAGACTTATTCAGTTCTTCTTCAGTAGTCTTGGCACAGAGGCTCTGTTCCACATTTTCATGGTCTGGTTCATTTTCCATACTTATTTTTAATAACTGTATTCAGTCAATCCAAGCAAGCATCTGTTTATTTAGTTTTTGTTCTGTTTTGTTTTTGCCTTAGATCACAAAAACTTGAATTATGATCTCTTTAAAAAAAGAAAAGAAAGAAGGATCATTTACATTTCCTCCTTGTCAGTTGGACATTCCAAAGATTTACTTAGTCAGACTTCACTCAATCATCTGATTACAGGCAAAGAAAAATCAATACTGGGGTGCAGGGTATGATATGGAGGGAGGGTTACTATGGAAGCACAAAGGAGGAATACCTAAGGACTCGAGGAGCGTAGGAAGCGGCCCATCACCCAAAGTCATGAAACTGATGATAGTGATAGAATCAGTAGGTTCAGCCTCTAGAACCTGTACCAACTAGATTTATGTACCTAACAGCATAAGGGTAAACTGGTGCCAAAAGCTGCAATCAATCCCTTCTTTACATTCCCAAACCTCAGAGTAGCACTCCAGTTCTCCCTGGAGATAAGCATATAGACCAGCTTTGTTGTTAGCATTCACACAGGGCCACAGATGTGCCTGGGAGCTTAGTATAAACACCAAGGATGGATACATACTCCTTTAACACAACACTAGCAAATCTAGGAATTCAGATATATTACAGGAGACAAAAATAACCCCAGGATAAAATAATTTCACAGCCTACCAGAGATTTCTAGAATGAAAGCTAGTCCTAGAGAAATATGGACATTTTTGGGGAAAAATGAAATACTAAAGAAAACTAGAAACACAATTTTTTGTTATTTCACAGCTCTAAATGATAGAACACTCTGTTATATCAAAAAAACAGATAATTTGGTTTATTTGCAAAATTGTCATTTCCAGAAAACTAAAAATATATTTCAAAAATTATTATAAGTTTAATAATTAAATTTGCTTCTTAATATTTTTAGGTTGTGTTTCAGTTAGGCTACAAGTGACCAAACTTTAAAAAGTCCACTTAGCTTTCCCAGTTTAGAATAAAGCAAAAATACGAAAACAGAAACAATGTCCTAATAACAATGATAAAAATAAAGGTTATTTTCTTTTCTAAACTAGGTGTTTTCCACAGTACCAAACAACTAGCAGAATTCTTAGTGAGAAGCTTTTTCAAACTAAATACTGCCCTCAGGGGGTATAAACACCACTATCACCAACAACCCTTGCCCTCTTTGTGAACTTCTCTTAATATTATTAGCAAAGGGAAGGCAGAAAAAAGGCTGGCAACTACTCAGCCATTAAAATAACTTTTTTCTTTTTCTTTTTTTTTTTTTTTTTACATACAGGGTCTCACCATGTTGCCCAGGCTGGACCCAAACTCCTGGGTTTAAGCAATCCTCTGCCTCAACCTCCCAAGAAGCTGGAACTATAAGCATGCACCACTACACATGGCTTGTACTCTATTTCTACATCTGTAAAATGGAATATCATGGACATTTGTGTTCTTTGCTCAGAACAGCACTTCTTGTTCCGGGAAGGGCTCCTTCAAACCATGGGCTTCTTGTAGAGGCTACCAATCAAAAATCACCTAGTAAAATGGATTATACGATACAGCCAGAGTCCTTCACCAGGATCCGTTAAAACAGAACTGACAAAGAAGAGTCATTTCCACTGTTCTCTAAACAATGAATAATAAGGCTGAGCAGCCCCCACACTCCCCACCCTGCCCTCTTCTGCAGAAAAGAAGTCATTCATTTAATACATATCAACTACACATCTACTATGTGTCATCTGTCACTCAGACCCGCCTCTACTGATAGAACTTACATTCCAGGTAGAGATTCTCTAGAAAAATGAAATCAATCTAAAAAAAGAAGTAGATAAGAGGAGGAAAGAGAGTCCTGATACTATGCTAGCCCCAGATTCTAGTCTTGTACGATGTTAGCTCTGCCCATAGCTTTCTGGCAGTTTGGCTACATAAGCCAACATACTTTCTCCCACCCCCTTTCTTTTGGCACTTAAAATTGAAAGTCCTCACTCTTAGGAATGCAACTATCTATTTTGCAGGGCTACTGTGAAGAACAAATGATATGACCATAAAGCATTTAGAAGAATGCATGGATACATAAAAATTTCCAAGAAATATTAACTATTATATTTAAAATCTCAAGATTTTCAAATTTTTCTAAAGCTAAAGACTCAAAAACAAAATTTAGTATCTTTGCAAAGGTCTAGCCAATGCTAAGCATATCAGAAAGATATCTTCTGATATCACAGCAATTTCTTCATGAGCTAAACGGTAAGAGTTTTATCCAAGACTAGTATGGCCCCCCAAAGCATCAGAGACACTTAATAAAAAACTTTAATTATGATAATGAGAAGTGTTTTATACTACCAACTCATTTTAAAATCACGGGTTTTTTTGTAAGATCAGTTAGTCTATACTTTATCAGTGAAGCCAACCATGTCCCCTTCCTTAGTCCCTCTTTTGTTACCTACCAGCAGTTATTCCTTTCTTCATGTTAGTCAGCAAATTTTTCCAACCCAAATAGACCTGCTGAATCAAAAGGTCATCATGCTCAGATTTTTTTTAAAAGGAAAAGTTCACTAGAGCAGTTTCAGTGAATTTTTCAGAAATTAATTGAGCCGCGAACCTACCTGTGGTAGGCAGAATAATGGTGCCCAATGATGCCAGTCCTAACTCCCAGAACCTGTGAATGAATATGTTACTTTATATGGCAAAAAGGATTTTGCAGGTGTGATTAAATTAGGACCCTGAGATGGAAGATTGTTCTGGATTATCCGGGTGGGTCCAATGTAATCACAAGGGTCCTTAAAAGTGGAAGAGAGAGGTGGAAGAGAGTGTCAGAGTCAGAAAAGAGATACGACACAGAAGCAATGTCAGAGAAAGCCTCCAGAAAAACTAAAGCCCTACCTCCACATCTTGATTTTAGTGAGACTGGTGTCTGACTTGTGAACTACAGAACTGTAAAATAATAAATCTGTGTTGTTTCAAGCCACTAAATTTGTGGCTTGTTATGGCAACAATAGGAAATGAATGTACAGTTGACCCCTGAACAACATGGACTTGAACTGTGTGGGTTCTCTTACATGCAAATTTTCTTCTGCCTCTGCCACCCCTGAGACAGCAAGACCAACCCTTCCTCTTCTTCCTCCTCCTTAGCCTACTCAACATTAATACAACAAGGATGACGATCTTTATGATGATCCACTTCCACTTAATGAATAGTAAATATACTTTCTCTTCTTTATGATTTTCTTAACATTTTCTTTCCTCTAGCTTTATTGTAAGAATACAATATATAGTACATATAACATATAAAATATGTGTTAAATGACTATTTACGTTATCGTTAAGGCTTCTGGTCAACAACAGCAGGCTATTAAGTTTTTGGGGAGCCAAAAGCTATACTTAGATTTTGCTCGGGGTGTGAGTACCCCCTAACCCCTGAGTTGTTCAAGCATCAATCATACTAACAAATTTCGATTAGTGTGTTTCTGGTCACATCTCCAACATTCTGAAACACTAATCCCTCTCCTCAGTTGGTACTGCCCACATATTTATTAAGCAAGTTCTTCATTCCATTATACAGACCAATGATGAAATGTTTTAATATATGATGCTTAATATTACACACTTGATGCAGATACTGCTTCAGATATCACTTAAGTGCTATCCCAGTACAAAAGTTGATAATGAACTACTCATAACTTCCTCTTGAGATGCAATTCTACAACTAGTTCTTCACCCAACCCATCACATGATCTAGTGTGTGTTTTTATAGTTCTTAAGGGGATGCTGCCAGACAGTACTTGCAGATAGCAAAACAAGTTACATCAACTATTTATTAGTCTCTCCTAGAATGAAATTAGATTAACCTGATAAGAAATGTATGTCACAGAATCATGATTACCTAGTATGCTGTCCTCTTCTGGGTGCTGATAAACTAATATTTTAATAGATCAGACTTAATATTATCTGACATCTTGACAATTCTGAAAGGTATTTCCTCTTAATAAGGTTATCCCCAAGTAATAATAGTTTCAAGGACCATAAAAAAAGATATGTAAAATATAAACAGCAATGACCCCATTACGACACTGGCCAACTGAATAAGAACTCTAGAATGTGACCTATACTAGGCCAGGTTAATGTAGAACTCTTTTACCACTTTTTTTACCTTGGCAAATGTTTATTCCCAACTGTTTTCAAGTCCCAGGATCCTGTTTAATTCTCCGACATTCTTTTCCTCTAAAAGTGTCATATGAGATACTTTTCGTATTATAGTGAAATCAAATCAAGGGTTTTTTTAAATTAATTTACTTGTGATAGAAAGATATCACAAAATCATGATTTGGAAACAATGTTATAGGTTGTTTCTGGCCTTCCCAATCCAAGTATTTCTCTTCTATTTCTTTGTTTTGTTTTGTCTTCTTGTGGTTTGTTTTGTGAAGAAAAAGAATAGAGGATTAACTTCTATTAGTTTTCTATTATCTATCTCTGGCAAATGGACTCATTTTTAACAGCTCCCCAGTGCGTACAGAATAAAATTCCAAATTCTAAGCCTATGACTACAGACATCACATGAGCCAACCCTCCTTCCTCCACAACTAAACTTATTATGTGCACTCAGAGTCCTTCAAGAATAGCTGCCACTTTCCCTCCATGTCTGCTCAAGCTGATTCACCTTTCCTTTCCTATTACTCTACATTTATCTAAATTCCTTATTTCATTCCTGCCTTCCATGCACTTTTCAAATTGGATCTACCTATGACCTCTTTTTCCTTCTTCCCTAACCACCTTCTGAATCCAGAACATGTCTTCCTTAAAACAGTGGCTTCGCACTTTCCTCATTTTGATACATTAGTTAACTTACCATATGTCTTTTCTCCTCAACTATACAATAAAAATGGGGCCATGCTTCTTTGTATACTACACATCACTTGGCCCATTGACTTGCATAGCTATGTAGACATTCAATAAATATCTGCTGATTAACACAAGAATCGGAAGACAGGAATAACACCTGTGTTGCAAATTAAATATATCAGTTTTATTACCCGTAATTGCTAAGCTTCAGAGGATACTCATTTGACTCATGGCATATAGGAAGCTGTGCAATAATAAGCCAAGTTATAATTGAGTTCTACTTCTACATAATCAGACTTGTCAACCACTGCAGGTCACATTTACCAGGTATTAGCTAAAACTTTGCTTCCTCAAAAAAAGCCTTTTCTGTCCTGCTCAACTAGGTTAGCTTCCCTGCTCACACTCTCTTCTTTCATTATCTGAAATACCATTCATTTTTTTTGTAATCATTTTTCATTGTCTGAAATACCATTCCTTGCCTCCAACTAGAATGCAGGTTTCATGACAGCAAAGGCCAGACCTGCCTTGCTTGCCACTGTATTCCCAGTTCCTAATTACACAGTAGCTAATCAATCAATCCAGCCAGCAATCCACCCATCTCTCCCTCCCTAGGTAAGCAGCCAAACAAGACTGCAGCACTGGCTCAAATAGCAGTTCTGGTCATTCAGTAGAAAATATGGTTAGTCACTCTACTCCAAAAAGCCTCCCACGTGTGCAAGTTCCATTCTTTGCATTTTTTAAATCCCTAAGACTGATTTTAATGGTCATTTAGCTCATGCATAACATGACACAAACTCCACAATCTCAGGTGTTTTATGCTCTTTTACATTAATTCAACCTACAGGCCAAGATGAAAACAGTGGAAATGTATCATGCATCCACTCAATTTACAAGAATTCAACTATTTTCAGCAAAGGGAAAGAGAAAAAAAGAAATGATTCACACAGTGCCAGAGACTCTGCATACCACTCCAATCAATAACTATATGCTTCACAGTGAGCACCAAATGGCAGATGGACAGTTGCTGTTCTTTCAGTCAGTCTCAGTTCTTGCACGCCTCATACACAAGCAATCCATTTCATTGGTGTTCAACATAACAGCGTGCTGTCCCAACATGGAGCAAAAACTGACTGTGTTGGACTTCCTGAGAGATCATATGTCAGTCTCTGATATGATTCCTTCCCAGGGTACTTTGAGAATACTCAATTTTCAAGGTACTTTTCAAGGGTACTTTGAGGGTTCTCGATTTTCACCTTACTCATGAAATTCAGAAACAGAGTCTATGTTAGATGCAACAGTACTATATACTGGGATGGGCTGCTTACTTGACCCTAGAGTTTCTTTCCAAGAACATGCACATTTAGGTAACTATAACCCACAGTGCTTGGAGCTGCCACAATGAAAAAGCCCAAACCTCTCTGTTTCTCTTGGTAAATGTCTAAATGAGATAAGTGATCATTTAAAACTTAGGAAGTATATCTAGAACAATAAATGTTAAAGAGAAAAGTGGGGGAAAGAAACAGTGCCTGAAACCTTTTTGCACATGGTGCTAAGTTACTACTATGAATTGTCAGATACAACCCTCAAGGCGCTCCCATTCTAGAACTAACTATCACACATACAAAACAATAATAAGAACTAAGTCTAAAAATACCTATATTATGTGTAAATCCTAACATTATCAGTTTTATATCAATATGTGTATGAGGTGGTAAGTGAAATGAATGACAGAGGAAAATCATCCCTTCTTTCCAGCTTCTTTTAAGTTCCTACTATTATAAGAATCTCTCTTCAAAGACTCACGCCAACCTCAAAGAACTCCTCCTAAAAAGCACATGGGCCTTGGGTAGGCCCTGCATAGGGGGTGAATTCTTGTAAGTTAAATGCACAAAAGATAGGATTGCACTCAATTATAAGCTAAGATGATGGACTTCTTTATTAATTTCCAATTAATTAAACTGTCATCTCAATTTCTCTTGGTTGTGTGACAAGGAGGATGCAGAGTCGCAAGAGATTTATTCTCTTTTTTTGAAAGAGCAAGAGGAAGCTGGCAGCTTCTTGTTGAACTGCAGAGGAAAAAACAAAGGTTTAAACATCCCAGCACCTTCACCACCTTTCCTTTAAAAAACTGCTCCTCTTCTACTCTAACCACGTGATTTTGGTGGTACGGGCAATCAAGAACCCTATCAGCCTAGGCAGAAGAGTAGGCACGTGATATTCTGGTGTCCAATCCAGCCAATCAGGGTCCTTTCCTGGAATTGTAAATACTAGAGGTAGTAGTTTTCTCTTCACTCTGGGGTGCTTAAGCTTCAATGATACAACACAGGAATTGTCTGTAGTCATACCTTTCATGCATTTACATGCAGTCATGCACCACATAACAATGTTCCGGTCAACCACAGATCACATATACAATGGTGGTTCCATAAGATTACATATAATGGAGCTGAAAAATTCCTATCAGTGACATAGCTGTCATAATGTCATAGCACAGAGCATTACTCACATGTTTGTTGTGATGCTGGTATAAACAAACCTACTTCACTGCCAGTAGAATAATAATATAGCACATAATTATGTATAAAATACATAATACTGGATAATGATAATAAACCACTATGTTACTGGATTATGTATTTACTATACTATACTTTTTATCGTTAGTTTAGAGTGTACTTCTCCTACTTATTTAAAAAAAAAAAAAGTTAACTGTAAAACAGCCTCAGGCAGGTCCTTCAGGAGGTATTCCAGAAGAAGGCATTGTTAACATAGGAGATGACAGCTCCGTGCCTGTTACGGCCCCTGAAGACATTCCAGTGGGACAAGATATGGAGGTGGAAGACAGTGATATTGATGATCCTGACCCTGTGTAGGCCTAGGTTAATGTTTGTGTTTGTGTCTTAGTTTTAACAAAAAAGCTTAAAAAGTAATAAAATAAAAAAATGTTTAAGATAGATAAAAGCTAATAGAATAAGGATATAAAGAAAATATTTTTGTACATTGTACAGCTGTACAAAATTTTAAGCTAAGTGTTATTGCAAGAGTTGAAAAGTTTTTAAAAAATTAAAAGTTTATAAAGTAAAAAAGTGACAGTAAGCTATGGTTAATTTACTATTGAAAGAAAAAATTTTTTATAAATTTAGTGTAGCCTAGGTGTACAGTAATGTCCCAGGCCTTCATATTCACTCACCACTCATTCACTGACTCACCCAGAGCAACTTCCAGTCCTGCAAGCTCCATTCATGGTAAGTGACCATAAAGATGTACTATTTTTTATCTTTTAAACTGTATTTTTACTGCACCTTTTTTATGTTTAGATATGTTTAGATACACAAATATTTACCATTGTGTTACAATTGCCTACAGTATTCACTACAGTAACATGCTGTACAAGTGTGCGGACTACAAGCAACAGGCTATCCCATATAGCCTAGGTATGCAGTAGGCCATACAATCTAGGTGTAAGTACATTCTATGACATTTGAATGACAACAAAAATGCCTAACTTTCTCAGAACGTATCACCTAAGCAACACATGACTGTAATAGGACAGAACTAGCCTTGCAATTATAGAAGCAGAGATAGGGAACCAAGGGGTCGGAGGTCCTTTGGAGAGGGGGAAAGATACATAAGAACATCCTTTGAGTCCCTCGATTTAGTGACACTCCAGCCCTTCCCAGGTTTGTGAACCAATAAATCTCTTTGCTTAAGATCACCTGAACTGAGTTTCTGTCACTTACAACAGAGAGAACCCTGACTAAAAAAACTTTAACTGCTACCAGAGTAAACCTAAGAAATCCAAGGCAACTCTGTAGTTTCTGGCTAAAACACAGAATGCACTTTAATAATGTTATACAGAATGAAGATAATTCAAACATTAATTTGAGATTCAGTTAAGAATAGAACAGTTTGATCTCACAAATATATACAGATGATAACTGAAGCTGTGTGTCAAGAGAAGATACTACCTAAAACCCTATGAAAACTATTAACAGATCAAAAGTTAAACATGCTTTATTAAGTTCAAAAGGCCTCACATACATAACTGACATTTGGTGTCACAATGGTTGAAATGTCTATAGAATAGTGCAATACAGCTAAGAATCACCAAGATGCCCCAATATTCTGGAAAACAGCAAACACCCATCTGCTGATGCTGATCCAGATATAAAGGAAATATATAAAGGAAAATCAACATATTATTCTGTTAGAACGCTGGGAAGAATTCTCTCACATATGACTTCATCTCTTTGACCATAAACAAATTTTTTTCCACTTATTTTTATTGTATGGAACGGGCCAGTTATTCCCAGAGGATTCAATACCTACTCTCTGCTTAAATTTAACCATGAGCAAACCCATGTCTTAAACATATGTAGATCTTCCAACCCCATTTACATTAGACATACCTCACTCACACACACACTCTCACAGACGTACACAGGCAAGTAACATGTAATCATCTCACAAACACAAACATGTGGAGTAGGGTTAGCACCACAGGCTAACATCCAGGCTTGTTTTGCTCAGTTTGGATTTTTTTACTTTCTTTCTTTTTTTTTTTTTTTTTAGTTGGGGGAGAGGAGAGAGTGGTAGAGGGTGGGCGGGGCAGAGGACACAAGACTTCCTGTCCATTCTAATAATAATCTAAGGAATGGAGGGGATGGAAGGGTCCTGCCTAGTTAAAGAAGGCTCCCAGCTGTTCCTGATAACCCACGGCCATGGAACCTCTCACTGATCCACCCTACGCTTTGAAGCACACCCATTTTGTACATTCAAACACTTTGGGCAGCTGTTTCCTTCCTTCCCTAGGTGCCACGCTTGGAGAACTAGCCAGAGCACAGGAGTGACCTTGAACTTTAGAGACCCACTTTTCACCCTGCTGTCCTCAATCTGAGGCACACCTTGCAGGCGAAAACAAACTGGAACCAGCCTCAAAGTGCGCGCACTAATCCTAGCCGGTGGACACCCCATCTAAGCCTCAGACTCGGGCACACGCACATCGGTCCTCATCCTCGGAGGATGGAGGAGTCTACACCTGTTCTCCAGGCCCGAAAGGCGGGCTGCACACCTGTTCCGCCCGGCAGGGGGGGAGCGGGGTGTGACCCGCCTCCTAGTCTCACAATTGGGGGAGCGGGCGCACCTGTCCCTCAGCCTCACCTTCATTTGAAAACAAGTGGAAACTGCCCGACCCAGTTCCGGGCCAAAGGCAGGACATGCCCCTCCACCCAAAAGTCAACCCCGCCCGGCCAGTGGCCCTGGTCCAGTTAGCCCGTCAGGGGCTGCTCAGTCAGCTCCCAGAGATCGCGCCGCTGTCGCGCGGGGGAAGGGGCCGAGGCTCAGGGCCTTGGCGCGCGCTTTCCTCCCAACCTTACTTAGTTCAGCCCCTCAGTCCCGTCCCCTCCCCACTGGCCCGCTCCCGGGAGATTCGTTACCCGAGCTTGCAGCCATTCCGGCCCAGACCCTCCGGCCCACGTGACCTCGCCCACGCTCTAGCCTCACGCACGCGCAGTAGCTACCACTAGTGGCCACGCTTCCGTTTTCCTCCTCTATCCTCCTCCCTCCTGGGCGGTCCGCGCCGCTACACCACGCCCCTATTTAAAGGGCCAGAGATAGCCCGTCTCACCGCTTGGAATAAATGGGTGATGAACATCTTCAGGACCTGGAGAGTGGAAATGTCAGAGGAGCAGCGCAGACTAATAAACAGCAGTCCTTGTGGTGACAGGAGAAAGTCTCCTTTAGCCCTGTGCATTCAGATGAATTCAGTCAGTGAGTTCACCTGGCCTTTAAGAAAGTGAACCTGCTTGCAGCCAGCCCAGAAAGGGCAGTTGATTCCCTGGCTTTTGGAGTTCGAAACCAGTAAGATATTTTTTTTTTACTTAAAAAAAAAAAAGAACACAGAATTGCCAGATTTTTATTTTGTCAAGTAAGGACAATAAGCAAGCACATACTAAAAACCAACTATTATCTTCTAATATATCGTCAATATTGCTTCCTCCAAAACGCATCTTAACACCAAAAATATAGGAGGAACACACTCTCAAATAAAGGAAACAGCCTTAAAATGAATAAAAACATACGTTTATTTCTCTTATTGTTCCTGAAGAAAGATGAAAGCTTTCAGAACAGACTGGTTCTTAGAGTCATCACTGGAGATAACATTGGCCCCAGGACACAGAACTGAGGTCTGCTGGGGCCTGTGGTCAGAAAAATAGGAGGAAGAACCCCAGAAGGTGCTCTCAGAAAGAGATACAGAAAATATTCAGTTTGGCAGACATTTATTGAGCATTAACCAGTTTCACTACACTTCCGAGCCTTTGGAGGACCTAGAGGTGGCTAAGACACACCTCCAGGTGCTCTTTGTCTAAGAATTCAGTGTACAGACATCACAACACAGCTGGCTGTTTTGAATAATAAGAAGAAAGGCATTGAACCACCATGTTAGCATCACAGATGAGGGGAAATGGTGGAACACTGCAGGAGGAGGTGGTATCTTATCAGGGCCTTGAAGGATTTCAGTAAGCAGAGAGCAGGGAGAATACCTAGCTGAGGGAACAGTGGGGTCAAAGGCAGGACAAAGCAAGTTTGGAGACTGATGTGGCCATGGTGTGGGCAGTGGCTTTCAAACTTTAATCATCTCCCACAATAAGAAATACATTTCAGCCATGACATATTCTATACATACACACACAGTATACATGCATGAATGCACATAGATATATCCTGAAACGGTAATTGCTTAGTATGTATAAGTATAGTATGTATGCAACTTGGTATTTTCTATTCTATTTTACTCCTTTTTTTTTTTAGATGCTGGCTACTAAGTTGATTTCAGTACTCAGTGATGCAGAGTATCCCATAGTATAAAGGCACAGGCATAGAGTGTGTTAGAGGTAGGATGGGATATGAGACTGGAAGGGCTGGGACCAGATCCAAGAGGACATTGAATGCTAAGCTGGGGGGTCTGCTTTTCTGGTAAGAGCCTCCCGAGGATCGTGAGCAGAGGAGTGGCATGATTATAGCTACGCTTTAGGAGTCCGGAAAACTGCCTTTGGTTCTGATTATCATAGTTTTAGAGGAAAACTATTAAACAGGAGACTGTCTAGAGGAGGGTAAGAAGACTGGTGAGATCAGAAAGCTTGTGCTACAGAACACTGTTGAAAGTATTGGGCAGAAAGGAAATTGGCAGAAGTGGGGGGAGCAGGGTTATAGAGGTGAGAGGTGGGAAGGTTGCCAACTTACCTTTTTGAAATATCCATGACACTCCTAGACTTATTCTGAGTAGCTCTAGAAAGTAAAACTAGGACCTGTGTGCATGGATGTTGTAGGGAGGCCGATTTCAGCTCACAATAAGGAGTATTTTAGGATGGTCCACATTGCCTCTGAGACCTCTCCAAAGCAACAGTCCTGTATGTATCTCTGCTCACAGGGAAATAGTGCCAAATGCTATCCTTCCCAGAGCTGTTTGCATTAATTAAAAAATAAAAATATTGTATGCTTATTAGAGAAAACTTGGAAAATTCAGGAAATTTTTTAAAAAGCAGAAATTACCCACTTTCCAGAAAAAGGCACTTATCTTTTCTCCTTATTTTCATTGGGTCTTTTTCTTTGCATATTTACATTTTTGACATAATAGAACTACCTAGAATATATAGTTAGATATTCTATATACATAGGATATATAATTTAGTCTATTTCCTGCTTTTTTTCTCATTGTTATGTCTTGAGCACTACCCACTGTAATTAAAATTGTTCACATTGATCATACAGTTTAATTTATTTCATTATTCCAGTATTTTTGGACATTTAGAGGTGTTCCTAGTTTTCACTATTAACAAGAACATTGCCATAAATATCCTTATACAGAAATCTTTGCCCACATTTTAAAATTATTTCTGTAGGCTAGAAACCTATAAGTGAAGTTTCTGATTCAAAGGCTTTGAAAGCTCTTAAGCCTTACCTACTGTCAAATTGCTTTCCAGAAAGGTCAGGCCAGTTTTTATTCTCACCAGAAGTGCTCAAAGGTGCCCATCACGCATATCCACCAGCATTTATTTTATCTTTTAAAAAAGGTTTGCCAATTTGACAGATAAAATGGACTCTCATTTTAATTTGTATTGGATTACTAGTGGAGTAGAATATCTTTATAAGTTTATCAATCCTTTATAGTTATTCTGGGAATGCAATTTCACTGCCTATGTTTGGATTTGTGATTGGCAAACAGTACTAAGTGAATTGTTATAGACTTATGAGAAAAAAAACAGAGAAGAATTTTTAAAATAAATGATGTGGTCACACCAAGTTATAGCTGAATTATATTGTGGTATTCTGTACTAACAAAGGTTAGTTGGAGAATTGAGTCACCACATGGTATGTGGTTAAATAGGTCTTAGCTATTGTAATCAGTACAATATTCATGTTGAGGGAGACAATTTGGTTTCAGCAAAATGTCATTCCTTACATTAAATCAATATTGTTCATTTGAATTTCCTCATTTGAAAGTTTTGTTTGTATTTAATTTATAAATTTGTTTTGGTTTTATAGATGTATACAATCTCTAAAAATAAACAGTCTTTTCCTTAGTTTTATATTTGCATATATACATATACATATATATGCAACATTATAAGAAATAATATAAGCCAACTCTAGAGATCTGTGAGAATCTTTTCTCCTTATAAGGCATCTGAACAACATTCAACTTTGAGAAACGTTGATATAGGGAGTTTCTTAAAGTTTCATTTGTAATTACCTAAGCATAGGCATTGGGATTTTTTTTAAAAGGAAAAAGTGGTGTCAGCTTATATATTGGAATTTTTCTATACAGAGTATTGTTATGATTATCTTCCCTTTGGAAAGAGTATCAAAAGCTATATATTATGTTTAGGGTTCAGAGAGTATGTTTTGGCTTAAAATGCACCATTCTTCAAAGTTAACTTTGTACAGATCAGTGAGACCTAGACAGAAGAACGTTTGAATTTATTAAACTTGTCTCTTTAAGTAAGACAAAGCAGTTAAGCAGATAGTGATTAAAATGGAATTTTGTAAAGTGGTCTCAGGAGAAATTAAGCCAATGGGAAAAAAGCCCCATGTGAGCTACAGGAGCATTGGGGCGTGGCAATCAGTGAGGGCCGGCCTGACCCGATATGCAGGAGCCAGGAGGGCAGCTCCACTGGAGAGCTGCTGCAGTTGGATGGTGTCCTGACACAGGGCTCTCTCCAAGATGAGAAGGATGGAGACCATGATCCAGACCTCACTATTAACCTTGCAGCTAGAATAAGCCACATCTCTCCTGAAGGAAAAATGTCCATACTTGGGAACAATAGGCAGAGGATAGGACATGGGTAATTGTGTCATGTCTTCCTTTGCTCACAATCACAAAATAAACTGGCCTTTTTTCCTTTTTTAAAAAGGAAACTGGTTGGAGCGCAGAATTTTTAGGGCAGTGAAGCTACTCTGTATGATACTATAATGGTGGATACATGTCATAAATTTGTCCAAATCTACAGAATGCACAACACTGACAGTGAACCTTAAGGCAAACTGTAGATTAGGGTGGTAATGATGTGTCAGTGTAGGTTCATCAGTTGTAACAAACAGTACCACTCAATTGGCAGGTGTTGATAATGCAGGAGGCTGTGTTTGTGTGGGGGCAAGTGGTATATGAGAAATCTTGTACCTTCCTCTCAATTTTTCTGGGAACCTAAAACTGCTCTAAAGAATAAACGCTATTAAAATAAAAAAACCAAAACCAAAACTTGGTGTACAGGGTTTTTTAATTGAGTTGAAACATCCAAGTAGGCTGGGTAGAAGTAAAATTGATTATTTGTAAGTTATTCAAGCTAGTCCAGGTGTCATTCTCATGTTGCTCTGCCTGGAATGTTCTTCCCCCAAGCTTCCCCCACGGCTCACTCCCTCATCTTCTTCGGGCTTTGTTCAAATGTCACTGCATTAGTCAGGGCAATAAATACAAGGAACATGGGGGAGGAGTTCTCTCCTCCATCCAGTTGTCAGGAACCCAGTTTCTTTCCATCTGGTGACACTCGTATCTCAACACATGGCCTCCAAGTTCTCTGATATAGAAGAGAGGGATGGAGAAAGCCCACTGGCTCTGAATTGACTTGGCCTGAAAGTGACATGTGCCCCTTCTGCTCACAGTCCATTGGCCAGCACCAGCCACCTGGCCTTGCTTTGCTACAAAGAAGGCCAAGAAGTATAGAGGAACACACAGAATTCTAGGGAGCATAGAATGCCTCTTCCACAGTCACCTCAGTGAAGTCTTCCCTGACCACCTTTTCATGCTTCATTTTCCCCTATAGTACTTATCATCATCCAGCATACTACATATTTTACTTATTTAAGTTACTGTCTTTCCCACTAGTACATAGGCACCATGAGAGCATACTTTTTGCTAGTTCATCTGTGGTTGTACCCCCAGCATCTAGAATAGTATCTGGCACATAGTAGGGCCCCCACAAATTTTTATTATAATAAATAAATGAACAAATTTTTCAATGACAGCCCATAATTATGTGTGAAGGAGGTGTCACATGCACAGACCTAAGAGTGCTTCCCAAAGTAGGGATCAAGAAATAAAGAACCTGCCTTACAGAATATACAAGCATTTATTGAGTGCCTACTATGTGCCAAGCACCATGCTTGGTGCCAGGAACACAAATAGAAATGAGAAATAGTCCCTGAACCCTAGCCAGGAAGACAGCACTAAAAAATGCAATAGTTATAAGATTCATAATAGAAATAAATTATGGGCACTCAAAAGGCTAAATTCTTCTGACCTTTAGCAAGAATCATATTTTATATTCAAACATTACTAGAATAGCAACAAAAAATGGGGGCGGACTCATAAATTGCTTTTCAAAGTCATAAAAGGAATAGGATCTATATTCTCTACCATTTTGCATTCTCAACAACAGGCTGCCTTTCCCTTTTCATTCACTAATTCATTCCAGTGACTTTCTTCATCCTTCTTTCCTTCAGCCTTAGAGTAAGTAGCAGCCCATGTGAACTTAGTTGAGAGAAACCTGGAATATCTCACTATTAAAAACATTTCTTATTCTGATAATTTCACAATTCCAGAAACACTATCATTTGAAATCTGCTTAGAGTATTTTGTCTTCCAGCTCCACCCCTGCCACCCCTCCTACACTCCTGCAAGTACACTACCACAGCATTTATCAGCCTTTGAACTGAGGACTGGCATCATGGGCACCCTGCCAAAACCTGATCACAAAAAGAGGGTGGAGAGGGAGTGCAATGAAGAGGATTGGGCAAAGGATAAGGTCAAGGAAAGAATATAGAAGATGCACAAACAACAAGGGCATCAAACACCAATTTGACCTATTTTGCCATTTTGCCTGGAGATAGCCTTGCTGACATAAAAGGGCACACATTACCTCTTTAAAACCAAAAAGGAAAGGTTAGAGCCAGCTGAGAATGAAAGATAATTCAAAATAATGGTAGTGTTCCACTGTGTCAGGACCCAGACTCCTTGTGTCTCGCTGTTCCTCCACGAAGGGCCTCAATTCCCAAGTCTACCCCACGGTCCAAGACATCTGTTCCAACCATCACATCCATTTTCCAATTAGCAAGGAAGAGAAAAGGAAGGAGGAAGTTATATTAGTTGTCTATTGCTGTGTAACTATGACAAAAATTAGAGGCTTAAAACAACATATGTTACCTTATAGTTTCTATGAGTAAGGGATCCAGGCATGGCTTAGCTGGGTCCTCTGGTTCAGATCTCTCATGAGTCTGCAACCAAGATGGTGGCCCAAGCTGCAGAAATCTCCAGGCTCAAATTGGGAAGGATTCCAAGATCACTCACACAGTTATCGGCAAGATTCTGTTTGCTGCGGGCTGTTGGACTGAGGGCCTCAGTTCCTCACTGGTTGTTGGCCAGAGGCACCCTCTGCTCCTTGTCACATGGGCTTCTCCATAAGGCAGCTCACAACATGGTAGCTTGCTTCATCCAAGCAGGCAAGCAAGAAGAACCAGCAAGAATGTGAATGAGATGGAAGTCATAGTCTTTTGTAAGTTGATCTTAGAAGTGACTTCCCATTGTTTTATACTGTATTCTATTTGCTAGAAGTACTAGTTCCAGCTCACACTCAAGGGGAGGGGGTGATACAAGGGTATGACTTCCAGGATGCAGAGTCACTGGGAGCCGTTTTAGAAGCTTCCAGCAAAGAGGAGTATGCCCACTTACTTCAAAGACTCTTTCCTGAAATTGCATACACTAGTCCTACTTACTTATCATTGGCCCACATCTAGCTGCAAGGGAGGCTGGAAAATGTAGTCTATGTTCTGGGTGGCTATCAGCCTAGCTAAAATTTAGGGATTCAATCCTGAAGAACTACAGAATTCTGGAGAGTAAAAGCCTTGGAAGTTCTGTGCGCTTCAGGGCCAGCCCCAGGCATTGAGAAAAATGGGTGGGTAGAGTCATAGAATCTGGGTTCAAATCCTGCCTCTGTCACACCCTATGCTGAGTAAATTATTTAGCCTCACTGAGTCTCATTTGTATGCTCAGACTAAATTAAATGACGTATGTGAAGCATCTTGTACTTGGTAGGTTCTCAATAAACATCTGCTAAATCTGTTTCAGAGGTAACTTAAGCCTTTTAAACCTGGCTGTGACAGCCATGAGCTTGCTGTGTGACTTCATGCCATTCACCTAACCTCTTTGCACACCAGCTTCCTGTCAGTAAACAGCACCAACACCTGTTCTACCTATTTCATCAAGTTGCTGAAAAGATGACGTGTGAACATGTCAACAATTTTTTAAAAATTTGAAATGCCAGGCAAACTTAATGTGGCATTGGTGTCGAAAGCAATGGGCTTGGGTTATGGCCCATGGCCACCAGATGGTGCTGGTATTCAGCAGATGCTTTGCTAGAAGCCTTTACAAGGAGCCCCGGAAGGGCTCTTGGAGATGGCCAGTGTTACCCTTCATCCCTTAGAAGAGAAAAATGAGGCCCGGGGGTGGGAGTGGAGGGCTGCTGGGAGTGGGGGTCCTCACAGCAGTGAGGGCTGGAGCCCAGGTTTTGTGACTGCCTGCCTAGGGTGGCTCTTATCCCTACACAGTAACGATGCACTCACATTCTCTAGAGTTGCACTGGAGACCAAAGGTGTCCACTGTCTTCTTGTTCACAGATTTACCAAATTTGGAAAGCCTGCAAAAATCCGCAAATATCTGTCTCTCTGTCTGTATATCATAGTAGTTAAGAACATGGTTTTAGAGTCAGAAAGACCTCCATTTGTATCTGTACATCAGGTTCAAAGTTAGAATAATAATTTCTACCTTGTGAGGTTGGTATGAAGTTTAAGTTACATGAGATAAAGTATGTGATTATAATAGGTAACATCAATTAGTACCTATAAAGTTCCACACACTCTTCTAAGCAGGTTACATGTATTTAATTCGTTTAATTCTCACCATTACCTTATGTGGTATCTACTATAGGTATTATTAAGTCCATTCTACAAAAGAGGAAACTGAAGCATAGGGAGGTCATAACTTGCTCACACTCATAAGCTAATAAGTGGAGAGGCCAGGATTTGAACCTGTCTTCAGAGCCCTTGCCCTTAACCATACTTATTACTAATTGCTCGGCAGAAAGTAAATGCCCAGTAAATGACAGATATGGATCCACAGGGGCCAAGCTGAGGATTCCAGCTTTAGAGACAAGAATTTGGAATGAGCAAGGTAACCATACTGCACCTAGACTTTCAGAGTGGTGGGAGTAACACACAGGTAAAAGAAAAATGTTAAGTACCCAGGTTAACAAAACAAGGGTAACAAACAAAATGTAAAAATAAAAAGATAACTGAAACAAACCAGCTGGGATAAAAACACAGACCTTAGAGATAGAGTGATCAGTGCTTGTATTCTGCTCCTGTCTTTTGCTGGCTATGGGACCTTGGCAAGTTGTTTAACATCTTGGACCATCAGGTTTCTCATCTAAAAATTGAAGCCAGTACTCTACCTTGCAGAATTACTGCGAGTGCTAAAGGCTAATGTGGTTAAATGTACACAGCAAGACAGACATTTAATTGTTACAATTCTTATTATTCTATAAATGTGTATATATGCTTTATATATAAATACTAATCAATGCAGTGAAAGGATCAAGTGGTAAGCGTTGTCTTCCTAAGGAACTTGTATAACAGCGATGATGGATGTTCATACCATTTGATAAGCGCCTTAGGAGAGGTGAAACATGCAATGAGCATTAGAGGGGGCAAGGTTTTTTCTGACAGTGACAATTAGAGAAGGTTTCATAGATATGATACTTAAGATTAGTTCTGATGGAAGGAGATTGGGAAACATTCGAACTTTCAGTAAAGTAAGAGGCAGGAAAGCTCGGTTGTTTGGAGAGTAGTTCAGACTGGAAATGTGAGTCAGACTGATGAGTGTGGCAGCAGGAACAGGAAGAGAATTTCCAGTTAGACTTGGCGCATTAAGAATATGCATTTGACTCTGTTCCTAAAATGACAGTAAAGTAGTAAAGTATAAGCCCACAAGGCTGTAAGAACAAGAGAAGAGACAATAGCTAATGGAAGATGCCAAACACTTCTGGAAGCAGGATACTAGTTGGATGAGTATTAACTGACATAGCAGAGAAGAGAAAGCTGCCTGCAGGGCAGGTGGGGAACAGAGACGCTTTCAAAAAGAAAGCCAATTTGATGTGAAGAACAAAAAACAACAAAACAGATAAGTTTATAAAATGGAGGTATGAGTAACTCTGAAGCTGATGGGATGGAGTTGGACTGAAAACAAGGATGAGTTGAAGCTTCTCCTCTCCCACCCAGCCCTTGGAGTCAAATAGCTTTGTCCACCCTACCCTACAAAATACAGGAGGTTTACTTTCTGGACAGGCTGAAGAAAAAAGACTCTGGACTTGGGGAAGACACAAGGTGTAGCAGGCTGAAGAAGTAGGCCACCATACTGAAAACAGGAGGATGAAGGGAAAGCCTCATTCCTGAACAATGTCATCCCCCATTCCTTCCGCTGTTGGGCTCCCAGAATGCTGGAAGCCTGGCTTACTCTCTAGAGGAAAGGTGCTGGGGAGGTCCTGCTGGGTAAGCTAACTGGCCCAAGAGAGAGACCTACTGATACTAGCATTAGTAGAGGAGTCCCCGGTAAAACATTTGCTTCCTACTTGACAACCTTAAGGTGTGGCCCACCACTCAACCTGCCCTGCCCCCACACACAGAGATTTCAATGAGCTTATTAGTGCCTCACTGTTAAATAAGGATAGTGAGGCACTCTGGGAGGCCGAGGCAGAAGGATTGCTTGAGGTTGGGAGCTCGAGACCAGCCTGAGCAAGAGCGAGACCCCGTCTCTACAAAAAATAGGAAAATTAGCCAGGCATGGTGGCACGTGCCTATAGTCCCAGCTATGTGGGAGGCTGAGGCAAGAGGGTTGCTTGAGCCCAGCAGTTTGAGGTTGCGGTGAGCTGTGATGAGGCCACTGCACTCTACCCAGGATGACAGAGCAAGACCCTGTCTCAAAAAAAAAAAAAAATAGATAGTGAGGAAAGGAAGAGAAGATGTAAAACAAAGACCCAGTAGAGGAGGAGGAAAGGAAGGGAGGAAGGGAGGGAGGGAGGGAGGGAGGGAGGGAAAAATTTTTTTAATTCTTTATATTCAAAATTTTTTAAATTTTATTTTTCTTTTAGTTTTTCAAATTTAAAAATAGGGAGTACAAGGGTTTTTGTTACAAGGATATCTTGTATAAGGCTTAAGTCAGGGCTTTTGGTATGCCCATCACCAGAATAGTGTTCATTGTATCCAACGGGTGAGTTTTTATCCCACACTCCCCTCCCACCCTCCTCCCTTCTTGGTTTCTCATGTCCTTTATGCCCGTATCTACCCATCTATTAGCTCCCACTTATTAGTGAGAACATATGGTGTTTGGTTTTCCATTCCTGAGAGACTTCATTCAGGATAATGGTCTCCAGTTCCCTCCACATGGCTGCAAATGACATTATTTCATTCCTTTTTATGGCTGGGTAGTATTCCATGGTATATATATACACACCACATTTTATTTAATCCACTCATCAACTGATGGGCACACAGGTTGATTCCACATCTTTGCAATTGTGAATTGTGCTGCAATGAACATATGAGTGCACGTGTCTTTTTGATTAAATGGCTTATTTTCCTTTGGGTAGATATGCAGCAGTGGGATTGCAGGATCAAATGGTAGGTCTACATTTATTTCTCTGAGGAATCTCCATACTGTTCTCCATAGAGGTTGTACTAATTTGCAGTCCCACCAGCAGTGCATAAGCGCTCCTTTCTCTCTGCATCCATGCCAGCATCTATTGTTTTTTGACTTTTTAATAATGGCCATTCTGATAGGGGTAAGGTGCTATCTCATTGTATTTTAATTTGCATTTCCCTGATGATTAGTGATGTTGAGCATTTTTTCATATGTTTTTTGGCCATTTGTCTATCTTCTTTTGAAAAATTTCTGTTCATGTCTTTTTCCCACTTTTTGATGGAGTTGTTTGCTTTTTTCTTGCTGATTTGTTTGAGTCCTTTGTAGATTCTTGATATCAGTCCTTTGTCAGATGTACAGTTTGTGAATATTTTCTCCCATTCTGTAGGTTGTCTATTCAATCTGTTGATTATTTCCTTTGCTGTGCAGAAGCTTTTTAATTTAATTAAGTCCCATTTATTTACGTTTGTTGTTGTTTGTTTGTTGTTGCTATGTTTGTATTTGCCTTTGGGGTCTTTAGTTATAAATTCTTTACCTAGGCTGATGTCTAAAAGAGTTTTTCCTAAACTAATTTTTCTCAATTTTTAAAAAATTTTAAACAGCATAATTAATCTCCACAGAGGGCTAGAAAACCATGCACCTGTGAAACAAGATCAGAAAAAAGACTTTCAGAGAATAAGAAAAGGCTCTTGGAAATAGAGATAGTTAAACTTTTAATATTGTATAGGTTTAGAAGAAAAAAATTGAGGAAATCTCCTAAAAGTAAAAAAAGACTGAAAAAAAGGACTAATAAAAGAAAAAAGATAAGAACATCAAACGTTTATTCCAGAAGGTTCAATTACAGAATAACAGGAATTCCAGAAGGAGGAAACTGAGAAAAGTTTGGGGAATAATTGCCAAAGAAATAATTTTAAAATTTTCCAGGATAGTAAAATTTAAAAATTCATATTAAGGCACACATCATTGTAATTTCAGATATCAGAAATAAAGAGCAGATCTCAGACCTTCTAAAGAGAAAAATTGGGTCACCTACAAAGGATTAGGGTTCAGAATACATTGGAAAATAAATGCTGGAATGGGCATGAGGGATCTTATTGAGGTGATGAAAATGTTCTAAAACTGGTTTGTGGTGATAGTTGTGCAACTTGGTGAATTTAGTAAAAATCATTAACTTGTACACTTAAAGTGAGTGAATTTTATACATTCAAAAATATACCTCAATAACATTGTAAAAAACAGAATTCATAAAATCAAAAAACTGTGAAATTAAATATATAAAGCACTTCAAATACAAAAGCATATAAGTATATTATAAAATAGCTAGTAAAATAATACATGTATAAATATTAAATACATCACTCAATAAATTACTATATAAAGTAAAACAAAAATGAATAAAAGCAATACTGGAAGCCAGAAGACAAGAGAGCAATTTCCACCAAATTCTGAGAGGCAATTATTTTTTATCTAGAATTCTCTAGCCAGGCTAATTGTCAATAAAACATGAACAAAGTTATTTTCAGACATGCTGGGTTTCAAAAAATTTGTCTCTGATGTACCCATTTTCATAAATGATGTAACAAGGAAGTAAACTAAGAAAGAAGACAGGGGACCTAGGAAAAAGGAGAACTCTAATAGAAGAGAGAGGCAAAAGAACTTTCTAGAATGATGATGAAAGAAGCCAAAGGATAATAGTTGTGTAATAAGCCAGGAAAGCAACCAGTCCAGGTTGGAGCAGGAAAACCCTAGGCTTAAGGACGGATGTTTCCAAAGAAATAATGGAACATATAGATAACCTGATTTATCTTACTATATTGAGAAAGTTCTACTCTGTGAGAGAGTCCGGTGATGAATTATTGATAAGTACATAGAAAAACTAAGCAAAGAAAAAAAAAGGAAGCTATTATTAACTTTAAGGGGAAATGTTTTTTTTAAAAAAAGAATTGTAATCAGTTTATTATGTTGCTCAGCTGTGAGCAATATTTACATAGTCATAACAATGTAAACACTGAATGTTGATTTAACTAAAAACCATGCGACATCAATACTGAGAGAATGTGAGGGAATGTATATGTGCGATCAGGGAAAAGGCTTGTAAGAGAGGTAAATCCTTATCTTCCTATAAGGATGTTGTCTTAGTTTGGATTTCCACAGAAGCAGACCCTGAGACTCAAGTAGTTTGTTTGGGAAGCGTAGGGGACACTCACAGGGAATTGGGAGAGCCATATAAGGAAGGGAAGGAGAAACAGCCAATAAAGAATGTGTGATTGAGCCAGACACAGCTGTGGGTGATTGGAGCTTAATCTCGCTGGGAAAACACTGGGAAATGGGGCAAAACACATGCCTCAGAATCATCCCACCCGAGGGGGAGGGAGCGGAAGTATTTATACCCCAACTCCTGAGAGTCATTAGTTGAGGACTGCTGGGGCTAGGGAGACATAGTAATGACATATTAATTTCCAGGTACGTCTAGCCTGCTGCAAGTGAGGGCAGAGCCCAAAAGCTTGCAGGTACAGAGATGCAGACCCTGGCAATTGGAAGAGAGGAAGAATGCTGCATGGAAATGTCTAAGGGATACAGGCAGGGCACTGACAGCATCTTCAATAGAAGTCAATAGATAACGTCTAGAGTGGAACAATCTAAAATTACAGCATAACCATTTACCTCCATTAGAAAAATGGAGGTAAATACCTGAAGAAATAGCAAAATGTTGCAAGCAATTGCCTCTGAGGAGTAGGAATCAGAGGTGAAAAGAAATGAAGCAGGGAGCAATTTGTTCCTCATTGCATGCTTAGTAGGACTATTTGGTTTTAAACAGTGTATATGTATTAGTTCAATAAAAATTAAAATTGAAAAAAATGAACAAGTCAGTGCAAAGGAAGATGGGGTCATGATCTCAGGGTGGGATGAGGGCTGCGGGAGGCCAGACCCCAGCCTCAGTCTTGATTTCAAAATTGATCTTCACTGGGGTTTCCAAGAGCATGGAGTGACAGCAGGTGGTGGCTGTGGTGGACACTGTGCCTGTGGGTGGTCTGTGTGATCTAGGAGACTTGAGAACGGTGGTGCCATTTATGGCATGGGATGTCATGAGGGAGAGAGCTGGTTTGGGGAAAAAAGGTGGTGAGGTCCCTTTGGGACATGGTGAGGTGGCTAGCAGGACACCTGGGAGGTACCCAATGGGCAGCTCAGGAGAGGAAAAGGCCCCTAGGGAGTTTCTGGAAATTGTTCCCATTAAGATAACTGCAGATGGTGTGGGAATTCATCAGGCAAGAGAGGGGGTTCAGGGACAGAGCCTTGACACATTTGAGGATGAGACAGAGGAGAGCCTGAGAAGATAAGAAGATGTGGTGACAGAAGTGTGGAGAGAAGTGTTAGGTCAGGGATCAGATGTCAAGAGCGGTGGTCACCAGTGTGAAAGGCTGCTGTTCTGGCAAGAAGGATGAGGTGCCACAAAAGCCCTCGCTGCAGCTTGCACTCTGAGGTGGTAGACGCCGCTGCTCAGGAGTGAGGCGCCCTAACTTCCGGTCCTCTCTTCATCCCTCAGCCTGGCAAGTTAGTTATCTCTCTGGATCTCGGTCCCCACATCAGCACACTTAGACTGATAATCACAGCCAGCTGTAAGCACTGGGGCAGTTATATTAATATTATGAAATGCTCCCAGACTGCTAGGCAAAGTCACTTCCCCGAAACCTTCAAATCTGCCCCACCCCCCACCTGACTGCCACAGCCTTCCAGGTCTCTACCCCAGCGCGCCCTCCCTCAGACCTACGTGGGGACGCCCCAGGGCCCTCTCCCAGCACTACGGTCTGCATCCATCATCCATTCCAATTGGTTGAGCCCATAGTATATGGGCTGTTAAATATTTTGACTACCACCCCTGCTAATAATACCTTCCCTGACTACCTGACAGCAACCTGGTCAGAATCAAATGAAATAACAGATGTGAAAGGCTTTTGCAAAGGCTCCAAGTGCTGTCATATACTGGGTAAAATATTGTTTTAACATCAAAATGCAAAAGTAGTGCTGCAGAGAGACGCGGTCACAGAGGGCATGGACACAGAGCTGTGATGGATTGCAGGGCTGGAGATGGGGGTTGGGGGTGGCAGGGGGGAGCAGCAAAGCAGAGAAGGGAGGGAGGAGAGGAGAGGTGGAAAGCAGCCAGACTGATTGTGCAGCCTCCACGCCCAAGTCACCATGATGTGTGTGCAGGACAGAGGGGCTTTGGATCCCCTCTGCCCTGCCCCAAATCCAGAAGCCAAATCCAACCCAGACCACATGCTACGCTTTTCCCTTGCGCCAGACTTCGTGTGTGTGTGTGTGTGTGTGTGTGTGTGTGAGTGTGTGTATGAGGGAGGTGGAAAGAGACAGGTATGGGATGTAAGTACTTATGCACATGTTCTTGTTCACACAGCTTAATGTGGCTTGTGTCATTGGTGAAAGTCCCAGGACAGCAGGAACCCCAGCTAATGTATGGGTTGTGACACCTCTAGAGGTCTGACACTCACAGTGCCAACCCCCACATGGGTGTATGCAGGGGTTTTATTGTAATATCAATCCCAATAATCCTCTACTCTCCCTAGGACCTCTACCATCTACAAACGTGTTCAAACACCTTTCTTCATTTGATGTTCATGACCACTCTGCAAATTACAGAATATTATTTCTTTTTTACAGTTGAGGAAACTGAGGCTCGAAGAACTTAAATGACTTGCCTGAGATACATGGAGCAAATGGCAAGGCCAGGACCTAGACCCAGGTTTGTGCTTGTTTTCTTCTATTAAATACTTTACTAAACAGACCAGGTGGAACTTACCAGAGAGGTGGGGGTAACAGTGTTTGAAAGAAGGAGGACCATTTATTCTTCTGTTTTAACTCAGGCCCTCTAACTCCAAGGCCAGTGCCCACAACAATGATCCTCCTGGAACAACTGCTGCTGCTTCTGCCAGAAGAGGAATTCTCCGGGAGGATCTATTCGTACCCTTGTGCCTAATAATTTCAACATTGCTTCCATCTATACTGTCTTCCGTACTCATCCTGTCATGTGCTCCTCAATTTAATAACCTTCAAAGGCTCCTGAATGTCTTCAGGATAAAAGTGAAACTCCTTGACCTGGCACACCAGGCACTTCAAAACTTGGTCTGAGCATCTAGCTGAGGGGTTGCAAACTCAAACACTCATAGGAGCCAGATAGGTTAGTTAAGTAAATGGGTAAAACAGAAAGGTGCTGGGGAGTGAAGGGGATGGTGGTGGGGGTTACAGCAAACTGGGAACACATGTCCATGTGAAGAAGGTAGCAGCTTCTCAGCTCTCAAAAAACATAGCCATATAGGAACCCAAGCCTAGGGTTACTTAAGGTTATCTTCTGGTTTTTCAAGAAAAGCCGAAAGTCCAGAGTGTTCTGTGAAATCACTCATTTTTAAATATTGGGGCAATATATATGTGTGTGTGTGTGTATATATATATATATATATGTGATAGATGTAGTGTGCATAGTATAAGCCAAACAACTCATCTTCAGGTTGAATTTGGAGGGTGGGCTATCATTTTGTGATCTCTATTTTGAGCAATCTGGTCCATTTGTTATTCCCTAAACGTTGTTCAGGTCTCAGGATGTTTGCCCAAGCTGTTCCCTCCACCTAGAATGCCATATCCTCCCTCCCCTAATCTTGTCCCTTTGACAAATCCCTACTTGTCTTTCAACACTCGAGTCAACTGTCCACCTCTTTCTGTGACTGTCAGTGATTCCTTCTGCACCGCCAGCCCGACTCCAGGTGGAAGGAACTGCTCACTTGCTAGGTTCCCAAAGCACTGCATACTAATGTCTATCAACACCCTTGTCTCCTGGGGTCTTCACCAGCACAGCAGAATGAGGGGAAGACCCGTGCTGGTTGTGTGCTCAGACTCGGACAAGTCGCCTGGTTTAAATCCTGGCTCCACCCCAGGTCAAGTACAAAACATTTCAATGCTTCCATGTTCACATTTGCAAAATGGAAATGAAGATAGCGCCTACCTCATAGGATTACAGTGAGAAGTGAATGTGTGCATAGAGTGCCTTCTGTAGTGTTTGCGAGATAGTTAAGTGCTTGCTTGTATTTTAGCCATTTAAAAAACTCCATAAACACTTACTGAGCACCTATTTTATGCCAGGCTGGGGGTGGGGCAGGGATACCTTAATTTCTGTGCTTTTTGTTTCCATTAGGAAGGACTACAGCCAGAGTAATCCTCCTGGCCTCTCTCCCTGCTCCTCCCTATGGAAGGAGAAGTGATTTATCTGCTAGTGAATTTGAAAGAAAGATCTAAGCAAGAGAAGCTCTTCCTCTCCCTTTCTCTCTAGGAGCCAGTCTGCATTTGGGACAGCTGCATTTGGCTTGCTTCTTTAGGTGAGGAAGAGGCCTGTAGTGCCCAAGCTCTGCCAGGTCGCGGGAAAACATCAGGAAGCCCACTGTGGCTGAACACTCAGGCGTCATCTTCCTCTCCAGCGTGATCAAAAATAAAGCGATTTGTCTATCCATCTGTTTGACTCCTGTGTCTGTCTCACAATAGGTCCCAAAATTTAGTTGAGAGGAGGAATGTTATTTACTGGTTCCTCCAACCAAATCCCTAATGCTGGGAATACAGAGGTGAATGAGAAACAGCCTCAGCCCTGAGCAGCTCATGGTCTTGGTGGGGAGGGAATCCCGTGAGACAATCTAGTATGGGGCACAGTGCATGGGAGTTGGAGTCAGACAGATTTGTTTGAATCCTGGTTCTTATCTAAGTGGGCAAGACTTAGGCACGTTATTCCCAGTTTTGTCCTCTGTAATTTGGGGTTGTTGCAAGGGTCAGAACCTATTACAAGGGAGGGCCATTTTACACATTCACAAGTTGCTCCTTAAATTAAAATTTTGACTTCAGGCCCAATCATACTTCCTTCCACAGGCTTCTCTTTTTCAATAAGTGGTAACTCCATTGTTCCATTGTTCAGGTCAGAAAACTTGGAGCCTCCCTTCTCTCCCACCGCACCAACCCGTCAGCAAATTCTACTGGCCCTACAAAGTGTGTCTGGAATCTGATCACTTCTCCCCACCTCCACCGCTGCCTCCCCAGCCTGAGCGGCCATCACCTCTCACCTCGGTCACTGCAGTGGCCTCCTCAGTGGGCCCCTGCTTCCACTTTTCCCTCCTGTGCAGTATGTTCAACCCAGCAGCCAGATGAAGCTCATTGAAAAGCAAGTCAAATTATGTAGCTCCCTGCTCAAAGTCCTTGCAAGGCCTCCCTTCGCACCCAGTGGAAGCCAAAGTCTTTACAGTGGCCGAGGAGGTACTCTCTGGCCCCCAGCTGCCCTTCCCATCCAGTCCTCTCCTCTTTCCCCTTTAATCTCCCTCCTCCAGCCACACTGGCCTCCCTGCTCTTCCTCAAACAGCCAGGTGTGCTCCTGTCTCAGGCCTTTCCACTGGCTGTTCCCCGGGCCTGGGAATTTTCCCCAGATAGTCACGTGGCTTGTGTCCTCATCCCCTCCAGGTCTTTGCTCAGATGTCGTTTCTCATTGAGGCTTCTCTGAGCACCCTCTTTTTTATTGTAACACCCCTTCCCCTTTACCACCTGTCTCCCTTATCTTGCTTTCCTTTTCTCCATTAGGCAGCTGGTATTCTGCAGAGGACACCCCATAGAGCTGTGTAGGTTGGGTGCCTGGCTGAGCAGAGCAGGCCCAGGCTCTGCTTGCCAAGCTGTGTGCCCTGGCACAGGGTTGCCTCGGCCCCCACACAGGAGCGGCCTTTTTCTAATTTACATGACGGTGTTATGTAAGTTAATAGAAACCCAAATTTATATATTTTATTTCTTTTTTTGCTTATCATTTGTTTTCCCAGCCTCCCGCACCAGGAGGTGAGCTCCTCAAGGCAGGGATTTTTGTCTTGTTCACCGCTGTATCCCTAACCATTATAAAGGCACCAGACACACAGTAGGTGTTCAATAAATGTCAAACCAATGAATAAGGCAACTGACAAATGTTGTTGTATTGTACTAAAGGTTGACACTAAAAATAAAAGATGGTTGTGCATTTATTGAATTCTCCTCTCTTCAAATCACTTAAGAATTCCCATTGTCTAGCAGAGTGAATATACTGAACATCCATTACCACCTTTATTCCATCCTCTTTGATCACTTTCTGCCGTGTCTGACAGAGTCTGGGTTTGTTGCCATCCAATACTGACTTCATTTCTTCTGCATTAATCACACTCAGCTTTGCCAACAGATTCCACTGTCTAATATGTCCTGTCATTGTGCTCCCAGTGAGGGAGTGTCTGTAGGATGGGGCAGAGAAGATGGAACTGTGGCCAATGGCCATCCAAGTCTGTGTATCCAATTGCCTACAGCTCTCTACATACAAGGGAGCCGCTCAGGCACCCCCAATGCAGCTTGGCCAGAATTGCACTTATTGGTTCCCTGCCTTCACCTTCCTGTAAACCTACTCTTTCTACCCTCAATGGTGGCCACAGCAGTTCCCAGGCCAGAAGCCTAGGACTCATCCTTGACACCTCCCACTTCCTCACTCCCCGTATTTAGTCGATCACCAAGACCTGTTGATTCAATCTTCTAAGAAAATTTTTTTTACAAAGGTGTCTCCTTTCACTGCAGTTCCTTATGGTCTCACTTATTCACTATTATAATGGCCTCCTAACTGTTCTCCTTTGCCCCCATCACTCCAAGTCATCCCACAGCGTTGCCCAGGGTAAAGCGGAGTGATGTCATCATAGGTCATTGCAACCTCAAACTCCTGGGCTCAAGTGATCCTCCTGCGTCAGTCTCCTGAGTAGCTGGGACTACTACAGGCACACACCACCATGCCTGCCTAATTTTTAAATATTTTGTAGAGACAGGGTCTCTCTATGCTGCCCAGGCTGGCCTCGAACTCCTGGCCTTGTGCCATCTTCCTGCCTCGGCCTTCCAAAGTGCTGGGATTACAGGCATGAGCCACTGCACCTGGCCCAGATTGGTCTTTCTTGAAGGTGTATCTGTGACTCTCTCTAAGAATCCTTCCATGATGTCTCATGACAAAAGCATGAAGTCTAAGCTCGCAGACCCGACGTGGTCCAGCCCCTGTCTGCTTCTCCAGCCTCGAATTCTACATCTTCCTGCTCCCACACTTTCTGCTCCTGTAGAATCAAGCTCCATGCTATTCCCAGGATGTGCCATCTGATCTCACGCCTCCAGGCTTTGCACATTTTATTCCCTCTGCCTGCAATGCTTTCCTCCACCTCTTTTCCCAGGTGAACTCCTTTATCATTTAATATCTTAGAAAGGCAGTCAACTGTAGTAGCATCAAATCCTACTTTCCCACTTACCAGCTATATAAGTTTAGGTTACTATTCTGAGCCCTCTGTGCCTCTGTTTACTCTTCTGTAAAATGGGAGTAACAGAACCTACCTCATAGGGTTTACTCCCTGGAGTTTATTAAAGCTCTAGCACCTTGTCTGGAACATGATAAACACTTAATAAAGGTATGCTGGGTTTTATTATTTATTCCTTAAAACCTACCTCAGATATCACTTCTTCCTGCTTCTATGCCATTTCTGTACCTTGCTCAAATACCTGTCATTGCACTTATGTCAGTACGAGATGATAAGTTCACTTGTTGGTCCCTTGGATTGGACTCACTGGACTGTGAGCTCCTTGAGGGCCAGTCTTTAAATGTCAGCTCAGTAAACATTGATTTTGTTTAATTGATCAAATGAAATAAAAACCAACCTTAAGTAAGACATTCAGAAGGGCTGTGCTGAGAGGGAATGCCATAAATTTTTCCTTCCAGTTCATAGCTCTGCTGCATCATTTGTGTTGCAAGGTAGGTAGCCTGGAAGCCCCTCTGCCTCCATGGCTGAGAATGCCCCGTTTCAGACCTCCACACCACTGCCGGCTGTGCCCAGCACTGTCTTGCCCAGGAGATCTGGGGAGGGGGCCTCCCTTCCACGCTGATGGTGGACAGGCAACATTCCAGAGCCCGGTGCTGACATCCAGCCTCACCATCCACTGTTAAGTAGGACTAATAGGGAAGGTCTGATGAAATTGCTCCGGAAGCCAGAAGTGGGACTGTGGTGGGTCTAAGCCTAGCAACACACACCCAGCTAAACCCTTCTTGTGCTCTTAGCAACTTCAGCTTGGGCTGGAGCGTGATGTTTCCTGAGCTCTGGGCCTGCCTGCCAGCCTCCCAGAGGACACGCTGGGTTTCTTCCTTCAGTCATCCTTGTTCTTTTTGATACACAGCACTGTAAAACATCAGATGCCTCTTGCCTCAATGATGAAAAGCAGAGAGTTTTCAGCTTTTTGTAGCCATTTGGAAATGTGGGCTCCCTCTCTTTCTCTCTCTCTCTCCCTCTTTCTGATTTCTTATATAACATACTATATATGAACCACTGCCATCCCCCAACAAAATGTGGAATTTCTGAGGTCATTTCTGAATAGCCGTAAGAAACTGCTTCTAAACATTTGCTGACAGCCTTCCCTTTGCAAGAAACGGCTCCCAGCCCTATGCCCCAGCTGGCCCTCGCTGTGCTGGCCCATGCCACAGAAACAACCCCTGGTCAGGGCCAGTGTCAGATCTCACTGGACATGCTGAATGGGCTGCCCAGGGGACTGAAACCTCATTTTTGAGATGCAAAGAGCCCACCTCTTTGTTAGCATTTTACGGACCTTATTAGTTCCCATCTGTCTGGTATTTACAATTAAACCTCAAAAACACCCTGCTAGACCTGACTGTTGAAGTGAAGGAAAGGGTAGACCTGTCCAGAACATCATGGGTGGGGAGGGCAGGAAGCAGTTTGAGTTGCCAAATACTTCACAGACAGTGATGCAATAAAGAAATAGGAAACTATACCCACGCTCGTGTGTGTGTGTGTGTGTGTGTGTGTGTGTGTGTGTGTGTGTCCTGCTGCATACAAAAAGAAGCAGGCTCGGGATAAGAAGGGATGGCAACCCAGTTAAATTGCCATCAGCTTAGTTCAGCAGAATCGCTGGGGTCTGAGACTCTGCTGCCCACATTCTTCCTGCCATTCCTTCTCTTTTTGATCTTTTCCCACTTTTCTGGCTCCTTTTTCTTTCTGGGAGCCCCAATTCTGTCTCCCCAAGCTTCATTCCCACCCTGGCTGTGCCCCTGCCCTTAGCCTTCCACCTCAGCTTGCCTTTGCTCGATTACTGATTCTCGGGTCACCACCTCTGCTAGCTCTCCGCCTTTCTTCCTATGCTTCTCCTTCCCCGGCCTCCCAGGGCTTCTCAGCTGACCCCTCCTCCACCTGTAGTTTCTGAGCATTTGCCCCACATCAGTCCAGAGTCTGTGTCCCCACCCCCACCAAAAACCTTCTGCTCACAGAGGTTCATGCCCTTCTGGGGGGTACTGGCTGAGTAAGGCAGAGCAGAAATCCAGCCACTGTTCAGGGGAACTAGCTGTCATGGAGCAGGGCCATTGAAAGTCTGCCCACAAGTGGGAGGCTCTTGGCTACAAAAGCCCATTCATCACAACACATTTTACAGACACCCCAGAGGGCTGTGAGCACCTCTGCCCAGGAACCCGGCTGCACAGGAGAGAGAATCCTGGTCAGCTATAAAAAGCAGATTTAATTTCTAAAGATTAACCACAAATTGGGTCCGGGCACAGTGGCTCATTCCTGTAATCCCAGCACTGTGGGAGGCTGAAGCAGGAGGATCACTTCACCCCAGGAGTTCAAGGTTACAGTGAGCTATGATCGTGCCTCTGCAC
Source organism: Daubentonia madagascariensis (assembly GCA_023783475.1). Classification (NCBI taxonomy): domain Eukaryota; kingdom Metazoa; phylum Chordata; class Mammalia; order Primates; family Daubentoniidae; genus Daubentonia; species Daubentonia madagascariensis. The sequence goes on along the minus strand of JAKFHU010000322.1, from coordinate 22,094,462 downwards.
TCTAGCCCAGGTAACAGAGTGAGACCCTGTCTCTAAAAAACAAAACAAAAACAAAAACAAAAAACAACAAAAAAACCCCACAAATTAGAAGTATCCCATATGCAAATGAGCTAGCTTTCTATAGCCTCTCTGTAGAACACACCTTCTTGCACGAAGAACAGAAGGGGTAACCTTAGGAAAAATGTTTCATCTTCCCCCTGTGCCTAATTCCTGAGGTTATTTCTTTCTAATCATGTTTATTTTAATGTAAGAATATGGTAAATGTCAGGATGTCATGAGATGAATGTATGATCTGATTTATTTTTGCAGGGAGAAAAATGGGATCTGAAATACCTATTTAAGTCAGGTGTTCTGAAAATGATTAAATAAGAGGAATAAGAGGAGGACCTAAGTGTAAAATACAGCTCAAGAGGCCTGGTGCCACAGAGTCAACCTGCTCATTACACCATACGATGTGAATAATTTATCACATTTTACCCTGCATTAAGTACTGTTAAGGATTAATCTTCAGTTTACTTGCAGACCACATTAACCCCTACCTGCCTCATTCTGCTGTTTCCTAAAGGGGGTTTGTAGAAAATCTCTCTGCTGCTCTTGTGCCATATGAGCAAGGGCTGGATAGCAGTAACTAGCCTAACTAACCAGTCTCCTTCTGGGAATTCATCTGGGAACTTAAGTACCTATGCTGCCTGCTTCTGGAGATCCTTCTGGGACATTTTTCTCCTTATAATCTTCAAATCTTCCCTCTTGTGGGCTGTCCTCTCCTATTGCCATGTCCCTTTCATTTCACTTATTAGTTATCCTTTTATTTCTATGCCATATATATTAGGCCAGACCCTTGCCTCTCATGCAGGACTCATAGCCAAAGCCTCCTAACTGACTCTGACCAGTCTCCCATCCTCCAGTTTATCCTTTATATGACTAACGTTCCTAAAATCTAATTCACACCCCAACTTGCCTTGCAGTGGAAGCCTGCACTGGTGAGGCCTGCTCTAGGATAGATGGGCCTCCTTCAGCCAGCACTCAGGCCTCCTTTGGTCTGGCACCACCACTGTCTCTCCACCTTCACCTCCCCCTCCTCCTTTCCTGCCACCCTCCCTCTAAACAGCCAGGCTCTCTCTTGCCTCCACCATTGTCTTTGCCCTCTTCTCCAAAGGGAATATGCCCCTGCCTTCCCACACCTAGCCCAGCTGAAATCCCTCCTGCTCTGTGAACTCATGACCACATGGAGCTCTCCCTGGTGGAGGACCCCTGCAGTGGGGATTCTAGGATGTTTGCCTGGGAAAGACTCAGAAACAGCAATCGGGTTGGAAGCAGAGCTGGGCGCTTTTCTCAAAGTTGTGGCAAAAATTCATTTGCTGATTCTTTACAGATTGTATAAAGAGCAACTTTTCTAAAGAGGCTTGTACTCACATTTTCCATAAGATTAAAACGACATCCACTACTTGTGTTGGAAAACATGATTTTTACAGGGGAGTGATTCATGAAGATGAGGGGTGCAAAACACACCTCTCCCAAGCCACTCTGTGGCACTGCTACTGCCCTTGTACTATTAAAGAAAGTGTATGTAAAGAAAGTGTAATACTGAAATAAGTCCTTTGCATATAAAAGCATTAATACACAGTGCAATTACTAGATGTCAGAATCATTTGCGGAGTTATATGACTCCATGTTTTTGAACCATTTATTTGCCTCATATTGTGCCATCTTATTTGGTATTCAAGACGTTTTAGAAGGTCTGTGCCTGTGCTTTCCCAGTGCAGCAACCCTCTGGGACTAGCAGGCAAGTTCATTAGGAATGTATGCCCCATCTTCCCCCTCCACTTCTCCAAGTAATCCTGTACCAGGTCCACTAGGGCCTCCTCCTCTGCAGCTCCCTACTCACGTTGGGGGGTGGGTTGCCTAGCTTTCCAGGGCCACCTTCCCGTCTACTTCCTTTGCACCCACTGGAAACAATATCAGACCTTATCTTATACTTTGGGATAGCAATAGCATTTTTTCTTTGTCAGTCTTCCAGCAGTGTCTCTTGCCTTAAATCTCTTTTAGAATGAGGTAGGAATGAACGAACAAATGGATGATGTCTCTTGCATTTCCTCATCTGCATGATAATATCAGTGTTGCCCAGGTAGTGGCCTTTCATGTACATTGTCTCACATCAGCCCTGAGGTTTGGAGAGGTGATATGACCTGCTCCAGGTTAAGCAGCTATAAGTTGATCACCCTTTCCCAGGGAGTTTTAGGCCACCTTGGAGCACCCCATGTTTCTGATCGAGCCAGCCTCAAAGGTGAAGTTTATACACCCCCATAGTAAATGACCTTCACTAGTACTGACCTACATACTTGCCTGAGGGACAGAACAGGGACAGGTTTGTGAGCCCAAACAGGATGGGTGGCAGCGTTCAAGAGTTCCTCTCTGCGGTGAGTAGCTCAGCCTTTATGCCTGGAATGCACCAGAGAACTGCTTTCTGGGCCTCCCCTTGCATGACGGCCTCATACACTTCCTAGCCACACACGTGACTTCCCCCTTTGCTTCCTGCTCAGACTCATTTCCAGCTGTGGCTTCAGCCCACAGGCCCAGCAGGCACCTGGGAAACAGCTGCAGGTGACCCAGATGGTTTGTGGTCAGGGCTATCCCGGCCCAACCTACAAGGAGCAACCCATGGACAGACAGTCCCAGGACCTCTCATCAGCTGGCCAAGGAGGCAGAGATAGGCAGCTGGCTGCCCTGGGGCTGAAGTCTGGTGTTAGAGAGGCCAGCTGTAGGACTGCAGGGACCAGACAAACCCAGGGACGCCCACTTCCAGAGTGGTGATTCAACCTTCACTTGGACAGGACCTCCTGGCTGCACTGCTCAGAGACTTAATTCTGCATCTGTACAAGCAGCATCATACACAGATTAAAAAGAATTATTCAACGTCAAGGAAGCAAATTTGGAGGAATCGAGAAATCTTAATGAATTCTCTGCACTGAAGAAAGGATTAAAATCTAAGTGAGGTAGAAGACTGAGAAGAGGGAAAAAGCTCAAGTGTGGCAAGAGAGGCTATAATTAAAATAGCAAATTGCAATGCAGGGGGTTGGGGCGCAGAAGAGGGACAGAGGGATGTAAAGGCCAAGGGACATCCAGTGAAGCGTCTGACAGAAATGATTCCCAGGGATGTTCTGGGGAGAAAAATCCATCTGGAAACTGAGAAAAGGAAATAAAACAAGAATTTGCTGCATTAGTTAAAGCTTTCGGGGGAGGGGTACGTTCGGGAGAGAGGAGGCTAAGAGAGAAAAGAATGGAATTGCTCTACCAAAGGGGATTAAAGGCATCATAAGTGCTCTTTAAAATGACTCAAGCAAAAAAAAAAAGGGATGCAAATAATTGTAAGCTGTGAAATTAATGGTGGCCAAGATTCTTAGTTCATTCTTTCAATCTGCCTAACAGGAAAAATGAAGGAGAGACATTTGTATGCTTGGAGAGTGATGGAGTCCTTGAAAATGCAGTTCCAGAGAGCACAGACAAAACCAAATGCATGGCAGAGAACGTGTGTCCTGGGATAGGGCAGAGCTGGCAGGAAAATTAGACTCCACGGCAGGGGCAATCCGCTTACACAAAATGCCTGTACTTCTTCTCTCTTATGTTTGGCTTCCCAAATATTTGACTCTTTCATGGAAGGCCTCACATCATGTCCAGAAATTAGCAAAGTCAAAAGACACTCTTGTAACAAACCACATTGCCATTAGAAAGCCTGGTTTGAATCTGAGCTCTGTCACTTACTAGGTTTGTGGCCGTGGGCCAGTTACTTAACCTCTCTTGAGTTCCATCATTTTATAGACGTGGTGAGGATTAAATGGGATAAATATGAACAAGCGCCTACTTGAGCCTGTGGTGGGCTGTCAGTGAGGGTTCACTGAGGCTAAAGCCTCCACCTCTTGCCAATTGCTTTGGTCCAGAGGACTCTCTGCATTGAGTCCTGCCCTTGGGCTTACCCTTTCCTGGATCTCCATTTTATAGCTCACTGGAAAACACACAGGCCTAGAATCCTGGGGGAGGTAAAAGTCACTCTGAGCCCCAGCAGAGTCATAACCTCTCTCACCTAACCGTCACCTGCAGTCGCCTGCCCATCCACCCACCAGGCTGCGACACACAGCCCACCTATGTGCTTTGCCACATCTGGACTTCTCTGCCCCCAAGCTCTTCCTGTCAGCCTTTTCCAGTCCCCTCTGGAGGCAGCCCTCACCCTTATGAGATGTCTGTACATCCTGGGCCCCAGCCTCACCCTGAGGGAGCCCAGCAGGTAGGTATGAGGCACTGGTTCTGGGAGGCAAGGATGCTGAAGCTGCCCTGTCAAGGCAGGCTGTGGGGAGAAGAGAGCTGGAGAACAGTTGGGAAACAAAGCTGGATTCTAAGCCACGGGTGATAGGGCTTGGGCCCTCTGGTAGCAGGGAGATTATTGAGGCATTCTGGGGAAGGAATCGGCAGGACACCCCCCCCCACCCCGCCTCCCCGTGATGAACTAGCTCCAGGGCACAAGGATGAGAGGGTACGTAAATCGACCTACATCCCCCTCCGGCCAGGAACACACAGATTGTCTCTCCAGGGCTGGCAGTGGTGACTGGTTTTCCACAAAGCTGCCAGGGCTGTGCACTACTGCTGTTGGCCACTTGACACCTGCCTGTTTTTAAATAGCTGCACCAGATTTTTTATTCTTCTTCAACAGGGAATCCACTAGGACCTTCAACTTATGCTGGGCTGTGGAGGGGCTGTGGAAGATGAGGCTCTACCTAGAAGTTGTACCGCCCTGCCAACCTAGCCAGCCTTGTAGCCCTAAGGATCCCATCTATCCATGGCCTTTCAATGCTCACCCTGAGCTTCCAAACTCTGGTCTAACCATGTGCCTGCTGGTCGTAAAGAGGAAACTAAACATCCCCCTCTCATGCCCACCACTTCCAGGTTTGTGAAGAGAATGTGATATGGCCACTGAGCCCAGGACTCTCCAGTTTGCATTTGCCCTGTGTCAGGCTCACCAGGCATCACTGCATAGCTTCAGGAGAGAAGAACTCTGCTCCCTGGGGATGGGAGAGAGCTGCTTATTTGTCCAAACCCCCAACTTACCAACTCTTTTGTGGCAGAGATGGCCGACCCCCACCTGCAACACCTGCCTGGTACACCCACCTCCCTGTGGGCAGTCTGATTTAGTTGGGAATAGTTTGGGAACTATAGGAATCAAATAAGAGCCAATTACCAAACTGTGACTTGGAGCAAATCACTTACCTTCTCTGAGCCTCAGTGCCCTCATCGGTAAAATGGGGAGAATTATATACACCTGAAGGGACTATTGGGAGGATAAACTGGGAAATTCAAGTGCAATCTTTTGGTAAACTGTAAACTCTTAGACAAATGAATGTTAATTATTGATTGCTTATTCGTCGTAGCCTGGGAAGCATGGCAACCCACACTCCTTGAGGAATCTTCCTTAGGCTCCTTACACAGAAGATGGAATGACACCCTCCTCCCCCCTTCTCTTTTTAGCTTCCTTTGTACCCTAAGCTTACCTCTATAATAGCAGTAATCATCCTGTATTGTAATTGTTTGCTTTGCATATCAATCTTCTACTGTCAACTGACCTCTTTGTGGGGGTAGGGGATGTTCATTCATTCATTCAAGGAGAGTAAATATTCCTTTCATGGCTCACAGCAGGGGGCTCAATATTTGATAAATGAACGGACTGGGGAGCTGGGGTGGAGACGTCAGACACGGCCACGAGGGGGCAATCAAGTCCTTCCTAAGGAGGTGGACTCGCGTCATGGCAGAGGCCCTTCTCAGAGGAAGACAGAGGGCTCTGCAAGAATTACTCTCTGGTGGGTGAAGGCCAGGGCCTAGGGCCTGGGCTGCAAATTCTCTCTTTGTGTCTGGCACTAGCTCTGTGCAAAGACAGGACCACCTACCATGGTGTCCTCAGTCTCCACGTCTGCTTGGAGCCTGAGTGCCCAAGGTGACCCTGGAGGAGAGAAGCTGGTCATGTCCAGAGGAAGCCCTGGTAGGCTCTGCTGACAGGGCCTGAGGGCCAGTGTACGTGTTATGTGCACATGTTCGTGTGAGTCCATGAATGGGCATGTTCATTAGCGCTCTTGGACCCTTCCATGGAGATCTGGCCATTCGCCTAACCTCATAAGCAGCAGGGTAGAAAAGTGCCAGATAACACAGAGCCCTGGGATGCAGGACTAGTCCACCACTGACCCGCTGTGTGGCCTGGGCAAGTAGCTTCCACTCTCCGGGTCTTGGTTTCCTCATCTGTGAAATGAGGGCACTGGGTTACATGGCTAAGGGCCTTTCTAGCTCCAACATTCATTCTTTGAGACTCAGGTCTGGGCTGATTCAAGTGCAAGGGCTCTGGGTAATCTTGGGGATTCTCATACTGGATTGGGACCTGAATCCTTAGGAGGATTGGGTGCCACCTCTGGCTTTCTACCTGGGCAAACCCAGCCTCACTTGGGTAGTTACCTGCCAGATGCTGCCCGGGGCTCAGAGAAGAAGGCTCTCAAATAGCTGTGGGGCTGCTGTCACTTGCCTTTCTGTCTGTGGACATTTCTCAGATCTCTGCTTGCCCTGTGCTTCCCCCAGTCCCTTCCCCTCATTCTCAAGCCACCGAAAGTCTCTCCTGGCCATTGATGTTGCTATCAGCTGGGAAGGTAAGAACCTGTGACAGACCCGCTGGTCTGGGACACTGACAGCAAGCAGAGCCTGGTGCCTCACTCTCCTGGGGCCTCTTGGGACCTCCACCCCAGCCCTCCAGGCGGGACAGGCCAGACAGATGAGAATCTACCCAAGCACAAGCTGCTGTTGAAATAAAGGGAGAGATGTTTCTTTATAATTTTCCCCTTGAAATAAACCCAGACTTAAGAACAACAGAAACACGCAAATGTGTTTTTAGTGGAACCCAGATGGAGGGCTGGAAGCCCAGCGGGCTGTCTCCATAGAGGGTTCTTGTCTTTGGAATTCTATCCTTTCCTCCCCATCCCCCTCAGGCACATCCCTTCCCAACCTTTGGGCTTGGGCTGGCTTGGCCTGGGGTGGGCTCCCTCAAGCCATCTCCTTGGCATTGCTTCCAGGTAGGCAGTGCACCCCTCCTCCCCCCCCCCACCCCGGACTGAAGGCTCAATCTGGCATCTAATAAGATCTGTGGTTTCAGAGATTTGGGGGAGGGGAGTGGGAACGAGGACCAACTCAACGCAAACACCTGGATCTGCCGAAATACAACAAAGACAGAGTGAATTAAGACATCTGAAAAGAATACTCTAAGGAATTCCGCTCACCCACATAGCCCACTGCTTCTCATTAAACAGTTACAGTTCTCCATATTAACATATGCAAATCCAGCCCTGCTCATGAAGACCTAGATACAAAGGCAAGTCCCCACAACCCTTTGCCCCTTCCCCCAAATTTGGGCAAAAAAGTTCCCTGTGGGATGAAGATCTCTCACCAGTTCCATTTTGATTCTACTAGAACAACAAAGGTCTTGAGAATTGTAGCACCGGATGCTCCTTCCCTGAGGGGAAACAGGCAAGAGAAGTTTCAGGGAAAACGATCTTGCAGAGGCTGCATCTACTAAGTGGTGTTGGTCATTTTTCAACAAACGTTCCTGGACGCCCACCATGTGCCAGGGGCTGATCTGGGCACTGGAGGCACAGAGATAACAAGGACAGATTGCTCATAGCCTAATGGAGAAGGAGGGAAGAGGAAGGAAGTCAGAGGTTATAATTAAACAGCTGATGGAAGATGCCGAGTTTGGTTATGGATGAGTTGCCTCTGGGGCCTCTGGGACCTCCAGGTGAAGATAGTTGGATCTGTAGAAGCAGAGAGTCTGACATTCAAGAGCGAAGTCTGAGCAAGAAATGTAGGTTTGGGAGTTATCAGTGTAGATGGGCGGGGGACAAATTACCCAGAGAGAAGAGTAGAGGGTTGAGAGCCATATTATGGGGCTCTCATTAAAGGAGTAGAGGAGAAAAAGAGAAACCATAAAAGAGACAGATGTACCAAGGTCAGAAAAGTGCGGGGAATGAGGGGAGGACAGGATCAAGGGAGGAGAGAGATGCAAGGGGAAAGGAGGAGTCAACAGAGTCCAACACCACCAATAAGGCCGAAAGCGTGTTTCCCAGAAGCTTCCTCAGGAGACCCCCCCGCCCTTTGCCAGAGTGGTTTGAGTGGTGTAGTGGGGAAGGGAGCCAGCTGAGGAGGCCAGAGGAAGCAGTGAGAGGTGAGGAGGCAGAGCAGCCTCCGGGAAGCCAGGCAGAGGGCAGAGCCAGAGGGGCGTGTGGGTGCCATAAAAGAGACGGGAGGATGTGCATGTGCCCACCTCACAAGGGCACAGCACAGAGCCTGGGCCATAGCAAGCCTCAAGCAAAAAGGAGTTTCTTTCCCTCCCTCCCCTCTGCCCCTTCCAGAAGGGTCAAAGCCCACCTTGGGTGAGGAAATGGCTAGAGAATGGTGCTCTTCTTCCAGTCATGCACTAAATATTTATTGAGCAGCTGCTATGTGGCAGACTCAATACCAAGTGCTGAGGGTACGTAGAAAGCAAGAGACATGGGAGCTTGGGAACCAGACACTGTCCTGCCCTCATCTGTGGGAAGGACTTCCATTCCATCCCCTTTCCACACGGGTGACAACAGCTGCCCGCAGAATGCTCGTGGCATGGCTCCCACTGGGGCAGGGCCCAGACAGGGCAGGGAAGTGTGTGGCTCATCTGTGCCTTCAGGAGCTTCCCCTTGTCCCCCACTCTTGGCCTGCTATCTCAGAAGGGTGCATTCCTACTAGGACTTAGGGGATGCAACCTAAGCAGCAACCCCTTGACGGCAGGGGGTGGGGGTATTGCATTTTCAGAGGCAACTCTTAAAGAACAAAAGCTTTCCATTCAGAATGACTCCTGAACGATAGCAGAATGTCAAGCAGCTTAAGAGGTGAGGAGAATTTTTTTTTTGGTAGAAGATGGGCAGAAGAGTCATTTGGGCGTCCCAAACCATTCAGAGCCTGTTTTTCTATTTCACTTACCTGTATGTTGAGGTCGCTCCTGCCCGCAACTTTTCCTCCTGGCTGCCCTCCTTTCTCTTATTTCCCCCCTTTTTCCTTTTACCCCATTGGATGTTTACCTTCTGAGGGGTGACCAGAGTCGAGCAGCAGCGGGAAGAGGTGCCATGAGGACAGGGCAGTGTCTGGTTCCCAAGCTCCCTGCCTGGCACACAGTGCCCCCTCAAGATGGATTTGTTGCCTGAAGGAAGGGAAGGGGGAGAAGACAGGCCAGGGCTCCATTTTTCCTCTCCCTTCAAGGCCTGTGCTGTGAGGGCCTCACAGCTGCCGTGAAAGAGAAGGGAGCCTCCAGGAGTGACCCAGCAGAGGGCCCCTGCCAAGGCCCACAGCGGCAGGAAGGCTGCCTGCGTCCTGAGTGTCACCTCCCACTTTCAGCTGCGACACGGGGACTGAGTGAAGCCCTGTGCTCTCCCCGGGGACCCTCCAACATGAGCCCTGTTCCATATGCATCGGGGAGCGGGGCCAAGAGTGGAAGGAAGTGCCTAGACAGAGGGAGACAGAGTATTAAAATTCCACCGGCAATTCCACGGGAAGGAGTTTACAGTTCCTAACTGACTGTAAACCCTTTCTCCTGACAGGTCTTGGAATACATCACTCTGGCCTCTCCCTGAGCAGCTGACACATTGCAGTAACGCTTCTCCAGAAGTCAGGGTCTGCTGATTCCAGCGGGGCTGGGAAGGCAAGCGGTGAGCAGCTGAAACGGGCCCTGTCTCTTCTGGCCCGGGGTGAGGGCAGGCGGGCTCGGGGGAGGCCCATTGAAAGGGCTGTCAAGTGCAGCGCAGCGATCCCCCACCCCAGCCCGAGAAGGTGGTTTGTTAACCGTCTGCCTCTGGGTGGAATTCTATTAACCTAGTGGGAGAAACTCTCCACTGAAAGCTCTGAGTGGCATGTCGCATATGTCTTTTATTAATAAAAACGAGAAAATGGAGTCTTTATTACCGCATAATTGCAGTTCATTTGGTAGGCCAAATCTTTCAAAGCCTGGGTGCTGGGGGTGGGGCGGGGGAGATAATAAAAAGGACCTTGATATGAACCGCTTGGGAACCACCTGTGTAGGAGGCACCTCGGGAGCGACTCTCGAGCGTGTGGGCAGCGAAGCCTCTCTCACAGCTACCAGACTGCGCCACGGCCCTGGCGCCAGCTCCGGGAATCAGGTGACCTTAAGCAAGGCCCTACCCTCCTGGAGCCTCTGTTTCTTTTTTTTCTTCTTCAGGAAATCAGAGCTCATATTCCTGCTGGGCTCACAAGATTGTTCTGAGAATCAAACGACATTAATTGTGGATTCTTCCCCTCACTCATTCACTCAGCAATCGCTTACCCAGCTATGTTACGTGCCAGGCATTGTGCTAGGGAATGAGATGCAAAAGAAATAAAATTCAAACCTAGCCTTCAAGGAGTCTGCAGTCTAGTGGGAGGCACACAGACACGTAGATGAGAATAATAACACCATGTGGCACGGGGGCCCCGAGAGGCTTCTACCCCACCCACCTGGTGTAGGTGACCAGAGAGGGTTCCAGGATGGTGATGCCTGAGCTGACTTGTAAAAGGTGAGCAGAAAAATTGGAGATTTATCACATCGTTTTCCAAATGTGGATATGATCGGGATGTGTGTGACCTTGGTGGTGGACCTTGATGCTCCAGGCTGAATAAAATTATTGCTATGGGCATTTTATGACCACAACTGCCCAGCGAGGCTGTAAAAGGAGGGTGTTGGGTCAAGGGGGTTTTGTCCATGTAGAGGACAGCATCCCAGCATCCCAACTGTCCTCTTAAGTCACTTACACTAGCCCTAGTCTATTGTGGATAAAGCTTGCGCCTCAGACAAGAACCTCCATGTGAGTAGGAGGCCTTTGGTGGGCTGTTAGAACACGATCTTTTAGGCTTGTTGGAGAAGAGGGAAAGATGGAAGATTGACCAGTTTTAAGATGTTGGGAATTAATATGGTGACACCCCACAGGGACACAGATGGGAGCCAGGCCAAGTGTACACAAATTGCTGAAGCCCTTTAAGGCAAAAAACAGAATTAAGGTAAAACAAGGCACCCATACTTTGGAAATATACCCATCCTTATGCTGTTGGCATTTTCTTTAATTCTTTTCCTTTTGGCCTCCTTTAATATTAAGTAAGTTTATATTTTAAGACACCAACCTATCTGAGCTCTAGAGAACTTGGACTAGAACTTTAAAGGAGTGATCTTATGCTCTTGGGAGCCAGCACAGTGGTGACAAAAATTAGAGAAATAAACCTCTCTTTCTATCCAGAGAAAGATGGTGCTCTGAAGGCCCAAGTTCAGGCCACATTATCAGCCACCCCTCCCAGCTGGAGTTTCTCCTTCCAGTATTCCTTTGGGTTAAAAGTTTGGAACATTTCTGTGTTTCTGTGTGTTTCTTTTCATGGAGAAGACATTCCACTTACAATACTTGTAAGAAAATAGAACCAAGACTAAATAAACATAGAGAATCTCCCTCTTCTAACAGGGAGAAGTCCCTGGAAAATGGTTTGGGACTCATGGTTGAGCGTCCCATAGAACATAACTTGTTCTATGGATGACAGATCCTATTATTGGTCTGTCTGCCAGCACTACCGGGAGTAGCCATGCCAGCCAGACACTCGCACAAGACGGGGTCTGTTTCCTGGCTGAACTGGGGAGAAATGTTTATCCCTCACCTCTGGGCCTCTAATGAATTCTGATTCAAGCCACACAGGCCTAGGAATCGATAATTTTAATCATTTCAAAAACTAGCCCCACTCTGGGTAAAATTACAATGCGCGAGAAGCTCAATGGAGCTTAAAGGCCACAACCTCATTATCATTTCATTAGACTCACATTTCAGCAAGATGGAAAGAAATGTTCTCACACACCACCCCCTCCCACGGTTCCCCTCTCCTCCCCCGGCCCTGTGGAAGAACTTTGGAGGACAGCGATGGTTTATAACAGCTGTCGGCCACAGGAGCCACTGGCCCCCTCCCATCATGCACTCTGCCCAGGGAGGAAGCTCGGCGTGGTCGCTGGAGACCTGGGCGCAAATCAGCGCAAATGCCTCCTAAATCAAGTTTGCGATCCTGGGAAGTTTAGGAAAAACAGCCCTGCTGTCAGTTTGGCTTCTCACAGCTGGAGGGGTCAAGTCATCAACACAGTATAAACCCAGGCCAGCAGAACTTTGTCCTGCCCAGGGCCCCAGACACCCTCTGGGAAGCAAAGGGTTTGAAAATGTCTTAAACTTTTCCAGTTTGTTTATTTTCCAATGTTTAATGATATTGTCCATGCAAGGAGCAGAAACCCAGCTCATGCTAGCAATTAAAGAGGTTTTCTAATTTAGGAGAGAATGTGATTTTTTTAAAAAAGAGAGAGAACCTGCGCAGGAAGTAAAGCAAATAATTCACATTGAGAACACGCATGCAGAAAAGCCTTGAGTTAAGAAGATCCTGATTGCCTGGTAACCATATGGAATGAAAACTGTTCAGGGCAGCTGACCCAGCTGGGGGGCAATTCAGAGAAGGCTGGCAAATGTCTGCTGGATCTTGCCACACCACCACCACCAGCAGACAGTTTCTTGATTGTGGCTTGTATCTGTGACCCAAGTGTCCCCAGACCTCACCATCCCATAAGTCCAGATGAGTTCCATCAGTGAAGTGGACAGATTCCACTGTGCTTGCTCCCATCAGCCATAGGCTCACTCTATGATTTGTGGGATCCCTGGGGTGTGCCCCACGTGTGCTTGTAAACAGGACTGTCGGTGAGAGTAGATGCTGTGTCTTACCAAAAGTTCCCTCTCTCCACCCCGTTCCACTCTTTGATGCCGTGCTGCCCACAGTCACTCCAGGGTAGGCCTTGCTGCTGGCCTGTCCTGCGAGAATGCTGCTGCTTGTGCCCAGGGCATTGTCTCTTACAGCATCTGAGGCTTCAGAACAGGGCTGCTGGCCTAGTATCCTCAGTGCACTGGAGCCTCACTTTGTCCTGATGTGTCCTCCCCCACTCTGTCACACCCTGTCACCTGGACACCCAGCAGGACTGACCTCTCTGAGCCTCACAGGGTAGTGGTGGAGGGGGCTGTGGTGAGGTATATTTCTCTCCACTTCCCTTTCCTTCCTCCCACTGTCAGTAGATGCCTATGCCCTGCGCTTCTCCAAATTGAGCAGACAGTCTGAATCCTAGGGCTAAGAAACGGCTGAGGCTGAAGTTAGGATCCCTGCTCCATGTCCTCAGACCAGTGATTCTCAACCTTGGCTGCACATTAGAATCATCTAGGGAACTTTTAAAACCCTATTGCCTAGGCCATACCTCAAACCACAAAATCAGAATCTCTGGGCATCAGTAATTTTTCTCCCTAGGCAATTCCAACGTACAGCCAAGGTTGAGAACTACTGCTTTAGAGAAATGAAAGGAAGGAGGAAAGGAAGGGGGGAAATAGGAAGGGATGGTGGAAGTGAGGGCAAGGCCAGAGTTGGGAGCCCTTGCTCTGTGATGGAAGAAACTGAAGCCAGCCATACCTGGTGCCACACCCCGGGACACACACAGAGAAAACCCAATCATTCTTTTGCCAAACCCGCGTGACTCTGCTGCTGTTGTCAGTATCTCTTTCAGCTGAGTCAACATATTAGAAGAGTCAAAGAAGTGCAGGAGGACACGCCGCTGATGACTTTCCAGTTCAGACCTGGTGGCATCCGAGATGCCTGAAGGGAGAAGGCCCTGTCAGTGGTGGTGGTGGAGACAGAGAGAACCCTACCATTGACAGGACATCGGGAGAGCATTTGATCTAGCCCTGTGTAAATTTCCAAACTACCCAGGACAGCTGGCCATCTGCTCCAAGAACAGGTGTGACCAGGGACCGGGCGATGTGATCTAGATGCACAAAGAATTCGTTCATTCATTCATCCATTCATCCATTCGCTTACTCACATCTGAGCATGTCAGAGCTGTGTGTAAGGGACCTCAGATATCATATGCAGCACGATGGTTCCCAAGCTTTGTTTTTAGCTGAGGAATGCTGGGTTTAAGTGAAACCGTATGGAGGCATAAACAAACACAAGCGGAGCTGCTCCAGCTACAGTAGGGTAGGAGGCCCCAGGACCTGTCCACTTACCTCCCTTCCCCTGAGGGGCTTCACCAGATTCTCTAGTTTCAAGGAGAAACAGAGTTTGGAAACCTCGCTCTCGTTTTATAAATGAGGACACTGAGGCACAGAATGGGGTGTTTGGTGCCTTGCCCAAAGTCATACAGATTTCACATAACAAATTTTCCTGGCTAGGTACGGGAGAATACAGAGCTGACTAAGACACAGTCCCTGCAATAGGGAGAGGCTCACAGCATAGATTAATACCTCCATCTTGGATGCCCAACCAAATGCCCAGTTAAGTCAGGAGATCTGCCTCTCTTGGCTTTGTTTTCTGAAGGAAGCCCTTCCCAGGAGTCTTCCTCAGCACATGGCCCTCAGGGGGAATGGTGGCCTTGTCCCCTGGAGCCCACCAAGTCTAATGTTCAGCCACACTGGTGCACCATAGAGCCAGCATCTACTCTGGTGTCCTGAGGGTTTACCTGGTTGTTAAACATTTTGAATATAACACTTAGATCCCCACATCAAAGTTTCCAAGTGTGACTAAGAACTAGACAGTAATAGAAAATATCAGTGACTGAAGGATCCATACTTATCTTCTCATTGCTATTATTTGACACCAGTGGAGACTATTCTTTTCATGGGCTCTTTCTGGGCACAGTCTTCCATTCATACCTGACAACACACGTTGGGCACAGGTGGCCAGGCTGACTTCTGAGATGGCTTGAATGCAGTGCCTCAGGACAAAGCCTATGGGCTTTGGAGCCAGGCAGGCCATGTTCAACCCCTGACCCTTCCACTTGCCGACAGAGCTGTGTGTGTGAGGCAGGCGTTTCTCTGATCCACAGTGTACGTGTGGTGGATGCTGTCCTTCCCCAGGAACTGCCCTCGGCTGAAGGGAGCTGTCTTGCCCAGGTTATGTCCCCTTCCCAGGGGGTACAAGGACCCAGCCCCATTGTCTTGATGGGGGACCATCTTTGAAGGGCCACCCAAGCTTCAGTGCACCCGGTGGGAGCAGTTGAGGCTCCATGGCAGCCTCATTGCAGTTCAACGTCTCCTTCCACCCAATCCTGCTTCCGTGACCCCCTGACAGGGATTGCTCCATGAGCACTCCTCAGTTAGCCTGCACAGGGGTCTTCCTCTCACAATCCTTGTCCTGGAACCCTGACCCACAAAAGTACTCATCCACAAAATGGGGGCAATAAAATTCCTACCTCTCAGCTATTGTGAGGGTTAAGTGAGCACATTGTTCACGTGCAATTTCCTCTCTAATGCAGTGCCTGGAATGTAGTAAACGAGCCATACACACTTGTGAGCCATACTCACTTCCTCCCTCTCTCTATTTTTTCCTCCTCCACGTGTGTTTACAGATTTTACTGTGAGTGTTCTCTCTGCTCTGAGATTGACATCAGGCTCTCTGTTTATTGGCAGAGAAGTGATTAACACACTCCAAACTCAGTAAGTATTCACCCCTTTCTGAGGTACAGGTGTTCCACGTACCTGTGCTCACCCCTCATACCAACATGTGTGCGTGCACACACACACACACACACACACACAAGTGGTATTGCAGAATTCTGCAATCTTTGTAGCTTTAAAAACATCCAAAGCTTTAAACCATCACCACAGCACATAGAGAGAGATCTGTATACCAGCGCTGTGAGATACCCCAGGAGGGAGAGCTCATTTCCTGGTGGTAGAATCAAGGAGGGCTTCATGAAGGAGGTCATATTTGTCATAGGCTTGGAAGGATGGATGGAAATCCAGCAGGCAGAGGGGGTGAGAGTGGCTTTCCAGGCCAAGGGAACTATGGAGTTGGGAAAACACAATACATGTCTAGGCAAGTCCTCCAGTCTGGCTGAAGACAGGGTTTCAAGAGGAGGACGAGGCGGAGGAGCCAGGGTGGGAAAGTAGTATGGGACCTGATTGGGTGGGGCCTTGAGTGCCAAGCTGAGGCTGGAAGTAATAGGAGTCTACGGACAATCTCTGAGAGGCAGAGGGAGAGCTTTAGGAAGGTCAGTCATGGAGAGGACTGAGTGGGAAGGATTGGCTGAGGTCAGAAAGCCAATGAGGGGGCTGTGGCAACAGACAGAGCTAGAGAGGACCCCACGCCTGGCCGGGGATACCACTATCCTACAAGGAGAGCAGGAGTCCCAGGACAGGAATGGGCAGTGACCTTTTCAGATCACCACTACTATTTAAACCTTCAGGGGCAACTGTGCAAGTACCCTCAGCTCCTGGTCTGAGAGCGGGTGACAAGTATGCTCACTTCCCAACAATTGTTTGGAGAAGTGTGAAAGAGGAAACTGGCCTCAAAATAAATATCCCTGACTCACCATCTCTCAGTGACCTTGTGCAGGGAAACTCTCTGAGCCTGCTGCCAGCCGCCTCGTCCAGGCACACCTTACCTCACAGGAATGTGGACACCAAGAGGGAGTCCCACACATGAAACGCCTAGAGACTTCAAAAAACAGGACAGACCCAGCTCTGCTTTCCTACTCCCTTGCTGTAAGGCCTTGGGCAAATCACTGTATCTTTCTGGGCCTCAGTTTTCTCATCTATAAGATGGTAATAATAATCATCACCACCCATTTGTGGGACTTTTATGAGATCAAATAGACTCATAAACTTGAAAATGCTTAGAGCTCTTTGGAAGTGGTTGCTATAGGTGTAATTGTTGATGTTGTTATGTAATTGGGTATTACTATTGCCACCACCACTATAAACGTGTATTCCTTTTCTCTGAAAAGGTCAAGTGCTATTCCCAGTGTTCTTCTTTCATAAATAATTCCTAAATGTCCCCTCTTGTTTAGATAAAAGCCCTACACCAGAAGCTTCCATGGATACTGCCTACCTGAAACGGACCTTGAGTCAGATCCTATGAAAACCAGAAGGAGGGCCTGGCTGAGAGCACCTTGGGAGGCAGCAAAGGGAGATGATTCAACACGGCTCACTGGGGAAGGTGCTGGTGTCTTGGGCAGGGAAAAGCAGGTGATTCAAGGTGGGACTTTCTGGGCACAGAGGAACTATGATCACTCATCCAATTCCTCCAGATCTTTGGCTGCATCAACCCAGATCCCACCCCCTTCCCATACTGGGCTACCTTCTGGTCCTAGTGTCTAAAACTCTAACAGTGCAACCAATATGACTCACCAGCCATATGACTTGCAAAAGTCCCTAAGTTTGTCTCATTTTCCTCATCCATGGGCTGAGGATGTGAGAATGCTTGGTGACTGTAAGGTGTTGTACCAAGGTAAAGGGCTGTTGGAGGGGGTGTTTTAAGATGATTTCCTGCCTGGGGGTGCTGGTAGTGGTGGCTGGAGGCTGCTTTGAAGTGGCTATGAAAGAAGATGTAGGGGGATCCCAGGAAGCCAGACCCAAAGTTTCCAAGCTGGGTAGAAAGTGTCTCTTGAACACGGGTGTGGGGTATCTCTGAGTGTTCTAATACAAAGTTCCTCCTTCCCCCATAAAGCAAGCCACAAGACCAGGACAATGTGTGGGAGTCACATTCTTCCATCAGCCCACGGCTGGGCTGTTGTACTCTTCCCAGGTATCTCTGGACTTTCTGGACAGAGGCATGGAGCTGGCCTCGGACTGTGACATCAACCCAAAGACTACCAAAGTAGCATGTCTGGGAGAAGGCAGTCTCTTTCCTAATTTGGGAGAAGTCAGAGCTGAGCTACCAAGAGGCTGCAAGTTCCCTTCCCAAGGGGGCCTGCCCTGAATGCAGAAAAAGAAGAGGCCACAGAAGGGTGGCCACCTAGGCAGGGACTGTGCCCAGTCTTCTAAGGCAGCATGCATCTGGCAGGAACAAGCGTAAGACCAAGGGTAGGGCCCTGCTTTCTGTCTCTGGCTTGGATCCCCTGCTCACAACTAGGTGGGAGAGGAAATAGGTTAGAGTTATCCAGGGCAAGAGGCTTAGGAACAACCCACATAGTTGTAACTCCTTGGGGCTCCCCTCAGAGGACCATACGTCTCTCATGAGGGCCGGGACAGGGTGGATGGATTGGTGAACTCTAAAGTCTCTCTAACAAAGACAAGTTCTCCACATGCATAGAGAAGTTTAGCCCACCAGGGACTGCTCACTCTGTCCCTGTGCCCCCACTTTTAAGTATTCTCCAGCCTCAACTGATTTCCTAATTCATCAGCCTGGGGTTTAAGTCTTTCCTTTAATGTGACTCTTGCTATCCCTCCAACCAGACCCCAATCACACTCCTGAACACAAGCCTGGCAGGCTGACTTATGTCTACCTCTACAGGCTGGAGGCCCTCCACAGCCACACTTTCCCCCCGTGGTGTAGTGGCCATGAGCATGGACTCTGGAACTAGACTGTCTGGGTTCAAACTCCAGGCTTACCACTAGCCAGCCACACATCCTTGGGCAGGTTATTAACCTTTCTGGGCCTCCACTTCCCCAGCTGTATTTGTGGATAATAGTAGAACCTGTCTCATAGCCTTGTTTTAAGAATTAAATGTATCAACAAAATGCATAGCACAGTGCTTATCACCCAATAAGCACTATTTCTGTGTTGGCTCCTTTTGCCAAGACTGGGCTTCAGATCTGTTCTCAAGAGGCCTTCCGTGACTGCTCTCAGCTCTCCTACCTCCCTCCACAGTTGCATTGTCCCTTGTCATATTGGTTTTCTCCGTGCTTCCTGGTCACACTGAAGCATATGTAGGCTCATGGAACCAGAGAGCCAGCCTTCATCCTTCTTGGGAGCCCTCAGTCCTCTCCACCTGCCTGGGCTTGAGATCCTTCTGTACAAAGTTGTGTCCCTCTCATCTTTCAAAACACAGCTCAAAATCCTCATCCTTCATGAAACATGGCACAGTGGGAGAAGCGTAAGCTCTGGCATCAGACAGGCCTGGGTTTGAATCCCAAGTTAACCACTATCAGCTGAGTGACCTTGGGCACGTTCCTTAACCTCGCTTAGTCTCAATTTCCTTACATGTAAAATGAAGTACCCCTTCCTCACAGGATGAAGGTGAGGATAAAGCAGAACCAATCTCAGATCCCAGGGGCAGTGCTGGCACATAGTAGATGCTCACTAAATGTTTCTCCTTCCTCCTCTCAACTGTGCTCTGACAGTACAGTCTCTTCTCTCTCTGTTAGCCCTTAACAATCTTTCATAGCCACAATGAGCTTACTCTATGCATGTTCTTGGGTATTTATCATGTGTTGGTCCTTCTTTCATGCATTCAACATTTACTGGGCATTTACCATTTATCTGATGCTGTGCTAGGCCCTGGGGATGACTCAGACTGAATCCTTGCCCTGAGGACTTCACAGAAAATTGAGATGATCAAATATATGTGTAAAGAATTTTAGAGTCTGCAGTAAGTGTCAAAGTGGGGGCATGTCTAAAGGCACTTTAGCTCACAGCATATGGTGTGACTAACGCTGCTTTCAGTAGTCAAGGGCCTTCAATTCAACTCGTTGAGTGTTGCTTGAGCCCATGCTGTGTGCCAAGCACTGTACTAAGCACTGGGGATTCAGGATAAAGAAGACAGTGCTTCCATCCTCAAGGAGTGCAGGGTCCAGTGGGGAGGAAAGACAAGAGGATGTAAGGATCACATCATGTGAACGGTGTGCCTGTGTCTAGATGTTGTACAAGAGGGGGACAACTAAGTGTGAGGGGTGAGAAGGACTTCCTGGAGGAGGTGGCATCTAATAGCAGAAGGGCAAGTAGGAATCAGCTAACCAAAGGATGGACAGAGCGTCCCTCCAGGTGGAGGGAAACAGCCTGTGTAAAGTTGGGGAGGAGCAAGGCCAGGTGTGGGGCTCAGGTAACTATGAGTTTGGAGGCATACACAGGAAGCTCAGGGGCTCCAGCAAGATCTTCTTTTCTTCTCTTTCTGCCCCCAGCACACTCTCCCCGGTCAAACCCCTCAGCCTCAGCTCTAGAGACCCTCCTTTCCCAGAGGTGTCAGCCTCTCTGATGCTGAAACCTGTCCTAGCTTGGAAGCCACGCAGCCCAGGCTCTTCCTGAGGGACAGGGGAGCTATAGAAGCAAAAAGGGTAGGGGAGACCCTGTGTGGGTGATAAAGGTGGGCAAGAAAGACGGAAAATCCCCCCACACACATACTCCCCATGCAAGGACGCTGACCAATGTCCAGGGTTAGTCTTGTGACTACTCCATAGTAGTGGTCACAGCTGCTAGATGTCAGGAAAGAACCCACTTCCTTGGCCAAATCTCCCCCACCCCCCAGTGCCTCTGCTTACCTGCTCTGTGCTAAGCCCCCTCAGGCCCCTGCTTCTGACAAATCAGTGCCTGCTAATTTGGTCAAGGTGAAGGTCCCCTCACCTTCTTGGAGTTTTACTGTGCGGCCTAAAGGCTATGAGACTCCAGCACACCGCACATTTGATGAAGGACATGTGTGTGCAGTCACCACACTCACGTGCACATGCTCTCACGCCCCTCTCCCACATGCTAGCTCACAGTACCCACGCTCACACACAGACACTCACACCACTTACCCCCGCATCTGCTTAGAGACACACACTCACATGCCAGAAGGACCCAGCTTGCCTCTGCTCTGTTAAGTTCCCTTTGGGCAGAAGCAGCCCCTTGGAAGGCTCTGGGTCTCCAGTCCAGGGATGTCAAGCCCCACGCCACAGAACCCCCATATCTCTTGCTGAGAGGGTACCAAAGGGTTAAGAGAGAACATTTCCAGGGAGTTTGCCTCTTAATCAACATAGTTAATTCTTTTCCTTTTACAAACATAAATTCTTGGCAGTCAGTAACCAAGAAAGAAAAAAACCTTCACTCAACATTAGTCAAATCTTTGCCTCTTCCTATTTTTTTTTTCAAGTTAAGACCCAGGAGAGTTCAAAGCAATGAGAGAAATCCCAGCCCAGATGGAATGTTTTTGCTAATATACGTCTGCAAGTTATTTAAATGTATGTTTAAGTGTGTGTGTGTGAGAGAGAGAGAGAATACGCGAGTTAGCTAGCATGGCTGAATGGGGTGTGTGTGTGTGTGTGCGTGCGCACGCGTGCACACATGCGTGACTAGAGCACACAGCAGAGCAGAGGAACCACCAGGATCCCTGCCTGAGCCCCAGCTGTCCTCCAGCCCTGCCTCTCCTGTCTAGGACTGAAGCAGGACAAGGCCATTACCCAGGACTGTCCTTGTCTTTCAACCTAGGGTCTCGGGAGATAATAGCCCCAACCCTGCCCCTCACCCGCAAGATGGCCTCCATGACACATTCTGCTAACAGTAACCCACCCACCAAACACATTTCTTGCCCTTCTTTCCTGCTTAGCCAGAAGGTTTGGGGCTGGAGTTTCCGGGCGTGGAGGAGAGGGATAGTTGAGAGGGCCAAGCTCTACCCCACAGAGTGTTCCCCACAGCTCCCCAAGAATGGATCTGCCTGGACTTGAAATCTGGGCTTAGACTCTGTCCCTGGCCTCTTGCTGTCTCCTCTCGCAGCTCCATGGATCTTCAGACCCCTGTGGTATTCACTGTCACCCCTGCAGAATCCCCCAGACCAGACGGCAGGCCTGACTCTCACCCACGGACTCCACCTCAGCAAGTCTCCCTAGCCACACCCCAGAAGCACCCCAGCTGGGTTCAGGGTGCACAGGCCATGCAGACAACCCCCTCAGCTCCCTCTTGTCTGCTCCCTCCTGAGCGGACTTTAATTCTTTTAATCTTTCCTCTGAAATCGCTCCTCTGGCCTCGTAATCAGCTGTGTGGGTTCCAACTTCCTGATTTCCATGGGGAGATTAAACAGCTTTCTCCATCCAAGGCAGTTTAGATGCCTGGGCCACCCCCTGGGCTGTCTAGACTCTTCTCTGGCAAGGGGGCTGCTCTCACTCTTTTGAGCCTGGGCCCACCCCAAGTCCTCAGCCTTCCACGTGGAACTTCCCATGCCCCTATGCTGCCCCGGCCCCCCAGAGATTCCAGCCCTCCCATCACTTTCCCTTCACACAGAGGCCTCCCAGCATCTCCAGCCAGGCCTGGAGGCTGGACTGCACAACTTCCTCTGTCACCAGCTCTCGGGAAAGGAGGGGAGGTGGGCGCAGGGCTGGGATCTGCAGAGAGAGTCCTCAGCCTGGTCCCTCCCCACCCAGCCCCTGCTTCTCCTCAGGTTTCTCTGTTCCTTCTACCCACTCTTGCCCCCAGAAGCCCGTTTCTGAGAATGTGGCCATCCACAGTGTCCCCTGGCTGTGAGGGGAGAAGACTCACAGCTCTCATCTTTCTGAGAGTCTGTCATCTACTCTGCTCGTCTTCTGGTGCCACCTTAGGACCTGGTGCCCTGCTGAGCCCTGGCTTGAGATAGAGCAAAATAGGGTCTTGTGCAGGGTCTGTGTGGGATGGCGTGTTGGGAAGGGGGACAGAGGGAGTGTCCAGGGGAAACCAGAAATAAGTTTTGGATTATGCAGCATTTGAGCTTGCCTCGATATGTAGCTAGGTGATGGCAGCAGCTGAGATCTGACTTCCAACACAGAAGGAATAATTGCTTGAAAAGGAATCTCTGAGGCAGAACAAGGGAAAGAAGACACTCTGTGGGAAGTGTCCTAGAATGCCATCTTATGAAGGCTACAGCTTCCCTCTGAAAGGGGTGGGGTCATGGGGCCTCCACACATGGACACTGGCTTCCCAAGGCCTAAGGATACCCAAAGGACTCTTGGGTCTGTCTTGGACTGAGGGCTTCAGGGGGTCCATGAATTTCCTGACACGGTGTGCAAAATATTATGGATATGGGCAGGATTATAGGAGAACCTCCACGCCCTTAATCATGTCCTCAAGAGGGTCTCTCACCCCAAGAAGCTAAAAATCACTGCACTGAAGGTTAACATGAAGGTGATCCTTGAAGCTGGCCAGAGTGACCCAAAGGACTGGCCAGGGTGGAGCCAGATGGCCTCTGGCTGAAACGAGTAGACTGGGCCAGGCTCAGGCAGTCACGTGAGTATGAGGGGCTGACTCTCACTTCTACAAGTGTGTGTGTGTGTGTGTGTGTGTAAGTGTGTGAGGGGGTAATTCAAGAGATGACCTTGGCTCCTGGAGCCTGCATCTTAGAGCAGATCTCTGCCAGGTGAAATCCTGGTGCCTGCGTGACGCCGTACCTTCACTGGGCCTGAACTGCCTGTTGACTTCATCTACTGGGACACTGGCAGGTATTAGCCAGTGAGACAGCAAAGGTGACCCAAGTTGAGCCCTGGGTTTTCCTGAGGTGTCAGTGAAAAGTGCACAGAAGGGTCTGGATCTATAACTGGATGTGTATGAAATTCATCTGTCTCAGGGTAAAAATAGCACCCACTCTCCAGGGAGCTGTGTGTGTGCCCAGCCCTGATGTGGGCACCTCAGGGGAATCACAGAAATGGCGGAGGGGGGAGGATGTGGAGGGAAGCAGAGTTGTTTAGTGAAAAGCCCCTTGGCCCACCCCTGCACTGACCTTTCTGTGGCACAGTCCCCTCTCCTGTGAAATTGTTAAAGTTGGGCTGGAGGGTTTCTGAGGGCCCCTTCAGTGCTGCCATCCTGGGGTTTTAAGAAATGCCCCTCCTGTCCCCTCCCTGGGGCTCTTATAGGGGTGGGGGGAGTGTAGATTATCCAAAAGCCACAGGAGCTTTCCCAGCCCTCTCCCCGCTGCACTCCAAGACCACCCACCCAGGGCCTACACTGGGCTCGCTCCTCCCAGAAAGTCAATTTCCCTGCAAAGGAGGCTGGGGAGCAAGAAGGCTTTCCCCTTTCTCTTCTGGCTTGTTTGCTTGCTGCTTTCATGCTCACGTTGAGTGGGTTCAGGGGACTAGCTGGTCCTCTGCCCATTCCTGTAGGACGGAGGGTGGGGAGCCTTGCTCAGATGGGTGTGGAGCATCCTGGCATCAAGGGGGCATTGGTGGCTAAAATGGCCAGGGGGCCCTCAGAGGCAGAGACTGGTCTCTGTTCTAGGACAGACACACTGTGGTCCTAGGTGACCTCTGAAGCTTGCTTCCTAGAACCTGATGGCTCTATAATGTTTTCTTCTACCCAATGTGTGCCTGTGTGGTTTATATACATGTGCGTATGTCTATAGATATGTGTGTGTATAAATATAGATAGACGGATATAAATCAAGGGTTTAGGAGGTGGGTGGTGGCGCTGCCTGCCTGACGCAGCCAAGCCACTGCCAGTGCTTCCAAGAGGGCAGCTCGGGTGTCTCCCTGCAGATCTCACCAGTCACTTCCGGCTGTGGCTCCTTCTCCCCACTCCCCAGCATGGAGCTGTCATCATCACCAACTCCTCCCGCGCTCCCCCCACCACCCAGCCAGGCTGTTGCTATATCCTCACTTCTTCCTCCGCAGCAACCCTGAAATCTGTTTCTTTCTTGGCCTCCGCTTCCCTCCCTCAGCAGCCCCCTCCTCGTGTCCTCATCTCTCTCTCTCCCCACTGGTCCCCTTGCCTTTTGGTCTCTGTTTCTCTTGGCTTTTCACCCTGCCTCCGTGCTTTGTCCATCTTCCTGTCCTGGTCCTCTGTGTGTATTTCACGCGCAGACAACCCCGCCTTCCCCTCTCTTACTCTGCCTCTCTCTGTTTTGTTGTGTGTGCCCGGCTCTATCTCTCCCTTGGGCTCTGTGTCTCTCGACAAGTAACACAGCCAGGAGCTCTCCGTAGGGAAGGAGCATCTCCAACCTCCTCCTTTTTTCTAATCGCACTGTCCAGTTTGCTTCTACCCTGGCCTGGGCTCCGGGCAGACTCGGGTGGGAGGCAGCACAGGGAGGGGAGCAGCCCCCCC
Organism: Daubentonia madagascariensis; assembly: GCA_023783475.1. Classification (NCBI taxonomy): domain Eukaryota; kingdom Metazoa; phylum Chordata; class Mammalia; order Primates; family Daubentoniidae; genus Daubentonia; species Daubentonia madagascariensis. The sequence goes on along the minus strand of JAKFHU010000322.1, from coordinate 22,069,625 downwards.
GCTGCCAGAACCCGTGGGCCTGGAGAAGAGCAGCTGGGCCAGGAACCTGGACGCAGCCCTGCCAGTGACTAAAACGAGAGGCAGGCCTGGTTCATTTGCATGTCAGGTCTCTTTTACATAAATCTGCATGTCAAGCTGGAGGCCCTGGAGCCAGGTAATGCAAAGTGATGCAAAATAAATTAATCAGTGTGCCCCACTGCAGGTGTAAGCCAGCCCCATCTTCCAACTGACTAAGCAAACCCAGTTGAGCTAGAGTCCTTATAGGGTGGGGGTGGAGGGCAGAGCAGGCAGGGATGGCCCAAGGGGCAGCCTCCTAGCAGCCTGGCTCCAGGGCAGCCCTGAGAGAGAGGGTGCACCCTGATGGCTGGAGAGGGCTATGGAGGATTTAGGGCTCATCCAGTGGGGAAACTGGGGTGCAGGGAGTTGGGGGATGAACTTTTCTAAGATTACCAGCTCTCTGTGGCAGTGCCAGATCAGAAGCCTATCCTTTGGATCTCAGCAAAGTAACCTCCCTGTTCCTTACTGCTGGCCAAAAGGACACATTTATGAATGGTAGCCATTATTATTACCTCTGCAAATGTAGTTGTCACATCTAGGCCAGCCTAGGTCGGTGAGTGAATTTCACCACTCCATTTGAGCGTCACCAGTGACTCTGGGGGATCAGGGATGAGAATCTGCCCTTCGCCTCCACCCCAGCCTTCAGGGAGCAGTGCCCCTACTCTAACCACCTCCAGGTGCCCTCCAGACAGGGGGCCCTGCCTCCCCTTTAGGAAAAGGCTAGGAGTGAAGAAAGCAGTGGGTTTTCCAGCCTCTGGAAAGTGAGACTTCTGGGCTTCCCTTGGATTGGGAAATGGTCTATAAAGGCCCAAGCCTTCCTCCATGTGACAGGAGGATGGGGCAGGGGCAGGTCAATAGCACCACAGCCTGCCCCGGACCTAGCTCCATTCGTCCTCTGTCAGGCAAGGGTGAACCAGCCCTGGGAGCCCAAACACTCCCAAAGGCCTCACCCCTCTGCAGACATGACCTGCAGCTGTTTGAAAGGGATCCACAGCACATGGCATGTGTGCTGACGGTGACTGCTCCTACTCTCCTCTGCTGCAGGAAGCTGACCAAGGGGGCCCTGTCCCACTACTGGAGAGTGCAGACTGACTGTATGTGTGGTGGTGGCCATCTCAGGAGGCAGGGCAGCCATGCTTACAGGCAGGAGCTTTGGAATGAGCTGCACCTCTGCCTGGGTCCTCGTGCTACCACTAACCAGCTGTGTGACCCAGGGCAAGGCACCTGGCTTCTCTGAGCCTAGTTTTCTCATCTGTTAAATATGGGTGGTAAGAGTTCCTACCTCATAGGGTCCTTATGAGGCTTAAATGAGACAAAAGACGTGCAGCACCCCACACTGCGCCTGGCACAGAGGACGCATATATAAAGGGTAGCCATTATTATTACTCCTGCAAATGTAGTTGTCATAACTAGGCCAGCCTAGGTCAGCAGAGAGGGTGGGGAGCAGGAATAAGCATACTTGGAGTCTCTCTTCCACCTTCTCCTCCCCTCCCCTCCCCTCATCTAGTCTCTGCACTTGGCACCAGAGGGAACATCTGAAACACAAATATTATCATGCCACTTCCTTGTTTCAACTCCTTTCTGGCTCCCTATTGTTCTTAGGATAAAGCCCAAGCTCCTTGACATGCTTTACAAGGTGTTTCGGGATCTGGCTCTTGCCTACCTTTCAAGACTCATCTTTTATCCTCTTGCAACCTAAGCTTCAGTCACACCGAACTGTCCCCGGTTACTTAGACTTGGCAGGTTCATGCTCACCTCCTGCCCCTCCATGGGCTGCTCCCTGACCCCAGCTACTCACCTCCTTTCCTCTTAGTGTGGAAGTTGCTCCCTCCAGAACACTTCCACGCTCCGTGCTAAGGATTGAAGGGAAGGGCTTAAGGGGCTCCCTGTCCCAGGAGATTGTGCCTGAGAGGTCAGAACAGGAAGGACCTCTAAGATCATCTAGTCCGACCTCTCCTCCGGCAGGAGGGGGTTTCCTCCAGGTTCCTCCTACCCCCTCTCCACACTAGCACATGAGGAGAGCCAGTGACCCCTCCTAGGCACCAAGGGCCTCTCATTCAAATGCATTTGCATTTAATCATCTTTCCCAGGGAGAATAAATACATAGAAAAGACTTGGGGACCCAAAGGAATGAATTGCAAGCTCCAGGAAGAGACCCCAGGGATGTATGTATTTGGGGACAAGGGCTGTCTGACAGCTCTCCACAACCATGCCCATAGGGGCCACTGTCTCTTTTTATCTCTTCATAAGATACTGGCCTGCCTCTTCTGCCCAGAGAGGAGGACCTGTGACTAGGGGACTTGGGGGCAAAGCAGGGGGCCTCCTGGGGAGCTGCTGACTTCACAGACAGTCAGGTGAGCTCCAATCAGGGCCACCACTGGCCTGTGGAAAGCACACAGGTTCTGGAATCAGAAGACTTGAGTTCAAATCCTACTTCCTAGTTAAGCGAATGGGCAAGTCACTTATTCTCTCTGAACCTCATCTTCTTAACTGTAAAACAGGGTTAAATACTCTCTCCTCACTAGGCTGGCATGAAGGACATATGAGGTGATAGTTGTGAAGGTGCCCCCAAACAGTTCAATGTTCAAATGTGTTCTTTGTCATGAGAGGGGATGAGCCCAGGGAGTTTCTGATCAGGAACCAGCATGTCTCTGCCCTTGCTCATGTTCTGTGCCTAATTTTTTATGGACTGGAAGGTGTTGGGCTTATAAATATTTGTTCCTTATGGCCCGACTTTCATGAGTTTTATCAGCCTGGCTGATAAGATAATCTTGCCTTGTTGAGTGAGCTCTGGCACCTGGTGTTCTGCATTGCAGGTGACCTCTCAGACCTAACTTTTTAATACCTAGCAAGTCAATACCAAGGCTCTCAACTTACAGGCTGGAGAGGAGGGGCATCTGAGGTGGCCTCTGAAATTAATTCTCTTTGTTTCTGGATCTGATGTCTAGAGTTGACCGGAGACTCCGAGTTAACACCTTTCATGCCAGATGGTGACTGGGTCTCCACTGGCTCCACGGAGCTCAGAACCAAAATGGTTTTGAAAAGACTTGAAGTGAGCACCCTTCTCCTTTAATTAAGTGCAAAATCACCATATCTATTTCAGTCTTTGAAAAGTGAAACCCAGGAAAGCAGGTTCCCCAGGCAGAGAGAAGAGGTGTGCAGAATTAATATTCCATCTTGATTTTTCCTGTGTAATTTAACAAGTTGACTAAGCTTATCGGGGAACCCAGGCTGCATTTAGCCATTGGGCCAGCCAGGATCACGCAACCACCTCACTTTCCCAGTCAACAAAGCTCACATTAGAACGGCTGACCAGTCAGGAGGGCCACAAAGTGAGGTGAGCCAGGGTTAAGGTGAAAAGCTGGGACCAGTCTCACCTTGCTCGGTCACACATTACCATTTGGCAACACGCCCCTTATTCCTCAAACATTCTAGCCACATCCTCCCAGAGTCCCTTCTGCAGCCTGAGCTGCACCTGCCCGCCTAGGCTCTGAGTTTGGGGCCCCAGATTGGCCGCACTGCCTTCCACCTCTCTCAGCCTCAGGCTTTTTCTGGAACTATTCTGGGACTGCCCCTGCCCTGTACCTCCAAGAAAAAAATGCAACTGCCTGGACTGGCTGAGTTCCGACCCCCAGCAGACTCCCCCCACCTACCCCTTTCTGCCTATCCTCTGCTGCCAGAGGCCAAGCCCAGGGCTGCTTCTCTCTAGAGCTGCAAGGCTCTCAAGTAATGTTTCACAAAAATAAAATTCTCATAGAAAACTCAAGAATCCCTGCAAGGGAATCCTTGGAACCTGGTATGGGAGATGCTACTCTGGGTGTTAACCTCTTTTTGAACATCTACTGAGCTTCTGATTACCTCCAGAAAAAGCCCTTGTTGGGGGCGGGGAGGAAATACCAAAATGGATTTTTTTCCCATAATAACAGAACTCTAGAGCTAGGAGGGGTTTCAGAGATCAACTAATTCAATCCCCCTTTTTTACAGATGGAGAGACTGAGGCTCAAGGAGGAAAAATGATCTCTCTAATGAGTTCTAATAACTAAGGCAGGGCCAGTGGGGCTTCAGCTCAGGACACGAAGAAAACACAAAGAGAAGAAAGAAAGAAGGAAAGAGAGAGAGAAGCAAAACCCCTCTGTTACAGGAGGAGTTGGCCCACGTGCTTGGCCACAGAGAAAGTGGGATGTCCTAGTCCTCTGGGACATGCCCCTACTCTAGGATCCTGTCGGTGGTCTCGTTAGAGTGCCCATCCCTTTAAACACCCAAGCACGCCCCTTCCGTGCGCTCCTGCCAGCCGGGGGGGCTGCGTCATGTCATGGTGGTTAAAGGCAGGGGCTCTGGGGTCAGACAGACCTGGATCAAATCTGGTCTCCACAACAGTGTCTACGAGACTCAATCAAGTTATTAAACCTTCTTTGTGCCTAAGTTTCATCATTTGTAGAATGGGGATAATAGTAACCACCTCATAGGGTCCATAAATGAGATAATGTATGTAACATGCCTGACATATTACACCAGACCATAAGCTCCATGGAGGCAGGGACTTTGTTTGGTTTTCTGCTGTATCCTCAGAGTCTAGAATATGCTCTGCCCAGAGTAGCAGTCAATAAATATATATAGAATGGATGGATGCAGCATATGGTTCTTATTATCATTATTTCCCTTAATGGTTATTATTATAATGATTACTACCTGGAGTATTTTCTTGTTATACTTCATCCACCTTTTCTTTTCTTATCCTGGACTCCTTTCTGTCACGGCCAACTTTGCTCATATAGTATTTACTCCTTGCATCAGCATGTGCGTGTGCACCCAGACAGACACAGACACACTCACCTGCGTGCCCCTGTGCTGCTCTATTTCTGTCTCTCCACGTGTCTCTTCCCACCTGCAGGGGGAGAGGGAGAACCACGAGGCTGAGTCTGAACCCTTGCTTTCCTGCCCAGCCCCGTGCCATTCGGCGTCCACATTGCTTCTCCCCTTTATGGCTTTTGAAATTCTGACCATCCTCCTCTAACATACTTTGTGCTTCCTAATAAGTCAGGGGTGGTTAAAAAAAAACAAAAACAAAAACAAAAAAAAGACAACAAAAAAAACTATCATTTTTTTTTTCCTCTCCAAGGAAGGCTATGCACTTATTTTTGTTGTCTGATTCAAAACTGACTGATGCAATTCCCTTCTGCTCTGACAAATGGGGACCCTCAGCAAAGAAGGCAACAGAGCCAAAGTGAAAAGAGAAAGGGTCAGGGGCTTTCTGGAGATTTATGAAGTTCCCATTCGAGCACAGGCAGCTGGACAGTTCTCGTCTATGTTTAGGCCTTGAGTTTCAGGAAGACACAAAGACTCTGAGACATGCCTTCATTTGAGTCATTTGGGTGGAGGTGGTGTTTTTATCTGTGCGTCTTCCCATTTCCCTCCCCTTCCCGAGTTGGGAGCAGTGAGCAGTGAGTGGGAATGCCTGTTTTCTCCTACCTTCGGGGTCCGGGAGACCAGGGCAAAATACAAAGAGAAAATCCTTCAGTTCTCACCCCCTCTTCCCCACCCCTCGGTTTAGGGTTTTAATTTACTTTGAATTAGTGATAACCTGGAGGGGAAAATGTATAGGAAATTGTTAAACTAAATTGTAATACATCATAAATAACTCAACCCTGCAAATTAACACAGGCCCACAAGCCTAGGCCTAAAAGAGTCAGACCACAGTCAAATAAGAATGTGCTTAATAATGGAAAATAATAATAATTAAAAATAAGGCCAATGCTACGGCCTTTAGCACTCAATTGTGGTCTGCCAGAAACTGGATTGATGTGACCTAAAGATAAACTGTAAAATGAAATATTCAATCAGGCAAACTTTAGGGATTTGCTTGTGTGCTCCCTTAATGTGCATGACAAAAACCAGATTCTATTTACTTTCATCTACTTTTTAATGACATAACTGAACAAGGGTCTCAATTTACTAAATTAATGGAAATGTTGGCTTTGTGTTGATAAGTGGTTTCCATCCTTTGGAGGTTGGTCTCTTCCTGTTTGTCTGAGCTCAGATCTTACTGGGCACAGTATCTGATGCCAAGTTAAGTGTCCAGGCCCCCTCCCCTGGCCAAGCAAGGAGGTCAGGTGAGGTGGTCCACCTAGTGGGGCTCCAATGTGCTGAGGCAGGTGTCAGGAGTGGCTCTTACCACAATCACAGACCCTTTGAGTGAAAGGGATGAACCTACTGAGTTGAGAGTAGACAACTTGAGTCTAGCTCAGCGAACTGATGAAGCAGGTCCCAGTGCAGTACTGGAGTAAGAAAGAGTCTGAGATGGCATTAAGACTAGTGTGAAGCCAGAGAGTCATAGAGCTGGGGACGTTCTCCCCTGGCCCAGCCCTTAACCTCTGGAAGCATGCTCTGCCTGTGGCCACAGGAAGTGCATACAAGGTACTGCCTTCTCAGCAGTGCAGTCCACTGCTCTATTCTGCCCCAGACACAGGCTCCCACTTGGTCCCAGGCCCTCTGCAGTTCTTCATTCCTGGCTTGTCCTACCTGGACTTGCCAACTGGTTCTATTTCTGCTTTATGAAATATGTCGTGGAAGTCCCATGGTCTCAGCTACCAAGAATTACCCCTCCCCCAGGTGACAAAATATCCCTCAGTCCCTGCAACTGCATCCAACTCAGATTCCTCACCTGGGGGATAGGGAGTGGCACGGAGAAGAAGGGGTAGGAACTAGAAAATAAAAAGACTGGATCAAAATGGACAAGGAAGAGAACAATTTGAGTGAGTATTAGAAAGAGGGTCAAAAATATATTCCCTGTGGTACGTGGTGTGAGTGGGCTGGGTTTTTACAGGGCCAATGGTAGCAAGATTGTGACATTAAATTGATTTCCAATACCCTTTGGGATAAACTGAGACCCCCTGTTCTGAACCCCAATGATGTGGCCTCAGCCTGATTCTTTTGGCTTTCAGGTGTGACTTCTAGGAATGACAGAAGGGAATGATTGTTCAAGCTGAGAAAAATGTATTCAAACTCCAAGCAGTGTGCTAACGCACTTTTTTTGTTTGCTCTACTTTTGCTCTAGGAATGTCTTCTTTTTTGCTTCTGGGGTCTTAATGCTTATAGCAATCACCCGGCTTTTTCTGATCTGAACGTCCTCTTTGTCTCCACACAGTGGGCCTCGCTTCTATTTTATGACATCCTCCATTTCACACCCTCAGTACTTGTCAGCAGCGGGTATATAGGAAACAATCAGATCTATTAAGTGAGTGCTATATGTGTTTGCCTTCCTACCTCGTCATGGCTCACCGGCTCTGACGCAGATGTGATGCTGTACGAGTCTTTACCTGGTTACCCAGCCACTCACACCCCTAGAGTTGCATAGCACTTGTCACTCAGATCGATCCAAACAGAAAACTTCCCTTTGGAGGCATTCCAGCTTTGCCTCATCTTCCTCCACAAACCCAACCTCAGAAGATTTTCCTATTCAGCTTTAAAAACAATTAATGACAACCTGAATGGGAACACAGATGGCATATTTATCAAAATTTCAGATGATATGAAATTAAGTAGGAAATCACTAAGTAGGTTAAAAAAAAATAAGGTTTCAAGTCAATCTTGATAGGTTAGAACAAGGAACTGAATGTAACAAGATGAAATTTACCAGCGGTAAATGTGAAGTCCCACCTTTGGGCTCAAAGAAAAAACAAACAAACAAACAAAAGACAAACCCAACCCAGCACAGCTGTACAATTTCAGAATTTGGAAGATGGAGCTAAAAGAGCTACGCATTGATTGCAAACTCATTGTGAGTCAAGAGTATAATGTGACTCTCAGAAAACCTAAGGTGAATTTAGGCTGCATAATTGGAAATATAGAGTACAAAAGAAGGAGGTGAAGGAAGGGATGATCCTGTTCTCAGCACTGCTGGACCACACCTGATGTGTTGTGTTTCATTCTTACATCGCTTTAAAATGAACACTGACAAACTACAGTGCACCAGAGGGGTGCAAACAGGAACATGGAGAATCTGGCAATTAAAACAAATGGAAGACCATGACCATGAAAGAACTAAGGAAGTTTAACCCCAAAGAGAAAAAAAGATTTAAGGGGGACATGAAAGCTGCTTTTAAGTACTTTAAGGGCTGTTCTATACAAAAAGGATAAAGCTTTTTCTCCTCCAACTCTAGAGGACAAAGTAGGTCCGTGAGAGTACGTTAAAGGGAGCTAAATTTCAGTCCAGCCTGAGAAAGAAAAGAACTTTCTTTTCTAACAGTGAGAACTGTCCAAAGCTGGGATGGTCTGCTGGATTAGGTAATGAGTTCCCTGGCACTGGAGATATTCAGGCAGAAGTTGCAGGAGGATCACATAATAGGGATGCTACAGAGAGAGTTCTTGTATTTGTCCGAGGATTAGATCAGATGACCTTTAAGGACCTTTTCAACTCAGAGATACGCTGATTCTGGGGGCCTTTATTACAATTTATTATGCTATCCCCTACATGAGAATATCTAATTCCCTTTGGTAAAGCAATAAAACTGCTGAATTTTGGCAATATTCCCCAGTTCTTTACAGACTCAGTTTTAAATTTTCAGATAAAAAGCACAGACTCTGGAGACAACTGCCTGGGTTTAAAACCTGGCTCTGTTACTTATTAGCTGTGTGACCTTAGGCAAGTCACATAACCTCTCTGGGCCTCATTTCCCTCATTTATAAAATAGCGATAATTATAACACCTACCTCATAGAGATGTTGTGAGGATTAAATAAATTAGTATTTGAAAAGCACTCAGAACACTGCTGGCACATAGTAAGTATTATAAATGTGTTTGTTACATAAAAAATGATGTAAAATGGCTGAAAACAAAGACCAGGAAAGGGCTCAAATAGTTTTACAAATGGTTCAAGGAGGTCCTCCTTCTTTACCAACTCATCACCAGCAGCTCTGGATGTAAAATAGTGAAGAGCCCCGGGTAGCAAAAAAAAAAAAGCAAAAATCACACAGTCTCCCTAAGTTCTCAGGAGGAAGAAAAAGCTTCCTGCTGTTGGCGTGCACTAACCTCTGAAAAGGCCTGTGTGTTTAATGACACCAGATTATCCCTGCCTCCCCCATCCAGCCTCTCCCTTCTTGGAGTTGCTAGGAGGCCAGGGCGTGCTGCATTGTAATCAAGCAGCAACGGGGAGGGTGGGGGCCAGAGCATGTTAGATATACACGGCCTGTTTGAGGGAGCTTAATATCCTCTTATTGGAATAACTGTTGTTGACAAATACCAACCATCATTAATAAAAGGACTTATAAAAGCATTTATTGCACTCAGGCACTGGTCTTGCTTTTTTTAGCTCCAGGGCCTTGGCAGAGGCTGCTGTTGAGGGTGAGAGCTGGAAAAGCTGAGGCTCCCCCTGCACCCAAGAGCTCAGCCCGTGCCCCCAGCCCAGGCTGTCACCCTTCCCAAGGCTGAGGGCTACAATCAGTGAGACCTCTCACCAGAAAAGAGCCTGGGCAGCCAGACAGTGGGGGCCAGGACCATGAAGATAATGCATCATTTAGGCATCAGACTCCTGGGTCGTTGTAAATAGTGACTATGGGGTGGTGAGAAAGAAAAAGCTGTCTTATGATAATGTTCTTTCAAGAAGCTTAAAGCACATCATCTTGCAAGATTTTTATCCACATTTTACAGAGGAGAAAATGAAGGCCCAGAGGGATTTAGGGGCTCAGTCAGCTATGTAATATATGGCATCCTTGCCCGAACTGACTAGAATCCAACATTCCTTACTCCCAAATCCAGCACTATTTTGATATAAAAAAGAAAGGGTACGGTTACATCTACCTCTGCCCAGCCCCTGGTGGGGGATCTCTGAACACCGTGATCATCATCATCACTTCTCTAAATTATTATTGTGGCTATTATAATAACTAGTGGGTAGAGTTGAGTGGGTGGTGAATGCCAGATAATTACCAAGACCCCAAAATTAAAGTGTTGAGTCCTGACTTTTCCACGGCTGCTCGAAGATGAAAATGAAAGCTGGCCTCCAGGGAGCCCTGGGAAGAGCCCTAATCTTGAGCCCAGGAGGGAAGGCAATGGAGAAAGACTAGGCCCACAAGGCCTAGGAAGCCAGGCTTGGGAGACCCTGGGACCCTGGACTGTGGGTGATCTAGCTGCACAGGAGGCTGACGGGGCATAGTCAAATCAACCTGGGTTCAAATCCTGGCTCTGCCACTCCTTTGCTGGGTGACCTTGGGAGGTTACCTAACCTCTCGGAACTTCAGGTTCCTCATCCATAAAATGGGGATAATAATCATGCTTAGCCCCTAGGGCTGTTGTAAGTAAGGGTTAGAGGTTAGGCTGTGAGGACTCAAGAAATATGGGTCCTTTCCTCCCTGAGCCTAGTGCTTTGCCAGTGAGAAGGACCATTATTGTGGAGCTGCAGGTCTCTCCTGGCATCAGGGGGACATTAGGAGGCAGAGTCCTTTTCTCAGGACTACCCAGGTTCAGTGGAAAATAACTTTGGCCTCAGTTTCCACCCCCCACCCCCCTCCCCCCCATTTAAGACAGGGCAACAAAATCTCTGCCCTTGGCCCCTCCCCACCCCTGAGGACTATCAGATGGATGGAGGAGATACGGCCCTGGGAGGAAAGGTGGGAGTTAATAACAGCACCCTGGATCTCTGTTATTATTGTCATTACTCTGTCCAGTAAGCAGCGGGGACCCAGGTGACTCACTGTCTGCACACCGCAGCGCAACATCAGCCTGTTGGGACTTGCCTGCCTTCCAGGACTCCTCCACTGAAGAGGCCGCCGCCTCTTTCTCAGCTTCTTATGGCAGCTCGGGGTCTCTTGTTGCAGGGTGGAAAGGGAGTGTGAAGGGGGCATTTGGGACCAGAGCACCCAGCTACAGAGTAAGCACAGGACGTGGGGGTGAGGGGAGCAGGGGGCCCTGGAGGTTGCAAGGTTCATTCCTAGAGAGATTGCCTGACTCCTTCCAGAGCAGCTCTGGGGATGGTAGGAACCAGGGAGAGAAGGTTCAAGAGAGAGGACCCAGGACTGGATCTGTCCCTGTGACAGCTCTCTTGGGTGAGCTGGCGTGAGGGTGGTATGAGGGCAAGCCCCTGTCCTCCTCCAGGGGAGCTGCTCTGAGTGCCAGAGACCGGACATAAGGACCCCCCTAGAAGCTGGGAGGCATCAGGGGATGGTTCTTAAATTCTGTAATCCTGGGTCCTAAAATCTCAACAATTGCTAAGGGTAGAGAAAGGAAACTGGGTATTTCTGAAAGCCACCAAGCCCCCTGCCATGCAAGCACTCTATAAATGTGATCTGAACAACTGTGACTCAGTCACACACACCCCTGCAGTTTCGTGGTGAGGACACAGCTAATCATAGCTGATGTTTGGGGAGGAAGAGGGATTTTGTCACATGCTTCATGACAGACCATCTCCCTCCTTCTCCTGGATGGTGGCTATGACTGGCCAGGAGTTTGGCAAGGAGGAGTTTCTGCCTCTCTGAGGACTGGCCCTGCCTGGGGGACGAGCACACCCCTAGAAGGGCCAATGAGGCCAGGGCTGGTTCTCTGGTTTCTGATCAGAGATGATACCAGGGAGATCTGAGCTGGAATCCTTCAGATCTGTCAGTGATGCTGTTTGCTTTGGTTTTGTTTTGGTTTGTTTTGATTAGAGCTGGAAGGGACCAATAACAAGACATCTAGTTGTATCTCAAACGCTATAGATGAGGAAATTGAGGACTAGAGAGGCTGAAATGACTTGTCCAAAGTTGTAGAGGCAGAGTCTCAGAGGCAAAGCGACAGCCCTGACGGCAGAGCCAACAACAATATCAACAATAACATATGCCAGTTCCTCGATTAGGTGGTTTATGTACATTACCTCAGGCTGGGAATACAGATGAGGAGTTCAAACATCAGAGAGGTGGTTCACTTAGATCAACTCTACATTTTCTTCCAGGTCTGAGGTACAATGATTCTGTGGCACATGTTCTCAAATTCATGACCATTCAACCTGCACTTCCTTTATCAATTGATCTAGTACTTTCTATGTGCTGGGATCTACACTGGGCCCTGGGAATCCAGAGATAAAATAGGACAGAGTTCTTGACAGTACACTAGGATCAATGATTTACTAAAGTTATAGACAAAGGGTCAGGAATACAGAAAAATGTGTCCTGAGAAGATGGAGAAGTCTTCCAGATACAGTGACATTTAAGAAAGGTTTTGAAGCGTGAGTAGGAGTTTTCCAGGTGGGGCTGTAGATGAGAGAGATGAAGTACATGCGGAGAAAATCGCATGTGGAACAGATGATAGAATGGAAGTGCTCCATGTGTTTGGAAACAATAAATAGTTTGAGACAGAGTGTGCAGGGATGAAGGGGAGGGTGGGAAATGATGCTACAGAGGTGAGTAGAGAGTAGCCTGAGGGAGGCCCTAATGCCAGGCCAAGGAGGGCACCACTCAAAAGTTTTAGGCAGATGTCAGCTTTGGAAGGATTCTGGGACTCCCATTTCTAGTTTATGTGCATATATATATTCCACCTCTGATTAGGCCTCTCTCCCCTACTCCTCATAGGCCCGGGCACCTGTAAATGTGTTTGTCCACCTGGAATGCTAATTAGGCCCTCCAGTGAGGCTGACGCTAACCGCCAGCTGTGGTCACAAACCCCAGCTCTTTGCCTCTGTGCAAGAACTTTCTCGGCGCTCTTCTGGTGTCCCTGTCATTGACTGGACATTAGTGGGGTCTTTACACCGTGGCATTCTGCTTTGTCAGGCTCTGTCGGGTGGCCCATTCAGTGAGCTGGGCCTTGGAACCGCAGCAAACCTTGTTCTGTCTCTCTTCTGGTCCCGGCTCCTTGCCCACCCCAAACCAAGCTCCGCCCACTTCAGAAGCACACTCCTCCCCCCCAACTCACACCCCAGGGCGTTTTCAATCTGCCTTTTAGAACAACATGCCTGCCCCTGCTTTCTCCCTGGCTGGCTTTTCAGCCCACCCTGCTCTGGGTGCCTAGAATACAGAGGCATTCTTAGTTCTTCCAAAGTTGAGAAAACGACCTTCCCTTCATGTATATTTTCATTTTCGATCTCAGTTAATCATTCAAAAGAGACTTCCTGACAGAGAGAACAGAAGACGCATTTTGGAGCCCGACAAGGTTGAACCGTGGCTTTGTGACCTTTAGGAAATCACTTTACTTCTCTGGGCTCCAATATCCTCACCTGTAAAATGGGAACATCAGCCCTCACCACGCAGGGATTAAAAGAGATAACACTCAGGATGCCAGTCGAGGAAGGGTTGAGTTCAGCTGAGAGACCCCAGCAGGAAGGGACACATTCTTATGCTTCCTCTTAGACTGGGTACCTCTAGCTTCCAGCTAAAAAAGAACCCATAAACAAAACAAAACAGAATGTGTTAAATCAGGGCTTCATGTTGTTGCGAGTGACTCAGTAGTGAAATGGGAAGGAGCCCACCCTCCAAAAGGCTCCTAAGGCCTCTGCCAATGGGAGGAAGATGTGTCCTTCCTGTTCCTAAGGGGAATGAAAGTCTCGAGCCAAAGCTGTCCTCTGGCCCGGCAGACAGGTGGCTCTCGGGCTGACCTTTGCCGGGCCTGTAAGCCCTGCAGTTTCATTGTTCCACCCGGGCTGCGGGCTGCGGAGCTGGTTGGTAGAGTTGGCTTAGAGAAGGATATTTTGTATCTGGCTTTTGGAATGACTAATGAATGAGCTGTCTCCACTGCAGGAGAATTATGCCACTTAAGCAAAACCCAGCCGGGCTGGTAGGCTCTGAGATAGCTAATAGGAAATGCCTGTCAGAGCACTGACGCTTCAAAGCCAAATATATTCTCACTGTGTTCTCTGTTTGCTAAGTTTACTTTATGCAAAATATAACTCAGCTGAAAATATGTAGATGGCAGAGAGCTCACTCCTTCCCTCTGGAAGAAATAGTGAAGATGGGGAAAAAAGCAGTTCCCAGTTAACCCTGCTGGTCCTGCTGGGCTGAGGAATAGCTAGGCCCCTGTCCTGACCAAAGAGCACAGAGCTCTTCTCACCAGAAAGTCTGTGCCACTGATGGGTCCACAGCAGCTACAGTCCTCAAAATAGAAGCCACTGCCCTCCCACCAAACTTCCGGACAACGGGAACACTGTGAGCAAGGGTGAGCACAGACAGCCCAGCCCACCATTTTGCCACGTGTTGGAGGGGCCAACAAGGCCAGTTATGCACAATTGAATTTTTGCCCTCTTTAGTGGTTTACCCGCCAATACCCACCCCCATAGTTGAGGACAAAGTCCTCCAACCAAGAAGCAACCAAGAAAAGTCAGTGACCCCTCTAACCCCTGAACTGAGCAATGACTGGGTGGATGCTGAATCGACGTGATCCATCCACGGAAAAGCAGGGGTGGGGGAGTGAGGGAAGTTGGTTCTGCTCCTGCTTCTGCCTCTCCTTGTGGGACCTCGCGGGAAAGGTCCTCAGGCCATGGCTTCACTATCTACAAATGGGGAGATTGGACCCGCTCAGCAATCCCCAGGGTCCCACGACCCTAATGCTCTTTATGGTGCATGATAGAAGGGAGGCAGGAGTGCCATGACAGGACCCACTTCTAAATTTCCTGACCCCGTCTCAGGGATTGCCACCTCTTGCCATGAGGAGCTGCGTATAAAGATAGGATCGTCTTTACAGAGATACTTGAGATTTCTCAATACCTGAAGTAAAAAAGATCCCAAGGCCACAGCCGGGGACTTGAGTGTGTGGAGATCCCTTGCTGAGGAGGAGCAAAGAGCTAGGAACTCCTGCAGCCTTTGACGTGGAAATAACTTGCTCCCAGAGGCCATAGTCACCAAGCAGCTTGGTGGCAGCCCATTCCCTCTTCCCAAACACCTCCCTACGTCAAGGGTCTGGCCTTCTTTGCGGGAGGCATTTGGGTTTACCGCTCCGGGAAAGAGGCGAATGCCAGCCCGAGGAATCTTGGGCTTCTCAGAGGGACCTGGAGAGTAGGCAATCCCGGAACACCTAGGTGTCAGGCAGAGTGGGGATGAAGGTACACAGCTCTGCTCGCCAAGAGCTCCCTGTTTTGTTGCAAGATGAGCACATACAGAGAAAACAGAGAATGATACAGGGTAAATCACACAACACTGGCACTGTGCTTTTTACGCACATTAGAAATTCAGAGAGGCAAAGCCTTTGGGCAAGTTGCTGAATGTCTCTGAGCCTTGGCCCTCATCTATAAAATGGGGATAATGATTACTTACCTTAGACACAGAGACAACGTATATAGAATGTCTAACACACCACCCAGCACATTTTAATCACCCAATAAAAGGAAGCTATTACTGTTTTTATTGCCATGGCTTAGAGGACAGCTTCTCAACAGAATGTGTTCCAGGTGAACGAAGACCTGATCCATCACTTTAGCCCTTGGGGCCAGGCCTGGGGTGTCTGGACCCCTCGCTGGCCCCTCTCAGGTTGCCAGCTGTCCATCCATTTGCCCCAGTGTGTCACACAAACAGTATCCTTTCCCTTGTGTGCAAAGAACACTGAGAAGCCCTCACTTACTTAGAGACCTCTGAGTAGGCTTCAAAGCATAGGAGGCCTTTGGTGAGGTGGGGGGCAGGGCAGGGGGATCTGCTGTGGTAGCAGGAATCAAGGAAAACAGCAAAAACCAGGCACAAAGGGTGAGTGATGGTGGGCCTGGGGTGTAGGGGGCAGCTGGGAGGGCTCAATGCCCTACACAATGTCTTGCACATATGATTAGGTGAGTGATTTATTCTGCTCTAAGTGGAGCAGAGTCCAAGTTGAAAGATGTTGGGGGAAAAAGCTGGATAATGTCCCATCAAGTGGGGTGAGATGGGGCAAGGGTCATGAGGCAGGGATTGGGGCTTATGGGGAAATGCCAAGGCTTAGGAGTGTGTGCTACTCAGGGGTCAGAGGAAGACAAGGAGCCAGAGTTGATGCAGACAGACTCAGGCAGGCATCAAATGGCAGAACAGGGCAGAATGTAGGTGTTTGGCAGGTCTGCAGGTAGCCAGAAGCCATAAGAAGCTTAAGTCTAGTGCCACGGAGCCACTGAGCCAGGCTCAGCCACAAACAGGGACTGGTCTCAGAAGGTAGGTCCCAGGGCTATGGGGAAGAGGCTGCCACTGGGAGCTATGTGAAGCCCAGGAAGCCAGGCAGAGGTGTTGAAGCTCACCTAGGCCACCTTAGAGAGCCATGTAGGGATTATAGCAGGTATCATAGCCCATACAGCTTGGGGGCATAGTGGTGGAAAGAGTCACACGGGAACCTCTACATGTACACAGGGACCTCCACAGACATGCAAGGGCAGGGTTGGGGAGTGGAAGATGCCAGGCCTGAGACACTGACTTGGCTGCCAGCATGGCCAGCATTGCCAAGCACAGCAGCAGAGGAGCAGGTAAGCATGCTCAGTTCAGGTGGGGCTGGAAGGCTGGTCCATGAGGCAGGTAAGGTAGAGCAGCAGGAGTCCAGTGGTGGGAAGGCAGCGGCAAACTGGTTCTGAGTGGCTGCAGGGAGGGGAGTAGAGGACTGCCGGAGTCCAGCCCCTGTAGATGGCCTTGGCAGGAGTAGTAAAGAGCATGGGTTGTGGACTCAGACAAGCCTGGTTTGAATCCCAGTTCCCCCACCTTAGTAGCTGTACGACATTGGTGGTGACACATAACATCTTTTAGTTTCCTTATCTGTAAAATAGAGATAATCCTAGCACCTACTTCACAGCGATGCCGATTAAATCGGGCCATTTGTGAAGCTTCTGGCATATATAGATGCTCACAAAACTGTACCTACCCTAACCGTGATGATTAGCCCTTGAAACTGTCAGGTCCTCAGAAAATGAGGAGGGCTTCATCGGCCAAATGGGTAGAACATGGCAGAAGCTGAGCTCAGGTAAGGAAGGGAAAACCACAAAGGCTGCAACCACAGACAAGCCCCTGTTCAAATCTTTCTCTACCACTAGCCCTGAGACTCTAAGTAGCTAGTGACTTAATCCCTTCAAGCCTCAGTTTTCTCCCCTGTAAAATGGAGACACTAATATGTGCCTTTGGGGGTTGTTGTGACAATTAAATGAGATAATGTACGTGAAGAGTCCAACCCAGTAAGAGCTTAGTAAATAGCTCCTCTAGGGACTAGGTTGATATGTGAGAGAGACGAGGGGGAATGGAACCCAGCAGGCAAATGGGGGCCAGGGCTCACCCCCTGCTCTCCAGATCTTAGACCTGTCACAGCAGAAATGCTTTCTCCCTGCAGAAGCAGAAGCAGCCAGAGCTATGGGGGCTTCACAGGAAAGTACCCTGCAAATGCACTCACTCTCTGGTAGGCTCCACCTGCCTGGACAGGATTGATTCAGGAACCAGGTGAGCTGCATGTGACAGTGGAGGGCAGGGTAGAGGGCAGCAGTGGCTCCAGTAGGGAGGGGAGAAAAGAAAGAATAAGGGAGGAAGGGAAGAAGACACTGATGGAGGAAAGAGATCTTTTTATTGACTCAGTAAGCAAATAAGTGACCACTTCTTGTGCACTTTCTATGGGCTAAGCCCTATAGACACCAAAGTGAATGAGGTTGCTGTGGTGTCTGCACCCAAAACTGAGCCTACCAAGGCAGCAGTGACAGGGGAGCTTTGGGAAGATCATTCGGTGGCCATGTGCTGGCTGGAATAGAGCAGGGAGGAAATGAAGTGGGGGCTGCGCAGGTGGGAATGTGTGTCGTGATCTGGCAAGCAGGGCCGAAAGTGGGGGTGGGGGCCGAGGATGCAGGCTGTGTTGTGTGGAGGAAAGAGCACTGAGTATGCACCAGACAAACCCGGCTCCATCCCAGCTCTACCTCTTACCAGCTATTTGGTTCTGGACAAGTTAATTTTGGGGCCTTCAGTTCCCTCCTCTGTACCTGCCTCACAGGGTTGTTGGTGACTGTTAAATTATGTGATGCATAGAAATCTGGCCTCTCAGTAAGTGT
This sequence comes from Daubentonia madagascariensis, assembly GCA_023783475.1. Classification (NCBI taxonomy): domain Eukaryota; kingdom Metazoa; phylum Chordata; class Mammalia; order Primates; family Daubentoniidae; genus Daubentonia; species Daubentonia madagascariensis. Next base: position 22,051,650 of record JAKFHU010000322.1, on the reverse strand, counting down.
TCAGCACATGGGGGCTGTGGTTAATAAGTAAGCACTTGTCAGGCCTTCTCTTCATTGACCCTCATAACAAAAAGATGAGCTAGGAGAATTATTTTCTTCTTTTACAATAAAGGACATTTTAACATAGAGAACTGCAGTGACTTGCAAGTGGTATCAACAGATAAAAAAAAAAGAACATGAATCACAAGGTGAATCTAAGAGATATTTGGAAGAAATAAATGAGGACTTGGGGAATATTTTAGTTGACAACCAGGCAACTCTAACGTGATTATATTTTGTGGATCTGGGAGAGAAGGTTTGGACTGGGGTAGAATGGGGAGTCTAGCTCCTGCTGTGGGAGGACTCCTGAGCCACCTCAAGCAAGGGTGTGCTAGGAAAAGAGCCCTGGAGGTCAGCGTCTGGGTTAAACATTTCCACCATCATTTTCTCCAGGGTTCCCTCAGACAGCAGTTGGAGGGACCCCCTGGATCTCCAGAGCCAGTGTAATGCCCTGGCGCTTGGGCTATGTCAGACTCTGGGAGAAAGATCCAGGACCACAGGTGTAGTGTGGAAGAAAATGGCTGCTCAATGAATATCTTTCCTTCAGTAGACAGAACAAAACCTCAATAAATGTTACCTTTTTTTTTTTTAGGTGGCAGTCCCATTGTAAGCAAGGGGCTTACAGGACAAGACCCCAGACAGGAACAAAGGGAACACCCCCACCACCTCTCTTGCCAGAAACAAGCTGAAATTCTTAGAGAAGTCTTTGAGCCAAAATCCTCAGGGAGTCCCAAAAGACTGGCCATGAAGAGAGAAAATGTAGGCAAAATGTAATGTGTAAAATGATGAGCCAGGGAATCATCCCACAAACCTGCACCTCGCTATGTCTTAATGAGGCAAACTCCAAAGAAGCTTTTCCTTTAATCTGGCATTTGAAATGAAATGCTGCTAAGAAGCCCCCACCTCACCCACCCCACCCTTCTGCGTTGCCATGACTACCCAAGTTCTTAGACCATGAAAAACTACCTCAGCATTTTCCTCTAAAACAAAAGAAAATTATTCCAGGTTTCTGGGCAGAGAACTTCAAGGAATGGGACCTGTTTCTGCTAACCAGGTTCTTCAGAGCTGCTAGTGATGAAATCTGAGCCTACGGGGACCGGGGCCTTCAGAAAAGCCAGGGAAGGAAACTGGGGATGACAGGACCCCAGCTTGTGGAGCCCGTACTCTGCTGTCATTGCTGGCTCCCTCCCCTCAGCTGGACCTCATTTGCCCCTGCAATGAAGCACGCTAAAAGAAAACACATCCCTTGTCCATATGGGAAGGGGCAGGGGCTCCGAGGCGAGCAGGTCCAGGCTCCCAGAGTGGCAGTAATAGGTGACTTCTCCTGCTCTCTAGCCTGGTTTGCTCCTGCAACAGCTGAGGTGAGGCCAACCTGTGGCATGACTGGGAAGCCCCTCCAGAGCCCTCTTGAAAGCCTGAGGTCCCGCTAATGAGGCCACTCTAAGCCTTCTCCCAAATCCAGAAAGCAAAGTCGAGGAGGCAACAACTGGACAGCCAACCTGCTCCCTCGACGCTCCCTCCACTGCCTGAGCTGCAAGTCAAAACCCAGGGCATTGCACTTGATACCTCCCTCTTCTTCGTCCTCCACATCCGATCCTTTGTCAGTTTTGAGACTACTTCCTAAAAGGTTCTCAAATCCATCTACTTCTTTCCTTCCCCACTGCCATTGTCTTAGTTCAGGCCTCACCATCTCTAACCTGAAATGTTGACTCCAGGACATCTCCGCCCCTGAGTTAGAGTGGTTGTTTCAAAACACAAATCTGATCATGTCACCTCCTGCCTAAAATCCTTCAGTGGCTCCCATAGCCTTTGGAATAAATTTTCAAATTCCTTAGAAAGGCCACAAGGCCTTTTATGATGGATACCTCTCACCCCTACTTACTCTACTCCAGCCATAAAGAAAGCATTTTCCCAACTTATATACTCCTCCACACCTCCGGGCCTTCACAGACAGTTCTCCTCTTCTTGGGAATGCCTTCCCTAACCAGCATGCTGGACATCTTCTGCATGCCCCTCCTGATCCACTCTCCACCCTGCTCTATGCTCCAAAGACTGCCCTGTACAGAGCACATCAACAAGCTCCATGCCCTCTGGCTCCTGGCTGGGTTTGGCCAATGGGGACCACCAGCAAGAGATTGGAGGACAGGAGAGAATGAGGTCAGGATAGTTCATTCCCTCCCTGTAAGGTTGCATCGGGCCAGCTGATCCCTAGAAGGAAGGTCACTTTTTCTATCAAAGTGACCTGCAATGCACGACTCTCTCTCTTTCCAAGGAAGAGTAGCCACCCCTCCTCCACTTCTTCTGGCCTAGGGGTGGTAACAGCTCTTCTGCCACTAGCCCTGGTTTTCTGTACTATCTTGTGTTGTCCCCCCACACCCTGCCCAAACCCTTAGCAAATAACCTCCTTGTACATTAACCCTCCTCAAATCATCCTAACTTAAGTGTGCTGTTTCCTGTTGGGACCCTGACTAATACACTCACCCTTTGTCTTTGCCAAATCATAGCCTTTCCTTGGGACTAAGCTCAGACATCACCTCCTCCAGGCAGGCTTCCCTATTTTCCCAAGTCTGGCTTAGCTGTGCCACTCCTTGGGCTCCCAGAGCCTCTGTATGTTCCTCTGTCACAGCTCTTTCCACACTATGGCAAAAGCCAGTCACCTGCACTAAATCTGAGTCCTGAGAGGGTGGGCACCGTGTGCTGTTGCTCATCCTGCACCCCAGTCTCTGGCACAAAGCAAGCCCTCAGAAAACATTTGCTGAGTGAAGGAAAGAAGAAGCTGTAACTCAAAATGAGACCTTGCCCAAACCCATAGGGAACATAATGCAGCATCCCTTTGAGGCTGCCTCCTGCAGGAGCTGGCATCCCCTGGACCAGGACACAGGGAGTCAGTTAGATCACAGACCAAAGGGCTGAAGGAAAGGCTGTTGTTTAAAGAACACCTCCAACTCCAGGGCCTGGAACCCATGTCAGTGGGCATGGGGAAAGAGTGAGGGAGATGTGCTGGTTCCTGTTTCTGTGGCTGTGCTTCCTGGGAAAAAGCAGTGGCAACGGAAGTGTCCCTCCTCGAGCTGAGGGCCCCGTGAACCTAGGCATCAACCCCTGGGAAACTCACATTAGTTTGCTGAAATGGGTCACTGAAAGTCCAAGGGCTGTTCCAAAGGACCCAGCACTGCTCTCCCCAGTGAACTACCAAATCATTCATTCATTCATTTATTCATTGATTCAACAAAGTTTATTGGGGATCTCCTTTATGCAAAGCAATTTCCTTTGATTTACTGTATTAAAATTCTATCCAAAAGGGAAAAGTCATTTTTTCCTTCCAGTCTGAGTCCTCAGTGGGCCCTGTAAGAAGACTTGTGGGACCAGAGGGTGTGCTTCCAAGTATAAAGGGTTTGGGGCACCTGGACAAATCATGGAATATGGGGCACACATGGTGGGTGGAAGGCAGAATAGTGAACTGGATAGCAAGAGGGCGCTAGAATTCTGGCTTCCCTCTTTTCTAGATATGTGATCTTGGGCAAGTTACCTCATGTCTCAGTTTCCACCTGTGCAAAATGGTAGTCATAATAGGACCTAGCTCATGGAGTTTGAAAAATTAGATGAAACAAAATGTCCTCCATGAAGTTGCCTAGGGCAGTGGATCCTAGCCCTATCAGACCCAGTACTCCTTTTCTATATCAAATATTTTATACAACCACCTTTACTATTCTGAAATGAAATTTATAGATAATATAACCCACCTACACACATTTTTAAATCAATATATTGCCCTAACTATAAGATATAAAACTAAAAGGAAAATAATCTACTAATTTAATAATTATTAATTTAATAGAATAAAATAATATGCATTATAATCTAGAAATGTTTGAGCATAACTATACTAGAAGAAATAATGAAGTAGTCAAGTGATTGCACCTACTTATAATAATAAGTTTGGTTCTAAGAGAAGCAAAATAATATTTACTGGAATATTATGGGTACTTCTTTACATTTGATATTCTGAAACAAGACTAAATAAGTAGTACATATTCATACAGATATGTAGAATCATTATTTATCTATAAATGCAGATGAAGAGAGATGTGTTGTTTTGGCATCTCAAAAACCATGAACATTTTGCTGTTGGTGTTGTGGTTTTCTGAAATAGTGAACAACTCCTGGTAAAGATACAGTATTCTCTTAATTTATATGATGGTAGCATCCATGACGAATTCAGTGTATATTAAAACTGTGGGGGCTAGGGGCAGTGGCTCATGCCTGTAATCCCAGCACTTTGGGAGGCCAAGGTGGGAGGATCGCTTGAGGCCAGGAGTTTGAGACCAGCCTGGACAAGATAGCAAGACCCCTGTCTCTACAAAATATATTTAAAAAATTAGCCAGGCATGTTGATGCATGCCTATAGTCCTAGCTATTTGGGAGGCTGAGGCAGGAGGATCACTTGAGTCCAGGAGTTGGAGATTATAATGAGCTAGGATCATGCCACTGCAATCCAGCCTGGGCAACACAGTGACACCCTGTCTCTAAAAACAAAACAAAACAAAACAAAACTGTGCAAAAAGTACTTAGTGTTTATATACAAATGGAATTAGGTTCTAGGGTCAGACCAATATAAATAGATTTTCTAACTCCATGAACATCTGGTGATGCATTCAAATGTCATGTGAAACACAGGAGAAATCTTCATTGTGCAAGACTGCCTCACCTATGGCAGGAAGTCTGGCTCCCTTCTACCTCCACCCAATTAGTGCCCCCAACCAAGGTAACAAACACAAATACACGTTTCTACAGTGCCTCTAGGGGGCAGCACTGCCTCCATTGAAGATCTGCGAGCCAAGGTTTATGGGGTTATACAACAGGTGGCATGCTAAGGAATGTAGGGTGGTAGCCACGAAACCTCCAGGAATGCAGACCAGAGACTCAGCATTTGGAAACTCTATCAGCACATCACACTCAGACCCGACTGTTTTTTTGTGTTCTGCTACATTTTTGTTTGGTTGGGACCATAGGTTAAGGCCATTCCCCAATTGACAGGGGATGAGGTCTCTCTTGAAGAGAGTGAAGAAGAAATCAGCACCAAAATAGAGCTACAGTCACAGAGACTTCCAAGTAAAGAAAAGTCTCTGAAAACTGACAGACCCTTGCATTTTTCTTCCCTTGACAATTATTGGGACCTCTTTGAAAAGAAAGTCATCAACACTCTATAAATAACCCTCAGTGTGCTCACCTATGGCTCTGTCATGAATCAACACCACAGAGTATTTTCACAGTGTTGTGACATTTTCCTCTTGACTGAATGCACCTAAAGTAAAAACATTGTCTCTTGTAGATATAAACCAAAGCATCCAGCAAGATCAGTCAAAGCATAGAGGTCACGTAGTCAACTAGTGTGTGCCCACCCCATTCCTTCCCATATGCAGCCTTAATGATCAACAAAACCTTATTTGAATCTGAGGTCTTATTTACCACTAAAAGGAAGAATCATTTCTAATCATCCCAGGAAGAGGCAGATCCTCAGATGGGGAATCGGAATTCAGCACCAGACAGAGGGGAACTCTAGTATCCTTCTCGGCGTCATTCTTTATTTAGTGGGTCCATCTGAACTTTCAAGAGGGCAGCTGTTGCAGTGTCTGTTCCGAGGCCAGGGCTGCTGCGATGACACTGACCACGTGGAGGCAGCCCCGACACAGGGTAGGGTGGGCCCTGAGCCCTCATGATCAAGCCATATCTTATAAAGAGATTTTATGGGGTCATGTTACTCTCTGTTTATTTCTCTGTCATTCTCCCCAACCTGTGGTAAAGGCTGGTCTAAAGAATCCGGCCTGGTCTTGGCTGCCCTGTGCGTGTGTGCGTGTGTGTGTGTGTGTGTGTGTGTATGTGTGTGCTGGAGGCTGGAGACAATGAGTGAAAACTCCTAAGGGAAAATCCGAGTTACCCCTCTCCACACAGAGGTTCTTCCTTCATTGCCAAGCATGGAGGAGTTGGCTTTAATTCATTGGGAAAGGTGGTGACTTTTCCCTGCAGGGTCTGGTGGAGCCAGAGAGACCCTAGTTTTAGATGCACCAGGCAAGATACCTGGAAGGGGTTCTTAAGTCCATAGGCTAGGCCCACATCAGGTTATCAAAACTTGAAAATAAAATGAAGGCTGATCTTGTAGCAAGGAGATATGATGCTGGTGCCTATCTTGTGGGCTGTATGGAGCACACTTCGTGTACATTTTGCCAGGAGACAAAGTGAATCCACCAATAGTTGGTGGGGATAAGCCTGCCTTTGGGAGAGAGTGGCTCCATCCATGGCTAGAACAGATCTAGCAAAGTTGGGAACCAAATAGGCTTGACATATGTCATCTACATGTATTTTGGGGGACAAAGAGGGGGCCAAGAGAGAAAGTGAACAAATATACAAATAAACAAAACAGAAATAAACACTAAAAGCATTTTCTCAAGGTTGTTTCTCATCATCTCTTGCTCTCCACAGGAGTCAAAATTGTGGTGGTCCTAGGAAACCCCTAGAGGCAGGAGGAACTGCATCAGGAGGGAATTGGAATTGTTTTGTCTTGTGAAGAGAAACTGACATCATTTCCAAATGCCTAGAGGAATGTGCCCTTACAGAGACCTGAATGTTGGAGCTGCTCTCTTTAGCAAGCACAGCAGCCTAAACATCCCTGACACCTCCACCATCTGGCCATCTGCTCCATAGAGCAAGCTCCCTAACTTGGGGCACACTTCGGGGGGGGACAACCAGTGGGGAAGGCCTCTCAGCAGTGAATATAGATCTCACAAAGCCAATGGTTCTCAGCCTCCATGCATATTAGAAATGTCCATGGAGTTTTTAAACACGCCCATGCCTTGGCCCCACTGCCAGAGATTCTGATTTAATTGGTCTGGGGTAGGACCCAGGCATGGATATGCTTTCAGAGCTCCCCAGGTGACTCTAATGTGCAGCCAGAGTCGAGAACCACCACATTATACAACAGAAGAGGCCCTCGGGCTCTCACTCAGACCCCAGTTACTCTTAATTGATATATACTTCTAACAATCCCGTTGTCTGGTTTTCTAGCTGTTTTAAGATTAAAAGCAGCGCTTTTAGGAGGGGAGAGAAAGACTGCTAATGAAAAGACACTAAAAGCAGCAAGACATAACACATGAGAGTCTGATCATAGGGTAAAGATAGAAAACCTATAAAAAGCAAACAGCACTCACCCTGTCCCCACTCCAGCATATCCTATTAACAGCAAGGGCCTGAGGGGACCGCTTGATGGGGAGGGAGCGTGAGGACTGCAGTGTGAAGGGTGAGTGATACATATTGACTGTCCATGATGCCTAGGGCGTGTGTTGACAGTTGCTACAAACACTACCTCGTTTAATTCTCATCACAGCCCTATGAGATAAGTATTATCAGCCCATTTTATAGATGAAGAAACCAAGACTCAGGGAGGATCTCTGGCTTGCTCAAAGTTGTACCAGCAGTGAGCTGCAAAGCTGGGATCTGAATGTCAAATGTCAGTTGGTTTGACTCAAAAGCTCACATATGTTTGAAAGTGCCATACCTGCCTATTAAGCATGATAACGGTTATTTCTCATGATGACCTAAAATCTAGAGGTGGATTACCCTCAGTATACAGCTGTTCAAGATGTTCACTTTAGGAATAGTTATACAGACACACACACACACACACACACACACACAAATATGTGCCTTTTAACAGTGATGAAAGAATTGGGTATCCATTCGGGAAATAAATAAATAAATAATACAAGTTATTTCTCAGTTTGCACATTCAACAATGAATACCAGATGCATAAAGATGGAAATGAAACCATAAAGGTACTAGAAGAAAATATAAGTGAATATTTTATAATCTTAGGATGAGGAAGGACTTTCTAAACATGTCAACAAAAGCAGAAACCATAGAGGAAAAGATTGATAGATTTGACTACAAAAAAAATTAAAAACTTCTGTACATCAAAAACCACCATAAATTGAAAAAATATTCAACCTCACTTGCATTCAAAGAAAGGCAAATTAAAACAGCAATGAGAGACTTTTTCTTTTTTTTTTTTTTGCTGATCCGATTGGCAATGATTAAAAAGAATGATAATACCAAGAGTTGGCATGGGTGAGGGAAAATCAGCACTCAGACACTGTAGGAAGGAGTGTAAATTGGTACAATCTTTCTGGAAGGCATTTTGGCAATATGTTTGAAAAAACCCTAAGAAGGCACATACCTTTGACCTAGTGATTTCATGTATAAAAATGTATCCAAAGGACAGAATTGATCCACTATACATATGCATGCATGTGTAAAATGTGTGCAAGGATTTTATTCACTGATGCACTGTTCAGAATATTGAAAAACTGCAAGCAATCTGAATGTTTAACAAAAATACATCAGCAAAATAAATTTATACATAAAAAGTAATACTATGTAGCTATCAAAAATGATGCTGTATAGATAGACAGACCAATGGAATAGAATAGAAAGCCCAGGAACAGAACCAAATAAATATGAGAATTTGGTCTCTGACAACCATCAAATCAGTGAGGCAAAGACAGATTTTTAAATAAATGGTGTTTGACTAACTGGAAAAAGATAGAAGCTGGACCAGTATTTTACATAGCATGTCAGGATAAACTTCAACTGGATCAAAGATACAAATGCAGGAAATAAAACCTTAAAATTACCAGAGGAATAATAGAATTTCTTTATAATCTTGGAATAGTAAAGACCTTTCTAACTGATTAAAAATCCAGAAGTTATGAAATAAAAGACCAACAAATACATCTTCATAAAAATCTTAAAATTACTGCATGGCAAAAACACCATAAACAAAGTAAAAAAACCAAATGACTAACTAGAAAAAAAAAATTACAACTCATTTTACAAAAGGTCAATCACCCTCATACATAGTTTGTTCCTATAAATAAAGACCAATAACCCAATAGAAAAAGTACCCATTTTCGAAAAAAAGAGAAAGAAATACAAATGGCCTTTAAGCATATGAAAGAATGTTCAACCTCATTTATAATAATAATAAAATAATATAAGAGGAATGTAATCATATAGGAGTTGCAACAATATGCCCATTTTTCACCTATCAGATTTACACATATCCAAAATATATTTAATACTTGATTGTAGAAGTTGACGGGAAATAGAACCCTCATTGACTGCTGGTAGGAGTACAAATGGTACATCCTTATGAAGCACAATTTGGTATTGTTTATTGATGTTCCTAATGTATTTGCCCCTTGATTCATCAGTCCTGTTCTCGGAATTTTTCCTGAAAATATATTTGCACACATACAGAAATGACATATGTATATATTATAGCATTGTTTGCAATAGCAAAAGATTGGAAATAATCCAAATGTCCAATGATATGGAATTGGTTAGATATTATGGTCCATCCATACCATGAAATACCAGGATGCTCTCTATGTACTGATAAGGAAAATCTCCACTATATACTATTAAGTTTATAGTGCCGGAGGGGAGGGAGGGAGGAATGGGCAGACACAGAGGGTTTTTAGGGCAGTGAAAATACTCTGTATGATTCTGTAATGGTGGGTAAATGTCATTATACATTTGTCCAAACCCATAGAATGTACAACACCAAGAGTGAAGCTTAATGTAAAATCTGGACTTTGGGTGATAATAATGTCAACATAAGTTCACCAAATGTAATAAACGTACCACTCTGGTGGCGGATGTTGATCATGGGCAAAGATGATGCCTGTGTGGGGGCAGAGGGTATATGGGAAATCTTTGTATCTTCCTCCCAATTTTGCAGCAAACCTAAAACTGCTCAAAAAATAGTCTTTAAAAAAGTGAAAAACAGCCTGTAATTCTAGCACTCTGGGAGCCCAAGGCGGGAGGATTGCTTGAGGTCAGGAGTTTGAGACCAGCCTGAGCAACAGCGAGACCCCGTCTCTACTAAAAATAGAAAAAATTAGCCGGGTGCCTGTAGTGCCAACTACTCAGGAGGCTGAGGCAAGAGGGTTGCTTGAGCCCAGGAGTTGGAGGTTGCAGTGAGCTGTGATGATGCCACTGCACTCTACCCAGGGTGACGGAGTGAGACTCTTATCTCAAAAAAAAAAAAAAATCAAATAAAGCAAGGTACCCAATAATGTATAGTGTGTAAACTTCTGTGTAAGAAAGGATGGGCAATATATATTTGCTCCCTTGTATTTTCAAAAAGAAGCACTATAACTATGAAAAGTGGTGGGGGGCGGGGAAATCAGAGACCCAGGTGAATGGGGACATGAGTGGGAGCAGGAGTTCTCAAGGTATGCTTTTTTATATTGTTTTGATTTTTGAACTATATGAGAGCATTGTCTATTTTTAAAATAAAATTAATTTAATACATAATGATGCAGATTCATTTGTGTTGACACAGATTTTCAAAATGGATTTAGTGCATAAAGTAGGCCACAGAAATATATATATAGAATAATCCCAGCTTTGTTTTTTAAAATATCATATCTATATGGTCCTATGCATCTATATTGGGAAATAGGAAAGTCTAGAAAGGTACACTCTAAAATATTAATAGTGGTTATCTCTAGTTGGTGGGATTTAGGGTTATTTCATTTTAATCAATTTTTCTTTTTATTTGCACTTTCTAATTTTTGTAAGATGATCATGTTTTATTTCTATAATTACAAAACTAAAGATAAAAAACTTACCTCAAACAAGCCTCAAGGAAAAATAATAACCCAGGAGAGATATTTGCAACACAATAAAGAATTTAATATCCTTATATTTAAAGAACTTGCAAAAAATAAGAAAAAGAAGAATGCTCCAGGAAAAATCCAAATAGACAATAAGATAAATAAATGTTTGTACACTTATAAAATGTATTATTAGAAGGCAATAAAATGATAATTTTTTTTTAAGAGAAAGGGTCTCGCTCTGTCACCCAGGCTGGAATGCACTGGCATGATCATAGCTCACTGCAGCCTCAAACACCTGGGCTCAAGCAATCCTCTGGCATCAACCTCCCTAGTAGTTGGGATTATAGGAGTGTGCCACCACACCCGGACAATTTTTTAAAAAATTTTTTTTTAGAGATGGGGTCTTGCTATGTTGCCCAGGCTGGTCTCAAACTCCTGGCCTCAAGTGATCCTCCCGCCTCAGCCTCCCAAAGTGCTGGGATTACAGGCACAAGCCATCACGCTTGGCCTGCACACCATTTAATGACAAGGATAGTTATTATATATTAAGGAAAAGCAAGTTAGCAAATAGTGTTGTTTCAATAAAAATATATCTATACCAGACTTACAGACTTTCAATGTATGTATTTATGTATAGATATAAATATAAGCACAGAATAAAATCTGTGAGGATAGGCACTGAAAAGCATATTGATGTGATTTCTGGATGGCAAGATGACAGCTGTTTAATATTTTTCTTGTCTTATATTTTTCTGCACTGAAATGGTTACTTGTATAATATAAAAGAAAATATTATTTATAATATTGCCTTGTGAAAAATTTAGCCACAAATTCCTCATATTATATTTAATAATGAAAAACTGAAAACAAACTAAGTATATAACAATAGGCATTAAAAGTGACATGGGTGTCCATGGGATAATTTCAATCACACATTACAAATTACCTTACAGAAAAATATGTATTAATGTGAAACATTCGGGGTATGAACATATATTATGCATATACAAAGCAATATGTACAAAATGACTCCATTTTTTAAAAATGTTTAGAAAAATTGGGGGAGGATGCCCACCAACGTGTTTGTTCACTGTGGTTACCCCTGGGTGGTGAAATCATGGGTGATTTTGGTTTTGTTTTTTTCTTTTTGATGGTCAGGATTTTCTAAATTCTCTATGATAAACAATCCCTTCTAAATTGAGAAAAAATAAAGCACTAAATTATTTTTTAATGCTTAAAAAAAATGCTTCAAGAAACAAATTCTAAACTACCTAAAAATTGACCCATCCAGAAAGAGAGATACAAGTAAGGGATTCTGGCTCACTGAGGTGGACTATCTCCATCTGCCAATGACGAGAAGTGAAGTATGGCCCCGGTCCTCAGCTGAGATGCCCATCCCCTTTTCCTTCCCTTGAGTCTGCGTTGACCACAGGGTGCCAGCCACCATTCTGGGTACAACAAAACTGCCCACCAATATATGAAGGCTGGATGCTGCAACCAGCCACGCCTCCCCAAGAATCACTAGTCCAGCCACTTGCCTCCCACAGGTAAGTTAATAGACCCGTTGTGCCGGAAGGCGGTTGGAGAGCAGCATGGTTGGTGAAGTGGCCAGGGCACACAGGTTCTCTGTAGGGGCTCATTCCTGGCCCAGGCCCTCCTTTGGCTGCTTCTTCTATAATCTCCTTGGCCATCCTAATCTTATCGCTAGCCCATTAAAAGGAAGGACGAGCTACAAGGTTGGGTGTCTTTCAGGCAGCCCCCTCCAAAAGGGCCAGGGCACAGAGGTGGGCTCTGAAGCCCAGGTAGTCCCCAGGCCCTTTATGTCTCCTGAGAGTTTATTGCAACAGCCTCCTAACTGGCCCCTGCCCTCAATCCTTGCCCTGTCCAACCCATCTTCCAAGACCCTGCCTTCCTTCTTGAAATAGAGGTAATTATTTTATTCCTGGGATCAAAACATTTTATCCAAAATCAGTGCTTTTCAAACTTTACCACTGAAGTGGTATACCTACAGAAGACAAAAGAAATGCCTTAAGTTTTCCCAGGGGACTGCATAGCCTGAAGCTTCTGCATGTACACCCAAACTCTCTTTGAAGTCTTCTGTTTTCTCTTAAAAATTCATGAGAATTTTGCATTCTACCCCATGACATATCTTTTAATATGAAGATGTTTAAAATTATTCACCTCAAGGAAAATTGATGCTCCTGAAAGAAATATTGTATTTATCCGGAGGCTTCAAGTATCCTCCCTAAAGAATTGTATATAGGATAAAATCCAAACTCCTGACTCTTTATAGTTTGGACCTCACAAAGCTTTCTACTTTTCTCCTACTACTCCTTCATACATACTCCAGCCTCCGGGCCACCTGGACTCTCGTCATTTCCTAATATGCCAGCTTCTTCCTAGCCTCTGTGTTTTTGCTTTCTGTGGGACCACACTCTCCACCTGTTGACAACCCACCATCCCTAAAAGCCTCAAGGGCGATCAAACACCACCTTCCACATTAAACCTTCTCTGATCGCCCATGACAGATACGATGTGGGAGGTGCCATGAAAACAGCCTGGGTTTTGGAATCAGAAGGCCAGTGTTCAAATCCTGACTCCAACTCTTGACAGTGGACACATTATCTAACTTCTCTTAGATCTCATTTGTAAAATGAGGAATAATTATGCTTCCTTCAAAGGGCTGTTCTAGGGAGTAAATAAGATTCAAGCAACTGTGTAATGCCTAGCACATACTACCTTCTGCTCCTCCAAACTCCTATAGCAATTTATTTATATCTCTTGTATAAAGAGCACACGTTTACATAGTCATTCTTTTTATGATGGCTTATTTCCCCTAAATAGATCAGTGGTTCTTAATGTCCCAAAAAGCTTCTTGTATTACCCCCCTGGTCCCATGGCTTGAAAGATTTTGGTTATTAAATCAAACACATTTATGAAATAATAGCCTGCTTTCCTAAGTTCTTGATCCTATTAAGCTTTTTGAATATTGAGAGCATTCCCAGCCTTTCTTCTCATACCTAACTCTAGGGACTTGGAGTTGGGAGCCACCCACCAAGACCATAAACACCTTGAGACTACAGCTCTGTCTCCACACTTCCCACAGCACCTTATTCAGCGCCTTGCACTTAGAACACACCTAGTAACTGCTTGTGGCATAAACAAAAAGTTTCACACACATGACAGGGGGAAAAGTCCTCTCCAAATGAGCCAGTCGGAGTGCAGAAAGGGGTCATTGTTACAGGAGGCAGAGCTGGAGGCGAGCCCTTCTCCCTCCATCCACCCGGAGCAGCACCCCCAATTGCACCAGCTGGCCTCCAACTTCTGTGTGAGCCGATTAAAAAGCACCCTCTCTTCAGTGTCTGGAAACTCCTGCAAAGAAAGTTTGCTGCCTGAAGTTGGCTTTTGACTATAGTCTTAATAAGAGGCCTCAGCAGGCTGTGGTTAGAGAGACAATGTCACTTAGAGGAGCAGCTTGAAGTGGCAGTTAGGAGAATTATTTTAATGAATACATTTCCTTTCAATTGTATGGGAATATCAAGATCCCATTAGAATGGGGAAGCAATTAGAACTAATAAAGATGAATGCACAGTGCTCGGTGCGTGCAGAATAACAAGCAGCCAACAAAGGGACTCCAGAGAGCCCGCTCTCTTCCAAGGGAACCGGCAGCCAGCAGCCGGGAAACGGTTCTGTTCAGCTGCTCAAAGCCCCTGTGTCCCGCACATTCTGATCACGGCCAGCAAATGGTGTGAGTTGAGCCTCAGAGGTGGGGGTTGCACACCCCCCACCCCGCCCCAGCCCTGGCCCAGCCTCTTCGGGATTGAGACGGGCTGTTGGCAGCCACTTGGCAACAGCCATTCAGACCAGGGCCCTGGCTCCTGGCCAGCCTCTCTCCTGCCCCTCGCACTGGGCCTCATTGTGTCCAGGTGGCAAATGCCTTCTCGCCAACTCTCCTTCCAGGTTTAGAGAGGGGGTGGGACAGTGGAAGAGGGAGAAGGGGTGCATAGTAGGGGGCCCTCTGCCCCCTGCATGTCTCACCTCCCTGCTGGCCAGAGTCTGCTCCTCCTCTGGTTTGGTGTTATGTTACAGACACTGGTGAGTCACAGGCAGCCAAACGCAGAAGTACTGTTGCTTACACAATTACTCTTCAAACAGTAACAAACAATTTTCATTACCCAAGTCAGATCGGATCATCCGCCTGGCCATCCTGCCTCTATTCCAGCCACACAAACAGGACCCAAAGCCTCACACTCTGCCCACTCTGCTCTGACAAAACTGGCCTTCATTTTGCCCCAGCCTAGGGATACGGGACAAAGCTCTTCCTCTGATCCCTTCTTTGAACCAGATCAGCTGCACAGCTGCCAAGACTGTCAGGAAAAAATAGGGAAGCCACTAGGACCTATGCAATTTGGGGCCCAGTCAGATCTGGGGTGAGATGTTACTCAGCACCTGTGTGAAGAAAGCATTCAAGAGTTTGGAGGACTCTATTGCCAAGTTTAGAAGGAATCCAACAAGATAACCCTGGCTCCCCACCAAAGTATTCACTGGCCTCGAATGGAGTTTCAGTACTTGACATTTCTTTGTTTAACCTTTTTGGCCAGACAGTTTTTTCTACCAGGAATGTGTAAGCTCATTCTGAAATGTCTGTATGAGAGGCCAGTCACCTTCATTACTGGGATTTTTCTACCACTTCTCTTTCTAAAAAAAAAAAATAGTCTGTAACATTTTATTTGTTTCTTAACGGAAGAGCACTTTAAAAGCATGTTTACGTTTATAATCTTGATTGAACCTCAAAATAACTCTGTGGGGATGGGCATAGTAAGGGTTGTCAGGCCTAAAGATGAGGAAATAGTAGCCCAGAGAGGTTCAGTGTCCTGTGCAAGGTCACAGAATGGGTAATGACCTGGTCCAGTGCTTTGTGCTAAGACACCTTCTTCACACCTCCACAGAGTGCTAGACATTCCAGGATAGTTCATCCTGCAATTCTGCTTTTCCAGTGTTAACTCCCTTCTCCCTTCCACATAATAAACTGTACTAAGCACTGTGGACTTTTGAAGACTCTAGTGTAGGCTACAAAGGATCCTCTCTCAAGAAGATTCCAATCCAACAGTCATTAAGTTTTGCCATCCTCCCAACCAAAGAGATAGACCTTTACTCCCTTTCAATAGCTTCGGTAAGGATTTTAAAAGTCTGCCTGTCCAGTTATACGGTGGGCACAACAAAACTGGGAAAAATGATTGTTTAGGTCCCTTCCAGTATATAACATTGTAGCACCCAGGGATTGGCAAGTGGTAAAGCTAAGTCCAGTCACCTTTCTTACTCCTCACTACCTCCCATACCTAAAGGCCTATATTTAATTTTTTAAAATCTTTTGTATTTTTATAACTTCTGAGGTATAATTTATATACTGTGAAATTCACAGCTATTAAGTATACAGTTTGATCTAAGTTTTGAAAAATGTATACCTACAACCAAATCAAGACACAGAACATTTCCATCAGCACAGAAAGTTCCTGGATGCCCCTTTCCAGTCAATGCCACCCCAAGCTCCCACTGTTCTACTTTCTCTCACCATAGATTAGTTTAATCTGCCTTGAACAGCAGATAAATGGAATCATATTATTAGTAGTCTTTTGTATATTTCTTCTTTCACTCAATGTCTGCCAGACTCATCCATGTTATATCAGTAGTTTGTTCCTTCTTTTTTCATGAGTAGTATTATGTTATTCATTCAGTTTTTAAAATCCAGCCCTATTACTGTTGGTTTGTCCCTCAAAATTCTTTCCATTCAATATATCTCCTGCATATCTCCCCGGCAATGCTTGCAGTGAGGAAAATATATAAATGAAATATTTTTTTCTGTAGCACTATCCTATTAGGTAGGAGTGACTCTCCCTACTTTCAGGAGAAACAGATAACCAGGCAGTCCAGCATGGTGGTCATGAGTACAAGCTTCAGAGTAGTCATATCTGGGTTTTCATTTCTAGTCTAGCATTAACAAATGGTGGTTCGGGGCAGGTGATTTAACCTCTCTGTGACTGTTTTCCCATTTGTAAAATGAGGATAATAATACCTTCCTAATAAGAATTTGTGAGGGCTGTATTACACTGTACATAAAATGTTTGGCACAATGGAAACTAATAATAGCCTCAAGCTAGACTATAAAAAACATCCTCCTGCTTCATTCACACACTTTCAGTTTTTGTTAAGTCATAAAATATAAATGAGTATACATTTTCAAAAGTTTTTAAAAGGGACATTTCATGTTTAGATCTAGAAAAGTCTGTGTTATTTACTTAAAATAAATAACTGTTATTTCCTAAGGAAAAAAGCAAAGCCTTCCATCATTTATTCATTGACAATTATATATTGAGTACTGACCACGAGAGGCTCTTCAAAAGAGTTAAAGATATAGTCTTAGCTTTTAGGATGTTTGGTTTTGAGAGGGTAATAATATAAGCATAAAACTAATTATAATGCAAAGCAATGCAAGGTAAATAATAATAACAATTAACATCCATTAATGTAGTGGTTAAGAGCAGGTCTGTGAAGTCACATTACATTGGTTCAAATTCCAGCTGTGTGATGTTGGGAAGTTACTTAACCTCTTTGTGTGTGACTTCACCTGTAAAATGGGGATATCACTTACCTAGCAGGGCTATAATATCATGAGTAGTATTATAATATCAGCACATAAAAATATGTAAAAATAGCTAACATTTATTGAGTACTCAGTATGTGCCAGACATTGTATTACATGCTTACACTCATTACTGCACATAATCTCCACAATGCTCTTACTACTATTATATACATTTTACTGACAAGGCAACTGAAAGACAGAGGTTTAGGTAATCGTCCAAGATTATGTAGCTAGTAAACAGCAAATTATGCTCCAAGAGATACAATCATCTATAAAATGGGGATGATGGTACTAGTACTTACCTTCATGAGAATCAAATGCATTAATATTAGAAAAGTGCTTAGAACAGAGCCTAGCACATAAGGCTTATATACATGAATGTTAAATACAAATTACTATGGTGATTCAGAAATGACAGTAAATAACTTCCATGCATGGTCACTAAGAAAGGCTTTGGAAAGGTGATGTTTAAGCTGGGCCCTGAAAAGTAGGTAGAATTGGAGAGATGGGGGTGATAGGGCATTTCAGACAGAAAAGAAAGGAAGGAAGGAAGGAAGGCAGGGAGGCAGGTAGGTGGGAAGGGGAGAGGGAAGGAAGGAAAGAAGAGGCAAGAATTGGGATAAAGTTTAAAGTGTGTAAAAAGAAAAAAAAACCATGGAAGTAGTTAAGTTTGACTAGGGAAAAAAATTTCCCCTTTCCTCCACCAACCAGTCACCATTCCTGTCAGCTGTACTTCCTCAGTGTATCATTTTCCTCATATCCCTGTAGAATCTGCTGTCCTGTCTTCCTCTTCATAATCATCCATTGAACAATATTTATCAAGTGCCACGATGTGCCAGACACTGCTCTAGGCACCGGGAATATACACCAGTCAATAGGCCAGGTCCCAGTTCCTATTCAGCATTATAATAATTCTCCAAATTCGATTCCAGCTTTTGGGCAGCCCAACTCTAATCCATCCTCCACACTGCCACCAGAGAGAACGTGAAGACACACATCTGGCCCAGATACCCTTTGCTTAAATCCCTCTATAGTATTTTCCCATTGCGTCCAGAATAAATTTCAATCTCCCTAGCATCCTGTTCGAGGCCTTTCACTCATGGGCCCGCGCAGCCTTATCTCCCAGTCTTCATCTCCATGCACTCTGCACTGAGCCATAGTAAAGCGTTCAAAATCTGAGATATACACACTTACAAATAAGCACTTGCTCAAAGAACGTGGCTAGAACTCCATCCTTATTTCATCCCTTGTATGCTGAAACATTCCCCCACTCGGCACGCCTTGGATGGGAAAGCCCCAGTCACATTCCCCCCCCTCCCCTCCCGACCCCCAGCTTTTCCAGCCTAAAGAGCCGCACAGGGTGCACGCTCCCCCACATCCACTCCCATCCACAGAAGCCCAAGCCCACCCCCAACACCGACAGAGCCGAAAGAGGAGGGGCCTCGCGCGTCACCGGGGCCGCCATCTTGGCTGAGGTGGCCGGAAGTGGCCCGCGTGTGGGCGCGGACTGAGGCTGCGCGGCAGCCCCGCCGCGGGTCTTGGTCGCCGGCGGCGTCGCGGCAGCGGTTCGGACTTCTGTGCGGAGCCGCCCAGCAGCCACAAAGGCCCCTCCGCTACCGCGCCTAGTCGTCCTCCCGCCGCCCCAGCCGCTGTCCAACCCCTCCGCCTTGGTGTGCGCAGTGGCTCACACACCCCTCGGCCCGTGTACGCGCTCTGCACCTGCCTGCCCGAAAGCATGTTGCAGAAACCCGAGAGCGGGGGTCTCCCGGTCTCTCAGGCCAAGGGGGAGAAGGACGGCGGCCATGATGGTGAGCCCCAGGCCCTGACCGCCTCGCGGGAGAGCCCCAGGGAGGACCTTGGCGCCGTGAGGGAGGAGGGGTGTGCGGAGCCCGCCCTCACCCGGAGAGGCGCGGGGGCCTTGGCCCGGCGCAGGGCCTACCGCCGTCTAAATCGGACGGTGGCGGAGTTGGTGCAGTTCCTGCTGGTGAAAGACAAGAAGAAGAGTCCCATCACACGCTCCGAGATGGTGAAATACGTTATTGGAGACTTGAAGGATCTGTTCCCCGAGATCATCGCGAGGGCCGCAGAGCATCTGCGGTATGTCTTTGGTTTCCAGCTGAAACAGTTTGACCGCAAGCACCACACTTATATCCTGACCAACAAACTAAAACCTCTTGAGGAGGAGGAGGATCTGGGAGGAGATGGGCCCAGATTGGGTCTCTTAATGATGATCTTGGGCCTTATCTACATGAAAGGTAATAGCGCCAGGGAGGCCCAGGTCTGGGAGATGCTGCGTCGCTTGGGGGTGCATCCCTCAAAGTATCACTTTCTCTTTGGGTACCCGAAGAGGCTTATTATGGAAGATTTTGTTCAGCAGCGATACCTCAATTACAGGCGGCTGCCTCACACCAATCCACCGGAATATGAATTCTCTTGGGGTCCCCGAAGCAACCTGGAAATCAGCAAGATGAAAGTCCTGGGGTTCGTGGCCAAGCTCCATAAGAAAGAACCCCAGCACTGGCCAGCGCAGTATGGTGAGGCCCTGGCAGACGAGGCCGACAGGGCCAGAGCCAAGGCCAGAGCTGAGGCCAGTATGAGGGCTAGGGCCAGGGCCAGTGCTAGGGCCAGCGTTCACCGCTGGTGAAAAGGTGACCAGCGGGGGGCCCCGTGGTTATGGAAGCTACTGTCTTGAATAATAAGTAGTATGGTTGGGACGAGGGTCGTTATTCCTATAGAAATGGTGTAACTTTAGGACTTAGGTTTTATATCTTGTTATGTTTTGTTATATTGAATATACTGTTAAAATGCTGTTTATAACAGAGATTGGTCTTTTTTCTGTAGGATTTTGTTGTCGAGTTTTGCTGCTTTTGTAAAACAGAGAAACTGCATTTTATTCTGTGATTTTTGAACAGATTATGCAGCATTGTCATGCTGTACTTTAATGGTTTGAAGGAACTCAGCAGTATGATGATCTGGTGCCAGGAAAAAAAAAATAGTTGATTGGTGTCTAGCCTCCCAACACTTTTTGTCTATTGTATATTTTAAAAAAAAAAGACTGAAATGTACCTCCATTTGGTTAGCTATCTTAGTATTAAGACAAAAAATAAAATGCAATAAATTAGAAGTATACCCTGGTACACTTAATAAATTAAACATTTGTTGAGCATTTTGTTTTTTGTGATGCACTGTTTTGGGCATAGAATGCTGAACAAGATAAAGGTCCTACTTTTTTCAGAACTGGAGAGTAAGTAAATCAACCAGAAATTACAGTGCAGTGAGTTGAAGGCTACAAAGGGACGCCTAACCCATCCGGGGTGATTGGGTGAAGCTTGCTTGAGGTTACCTTTAGTCAGAGGTTGGGGGAGGGGAGGGTAAGGAATAGAGGAAGAAGAAGATGGAGGTGGGGAAGCCACGGGTTGGGGATAGTATTAAAAATGACTTAAGATCACAGATGCTCCTCAATAACATGGGAAGAAGACTTGATACATGGCAAATCTGGAAAATACCCCATATTTGCCAGTGCTCTTGTTCCAGGGCAATTTGTTACAGTCCACAAGGATGGTGACTATTAGCATTTTGGCCCTCTCCATGTCCCTTCTCTCAACTTCTACAACATTCCCTCTTCCACCAAAGCCCTCAGAGATCAAATAGTATAACAGTTCTGGAATATTATGCAATATGGTTGGAGGATACAGTGTCTCCTACTACCAAGGAGTTCTACTTCAAGCTCTCTCCCCTAGCGCCAGGAGGCCCAGTGCCCCCGTCAGTGTTTCTACTTGCTCCTTTCTACCTGCCACCTCCCATTTGGAGGAGACCTGTAAGGCATCCCTCACGTTCTTACTACCCATGAAGAGTCATCTATAAACAGCTCTGGCCTCAGCAGTGCCTACCATCTTCAGTGTGCAGTAAATCCTGTATGAAGGGCACATAGAATAATAGGGAACTTAGAGGAGTGGTACCCAAACCAGAGATGGGTATGGGGGGATTGTGAAACTGTCCCCCTACAGCTGCCATAAATGGAAAAGCTGCTTTCTTTTCTCTTTAATGTCAGTTTCTTCCTGCTGCCAGGTGTGTCCAAATAACATTTCTGAGTGTGTTAAGGTTGGCATAGAATACAAATTACTTCGGGACATAGGCCCAGGGATCCAACAAATCAGATTGGGACCAAAAGCTATCAGCTTATGGGCAAAAAAAGTTCACTAATAATTAAAAATATGACTTCTGGGTAGTTTATAATTCATTAAACAAGCAAAAATATTGAGTGTCCACTGTGTGTCAACAACTTTGCTAGTTACCAAAGTTATTAAAACGGGAAGACTGGCCTTGCCCTCAAGGAGCAATAATGATGATAATTTCTCACATTTGTATTTTCTCACAGTGGCTGAGAGGTTAACAGTATGTGCACCTGAGGGTCAAGCTATCAGGTGATTTGCCTAAAGTTACTTGGTTTGTAAAACATAGTACCAAAACTAGAACCCAAGTCTCTTGCCCTGCAATCCAGTGTATTTCATTCTAGCATGTTGTTCCCCATTCCTGGTCTTCAATTAGTTATCACAACTCCAAGGAACAAGTGAGGCATGTGTGATTATCTCCAGTTGCCACTGCAGTTGTCATAAGAATGAGGTAGAATAGAAATACTCCCCATTTTACTGATGACAAGTGGCTTTGCTCAAGATCAAACGTGTGTACATGGCAAAGACAGGACTAACAACAACAGTACCATTTATTAAACATTACTATAGGCCAAAGGCATTTTTTCCCTACTTTTCACAATCACATTGCAAAGTAGGTATTATTAAATATCTCCATTTTACAGATACTAATGGTAGTAATATTTACCATTTATTCAATACCTAAGATGAGCTAGCTTTTTTATGCTTTACATGTTTTAATGATTTTCATAACTGTCTTAGAGGGTAGATATCATCTGTTCCATTTTGCACAAAGCAAACAGACTCAGAAGCTATAAGAGTCTCAAACACAGAACAAGAATTGGAGCTGAAGTCTGGCTGGGTCCAAAGCCCACACTTTTCACTATTTTACATTTCCTCCTCGGGACTCCTTCCACACTTGGGTCATCTGTCTCCCGACTCATCTTTCTTCAGACACCTCTGTCTCTCTGAAGATACAAACAAAGGCTGTAGCAAAGGTGATCATGATGAGATGCTGGCCTACAGGAGGGTAAAGATGAGTCTAAAATAAAACTGGTGAATTACCTGTGAACGTTGATCCCAGTTCTGGCTACTGTCTCCCCAGTGTTAGAGTGCTCACTATATGGAGAATGTGTATTTTTGCTCAAACTTAGCATGTTTTGCCCTTACAGGCCATGTTTCCTCAATCTGTAGTCTGCCCTCTCCACTAAGCCTCAAATTAGTCTTTTCATGCCATGGAATAATCAAATAACGTTTGTGGACCTGCAAATATGATTCCCAGGGTTGTTTCCAGATGGTACAAAGGGCTGGCAGAGCTTGTACCCTTGCCTCAGGATGAAAGACCTCCCATCACAGATGCCATCGTCAACTTCTCAAAAGTACTAAGAGTGTAGCCTCTGGGGCCCATGTGTGGAGCAGACATTGGTCACGGTAAAGGCAAGAGATGAATTCTCTTGTTGCTTATGGTCATTCACATGAAGGAGAAGGAAGGCCTGGATCCCCAGTCTCCTTCCCTTTCAGACACAAACAGAACTAAATCTTCCTGGGTCAAATTATTGTATGTGTGTTCGGGGCGGGGAGGATTTAGTTGAGGGAATGATGGCAGATGGATTACTCCAAATCATACTTACTATAGTACAACTAGAAAGGAAAGCCAGTGAAGGAAATTCCCTTGAAAACTATGAATCATGTCTTGGACAATGGGAAGGTCTCTGTTCAGCCACAGACTCTGCAGGGATCTCGACACTCAACCAGAGACTTTTGACCCATGGGAACTTGGAGAATGGGTGTTTGGAAACAGGCTCAGGTTGATTACAGTTCCAGCATCCAGCAGGCACAGAGTGCTCTGGAGGTAGCAGCTCATTTGCGGTTCCTGCAAATCAGGCCTCAATTCACAGGCTCAATCACAGTTTCTACTTGAGGCAATTATGCTTCATGGCTTGGTCATGGTGCCAACTGATGCTTGTGCAAATTATTCCTCAAATTGTGCAGCCCAGCAGAGATGACGACAATTACCTCCCAGCAGAAACAGTGTACTGACTAAGGAGGTTAGATATGCTGAAAAATGTTCTATTCAAGGCCTTTTAAAAGTCCACTATGTGAACTTGAACAAGGAAATTCAGTCTGAGGACTGAAGATCTAGGAAATAGTTTAGTGGATGATTGGAGCAGGGGTCAAATATAATCCACACCCCACACACCATCCTATCAGCTGATTTCAGACTCTGCCCATTCCCTAACCAGTCATGACCAGTAACAGTAGCAGCCAGCGTTTATTAAACCTGTGTACCAGGCATGGTGCTAAGTATGATAACCACATTGTCTCATGCATCTGCACAGCAGCCCTATGGAGCAGGTTTGACATTTGCCAACATTAAGATACTATAAGGAAACCACAAGGAAAGAGTAATTCCTTCCATTCTTTCAGTGCACAAGTTAAATGACTTGGCCAAGCTCATGACATAACTTAGTGAGTGGCAGACCCAGAACTTGAACATAAATCTTCTGGGTTCTTGCTGGTATTCCCCCCTGCTGGTCCTCAGAGGTACTTAGGAAGCAACCAACTTCCTATTGGAAAAATGGAGCTCAGAGGGGAAGAAAGAGAACCTCTGGCATTGCTCGTTTGTGTCATATGCTAGAACACCCCGGTTGGAGATAGGGGCTAGCTGGTTCCTCTATTTGTAGGGACCCTAATTGGGAGAGGAGCCCGCTTTTGAGGAATGATACTTCTGAGACATCTCCCAAACCTGCTGCAGTAGTCCTGTGCTCCATGTGGTGGGGAAATCAGTGCAGGGGAAAAAGCAGCCTCAACCTAAGAGAGACTCAGGAGACCTGCTGGGTATCAAGCACTGTGAGGGACAGAGGGACAGCCACATACCCAAACCATAAAGCTAGAGGAGGCCTCCTGAAACGGAAAGCTCCTGGCTGCTGGAGCAGACAGACCTGCACTCCAGTCCCCTTCTCTGCCACGTGAGAGCAATGTGGCATCAGCCGAGTTACCTAACCTCTTGAGCTTTGTTTTTCTCATCTTTAAAATAAAGAGAATGCTACCTATCTCAAAACACTGTGAGGCCTGAATGAGGGAATTGCTAAAGCACCTACCACAGTATCTGGTGTGTGGTAACTGTTGTTATTATAAAATGTATTCACTCAGTCAACAAATGTTTATTGAGCGTCTTCTATATGCCAGGCGTGCAAATAGGGGGTGAGATCGCAGCAGAGAACAAAATAGACAAAAGCCCTTGCCCTCGTGCAGCTTACATACTAGCGTAAGGAGAGGAGCTATGTCATAAGGAGAAATGGAGCCGGCAGGGGACAGGAGCGCTGGGAAGGTGTATAGTTTTAAATAGCGTGCTCAAAGAAAGCCTCCCTGAGAAGTGGCACTTGAGTCACAACTGAAGGCCATAAGCAGGGGCCCAGAAGCTTTCTAGGGGGACTGGGGAGGGGTGCTGGCTGAGGAAACAGAATGGAGGCCCAGGGTGGGAGCAGGCCAGGCATGTTCTGCGAAGGAGCTCCAGCAAGGAGAGTGAGGGGAAGCGAGGGTTCGGTAGAAGGAGCTATGTTTTGTGTCCTGAAGGGGCTGGCAGAGCTGGCACAGGTACCTGAAGCAAGGACTGAACACTGATCTGCACTAAGCGCCGAGCTCGGCATCTGAGACTTACTGCAGGAGTGGCCTTAGGCAGTGCGGAGACTTCCTCTGAGCCTTGAAGGGGAAGGAAAGATAAAATATTCTTTATTCATAGCTTTTGTTTTTCTAATTACAAATGCTTATAGTGGGAAAATTGGCAGGTTTCATAAAACTGTAAAGAAGAAAATGAATTCTCTACAATACTGGCACCCAGAGGCAAGCACGGTTCAGAATGTAATACGGTTTTCTATCTCTCGTACATATTGTTTTCACTTACTTTAACAGTGAGTTACAATGACACTAAGCCCCACCCTACATGATATTTCACTCAAATATTTTTGAGAGCTCTTAATGGGGTGTGTCACATAATGTCACAAATCCATCTGTCCATTGCAGTCACAAGTAGGGCTGGTGGAGGCTGGGGATGTTCCTTGTGGGGCCCCAGCTTCCATGGCTACTGCCGCCTCTGATGGCCTTGGGTTCTGGAGAGATGCTGGCTTCCCTGCAAAGATGGACACAATGTCCTTCTCCTCAGCTCTGTGCCAAGACGTGTCACCTAGGTCCCAAGGCTACAGTACTAGGACCCCTCTAACTTCCTCAGGAAGGCTGCTTGTCTCTGCTTTCTGTCTCTTATAACAACTTCAGCTGAAAATAGCCACCTCCATGGGGACCAGGCCAGGCTCCTTCCCTCTACAAGTTCTCTCCTCAAACCTCAGGAAAAAAAAGAAAAGAAAAGGCAAGTCCCAGTCTCCCAAGACATGGCTATCTACGTCGCTGAACCAGAACAGTGAACATCTGTATTCAGGCTGACAGCGACTATACAGTTTTAGGTTTGTGTTGATTTTCCCAAAACAAAGCAAAAGTCTGCCCCAGGGGTGAATTACATTCTCAACGTCTAACAAACAAACTGCTAGCGATTTAGCTCCCTTCCCCCAGCTTTCCCCACCTTCTCATCCTGTTTCCAAAACCTTAGAGTGCAACTCAGCCAGGGATATTATCTAGTGTTAAAGATGGTTAGGATTTAGGTAAAAGGTTGGAATGGGAGAAAGGATTCCAGCGGAGGGAAACAAGTCCATCCAGCAGAGGTAGGGTTGTAGGAGCGCATGCGCCCGCCGTCCTGGGAACAGTGGGGGGACCAGTCAGGCTGGAGTCAGAGTGTGTGGAGGAGAGGAGAGGGCGCTGTGGAGGGCGAGAGTGGCTGGGGGCAGTGGTGGAGGGAGAGCGGCGAGCACATGGCAGTGCCCTGGTAAGATGGACTGGCTGCTTATGAAGGGGGCAGGCTGTAGGCAGGGAGGCCCAGTGGGAGACCTTGGCAACAGTCCAGATAGGAGTTGATGACAGGCTGACCAGGGCAGTGGTGGCAGCAGGAGTAGGAGTAGGAGTGGGAAAGGACCAGTTGGGGGATAACCTGAAATGATTTGGTAACTGATTAACTGTGGGAAACGAAACAGAGAGAGAGAGAGGTGTGACCAGCATTTCCCAGCGGAAGCATCTGGAAGCATGCTGGAATCACTCATCAGAGCAGCTGGGCACCCAGGGAGAGCTGGTTCTGGGGTACGAAGGTGACTGTGGCTTCAGACACACTGAGTCTCAGTTGTGCAGTTGGACATCCAGTGGACACTTAGAGATGAGGCAGAGGAGGGACACCGAGGCTAAGGGTAGATGCGCTGAGTCATCGTCTTAGACGACAAAGCCCATACCGTGGGCTTTCTTCTTGAGAGATCTAGAGGGAGGAGAGCAGGAACTGGACTCACCTCCCTTCCTGCTTTCTGGGAGAAAGCAAGGATCTGGGAGTCCCAAACAGATCACCCAGCAATGCAGTCCTGCTCCCACAGTTGCCTGTTTAGGGCTGGTTCTGGGTCCACCTTCTAGATCCACTTCTACAAATGACCTGGGGGATATGGAGAGAGTCTCAGAAGGAAGCAGCATGGCCAGCATATAATAGAACTGGGAAAGAGAAGCTGCAAGTTATTGTAGGTGGGTGTCAACAAGGGGGTGCCGGAGTATTCTTTGTGTGCACTAAAAACAGAACTGCAGACAAGAGTCACACTGCAGCTGGAAGGACTCATGACAGACCTAAGCCAAGGCTTTAGTGAGCCAACTCAGTATTCCAGACTTAACCACCTGTCTCTCTCCTCTATTAGTGGACCTCCTTGCTTGGAATGGAACTTTCCAGGCAACGCCATTACTCTTAATCAGACGCAGAATCTCTCTATAGCACAAGATATATCCTAAGGAAAGAAGGTTCTCATTCGGTGAGAACCCGCATGGTTCAGACCCCTCAGACACACAGGGTACCCCGCCCAGACACAAACACGTGCTTGGTGTATAAATGCAGGAATATAATCTGTCATGGGATTAGAGGGGAAAAATTTTTTTTTAAATAATAAATGCAGGAACATCTCCTCCAACTCCATAGGAAACATGAAGAAAAATTATCATTTGGCTACTATCATATATCAGGTACTTTGCTTAGAGCTTTCCAAGTATTTTCACATTTAATCTCACAGCAGTTGTGAGAGAAAGGGATTGTTTTTTCGTTTTATAGAAAACCAAGGCTCAGAAAGCATTTTGGCCAAGATCACATGCCTGGAAAATGGCAGATGGTTCCTAACCCAGGTCTGCCTGTGCATTCGTGTGTTGTTATTCTTCATCTTTCACATACGTGTGCACAGTGGATCCAGACACAAAATTCCCACAGACTATAAGCTCCTCAAGTGCAGGGACCTTCATCTTATTCACAGATGTATCCCAAGCACCTAGAACAGTGTCTGGTACATGGTACACACTCAGTAAATATCTTGGTGGTGTTAAATGAATGGAATAAATACACGCATACTCACCTGTGTACATATAAATCTACACATACACCCCCCCACACACATGCCCCCTCACTTACACTTAATACACATCTACTCCACCGTTTGAAAGGAGGTCCTGGCGGGGAGGCCTCTCCAAGCTGCCCCAGTGGCCTACTCCTGGAGAGGCGACGGACCACGCGCCCTCAGCCCGCTGCTGGTCTCCCCAGACTCCTTCCTGGAGCAGGCCGCGGCCCCCGCTCCGGCCTGAGGACGGCCCACCTCCTTCTCTTCTCAGCTCAGTCAAAACAAAGAGTTTTTCTAAAAGATATTTACCAAGAGAGAAAGCAGAGAAAAACAAACCAAGGGACTGACCACAGGCTCTTGAGCGGGTGAGTTGGCAGAGCCCGTCCTTATCCTGTGCTATCCCAGAGTCCGGCCGCAGCCTGGCCGGGCTGGTGAGGTGACAGCCCACGGAGCCCAGGCCCCGGCTCCTGCGGATGCTCTGCCAGCAGCTCAGAGGCCCGGCCTGAGGGCGGAGGGGGTGGGCGCAGCTGCTCGGTCTGGGGGATCCTCTCTTCCTCCAGGTCCTGCTGCTGCTTCTGCTCTCAGGGCATAGACCCTTCTGCCATTCTGGCCTAGAACTAACTGCAATTTTACACCCTCCTTGCCATCTGCTGTGCCCTAGGCTGTAAACCAGGCTGTTCCCACCCAACCACTCAGTCAGACTGTGTAAATCCCCTGCTTAAAACCCCAACAATCTTTGTTCCTTCCTAGAGTCCCAAGGCTCTGCCCAGAGTGGCTCCTGCCGGCCTCTCTGCCTCATTCCCCTCCTTCGCGGGCCTCCAGCTCCATTTGCAAAGCAGTTCTGAGTGACATACCAGAGCCCTGGAATAATCCAGTCCTTCCCAGCCCTGGCTACTTACACCCCCCCCACCCCCCCCCACCGCCAGCCCTTCCCAAGCCTCTATTCATCCAGACACCTCAGACGACTCCAGATCAAACTCTGGACCAGTGTGTCAATGTCACCAGGGCCTGTGGATTAAAATGAAAATACCCAAGCCCACCCATGACCTGCTGAATCAGAATCTCTGCGGTGAGGCCCAGAAGCCAGCACTGTAAGCAAGCTGGGGAACAATTCTCACAGTCCAAAGTCCAAGAAGCACTGTCCCAAATCTACTAAATTCCACATACACCCCAGTGTGTATATAATAACAATAGCTAAAACATTTATTGAGCACTTACTATGTGCCAGGAAGTATTTTCAGGTATTAACTCATTTAACCCTCACAACACCACCATGAGAGAGGCATGATATTATCCCCACTTCACAGTAACAGCCAGTTGGTGGGAAAGTCAGGAATGGAACCCAGGCCCTGTGACTTTGTGACTTTCCCTAGTACACATGAGTGTACGCCCACACTGACTCCAATGCCTACCACACACAGGACCCCACCCTTAGATCTGCTCACCAAAGAGGAGACTGAAGGCCAGGGCATTTGTGAAGGCTCCTGGTTTCTCTCTCACCCCAAGTCTGGTCTACAGCGTATGAGCTGAGAGCCAGTAGCCACAGCCAGCAGGGCCAGGGAGTTGGCGCGCCACGGCCCCAGGACTTTGGCACCATCCTCGGGCACCAAGGCTCAGCCCTGCCTGCCACAGTAAGCATGCCCACTGCAGGCCTCAACTGCCAGGGGCCCTAAACCCTGCCTGCAGGCCCCCACTGCCCAGCGTGTCCTGGCTCCCTGAGACCTGAGCCCCCTGACAGGGCCCTCCTGGAACGCCGCAGCCAGAGAGCAGATGTGCTTGCAGCTCTCTCCAAAAAATAGTCTTCTTAGGAATCCTGCCATGGGGGAAAGGCAGAGGTTGGGGGAGGGCCTGGAAAAACAACCCAAATACCATAACACAGAAAAGTGATCCAAATAAAAAGCAGCAACTGTGTATCTGGAAGGAATAAACTGAGGAGGAGAGGCGCGGAGTTGTGCAGCGTGGCCACGAGGCTGCCAGCCTTGGCGGCCGGGGCTGGGGGCTGGGCAGCGGCTGCCAACTGGCCACGGGGCCGCTCTGGCCAGGGGCTGGGGTAGGGGAAGAGCAGAGTCTGGGCTGACTTCAGGGCATGAGGCATGGATCTCAGCCAGCGGCATCCTCCTCCCCAGGGCTCCAGGCGCTGGATTCTGCAGCCCCCAGAAGGCCACAGAGGGAATGTAGGGCCTCAAAGAGGACTTTTGATAGCCCCAGCCACCTCACGACCTATCTGGAGGGCCCTTCTCGCCCTTCTCCACCTGAAGAGTCTGCTTGGGACCATGGAAAGAGCCAGAATTATGCCCGCTCTCACAGGCATTCCGAGCATGGGGAGAGGGGGCTTCTGAAAATAGAGCTGAGAAGCTCTGGCAGTGGAGGGAAAGAGTAGGAAAGATTTATTCTGGGGCCACAGAATGCAGAATCACAACACCCGGGTTCTCATCCAGCACTCTCCTGACAGGCAGTGTGACCTTGGACAAGTCACTTATTCTTATTGAGCCCAAATCTCATCATAAAGTGGCACAATTAAGCTTTCTCTGTGCACCTCAGGCTCAAACAAGACCAATAATGATGGTGAAAAGCTTTTGCAAGCAGGAGCTGCTGTCAGTTCCCACTTCCCTCATAAACTGGGTACCAAGTACAGAACTGAGTATTTTCACATACTGGTGCATGTATTTCTCTGACATAGGTATTATCCCCATTTGACAGATGAGGAAAATAAGGCTCGGGGAGTTAAGGAACCCTGAGAACTGACAGATGCAGGAGTCGAACCAGTTCTGTCTGTGGAGCCTGTGCCCCATCTCCTAAGCCACATTGCTAGACGGCAAAGAAAAGAATCCTGATATTGCAGCCCAGTGAGCAGGGATAGGCAGTGTCACAGCTGGTGAGCCCAGTGAAGAGGTGATGTCCAGAAGTCCTGGCAGAGGAGAGTGGCCGGGGATGCTGGCAGCAGGTAGCAGGGACTCTGTCTGGGCTCGGGCCAGAGCGGGAGGCTCGGTGGAGTGAGGTGTGCCCAGACCTGAAGGAACTGAAGCCCCCAGTGCCCCATGAAAGCCTGGAGGCTGGCATGCCAGCCAGGGTGGCCAGGAAAAGGGCAGAACCTGGGTGCCTGAGGGTGCAAGGGCGCTGAAACTCATCACGAGGAAGGTCGCCGGGCAGAGCCTGAGGAACCACGCAAGGAGAGCTGGGAAGGAGGTCAGCCGAGCATCAGAGTGTTGAGCAAGGTAGGTGAGGAGCTGGATCCTTCACAGGGCAGCCAGAGATAAAGCAAGGCCCAGGAGGTCACCAGGTTGGCCCGGGAGTAAAATCTGAGGCCGCTGCTGAGGCCTCCTCTCACATTGCCCACCTGCTCTGTGAGGCTGAGGGGGCTTCTCAAGGCCTGGGCATGAGCACAGAAAGTGAGATGGTGGTATGTCACAGGCCGTGGAGTCGAGGAATGGGGTTTTCAAACCTACTTACTAGTTATGTGACCTTGGAGTACACACTTAACCTCTCTGTGCTCGAGAGCCAAAGCCTGGATAGGAGCACAGCAAAGGATGGTTTCCCTCCAAGCCCCTGCCTCATCACCTCCTCCATGAAGCCTGCCTTTCTGGCAAAGTGCATGAGTGACTTCCTTCCCAGCATCCTGTAGCCCCGCACTTGCCTCATACATGCCTTCCTGACAGTTGTGACCACTCCATTCTAATGACCAGCATGTGTGTCTGTCACCCTATCAGGGCTGTCTGCTGCCCCATCAGGACTGTGGGCTTCTTAGAGGCACCCCATCATGGTGCCTGATAGAGGGGCTGGCAAGTGTTTGAGAAATGAAGGAAGGACTAAATGGACAGAATTTCACCAGGGGGCTCCTAAGGCAGATAGTGTTCAATCTGGGTCTTAGAGGAACTGGAGTATTTGGATTGTACTTTTTATTCAAAGAAAGCAAAGCTCTTCCCAGTTCCCAATGCCTGGGCTTAGCCGTACCAGTTCCCAAATGTTAGAACTCTCTTAACAACATTTATTCATTCATTCCACAAACATTTGTTGAGCATATACTATATGCCAGGCTGGAAAACAAAAGTTTTTTTCAGACGACATGGCCTCTGTATTCAAAGGCATAACTGTGACGTGGCCAGAAATGGGTACAGATAAGCACATGGATAATTATGATCTATGACCATCAGGAGGATTCTATAGGAACCCATGAAAGAGACACCACATCCATCCAGGAGGGAGCAAGGAAAGACAGAGTTGCCATGTGTGATTGTGCAGGTTGTGCACTGCAAAAACCAGGATGCCCCCTGGAGTTGTGCAATGCAGGGGCCTAGTCCTTCCAGGCCAACAGCCTTGGAAGCCCTGTTGCTGCCTCACCCCAACCCTCAAACCCCAACCCCATCTATCTACCTCGTCCCAGGGGTCTTTCTTCTCTGGCTCCTCTCCTCTCTGAGAATTCCTTTGTCCAGCCTTCCAGAGGTTTCTTTAGGAAAACTCCCCAGAAGTTCTTGCTGTCCCCTTTCTCCTGCCAGCTCTATAAAGCAAACCGGCTCCTCTCAGAGATTTACATTTTTGGGAAGTGTGATTCATGGGGAAAGAACTCTTTCCACGGCTTTCTAAACTTTGATGTGACCCCCAAAAACCTGTGGCTAATACAGAGTGATCTAAATCTCACAAAGCTCATAAACACAAGAGCTACACTGAATTGGACTGTGCAAAAGGCCTCTGGCTGGCCAGCTCCTGCCACCAGCTGCAGGAATGCGCCTGTCTCCCACCCTCACCAACACCCACCCCCAGGATTCCTCACTCTCCTGGTAGCTCCTGCAGGGGCAATGTCCCAGGGCTCCAGTGGCTGGGAGGGGAGGTTTGACAAGCCCCCATGGCCCATCAGTCTATAGCTGGACCCAGAACTTCTGCACCTCCAATTCTGGCAAGAAAGCCCTCAGTTGTTGAGCAAGAGGGAGAAAGAACAGAGAAACAGACATCTGAAATACAGCCTCCTCGATGGAAAGAACAGCTGGCAGCAGAAAGATGCTTATGAATTATAGGTGACACGACAGTAGAGGTTGCGCCCGCCATGGACACAGGCAGCTACAGGCCTGGCTGAAACTGAGGTTTCTGGAAGTTTTTCTGTAAAGCAAAACAATGTAAGTTAAATCTATTTTTTCCATGAAAATGATGTTTTTCTAAGATCAATCTATCAACAACTAATTTAATGAACTAGAAACAACATGCCTGTTTTCCACATACTACACCTCTTTCTCAAGGAGGATAGAGAACAAGCAGGACAAGGTGGCAACTAATGAGATCACATCAGTGAAACACCTCGCACAGTGCCTGGCTTATAATAGGCGATCAATAAATGCTCACTGTTACTATAATATTTTATTTTATTATTTGAACAATCCCTGAGAGAGGAACCGAGCAAAGCAGCGCACACGGCCATAAAGTTTCCGGGAGCCAGTCCGAGGGCCTGCCGCCTGCCTGCGCCCAGGGAGGGGCCCGGGGAGACCTCCGGCTAGGGTTTCACATCAGGAAGTTGGCTGACTGCACAGAACAACATTTGTGTTCCTACCACTCGTGCTGAAAATAGCATCACCACACGACTGGCCACGAAGGCAGAGGGATAGGCGATAGAAAAGCCGAACTGATGGCTGACTTTAGGACTCTCAGTCTAGGACTTCCTTCCTCCCTGCCTGTTCCCCACTCCCCATAGCAATTTGGAAGTCAAAGGCTCTCACAACAAGATTTCATCACTGGGTTTGGGCCCCAAAGGCAGTGGGGTCCTGGGCCACCACACCCTCCTGA
This sequence comes from Daubentonia madagascariensis, assembly GCA_023783475.1. Classification (NCBI taxonomy): domain Eukaryota; kingdom Metazoa; phylum Chordata; class Mammalia; order Primates; family Daubentoniidae; genus Daubentonia; species Daubentonia madagascariensis. Next base: position 22,017,919 of record JAKFHU010000322.1, on the reverse strand, counting down.
GTCAGGCAGGGATATGGAGCTTGGGCTGGCCGCCAGCAACCCTCTCCTGACTTTAGCAGACCCACCCCATCACTGCCGTTTTAGCAGGTAAGTGCCATGGACACTTGACCCAGACTTAAGACAAGACAGAAGAGAGAGAGCGTTTCTTTCATGCCCCTCTGAGCACTGTGGGGGGGGGGGGGTCTTGCTCCCTGGAAAGGCTTTCTAGAGATTTCTCTTCTCTCCTCCCCCCACCCCAACAACCAGGGTGCATCAGAAGGGTTGAGGCTGGGTTGTGGGAAGGACCAGGTCATATTCTTCTGGGGGTCACCTCACAGGCCCCTGGTGTGACGCCCATTAACCCTCCATACTCCTGAAATACCACCTTGGCACGGAGGCATCAGCCTTCTCAGCTTGTTAATTTCACACCCAATGCCCGAGGAAAATTACCTTCCCCTCCTTCGTTTTCCCTACCTGATATTAATCAAATGCTCCCTTTCTTCACTGAAGGGAGAACCAAAAGGACCTCCTTCTGGTGTGTGCAGGGGCTCAATACACAGGGAGAAGCCCCCAGGAGACTCCTATGGAGCTCCTATTTACTATGTTTACTCATGTTTAAATTCCAGGATTTGTGGTCAGGAGACACAATTCCTGGAATTTGTGTCTCATCATTGTTTACCATTTTGAACCTCAGTGGCCTTGTTTGTGAAATGGTGATAATAATATCACCCACAAGGTTGTTGTCTAGAAGAGTAACTAAGATGAGGTATGAGAAAGTGCTTTCCAAATTGTAGGGTGCTGCATAATAATAATTATAATAGTAATTATTATTATTATTATATTGTTGCAGGTTTATAAAAGCAGCCACTGTCCCTCAGAAGTACTCCCAATGCCTGTGTATGTTTTTCAGGGAAACACCAGCAGAGCCTTCCAGACAGGAGTCTGTCTCCTAACTCTGTAGTCCTGCCGTAGCGCGTGGCCAGTGGGGAGGGCCAGGGGGAGGTCAGCCCCCACTATCCCAATCCAGCCTCCAGCAAGGACAGTGATTATAACCCCCTAAGAAAGAGCCAGATTCTCTCCCCAGGAAGAATGCACTTCTGAGGGATTACCTCATTCCTCCAGAGCCAAGGAGACACAAAGAAATGGCTAAGGAGCCAGCATGAAGTCACATGGCTTTCCCAAAGCCAGTCCCACAAACACAGCCATAAGAGCAAAGCACTAAAAGGGGCCAATCCCTAAAGTCAAGTCCAGGGCCCTCCCTCAGCCCCAAGAGCCTAGCTCAGGAGGGGCCAAGAAGACAAAAGCACCAACAGCAGCTGCTGTTTGCTGAGCCTGTGCAAGTTGCTTTACATCCATTCTCTCTCATTTGACCCTAGTCACAGCCCTGCAAGACAGGGGTTATTATGCCATTTTTCAGATGAGGCTCTGACTGTATGTAATTTTCCTGAGGTTGCTCATTTGGTAAGTGGCAAAACTGGATAAGATTTGAACCAAAGTCTGATTGGGTCCAAAGCTCATAACCACTCTACCCACTGCCTGCTTTATCTGGGGACAGCCCAAAATGCCACGGCGGGGGCAGCTGGGCTAGCTTCTGAGTGGGGTCTCCAACCACTCTGAGAAGAGGAGAGAGCCTCAGAGAAATGGGAAAGTTGTTTACTCTCAGCAACTGCAGTTTGGACACCTGCCAGTCCTGCACGCACCAGACGAAGACTGCAGGGCTTCCCTGCCCTTGTGGCCGCTGGCAGAAGGGTCAAGGTTGCCTTGCTCCAGAACTTGGCTCTGAACCCAGGGGAGGCACTGGTTGCCCCAGAAGGGAGAGATGGCATCTGCTGGACTGCCCTTCCTGCTCCCTGCAGAATGACAAGGGCATGATTGTGGGGCCCAAAGGACCCTGTCCCTGGAGTGCAGGTTGGGGTGAGGAGGATATAGCTCTTCCATCCTCCACTGCCAGACCAGCTGTTGGGGGAAAACTGCCTGAGTCACCACCCAGGGCAGGGGATGGCGGGGTGGCAGGATGTCCAGCGGGGCCTGCAGAGCTTCCCACCACCTCCTAGGAAGGGGTGAGGGCAAGGTGGCCCGGACTGAGGCAGAGGATAAAGGAGTAAAGGTCAAATCCTATGGTGCTTGTTGGGATGGATCACCCCAAAGGAATTTTTCTTTCCCTTTATTGTAAAAATCATATAGACACATTACAGAAAATTTGGCAAATAAAAGAATTATCTGTAATTTCACCGTTATAACACAACCACTAGGAACCTTCTCATGCATTTCCTCCCATTCTCTCCCACCTCTTTAATTTTATTTAAAAAAACTTTTTAATAATTGTAGTTATGCCATTTCCAGAATGTGGATCGAGATTTTCCCACGACTTGTCATGATGTGACATTATACTTGTCTTTCTAGGCCACTGTGCAGGTTGCCTGTCCTTTTTTTGGCTGCAGACGAGTCCATCCACCATGTGGGTGGAGGCTTTTACCTCCGATTTAAGAACATTTGTATTTGAAGTCTTACAAAAGTAGAAAAACTGAATCACATTTGGTTAAGCCTTTAACAAACTGCCTATTTTGAAAAGAATAAAATTACATGGACTCAGAGCTGGTCCAGACAACCTCGGCAGCCCTTGGCTGTGGCATATTGGGGAGGGAAGCCTATGGATGGGGGAGGCACAGCTTGAATGGGATCAGGGCACCTGCCACCAACCCAGGAGCCACCAAAATCAGGCCTCTTGCCTTCTTGACCCTGAAGGACCTAGGCTGTCAACAGGGCTCCTGGGCCAGAATTGCCAGGAGAGATTGATTTGGGAGAACGTGAGATTACAAACCAATCTGCCTGCTGTCCTTTCCAGAGCCTTGCTGTGCTTGTTACAGGCTTGTCCGGGGAAGCGGCCCTGACGCTGTCCTGGCCCACTGCTTGTCCCCAGATAGGCTCCCCAACCAGGGATACTCTCAAACAGATACTCTGAGGTTTGTTCAATGTTTATCAAGGGGCTACTGAGGGCATTCTTTGAGATCTGTTGCAAACAGGAAGAAACCACCCCTGCCCCTGGACATTTGTATTCTAGTTACTGAAGAATTTAAAGCAAGGGCAGTATGTCTAGTGATCAATGTCTCTCACTTTGGAGTCAGACTTACCTGGAGTTGAGTACTTCCCCCGGCTTCCCTCTACGTATTTAACAAGTAAGTTATTTTAACCTTTCTAAGCCTCAGCTTCTTCATCTGCAGAATGGGGTTAATCTAATTTACCTTGCAGAGTTGTGGTAAGGATTAAAGATAATATATGTAAAGTGCCAGACATTTGGCAGGCTTTCAGTAAAGTTGGTTATCATTAAAGCAGCACAAAACGCATGTAAAATGCTGAAGGGACACCACATAAAACAAGAAGGTCAGAGCACTGAGGGGTGAAGGGGCAGTCATTTCTTCCAGGGTAAGAATTCTCAACCCTGGCTGTGCATTAGAATCACCTGGAGAGCTTTAAATTATGCTGATGCCCAGGCCTACCCCGACCAATTAAATCAGAATGGAGTCCAGGCATGAACATATTTTTTAAAAACTCCCTAAGTGATTCTGGGTACATTCAGGGTTGAGAAGCACTGCTGTAGGAGGTGTTTTGAAATGTAATTTGGAAAGGAAAGGGAGGGAAACCAGCATGTATTGAGTTAATATTCTAGTTGCTTTCACAATTCACAACTGTTAGCTTATCTAGTTCTTCAAATAATCACCTGAAGCAGGTACTTTTAACCCCATTTGAAACAAAAGGAAACAGAGGTTTAGAAAGGTTACATACAAAATAGCACCGAAAGGGAAATCTGCCCACCACCCAGCCCAGGCACTTTCAGTGCATGGCACTCCAGAGCAGACTGTCCAGCAGAAATCTAATGCAAGCCACAAATGGGAGCCATGTGTACAATTTCACATTTTCTAGTGGCCACATTGAAAGCGTAAAAAGAAATAGGTGAGCCAGAGGAGGAGGGGAGTCAAGGGGATGGGGAACAGTTCATTGTTTGTTTACATGATGTAAGCAGAAAAAGAGACCATAGAGTTTATTCTGGAAACAAACAAACAAAAGAAATAGGTGAAATTAATTTTAATAATATATTTTATTTACTCCATTATATCCATATTATCATTTAAACATGTAATCAATATAAAAATTATAAAAATTATTAGACATATTTTATATTACTTTTTTCATACTGAATCTTCAAAATCTGGCGTGTATTTTACACTTATAGCACATCTCAATTGGGACCTGTCACAAGTGCTCAATAGCCACAGGTGGCTGGTAGCTAACATACAGGACTATCTGAAGGGACAAATGACCTGGAACATCTCTGGGCAGAGAATGAGAGTAGGTGGGAAAGATCCATGGTGGGGGCAGGTTGGGGGCTGAGGAGTTTCAGGTTAGCGGAGAGGCAGTGGGGAGTCACCACAGGCGCTAGAGTGACAGAGTGCCCTGAGACAGCACTCCGATGGCTGAGGAGTTTGGAGGCAGCCCACAGGCTAGAACAGTAAGTCCAAGGACAATCAGAAGCTGAAGGAGGAAACCCCAGCAGGGCACCAGCCTCACAAGTGGGACTGGGAGCCTTAGCCCCTGCCCTTTCCTGAGGCTGGAGGAGATCCCAGCTGGGGGCTGCAAGTGGGAATTTACCTTGCTGGGGAGGTGGGCAGGTCACCCGAGGCCCTGGCTGGGAGAAGGCTGTTGGGGACCCAGGGGCTGTTTTTACAGCTCCTTTGGCTCCCCACTCACGGAAGCAGACTCACACCAGATCCCTCCTTCCCACTCCCCCCACCATTCCTGTAGCCCATAAAGGGTAATGAAGCTGAAGTTAAAATAGTCACATGAAACCCACTCATTTGAAAGGGCACCTGCTTTAAAGGCCAAATTTCCTGAGCCCAGGTTTATACATTAAGCTACAGAAAGACCTAATTAATTCAGACCCCACTCACTCTGAATTTGGGATAAATTCTGCCTTGGGCTGCTCTGAAGTCTTTCCTTTTGCACTGTCTATGAAGAAACAGTTTGCTAAGCAAATAAATAGTGCAGGCCAGATTACAGAGACAGGTCTGGCTTACTTAACTGTTTTTAAGAACTTTAAAAAATCGCTTTAGCGGCCTCATTCCCAGAAAGTTAATGAGATCATTACAGCTGGTCCTTATCTATTTATTTCAGCATTTCAGTTTTCCAAGCACCTTCATACCCATTAGTTGATGTGTCCCTTAGGTGAGGATCCTGTTGTTTTCCAGCCTCTAACAACGAAGTGCCTCGCACATAGTAGGTACTTAATGTTTGCTGAATGAATGAAGGTCGGCTTGGCAAATAACATTAGTCCCATGTTACAGGTGCTAAAACTGAGGCTCAGATGAGTTATTCATGTATCCTGTCCATGCCATAGGGTTTTGGGGTGTCCCAAGAGCTGGACCAGCCACATGGCTTGCTGGTAGTGAAATCAGGATTGGAACCAATGCTTGTTTTGCAGGATCTCTCCCTTCTATTATACTGTCACCAGGACTGCTGCTTGATGATAGTTTATTATCTGACTTTGAGGAACAGCCTGTTCTACAACAAAGCCCAACTTTTCTTTTGTAAATCGCCTTTTCCCCAGGTAAGGGAATCAGTGAGTTCTGGGACTTGTGCCTCCGTACTACCCAGCAACAGTCCCCTTCTCTGCAGCACCTGAGTCTGACACAGGTCTCCTGACACTTGTGGCCCGTGGGATGTCAGGGCCAGTGTAGATCAATTTTGGGGAAAGAGGTGGAAGAGATGGGGACTGTTCCAAACCGATCTGGGCCTGGTTCCTCAAGGGAGTGCTTCCCAAGGCACTGGCCTCCCCTTCCTCCAGATCTAGAGAATGGCTTCTGTCAGCTGGGTCTCCTCTGTCCCCAGTGGGGGAGTAGGAAGAGACAATCCATGATCCATCGATAGCTGTCTCTCCCTGCCCTTTGTTCTGGAGGCTCTGCCGGCTTGGAACACTGCACAGGGAAAATTCCCTGACCGTGAGATCTGCAGGCTGCAAGGTCCCCGGGGAGGGCCGGCCTGGGGCTCTTTTGAGCTGCAGCTGGAAAGAGGGGTTGGGTTTCAGCAAGCAGAGCCTTGCTGGGGGAAGGCAGGCTGCCTTCCCGGTGGTGAGGGAGCCAGCGGTGCCGACAGCTTCCTGTCGAGAGCTGGGGGCCCACGTGACCGCTCCCCACTCTGTGGATTAGGGGGTGAAAGGCCCAAGAAGGAGGGAGAGCAGGAGGGGCGCTCAGGCGCTTTCTGGCCAGGCTGGGGGAGTGGGAGGCAGAGCACCAAATCCTTTTTTGCTCAATGAATTCGGCAGGCTCCCTGTCACACGGTCCAGCAACCAGCAAGCTGCCTCTGCCTGGAGAGGGAAGGTGTCAGGGGTGCGGTGAGGCTTGGCACCAACTGGGGCCATGGGCTGTTTGTTTAAAATCCCCTCCCCCCAGCCTGGCCACACACATCCCACAGTGCCTGACAGGGAGGGGAGGTAGTAGCCACAGACCTGCGTGGCGACTAGGAGATGTTATCTGACATAGAAAAGACAGATGGCTCCACTGAAGGGTTAGTGTACCCACTCTGGCCTCCCTGGCCTCTCTCCTGCTCGTCCCTCTAGGCCAAGTGCAGCCGGGGCCGGAAGACTGGGCCTCCCACTGAAGCCATCCTGCCCAGGGACATCAGGCCTGGTCTAGAGAGGCCCTGTTCTATTTGACAAGCATTTATTAAGCACCTACTATGTATGGAAGTGGGCACAGAGATAAGTCAGACAGACCTGCCTTAAGGAGACAGATGAGATGACCACCTTTAGTGTAACAGGGTGCAGCAGGGCTCAGAGGAGCTGGGCTCTCCAGGGTACAGCCTTGGGGTTCAGAGACAGCTTCCCAGAGTAGATGGTGCCTCGGAGGAAAGAGAGGCCAGTAGGGAGGTGAGATCCCTAAGGACCCAGTTTAGTGGTGGGTTTCTAGGGACAGTTGCAGATCTCATCTGGTAGACAGGGCACCTCTCCCTCTGTACACCTGCCCAGCCATAACCACCGAAGAGGTGATCTAGAACCCCACAGGTCTGTGGGAGGAGGAGAGGACCAGCCAGGCAGCACCTGATGGCTTCCCAGAGGGGCACAGGCCTCGCTGGGGTTTCCAGGTCAGCTGAGCTCACCTCCCCCTTCCCTGGTGCATCCTGCACACTCCTTGTGAAGGCTGCCATGGATGTCAGGGAGAAGGAGGGAGCTACCATGTGGCCCACCAGGTGCAGGCCTTCCCCTTTACTATCCCCAAAGGAGGATCAACAGCCCTGGGGCAAAAGCCCAGCACACTCAACTTCTCACCAACATCCAAGTGTGTGTGCTGTGAAGCCCCACCATAGCTCACTGGGGCCTTGGCCTCCTCCCCTTAGGGATTTCTGGTGCAGCTCTGTCTGCCCTGTAGGTGATTTTTGTTCCAAGCTCTATCTCTATTGTTTACATAGCTCAGAGTTCCGTGGAGTTAGAAAAACATGCTTTCCTTTCCACTAAAGGTGTTATGATAAACAGCCGGTCTGAGGAGGGCAGGAGGAAAGGCCACGTGCACCATCAGGCACCTCATTCTGATGGGCCCATCAAGTCTCTAGGGCCTCTCTGTCCAGGAAGCCTGTTTGTCATGCTGTCCCCAGAGTTGGGTTAGCCCAGAGGCCCTGAGACTCTGAGGGAGCCCGGGTTCTGGACCTCTGTCTGGGAGTTCTGCCTCTAAGAATGGCATTGCCCTTGCATGGAGTCCTACAGGCCTGGATGCCACCAAAAGAGGGGGCAATAGAATGCAGCCCCTCCCCAATCTGGCCTCCAGCTGCCACCTTATCTGCCACCCCGAGGAGGATGAGGGAAGCCGATGCGTGGATGTCTAGCAGGCAGGAGGATGGGAGCACGGGGTGGGAGAATGGAGTGGATGGGAAAGGAGGTGACAGGCTGTCCACTCACCTTGAGGAGGGACTGATAACTCCTCCCTGCTGTTAACCAGCATGTTCTGCCTCTAGGTGTTCTCTCCAGCACCTTGTCTTTTCAATTCCATTGCAAAGATCTTATTTCTGCTCTCTTGCAATTTAAGAGCTGTCCAGACACAATGGGCAGAGGTCTGGGTGCTTGAGGGCTCTGGTGACTATTCTTCGGGGTCTCCTCCTGAACACTTCTTTCAAAGCTCCCCATCCTCCAACAAATCTCACTCCTGCTTCATTGTTTCCTCTTTCTTTCTACCTGCCCATGACTTCTCCTTTCTGTGTCATGCAGCCCCTGTTTCTCCAGCACATTCTCCCTGTGGGTCTCTGAGTTGTCTGCACCCACTCTCTGCAGGTCACTCATTCCTACCCACCAACCAACAAGCAACAGGTCAAGTCACTTCACTTCCCTGGGCCTTAGTTTCCTTGTCTATAAAATGGTGGAAGTGGTGGCCAGGGGTGTGTTGTCTGATGGTCTTGAGAGTCCCTGCAAGCCCTTCCACCCTAAGAGTCAAAGTACCTACTTATCGATGCCCTGGTGCCTGAGCAGGCATTATGAAAAAAGAAAAAAAAAGAGACAACTTCTCAGGATGTGCACTGGGACCCCGACCCCTCTTCGCCCCAGGCCAGCCTAGGGCCGAGGAGCGATCCCTTTACCGATTCAACTGCCTCAAGGTCAAACGACAGGATGGGGCACAGGAGAATGGGGAACCCCGATGGGACACAGGGCAGTAGGATGGAATGGAATGAGACTTCAGCCCTACCTCTCTCTTCACTACTTCAAATATTCTTGAATTCTGAGATTCCCAAATGTTTCTGAGCCAAGAATCCCCCAAAGGAGTGGCTCAGTGTCTGGGGTTACAGAGACTTTGTTACTTCAGCAAAGCATACTACAAGCCATTTACTGGTTTAATTTAATTATTTATGATAACACTTCAGAGTAAAAACTACACTTGTCAAAATAAAGGGGACTTTGTGCTGCAATGACCCAGATTTTATTGTTGCATTACCTAATGCACCGAAACCTGGTAATCGGCACCAGATCTCCCTGCAACTTGGGCAAATCAGCACTGAGTGAGGAGGACTGAAGTGGATTATTGCTTCCTGGGGGAATCATTTTAAACCTTTGTAACAAAAAGGCATTCCAATTCCATCCTCTGACTCTAGTCACATCTCCTTCTTTTCCCCAAATAACCTGGTTTCTGCACATATTTGACTGTTAGCCATTTCCTACGTGCCCTTGGGTCACCTCCCTTCCTTTGCTCACGCAGCCCTTCTGCCTAGGATGCCCTCCCCACTGCCCACTAGACAAACAGTTCCTAAATCTGTCTGCACAACAGGTTCCCCCATGCACTTAAGAAGGAATTCAGATTCCTGGAAGCCACCCTGAAGAACTTCTACTGAGCTCAAATATCACCCCCAAAGGAAGCCACCCTGGGATCCCTCCCCTGTTGGGCACTTTCTCCCCTGTGGTTCAAAAGTCCTTCACCCTTTTCCTGATAGCTTCTACTCCTTGACTGTAAGTTCCTTGTGGGCAGGGGCTCTATCTTTCCACTCTGTACCCTCAGCCCAGCAGGGTGTGCCCCCAAGTGGGAGTTCAATAAAGGGCGGCTGGTAGAGTGTTGGGCAGGACTTTGAGGAACTAAGAGTTTGCTAGAGTTATGCAGACCAAGTCCAGGGCACCAACTCCTGTCCTCACCTGGCACTGAGCCCCTCTCCTTCCCACCTGGTACCTCTAGGATCCTTTGGCAGAAATGGCTTTTTTGACCAAAAGACCTTTGAAGGTGAGAAATTCTCAGCTACACTGTGTGACAGGGCTCAGAGAGATGTGAATTCACAGCAGGATATAATGGGCATGTAATCTGGCCTCCCCATTTACAGCCAGCCTGTCAGGACCAGCATGGGATACTCACTTATTAATGGCCCTCCCCTGAGTCCCAAGGCTAACAGGTTCTCTCAATACCTGACTGCCTCCCTCAGCCCTGACCCTCCATTATTCACAGCAGTGGCAGTGGTGATGACAGCCTAGATGACCCACAGCCAAATCTAGTGATGAGTTCCCAGAAGAAGTGAGGGGAACTTACCTGGTGGAAGGCTCTATCCATCCATCCATCCACACAGTCATTTATTGCTGAGTCAGGAGGATACAGAAACAAGACAAAGGAGACCCAGTCCCTGCTCCTAAGGGGCTTACAATCCAGCTGGGGACATAGAGAGTAGTTATAATTCCAGTGACCCAGTCTTGCTCTCCATCCTCAACTATTCCATCTCCACTAAGAATAATTTCCCACAGTGTCGGTACTTTACATTTACAAAGCACTTTCCGTGTGAGCTGGGACTCCTCCCGAGGAGAGGAGTGTTCCTCAGTTTGGCCATCTTGAAACCAAGCTGGACCAGATGGGCTCTGAAGTCTCTTCCTGCTCCAGTCGAAGTGGGTTTGTTCAAGAGGAACTCCTAGTGCAGGAACTTTTGGGAGCCCACAGTCTGCAAACTGATGGCTTCCTGGAGGTGTTTACTAAGGAACCAGGAATTTTCAAGGAAGATCTAGTGAGCAATACAGTCATAGAGACCTTGGGAACCACCCAAACCAATGGCTCCCAACCCTGGCTGCGCTTTAGAAGTCACCTGAGGGCTTTAGGGGAAGAAATAGCAATGTCTGGGACCCAACTGAGCAGTCGTTCTTAAAAGCTCCTCAGGTGACCCCGTTGTGTGGCCAGGGCTGAGAGCCATTGATCTAACAAACTAGTCTATTCCATGTTTGAGGGTTCAGAAGCTAGGGGAGGAGGAACTTGAGTAGAGACACAGGTAGAAAGTGCAGAGAACAGATGCCGAGCCGCTGAAGCCCCTGCCTTCCCGGGACGCCGGCTCTTCTCGGGTCTTCACGGAGGGTAATTCTTTCTCAACTCACCTCCAAAGATGTTGCTCTGTCCCCATTCCGAGGACAGTGCCTAGAGCTGTCCTTTCCCAGTGTCCAGAGGCAGAGGGACAGGCAGGTGGCAGGTGAGTCCGGGGCCTTCAATCCACGGAGAAGCTTTCGCTGGAGTGGATCGTGATTGTTTGTCTTAAACAAACAGGGCTTGTTCCAGGAAGACGTTTGTCTGCACTGGGCAGCAGTACCATTCATCATGGTAGCTCCAGGGCCGCGGGCAAGAAGTCAGCCTTTCAAGGCCCTGGCCCACAGGGAGGGGCTTAGGGGCTGCTCCCCCAGGACCAGCCCAGAGAAGATGTCAGGAAAGCTAATGAGCAACCAGACAGCTGCAGCTTGTTACAGAACGCCCGGGGCCCACTGTAACTGAGACCTTTAAATATACATGGTAGTCAAATAAACAGCATCCTCCCACCCGATGGCAGGTCCCTCCAGGGCCAGGCTGGTCCAGCCCAGCCTAGCCCAGCCCACCCAGCTCCCCCCATCCCGCCCAGCCCCACCCCTGTGCCTCAGAAAGGAACGCTCTCCTTCCACGCCTGCCTCCTTCCTTGACTGGTCATGAATAGATTATGACTGCGAGATATGGGTGCAGCCAGGTTCTCAAAATAGAGAACAACCACCCCCTCTAAATAGAGACAGCTGTAGCTCTGTCACAGACCCTGTCACCTGCCTTGGTCCCTCTGGGTTTCAGAAAATCAGGATGATACTGTGGGTCCCTGGAGAACCTCTATAGGACACATCTGCCCCTGAGTCGGGACCTCCTGGAAACCACTGAGCACCAGCCTAAAAGGCCCAGTCCCTGGTCCCTCTGCTCCTACTTCTCCTTCAAACCCACCTCGAAGGGCACCGACTCTGTAAAGCCTTGCCAGTCTCATCAAGACAGAGCTCGTTACACTTTGCGTAAGTGTGTGGTTCATGCTTCTGAGAGGGCTCTCAGCCTAGGTGAAACTAGGGCCCCTGTGCCCCGCCACACTGAGCTCCTGGCAAGCAGGGACCAGAGTTACTCACGTCTGATCCCCAGAGGCCAGCAGAGGGCATGACCCTGGGAGAGCTGAGTGAAGTGTGCAGAAAGGACGCCTGCGCTCTGCTCGCTGCTTCTTGCGGGCTCCCCCATCCTCCACGGTCTCCTTAGGTGCCCAGGGTAGCACATGGTAAGTGGGCTCTGCACAAAGGGAGCTACAGCCCAGCAGCAAGTGGTGCTGGGAGTGACGGGCCAAGTAAGAAGTCACAGGGCTGTCCTCAGGGACAAAGGAGGGGTCCTTTAGGTCCATTTCTACGGAAGGGATCCCAATCACTGGAAGTCTAATATGAAAGTGGAGAAGTAGAAGCAGGGAGGCAAGACAGGACTGGGAGGTAGAGGGCAACGCCGCTCCTCACCAGAGCACCTCCTGCCACCACCGTGAGCCTCAGCCCCACACTGGCTTCACTCCATCAGGGGTGCCTCGCCTTCTCACAGTGTACCCCACTTTACCACAGCATACCTCACTTCCCCACAGTGTACCCCACTTTGTTGCAGCACCTCTCAATATACCACATCATGCTTCACCACAAGTATTCTAGAAACGCAGTGTCTGGTAGTCGGCAAGCTCTGTGGGGCTGTGTCACGGTCAGTAGAAGCCACCGTCTCTCCTCCCTCTGGCTGGGGGAGGAAAAAGAGGGCAAAGAGCGACCTGAGACCAAGCCAACAGAATGGTTTTCTGTATGGGACAGGTAGCAGCTTGGGCCTGCCCTACCACCTTGTACCAGCCCCCCTGACGTGGGCCAGGTGTCAAACCTTCCTGATGTAGATATCCCAGAGTGCTTGTGTGCGTGTATGAAATGACATCTACTGAACATTCCTTAGTCTGCACAGGCATTGTGCTGGGTGTTTTATATATATCAACACATTCAATATTTATCAACTCCTGGGGGAATGGTATAATTGAACTCATTTTACAGGTAAGGAAACTTGAGACTTATCCAAGGTCACATAGCTTATAAATTGTGGAGCTGGAATTTGAACCCTGGTCTCCCCAACTCCAAAATCTGTTACCCCAGGCCATAGACAGCCCAAAGGGCATTACCCTGGGCTGACCATGGGGAAGGCAGCACAAACCAGAAGCTGTGGACAGGCCACACAGCCTCTGTTCGGAATTGGTTATAGACATCCTGCTCGGGGACAATCCAGAGGTAGTCAAAGTTGACCGTACGTATATCTCTGTATACCAGGCTTAGTGCAGAGAGGCTTCACCTGCCTAAGGCGAAGCCTCTTACCTTACTCCAGGTGGTAAGCAGACTTTCAAAACTCCTCACATGTATGCTGTCCTCAGTCTCCTTCCTCCCCAGCCAAACCAGGCTCCCTCCCAAACCTGAACCCAAGGTCAGCTCCTCCCCATCCCCCTGTCTCCTGGACCTGCCACTGGGTCTGCAATGCCAATGCCCAACCCCAATCGCTCCTGCCATCATTTTTGTCCCTGCCTCCTTCCTCTGACTGAGCCTTAGAGCCCTGCAGAAGCCAAGTGCGTGGGGTTCAAGGTCATGCTGTCCAACAGATTGCCTCTCCTCTCTTCCCTCTGCTCCCTCAATACTAGAAACATTGGATACATCGGGGCAGAGACTGGTCTTCTATAGCTCAGAAAACTCTACAGGGTCTAGCACAGTGCCTGGTATGCAGGGCTGATGGCTACATTTGTGTAAGCTGCTTAGAATATAGAGGCACTCAGCCAAGTGGCCGTATAGGGGTTAAAATCCCCACCCCCACAGAGATACTGTTCACTTGCTAAGCCCACACCCATAAGGCTATATCTCCTAGGGAAGGGGGTGGTGCTTGTTCCCTAACTCACAGGAAGGTGCTCTTTATATGCTGATGGTCCTACTGGTGCTGAAGGACCACATCTCATTGAACAAATGAACCAATGAATAAGTCCAACATATTCTCTAAATCTTAGCCATAGCAGGTGGGGACAGATTCTCCTTCTGGGCACCTGACCTGACTCCCACCCCTACTCCATCACACTTCCTTTGCTGAAGCTACCCTTCTCACTTTCTCCCTGCGCTCTGAATACATAGTGTTCTTTCCCCTTTTCCAAAACCATCCCCACTGGGAAACCCAGGGGCTGTTCTGCCTCCCAGGAGGCATTGCTCTCCCCCTTCTCCCCTACCTCTGTTTTTTGAGGGGGTGAATTATTTTTATTTATTTATTTTAAGTTGTTTAAATTATGGTAAAATATACACAACATAAAATTACTATTATTTATTTATTTATTTTAGAGACAGACTCTCGTTCTGTCACCTAGGCTGGAATGCAGTAGCGTGATCATAGCTCACTGCAGCCTTGGACTCTCGGGCTCAAGTGATCCTCCTGCTTCAGCCTGCTGAGTAGGTGGCACTACAGGTGTGCGCCACCAAGCCCAGATAATTTTTTAAAATTTCTTGTAGAGACAGGGTCTTGTTGCCCAGGCTGGTCTTGAACTCCTGGCTTCCTGGGATCCACCTTGTCCTCTTAAAGTGCTGGGATTACAGGTGTGAGCCGCCATGCCCAGCCCAAAATTTACTATTTTAACCATTCTTAAGTGTACAGTTCCATGGCATTAAATACATTCATTCCATGGCATTGTCTTTCCAATTAAAAGAAAAATAAACAAATGAATACATTCATATGTTGTGCAATCATCACCACAAAAATTCTGTTTGCAGAATTTTTTTCATTTTCCAAAACTGAAACTCTGTACCCAGTAAACAATAACTTCCTATTCTTCCTTCTCCTAGCCCCTGGAAACCACCATTCTACTTTTTTGACATCTATAAATTTGACTACTCCAGGTACCCCCTATAAGTGGAATCATACAGTATTTGTCCTTTTGTGACTGGCTTATTTCACTTACCATAGTGTCCTCAAGGTTCATCCATATTGTAGCATGTGTCAGAATTTCCTTCCTTTTTACAGCTGAATAATACTGCACTGTATGTATATACTACATTCAGTTTATCCATTCATCCACGGATGGACACTGGGTTGCTTGCTCCTTTTGTCTATTGTGAATAATGCTATGTGAACATGGGTCTCCCCTGCTTCTTAGCATCCCCTTTATACTTCTTCTTTACTTGTTCCTTCCCCTCTGGCTGGAAAACCCACACAATATTCAACAACCACAAAGCCTAGGTTTTCCAGGACAATCCCAGTTTCATATGTTTTTTGTCCGTTGTCCCCACAATCCACAGAAAAGTTCCAGAAATTCCAATACATTTTCTCCTTCTTTGTCTTATATCCAGAAAAGTCACAGAAGTCCTTTATAAGATCCTGATTTTTGATTCAAGAAATTTCATTGCTTTTAAAAGTCCCTCCCACATTAAATAAAGAACAAACATCCTTGCTTGGCCCTGCCACCTCCAGGCACCATCTTCATCCTTCCGTGTCCTGCCAACCCACTCTCCAAGTGTTCCACACACTTCTTCCGCTTCCTCACCCCCTGCCACTTGCTTAATGCCCTGCAATCTGGCTTGTCGGTACAACTCCACTGAACCTGCTGCTGCCAAGGTCACCAATGACTTCTTTTTGAAACAGGCTTCAATTGTTCTATTTCTTGATTATCAAATAAATACTGATTGTAGAAAATTTGGCAAGTACTGAGCGGTGCATTAGAGCAGAAAAGGGATCACTCACACATTGTCACACCACCTGGAGGCAGCCACTGTTAGCATTTTGGCATATTTCCTTCCAGTCTTTTTTCTCGATACCAAAAATGTGTTTACTTCTCACCATCCTCATCTTTCCTGGTCCCTGTAGCACTTAATGTTGTTGAACATTGACTTCTCGAAACTCCCTCCTCCGGCCTGCTTCTCTGGTTTCTATTCCAATCCTACCACCCATTTCCTTTGCGAGCTGCTCTCTGACTGAGCCTGGCCAGGATTCAGATGGCCTGAGTTGAGTTTCCACAGGGGTGCCAGGACCTTCCCTGAAAGCCAAGTAGTAACCTTGGGCACATCATTAACAGGAATAGAAGTCAGGTGATGAACCCAAACCAGCAAACCTCATAGTAAGCCGCAGCGGGGTACCCCCATCCGCTTCTCTGCCTGGAAAACCCCCATCATCCTTCAAAGCCTAATTCACATGTCACCTCTTCTGTAAGGTTTTCTCTGACTCCCCCCACCCCCCCCACAGGGTTGGTCACTGTATCTTCTGTTCCTCCCCAGTTCCTCTCAGTATAGTACTGTTCATCCTTCTGTTGCAGAAGATCTATTACTGATCCTTGTATTTCCTGAACCCAGTGGAAAGCTCACTGGCCAGATCCAAGTCCCAGATAGAGGAGCTGACCTACCCAAGTTCACACAGCCTTGCACAGGCTGAGAGGCCACCAAACCCCAGGCCTGTGGGACTCCTGGTTCCAAGTTCTTTCCACAACACCGTGATAGAGCCACAGTTATGCAGCATTAAGAGGAAGGGTTATGGTGTGCTCGCCAGGAAGCTGCAGGCCTCCAAACACAAAGCAGCACTGTGGCAAGGAAGGTGAGGGAAAGCAGAGGCCTGGCCAGAGCTGCATCTGTGCCTGATGCTGGGCGAGGGAAAGGCCTCACTGGCCCCTCCCCCAACTCACCACCATCTCTCTATGACCCACTCAAGCTTCCCAGATTGGGACTCCATAAGCCCCACTCTGAAATTTCATCCAGCCAGCCCTTAAACATAACTCAATCTCTCTCTTCCAAACATTTGATCCAGATAAATAGGGAGGCCCAGGGTCCTACCTGCTACATGAAAGGCAGACAGAGTTCAGAGAGGGAGTGTACAGCTATGATTAGGAGGTCAGGGAAGAGTTACGGAAGGAGAGAGATCTGAGCTCAGTCCTAAAGGGTGGGTAGGATTTGACATAAAAAAAAAAAAACGCAAGAAGGAGACAGCACGTGCCAAAACATGAATGTGAATTAGTATGGGGTGCCGGAAAACAGCCAGTCAGCAGCCTCCTGGGCCAACCCTCCTATGCTCCAGGGACATGCTCAGAATGATTCCTGGGTCCCTCCCAGACTTCCCTCCCCTAGGAGGGTGCTGCATACGGCATGGGGTGATGGAAGGACTGTGGGCTTGGAAGACAGAATGAACTGTTCTGCCCTTTGTTAGCTCTGTGACTGTGGGCAAATCAGGGAACATCTCTGAGTCTGTCTCCTCTTCAATAAAATGGGGATTATATAATAATTCCTACCTTGGGAAATTGTAAGGATTAGAATGCCATGCATGTAGTAGCTACTCAATAAATAGCATCAAGCTCATTACTATTATTATTTTGAGAACTACCTTTTCACACCTAAACAGCTGTGGGGAAACCACCCAGGCATTAGAGGCACTCGGTCAGACTTTCCCACCCTCACCCTCACTGTTTCACCCCAGCCCTCCTATGTCACTTTTGTTTTTGCTGTGATGCGGTGGAATCAGAAGACCTGGGTTCTTATTCCACTTGGCCATGTGACCTTGAACAAAGAATTTCAACTCAGTGTCTCCACCTTTAAAATGGGGCTAGAAATTCCTACCCCATAGGATTGCTGGGAGGATTCAGGATGTTTGTGTGTTAACGTTCTTGCAGGCACATCCCAGGTGCTCAAAGTTTTGGAAATCCTTGCCTTCTCTCCCACCTCCCAGGGCCCACTATGGGGTCCAGGGCTGGGCTGCAGGTCTGAGTTGCTGGGGGAGTGGGGGAAGGCCCAGAGATGAACGCATGCATAACCAGCCATCCCGGTCTTGGTCTTGCTTCAAAAGTCCTGGTCTCCAACCCTTTAATCATGGAGACTGCTCTTCCCTGGCCACCTTCCAGGGCCCCACCCGCCCACTTCCCATGCAGAGGAAGTGCCCGTGGAGGGAGTCCTGCATCTTTGCAGCCCGCCTATTTTGCATGGCATGCTCACTAACAGATCCCAGGAACCGGGGGGCTGTCTCTCTCAGCTGACTCACCGCATACCCGACATCCCCCACCCCACTCCACGTGGCTCCCCCTACCTCGTAGGCTCGGCCCTGGGCTCCCCACCATCACCCCACACCCCCGACCAGGCCAGCCCTTCAGCCCTGCCAGGCTGGAAAATGGGTTTGACAGGACAGTGTCCTCCTCTCCATGGTGACCATTTCGTACGAACCAAAGCATCAGTCTCCAAGGCCTGATAGTTCCAAGCGTTCTCATGGGACAATGGAAACCTAATATTAGAAAGTGAGCCGGTCTCAGAAAATCCAGGACATGTGTTTGCCATGTTGGTTACCAGCCCCCCTCACTGCAGGCAAACCTCTCTGTATGCAGGGCGAAGTATTCCTTTGGGATCAGGAGTGAGAAGTATGTGAGGGTGGGTGTGGCAAGGGGGATTGCATATGAAATCACATTTGGCAACTTGAGTTGTATTTTTAATGCATTAATGGAATTGGCTTCTTGAAGAACCAGTGATTCTTTTTCATATGGGAATGAATTCATATGGGAAATAGCTCCAGTAGGAGCTATTTTTAGATTTGCGTATACTGGATTTGCTTAAACTGAGGCACACTGGTATTCAGTTTGCAACCCTTTCATTTGAGGTTTCTTTCCCTGAGTTTCCTTGGTACTGGAATTCAACGCCAGTTCTGTAATTTGCACTCCTCCCCAGTGGGGATGAGGTGTGGGTGGCATGGCAGAGTGGACAGCACCTGGACACTGGCACCAGCAGGCCTGGGTTTGAATCTCTGTTCCACTATGTCCCAGCCAGATGACCTTACTTACACTACCTTATGGGCTGCCGAGCTGGGATGGGGAGAGTGGGGGACACAGGGGGTGGGGGTAGGAGCAGCAATATTCTTCCCTGATAGATCAGGTGGGAGGATTCAATCAGGTCACAGGAGAGACAAGTCCATGAGATTTCTTCCCCCCATGACTCTGCCTTCAAAGTTCTTAAGAAATAACATCTGCCAGCTTCAGGAGCACATCTGCCCGCTCCCCGGCACACCACTGGGCCCTGCTAACCTGAGCATATCCTTCTTTTGTAAATCATCTTCCACCAGGGCTCCCCTTATCCCAGATGAGCTCCCTGCTCCTGAGTTCTGAACTCTGGCAGACAATGAAACTGCAAGATTAGAGCAGACCACGGCACCTCCACACAAGAACACCTGCTGATCACTGCACCCCCTGCACCCAGGCATAGGTAGCCCACGGTGCTCTCAGAAGTCACAGAATCCTACAATCCTAGGGCTGGGAGTGTCCCTAGAGAGCCTTATGCCTCCAGCTCCCTGAGGTACAAATGGGTAAACTGAGGCTGAAACAGGCATCCCTTACCCAAGGTCACAGGACTGGTTAGTGGCAAAACCAGCAGGAGAGCGATAGTCCTATGAGATGCAGATTATCCCCTCTTACCCATGTTTCCCTCTGGAGGGCTGCGGGTCTGGCTGCCCTGAGAGCCTGCATTCCACCCGGGCAAGGACTATGTCCCATGTCCGTCGTTAGTCCACGCCCAGAGCTTCAGTAAGTGGTGTTGGCTGATGGCTGACAACATTCTTCAGGAAGGAAGATTTAAAAACAGCCCTGGAAGCCTCCTGGTTTTCCATCCTTGTCTTTGGGAGGCAGTGTGGTATCGGGAAAGAATGTAGACCTGGAGCCAAGACACTTGGGTTCTGGTGGAATGCAAGCACATACACAAAGTGACCAGCACAGTGACCAGCCCATGGCAGGTACTAGAAAGTGGAGGCCGTCGTCTGGAATGTTAGTCCTGATTCTGCTGCTGTGTGACCTCAGACAAGTCAACCAACCTCTCAGAGTCTGTTTTCTGGAAAGTAGGAATGATAACTCATCCCCAGCCTACCTCCCAGGGGAGTCAGTTCTCCCAGGGAGAACTTCCCAGGACTTCATAGAGCAGGTGAGAGAGGAGATGAGCTCACTATAAGTTCAAGGGCAAGATGGGAATGCCAGATTGAGGGAACCACAAGACAACAGTGATTCCGGGAGGAAATTATGGGATGGAGAAAGAGAGCCCTTTGTGGTGGCCACTAAAAACAAAGCCCTGAAGCTCCTCTGTGCACATTGCCAGCCCTCATTCCCCCTCATCGTCACCTGAGGACTGTGGCCCCGACAGGAACTAGTACTTATTAAGCCCCTACTGCTTGCCCTGCATGCAGTCAGTATACTTTGTTTAATCCTCACCACAGTCCTGGTGGGGTTTATGTTATTCCTGCAGACAAAGCTCAACTGCCTCAATGTCACACAGGTCGAGGGTGGACAGGCATGTGGGTTCCCCAGTCTGTGGCCATCTTCTTGTGTGTTGCAGGCCTGGACTTCTTCAGTCTTTCAGATCCTCCTCAGCTCCAGAGAGCGACCCTCACCCTATCTTATGCCCAGCATCAGCGGGCAGACTCCCACTCTCCTGGAAGGACTTCCAGCAAATCAAAGTCCTCACCAAGATGCAGGAGCAGGACTGAACTTGGCTCCTGGGGTATGGACTATAGGTGTTTGTGAAACCTCTGAGATCATGTGCAAGCCCATGTGTGTGCGTGTATGTGCGTGCCTGTGTGTGTGCATGTGCGTGTGTGCCTGCACTTTCTGAGGCACAGCCTCTAGCTCTCATCAGATTTTCTAGGAGGGCCATGCCTCAGAAAGGTTAGGAACTTCCAGGCTCTACAACCCTCTGCAGGGCCCAGATATTGTCCCTCAGCCCTGACACTGTGGACAGCCCCTGGAAGTCCAGGTGAGAAATGGGCTCAGCACCCACTAGCTCCAGGCCCAGCAGCAGGCAGACAGGGAAGGAAGCCTACAACTTCCCAGGCTCCGGGAGCTCCCATCACATCCTGATGGGCTCCACACCCTCGTGCAGGTTGTTTCTTTCTACTCCATCGTCGGTGGAGAGGGAGGTCTGGGCAGGCAGAAGCTGGGAACGCTTGCAGGTCCAGCATGGCGGAATGGCAATGAAGGGGCAGTCTGGGTGCGGGCTTCTAGAGGCATCTGGGATGGGGTATGTTGTCAGATGAGCAGCTGGCCTGGGGCTGTGGGTGCTGACAGAGCAGAGAGCCTCTGCCTCCCCTCGGGGCTGGGCAGACAAGGAGTGAGCGACAGCAGCAGGTCCAAGCCAAGTGGCCGGATGAGGCTCTCAGGCCTC
This sequence comes from Daubentonia madagascariensis, assembly GCA_023783475.1. Taxonomy (NCBI): domain Eukaryota; kingdom Metazoa; phylum Chordata; class Mammalia; order Primates; family Daubentoniidae; genus Daubentonia; species Daubentonia madagascariensis. Next base: position 21,996,996 of record JAKFHU010000322.1, on the reverse strand, counting down.
TTCACCACCACAGAGGCCCCGGAAATACCGGGGCTGGGAGGGGCTGTGGGGAGACAGAGGCCTAACCTCCTGTCACTTGGGTCTCTGCCAGGCCATCCTTCTAGCCCTGGCCACACTGGCCACCCCTCCCGGGTACCCTTTGCTCCCATCAGACCCCTGCCTTTCCCCCAGCCAGGCCCCAAGCTTCCTCTCCTATCTGGCTCCAACACCATACTCAGAAAGACCTTGTATGTTTTTCAAATTAATGCAATTAAGAGCATTAAAGTTTGTGAACGATAGAGTTTTTCATTTTCCTTTTATTTGATTAGAGAAATTCCCACCGCACAGTTCCTCCAAATGAAACCCAGATCCGAGGCCCATTGTTCCGGGGGCTTCCATGAGAATGTGTTACCTTTCAATCTCACACACTAATGTGTTTAGCGTTACAGTCCCCCCCGGGCGGCTGCAGGAAGGATCTGGAGCCTTGATTAAAGCGGCCTTTGCCGGGCAGGAATGTGGGCTCCTCCACCCCGGAGTCACAGAGGGGCTGGGTGTTTGCTTGGCAGAGCCTCTGCCCAGATGGCCGGCCGGGGACTGGGCTCGATGGCCATTGTGCCAGGGTGTAAACAGGCATTTGTCCTTCTCTCTTGCCTTTCCTCTGGCCCTCCTGCACCAGCACACTTAGCCCCTGCACGTTCACAAGCGTACAGCACGATGCCCCCCGTGCCTCTGCCTCTTCCTTCCTCTGCTCCTTATTGTCCTCCTCTCTGTCCTTTGTCCCCTGCCCTCTTCCCATCTTCTGGTCCCTCAGTTGCTCCTGGGCTCCACGGCAGCCTCTCCATGGTCAGTTCTGTTCAGAGGCCGTATTCAAGAAAGCACACTGCTCCTCCCTCGGTCAGGCCCAAAGCTCCAAGGTGAAGAGGAGAGTTAGAGCTAAAACTTAAACATTGATTAGAGGAATATGTAAGGAAGGCCTGGGAGAGGGAGGAGAGAGGGTCATAACCCCTGTTAAAAAATTCGACTAATGCCAAATTTAAACAGGATGTTAAGTCTACAACCCTCCCACCCCAAATCACCAAAGGCTCAGCGCTGGGAGGCCCAGGTTCCTTCCTCTTCCAACAGGGGCAGCTGGTCTAGGCCCCAGGGTAGCCAATGCCCTGGGACAGGAAGCTGGTGGGACTTCCCTGCCCCAGTGGCTTGTGTCCTGCAGACCTCTAACAGCCCAAGCCAGAGTCCTAAGAGACACCGCTAAGACCTGGCCCAAATTAGGCAAAACTGAAAAACAATCAGGCTTGTGAGCTAGAATCCAAACTAAAAATAAGCCTGTCACATCTCAGAGGCAGTTGCAGCTACTCCTAGGTCCCAAGGAGTCGGGGAGAGCTTGGGAGAGAAATGTGATACATCCTCACCCCCATTCCAAAGCTGCCTTGACCTTACTGCATTCCCAGATGCCTCAGAGCCATTCCACAAACATCCACGGAGGCCCACACCTTACAGAGCAGAGTGGGTACTGTAGGGGGTTCAGAGAGGAGTATCCTCCTCCTCCAGGGTAGTTAAAGAGTTGAGGAGCTTAAGTACTTCAGGTTGTCCCTTGTGGTGACATTCTCAAAGGAAGACAAGTCCTTTCCCAACCCCAAGCAGGATCAGCAGGGACCAACTGATGCTCAGAGACAGAAGGCTCACCTGGCCCCTTTGGGCTACAGAAGGGGCCTAACCCAGACTGAGCCTTCACTTGCCATCTCCCTTCCAGGCCTCTGCAGAGCACCACACCTTGTTGTTCCTGTGCGTAAATTCTAAGCAACCCATATGCTCAGATTTGCTTTTTAAAAGGGCTGCTCTGTGGAGAGCTTGGAGACCCAAGAGTGAAAGCAGGGAGGCTAATGGGTCCAGGAAGATGGAGGCCAAATTACAGCCATGGTGAGGGATAGGGAGAGGTGGGCGGGCTGGAGGGATGACTCAGCTGGGTCCCGAACCAGGCCCCCTCCTCCTACTGGGGGCTGCTGCCTCGTTTATTCTACTCAGTCTCAAGGGAGGAAAATAACACCACCACATGGGCTGGGAAAGTTGGGGGACTGATTTGCAAGGCTAAGTGAGGGAAATTCACTGTCTTTTTGTTCATGCAGACACTCACTCAGGCAATGCTTGGCTGATGAGATAAATCCACCTACACCTTTAAGCTGTACCTCCCCACACAGGGCTTAGAAGGTCTAACCCTTGGATCAATCCCAGGGTTCTGCCACAAACATCTGCCAGGGCCAAGAGCCCCCAGGGAGCAGATACATAATGTGAACTGCATTTGGATGAAGAAGGAGTTGGAGAAGGCAGCATAAGGGAATCTGGATTGCAGTGGAAACTGCTCAGGAATTTGGCTTCATGTCTAAGTTGATTCTTCCTAGACAATCACCTTAATGTGAGTACCTCTCGGTTACCCATGCTGCAGGGAAGATTGGGGAGGGGGCGGATGATACCAAAGGTGAATAATCCAGAGACTATTTCTGATTATTCCTGTTGGACTTTGCCAGTTGGCTTTTTTTCCCTTTGCTGGGAAACTTGCTTCCCTAAGCAAGATTTTCTTTGACTATTTTTCAAAATTTACTCACGATTTCCAACCACGAGCTATGCTTCCCCAAGATGACCATGCTTAGCTCTATCCTGAGCTCCATTCAAACCACACAGACAGAAAGCAGAGTCTCAGAACCATACAGGGGCCCCTCAGGAGCCAGTGCCCACACCCTGGGGTCCTCTGTGGCACCAGGAAAAGATGCGGAAGGCACGGTCGGTTCTCCAGCATGCGCACATTGCTCCCTCCCCATTTAGCCCACAGTCCAAAAGGCACTGCAGCAAGGATTCATCTCTAAGTTTCAATTTTCATGGAAATAAACCATTTTATCTCAGAACACAGAGGGAACAATGAATTCCCTTTCCTTAATGCAGATGGACTAAATCCCTTTGCTTTCTTGCTTTAAAAAAGGAAATCCAAAAGCTGCTGCCCTTTGCTCTGTTGGATGCCAGCTGATAATTCTGAAAGCCGGGCAAATAAATCCAGAGGCCAGGCTCCTTGCCTGGTCCCCGTGGAGCTGCCACAGCTACCCCTTGAGTTTGCCAGGGGGCTCAGGAAGGACCAGAACAGGGCTAAGAAGCAACCTGACTTAGAGGCGTGTGATGGCCTTGAGAAGGAGGACTCTGAGCCAAAGGCCCAGGTGTCCTCAGGGAGGATTTCACAAAACACCATCTGACTAGCTCGTTGCCCAAGTACCAGCCCGGGCCTGATGTGCTCCACATCAGCCCACAGAAGCCAGCACCGCAGCTTCGCCAGCCATATGCACTCTGCCTAGTGCTCAACAGCAGCCCTGTGCCAGAGGTTTACCTGCATCCCCTCACCAGAGATCCTTAGAGTGGGTACTTACATTAGCCCCAATTTACAGATTGTGGAACTGAGGCTGTGAGAGTTCGGGTAAGCACTTTCAGGTCACACAGCTAATAAGTGGCAGAACCAGGATTTGAACCTACATCTCTGATTTCTGAGCCTGTGCTCTTCATTTCTAAGCTAGGCAATGCCTGATTTGGGTTCTGGTCCACCTTATTAGCCTCCTCTGCTCTGCTTCTTATACAGACATTACAGTCCAGCCCCATAAATGTACCCTCTGCTTTCCTGGTCTCCTAGACTGCCTCCTCTACCTGCCATGCCCTCACCCTCACCTCCAACTATGATATTCTACACTGCTTCAGTGTGCCTGAAAGGACTTTTCCCTCTTCTAAGCCCTCTTGGCACTTTGTTTATCTTAGTGGTTCTCAAAATATGTCCCTGGACCAGCAGCATCAGCATCGGATCCCACCTCAGGCCTGCTGAATCAGAAACTCTGGGCATGGGGCCCAACAATCTGTGTTTTAACAAGCCCTCCAGGTGATTCTGATGCATGCTCAAGTTTGAGAACCACTAAGCTACCTCTTGCTTCTCCAGAGCCCAATACCAATTGGTGACAATTAAGGGTAAGGTTAGCTCTTGTTGTGGTCTTTGAAACCTGAACCCACCTCATCAGGTATATTATAAAGGAATCCTGAGTGGCTAATAATGAAGTAGGCAAAGCTTTTTTTGGCTCTGCTGCAGCTTTCCATTCCACCACAGCATCCTACAAAAGTGACCTACAAAGTGGGCAGCCTACAAAAGTGACCATTGCCACATGGGCATTGTCATCACTCCCTTCAAAACCAGCTTTGATGCCCTCAAACATTGCTTCCCCACTTCAACTGGGACCTGAGCTACAGGCTCTCCCTAAATACCACCTGGGACCATGAGTGTCCTCACCTCAAAGAATCTCTCCAGGCTTTGTCACTGAGCTACCTGGTTGGCTCCCTCCCAGCCTCCTCCCTGAGGCGTCTCAACACAGCCCACAGCCCACAGCCCACACCCCATTCCCCACAGCCCAGCCCCAACCCAGGGAATGGCCTCCCAAACCCATTTGTCCTGAAGGTGAAATTGGGCAACTCCACCCTTACTGATGAAATCTTCGACTCTGATTATGGTATTGTCTATTTCTCCCTTTAATTCTGTCAATTTTTTTTCATGTATTTGAAGCACTGTTATTAGTTACATACATGGTTATGATTGTTTTCCTTTCCTGATGAACTGACCTTTCTACCATTAGAAAATGTCCCTCTTTTCCTCTGGTAATACCCTTTGTCTTCAAGTCTATTTTATCCGATATTAATATAGCCTCTCTAGCTTTTTTTTTTCATTTTTTATCCGCTTATTTTTACCTTACTTGTATCTTTCTATTTAAAATACATCCCTTGTAGACTGCAAATAGGCCTTTTTAAAATCTACTCCAATAATCTCTGCCTTTTAATTGGAATGTTTAGTCCATTAACATTTAATGTAATTATTGATATGGTTGAATTTAGTTTTATTTGCCCCCTCTGTTCTTTATTTCTCTCTTCCCCCTTCCCTGCCTTCTTTTGGATTTTTTGAATTCCACTTACATGTATCTATTGGATTTGTAGCTGTACCTCTTTGCATTAGTTTTTTAATGATTGCCTGAGGGATTACAATACATCCTTAAATTTTCACAATCCACTTAGAGTTACCCCTATCCTTTATGCTACAGTTATCATATGTATTACATCTACATACATTATAAAACCCACAGGACAATGTTACATTTTTTGCTTTAAACAGTCATGTGAGTTTTAGAGCAATTAAGAGAGGTTATTGCCAAGGGGAACCTCAGAATTAGAGGAGGCCTTTCTGAGGGATCTGGTTCAGCTCATTGTTAGGAAAGGGAACCTGGATCTTTCAATGTCCCTTTACTCACTTCTAGCTGAAGGTGAATTCTGGGGACACAGATCAAATCCACAGCTAATTCATCCTTTATCTTTCCTTTGTTTCAGAGACTTCATCGAGTCTCCTAGGACTTAATCATTAGACCCAAAGTCCTTTTCACTGTTTCCCACAGGTCCTTGACATTCAGACATGATGACCCAGAGTGAATATGCAGATTAAGCCTCACCAGTATCCTGTCTTCCCCTGCCTCTCTCCTAAGAGGCACTTTCTCTCACGTTCTTACTGGTTGTGTTTTTTTTCTCACCTCTCCTCCTAAGTTAGAAATCCTGAAGGTAAGGAATCTGGGCTTATGCACGGTAGGTACAAAAAATGAACCCCAAATGCATTTCTTGGCCCCTCTGAAAGCAGTCCGGTGCAGAAAAGGGAAAGTGTGCTGGGAAGAGGGGGCACATGAATATCTGCCTCAGGGAATGGTGGGAAATCATTTCCAGGGCAGGGGGTATAGCCAAAAACACCACTGTGGATTAATGGAGAGGATCACAGTCTGGGGTTGACTCCGATGAAATGTAAATGTGGGAGTTCAGAATGTGAAGGCTGCAGAGTGGAACACGGGGAGGCCACCAGGCCAGGATGTGTGGGTGGAACCAGGATTTTTAGCACGCTCACGTGTACCTGCAGGAAGTGTGTGCTGGGCCACCCAGAGCTGCTGACACTGCAGCCTGGAGGGCTGAAGCTTTTTAGAGAAACCATTAGTCTAGTGACAAGGAGAAGAATGAGAAAGTGGCAAGGGCCAGGGTAGGCACAGGGCTGGTCCTCAGGGCTGTAGGCCCCGCCACAAGGGAGGCAAGCGGAGGTCATTCATCCGCGTGCTTCTAGGAGACACCAGGGAGCTGGGGTTCAAGGGAGGAGAACTGAGGGGAACTGAGGCCGATCAGAAAAGATCCTTTGTTCGGAAACTAAGAGTGTCGTTTGACCTAAGCCTCAGGAGGAAGAAGGGTGTCCTGGCAAGATGGGATCTCCCAGGGGTCAGGATAAGGAGGAGCCTGTGACTGGAAGGAGGAGAAACTGGGAGTGCCTCTGAATCATGCCCTCAGCCTGCGCCAAGCTAATTGAATGACCTGAGACCTGCAATACCTAATTTCATATGAAATGTGATAATCGAGTAATGGGCCAGACTTTTGCACGTGGCTTGTAGACAAGCTGAGAAGCAGGAGAGATGGAGCAGGAACAAGCTGCAGCACGTTTCAGACCATAAGCGCCAGTTAGCCAGTCTGCCAGGCTCTGCCAGCTGGGGCGAATGAAGTGCCTGTTGTTTCAAGGCAGGGGAAAAATGAGTGACCGTTATTTAGAGTGAGGAATTCACATCCAACATGGTGTGAGGTTAAACAAATCTGCGAGCGAGACTTGACCTGTTATAATAACCTTAAGTGTTTTGGGCCCACACCAGGAAGGGGGTGGGGAAGGCAGGGCTGCTTATGAGACCTACTGTGGGCACATCCCCATGGCAAGCTGGCTACTAGTGGACAGCGATGCTCACGCTTTTGGGTGCTGGAACTCAGAGGACTGCAAGATTTTTTGGTGGCTGGAATTTTCCTATTTTACAACACAGAATAGCTGGCTCTTTAAAGCATTAAACTTCTTTCTGACACCATGTGGTCAGCGTGATTGCAAAAAGACAGTGCTAGGCCTTCCATGAGGTTTCTAGGGATTCAAGCCAAGAAGAGTGTGAACCCCTCTCCTCACCCCCTTTCTCCAAAGGAAATGCCTAAGTGTTTGAAAATGTACTTTTACTTCCAATCCAGTCTAACTGCAGCTTCCCTTACCTACAGCCAAGGTGACTGCCATTTCTAGTTGATAAAGGCCTGGACAAACAGGATCTGTGCAGAACTCAAAGCAGATTCAAACAACTCCTGAAGGCCAGCCTCCTTCAGGAAGCCTTCTCCAATAGGGGAGTGTGGTGGCCACTGCCCCAAGCCTTCCTCTCCCAGGATCTCTTGTCTCTTGGCTCATGCTGAGCAAACACGCTGAGCTCTTTCGGCGGCTGAGCAACTGATCCAATTCTGTAAGGTGGCCCTGCTTCTCTGCCCAGTATGGAGACAGCAGGGCTTATCCCAAGTCTTTACAAAGTGGGTGGCTCACCCCTGTGGGTAATTCTGAATGCAGCAAGGTGGTCAGGATCAACTGGGCAGGATGTCCTTTTCTGGACTCTACAATGTGAATGGCTCTGCCTGGACACTTGGAAGTTTAGGCAGGTCCATCCCACTTGAAATTCTTAAGTGGGGACTTTAAAACAAAGGAATTACTAAATACCTGGTAAATAGCCAAATCACAGAAAGAGTCAACTACAACTTTATTAAACAACTAAAGTAAGCATTTTGCCTAATTACAGGTGTGCAGCATGGTTGTCTTTCCGGTTCCAGCGGCTCATCCCTGCTTCTTCAGGCAGGGGTAGGTGAGCCTGCACACTGCCCCTGGACCTCAATTATCTCTCCATGTTGTCAGTTTCTGTTTTCTTCGTCTCCCCATGTTGCCAGAGGCCTGGAGACCCTATTCCTATTTTCTCAATACCTGTGGTTATATTGCAATACTTGGCTGCACGACTGGCACAGACTCATGAGAGCTTGTCTGCTGCCAACTCTCCACATACTGCTCACCCTCATCCCTCCTCATGTTACCCTCTGCTGGCCTTGCTCCTGGAGCTCCTGCATTCAGCATCTCTTCAGAGTCCACGCTCCTTCAGGCCCGGGCTGCCTTACGGCCCTCACCTGTGTGGACTCTGGAGGCTGGGTCATTGCTGCACAAAGCCTCTTTGTGACAGGCCAAGCATGGAGGTCAAGGCTAAGAGTTGGCAGTTTGACACCTGCATACTTATTTGGGCAAATGCATACTTATTTTTGTTTCCCGTTATACGTCAGTCCTGCAATCACAGTTATATACCTCAAATGCTTTCTAATTAGTCTACTGGCAAAAAAAAAAAAAAAAAATTTCCTTCAGCATAGCATTTTTGTGTGACCATCACAACCATCCTGAACCATTAATTCATAAGAATCATCATTAGTAGTTTAGTAGTTAACCAAATATTAATATATTTTGTTTAATAATTAAAATGATTAATAGTGATTCATTATTAAATTATCACCATCAGTCTGTGCCTCCGCTCAACTCCCTGAGGGCTTTGCCTGGCCCTTGCAAGTGACACCTGTAACAACTGGTCACAAAGTAGAACTCTGACCCCTGAGGTGGCCAGGAGCCTTTTGTTTCTTCTTTGGCACTGAATGTCCATATTGTCCCCAGCACCCACCACTTCCTGTGCCTCTTCATGTCACGTGACTGTCGTGAGCTCCCACACATGCATGTCACACAGGTGTAAGTCAACAGGAGACCCCTGAAGAACAAAGAGGGGAAATGATCAATGTTTCTGAAGGCTTGTTACTGGGAAAACTACTTCTGTGTGTATGAACGAGGGTGGGCCGTCTAGGTGGGCTCGCACATCGGCGTACCTACCTAAGGTTTCTGTGTGCAGGACTGTGGGGAGGAGGGCCTGGGCAGGCCTTTAGAAAACACAAAACACTGGTTTTGGGACTCATAGCCTCCCTGGGAGGTACTCAGGGAAGATACTGTCCCCACTTTACAGAGGGAAACTGAGGCCTAGGGAGATTGCATGACTTGCCTCCGGCCACACAGCTGAGGGAATCAGGGAGAAAATCCAAGTCTTCTGTCCCTCCAGCCAGAAGTCTCTATATTTTGTTTTCTGAAATGGAGAGGTAAAACTAACTTTTCCTTGCATTCTTTCTTCCTTTCTTTCTTTCTTTTTTTCCTCTTTGTCTCTGGTGTTTCTGGGGAGAAACACGACTGGCTCCCGATTGCTGCTGTGAGGAGTAGGAGAGGCAAAAATCACACTGGCTAAGTGGGTTTGGGGCATTGGCAAAAAACCTCCCTTTGCCTTCCAGAGGCTACTAAGGGGAGTGGGGGTGGGGCTTAGCTGGGGACCAGAAGAGCGGATGGAATCACTTGCAAAACCCTAATAAATCTGCAGGCCCAGCTGTTCCTCATCTGATGATCCTGAAGGGAAAGTGTGAAATAGTAGAGATGCTGATGGGCCTGGGGCCCTTCAAAGGCAGCCCGGTTTTCCCAAGGACCCTGGAGCTGGGGTGGGAAGTGTCCGGAAACGTCTGAAGGGCGTTTGTTAGAGCTGGGAGGCCCAGGCCCCCAGAGGCCACATGCACACATGGCGTGTGCCTGGGAACGCCCTGGGCTTGGAAGTTCTGGAGGGGTGGTCGAGTCCCATCCCCAGAACACAAGAGCAGGGCTGGGAGCTCGGCAGACCTGAGTTTGAATCTTAGCTCCACAGCCAACTGGCTGTGTGGGCCTGGGGGAGCCCCCTCCGAACTTCATGTCTGTCCCTTATAAAGTGAGGGTAATAACCCTCCCTTCCGGGCTGCTGTGAGGATGAAATGTGCTAATGTATGTAAAGCTCCTGGCACGTGATAGGTGCCCAGTGTTCTTTCCCCTTCTTTCTCTCTCCCCTTCCTTTGCCCTGGGAATCAGGAAGGGTCTGGGCCATGCTGACCCCTGAGGCCAGGCCAAGGAGGAGGAACAGCCTCAGCACACAGGCTTGGGTGGCTTTGGTGTGAATGGGGTTCCCACTTCCTTGTCTTTCCAGCTGACAGCCACCCCTCCCCCTCTGTGACCTTGACCACTCAGCAGGCAGGATCTGTGAACCCGGGGGCTGAATCCTGCTTGGACTCTGGCCTGAGTTGAAAAGCCGTTAATTGGGTTCTGACTTCTCAATTCTCCCAGAACATAGCTGTCAGTCCCCCCAGCAGGCAGGCCAGCCACAAGTGCAGCCCCGGAGAGCAGGCCCAGGCCGGCCCACGGGGATCTGGAGGCTGCAGCTGGCTGCAAAACACTGGGCGATTGGAGCTACTGGAACTCACAGGAGATGGGACCGTGCCAGGCTTTGGTGCCCAGCACATAAAAGCCCTTGTGTCTCCAGGGCCCAGAACTTGCCCTGGGCTTCATCAGATGGTCCTGGGTTCGAGACCCAGCTGCCCCCTTCACAAGCCCTCTGAGGTGGGTTTCCCCGTCCTTAAAAAGGTAGCACTCCCTAGAAGGTCATGAGGGCTGCTGAGACCATCCTCCATATATGTTAACACCAGTCCTGCACTTCTTTTCTGCTTTTTCTCTCTCTGATTTTTCTCTTTCTTTGTCTTTTTGGGCTTTTTCAGCTCTAAACCTCTTCTCAGCCCTTCCTTCACTTCCTTAGGCAGGTTGCTTTTCTCCTTCCCACAACACCACACACGTGGGGAAGCTAGAAAAAAATCTTTACATCTCAGACCGGGGGACCCTGCGCCCACAAGGCCTGGCTGGTTCTGGGTCAGCTGTGGGCCTCCAGCTGCCGAGCTGATCCGGGGACTGCCCTTAGCCCCTGCTCTTCTCCCTGCTTCTGTAGCTTCTGCCTGGCCCAGGCCCAGAACAGGAAACCAGTCAGGAGAGAGCAGGTTGAGATGGGAGCAGAGGTGGCAGCCCTCCTGAAACAAAGATCAGTGCAGCCTGCAGGAGGCAAACATGACCCCTTAGGTGGCAGAGTAACAGGGGGAGCAAGTCAGTCCTTCCGTTCCCCACCCCACATCACCCCCTGCTGCACCCCAGGCCCAGAAGGAAGTCCTTCCTCATACCTGACTTACACCCCTCCTGCTGCAATTGCTGCCTTCTTCCTTTTGGTCCATGGATGATGCTATCTTCATCATCCCTCCACTGGTGCCTCAAAAGGTCTTCTCTTCATTTCTGTTCAGCTAGAAGCCCCGGGGGAGTGAAAGCGAACTTTAAGAGGATGTTTAAAGTTTGGCTTCTCATCACCACATCTCAGCTGAGTCCATAAAACTGCCTTATAAAGCCCACTGGCCAGCCAGCTGCCCTCAGCCTCAGGGGCCTCCCTGTTTTATGATTGGCCCCAATTCAGACACCAGCTGGATGTAGGAACTTACTGGCTTTTATGAAGAGATGTTAACAAGAAGCATCTCTTCCCTTCTGTCTTGTTCCCAGAGTCTCCGCTCCTTGCCTCATTCATGTGTTCCTTCCGTCAATAAACATTGCCAAGTGCCTCGTCCAGCCAAGTTCTGGGCAGGCCCTGGGGTGGGCGTGGGCACAGGTAAGAGCTGGGAGTGGGTGCTTTCTTCCTTGGAAGGGCCTGGGCGGCACCTCTGCAGTAGCTGCAGTAGCTGGATCACACTGCATTGTCAGTGTTTGTAAACTGCACGCTAATTGTGAAACAGTGTTGGAAAAACAAACAATTACCAGGCAGCCTGATAAGAGCTGCGGTGAGGTGTGCTGGAAGAGCCAGGAGCCTTGATCCTGCAGCCCTGCTCAGGATCCAGGACGTTTTCCCAGAAGAGGTGCCATTTCAGCTGTGCCTGCAGGCTGCTGGAGAGTTTTCAGAGCAGGCGGGGTCATGGGCAGGTGGAAAGCCGGGGCCCTCCTTTGCTAATGGACTGGGAGTGGGAGAAGGGTAGCCGGGGCTGGGAGCCTGGCAAAAAGCCACAGGAGCAACACAGGGTCAAGTTTCTCCAGGGCTCAGTCTCTCTATCTGTAAAATGGATATAGTACTGGTTAGTCAAAGGAAAAACCAGAAATAATAGCCAGCATGTGTATGCCATCTTTCATCATTTCCAGCTACTTTCATGTGCATTACTTCCCTCGATTTTTGCAATAATCCTGTGAGGGAGGCAGGGCAGGTATTTTAATCCCCATTTTACAAGTGAAGAAACTGAGTCTCAGAGAAGTACAATGAGTCGTGGCTGGAGACACAGCTAGCAAGCGGCAAATGGGGAGCTCTTATTCTCAAGCGGTGCTCCTTCCCCTGGGACAGCTTAGAGCTGCTTGGGGAAGTGTCAGTGAGCGGGGGTGGGGGGGTTAAGGGAAGCAGTGGAGAGGGAGGGGCAAGGGAAATAAAAGTGTCCTCTCAGCAGCGTCTGTCATGGTGGTCTCACCCCACACCCCTCAGTGTGCCACGTAATGAGGGGGAGGGCACGAGACTGCTGAGGGGATGTGGACTCGTGAAGTCTTGAATCTCTCTGGAGCAGGGAAGCAGAAGGAGGGCCCCCTGAAGGGTAGACTCACCTGGAGAAGGGTCCTGGGTAGAATCGCACTTACAAGGGGCTCTTGACAAAGGGAGGGGCTGCAGACGTGGAGAGAGAGGAGGTTGGGTAAAAACAGACTGAGGGTCAGCCATGAGCCCCCAGGCAGCCACTGGCCCTAGGTGAGGGTGCTGAGGGACTGAAGGCCACCTGCTGCCTTGCCCCAGGTGGGGAAGTAGACTTGCCCTCTCCTATGTTCCCGTCTCTCCTTTCCTTTGTAGGTGAAGCCCCAGGGACTAAGGTCTGAACCCCTTACACAGCTCTCTTCTCTAGTCGGGAGCTCAGAATGAAGAGCGTGGAGGGAACAGGGCCCCCCACACAAGTATACTCAGTCATGAAGCATCACATTTGTCCAAACACCTGCATGAAGACCTGGCAAGCAACAGATGCATCTCATCCCTGCTCACCTAGGTTCCAACACATACACATAGCTTCTCTACTCCCACCCCAAACACAGACATGTGCACCCCCAGAGATCTTCTATGTGCACCCAAACTCACACAATCAAATCCCACACAGGAGCCCATTCATGCTTGCACACAAGTATGAACAGTATACATGGTGATTTAGAGTTTATAAACTGCTTGTACCCACAAGCACAATGCCCCCAGATACACAACCAAATCCAAACCCACTGGCACACTGAGGTATATGAATATGCATGGAAATAATGGTCACACACACACAGCCCAATGGCCCTGAGATAAAGGACTCAGAGAGCTGTGGAGTTGGTGGGCTGAGGTGTCCAGCAGGGTTTCCCCCGCCTGGCTTCTCTCAAGCCTGTCATTCTCTTCCCCACCCCTCCGCTCTCCCTCACCTCCGGCAGATAAGAGCTGACCTGATTGGGACCAGGTTCCAACCCTATCTCCACCCACCCCCCAACCCCTCAAGTACCCGTCAGAGTGCCTGGGACACACCAGGGCCCTGTTAATATTTACCTCCCCTCCCCCTGCCATTAATGCAGAGAGCCTGGGGCCTGAAAGTGTGGGGTTAAGAATGGCTGCCTGGTCCTAAGGCCCCTTGAGGGGGCTGGAGGTGTCACATGGAGCAGGAAACACCCCCACCAGGGCCTCCCTCCTCAGGCCTGGGACCCTCAGGCTTCCCTCTAAAAAGCAGGGTGGGCTAAAGGGCTGGTGAGGGGGGCAGCAGTGTCCCTGAGGGGGGAGAGTGACAGCTCCTGGCCAGCAGCTTCTCTCTGTCTCTTCACACACACACTCACACTTGTGTATGTGCACACACGCACACACACTCCCCCCACTGTAATTAGAACGGTTGCTCCAGCACCCAGGGAACGGCAGGCCATGATTTATGAATGGGAGTTGGTGTAGGGAGATTCCGGCACCATCTGCTTGGGAGCAAACAGGAAGAGCTTCAATGTGCTGCAGACCTGGGGGAAGGAGCCAGTTGGTGTAACAGGCTCATAAAAGCCATTCCTAATGGCCACAGGTGCTCCTCCACACCTTAGCGCCCAAACCCAGGGGAGAGCCACATCCCAGGGAATAGTTACAGCCTCTGCCAGGGCCCCATGGCACACAATCCCTGACCTGTGCCAGGCTGCCCGGAGGTGGGGCCGTGAGGAAAGAGCATGGAGCATCCAGCAAACCTGAGTGCAAATACCTATGGCTGTTTACAGCCGGGCTTCAGTTTATTCTTCTGTAAAGTGTAGATGATGGTGATAAAGACCTATAATATATTAAACACTTACCATGTGCCTGATGAAGTAAATCATCTTAGCTCCATTTTACAGATAAGGACACTGAGGCTGGGGAGGTTAGACTGTCCCAGCTCTGCAGTAGTGAGCTGCAGGGCCAGGACTTGAACCTGAGTCAGCAGAGGCCACTACTCTGAACCTTTTTTTTTCTTCACCCTGCTCCCCATCATAGGGAAGTTGTGGGGATTAAATGAAATAAATACTCCCAGTTCCTGGTGTGATAGGTGCTCAGAATGCATTAGTTTTCTTCTTTCTGGATCTCTAGCTCCAGAAACTGGAAGATTCAAAGACAGGTTGAAAAAGGGAGAGAGTCTCAAAGCACACCAGGTTCCTTTATGCTGTGATTAGCACTCAGTGCCTTGAACAACAGCCAGTCCTGAGAAGTTTAGAGTTATAATCTAATGTTGCCTACAGAAAATGACCTGACACCTTTTAATGACATGCCCCGTTGTTACTGTGCTTCACAGTGATTAGTCTGGGGTTGTAGCAGAGCTCATAATGACTGTCGTTTATATGCCCACCATATGGCAAGCTGAGTTTAGCTCTTCTCTTATTGTTTGTTAGTCCCACAGTGCACCCCACTATATTTCCCCAAATCATGGTTCTCAACCAGAAGTAAGACTCAGAAGAGTCTTTTAGACCTGAGGTTTCTAAAAATTCAGAGCTCCTGTCCCTTCCCCCACCCCCCACCCTTTGTATCAGAACCCCTGGTGTGGCCTTTTTAATCTTGAAAGGTCTCCAAGTGGCTTCTCTGCCCCTTCACTCCCCCCAACCCTGCCCTGGGATCCACTGGTCTTCACTTTGCAAATCCTAGCCCTTGAGATCCAGAAATCAATGGGACCCATTAGCACTATGTTCAGAAGGTGAGCTCCTCCCCACAAGGACCATGGCTTAGTTGTCCCCATGGCCCCTTCAGAGGCTCTGACCTCAAGAATGAAGTCCTACAGAATACACAAACCCTTAGCAACCAGCTTTAAGACTGGTGGGAACAAATGCCAAATGGAAGGGCCAAGAATCTTGCCAGCAGAGTAATTGATTTGGAGAAGGGGAGATCAGGAAGGAGGTGATGCCTCCAGGGCTGGGCCTTGAAGGCCGAGCAGCATTTTGACAGCAGGTGAAGGGAATCTGGTATTTTAGACAGAGTGAGCCGTCATGATACCGGATACCATCATGCCTCCGCTCATGCCATAACATCCAGCCCTTCTTTATATTGGCTTAATTTTCTATGTGCAAGTTGAAGGGTAGAAAGGCTCTGCACATCCCTCGGAGAGGGGTAGGGGCAGAGAAGCCAGCCCGGGGCAGCCACACTTTCACCGTCCCAAGCTGCAGTCAAGGCCTCTTTGTCCCGTGCCCATGACTGATTTCTCATAATATACTGGGCCACAATCTGCCCATGAGGTGAAGTTCTGCCCTATGACCTTGAGGGGAGAGAAACAAATATTGGGGCTGTGCCTACTCCAGGGTTAAGTGGAGTCTTTCAGACTCCAAGGACAATGAAGGTCAAGGAGAGAGTGATCGGATGAGCTTGCAGGAGGTAGCACCTGGCCAGGCTGGAAGGTGAGCATTCTTTCCCTCCCTCTGCCACCCATCCAGCCATACACCCCTTACCCAACCTGGCCAATATCACCTATCCACCCAGCGGTCACCCAACATCTTTTGAGGACCTGGGCACCTGGCTCATGATCTTCCTCCATCTTCCCACTCCTGCTGTGGTCCTGGGTAACCTGAATGTGCACGTGGACATCCCAACACCCTCACTTCCTGGTTCCTCTACCTCCCCTTCTTCAATGACCTTCTCTCTACTTCAGCCACTCACATACCACCTGGAATGTCTCCTACAAAATCTTAAACTCCAGCATCCCTCTCTTGGGCCACAGTTTTTTTCCCTTCTTTCCTTAAAACGTGGTCTCCATTCGCAGACATCCATTCTCCCATTCTGTCTCACTCATTCGGTTACAGTCCTGGGGTGCTGGCCATGGTCGAGGCATTCCATCAGGCTGTCAGCTCCTTCCTGGCTCTACTGTCTCTCCTGTCGACCTACCCGTAATTGGCCGCATCATTCATTCTCCCCGGTACCCTCAATTCCCACACCCCCTTACCCTGCCTTTCCTAGCCCTGGAGGATTCTGCCGTCTGCTTTCCCCATCGTGATTCCCAGGCTACTGGGAGGCACAGGAAAATCACCCATCCGTGCAAACTAGTGCCACTCCAGATTTATGATCCCTGACTTTAGACCAGTCCTCCAGGCCGCTGGGCCCCTGGTGGTCAGCTCCTGTTCTAAACCTTTACCACCCTTTCGGGCTTCCAGCCTGCCCCCTCCCTCACGTATCATTGACAGAGAAAATAAAGATCCTCAGGCCAGAACTCCCTGAGTCCCCTCTCCTCCTCCCCCTTGCTTATCACAGACCCAACCCCACCTGTTTCCAAGCCCTCGTTTTCACTGGCAACCCAACCAGCCCTGGTGGAACTTGCTCCTGCCTTGGCTGCTGTGGCGCCACCCTCCTTCCAGACCTCCTCTTACTTTCCGATCAGTCCTCCCCTGTCTCTTTCGCCTGCTTCTCCCCCTCTACCCACTGCCTCTATGTCGTGGTTCCCCAGGACTCCATCTGTGACTTCTGGTCTTGCCCGGGCCCTCTCCCCAATATTCTCATTTAAACCCAAGGCTTCTTGCTCCAATAATGCTGGTATCTGTGGCTCTGTGTCCAAACTCTACATACTGGCATCCTGGATGTTCACCTGTCTATCCTGTAGGCACCACCAAAGCAGCATGTCCCCAACTACTCCTCTTAGGTCCTTCCTCAAACCCCCTCCTTCTCCTTCTACAGTCTCAGTCTCTGGATGTTGGGTTATGGCCTCTCCATCCACCCAGCTCCAGCCAGCCCCCGTCCCCCCACCCAGCACCATATCCTGTCTCTTCTGTCTCAGAGATGGCTCCCAAGTCCACCCTACCCCTTCCATCGCATTGACACGCTTTTTTTCTGGTGCTTGTCATCTTTAGCCTCTAACTGCTCTTTGCTTCTGACTAGCTCCCACTTTTGTCTTTAAGCCAAAATTCCTAAAATCACCCACCGAGGCCTTCACATTCAACATGTCCAAACCCTCCCTGCTCTCCTTTCCTGCCTCTCTCCCTGCCAGCCCCCACCCAGCTGCCTCCTGGACGAGCTGGAACTGCATTTGCTGAACCCTCTGTCTGGGACACCCTCCCTCCTGCATCCTTGATGCCTTAATGGGGAAACTATTCCTCCTCCAAAAGCCAATTCAGAGGCTGACTTCCTCAAAACCCCAGGCCCTTAGGCAGAATTGGTCGTCTCTTCTCTCTGTTCCCCTGTGCTCGGTTTATCCAGTCTACAGTTGTTGGATATTCATTGCTTCTGATTTGGGGCCTTCATGCATAGTGCCCGCCATGAACATTCTTGTACATGAATTCACCTCTGGAGGACACGTGTCTTTCACTTGACCACAGATACTGACGGGCTGCTTCCAAACAGATATTTAAGAGCTCCTGTTCCACGTCCTCGCCAACACTTGGTTTTAGCCGACTTTTATATTTTTGCTAATCTGGTGAGTAGGTAGCAGAATCTCACTGGGATTTTAATTTTCATTGCCTTGATACCTAATAAGGTCACATACCTTTTCATATATTTATCGGTCATTTGGATTTCTGTATATTCAATTATTTGGTCCAGTTTTTCCAAGGAGTTATCAATCTCCTTCATACCCATTTGTGGAATTTTTCACCCTTTGCTGATTGTATTTATTTATTGCAAAATCCTTTCCTACTCTGACTTCCCTTTCACTCTTCTAATGTTGTCCGTTGAAGAACAACGTCTTGATTTTAATACACTCAAATTTATCAGTCTTTTCCTTTATGGTTAGTGTTATATTTGTGTGTTTCTTAAGAAATCCTTCCCTGCCCTGAGGTCATGGAGATATTTTTCTGTGTTGTCTCATAAAGGCTTTATTGTTTCACTTTCCACATTTAGGTCCATGCTCCACCTGGAATCCCACAGCACTTGGTACTTATTTTGTGGCACCGCTAACTCCATCTGTTTATACGTCTGCCTCCTCAACTAAACAAAGGCCTCCTTTAGGGCAAAGTACAAATGTGTATTTTAAATCTTTGCATTCAGAGGTCCTAACACAGTGCCTGGCACACAGTAGGCATTTGAGTGCCTGGGATGCAAAACCCAGGTACAGCGGCTTCCAGACGGAAAGGCCCTGTCTTCTCAAGGCTCCGCCCTCCCCTCAGAAAGCTAATGTTCATGGCATGAGCATGCACCGAGCACTAACTGTGTGCAGGCACCGGGCACGGTTCTAATGCTGTAGAGCTGAAGGTGGTGAAGTCTCAGCCTTGAAGAAGCTCATCACGTGGCACCGGGTTTCCTGACACTACCCAGAGCCCTACACACAGATTTGGGATGCCAGAGAGACCTTGGTTCAAATCCCAGCTCTGCCTCCCATCATCTGTGTGACCTTGGGCAAGCCACTTCAGTATACTGGGTTTCAGCTTTCTACTTTGTTAAAAGGGAAAATAACGGGTGACTTACCGGGTTGTTTTGAGGACTAAGTGGAAAAGTAAACATAAAAATGCCAAGCAGGTGCTGGACACATGGTAGGTGTCCAGAGGTTGTTGAGTTGAGTAAATGATCGAATGGTTGAATAAGTAAGTGAATGAACTGGTTGGGGGGGAGGGTAGAGAGCTAGAATTGGGAAGAGGCAGCAGGCAGGGGGCAGGGGCTGCTTGTGGGCCTGTTGCAGGCCTTCCTTGTCATAGTAACTGCTGTCAGCAAAGGTTTCCCAGACAGGAATCCCCTTCAGGGCTCCCTTCCCCAACCCACTGCATTTGTTGACTCAAAACCTCAACAGTGCCAATTTAGCCTGCAGTAAGGAAGGGGGTGGGGACGGGGAGAGAGGTGTAGGAGGGAGTAGAACTATACAGAAAGGGGTCTTTGTCTGAGCACTGTGTGGCATTTCAGATTTCAGCGGAGAGTTTTTTGTTGTGTTTTCTTTTTAACCTCCTAAAGAGTTGAGTGGGCTGCACTTGCAATAAGAGGTATCTGAATTAGACAGCAGGGAGGACTTCCAATGGGCTCTCTGTGTTGGGTGGTGGAACAATAGAACGGGTTGCCACTGGCCCAGGCAAACCATTCCATTGTCTCACCAAGGCCCTGGGGGGGTCTGTCTACCTGTGGCTTAGGTGCAGATGCAGGGGCACTGTCTCCAAGCAGGGACTCTGAGGGGCTTACTCCTGTGGCTCCCATAGCTCCTCTGCCTGCTGAGGTGAGAGCTCCATGTTCAAGAAGTTTTTCTTAACCCAGTAGCCACTGGGCCTTCCTGCTTCAAGGCTTGGCTTGGGCCTCTTGCCACTTGCTGGTCTCTGGTTCGGGCTCCCTCTCCTGGGGCTCCTTTTGGGGCAGCCCTGGATCCTGGAGGTGTCAAGGCTGGGCCCAGGCTCTCCCCTGACCCACACAGCCCTTCCACGCAGGCCCACTTTCAGGCCTTCCCCACCTGTCTGCCCGTCACCCCCCAATCACAGCCAAGGAGAAGGGGCCTAGCCAACAGGCCCTGGCCTCCTGCCCCCACCGCAGACCTGCCCCGGCCCCTGAGCACCAGGCTTGGGCCTTTTCCTCCCCTTGATGCCTCCCCATGTCTTTCAGTGGCTTCCTGCTTCCTCCGTGCAGGTGCACGCACGCGGTGCACTCCCATACCTGTGGGTCTGCCTGTGCCTATATTTCTCTCCCTATTTCTGTCTCCGGCTCCTCTCTCTGCCTCTGTCTGTCCTTTCTGCCTGCCTTCCTTTTTGTCTCCTTTTCTATGTGTCACTATCCGACTCCCTCTGTCTTTCTATCACTCTATTTCTATCTTTGTCTGTTTGTGTTTCTCAGTCTCCCAGGCTGTCTCTCTTTCGGAGTGTGTGACTCTATCTCCTTCTCTGTTTCTCTGTCCCTCTCACTCACTGTCCCTGCCTTGTCTCTCGGTCTCTGGCTCTGGCTCTTTCTCTGAGCCTCTCTTCTGGGCACTCAGCAGGCCACTGTCAGAGCCAGAGCCTGCCCAATACCCAGGCCACTTGCCCCTGGTGGCCCCCACCTCTGGCATCGCCCCCGGGGACAGGCTTTTCCAACAGCTGCCAGGCGAGAACAGGCTCCTGTGTCCCCCAGCCCTGCTCTGTGAGTGGAGTCCCAGGGGGCTGCAGCCTGTCTTCACTGAGCACCTGCTGAGGACTCCTTTCTTCCTTCCCTCGCTCCCTCTCCCAGACTTAAACTCAGTGCCCCCACCCCCACACCCTGAAGTCGCTGAGCCCTGGCTGTCAGCCCAGTACCACTCAGAGCTCCATGGGGACACTGCAGCAGGAACTCCACCCCCGCCCTCTCGGGAGCTCATGGCCCGCTGGGGTGGCCCCACACCCCTACATAGAAAACAGTATGGGCAGCACAGGGCAAAAGAATCTGAGCCCAATGTGGGCCACATGCTGGAAACCCCAAAGGAAGGGAGACCAGAGTCTGTGTCAGAGAGGGTAGGTTCCAGTGGGACAGGACAAAGGCTAAGGGGAAGGCATGGGAGGGCATTCAGATGAGAGGGCCCTGCCAGGCAAAAGCATGGAGGTGCAAGTAATTAAGGCACCCTTGGGGGGCAGTGGTTTAAGGGCTAGAATTAAGGTTTGTGCAAGCACTTGAGAACAAAAAGGAGATTCAAAACTATGCTCATGGAGGTAGGTGGGGGTGGCAGAAGTTTTCATAAGTGACAGTGACATCTGAATTGGATTCTGAATTCGCTCAAGGTGAAGGAGAGGAAAAAGGCATTTCAGGCTAAAGATCCAGCACGTGTCACGGCAGAGAGGAACAGAAGTGCTCAGGAAGAGAGAAAGGCATCAGGACGAGCAGTGGAATGAGGGCCCTGCGTGGGACCCCAGGAGCAGGTCTGGACTCTCCCTGCTGGCTGCCAGGAAGGGTTTTGCACAGGAGAGTGACACTGTTAGCTTTTATTTGTTTTAACTGTTTAATAAATCACTGGCAGCTGTTTGGAGGATGGACTGGCGGGAAGGGAGACTGAGGGCTGGGAGAGCAGCTGACAGCTACTGCAGTGGTCCTGGCAAGAGCCAAAGAGGGGCAGGCCGGGGCAGTGCTCACGGGAGTGGGGGCAAGAGGATACTTGGAGGGCATCTTCTGAGGCAGACCAGAAGGGCGGGGGCAGGGAAGACATTGGGGGTGTCTGAAGTTTTCAGCTTAGGGAACACAGGAGAGGAAGAGATGTTTGGAGAAAAAGACCAAGCATGTTGGGTTTGAGATGCCCATGGGACTTCCTGGGGCAGAACTCTCTCCCTTCCTTTCCCCTCCTGGCAGCTGGACATAGGCGTGGAGGCCTAGGGAGGGTCCGGGGGGCACAGAGAGGTCTGGGCGTCGGCAGTTCATGAGGCCAAGCAGAAGCTGAGCTTGGGTCAGATCTATTTATGTCTGGGTCCAGCTCCAAAGGGAGAAAGGGGAAAGAAATGGCTCAGGATGGACACTGCCTGGTGCCCTCTCTGAATCTGCCTTCTCAGTGTCTTGTCACTCACAGCCCTAACATGCCTCACCCCCTACACACACCCACATGCGTGCACACACACTCACACTCATGTGTGTGCACACACACACAGAACTGGATCAGCAATGGCACCAAATGTTTCAGGCCGACCAGCAAGTATTTCAAAGACAAATTCCCTCCTCTTCACCCCACCCATCCCCACACAACTGCTCTCCCAAGCAGCTGGAGGCAGAGCTGGGGTGGGGGGCCACCGAAAATA
The DNA here is from genome assembly GCA_023783475.1 of Daubentonia madagascariensis. Lineage (NCBI taxonomy): Eukaryota > Metazoa > Chordata > Mammalia > Primates > Daubentoniidae > Daubentonia > Daubentonia madagascariensis. Next base: position 21,975,110 of record JAKFHU010000322.1, on the reverse strand, counting down.
AATCCCATTTTCTGCTCCTTTTCAGTGCTGGGCTGCAATCCCCTACGCCCCCCTCCCTCTCCACAGGTGGGGATTAGACCGACCTCGCTTTGGCTCTGCCTCACAGGGAGGGTGATGGTCAGGGCAGGGGCTGAGCTGGGGGAGAGTGCAAGTGTTCGATGGCAGGGCTAAGAATAACTGCTCCCATCACGCCTGACACCCTCTCCCACTTGCCACAGCTCAAGTTGTTCCTGTGTGCGGGAGACAGACAGACACAGGGTGTCTGCATGGGGCTGGGCGTATCTGGGCATGAGATAAAGACCAAAGCTGGGGGTGCAGTTGTGGGGGGCAAGCTGACAGGCACATGGCGTGGATGTGGCTGGGAGAGGCTGGAGACAGGGCAGCCCCGTGTGACAATGGGAGGGCGCACATGCTCCATGTGCTGGAGTGTGTGTTCACGTGTGTGTGTGTCAGAGGCTGTGTGCTTGGGGGGGACATGAGGGCATGCTGTTGTGAGGGAGAGAAGCCCAGACAGGGGGGGCAGGCAGGCAGGGCTGGGTGTAAGTGTGCGGGCATCCTCAGCGTGTTTGTGAGTGGCCAAGGGGGGGCCGGCAGGGTGGGCCCGGCAGCAGCCTCTCCCTGCTGGGCCAGGGACTCTGCCCAGAGCAGTCGGGCAGGGGCAGAGGGAGGTGAGCACCGCCTTCTCCATCTGAGGAGCAACTGAGAGGGAGTGTGTGTGTGCACGTGGGTTTGTCTGAGCATGTGGGGGTCTGTGAACAAGTGTATTGCATATAAGGGTGTGTCTTGTGTGTGTTAGTGTCTGTGTAGCTGTGTCTGTGTATGAGTGTGTGTGTTAGAAAATGTGTCTCTCTGTATATGTGTGTACATCTTTATTTCTGTGTGTATGTGAGTGTATATGGTCTGTTTATGAGTATTTGTGAATGAATGTGTGTCTGGGTACATGAATGTGTGTGTCTATGTATATGTGTGTGTTTGAATGTGTATGTCCAACTGTTTATGTGTGTGTGTGCTTAAGAGAGTGGGTGAGAGTGTGTGTGTGTGTGTGTGTGTGTGTGTGTGTAGACACATGATGGGACCCTCACCCTGCCCTCCTGCCCTCACTAGCCTCTGGCTCCCAGCAGATGGTGAGGAAATTGTGCAGGTGGGTCTTTAAATCTGTCTCCACATTTCCAGGATAGAGCGGGCAGAAGATCAGGGCCGGGGGACAAGAGGCTGCTGCATTCTCACCCTTTCCAGGATGGAGCAGGAAGAACAAGTGCCAGCATCTGCCTGAGCTCGGTGACCACACCCATCCACCCACCCCCACTGCCGTCATTAGCTGGCAGTGCAGTGATGCCTCAGTTTACTGACAGCATCACTGCACTGCCAGCTAATGACTGTCAGGGAAGGGCATACTATTTGAATTTCTGTGTGGGAATCACAAATGCCACCAGAGGTCCTTAAAACAGACCATTTTTTGTGACGGCAGTGCTTTATGTAGTGTGTGGCACCCTAGCCTTGTCAAAGCAGCCATCTGGGAGGATGGCTTCTTCCCGATTTGCCCATCCTGGGCCTCCAGCCTTGACTTCAACAGCCAGTGAGGGTCCACCTAGCCTAGGTATTTACCCATCTATAACATCACCTAGAGGGGTTCTTTAATTCAGGACTTTATGAAGCCTACTAAATGGTTCGTTGAGAATGACTAAACTGAACCTTGGAAAGAAAATCATAAACATTTTACTACCTAGCTAAGCCAAGCATGATTACATATGGAAACTATGGACACTACTCAGTGGGATTTTGATATTAATTTCCAATTTCCTCTTCGCAGAGGAACTGATGAAAACCCAGCCTCTGTGCTATCCAGACTAGAATCAACATCTTCTTACATTGTCCAGCCAAGCTCTGCTGCTTCTCACCGAGGCTCCCCCCACTCCAGTTCCATGCTGGTGACTCCAGAGTTTTGCCTTGGCCCCTAGTCTCTGAGGGTGCACTCACCTGGGGTTCATTTAAACACAACCTCTGTGGTTGGTTGTATCAAGGAGAACTGCCTCAGCTGCTGTTCTCTCTGCAAATGCCGGCCGCCTGCTGTCACCAGAGAGTGTCTCCCTCTGTAGGCTCCATGCTGAGCCTCCACTCTCTGTCCTAGTCCAGGCAGCCTGTGTGCTGTTTGCCCTTTTCTGGCCTGTCCTTTCTGCTCCATGTTCTGTCCCAGTGGAATAAAGAGAGCTGTGTGTTATTCCCTGCTTTGAGCAGGAAGCTGAGAACAGCTTGCCCCCTTGGGCAGGAACAAGACACCTCAGAGCTTCCCGTGCTGTTCCCTCCCTGTACCCTCTGACGGAGGGAGCCACCAGGCCATGTGTAATGACTCTGCTTAACCTCCACACTGCGTGGAACAGAGAGCTTCAAATGGGACATGACTCTGGGGAAGGGCCCAGAACAGGCTTTGGGCACATCTCAGTTTGCCTCTCAGCTCTGCTACTATGTGACTTTGGGCAAATTGTTTATTCTCTTAAGCTTGAGTTTCCTCATCTAAAAGAGGGTATATTCACACCTTTCTGGAAGGGACATTGTGAAGATTTATTAATAGATAAAGCCCCTGCACCCAGAAGGCATTTATAAATGGTATGCATCAGTATTGCTACTATACCGACCTAGGGGATTATAGAGAACACCCAGTGCTGCCCAAACTTTGGGTGTGCTAAGAGTCACTGGGAAGCTGCTTAAAATGCAGACCCCTGAGCCCAAGGCTTTTGCATCAATGTGTCAGGCCTCAGCCCTCCGTCTGCCCCAGCTTCATAGCACCCCGGCCATTGTGGAAAGGCTGGGCCATCCCAGCCTCCTAGTTCCTTCTTCTCACATTTCAGAGCTACTGAGGCCCAAACATGCGCAGGCCTCCTGGGGAAGCCGTCCCAGGTGAGGGCCCGATTGAGTTTGACATCGTCTTCACCGGAGAGCACCCTGGCTGCCGCTTTGGTTTTGATTACAGGCGACCTGGCACCGGGTAGCCGTGGCCTGTTCACCTGAACTGCCGGCATGAGGCACAGATGCTAATTACACGGCTAAGTACTTGCAGATTTCCCAGGAACAACAAAGATAATTTGTTTGCTCCATGGCTTGTTAGGAGGAAAGCTGGGCTCTGGTGACTGGGTGGCTTGTAGATTAGGCCTGTGGCCTTTCACCTTCTCCTGCCCTTGCCTGCCGGTTCTCCCAGCTGTGCTGATTAGAAGCGGGAGAAATTAAGATCCCCCCCGCGCCCCCCCCCAACAGGCTGGAGGAGGTGGGGCAGAAAAGGGGGATCAGCTAAGAGGCTGAGCCAGACTAAGGACATCTAGCAGGGGGCCTGCCCACCCAGCCTGGGGCCTGGAGAGAGGGCACAGTGAGCAGGAAGCAGGGGCTTTCTCTGCATCTCCCTCTGAATGTACTCAGCATTGCCTCAGTGAAGCTCAATGCCCATGAGCATCTTTCTTGGGGTTACAGCGGCTCAGTCCTCCTTTAGCTGAGCAGGGCAGAGGGGACGAGAAGGGATCACTCACAATGGTTGTTGGGGCTGGGGCAGCTGGGAGGGGCCGGTGGGCAGGAGTGGGACCCTATCCAGCCGAGAAGAGGGTCAAGCCATCTCCTGGGTCTGGAAGTCACTGTGGAAATTAGTCAGAGCCATCTGCCAAAGAGCAACTCAAATTGCTCTGTTAGAAGTCGGTCATCGGGCTGGAAGGGCTGTAATTGTCCTCTCTCCTGGCTTCCTTCTGCCTGGGGGAACAAGGAGGGTGGGATAATTACTATAATTATTACTAATGTTGTTATCCCTCATACTTTCATGTGTCTTAATGGTTTTTACACACCGATAGTCACTATTTATCAATGGCCTACTGTGTGCCAGACAATGAAATAGGTGCTCTGCATATATGATTAGGCCTGCGAGGTGGAGATCATTAGATTCCTATTACAGAAGAGGAAACTGATGCTCAGTGAGATCAAGTACCTTGACGGAGGTCAGAGTAAGATGCAGAATAAGGATTTGTACCCAGGGCCCCTTGTCTTCCCCTGGCCTCAGGTGACAAGCTATCCCCTGATGGGCTGCTCGCCGAGAGGGTCGAGGCAGAACAAGCACAGGTCTTTCTCCGAGAGGCTGGTAAGTGAGGAAAACCAAGGGGAAATGAGTCAGGTGTCCCCTAAAGCAGGCACAATGACGAGCAGACTTACAGGGGGTTCCGAGCTTCTTCTGGGATGGCAGAAACTCCATCAGAATAACCTGGCCGTGCTGCACTGAGAAGAGCTCTCATCCTGGGCCTCACCCCCATCTCCCCCTGTCTTAGGCTGCAGGTGACTATTAAATTAAAGGTAGACGGAAACTCTGTGCAGGGTGGGAACCAGGCCTCCCCCAGTGCAGAGGCCAGTCTGAGTGGGTAATTACACTGGTAAATCGGGGTGGGGCAGGTGCAGGACCTGCTCCGCTGGTAAATGGAGGTCAGGGGTCCTGAATAAATTAACAGCACCAGCCTTTGACCACCTGCTCTCTGTGGCCTCTGGATTTACTTTCACACTGCATCTGTTTACGTCTTTTCGTTCTGGTTTCACTAATCAACACACCTCTAGTCTCTCTTTAAAAATTGTTGAAAATTTGCTAGTTTAGGAAAATTTGTTCAAGGCAAGTGACTTCTGCCCAGGGCCACCCCCTTCCACCTCTCCACTTTTGCCCTTGGGCTGAAAACTTCCTCCTCTGAGCTGTTGAGGAGGAAACCTCTCCTGACATCATTCAGTATGTCCAAGATGACTCAATTTGCCCATATTTGTGTTCCCTCCAATTAAAGTAATTCATTAAACCTCTGGTGGATTTCATTTTATTCCTTGATAAGAACTTTCAAATAGATACATTCAGCCATGGAAAGAATCCTTTGACAGAGACATATCCTAATTTTGGCTGCAGCCTTTATGGGAGGGAAGTGGGCAGGCTGACCTTGACTCTGGCCACTCGGAGGGACATAAGGGAGCTCTGGCTCTACCCCATGGGCCTGGGGATGGCATCCAGCTCCTGAGGTCTCAGCAAGCCCTGCAGGCTCTATGGCCCAGAAGTGGAGGCTCCTTCTTTCCCCTGGGAGTCTGCTGCAGAATGTGGTAAATACCAGCACAGCACAGTTGCCTGCCCGGGAACAACCCTTGGCTGCAATTTCCATTCTGAGTGATTGCGGGAGAACCTGTGTCACTCCTAGCACCAAGTCTCCATAGAGGAGGCCACGTGGTCACTGGAACACACTTTGATGGAGACTCAGCATACTAGAGTCTATCCCCAGTTCTGCTATGTGATGATTTGGGGCTCGTTGCTGAACCTCTCTGTGTCTTCAAATGGAAGACATTTATCAAGCACTTACATTGTTACCAGATTTGCAGTTCTGTATCTTGCCAGCAACCCTAACTATCTCTATTTTAGCGGAGGAGATTGTTGCTCAGAGAGATTAAGTGACTTGACCAAGACCACATAGTGGTAAGGGGAAAAGGCCAAAAATGAATCCAGGACTCTTGAGACCTCAAAGGGGAGCCAGTGACTGGCATATCCTGCACACAAGGTCCTGGCCTGGTGGCTGCTCTTGAAAAAACAAACAGGGCTCAGAGACTACAGGAGCAGGTTTCAGACTTTGAGGCCTGCTGGGAACATCCACAGCCAGGAAGAAGATTCCACCCAGACGGCGGTGGGCAGGCAGTACCTGTACTGGGCTGCAGAGATACAAGTCACCAGCTCCAAGAGACAGCATTAAACCCTAGTCTATCAGGATAGGAATCTGAATCCCAGGTGCTGTCTGAGAAAGACAAGGCCTAGTGGTGGAGTCTTATATTTGTTAGGAAGCTTTTGACTGCAAGTTATAGAAAATCTGACTAGCAATGATTTAATCAAATAGGAGTTTATTTCTCCCACATATGAAAAAGTTAGAGGTTGGTGGTGTTGATTCAGCCACTCACATGGTGATATCAAGGACCCAGGTTCTTTCTGCCTCCTTCCTGCCACCCTCACTGTGTTGGCTTTTTGTCCTCATGCTTGTCCAAATTTATAGTCTTGATGTGGCTGCTGCAGCTCCAAGCGTTACATCTGCATTCAGGTCAGGAAGAAGAAAAGAAAACGCCAGTGCCATTTTTACTCTTTAATCAGGAAATCAAAAACCTTCAACTTCTCAGTTGAAAGATTTAATAAACTCATTAAAAACATGAAAGGAGGGAAGGAGGAAAGAAAGGAAGGGAGGGAGGGAGGGAGGGGGGAAGGAAGAAATTCTTGCCGGACCCAGAATGGAGTCACATGGTCACTTTTAGCTGCAAAAGAAGCTGGGCAAGAACTTATCTGGCTTTTACCTCCTATGGTGGGAGAATAACAAGAAAGAAGGAGGTTCAGAGTGGCTTCTTTGCCAACCAACAGAATCTGCCATAAAATTCTATATCTTGGCCATGTCATGACATTCAAGGGATAAATTGCAGAAGTCTGTCCTGGTCAACGCACCTTTATGCGTGTTGTTTGCTAGAATTGGAACCCCCATCCAATTCCTATACCTCTCATATTTGCCTAACAAAGCCCTCAGTGTATTCTGGAACGATACTTTTAGAAGCAATTTGGCAACATGTTTCAAGAGCCATAAAAGTGTTCATAAATTGTGACCCAGTATTTCCACTTCTGAGAATTTATTTGTTCCAAGGAAATAATCTAAAAGGAAAAAGGAAAAAAAAACCTACATGCTCAAGGATGTTCATTGCAATATTAACAATAAGAAACAATCTAAACATCCAACAACAGGGGAATAGGTAATTAAATCATAGTACACTCATTGGATGGCATATTGCACAGCCATTAAAAGTTGATCATTATAAATATCACTTAGTAACATCAAAAGTTGCTAGGATATGATGTTATATTAAAAAAACAAAATCAGCCTTGCATAGTGGTGTGTGTCTGTAATCCCAGATACTCAGAAGGCTGAGGCAGGAGGATCGCTTGAGCCCAGATGTTCGAGTCCAGCCTGGGCAACATAGCCAGACCTTGTCTCTAAAAAAACAAATGAGTAGGCTGGGCGCAGCGGCTCACGCCTGTAATCCTAGCACTCTGGGAGGCCGAGCTGGGAGGATTGCTTGAGCTCAGGAGTTCAAGACCAGCCTGAGCAAGAGCGAGACCCCGTGTCTACTAAAAATAGAAAAATTAGCCAGGCATCATGGCGCGCCTATAGTCCCAGCTACTCAGGAGGCTGAGGCAGGAGGATCGCTTGAGCCCAGCAGTTTGAGGTTGCAGTGAGCTATGATGACACTACTGCACTCTACCTGGGGCAACAGAGTGAGATTCTGTCTCAAAAAACAAGACAAAACAAAAAAAATGGGTAATAAAATACGTTCTTTGGATTGCGCACTTAAACAATATGTGCCTTGTGGACAAAGAATTGAAGGGGATTCACAAAAGTTGTTGGGTTAGGGTAAAGGGATCATGGGTGATGGTTTTTCTGTCTATTATTCAAAATTTCTGTGATGGTGTTATGCAGTTTTTAACATAACTGGAGGGGGTTAGGATAAAAATTATCCATCTTTCAAATCCCAGCTCAAATGCTACCTCCTCTTGGAAGCATTCCTTGCTTTTTCCAACTGCATCTTTTCTGAAGTTCTTGTTTTACTGGACCACGTGCTCTCCTGAGGCTATGAGCACGCCCAATTCTCCTTTATTCCTGACCCATGATAAGCACCAGGAATCAAGAAGGCCAAGTGGCACAGGCCAATAATCCAGATTCAGAGAGCCTAGTATAGTGAAGGTGGTGAGGGGTCAGGGATGTGTATAATTAGGAACCAGGTATGGGACCCAGGCAACAGGTCCAGGGCCTGGCAATGAGCAGGGCTTGAAAAGTAGGGGCATAAACCTCTTGGCATTGTAGTAACAGCTGATCTTTCTAGTTATTTTGAATGTATTATTATTATTACATATGTAAAATATGCCTACATACTCATGGTAAAAAAAAAATTATGTAGTTCAGATAAAGCCTCCCTTGGCTCCCACACCATCCCACTCCCCTGCCTAGGGATTGTCAGTTTGGTTGTACCCTTCCAGAATATTTTTTCTCATTTACATAGTTTTGAAGTGTGCATCCATGTTTATTTATATTGTTTTGTGACTTGCTTTTCTCCTGTAATGAGACCTTTTCACTTCAGGATGTAAAGGCCTACCTCATTTTTCAGACCCCAGAAAACCATTACTAGTGTATATATTCAAAGATGTATTTAACCCTTTCTCTACCAAAGAACATTTGGGTTGTTTCTAATTGTTCACATTTCCACCACTGCCACCATGATCCCCTGTGAATGTGCCTCCTTGTGCACTTGGAGCATTTCTCCAGGCAGAGACTTGGCATTGCTCTCGTGAAGGGTTTGGGCATTTTCCATTTTAATAGGCACAGCCAGATCGCCCTCTACAAACACCATGACAATTTCCATTTTTGCCAACAGTGAAAAAGGTGTTCGTTGCCCTTAGATTCTTCCCAGCAGTGGTTATTAGGAATCTTTTTTTAAATTTTGCAAATCTGATAGGTGAAAAATGTTAACTCTGTGTTGTTTTTACTTGCATTTCTTTGATTACTAGTGAGGCTGGGCATGTTTTCATACATTTATCGGTCATTTGTAATTTCTCTTAGGTGAATTGTCTGTTCCTATCACCCATTTTGTCTTTTGGGTTATCTTTTGCTTGTTATTTGTAGGAACTCAATATAGATCCTGAATATTAATCCTTTTTTGTTGCAAATGTTGTTGTAGATACCTTCTTCCAGTCTGTCACTTGTCTTTTAACAGTATTTATGGTGCCTTTTGTCATAGAGCAGTTTTAAATTTGGACATAATCAAATTTAGCAATCTTTTCCTTTATGATTTGTGTTTTATGTCTTGCGAAAGAAAGCCTTTCCTACCCCAAGGTTATAAACAAATTCTCCTGTATTTTTTAATAGTTTCATGGATTTGGTTTTTTACATTTAGCTCCCTCATCCATCTGGAATTTATTTCAGTAAATGGTGTGAAGCAGGAATCTAAGGTTTTTTCCACAAAGAGAGCCAATTGTCTCTACAATATTATTGAAGAGTCCATCTTTTCCCTTCTTTCTTTCCAGATTTATGGAGGTATAATTGACAAATAAAAATTGTGTATATTTGAGGTATACAATGTGATGATTTGGTATACATTACATTGCAAAATGATTGCCACAATCAAGCTAATTAACATGTCCATCACCTTACATAGTTAGTTACCTTTGTGTGAGTGTGTGAGTGTGTGTGTGGGGGTGGGGGGTGAGAACACTTTAGATCTAGTCTCTTAGCAAATATCAAGTATACCATACAGTATAATTATCTATAGTCACCATGCTGCACATTAGATCCCCAGAATTTATTCATCTTATAACTGAGAGTTTGTCCTACTGTTTTAAATGCCACTTTATCATATATGGACTTCCCCTTGATGCAGAATCCTTTTTGAAGTTCTGTGTTCTGTGACATTGATCCATTTGCCTTGTCCTATGCCAGCACAACACCATTTTAATGAGTACAGCTTGGTAGTGTTTTGATATCTGATAGGGCAAGTCTCCATTGTACTTCTTTTTCAAATATTTCTTGGCTGTTTTAAATTTATAGAATTCTTTGGGCAGAACTGACACCTTCACAGTATCAAGTGTTCTCACTCAAGGGCTCCCTTAGGGCTTGTCTTACATCTCAGTCCTGATTCTGAGTCTGAATAAACTCCACTGCTTATTAGCTCTGTGACCCGGGTGGGACTCGGCCTCTCTGAGCCCTGGCTCCATCATCTCTGACGCAGGAATACTACTTCCTGTCCCAAAGCTGATGGGGCACGCAGTGAGGGCAAGTGTGTGAAGCACCTGATGGTGAGTTTCTAGAGGGCAAGCATCTCCTTATTTAACTCTATGACCCAAGACAGGGAATGCTTCAAACAGCCCTGAGGGGAGCACAGTGTTAGTATTTAGATAGATTCAGGGGGTGGGAGGGGTGGCATAGAGAAAGGCAGAGAACTAGCACATCAATTACTGTGTTTGTTACCTTACATATATTATCTCATCATATCATTTCTCTTCAAAACAAGCCTATGAAGTAGGTACTATCATCCTCATTTTACAGCTGAGAAAAACAAGACTCAGACAGTGACCTGTCTGGACTCCCAGTCCAAGGCTCTAATAAGCTGCCACCCGCACCCTCTGTCCTGCCTAGTTTGGGAGCTGATGGGAGCCTCTCCTGGTCATAAGTGGTCCATAAATGCTAAATGGTCTGCTGCTCCCCTGTCTGGAAGTCTAATGAGCCTACAGTGGACTTAGCCCCAAGACACCTAAATGAGCATTCGGCACTTAACATAGTGTCTAGCACTTACTAGGAGATTGTTGAATTGTGTGGGGACAAAGTCCAAATGCCATAATGTGAATGCTACAGATAGTGCAGTAACTGCTAGATGAGTTCAGAGGAAGAAAAGGACTCTGTGGACTGAAGAAATAAGGGAAGGCTTTCAGGAAGAGGTGAGACCAGAACTAAGAGAGGGAGAGGATTTAGACAAACATAACAAGGCAAGAGAGCATTCCAGGATCAGAGTTAATACAGCCAAGCAGGTGAGCCCAATAGGCTAGACAGGCAGTGAGACTGAGCAGAGAAAGGCATTTCCCGATGACGGAGGACTGGGCTTGGCTGGGCAGTGTCTCTAGGCTGGAGCAAAGCTGAGAGGCTGGAAGGCCGTGGACCTGATATCTTCTAGGCCCATCTAGCTCCCCAGCGTCCTCAGGTTAAGCTTCACTTTCCACATGCAGCCCTCACAGCCAGTTGTCATGACACCAAAACATACAGACCAGCCTGGGATATCAGGTGGGAGGGGCAGGAAGGGACTGCTTTCCTCATGTCCCTTGCCTGCCCCACACTACATCCTGACCCTGTGTCTCTCCACCCTGACTTTGTCTCCCCGTTCCATGCATCAGTGTGTGTGGGCACTTGGGCATGAGCTGTGTGCCCTTGGGCGAGTCCCTCAGCCTCTCTGAACCTCAGGATATATAGGTTTTCAGGTTTGCACATATTTTCCTGGTCTCAGGGTGGTCTGCCTTGCTCCTCTTGGAGACAGGAACAGCCTCACGGTCTGACCACTGTTAACACCCACACGCTGAGAGGAAAGGAGAAGAATGACAACGCAGTATATGCCAGCTGCTTTACACACAGGTTGCCAGGTTGAGTTTGGGAGTTTAAAAACCACAGCACATAGTTTGGGTCTTCTAAGAAGCCAGACCCCAAAACAGAATTAGATATGCAAAAGATTTATTGGAGAAAACATCTGTGAAGAGAAATGGGAAGTGAGCCAGAGAAGGCGGGACCTATCAGATCAGGATGTGGGTCTGACCCCTGTGAGGAAGAGGGGGAAGGAAGGAAGGTTGGGTGGGCAGAGTTCCAGACTCAGCACAGTCCTAAGAAGGTTTTGACCAAGTCAACATGGAGTCCCTGAGCTAAAGTTATTCTCAGAGGAGTCCTGCATCTCACAGGATTGGTCCTGTCTTAGTCCCCCTGCTGTGCTCAGCATTTGGTGGGGGGCAGCCCATGGGAAATGTGGCCTCAGCAGCTGGGGTCCTCAGTCAATTACACTTTCTGCAGTAGGTGCATCTTCATGGCCTGAGGGGTGCATTTTCATGGCCACCACCCAAAGCGATGTGCACCACCCCCTGCTTGGTACCGACATTATTTAAGCCCAAGGAGCTCAGGTGTTAAGGCGTAAAGAGGATGAGTTTGGGAAGATCTGGCTGTGGGGATCCTCTGTCGCTAACTGTGTGATCTTGATCGGGTTTTTTACTAACCTTACTTTCAGATTTTCTACAAAATGGAGTAACAATACCTCTTTTGTGGGTTGCTAAGAAGATAATCTAGGACCTGAAACCCTCTCTCCCCGGCTCCAGTGGGGGAAATCTAGATAGAACTGGTTGACTGGCAGCCTGGGTCAGTGGCCCAAAGGAGGAAGCCTTCTCCTTTTTCCTAAGCAAGGAGCAAGAGGTCCAAAGACGGAGAAACACAGATGGAAAGGAGAGGCTCCCGGAGGCCCACTCAAGGTGGACATGATATGGTCACTCGAGGAGAAAACTGGTCAGACTGCTCTGCATCATCATCTGGATATAAAGTGCTTCATAATGTCACAAAAATGTATAGGTTCTACAATTGTCTGCAAATAAAAAGTTTAGTCACAAAATGTATCAGTTAAGAATGCCTTCATCTGCAAATACCAGAAAATCCAACTAATTATGTCTTAAACAGTAAAGTCATTTAATTACCTCACATAACAGGAAGTTGGAAGGGGAGTGTTGTTTAGATCTTCAGTAATGCCAGGGTCTGATATCTCTGTACTTCTCTTAGCCTTTTCCTCACGGTCACAAGGTGGCTGCTATAACTCCAAACATCACACCCTCACACAATAGTGTCCCAAACAAGAGGAAAGGCAAAGGCATAAAAGGGAGCATTTACCTCTCGTTTCTTCTTTTCAGGGAAAAAGAGCTATCCCATAAGTCCCCTGAAGATGTCCTCCTAATGTCTCCTTGGCTAGAACAAGATCACTTCTCAACCAATTACTGGCAAAGGTACCTCTAGGCACATGGCTGCTTGAACAAGATCAGGGTCTGTTAGCAAAGAAGACTGTAGGGAATGGCTGTTGGTATGCAACAAGAGTGTCTTCCACAGGAAGAATTTCTGGAAACAGAATGAATCTTTCTATCCCTCTGAGAACAGCAATAGGGTTACACAAGTACATAAACACGTACAGTGCAATGGGCACAATGATAAATAACGTGCAAGACACAGGAGTCATGCTGAGAAAGGAATCCATTCAGTGGATGAAGGGCGGGGGTTCAGGGGTGATGAGAATAGTGGGCACAGTCCATTATAGTGGAGCTGACAGACTCTTTGTCCTGGGGGTGGGAACAGGTCAGAGAAAGCCTCACAGAGTCTACGTCCGAGCAGAATGCTGCCAGATGAGTAGGAGTTCACCAGGCAAACTGCGTTGGAGATGAGGGATTCCAGCCGTAGGACTCAGCCCATGAAAAGCCATGTTTGTGCAGGTGAACAAACGGTTGAGTATTCTTAAAGGTTAAAGTTCAAGGGTGGGCAGTGTGTGAGATGAGGCCAGATCATTCAGGGGCCTGGAATTTGGATAACGATGAGCCAATGAAAAGTTTTAACAGGGGATGGACTTAACTAAACACTCACTTTTAAATGATTATGATGACAACATGAAGGAATCTCAAAAACATTTTGCTGAGTGAAGAAAGAATGCAAACTATATGATTCCATTTATGAGAAGTTCTATAAACTAGGCAAAACTAATCTATGGATGAAATCAGAGGAGAGATTGCCCACAGGAAAAGGGATTGACTGAAAAAGGTCCCGAGGAATATTAAGGGATGATGGAAATTTTCTGTATCTTCACTGGAGTGGTAGTTACACAGATGTAATATATTTATTAAAATTCCTCACATTATACACTTAAAATATATGCATTTTATTGTATGCAAATAATGCCTAAATTTGTTTAAGAAAATTATCCTGTGGTGGGTGGACTGTAGGAGAATCTGAACATGAGGAACCAGTAAGAAGGCTGTGGGCACGGTCCAGGAGGAAAATCCCATGGCTTGACTGCAGCAGATGTGGGAGCAGAGAGGGATAGGGCCAGAGGAAGGTCCTGGTGCCATCAGGAACAAAGCTGTTTAAGGGACTGGTGGGTAGCTGGGCGAGGGAAAGAGAAGTCTCGCATTGGCTCCTGGCTTCTGGCTTGGATGACAAGCAGCAGTCACTAAGACAGAGACCCCCAGAGGAGGTGCAGATTGGGGGAAAGTGAGTGCAGATGTGGAAACGTTGAGTTTCTCATAGAGATGTTGTTTGGGCCATTGGCTATGTGGATCTAGATTTCAGGAAAGAGAGATGAGCCAAAGAGAGTTTGGGCCCTTAAATGTCCAGAACTAGATGGGTCATCCAAAGGGAACAAACTGAATGTGAAGAGGTGGGAAGAGGCAGAAAGGGAGGGGGCGGAGGATAGAGCCCTGGCAAGTACTGACATCTAAGTGCTGGTCAGAGGAAAAGTTTCCAGCTCTGGAAACTAAGAAGGAAAGTTAAAACATAGGAGGCATGCTGGGCTGGAGTGTCATCAGAAAGGCCAGAGAGAGAAAGGAAGTCAAAGAGGGAGTAGTCAGTTGTGTTAAATACTTCAAAAAATGTCAAAGAGGATGAGGCTCAGAGAGGTGCGTGGATGGACCCAGGACCCATAGACGTGGGTGGAAGAGGCTGCCTTCAAAGTCATATCTCCTGACCAGTGCACTTTCTGCCACCTTCAAAACACTGGGCTCCAAAGGAACATGGAAGAAGCAAAGGGGACTCTACAGAGGCCCTTACCCATTTGTGTTCAGTCATTCGGTGCCCTTCATCAAGCTTCCAGGTTTAGATAAATGATAGTTCAACTGCATAGTGGAGTACTATGTAGCTGTTTAAAATTACGGGCTAGACCTGTATGTACTTCTGAAAGATGTCTATGGGGACATCCTGTTTTGTTAAAGGAAATTACACATCTGGGAGGATATACATCAAAATGCCAACAAGGTTAACTCTGAGTGGTAGGATTTTGCATGATTTTTGAAACTATTTGAACATTTTTACTAATCTGTATTTTCTAGTTTTTCTACCATAAGATTTAATCTAGAATGTAAAGGATGCTTAGCTGCATCCTGTGGGAGAAGAGAACAGCCCCACCTTGGGGGAGCCCAGGAGAGGTTCATGGAGTCCTCCTACTGTCATAGCCATGAGGAAAGGGGAAGGATGAGGTCTAGAGCCTCCTCTCAGGGATAACAAGGTTGGGTGAAAAAAGCCTTCACTGAAGAGGCAAGTTTGGAGACGATAGCAGATGACTCTGGGAGCACTGGGGCACACTGGGAGGGCCATCTTGACATGCTCCATCCAGACCAGTGGGGGGTTGAGAAGACCACAGGCTTTCATGGGGTATGGAGGCTTAGGTTGCCTAAAGCGGCCAGGCCCAGGCATCCCCCTCTGCCTTTGCATATCCTTTTCTGCCTCAAATGCCCTTCTGGGCAAACACATTCCTAACTTTAAAGACCCTACTTGAATATGGCTTTTGTGGAGCAGTCTCCTCCAGTCCAGAGGCAGAGCACATTACTCACACACTGTCGTCTCCATGCCTTGCCCTCGCCACCTTCGATGTGATTAACCTGACTTTAGGTCTGTGTGCCTCAACAGTTGGTGCGCTGCACCAGGCCACTATTGACCTAACTTTTAGGAAGGCTCATCTGCCCTGTGAGCTCATTGCTGGCAGGGCCCCAGACAAAAACAGAGGTTTGGAAGGAATGGGGGAGTCTGAGAACAAACAGATGGGTCCATGAATGGAGAGAGCCCCTTATGGTAACCCAACACTCCAAGTAAGTGTCCCCATCCGCACGAACTCTGGGCACCAGGGCCCAGATGCAGATGCTGGTCCCCTCCCCATTCTGGTTGCCCTGAGCATGGGCCCTAGGGAACAGCTGCTACTGGGTTGGACACTCACGTGCTAAAGGCGCTGGGGAATGGAAGGGATTATTGAGAAAAGTGAACACCACCTGAGAGAAAGGAATAAAAGCAGGAACTCAAACAAGATTCAGATATTGGCCCTTCCTAAAAGCTTTCTGCACTGGGCTTTGAGAACTAAGATGAAAAGCACAAAGACTGAGTTTGAAAACCACAGGCACTCTCTAAGGAGAATTGGACATTTCCACATAAGGCAACAAAATTAGGAGAAGAGAATGAAACCATCCTGATGCATAAAGCAACTAAAAGGAACCCAGAGATTGCGTGTTAGTTATGCAAAAGCTTCCCAGAGAACTAAAATGACAATGGACATGCCAAAGAAAGTGGAAATCAGGCCAGGTTACGAAGGAGGGGCACATACAAAGAAATAACAGAAGGCTGTGGAGATAAAATCAGAAGAGTCGTTCAGTAAAAGAAATGAGATATAACTTGTACAAGGCAGCAAAAGAATGAGAAAAACATCTTCTAACTATAACAGGCCAAAGAAAGGGGATACGGAGATCGTTGGCTCGTTTTTAGATGGGGAAAGAAAGCCTATAAGCAATGACACTAAAAAAGCAGAGGCTTTTAATTTTTTCTTGGCCTAAAAAGGTCAGCTGTGATCTGAAAACTGAAAGAGGCACCGCGTGGAGTCACGAGAGGGCAAGAAGCCAAGGGGATAAGAAAAGAACTTGTGCATTCACAGCCACGGGCCCTGATGACTTACATGCTTAGGTACTTAAGGAGTTGGCCCATGCTGGAGTCAAATCACTGGCTCCCACTCTGAGGGGATTTATGGAGAACTGGTGAGGTGCCTGGAGACGAGAGACCCAGGCAGCCTGTCCCTGCCTCTCTCTAAACTTGGGGGAAAGCAGATGCCTCTGGAAGTGCTGGGCCCATCAGCCAAGCTGCTATAATAGAAAACTACTGGGACACATCGTCAAAAAATCAATCTGCAAACACTAGGTCATAAGGAATTAGGTAATAACCAGCATTGCTTTCCAAAGAACACATTCTGTCAGAGTAATCCAATTTCCTTCTAGGACAGAATGATGGGTCTGGTAAATCAGGAATGGCAAGAGACATATAATCTTCCTTAACTTAAAGAGCAAGGCATTTGACTTCGTCTTCCATGAGAAGTCTCAAAAGAAAAACGAGGGAAATGGTGTCTGCAGTTAGCCTTTCTGGGGTTGGGCAAATGAAAAGAGGCTGAAGGCTTAGCCCAAATAGCAGTTCTGTATTCCTACGTAGTAGGGATGGATTCAAATGGGCAGAGGCTCGGATGGGTGGGGTAACTGTACTGGTGGTGGCAATGGAAGTGTCAGGGGAGGGGAGAGGGGTAGTGGTGGTGGAGATGGCAGTGGCTGGTAGAGATGGTGGTGGTGGTGGAATGTCTTTGGCTGTAATACTGGTGGAGGTGGTGGAGGGAGCAGTGGTGACGGATGCAGTGAGGATGGTGGAGCTGGAGGTAATGGTTGAAGTGGAAATGTGGTGATGAAGGTGATGGAGGTGTTGACAGTGGTGGGTGTGGAGGTGGTGATGATGGTGAAGACAGAGGGGCAGCTGAGGTAGAGATGATGGTGGCAGTGCTGGTGCACAAGGAAAATGTGCCAGTGGTGGTGGTTGTGGTGGTCATGGCAGCAGCAACCAATCCCAGACTAGACATGGCAAACCTGGGTTTCACAGCCATCCTTTCAGGCATCTATGATGGACACTCACGCTAGCCTGTTCTTTCCACATCTTTGCTGAGAGAAGCGGGCACAAGACCCAAGCCATTTTGGCTCAGCCTCATACTGGTGATCACTATCCTGTTAGTCCTGGGGCAATGAGCCCCCTCTATGCCCATACAGGATGGGTAGCTGTGGACCCTGAGAGGCCTGTATGAGGGCAGGATTTTCTCCATACTCAAGGAGGCGAGCACAACCTGAGAGTCCCCCACAGCCAAGGAGAGGAGAAGTCTCTGGGGGCTCAAGAGAGGCAGGCTGTCCATGCCTAAAAGACTGGAAGCTACAGCCCCTGTGAGCTGGAGGCTATTGAAGTTCCACGCCAACCTCCTGACCCAGTAAGTTGTGCAAGTTGGGGTCAGGACAGCCCTTTTACAGAGTCTGGCTTTACACCTCTTTCCAGCCTTGGTTCTGAGTTCTACTCCTGCAGCCCAAGGGCTAGGGGCAGGGGAGGGTGAGCTAAAGACTTCCCTCCACCTTGGTTTCTACCAGGATGTAGCTGTTGAGTGGTAATAAAATTAAAATGCCCCCCAGGTATGTGGGCCTACAGGCCTCAGTAGCCCTGAGGGCTGGACAGATGTGGGTTGCCGGAGCCTGTGGTAGGCTCCACAGAGTGTGCGGTAGAAGCAAGGTCGCCAACTTGGGCTGTACCTCCCAAAAACATTCTTGAGGCTGAGAACTCAGCTCCAGATTGAAAAAATTCCTGTCCACCTCCTTGCTATCTGCAAGGCCCCAGCTGGCTGTGTGATCTTGAAGAGGCCCTTGAACCAATTTGGCCTCATGATATTCCCCTGTACCCTAAAGAGTTGGCTAAGATGGTCTCTGAGGTCCTTCGGCTATAGGTCCAGTCCTCTAAATGTACTTCACGCCCTGGCTCTCCCCACAAGCCCACCCCAGCCAACCTGCTTCGCCCATCCTCTCTGCCTGAAGGGCCTGACCCCTCGCCTGCTGTGGTCTGGCTCAGGGCCCAGCTCAAAGCCAGTTCTGCTGCAAAGCCCAACTGCACCTGGCTGGCAGAAGCAACCTCTTCCTCTGCTAGATACCCCTAGCCTCTATCTCCCCTCTGCCTCAGAAGTGCTTCTCCTGCCTTGAACTGCCAGATAGAAGGTGCCACGCTCAGTACCTTCACCAGCTTGTCTGGGCCTCACAGGCTGAACTCAAGTCTCATTCATCTCCTATCCCATCCCTCACAGCAACCAGCAAAGGCCTGGCAGAAAGGATGCTGCAAAAATGCAAAAAGTGAGTGAATTTTACACCTGAAAAAACTGAGGCTCCCAGTGGTCAAGTGGTCAAGACTAGAACCCCGATCTCTGGGCCCCCAGTACCTTGGCAACCATAGCACTGGGGCAGGAAAGGCCCATTGTGTCAGAGCTCACATCCATCTAGTTTTTGCTTAGCATCTCCCAAATTGTGTAATGAACAGACCTCTTGAAAGGAAAAGCAATTCTCATGATCCCATCTGGGAATTTCCAGAAGTTCACAGACCCATATTTGAGCAACACCAACTTAAGGAACTGAAATTCTAGTCTATGAATTTAGCTGCAAAAAGTTCTGTCTTTATAACTGCTAAAATGTTAATACCATTGAAATTTACATTCAAATTTTTAAAATATTTAGAGAACTTGTAGATATCCTAGTTTGAGAAATACTGTCCTGGCTGACAAACTAATTCATAGGAAGGTGTGAATGACCGCTATATCCTTTTTACCATGTTGCTAGGTCCAAGGGTAATTTGCACTTTTACATGTACCCTTAGAAAGGATAATGCTCAATTTAACAGGTAGCCCTATAAGGTGAAAGGACAGTCCCTGGGTCACCAGGGTGGAAGCCTGGAGCTCTTCAAAAGAAGCTCTGCCCAGGACACCAGTTCATGCTTTACTTAAAGCTGGAAGTGGACATGGAGGGGGTGGGAGAAGTGGAGAAACAGGAAAGGGATGGCTCCCTGCTGATTGGGGGTAGGGGGGCTCTCCCCAGTACTGCATACAGCCCCCTGACCCCCCCTTGCCACACACACACAAGCAGGAGTGGTAGATGCTCCCAACAGGCTGTACTCACATGCTCTCATCTCTGCAGAGATGAGGCATTTTGGAGGGTGACCATTCTGTGGTTGTGTGATTTCTCCTCCCCTTATGTTGTCAAAGACCCTGTGGTGACGTGGAAGGGGCGGGGGCTTTTGATTCATACAGATCTATATGCAAAATCTGGTTCAAGTTCTTTTTCACCCCAGGTGATCTTAGCCAAGGTACTCAGCCTCTCGAACCTCACTTTTCACATCTATAAATTAAGGGTAGCACCTTCTATGTCATAGGTTTGTTGTAAGCATTAGAGACAAAAAATTAAGTGTGCCTGGTCCACTCTCAATTAATGGTAGTTATTATTATTATTATTATATTAGCTAAGGAAGGCCCTGAAAAGCCACGTGTGCGGTGGTTGGACGTATGGACTCTGAAGCCCTACGGCCTGAGTCTGAATCCCAGCGTGGCCACTTTCTAGCTGTGTGATCTTGAGTAAGGAATTTAAGCTTATGCCTCCACATCCTCATCTATAAAATGGGGATAATAATTACACTTATCTCATAGAATTGTTGCAAGGATAAAGTCACTCAAGTAATTGAAACAGAGCAATGTCTTATATAGTAAGCACTCAAAAAACATCAGGTATTTTACCATCATTACTAGGCTGGGGGGTATGTATATGGGGTGGGGGCAGTGCTGCCACCAGCCTCCACCTGTCCCAATCCCACCTTTGCTAGCTTAGTTCGGAGTCCCGTTCTCTCCCCATCATTCACTCCTCAGACTACGGACCACCCCATTTTCATTTTCATTTAGCATCCAGAGCCAGCCTCACCCCACCCTGGTGACCCTCATCTTCCCTGGCTCTTGCAGGAAGCTGAACCCCTTCCTGTAACCCTCCCTGAAAACTGCCGTCTTCTGTCCCGTGCAGCCTGTTAGGTTGTCCCTGAAGCCCATGTGGAGCCAGGTGTCCCCCAGTGAGTATCTGGCTGTTGGCTGTGAGACCCTAGGTAGCCAACTCTTACCCAGAGCTACCAAGGTCATCTGATTCCCCCCAGAAAGGAATTCCAGTGCCTCTCTTATCTAGGCACTGACAGTGAGTTCTTCCTTAAAGCCACCCTACATGTCTGCTATTCACTCTTAGCTCTTCTTTGGTTCTTCACAATGCTTTCTTCAGCTAATGGGCCTTTGGCTGAGCTGTAGAGACTCAGGGAAATACAAATGAAAACAAAAGTGAAAAGCTCTTTTTCACTCACTACATTGCCCCCCCAAAATATATATATGTATATATACGTGTGTCCCAAAAGTTGCCATACAAAGGAAAAATTTTGTAATGAATATTTTGTAAATAAAGGTACACTTAGCTATAATTTCCTATTTTCCCTATGTATGGTGACTTTTGGGACACCCTCTCTATATATATGAGATACCCAGTGGCAAGGATGTGAGAGAGCGGGCACACTCATAGTTTAATGGTGGGAGAGTAAATTGGTATAGCTTCTTTGGAGGGAAGTCTGGTACTATCTATAAGAATTTAAAACAAGCACACCCTTGACACATTTGTGCCATTTCTATGAATCTATCTTCTAGAAATACTTCTATCTATACAAAGATATTCTTGCAAGGATGTTCACTGTGATTGCAAAACTTTGGAGACAATATAAATTTTCAGTAGAGGAATAAATAATTAATGTAGTATCTATGCAAAGGAGTACTACACAGCTTTAAAAATAGACCCATATATATATAAGCATGGAACTATTAAGAGAAAACTAACATGTTGCAGAACAAAATATATGGTTTGATTTCATTTAAAGGAAAAAAAAAAAAGCCCCCCCTTTTCCCCCTCTCCTTTCAGCTGGGTGGAGGCTTTCTAAGTTCAGGCTGGCTCAGAGCAGGCTACACTAGGTTAAAAGCCCAGCCCCTTCCTTCCAGCCAAATGGGTCAGTGCCCTAGGATGGCCACACGTGGGGGAGGAAGGACTGCTGAGGCCCCAGGGTCAGGACTTTTCCCCAGTGGAGCACAATGGAAGCAGCCTCAGTTCAGGAGCAGACAGATCTGGGTTCAAAGCATGTCTTCATCTCGTTATCACTAGCTGAGTGACCTTGGGCAAGTTTCTTGACCACTCTGAGCCTGTTTCCCCATCTGTAAAATGGAATTAATAACACTTACCACACTGGGTGGTGGGAATGCAACGAGACAATGCTTAGAAGGGCCCAAGTCGATCTCAGTAAGTGCTGGCCCTTTCCCATCTCCTCAAAGGTTTCTATCACTTTGCTTTCAAATTCCTGGAACCCACCCTCTGCTGCATCCCTGCTCATCAGCCTATCCATCCTCCCTACCCTACTCCTGATTCATCTCCATGGTGGATTCTTCTCAGAGCCACGCTGATTCCTCGCTCTGTGAACAGCAGCGAGGCCTCCTCCTACACTGAGCTGAGTAAGGCCATTGAAGAGTGTCCCACCGGTCAGGATCTCCTGGCTTTCACCCTCCTCGCCTCCTCCTCCACCTCCCACCCCAACCTGTCTCCTTCTATTCCCTCCCGGCTGCGCCATGGCTCCCACCCCTCAGCCTCCCTCAGGACTTGCCAGTTACCTCCCCTTTCTCTCCTTGGCATCTTCAACCCATCCCTCCCCTCCGCCCCAACCCTATGATTAAGTTCAGGTGGGTCCCACCATGAACTACCCACTCATCTACCCTGCTCCCTACCCCGCTTCCCGTCTCCTTTCACCACCAGCCACCTCCTTCTGACCCGCCCGCCATCAATCCGGGGACCTTTGTTTTGCCTCCCTCTCCTGCCCCCACCCTTGACCTCTGGGCAACAATGGAGACAGCCACAGGCCCTGGGCAAGGTGCACCTGCTCCGGTGACTCTGGATGCTCCGACGCACACACCTCCTGCAGTCTTGTCTCCTCTCAGTCCTCCGAGAGCAACCCAAGAGCCAGACTTCCATCTTTTTGCTGACAGAGTGACTGAGCTTGGGAAGAAACTTGACCCGTGTACTCTCTTTTTCAGAGGAAACTGAAGCTCCATAAAGTCCCCAAGTAACTTCCCCAAGGCCACACAGCGGGTGAGCTGTAGAGCCGCGGTTGTCTTTGATCTTGGAATCAAGTGCTTCCGGAAGTTTCCGGCTTTCCGGAACTTCTTCCTTTCTGCTCCACTCCCTTCCTCAGATCTAGAAAAGCCCAGCCAGGTGCATATTAGCATAAAAACGCCCCTAATTAGTATCCATTTCCGCCTGGGTGGGTCACCCCGCAGCCTAGGTCGGGGTCTTTATCCACAGCCTCCCCACCCCGGCCTACCCCGGAGTCTCGGAGCACCTGGGGCCGGCGGGCGTTCGCTCAGGCCCGGCCCCGCGGGGACAGCCACCTCCGGCCCTCGGCCCTTCGCCGCCCCGCGCGCGCAGCGCTCGCCTCCCGAGCGTGGGAGGGTTTGCTTGACCTCGGCAAGGGAGGCAAAGCCCTCAAAGGCCTCCCCGGCGCCGGGGCTCCAGTTTCTGCTGCCACCGTCTCTGTTTCTCTCCCAGAGGGCCCGGGGGACGGTTTCTGGGAAGAGCCCAGTCCGACCCCAAGCAGCCCCGCGCGGCTGGGCTGCCGGAGACGAGATCTGATGAGAATGTCTTCCTGCAAATTAAGCCTTCTCAGGACTCTCATCCGGCGCCGGCAGCTGGCCAGGAGCGCGGGGAGCCCGTGCTGGGGGGCGGGCGCGGCAGCAGCGCCAAGGTCTCAGCACCCTCCACCTTGCTCCCCGCTGCCCGCCTTCCGCCTGCACCGAGGGTCAGGCCCCCTCGAGGGCGTAGATGGAGCTCACCTACCTCTGCCTCCCGGAAAGTGTGCCAGCTGTGCCCTCCGATGCCCAGGTCCTCGGCTACCGAAGGTTTCCGAGCTAACTCTCTCTTTTCTACCCCTTACCCTCCGGGAGAAACCCTCCTAGGCTCTAGAGGCAAGACGCTGGGTTCCAGTTTCATTTCAGCCCCCAGGTAGCTGTGGTCCTTGGACGGTTGCTTCTCGGTTTCCCCAAGTGTAAACCGGGGCAATAGTACCCTCTTCGTTTGGTTTTTTGAAGATTCTCCAAGCATCTGCTCAGTAAGCCCAGGGTCCAACCCAGTATCAACCAAAGTGTTCAGGAACTCTAGGATTCCCCGCTCCCTGCCCCCGCTGCTCAGTGTTTGCAAACGTTACCCATGTTTGTGTTTTTCTGTGAAAAGGGTCTGAAGCCTTCGCAGAGGAGTCTGCAATGAGTGCGAGAGCTTCAAGTGTATTTGGGAGAGTAAAAGGTAGAATTTTGGAACACAGCTCTATCCTGGAAAAATTATAGACTCCAAGATTTTCTCCAGGGAAACAAAAAAGCAAATGCCCTAACAAAAGATCACAAAGTTTCATCATTGTTTAATAACTATTATTATGCCCATTTTATAGATGAGGGAACTAAGGCTCAAGTGACTCTGGAGCCCAGGATTACAGAATTGTTTAAACAATGGTCTTAGTTGAACCCAGCCCCTTTCTTTCCAAATCCTGTGCTCTTTGCTACTCTGCACTGCCTTTGGACATGACTATTTTGTGCTATTTACAGTTCCTGCACTTCTCACTTTTTTTCTTAGTATTGGTGATTTTTTTTTAAGAGACTCCAACCTGTTTTAACTGTGCTCAAGAAACACAAAGAGGAAAATGTGTGTCTGCACTTGTGCCTGGGTACAAAATACCAGGCAAGGTGCTGGGGGAGAGAGGATGGGTGGAGTGGCAGGGAAGGAGCCTCTAGGGAAGGTGAGATTCCATTAGCTGGAGCAGCAGGGTGTCTAGGGAAGCCCCAGAGATCCCTCCTGGCTCTAACCATGGAAAGCCCAAAAAGCAGCTCTCCCACCCTTCCCACACTCGGGATCAGGGTCAGACCTCAAGTGCCCAGCACAGGCCTGCCCAGCTCAGCAGTGGGAAGGACACTTGGCCCAGAAGTGGCCGGGCACTAGGCCCGTTCCCCCTAGGGTATATGCCTGGCAGCCAGGGCAGGATGCACCTCTGGGAGGACGGACAGAGAGGCATTCAGAGGTTGAGACAGGGAGAGACAAAGGTGGGGAGGAAGCACTAGAACGAGAGGGAGAGACAGGAACACAAGGAGGGAACAAGGGAGCTATTCAGAGAGTGGGAGAGAGAGGGGAGGCCGTTGGGGAGAGAGAGAAAAGACAGAAAGAGGGGAGAAAAGAGGGACAGGCAAGGGGGTGGTGGGCAGGAGAGGGAGGAGACAGGGAGAGCAGAGGGGGAGACAGAGTGGAGGAGTGAGGAAGACGGGCTGAAATGAGAGACAAAGCAGAGGATGGAGAAGAAAGGAGAGAGGGAGAGGTAACAAAGAAGAGAAGAGGAGGGAGTAGAGAGGACGAAGGGTAGAGAAAGAAGGGGGAGAGGCGAGGGAGAGGAGAGACGCCCAGCGGGAGGAAGGCGGGGGCGCGAGAAGAGCCGGGAGAGAGAGGGAGGCGTGAGCGGCGACGAGGAGGGCTGGGGGCCGGGGCTGGGGGGGACCGGGTGCTAAGCCTTTTCTTTCTCCTTTTTGGGGTGGGCGGCGGATCTCCGCCGAGATAACCCAGTCAAGCCCCCTGCTCCCCGTCCCGGCGAGGGGCCGCAGCTGTATAAATACCGGGGGTGGGGGAGCCGGGCTGCTGCCCAGGGGTCAGCGACACCGGAGAAGGCTTTGCTGTCATTAGCTAATTGAGCCCCAGATGTTAAGAAAAGGTTATGTCCTCCTCCGGAGAGTTTTTCTTTTTAAACACTTTACACAGATTCCCTGGCCAAAATGGCCTGGAGATGCCCGCCGCTCCCAGCCCTCCGGTCCCGCCCCGCCCCGGGCCCCAGCCCCCAGGGCTCCCCGAAGCCGCCAGCCGCCGCGGCCGCCCGGGTAATCCAAGCGGCCTGCCCGGAGGCGCGGCGGCCCGGAGCCCGGGACCACCGGCGGCGGAGCCGGCCCCCGGCCCGGCCGCCAACTGGGAGGTCAGCCCTGAGGGAGGGCGGCGGGAGCGGGGGACCCCGGGGAGCGGGGCTCTCGGGCTCTTAATCCCCCTGAAGGTTTCAGATCAAAGGCGCTTGTCCGAGGCAGAGGCGGTGCGGGTGGGGGCGGGGGGCTGGCTCGGGCCGCAGCCTCCCGCGGCTCTGGGCTGGGGCTCCCAGGCCGAGGGCCCCAGACTGCCAGCCCTCGGGGAAGCCGCTGCGGCTGCCGCTGCGGCGTGAGCACCGCAGGCCTCCGAGTCGCCAAAGCGCCCCCACGGGGCCTTCGTGGAACTTCTCCTCCCCGGGGCAAGGGAAGGGTGTACGTCCCTACCTCCCCCAGACCACAAGCTCCGCAATGCCAGGCAGTTGACATATATTCTTTCCCATAATCCTCGCAGCAATCTAATGGGTTTTTAAAATTGTTATTGTTATTGCTTCATAAACGAGGAAACAGGCTTCCTAGAGGTTAAAGCCGCTCGCCCCAGGACGTACACCGCTAGAAAGCGGCCGAGTTAGAACTACACTGGACTCCGGCCCCGCCCTTTCCACCTCGTTACCCCTCCAGCCCCTCCACCCTTCCTCCCTGTTCTCTCCCATCCTCTGTCCTCCCAGGCTCCTTCAGCCCCACAAGAGCGGAGCCACCCACCTGTGGCCCCGGCAAGTGAGGCGGGGGTGGGGGGAAGAGAGCGGTGCCAAGGGCGCGGCCCATGTGGCAACAGCTACAGGCTAAATGTGAGGGATGGGGCTGGGCAAGCATGTGCCTGGGTTGAATCTGAGCTGAAAGAATGTTCGTGCTCCCCCTCCCCAGGGGTGGGGCTCCCTGCTCAGAATAGAACCAAGCAAGTCAGAGCTGGAAGGGGCCTTCAAAGTTATGGGATCCAACTCTCTTGTTTGACAGATGAGGAAGCTGAGACCCAGAAAGGTAATGAGTCCTGCCCCAAATCACACAGCTAGATGGTGAAAGCAGGAATGAGAGCCCAGGTGGTCACTGAGTGCCTATGTGTGCCAGGCACTGGGATAGCACACATGATCTTATTTAACCCTTTAGCAACACTGCAAGGTGGGCATTATCATCTAGAGATGAGGAAACTGAGGCTTTGAGAAGCTAAGTGTGTCCAAGGTCTCCCAGCTAGAAAGTGACAGAGCTGGTTTTGAACCCACATCTTCCTGACTCCCAAGACAACTTCCCTTTCCACCCACCCCCACCCCCACCCCCACCCCCACCCCCACTCCCAGAATATTGAGCTAAGGAGTGGAGGTGAGCGAGTGTCATGCACTCAACAGCTCCAGAGACATGACGAGAAGGGGACATAGGCTGGGAAACATCTCTCCTGCAACTTTAGTAATTAGGTCCCCTCTCCATGGCCTCCCTGAAATGGTCCAAATACTGAGGTCCTTCCAGAATTCCCTTTTGAGAGTGTCAGTGGAAGGGGGAAAAATGTTGGCTGGTGGCCCTTCTGGGTTGTAAGAATCTGGAGATGCAACAGAAGGTTTAATCCACAGGTGGGCTCTGATTTCCTACCTGTAGGAGGTCACAGTTCAGCTCTAGGCAGGTGAAGGGGCCCTACAGCTTAGCTACTCCATCCTGGAACCACACCTGGCTCTCAGGGGGCACCAAGAATGCAGTCTCTCTCTTCCCCACCACTATTAAATATACCCCCAGCCCAGCTCCATAGACAGACTCCTAAAGCTTCATCCTCATATGCCTCCTCCTTCCCAGCCTTCTTCTGCAGTCCTGCCCCACCTCTTAGCTTCCTACTGACTCCGTTTCACTCATTCGTCCATAAATGCATTCAACGAAATCTATCAGGTACCCACGACTATGTATCAATGCTGTGTCAGGCACTAGGGATACAGCAGAAAGCAGACTGCCCTTTTGGAGCTTGCTGTCTGAGAGAAGGCAGAATTAACTGAACAGATATGTGAATAAATATATAATTACTAATTGGTAACTGATATGAAAGAAAGTACCAGGTGCTTTGAGAAGTTTTGAGAAGCGTAAGAATGTTGTATGTATGGGATGATTATTGAGACTACAGAGGCTAAAAATTATTATTACTAATGATTACCTAAGCAGTAGGGCCGAGGCAACCCCTCACTTGCAATCATGCCCACACCACCAGTCATTCCAGGATAGGTCTCCAGTCCTCCCCCAATGCTGAACTGCCCAGTCTGCCCTACAGGGCCCAGCTGATACAAGTGAGAGTGGGGTGATCAGATGGTGGCCTCAATGCCAACAGTCCCCTCTGCTACCCAGGGCAGGGTTGGGGCTGGCCTTGTCCAGCAGTGATGAGAAGGCAGAGACATAGTGTGTTCTCCCAGGATGCAGGGCTTGGGACTGGGAGGACTTGGAGGGAAGGGAAGGCTGGGCTGGGTGAGGGTGCCATGTGCCCAGCTGATGGGTGATTGAGCCGCTGACATTGTCAATCCAGGGAGAAATCACTCCATGCTCTATCTTCCAATCAGGTCCTCCCATACACACTCACACTGACCCATACACACTCTCCCTGACCCTTTAGGGAAGGGCTGGATCAGCCAATGAAAAATCTAGAGCCAGACAGGCCCTGCCCAGTATGGTGAGCAGACCTCAGCCTTGAGGTCAGACAGCCTTGGGCTCAAATCCTTCTTCAGCCAGATCCTGACTGTGGGACCTCAGGCAAGGCTTTTGGTACCCCTGAGCCTCCCTGTCCCTCTCTGTTTTTTGTGATAACTTTAGCCAGCCATAGCCATGTGTGGCTGTGAGCATTTGATGAGCTCATGGATGGAAAGCACCAAATACAGTACCTGGCCCACGGCTGGCCATTAATAAACGACAGCTGTCACTCTGAGTATATAACAGGATAATTAATATATCATGCTAATAAAAGAAACCTCAGTCATGCCCTCTGGGCTCCCACCTGGTTCCCCAAGCCTCTCTGGGAGGTCACTGCCACAATCGACCTCCTGTGAGAGGGAGTTTTACAGATCTGTGAAAATCGTCTCAGCAGCCCCAGAACCTGTTGAGATAAAGCCATGAGAGTCTGGGAGACCCCTTGTGTGCTGCTGCGGGTGGGGACAGCACCTCCTGGCTTCAAACCCAAGGATCTCTGAGCACAAGGCTAACATCTGTCCTGCCATGCTGGGTAGGGACTGATCCAACTCCACAGTTTTCACAGGCTGGAGGGCTGGGCTAGAGAGATCTGGCCTAGCTGAGCCTTCCCAGCCAGCCGGGCAAAGTCACAGCTACCACCACTGCTGCCAGTTGAGCTGCTGCAGGGCACAGAGCACACCTGGAACCCATTAGGCCCAGCCAGGCGCTGGTTCCCTCTCAGCATAAATAGAGTGAGTGGAGGGTTTGTTTTGACTACTTCAAATTGTGCAGATTTTAGGGCCCTCAAATTGGAAGCCCCCAATGCCCTGATGGGCAAACAGACCAAGAGACAGAGGGCTGAGGCGGCAGGAATAGCCCAGTCTCGTGCCGGTTCCTTGTCACCTTCTCTGCTTAGCTGGGCCTCTGGTAATATAATCGCTACCACCCTTCATGGTGTGCATGCTGTTGCGTCATGCTCATTTGTCTGCCTTACCTTCCCAGCAACCACACAGGTAGAAATTAGAGCCCCTGACTTCCAGAGGAGGAGGGGCAGTGACTTGCCCAAGGTCATTCAGCTTGTAAGTGGCAGGTCTGGATTCCATACCAGGCCTGTCAGATGCCAGGGCCAGTGGGGGGTCTTCCTAGGGACCACTAGGGCTGCAAGGGGGGTAGGGGAAAGAGCTCTGGGTCACTGGCAGGAACACAAGGCACCCAGAGCTGCAGTTGCTTAGGCCCTGACCCCAGCCCAGAGGGTGGGAGTCTGCACGTCTGTGCTAGGCTCCCTCTCAACCAAGTCGATAGCTCCTGACCTCAACTGCCCCAGGAAGTTGTGCCCCCCAGGTCAGGGTCGGGTTGACCTTGGCGGGAGGGAGAGCCTGTGGGCCCTGGGCTGCTGCCAAGGCCTCGAGAAATGAAAGGGAACTTTGTCCTGTCCCACACAGGGCTCATTCTCTGAGCACTCTCAAGCCAGCCCAACCCCGGCGGACCAAGGCCTGATCCCTCTGCGCCAACTAATCATAGACTCACAGAAGAGCATCGGTCGCCAGGGGCAGGGCCCTTAAAGTTCCCAAGCCCAGCCCCGAAGGTTTACAGTTGTGGAAACTGAGGCCCAAGGAGGGCCTCTCTCCAGGCCACACAGTGAGTTAATGGTAGAGCAGAGACTCAAACTCTAGCCCTTGCTCCCCAGGCCTGAGCTTTTTCCCTGGGACCCTGCGCCTCACCCCCCTTGCTCATGGCGACATCCACAGCTGTGTTCCCTGATCCACTCTTCACTCCCACAGAGGGACCAGCAATAAATGCTTGTTGGATTCTCTGCTTTTATCTTTTCAATCATGCCAGCTGCCCAGCCTAGAGGGGGCTGCCTGGGAAGGTAATGAGTGTCCTGTCCTTCGGGGTGGTCAGGCAGGGACTGGATGCCCACTTGTCATAGAGGTTGCAGAGCAGCCTTCTGCCCCTGCTAGGGGAGTGGGGACCCTGCTGTCTGAGAAGTGGTCTCTCTAGACGTTTCCAGCTGACCCGGCTGGGCTCCTCATAGCCCTCGGGCAACCCACGTGAAGATGAGACCTAGCAAGCAGGATGCCCCAAGGGCCAAAGTGCCACCACTGCATATATTGACCCCCTTCTTGAGGGGCTGGCATCTAGTGGACAAGACAAATTTGCAACCTACATATATATTTGGGAACCTATAAGCATCCACTCTCCCAGGGTTCTCACACCTCTTCACCCTTGAGAGCCTTCACCTTCTAGCTACAACTGTTTTGGTCTGTATAAGCCACCCAGCAAGGTCCTGGCTCTCACAGGCCGCTGATTCCATTGACCCCTTCATCTTGGAACACGGACCTTTAGGGCTGCATCAGTGTGTGAAATCCGGGAGGTAGGCAAGGCCTCCTGGGAAAGGGGATCCAATCTAGAGGCTTCACAGAGGATTAGACCAAACCCCCAGTTCTCCACAGCCTGTGCCCCAGGCTTGGCCCAGCCCAGGGGCTGTGCTCAGACTCCAGAGTAGGGACCTAGAGTTGCCTGGGCCAATGCCTCCCGACTCCTGAATCACCCCCATATCCACCCTAAGGATTTCCCATGAAGAAAGGTCCTGACACTTGGAGAAGAAGGTGAGCTGGTATGGGGAGGGGACACTTAGGGCAGAGGAAGGGTGGGTCAAAGTCATTTTCCAGGAAAATAATAATATAATGTAGTTGCAAGAAAACATTACTATCTAAGAAATGAACACCTGCTGCCCTTCAGCATTCTCTCAGAGGGACAAAAGTCAGCCCCTTTTACTGTAGGGGGAATCCGATTGAAACAAGGTGGGGCCTGGGGTTAGCAGGGACAGGAGAGCTGTACAAAGGGGTGCCGTGTGGCACTGCCAACAGCCACAGGAATCTGGATGGAGATGGAGTGGGGGCAGGAGTAGGACACTGTGAGGAGAGATGAGCGGGGGAGGGGGAGAAAATGGCTGATGATGGACCTTTGCAGGAACAAGGCCAGTGGCTGGCAAGACTCGGGGGTGAGGCCAGCTGGGGCAGTAATGTTCAAGTGCACATTGTTGGCTGCACCGTGCTGGCTGTATCCTCCTTCCACAGTCCAGACCTCAGTGATGGTCAGCAAGGCACACCCAGAGTTCATGTGTCCCGAGTGGGGCAGTGGCCAAGTGGGTGACACTTGGCACAGGAAGATACCAGCCATTGCAGGAGGGACGAGTGGGAGCAGGAGAACCACAGAAATCTCAAGGGTCTTGGAAAAACTGAGAGTGTGGGTTGCGAGGGTTTCCTATGTCACTGGTTTAGGAGCTGAAGCCATTTGATTAGCATTAACACTTGAGTATTAAAGGAAAGAGGCAATCCTCGGAATTTCCGACGGAGAGACCTGCAGACCTCCAAGTGACTGACACAAAATCACCAATGACCTTCAACTGAGAATCTGCCAGGCCAGGCACTTTACATACATTGTCTCACTCCCTGGCATAACAGCCCTGCCAGGGAGTCTTTTATGCCCATTTTACAGATGCAGAAACTGAGGATCTGAGAGGTTATGTGACCTGCCCAAGGCCACAGTTATTAAATAGTAGAGCCTGGACTGTTGACTGTTGTCCCCACTGGCTCCAGAATGATATTCTTTTCTCAGCCAAGCATTGAGAGGGGCTGTAGTGTAGTGTCAGAGGATGCCAGAGTGAGATTGGACCTTTGTAAACACCCACTCTACCCTCATGGGCCCCCCATCCCACGCTCTTCTATATCTGAGGAGACTGAGGCCAGGAGAGGTGAAAGAACTTGTCTGAAGTCACACGGTTGCTCAGGAGTTGAACCAGACCAGAATTCAGGGCAATAAAAGTGTTCTGAATTACAAGCCAGTGGGGCGCCCCTCCCCCATCAATCTGTCACAGCCACCCTGGTTGGGCTCCGTAGTTGTGAAGTTGTTTTCTCAGACCCTCCCCCACCCTACACACCTGTTGTTTTGGGGGGCTGGAGGCAGAGGCCTCTGAGCAGGATGCTGCCCCTCATTTCAGCTTCTCTTTCCCCAAGACCATCCCATGGTCTGCGCCCCCCACCGGCCCCCTCCGGGCCCAGCCCCCAGGGGACCCTGGGTCTCTGGTTTTTGTCAGGCCTGAGATGCTGGTGGGATTGATTTGTGAGAGGAGCCCCTACCCCCACCTCCCCCGAGCCCTTGGTCCTCCTCCCCCTTCTCCTCCTCTTCCTCTCCCGGCTCCTCCTCCTTTGCCTGACTGCCTGCTCAGTTTTCCACAGAGTCAGGATTTCCCTGGGGCTGGGGGCTCCACGCCAAGAACAACACAAGACCAGTTCCCCCACCTCTCCTGCCCCTCCCATCCCCCTCCTGCTCACTCACCCGCCACAGCGGCCCCCTCTATTGAGGGGAGGGTTTGAGAGTAGAGGTCCAGCCCAGCCTGATCCCCAAGGAAGGGCCAGGAGCCAGGGGTGGCCACCCCCTCCATTCCCAAAGAAGTGCCTTTCTCCTAGGGCTTCACTGGGAAGTGCACAAAGGACTCTGGAAGTCCACTCTGTCGTGCAAGGAGCGCAGAGAGAAGTCTGAGCTCGATGAAGGGGGTTGGGGGCTGTTGAGTAATGAACAAGACTGAGACCCACACCCAGAGGGCCAGGTCAGAGAAGACCACCGGGAGGGGGAGGCAGAGAAGATTCTGGGAGCCTCTGCTGGGGCTGGGATGGGGAAGGTCAAAGGGGCCTCTGAGACAGCCACCCCGGAGTGGGTGGGGGTAAGGTCTCCTCCGGATGGCTAGTGGGCTCAGGGAAGAATGGGGAAGGGGGATCCCAGTCAGTCTCTTGTTCCCTCTTCACGGGGTGGGACTTGAGTCACAGGCAAGGAAATGGGGATGGAAAGCAGGAGCCAGTCACAGAGACAAAGGCAGAGTCCGGCATGAGGAAGGTAGTGTCAGACAGACCGGGGGCTGGGATGGGGTAGGGAAGGGTCAGGCAGGAAGGGAGTGGGTCATGCTCCTGTCTGAGTCCTGCTTCCGCCTGGCTCTGAGACTTGACTTTGGCCCTTCAGTCTAGAAGAGGAGGAACCCTGTTTCTTCCCTGAGAAAGGGCCCAGACACTCAGACCACTGTAGGCAGACAGACAGAGCTTCTCCCTAGAAAGAGCTCCCTGGGGTTCTGCCTGGGGCCACCAGCTGAACAAGAAACTGATCCTGTGAGGAGACTAGAGTCCTGTGCCTGGCCACTCCTCTTAGTCTGCCCCAGCCTCCTCCCCTGCCCCTCCATCAGACCAGGACTCTATCCCTCTCTGGCAGCCATCGTGACAACCTTCCCCCACCCCTCCCCGTGACCCCTCCAAAGTTTCCTCTGTCACACAGCAGCTCCTTTGATGGGCCTCTGAAGGCCTCAGTTTTCCCCATGCATGCTCCTGCCTGGCCCCACAGTGAACCCCCTGTTGCCCACCCCCCCCCATTTCTGACCCAGGCCTATCCCCAGCTCAGACTGGAGAGGAGAGGCATCCCCAAGCGGCCCAGGGAAGCTCTGCCCTGTGGAAAGCCCCCCAACACCTCCCCAGTTAGGACACAGAATGAGAACCCATGTTTAAGGCACACCCAAAGGCTCAGAGATTGACTCCTCCCTCCCTAGGCCCCCAACTGGGTTCACCCTTGGACCCCTGGGCTTAGCACAGAGCATGGGACTTAAAAGAGAAACAGAAAAGTTGGAATGGGTACTTGGTAAGTGGGGAGCCACTGGGGCTCCTTTGCTCCCAATGTAAAGCAAGAATAGCAAGAGGGACAGTGCTGTGGCAGAGCCCTAGAGGGTGTCAGTGATGGACTAGACCCCTTTCCTCCGGGACACACCAGAGGGTGGCTGGGGCACCTGGCCTCTCTCTCCCAGATCACAGCAGGCTCCCCCCACCATGGCAAGAAGGGGAACAGAGACGACTGTCCCCTTTTACCATCACAGCCCAAGCCTGGGCGCCTCTGGGGCCACACATCAGAGTCCCGTCCAACCCCTCCCCCTCTCGGCCAGGGCCCAACCTCCTCTACTCCCCCCATACCCCGGCCCCAGGCCAAATCTGGCCAATTTGTTCTGAGACAGGGTTCTGGTTTCATAGCCTCATTTGAATGATTTCCAACCAGAATTCCTGCCTCCTCCTTTGCAAAGCTCAGCCCTTCCCTCCCCCCAGCCTCCTTTCTGCCTGAGCTGCTGCCTCAGCCAAGGCTGATGTGGAAGGAGAAGGCATGAGCACCACACACACTTGAAGTGACACCGGCTATCCCCCAACTCCTGGGCACTTCTGCCTCCACACAGTTGGAGCCCTCAAAGGCAGGCCTCTCAGGCTGGCTGCTTGGAGCTCTCGGTCCCAGCCTGGGAATGAGGGTGCTTGGGCTCTGCCGGCCGTCCCCTCAGGTGCCTCAGTCACCCTACCTGTGCCAAGAGCAGACGATGTGCTAGAGCTGAGCCCAGCGCCCGGCCTCGAGCACAGGAGAGTTTAGCTGCCACGTTAGAACCGATCACCATTCCACTGGCCAGCCCCATCTGCCCCTCAACACCTTCCCCCACCCCCAGGAGCAGAAAAAGCTCTGTGTTTCAGATGCCATAGCAAAGGCATCAAGAGGAAGCTGCCCCTCAGGCACAGCCAGACTTGTGAAAAAAATTACAGGCAGCCCCCAGGGTGCTGTTTCATGCTTCCTCACACCCCTTACCAATGGGCAGACCACGTCGTACTCCCCACCTCTTTCCTGTGCTCTGACCCAGCGTTAGACCCCCATAGGGTAGAAGCCTCTTTCTCCAGGCTCTTTGCCCAGAAGGTAGGCAGAAAAAATCTCTTCCTTTGTTTACAAAAGAGAAGTAGGAGGCCCAGAGATAGTTAGCAAATTGTCTAAGGTCACACAGCAGGACCACAGCAGGACCCTGACCCCAGGTTGGACACTGCAGGGGCTGGGTGAGCACCGAGAGCTCCTCCCCATCCCCCTCTCTCTGGGCTGCAGAGCAGCCATCTGCAAACCCCTCCCCTGGGAGGTGATCCTGGAGCCGGGTCCAACAATCTGTTCTTCCTTCAGGTGTGTCATTTCCTGAGCCCTCAGGTGGGGGCTGGGGCTGGGGCTGGGTATGACCCTGTTGGCGCTGTTTCAGCATCTTCGTTTTGCACACACAGAGCTGGGGCTCCTGGTGCAGAGCCGCAGGCAGAGCCAGGAGCCCTGGCGCTGAGTGAAACAGAACAGTACCTCAGTCTTCCCCAGGCTGCCAGAGCCCTTGTGGGGTCCCTGTCTTCCAGGTCCCCTCTCTAAGGTACCACTCTGGTCAGGAGTCAGGCACCCTGGGTTCCATCCAGGCTTTAACCCTCACCAGACATGTAACCTTGGGTAAGTATCTTCCCTGAGCCTCAATTTCCTTATCTGTGAAATGAGGTAATAAAGTCACCCTTGAAGGCTTGCTATGGGGATGAAACTACATAAAATTCTAGTACAAGACACAATCATTCCCTTCACCTATCCTATGTTCAATACCAGTATAAGCCCAGTTTAGGAGGAGAAAGTGCCCTCAGCAGAGTCAACAAAAGTCCAGCTATTCCATATTGCAGATATCTGTGAGACCCAAGGCAAGCTTCCCAGCCTCTGCTCTTCCATCTGAAAACATGCCAACATGGTGGAGATACCATGGGACAGGAGAGGTGAAAGAAAGCAGCGGGGGAGGGACAAATCCCAGTTTCTGGCTTACTTTAATCCACATGCTCCACAGTGGGTCAGGCTGTGGGAGAAGTCCTGTTCCTGGGCAGGGGAGGAGCCCTCTCCCCCTTTTTCCTCCCAGGGCCATTCTGGGATCTCAATGATGCATCCTCCACAACAAGCAACTCTTTTTTGTTTAGCACAGGGTTGGGTCCCCTGCCTGCTGGCACCAGGCCCAGAGAGGGAGGGTCGGGCTAGGGGAGGGCCTCCAAGGCTAGCTCCTGCCCCCACCTGCCCCCACCCTGTGCTGCTTCCTCCCTCTCTGGCCTTAGGAAACCTCCAGGACCTGAGCCCACCGGGGCAGGAAGCAGGAGGGGGCTTCTCAAGGAGGACTCGAAGCCGCTGTGCTGGTGCCCAGAGGCCATAGGGACCCTAGACCCATTGCTATAGCTTGGTTTGTTTGATCCCTTCAAATCTCACGTTGTAATGTTGGAAGTGGGGCCCAATGGGAGGTGTTTGGGTCGAGGGGGTGGATCCTTCATGGCTTAGTGCCATTTCTAGTCCTAGTCCTCCCAGTAATGAGTGAGTTCTCATTCTTTTAGTTCCTGAAAGAGCTGGTTGTTAAGGAGAGCCTGGCACCACCTTCTCTCTCTCTCTCTCTCTTTCTCTTTCTCTCTCTCTGTGTCTTTCATTTCTTCTCTCGCATGTCTCTGCACATGCCGGCTTCTCCTCGCCTTCTGCCCTGAGTGGAAGCAGCCTGAGGCCCTCACCAGGAGCAGATGCTGGCGCCATGCTTCTTGTACAGTCTGCAGAACTGAGAGCCAAATAAACCTCTTTTCCTTATAACTTACTCAGCTTCCGCTATTCCTTTATAGCAACACAAACAGACTAAGACACCTATGATGTCATCATCCCCCAAACCCACACTTCTTCCTAAATAAAAACAGAGCGGAGGTTCCTCATGTATCTTCCCCCCCCATTGAAATCTACATATTTTATTATTTCTTGAAAACATTTGTGCTTTCTTTGCATTATCTTGTTTCATTCTCTCAGTGCTCACCATGTGAGGTGAATGTTATTAGTTCATTTTACAGGTGAGGAAAGTCAGAAAGACTAAGTGAATTGCCCAAGGTCACATAGCTCCCCTACAGTAGACCTGAAATGAAGATCTGCAATTGAGTCTATCAGACTATGGTTTGGGGATAGGCCGGGAGAGGTGGCTCACGCCTGTAATCCTAGCACTTTGAGGACTGCTTGAGGCTAAAAGTTCAAGACCAGCCTGAGCAACAGCAAGACCCCATCTCTACCAAAAATAGATGCCTTCAGAGGTAGAGCCTGCCTTCTAACTCAGCAAGGCCTCATTCCTCCCAGCCTGCCTGAATGTTACTTCCTAAAACCCCTTCTGGAGGCCAGGTGCAATGGCTCACACCTGTAATCCTAGCAGTTTGTGAGGCTGAGGTGGGAGGGTTGCTTGTGGCCAGGAGTTTGAGACCAGCCTGGGCAACATAGTGAGACCCCATCTCTACAAAAAAATAGAAAAATTAGCCAAGTGTGGTGGTATGTGTCTGTAGTGCCAGCTACTTGGGAGGCTGAGGTGAGAGGAGCACTTGAGCTCAGGAGTTCGAGGTTGCAGTGAACTATAATGATGCCACAGCACCCTGGCCCAGGCAACAGAGTGAGGTCCTGTCTCAAAAAAATAAATAAAAAATAAAAAATTATAAAAATAAAAAATAGGCCAGGAGAGGTGGTTCACGCCTGTAATCCTAGCTCTTTGAGGATTGCTTGAGGCTAAAAGTTCAAGACCAGCCTGAGCAAGAGCAAGACCCCATCTCTACAAAAATTAGAAAAATTAGCTGGGCATGGTGGCGCATGCCTGTAGTCCCAGCTACTCAGGAGGCTGAGGCAGGAGGATCACTGAGTCCAGGAGTTTGATGTTGCAGTGAGCTATGATGATGTCACTGCACTCTAGCCCAGGTGACAGAGCGAGATTCTGTATCAAAAAAACAAATAAATAAAAATTTAAAAATAAATAAAACCCCTTCTCTACCTGGGGATAGATATGGCTGTCCTGCCAGGCCCACAAAAAACCCTTCCTTCCCCTGACACTGTGCCCTTAACACTTTCTGTGGTGCCTATTAACTTCCCACTCTAATCACAACCCTCCAATCCCGGCATCTGCTCAGGCCCTTGGGTTCCAGGATTAGGACTGTTAAAGAGAACACAACAGAGGACAGAGGAGGAGCCCCCATATCACCACTTGCCTTCTTCCTAGGCTAGTTGTTTGGAAGGTGCTTCCCCTGGACATCAAGGCAGAAGAGCAAGAAAGGAATCAGGATGGCTGGAAACCATTCTATGACATCTCTGCACAGGGGGAGTGAGGAACAAGCTTTGGTGCCTGGTTCTGTGTGTGTGTGTGTGGTAGAGAAGAGGGGATAGGGCAGAACAGAGTCTATGTGCCAATGTGGAAGAAATGGCTAAAAGAAGGCATAGATATATTGAGGGAAAAGGGTAGAGACTATAATTTGTGGGTTTTCTTATACTCTTTTATAGCCCCAAATATAGAAATTCATTCCTTTACCATTTAACTATCTAAACATCCACTCATCCGTCCATCCACACATCCATTCTTCCAGCCATTTACTCATTCACTAATTCATCTAACCATTCATTCATCCAGCTATCCTGCTATCCAATCATTTAATTATCCATCCATTCAATCATCCTTTCATCCATATACCTATTGTCTATCCATTCATCCATCTTTCCATCTACCCATCCATTAATCTACTCATCCATCCATTCATCCATTCACCTACTGTCTTCTCATTATGCTTGTTTATCCATTTGTCTTTCCATTTCTCCATCCACCTTTCTATCCATTCATCCATTCACTTGTTCTTCCATTTATTCATGTATTTCTCTACCTACTCATCCATCCACCCATCCTTCCATCCGTGCATTCTCTCATCCACACACCTGCTTGTTTATTCTTTCATTGGTCCTACCATTCATCCATCCACCCATCCATTCACATATCTATTTCTCTGTCCATTTACCTACTCATCATCCATTCATCCAACTATTCTTCATTCATACATATGTTCACTTGTTTGTCTGTCTATTCCTCCATCTATCCTTTCATTTATCTATCCATTCACCCATCCATTCATCTACTTGTGCATATATACATCAATGCATACATATTTTACTTATATATACATCCAGATACTATATCCTTACACCCATCAATTCATTCATCTATTAACTCATTTATAATAAATGAAATAATTTATCAAAGTTCTTAGCACAGGGTATGGGGGCACATGCCTATAGTCCAAGCTACTTGGGAGGCTGGGGAAGGAGGTTTGAGCCCAGGAGTTAAAGACTGTAGTGTGTTATGATTGCACTGTGAATAATGATTGCCTTCCAGCCTGGGCAACATAGCAAGACCCCATCTCTAAAAAAAAAAATCAGCTCTGGAGGTAGACTACCTGGATTCAAATCGTGGCTTTACCACTTACTAGTTCTGTGACCTTGAACAAGTTACTTAACTTCTCTTAGCTGAGCTTTCCCATCTGTAAAATGGAAATGGTAAGAGTACCCGCCTCACAGAGTTGTTCTGAAGATTAGATGAATTACTAAATGCAAACACTTGGAATGATGCCTGGTACATAGTAAGCACTCAGCACATTATGATTATCATCCATCCATCCCACAGGCATTTCTCACCCTTATCTTGTGGCACATCCTGGCACATCTTCCTGGGGAAGATGGATTATAAAGGCATGGAGGCTCCGTCAAGGAGTGCCCATCAAGGCAGAGAAGGCAAACAGGAACATTTACAATGCAGTGTGGCAAGAGTGTGCAGAGAGGAATGAACAATGCCTGCAGGAGCAGGCATTCCCCTCCTACCCAACTCAGTCTCTACTCTTCTCTCTGCAACTCTCCTAGGCAATCCTGCCCATTATCTGAACTTCACCCCCAGCCTCTATGCTGCGCCTGATGACTCTGGCTCAGACCCCACTCCTGAGCTCCAGGTCCACATGTTCAATGGCTTGCTGGACATTTCTCCTTGCAAGCCTCAAACTGAACTCTTTGTTCTCCTTCACACATACTATTCCCTCTCCTGTACTTTCTGTATCCATAAATGATGCCAAATTACACCCGATTGCCAGTCCCCAGAGTCACCCAGGCTCAGACATCTACTATCTCTCCCCTCCCACACTCCATCAGTCACTAAGCATGTTGCTACTTACCTTTGTGAGAGCCCTCATGCCTGTCACCTCAGCAGCACCTCCTCCTCACCCCATCTCCAGCCAGGACCTTATTCCCCTTCACTTAGACCTTGGTGCTCTCCCCTTCCTCCCTGCCACCCTCTCTATGTCCTCCAGTCCATCCTATGCCTGCCTCACTCCACTTCCCAAAGCACTATTCTCATGATGGCATTCTCCTCAAAATCCAGCAGTAACACCTGGGATATTCCTATGTCACCCTAACACATGTCTTTCTCCCCCACTGAACTGTGGGCTCCTTGAGGGTGGCTCACTCATCTCCATTACCTGAGGCTCAGTGCCTGGCAAAGAAGAAGCCTCAGTGAGTGTGTGTTGAGAGGATGCATTATTTCAGTAAAGTGGAAGGTGAGAAACTGCTGAGAACGGAAGAATGTGCAACTAGGGGCTTGAGTAGTGTGGAAAGGTCTGCCCCGGCTGCTGCGGGGATGCTACTGGCAATCAGCCAAACGAGAACAGGATTGTTCAGAGAGATGCTGCTGGGAGTGCTCAGGAGTGAGAGTAATATCCAGGTTGGGCAGGGAGGCAAGTGCATCTCAGAAGGCCCCCAGATGGGGAGAAGAAGGGTTTGGGGACCAGAGATTTGGAAATTGGGCAGACAGGAGGAACTGGTGGGAGTGTGGAAGATCACACTTGCAATCTTGGGGAGATGGCTAAGTGATGACCAGGCTCACGGTGCAGCCTGGCATGCTGTCAGGAAGCCAGCAGGGAAGGAAGGAAGAGGTCGCCAGAGGTGAGAGGTCAACATCTGGGTGGGAAAGTGAAGAGGCTGCAGCCAAGAAGAATCTGGTCGGCCAGGTACCAAGTCCCAGAAGAAGCTGGACTATGACCTGAGGCTCAAATAGGACGAGGGAGGTGAGGATGGGAAGAAGGCAGTGTAAGGGGAGACTTCAACAGTGGAGGTGGCTTCAAAAGTAAGTGGAGGCCAGGCGCGGAGGCTCACGCCTGTAATCCTAGCACTCTGGGAGGCCATGGCAGGAGGATCGCTTGAGCTGAGGAGTTCAAGACCAGCCTGACCAAGAGCGAGACCCCGTCTCAAAAAGAAAAAAAAAAAAAAAAGAAAAATAAATAAATAAATAAATAAATAAAAAGTAAATGGAGGGGATGTTCGGAGAACAATGGCCAGGAGTGGTACTGGGGTGGCTGTGGGGAAGGTGCGGCAGGGTGTGTGGGAGGCAGTGGTGTCTGGGGAAAGTCAGCTCCGGTACCCACCACATCCACATTCCTGCCAACACACCCTTCTGGTCCCCTCAGGCAAGCACCACCTTTCTCACCTGCCCCAAATTCAGTCCCCAGAGAAAGGAGAGGGATTGGGGAGAGTTGATCCCTGCCTTTCTCCCTGTCTCTGTCAGGCCATGACAAAGTAGGGAAGGGTCTTTGCAGCCGCCATCAGTCAGGGTCAGGGCAGCCACCTCTGGGCTGATATCACAGAAGGCCTCCTGCCAGACCCTGAGTCTGTTTTCATTCCTGCTTTATGAGATGGGAATAATTAATGCGAAACAGAGAGGGGCAGGGAGGGAAAGTGGAGGGAGAGAGCCACTGTCTTCCCTGTGACCCACATCCCAAGCTAGAACTCTAATCCATTCCTGGGCTGTACTTCTGACAAGTACCTTCAGCACCTGGGTGCCCAGCTCCCCTCTCCTCCCTTCCCTTCCCTTCCCTCTCTGAAAAAAGAAAGCCGAGGAAGCCCATGAAAATGACCTGGGAGGTGGGGGTTTGTCACTCTGAAGTGCCCCAGGAAGGGCCTAGGTCTGCTATCCAGGTGCAGCACTTCCAAGTTCCGCTGGGCCCCCTTCCAAGGTATCCCAATGTAGTGGGAAGAACACAGAATTGTGGATAGGTTAGGCTGGATTTGGATTTTGGCTTTGCTAGTGACTATCTCTGTAATCTTAGGCAAGCCATTTAACCTCTCTGAGCTCTTCTGTAGAAATGGGAATAGAATGCATCATGCACTCAGACACGCTTGTGGACAAATGTGGCTTGCAGCAGGGAAGAAGTAGAGCAGAGGGCTATGGAAGTAGCAACATAGAGGGTGCCCAACACCATGGAATTGTAGAACTGCTGGGACCAGATGCCCAAGACTGGCCCTCTGGACTGTGAGAAGTGGGTGGCCCCAGGTGGGGATGAATTATGGGAAAGCGAAGGCTTGGTCCATATCATATGTCCATGATCTTGTTCCTTCCTCATCCTCTGAGTTGGAATGGGGGTTCTTAGCCTGCCCCACTCTCACCTGCCCCAGGATCTTTGCATATACTGCTCCCTTCTCACCTCTTGCTAACTGCCACATAGCCTCCATGGCTTAATTTAAGAATCACCTTCTTGGGCAGTCTTTTTTGACAGTATTCCTAGCCTAGGTCCCTTTCTTACAGCACCTGGAAGTGCTTACCTAGCTATAGCACTTACAGGGTAGCACTTACCACACTGTATTAGTTGGTTTATGTATCAGTGTCCCCCTCCCAGCTGTGCACACCTCCAGTGAGTGGGACCTGTAGCTGGTTCATCCCCACATCTCCAGCCCCTTACAATGGAACTGGTTTATGGAAGGTCCAATGAAGGTATGTTGAATAAATGAATGAGCGAGGGAGTAAATGAAGATATGCTCAGGGTCAAACCAAAAGGTTAAAGGGACCCAGAGGGTAATGGGGGCCCCAGATCCCTCTGCTGGGCATCAGATAACTGGTTAGAGAGCCCCCAGCCCTGCATAAAGCTAGCTCAGGCCCCTAGAGTTGTGATTCAGTCCCACAACACTCAACTTTTCTTCTGTAACATTTACCTCAACTTGGAATTATATAATTCTTTATATGATTATTTGAATCACATCCTTGTTCCCCATTAGACTTTAAGTTCTTTGAAGCACCGGCTTTCTCTATTCTTGCTCAACACAATGCCCGGCACATAGTAGTTGTCCAGTAAATACTTGAAGAATACATGACTGAGTATTGGAGGGAGGGAGCCCTATTCCCCCAACCAGACCCCAGATCAGTGCACTGAGGGGAGAAATGTAGAAGCCATGAACTAGAACGACACACTGACTCCCTCAGCAATTTGCTGCATTCTTTACCCCTTAAAAAGCTTCTGTGCTCTTATTGCCACCTTCCTCACCCTCTTCCCTTCCAGAGGGAGCCCCCAAACTCTCCTTTCCAGAGACTTGAATGGGGTTGATAAATTTCCCCAAGTGCCTTGGTTTATTCGGTCCCTGCAATGTGCCAAGCACTATTCAGTATTTTCCTGTCTTTATATTTTATTTAAACTTCATGCTAATAAAAAATAGTAGCTAACATTTTTGAGCACTTACTATGATACTGGCACATACTTAACCTGTATTAGCTGATTTAACAATCTCGTGAGATAGAAATGATCACCATACCTTTTTATAGATGAGGGCATTGAGGCAGAGAGGTGTAAGACACGAAGGAGCTGGGCTTTGAACCCAGGTCTGCCTAAAGTCTAAATTGGCAGCCCTTCCCACTGCACTACCCAGTCGCCCCACATTTTCCAGGTTCTAATTCAGGGTCTGGCCACCCAGGCTTGGAGCTAAGGATTGCTGTCCAGGTCCCTCTCCCTGGGGCCACCCTGGAGGAGAGGATTTGGTCAGGGGTTGAATGCAATCTAAAGCAGTTTACCCTC
Organism: Daubentonia madagascariensis; assembly: GCA_023783475.1. Taxonomy (NCBI): domain Eukaryota; kingdom Metazoa; phylum Chordata; class Mammalia; order Primates; family Daubentoniidae; genus Daubentonia; species Daubentonia madagascariensis. The sequence goes on along the minus strand of JAKFHU010000322.1, from coordinate 21,931,758 downwards.
CCTTGCTTTCCTACTCTCCAACTCAGGGAGGGCAAGAAATGGCTCCTTTGGGCCTGCAACTGCCCCCATGAGGCAGGTGGAATGAGGGAAGAGAGAGGGAGCGTCTCCCTTCCAAGCCTCAACACCCAGCTCTCACTGGCTTCCCTTTTTAAGTAACTTGGGACATCTAATTTTCTGCCCCCAGGAAGTGTGTAATTAGCCAACACCAGGCAGACTAAAACCTCATTCCCCTCACTCCTTATCTGCCTCCAGAAAAGCCAGACGACTCCGGAGGTCCCTCTTTCTTCCTGTGCCCTAACCAGGGCCCCACCCCTCCTTGCAACCCTGCTGGGTCAGTGGACTCATCCCAGCCCTCTCTAATAAGACCTAGGTTAGCAAGGTTAGGCCACTCAGGTAGGAATGCACTGGGGAGGTGCCTTCCAGGAAGGGGATGGCTTTTCTCCTTCCTTCTTTGCATCCCTTCCCCCACCTTTTCTCAGTCTTGGAAAGTTCCCAGAGTATATGGGCCAGGAGATGGGACCAGGGAGGGTCCAGCGGCTGAGGACGAGTGAACCTGAGTAAGGGAGGAAGGGGCACGGTGTGGCTGTAGCTTGGGGAAGTGTAGTGTGCCTCTATCTGCTGTTTCCGTAGACAAGTGGCAGGAGAGGGGTGTGCTTGCAGGAGAGGATGTCTGGATACAGGAGGAGGGAGGTATGTATGATGTGCTGCAGAAGGCACATCAGAGTACCATATTCACCCCGGATTTCTGGGCTCAAGATATCCCTCAAGATCCTCGGCCTGGGGCGCACACACCAAGTGTCCCCCTGATTGTCCGGCTCCCAGGGCCCCCCCTCCCTTGAGCGCTTAGTCTACGATCCCGCCCTCCTTGCGGACCCAGTAGGGGGCGATGTCACACCTCCGCAGGTGGAGCCCCCACCCCAGCGTCTCCGCGCTCTCCACCCAGACTCCCTCTACCCTGGTCAGAGTGATGGAGAGGGTCATCACCGGTGAGGGAGTCTCCCCAGGAGTCATAGGCCACTGAGTCCCCATCCCTGAGACTCGGGATTAGGAAGTGGACACTTGAGCAAGAGCTTGGAGCGCCCCCTCCCCTTTAGCTGTGCCCTCAGCGGGGGAAAGCCGAGCAGGGTGTGCAGGACGCCACTCGGGCCCGCGTCCCCTCCCCTGGCCGCGCGCAACACCTCGCCCCGTTGACAGCTCCGGCACCTGGGCCCAAGGGTGACCTCTGGCCCCTGCATCGCCCCTACCCATACCCCGGCAGGGCCTCTCCCTCTGCCCCAACCGGGGAAAGAAGGAGGCCTAGGCCAGGCAGGGAAGGGCTCCGTCCTCCTCCCTCTCCCCGAGCGATGGGGACGCCGAGGGCCGGGCTGCCGGCCGGGCGATGGGCTCCGCGGGGGGAATACTAAGGGGCGGGCGCCGCGGGAGCAGCCCCAGCGCGGGAGCGCGGCCAGGGTCAGGGGCGGCCGCGAGAGCCCGCGCCCAACGCCAGCCGCGCCAGGGCCGCTCCCCTGCTCCTCTGCTGTCGCCCGGCAGCCGCCGACCAGGCGCTGGACTGAACCCGAAACCTTCTGACACCGGCCGCCCCCGCGACCTCGACTCCAGCACCTGAAATAGCGGCTGCTTGCTTCCAGGCCTGCAGCTGCGCTAACCCCTTGCTGCAGCTCCCCACTTAGAATCCCCCTAGGAAGCTCTGCCCTGCCTGAAAGCAGCCAGGGAGATCTGCGGGCGCGACATGTGAACCCCCACATCTATGTTCCGCAGTGTCTGTCCATGCCTCTGCGCCTACAGGATCCTGTCCGACAATCCTGATTTAGGACATGCAGGTACCTCGGGAAACTGTTCCAAGCCGTGCAAACCCAAGGGCCCCTCGCGACACTGGGAAAATGACGGCACCTGCCCCTGCCCCCGCCTGTTTGTGCATCCAAGGCGCCTCTGAGCGCTCCCCACCGCTTTCTCCTTTGACATTTCCAGAAGCTGTTTTCCTAACCCTCTCCCTGCTCCTTGTTATTTATCCTCTGAACCTTTCAAGTGTGCAGGCAGTCGCTGGGTGGGAATCCCAGCTGCAGGCCTCGTTTACTGGCTCAGCGACTTTGGGCAAGTTACTTAACCTCTCCTTTTCCTCCTCTGTAAAAAGGAGATAAAAATATTTCCTTCCCAGGCCGGGTTGTTGTGAGATTAAATAAGATCTGTGTATAAATGGGGCATTTAGCCCAGTGCCTGGGCATAGTAAGCCCGCCAATAAAGAGAAGCGGTGCTTCATGCCTCTGCCTCTGAACACTAGTGGCTCTCACCACCTTTGTCCTTGGCCACATGACCCCGGGAACTGACCAACCCCCTCTCCCCTTGCTCCCTCAGAGACAATGGGTGTGAAAGGACTCTAAGAAGCGCCCTCCAGACTCCTGTATCTGCCCCCAGCCCAGGAAGGTCACAGCCTAAGGCCAGGCAGCCAGTGCTTCCAGTCCTGCAACTTTGCTAACCCCTAGCTGCAGCCGGCCACTTAGACTTCCGCTAGGAAGCTGTGCCCTGCTGGAAGCACCCAGGTCCTGCCCAACAATCCTCTGTGCCTTAGAGGGAAGGAGCTCTGGGTGGTTTGCTCTCCATCATTACTGCCCCACTTCGAAGAAGTTTTAGATGCTCAAAGCGATGAGGCCGGAACCCAAAAGGGAAATTGAGCCTGGATAGGCCTGGACCTGGTCTCCCAATGACTCCAGAGAGTTGTGAAGGGTTGGCAGCCAGGGATTATGAACTTGAGGGAATCAGGAATCCTGCTTCAGGAGGAGGAATAAGAAGGAGCAAGAGAATCATCTTATTGCCTTTATTCTGCTGTCGGCCCAGCTGGCCCCACTGCAGGGCACAGGGCCAAGCTTTTACACACTCACCCATGCTCTCTGTGCAGGCCAGTGCGTGCACTCACACACACACACACACATACACACACACATCCCATCTCTGAGAGTCAGTCTCTGGGGGCACAGGGGCTGCTCCTTAGCCTGCCCGTGCCTGCCCTTTTATGACAGCACCAAGGGTGGGGGTGGGGGCAAGGCCCTCAGCCCCCAGAACAAGTCCCTGTGCAAACTGGAGGTGCCAGCTGGCTTCAGGATGGGGGGTGTCACATTTCCCCATCCCCAGAGTCCCCTCCTCCAGTTCCTGAGGGAGGGACAGCTCTGCCTACCTGGGGGGCCAGACCCCCGCCAGGGCTGGGCCCTGTGGAACCCAGACTTACTCCCCACCTGACCCTGCCAGGACCTCCAGCACTGAAGAATAGACAAGTTTGAGGTTGTGGGGATCCCCCACTGGAAAGCAGGAAGGCCTGAGCCCCAAAGGGTCTGGGGAGGGGTCATCACCCCCTCTCCTAATCCATCTTCAATATGAAGAGGTTTGGGGCACACTTCCTGGGGAGGGAGCACAGGCCTGGTGAAGTCCCAGGTTGGGCCCTCCCCAAACTTCCATCTTCTGGGCCACAGCCTAAGGCCAGGCATCCAAAAGTCCAAAAGTCCAGCCGGCTGGTCAGAATCCCTGCACAGTCCTTGGGGGGCACCCCCCCAGTGGGAGCTGGGTGTCAGACCTGCACGGGCAGTGTCTGGTTCATCTGCAGCCGCATGTCCTGGATACTGCTGAGGATCTTCTTCTGGTGGCCAGCTAAGGTGACCCCGATCCGGAGCAGGTCTCTACAGATGGAGCAAAAGCAGGATCAGTCCCTTCCCTCCTGTCTACTAGCCTGGGCCCAGTCTAGAGCCCCCTGCCCTGCCACTCCAAATCTGAGGCACACTTACTCTGCAGTCATCTGGGCCACCAGGTCAAAGGATGCGAACCCCGCGCTGACAAAGCTCTCCTTGTACCGTCCCATCTTGATGGCATCCAGCCAATCACCAACTGTCGTAAAGGTTGTATAATCTGGGACCGTGCGGTCCAGGAGGGGCTGTGACATGCTGTGGGAAGAGAAAGGCATGGTGAGTCCTGAGGACAGGGGATGCAGGGATAGGGCGGCTGGCTCGGTGGGAGCAGAAGCAAAGGTACTGACCCAGACTGGGCACTGGCGATGACCTTGAGGCTGGCAGCATTGCGGATAAGCTTGTCCAGGGTATTGACAATCTGGGAGAACTTGGGCCTGAGATTCCGGTCCCGCACCCAGCAGTCCAGCATGAGCTGGTGCAGTGCCGTTGGGCAGTCCATGGGTGGGGGCAGCCGGTAATCCTGCTCCACTGCATTGATGACCTGGGCAAGGGCAGGGGAAGTGGGAGTGAGCCACCACTCTGCTCCCCAGTCAGCTCCCACCCACCCGACCACTCTGGCTTGGCCCCACTCACGTCCTGGTTGCTCATGTCCCAGTAGGGTCGCTCTCCATAACTCATGACCTCCCACATGACAATTCCGTAGCTCCAGACATCACTAGCAGAAGTGAACTTCCGATAGGCTATGGCCTCCGGGGCAGTCCAGCGAATGGGGATCTTTCCGCCCTGGTTGGGGGGGCACATGCCCTTCACCCTGTGACTCGGGGCTGCCCCCCAGCCCTGAGCCCCTGCCTGGTTGGCCCCACCCCCAGTCTCCCTCCCAGCTGCTTCCTGTACCAGGGAGCTGGTGTAGGTAGGATCGGAGGGGTCATCCTCCAGGAAGCGGGAGAGGCCAAAGTCTGAGACTTTGCAGACCAGGTTACTGTTGACAAGGATGTTGCGGGCAGCCAGGTCACGGTGCACGTAGTTCATCTCGGACAGGTACTTCATGCCAGCAGCAATGCCCCGCAGCATGCCCACCAGCTGGATGACTGTGAACTGCCCATCGTTGAGCTGGAGGCAACAAGCAGGCTCAAGTGGGCCCATTGCCTCTCTCCTGGCCCCTGGCATGACTGCCTGCCTGCCCTCTCCAAGTCCTCAGAGACTATGCCCCGTCTATCCTGCAACCATGTCCAGAGTGCACTGAGGGTAGTAAGTAAGCTGCCCTACTACGTGTCATGCATCTTGTGTATAACATCCCAATTAATCCCCATGAGGACTCAATAGCTCTTACCACTCCCATTCTACAAAGAAGGCAGCTGAGACTCAGAGAGGTTAAGTAACTTGCCTGAGGTCACACAGGCAGTAAGGAGCAGAGTCAGGATGTGAACTCTGACCGTTCTGGCTCTGAAGGCCATCTGTTTCCCTGCACCATGCCACCTTAATAAGTAGATTTGAATAGGGTCTATCTGATCTGTGGGAGGGGGTGGTTGGCCTGACCCAGCTCTTTAGCGGAGGAAGAAGGGCTGGGGGGGTGGCTCTTACCCGGAGGAAGGAGTCCAGGGCGCAGTTCTCCATGAATTCAGTGAGGATCATAACCGGCCGACTTTTGGTGACCACACCCTCCAGCCGGATTATATTGGGGTGGTCAAACTGACCCATGATGGAGGCCTCACTCAGGAAGTCCCGCCGCTGCCTCTCAGTGTAGCCCACCTTCAGTGTCTTGATGGCCACAAACACCTCACGGCGGCCAGGCTGTTTAAGCCGACCACGGCATACTTCCCCAAACTCCCCTGCATGTCACAGGACACAGGTCATGAGCTACTTCTGGGATCACCCCGTCCCCAGCCCACCTCAGCCCCCACTGCACTGTGCCCCAGGGAACTCACCAGCTCCAATCACCTCCTCGATCTTGACACAGGACACATCGATCTCCTTGGCAAACTCCCGAACAGCCTCATTAGGGTCTTCATAGGTAAAAGGGTCAATATACACCTTCATTCCAGGAGCAACTGGAGGGAGAAGAGGTGGGCGTGAGAGGGTGACAGATCTTCAGGCCAGCCTCTCAGGCTGGGGACAGCATGATAGCTCCTCAAGCCTCAACCTCAGACTCGCAGTCCTGATGGGCCCACAACTCCCTGCTCAGCCTGATCTACATTCTTCTGTGTCGATGCCCTATCCCCAGCCCCCACGAGAACTGCTGGTGACGACAAACGCTGGACACCTAGGATGCTTCTCCTCCTCTTCCTCCCTCATCTCTCATCATATCCAAACCTCCCCTTGTTCCCACTGCCCAACCCTGTTTAGGCCTTCAACACTCAAGACTATTGCAATAGCCTCCCAGCTGGGCTCGCTGCCTCTGGACTTTTCCCATCCAGCTATCCTGCATACCACTGTCTTCCTAAAACAATACTTTCATTGTATTACTCCCCGGCTTAAGAGCCTTTCCAATTACCTATGGTGGAGTCAAGTCCAAACCCCTCTGCCTGCCTTTCACGACCCTCCAAGGACTGGCTGCAACTACCCAGCCGTGCTTCCCAGCAGCTGTCAAACCAGTCTTCTCACTGCCCCCACAGTTGGGCTCTCTCCCCACCCCACCCACTACCTTCCAGAGGCTCCTTCCCCCCACTTCTCAAAACCCTGCTTGCTCATCCTGCCTGGCTCAAATCAAGCCCACCTCCTCCAGGAAGCCTTCCTCTTCTCTAAACTCTACTGCCCTTTACAACAGGAACACCCGGCTCAACACTTAATTGTTCTCTAATTGCTTCCTGTGTGTGTCTCTCTTGTCTCTCCCACAGGACTAACTGCCTCTGGGGCCAGGGGTCACATCTCAGTCATCTCTGGGGCTAGCAGGAGTGAGGTTGGGGCTCAGGGTACCTGGAGTGAGGTAGGGGTCAGGAAATGGCACTTGCCTGGAAGCGAGAGGGGGACATTCAGGGCATGTCTACAAGGAGTGAGGTCCCAGGCAGGGAAACGGGTGTCTCCCAGCCCTGCAGAGGGCTGGGGGAGCTTGGAGAGGCAGGGGTAAGAAGACAAACTCACTGTATTGCTGCAGCTTCTCTGTGTACTCTGAATCAGAGCCATGCCGCTGCTTCCTGGAGAAGAAGGATGGAGGGTGGGCCTGAGATAAGTCCTGCAGCTCCCTTTGTTCAGGGACTCTTGCGCTTACAGAAGGGGCAGAGAAGGCACAGGGGATGGCCTGGTGCCTGGTCCCACAGACGGTGGTCACAGCAGTCTCTGAGTCTCTGGGCAAGCGGCTCAGAGGACTCAGTCCCTGAGGGATCTGCCAGTAGATTCATGGGACGGGGTGTGGGGGACTGGGAGAGGATGAAGACATGGGCATGGGCTGCAGAGGGCCTTGTCAGCAAGGAGAGCGTGGGCTCAGGAAGGCCATGGCCCTGGGTCTGAGGGAGGTGGTGGTTCACCTATGTGGCATGAGGGCTCTAGAATGCTAAAGGGAAGCTCTAGTCATCCCACAGGAGCAACCATGGGCCTGGGAGTACCTGAGGCAGACAATAGCAATGACCACGACAGCCACCACGAAGACAAGTCCAGCTGTGGCAGAACCCACAATGAGGGGAAGCTGCTCCTGGAGCTGCTGGGCCCCGGAGCCTGGAGATGAGAAGGGCTGGTGAGTGGAGGGTGGACAGCAGGGGCCGAGGCAGGGCCAGGCACAGGGGGGCTACGTACCTCTCTCACTTGTGGTCTCAAACTCGGCGGGGCGGCTGTACTGCCCATACCCAGCTACTGTGCGGGCACGGACCTGGACCACATAGCGGGCATCGGGCCTCAGCCCGTCCAGCTGCACGGAGTTCTTCTGGCTGGTCACTGTGGAGGCGATGCCCTCACTCTGCAATGCCAGGAGGGAGGTGGCTTCCTCAGGCAGGTCCTGAGGCCCACCAGGCCCTGTCCATACCCAGGCCTGGCCCATGGCCCCCTCAGTACCCAAGGCCTTGCTCCCAAGGGCCCCTGACACTAACTTGGGGGGAATCTTCTCAGCCCAGCTCAGCCCAAGACCTCCTCCTGCCCCTTGAGGCTCTGACCTTCTCAAAGTACTTCATCTCGTAGTCCAGGATGACTCCATTGGGCCGCTCTGGGGGTGCCCAGGACAGGGTCAGGCTGCTGCCTGAGCTGCTGTGCAGGTGTAGTGTAGGCACTTCGGACGGGGCTGGAGAAGAGCAGGTGCTCACCAGGGGCTCCTTGGGTTCTGGCATCCTTCCCAAAGACCCAGCTCCCACGTGACCCCTGGTATTCCCTTGGCAGGCCCTGCCCTCCTGTGCCCACTCCTCACCAGCCTGGTTGGTGGTGATATTCACAGCAGCGTAGCGGGGTGGCAGAGGGCTCTTGCCCGAGACACCGTTGACTGCCTGCACCTCAAAAGTGTAGCGTGTGTGGGCCAGCAGATGGCTGATGTGGACCCGGCGTTCTGTCAGGCCCAGCTGCCGAGGCACGAACTCCACATTGTCATCACAGCGTGAACAGGTCAAGGGACCCCCAGCCCCGGGGCTCCCATGGCACTTCTTGCAGATGACATTGTACAGGAGGTCATCGCGGCCACCCAGGTCCCGGGGCTCACTCCACTCAAGGATCAGCGAGGTCTCATTCACGTTGGAGATCACACCCCGGGGTGGAGATGGCACCGCTGAGGAGAACATGGAGGGAGAAGGCAGTGAGCTGGGGGACCCAGGACCACCCTTCTGCCCAGAGGTCCTACACACTCCAATCTGCTTCCTACCTCCTTGCCTTCCTCTGCTTTAATAAGCAGAATACCTTTCCTATACTTTTTCACTGGCCAGACTCCTATTTACCCTTCAAGACTCAACTTGTGTTGTCACCTCCTCTTGGAAGCCTTCCTTGATTTATCCTCTCTCCACCCTCTGCACTCCTATTATAACATAATCCCTGGACAACTGTCTAGCCCAGCACTTAGCACATGACATGGTCATTATCTGTTTTCACATCTGTTTCTCCCGCCAGGTTGTGAGCTCCTTTAGGACAGTGACTGTATCTTCTTCTCTTCCATATCTCCAGCACCAGGCACAATGCCTGGCACACCAAAGCCCAGAGCAGGGAGAAAGTGGGACAGGATGCCTTCCCTAGGGATGTGAGGCTCTCTCCATGGTTAGAGCTGGGCCAAGAGAGCAGCAGTTCTATACAGAGGAAGGAGTGATGGCATAGAGGGCCCAGCCAGTTCCTAACACCAGCTAGGAGCCAGTAGGTACTTACTAAGTGTTGGTGGAAGGGATGAGCCAGCTGACCTGGATTCTGACTCAGGGGCAGTCACCTCCTAGCTATGCCATCTTGAGCACAACATCTAACCTCCCTGAGCCTCAGAGCCCCATCTGGAAAATGGGGATAGTCATAGTGACCGCTTAAGCCCCACCTGGCTGGCCCCAGAGGGAAGGCCTGCAGAGGGAGAGAGTGAGGACGTGAGTTCACTCACTGGTACAGGCACTGTCTGCAGAGTCCGAGTCTGCGCGGTAGAAGTTATTGTGGCAGGTGCAGATGCTGGCAGCTGGTGAGGTGGTGCGGCTGTTGGGGGGGCAGGGGAGGCAAGGCCCCTCTCCCTGCTTCGCCTTGTAGCTCCCAGGGGGACAGGCTGTGGGGGAGAAGAGGACGGACGGTGCTTGCTCCTTTCCCTACAGACACCAGGCCTCCACAGCTCCGTGAGAACCTGGCTCTTCCCCAGCCTGAGTCTTGGCCCCTCTGCCTCCTAGACTGTGGGGGCAATGCTGAGATTGCCTAACTCCAGCTGCAGCTACAAAAGGCCCTTTTGCCCCACGGAAACCCCACGTCAGCGGATTCCTCCCCGCCCCTGCCCCCCCCACCCCAAGCCCGGGGCCTCACGGACAAAGACGTCAGCCCCATCACCTGGACAGGCTGGGCTTGTTGAGACAGGGAAGGGAGAGAAAGGAGGAGGAAGTGGAGCGGGATGGGGAAGAGACCACCAGCAGGCTAGCAGCACCCTGTGCTCCCTTGGGATGTCCCCACCCCTCCCTGAAGCTCTAGGAAAATCATTCCTAAGGACTCTCAAGGACACCCTAGAACATCCGGGAGGTGGGACCTCCAAATTTCACACCTAACTTTTCTCCCCACCTACCAGGAGCAGGGCAGCAGCTCCTTTCTGCCCTTGGGCAGGGGTGGGGGCTGAGGAGGCGTGAGAAAAGGACAGAAAGAAAGCAGGCAGGAAGGCTGGGGTCTCCCCGAGTTCAGAGGCCTCAGAGCATCCACAAGGGACTCACCCCAGAGTGAGCCCAGAGCCCAGTGAACAGCCCAGACTCTTCTCCTGCCATTGACACTTGGCCCCCCCGGATGTGGGCTCTGTACATTCCCCTCATCTAGGGTGGCCATATGATTTATTATTCAAATTGGAGCATCTGAGAGTGAAAGGGGGCACTAGTAATAATCATGTTAGGACAATGGGCATACACCAAGACTGTCCCGGACACACTAAATACTATCAGCCTACCCATATGACTACTTCTGGAGGGGGATCACCCAGAGTGTAGAATGCCCAGAGCTGGGACTTGCCCTTCTCTGGGGTTTAATCTCCCTCACCAAGGTGATATTCCATCCTAGCTCTTTTGAGCCAGTGGGGGAGGGGGCAGAGGCCAGGCCAGCATGGTTGCTATGGGAACCAGCATGCATTTCCTGCCAGGGACCTGCAGAGTGTCAGCCCCTCTTCAGGCTGTCAGGCTCATCACCCCACCCCCTTTCTCCACTTAGGAAGAGGAAATCTTGGGGCAGGTTCCCATAGAGAAATGGAGAGGGGCCGGGTAAGGCACTATGCACCTTCCCACGACAACACCAGGCCTCACGGCCAGTTGCATGCGGCCAGGCCCCCTCACCCTAGGGCTGTGGTAGGAGCCAGCTCCCACCCCTCAGAGCTACAGGCTGCAATCCCCAGGGAAGAGAATCGGGCAGAGGAAATGAAGACAAGGCCTTTGGCCCCTTGTCCTGCGTGCTAGAGCATTGAATGAAGCTTTAGTGCCAGCTCCCACATTTCCTAGCTATGAGGCCTTGAGTACAGCGCCTCTCTGAGACCCAATTTCCCTACTGGCCAAATAGGGAGATAACTGGAATCTACCTTACAAGGTGTGGTGAGGCTCAAATGAGAGACCCCTACATGAGTGGGTTTTATAACTGGGAAGCCTACTACACTGTAAGGTCTTATGAGTCTTGGCAAGCCACCAGAGGCCAGCCTCCTAACCTCCTCATGTATAAAATATAGGCAAAAAAAGTCCCTGTCTCCTAGGCATCCCAGGGCTCCCAAGACTCCTGGCCAATTCTCACATGGTGTTTGTGCTTACACATGCCAGGCACTGTTCTAAGGGCACAGCATTGCTCACTTAAGCCTCACCACAAGCCTAAGGAATCCCTTAATGTCTTCATTTTACAAATGAGAAAACCAAGGTTCAAAGAGCTAAGTAACTTGCTCAAGGTCACATAAGTGCTAAGTGACAGGGTCAGGACTCAGGACTTCAGGGCCTGGACCCCTAACCACTGTGCTATATATACTACCTCTCAAGGAGCAGATGAGTCCCCAAGGCAAAAAGGCCATCCATGCATGAGGTGCCCACAGCCCTTGTCACCTCAGCTCTGGGGCCCATCTCGTACTTCCAGTGTGAAGCATACACTGGGGGCAGGACAAAGGGGGCATCTCTGCCAGCCTCCTAAGCCTCTGACCAGGTTCTCCAGGTGCCTGCTTATCAAGGATTCTCCATGTCCCTCTTCCTCTCTCTTTAATTTCATTTTTTCTCTTACTATCCTTGTGTCTCTCCTAATCTTCTCTCTCATCTCCCTTCTTATACCACATTCTCTGTATCTGATACCCACTCTTCCCAGACCTGATGCCAGACCTCCCAGACAGACAGCAAGCAGCGGCTGAGGGCGGTAGGTGGCTATGGCCAAGGCCCTCCCTCCCACCCCCTCAAGGCCAGCCCCCACTCACGGCGGCACTGGGACTCCTTGGCAGCTGGCTCATGGCCAGTGGCACAGGTGCAGGCACCCACAGGCACCATCCATTCCCCGTCGCCATTGCAGTAGAGCTTGAGTGGCACTGACACCTCCACAGCATTAGAGATGCAGGTGCCAGGAGCAATGACCAGCGAGGTGGGCTCCGCCCCAGTGAGGGTCTCGGGGAAGAGCGCGAAGCCTGCGGTGGTGGATGCACACTTCTTGTAGAAGGCACGCACAGAGATGAGCGACATGCAGGCGCCCTGGTCCTGGAAGGCCAGGTAGAAGCCAGCTTTGGAAAGTGGCCCGAAGCTGCGCACTTTGGTGTTGACACGGCCAGCATCAAGCCGTGAGAAGCTCTCATCAGGTGCAATGGTGTCCACTTTCACATAAGGGTTCTCCATCCAGAAGGGGGAGGAGGCCGAGGCCACATCGCTATCAGCCTCGTAGTAGAAAAGGTTGAAGGTCTCCTTACAGGAGCCAGGGATGTTGGGGATACTATTGCAGTCGCGCACAGTGAACTTGAGCTCCACGTAGACCCGCTGCACATCTCGCCGCCAGATGAACCCCGTGCGAAGCCAGTTGTTCTGGCTTGACTCGTGCACATTACACACCTGGTACGTGCGGATGGGGTTCATGGCCTCATCATAGCCACTCACCTCCTCCCACTGCACGTGGACCAAGGAAAAAGAGAGTGAGTCCCAACGTTTGCCAAGTGTTTCACTCATGCCCAGATCTGCAATATATACTTCATATAGATGTTTCTTTTTTTTTTTTATAATTTTCTTTTTCTTAATTAAATAGAGACGGGGTCTTGCTCTTGCCCAGGCTGGTCTCGAACTCCTGACCTCAAGCAATCCTCCCACCTCGGCCTCCCAGAGTGCTAGGATTACAGGCGTGAGCCACTGCGCACGGCCCATATAGATGTTTCTGTGTGTAGTGGCTGAGCACACAGGCTATACAGGTTCGAGTCTCAGCTCTCTGCTTGCTGTGTTATTATGGGTAAGTCACTTAACTGCCCTGTGCCTCAGTTTGCCCATCTGTAACATGGGGATAATAGACATGTAAGGAATAATGACTTTAAATGAATAAAACACTTAGAACAGGGCTGGGAACTTGATAAGTACTATATAAGCATTAGCTACAATATTTATTATCTTTATACCTCAGTTTCATCATCTGTAAAATGGGGCTGATTGGAATTAAATGAGGCTATGAGGAATTAAATCAGTCTAAAATACGTAATGGGCTTATAACAGCGCCTGACAGAGAGCAGGCATTCAGTGAATACTGGCTGTCACTATTACCATCACATCTCATCTGCACAACAAGTCCATGATGAGGTGCATCTGTTTTCCTCATTTTAGAGATGAGGAAGCCAAGGCTCACAGAAGGGAGAGAGTTGCCCAAGGTCACACAGTCAGGCCTGATGACTGCCGGGCCTGCAGTGCCATCGTACTCCAGGGTTCTAAGGCTTGATGCAGCCATGAAGGCCACCTAGGGAGGTTAATTCAAACCATTTTAGAGATGTCAGTAGGACTACAAGATTTAATAGTCAAGAAATGGAGGTCCAGAAAAGTAAACTGCCTTGCCCAAGGTCACCCAGCAAGTTAGAGATCTGGAACCAAGGTTTCCTCGTTTCTAAGCCAGGGCTCTTCCCAGGGACCCAGGAAGGAGATGATAGGGATGGACACACAGAGGCCTGCCAGGCAGCATAGGGCAGAGGGATGGGAACAGACTGAGGACAGACTGAAGAAGAACGGGACAAAGACGGGATTATGGGGGGCACGGGCAGGCAGAAAAGTGCAAGAGAAAAGCACTGGCAGAGGAAGACCATCAGGTGCTTCAGAAGGTGACAAGTGAGGAGGGTGGGGATGCCACAGGAGGTGAAGATGACGAGCAGAGAGCAGAGGCAGCCCTTCCTAGGCCCTGGTGAGGTGAGGGGCACGGGCGCTGGGAGGCAGGGGGCACCTTAATGGCAACCAGCACTCAGGAAAATAATGGGAAAGTCTCACCCCACTTTCTGGATGAGCTGTCCACGCCAACTCAGACGTCACCCATCTTGTGTCCATGAGGGTCTCTGGGGAAACAACAGAAGGAAAAGGTCAGGGGCTAATATCAGGATGGGGAGAAAGAAGAGGTCACTCAGGAAAGGCCAGAACCCAGGAGAGATGGCTCCCACCAGGCACCCCCGCAAAACCTCAAAGCCCCCAGTTCCTCCACCCCAGAGGAGACCCTGTGGCTATCCCCACAGATGTCACAGCCCCAAAGATGTCAGGTCGGGCAGGCTAAGGGTGGGTGTCGCTGCTGCTGACCCCAAGCCTGGGTTAATGAGGCGGGAGCAGAGGCTGGTTCATATACCTACAGGCTCTGCTAATCTCCACACAAAGGGGCCGACAGGGCCTTTATCCTGGAACAAAGGGCTGTGTGCTTCAGACCCCGGCCCTGGCCTCTCCTGACTCCATTCCCAACACAAAGGCCCAGCCCCACACATGGTCCAGGGGAAGGGGGGGGCAGTTGCAGGCCAGAGCCAGCCCCTACCCAGCCTCCTACTTGGCCCCCTATGGGGGATGAGGCAGGAATGCTCTGTAAGGG